>CM069869.1:36080123-37330123 GCA_036172665.1 Prosopocoilus inquinatus
AATACATCATCCGGAATTAACTTGGAGCGGGGGTCGCTCTTGTTTTGCGAGGCCCATGTGCCCGTCCGAACGGAGTTTTTATTAAGTTAAGGCCGAGCGGGCTCGCTCGTGAAATCAAGAATTTCTTTTCATAACGAGACACTTGAAAAAAGTTGGGAAATTGTTAACGCGAGCCGGGAATAATAAAGCGAAGGAAAGTTTCGGCCATAATTGAACAAATAATATTTCGCCAGCGTGGAGGCGGACGTGCTTGATGTTCGTCAAAGGGAAGTCCCTCTTTTATTTGTTAATTTGGTCTGCGTGGAATCGACCGAGTGTGGAAGATTTTTATCCACTTTGAGATCGCGATTTGCGATCTATACTCGGTGATATAAAGGGATGTGGTTCATACCACCGTGTGTAATGCCACTTTTGTAAGCTTTACATCAAAGCAAATCACCCCGTTTGTTTGGTTGGGTTTGTAACATCGAATAGTTCCAAAGAGATAGGATGTAGTAGGACTTATTTTCATTGACTGGGGACAGGACAACATGCTTCGAGGACTATTTATTGCATATTGTTGAAATGCTGCACACATTAAACCTTAATGTAAAAAAAAGATTAACGCAACACTTGCACTGTCGAAAGTAGAATAAAAAAAGACTTTAACTTGCTGATCCATTACAATTAATTTAATAGCAAACACGTGTTTCAACAGCGAAGCAATCGGTCATTGTCAACACTAGTCCGACGTTATACCAAAATGTTGAGGGTTAAACTGATGTGGTTTCTGGTACAGTGAAGAAGGCCCTGAGATCTCGTTTACGTATGCAACCTTACAAAGTGTCTGTCTTACCAAATCAAGTCCTTACAAAAGATCATGATAGTGGATGCAATATTGAATTTTTTTTCCAGAAACACTTTAGTGACAATGAAGATGGTCTCGATTTAAGCTTCTCTATTGATGAGGCATGATTTCACTTAGGTGGTAATACATATGTATAAATAAACAAATTTATACAACGTGGTCAGTTAATTCTTACGACCTGATTATCTTTGGATTAGTTGATCAATTGCGGTTAGTCCTGACGTTTCTGCAGCTTTCAAACTCCTTAGATTATCAGAGAAAAATGGCTAATAAATTTGCCAGGAGCATTTTTTTATCCTCAGGATAACGTTGTTCAATTTATTAAAAAAACTATGAATTTAAAACAAAAGGAAACTGAAACAAAAATTTTATAGAAAATTCTTTGAAAGGCTATACATAAACCTTAAGGAGTAGAGTATGTTAAGTTAAAGTACTAAAATTTATAAAAAAATTTCACAAGAAGTTTGATTGCGAAGTTTCGCAGTCAGTTACGGTTTTGACTTCTAAAAAAAATTTAAGATCGTCAGTGTAAAGCAGAAATTGCAAGAATTTTGTACGTTTTCTGGAAAAAAAGTGTGATTAAAGTGGGTCCTAGATGAGAGCCCTGCGAAACTCCAGATAGAATTTTCGCAGGGGACGATTAACATCGATTAATCACTACAGCTTGTGTCCCATAACAAAGATATGATTTAATCCAAAGGCGAAGATTGTCGTGAAAACCCGTTCTTACAAAAGAATGCTTTGATAAATCTAATCAAATAACGCCTAAATGGTCCCGTGGTAAGGTACAGGCCTTTTAATCGTAAGGCCGTGGGTTCGCACACCGCTCGAGATATTTCTCAACTGTGGTCGTTACTCATTTCAGGTACCCTTCAGTGTTGAAGATTCAATTCGACACTGCCTCCTCTTCAACGGCGAAGAGGCTTGGAAGTAACAAAGCCATGGAACACTTTACACACACGAGAATACACTCCTGCTCCCGAGGTCCTAACTAGCCTATGACTTAAGACCCCGTTGGGCACACACCACAGCTAAGAAAAATGCTTTTCGAAAATCGGTATAAATAACATAGACTTGACCAGAAGAATCTAGGATTCTTTCAGGTTCAAACATTTCTGCGATCGATGCTTCAACTCTTTATAAAAGTCTGCATTTTGCTTCACTCAGTAAAATGACTATTACATTAATATGATGTATTTGCATGAAGTATTTCCTCTATAATTTTTAAATATAAATCAGTTTATTTAATGTGAAGGTTGATAAATTACCATAGTTACCGAAATTTAGAAGTAAGGTTTAAACTAATGAAAGGTTACTGTCCCGCTTTCTGTTTCCCCAACTGTACATGATCGATGCAGCACCATACTTGAGAAAAACTACCCAAACTAATGGACTGCCATTAGGAGAGCATTTCGTCAAAACGTTAACTAAAACTATTCAGAATTCAAATAGAAACGTAACCATGCAGAGTGGTTCGAATTGCAGTTTTAGCGCGAAATAATTATGTATTCTACTTAAGTAGTTCTCTTTCGTAATGAAACGAATTTTCCAGAAATGTAGAGCATATTGTGATAATAAACGAATAATTTTACACTATAAGACAGTTTTTCCAAATTTTTTTACAGTCACACATTTTAAAACCACTGGTTTCGCCATAAGAAAAATAATTTCTGTGTTTACCTAATGTTGTGCAGGTGTAGGCAGACAAATGATAAGTAAATAGTATCGATACATATAGATCAGATATATATTAGAATGTTACTATTTCCCCCTCCCCAAAAAAGATACAAAACACAAGTGTTTTCAAGTATTCGTGTTCTTCTAGACAAATAGTTTCATGAATGTAACTACTTGGTTTATGTCAGTGAAACTTGCAGACGATTTATTAAAACGTCCTTATAAGCTGACTATTGTTGGTACTATTCGATGAAACCAGAGGGAAATACCACTTAAAATGTTGAGTTTGCGCAGTTGGTCGATTGGTCACGCAAAATTCTGTTTTGATAGTGAAAAAGCCCTGGTGTCTTATAAAGCCAAGGAAAACAAAAAATGTACTTTTGCTATCTGCCATGCATCAAACTGCCAATATTGACAGTTCTTCTGGAAAACCCGACAGGGCGCGGTTGATACAGTCGACCAAATGTGTAGTGTTATGAGTACATCTAGAAAGAAGAAACGTTGACCACTTTGTATTTTTTATGGTATACTAAATATGGCTAGTATCATCGGATACGTCATATATTATCACAATAGCATAAAATCGGAGGAAAAACCAATGAGCAGAAGAGCATCATGTATGCTTTCTTGCTCATTGGAATTACACAAAAATTTACTACGCCCGCGATTGGAACACCGTTCTAAAATCCAATTTGGATTTTAGAACGGTTTGCAGTCGTTAACCGCAAGAATATTCAAAATGCAGGCTGTTCTTTTACTTTGTGCAAATATTTAAATCTATAATACATCACCATAAATGGCAACGATTGAACTCCTTGAATGTCCTTAACAGAAAGTCAATAATTTTCGAGAAAAATGCATTGTCATATTTTCGTCAAACCGTTTGAGAACTGCTGGAATAACTAAGGAATGTAGGTGGCTAAACTCTCTCGCACGCGGCTGCCTGTTTGAATAACGACACAAAAATAGGTCAGTTGGTCAGTGTTTAGCGTGGTTTAACCTTGTGCATGAACCCAATCGTGAACGAACATTGATTCGTATGATGCGTATTAACAGATCGTAATGGCTTCTGCAAACAAGTAAAAAGACCTGCCGGAAGTCTCAAAGCCATTTGACAAATTTCTGCATGCGTAAGGAAACGAATTTTGAAAACTTTCGGTTTACGTGAGTTCATATTCATCTTCACGAAGTATTAAAAAAGAATCGATTTTACAAATTACAGATTCCATTATTTCGATTACGAAATCTTTCGGTAAATCAACATTTTAAACCTGCCTGAATTTATTAAAACAATGTAACCTCACTCCAAGTAAGTAATTATATTCTTAAGTATTTTCAAATTATATATTTATATATTTATATATATATAATTATATATTAAATGTAACTGATCATGTAAAATAGATCTTATCGACCAATCACTAATCTTTGTGCTTCTTGCTCTTGTCTCATCCACCGTAATTGCCTGTCCTCCATGACTAATTTCTCCGTTTTTGCTCCCATTTTTCCATTTTGTGCTGTTGCAGTGTGTCCACTTCTTTCATCGTCTTCCAAGCTTATTCTTCCGTGCTTAAATTCTATTGACCAACATCTAACTGTAGATTCTGAAGGTACAGACTCTCCGTAAACATTTTTTAAATGTTCCGCAATTTCTGTGAAGTAAACTCCTTCTTTTGTGAGAAATGTTATTACAGCGCATTAGTTTTCAAAGGGGAGCGCGGCAAAATAAATATAAAAACTTTGAATGCAAATTGCAACTAATTTATTTATCATGTTATTTTTTTGTAAAACATCAATAAATATTTGTCTCTATTAATTGTTATTAATATTTGTGTTGTTCGTTTACTAACCCAGCTCAATATTTAATGGTGACTGCACGGAGTAGTTAACACCAAAAGGCAAAATGGGCGGTGAACTGCGCAAAGCATAGAAAACAAGCAAAACCAAGGAGATTCTTGTCTTAATTTTGAATGCTAAGAATAGTGTTTTAAATATTTAATTTATTTTGACTTTTTCGTGGTAAAACTTACTATCAGTTATGAAATGTAAGAATAAATCTTAAATATTTAAAAAATACCATGAAAGCATTTGATAGTCGTTTAATATCAGTGTTCAAGTTCGAGATTCATTGGTGAAGGGGCGGGAGGGCGTGAATCATAACAGAGCTCAAAAGGGGGTCGCGAAACTTAAAAGCTTGGGAAACGCAGTTGTAAGGCGTTGTCTCTAGAGCTTTCCAGAAGACGTTTATATTTCCGGAAAATAGTCATATTATCTTCAGTAATTCCAATATCATTCGGTTTAGTACCATGCAGCTGTATCGATGTATTAAATATTTACTCTTTTTCCTCGTCAGAGCAGGTCATATTCTAGTTTCCTTCGGTTGCTTATATGAATTTTGATAGATGCAAGAATCTGACAAGAAAATACTATTATGACAATTCCACACCAGTAATGTGACTATACTGCCAAATAAGAAGAAGCACCATCTGCGACCGACTCTGGCATAAATAAGGTACCTGTTACTGCAGTCGAGGTGATGTCAACGCAAAGTTAATATATGAGAAGTTATCTCATATGCTTGGATTTACAAGCATAAATCCGAATGCCTGGTCGCGCTGATAGGGGTGCTTGTACGGTCTCTCGTGGCGTCAAATTAAACTGCAGCGATTTTGATTGGTCGTGATCCACGGCGCATGCACAGTCTGTGCCGTTACCATAACGGAGAAACTATTCTGACGATTTTAAATGGAACTTCGGCTTGGACGAGTGACGTAGACCTGAGACCCATACGAAAAATGTCGAATCCGTCCGATATGACATGAGGCATTCACTTAAAAGTTTGAATCGTGTTTCGAATAGTTTGGACCTGAATTTCGTAGTTGTTGCAAAAAGAAACACCTGACCTGACAGTTCATTTATAAATAACCATAATTCAATCCAAAACAAGTTTTAAGAATAGAGATATTCAAAGAAAAGAATGTCTGTTTTTGAATCAAAACACGTTTGGATCATAATCTTGTGAGCGAAAGAAAGCACCTATTATACAACCTTCATATTTAATGTTTAGAAAATGACATTTTTGTTGCTTTAACAACACGTCAGTTATATGGTAATTGACATTTAAATAAGCTTAACGGTCAGTTATACACTTGATATTTTACTGAACATAAACGTCACATTCTAAAAACGGCTTAAAGAGAATTTGAAATTTAAGCATGAAGTCAGAATTGAGGTCGTCCTTCAGAAATAACAGTGTATTTTCAACTAAAAACAAGACTGAGGAGTAAATCTGTTAATTTTTGTCGAATTACGTGCGGTGTAACTTCGTAACAACGAACTCCCTCCTAATAAACTTGTAAGTTTCTGTTTATTGGCAGTATCTTTAAGAGAAACGTTGAACAAACAAACACCTTGAAACTAATGGAATAAATATCCTCTGTTTGATAGCATATTACTTTTAATTTTGCATAAAGTTTATTAGAATTTCATCAACTTATATCTTCATGGAATCGAACATTTAATAGGAAGTTGCCGTAATTTGTACACATGTTGTAATGTTTACGTTAAACGCTACGAAAATATTAATGAGCGTCCTTACTGAGATGTAAGCGCCCTCATTTATGAGTATTTTAAGGTATTAACAGCAGCTATTAAATATGCCATAAAATTATTTTTGAACAAAATGTAGATTGTTCTTCTCGCGACGTCTTCAAATTAATTGGCTCTTTAAAAAAGGGTTAACTCAAACATTAAAAATTTTACTGAGAAAGCAAGAAACGTCTCTCGGCGATACTGTTCATTTTAAATTGCAACATTTTTTACCTTAAAATGGGATGAAGTGTGATACAGAAATGCTTAAACAACGATTTTTGGACATACTCGAGTTCGTGTTGTAGCCAAAATTATTTGAAAGAAACGAGTAAAGGAGTTCGCCCATTAGACCTGACCGTAATAGGACCGTATCCGGACCGACACAGCCCGTATCGGCTCCGACAGGCTTCAGACCGTACCGGGCCGGCCAGACAAAGTTGCAGGCGACGAAATTCTCCGAACTGGTGCTTAGCAACGACATGTCATTTGATTACATTCGGCATCGGCAGCCCAAATCACTGTCAAATTTATTTTAGAAAGGGCGGCCAGATTTTTCAACAAATAAATGCATTACGCGAACATGCACATTGAAAGGTGAAATAGAATATGAGTTCTCTAGTTAGTAGTTATTTAGAAACTTAAGAAAATAACGACAGTGTTGTATCTATCCTAATTTTTCTTAATAAATGGCAAAAAGCTTCAAAAGTTTGTTCATTCACAAGAACTTTTTCATTATCTTTTAAAAAGTTGTAGAAAGCTGCGCCACATGTAATTTTTCTTAATACATAAGGTAAGATACAGCAATAAATTGTTTATAACTGAACAGCAATGTTTTGCCGAATGCTGGATAACTGCTGGTCAAACATGTTTGCGGGTTCATTGCTTACATTTCCGGACGATTCAGCGCAATGCTGGATGTATAGCAATTCTAGTTTTAGCCGAGAAACGAGAGGACGAAAAGTTAATAGAATGTGTTCGTAAATATATATTTATGTGATCGAATTGGTTAAATAGTTATATTTTATCTTTTGAAGCGTTTTGGCATTTATTAAGAAAAATTAGGATAGATACAACACTGTCGTTATTTTCTTAAGTTTCTAAAGAACTACTAACTAGAGAACTCATATTCTATTTCACCCTTCAATGTGCATATTCGCGTAATGCATTTATTTGTTGAAAAATCTGGTCGCCCTTTCTAAAATAAATTTGACACTGATTTGGTCTGCCGATGCCGAATGTAATCAAATGAAAGAATGTTTTTTTGACTGTGTCGGTTCGGATACGGTCCTATTACGGTCCTATTCGGTCAGGTCTAATGGGCGAACTCTTTTACTCTGTCACTTAAAATGTCTAATAATTATTATAAACGGTATGTATAACAGAGGACGATCGTTCATATTTTGACGAAAATGCTGGCGGAAGGAACGAAAAATATTAAGAGGAAGGAAAAGACTATGGGTGGATGCGTTTTGGTAAAAGGGCACGACGTTGTGTTGAGGCCGTACGTGAACTAGTTGAGTGCCTGCAAAATACCGACCTTAGAAAGGGAAGTTCTGGCCAAAGTAGTATTGCAGTACTTTCTGATTATTGGCAATGCAGAGTAAGGGTCATGCTGTCATATGAAGTTATTCTGGTAGCAGAATATCGTCCTGTTTGTAGTGATGATGGGCGTTGGTCGGAGAGTTGTATCGTATACGAGTATACGATTTCGTTGTGATTTGTCGCAGTATCAGCAACACTGGTGATTCTTTGTGAATAAAAATTCAGTTGGCTGTGTTACTGATCCGGTTGTAGTATCAAGAGGAGTGGGGGAGGGGGATTATATTTACAGGTAAATGTGAGTATTAATGCACACGAAGATAAGTAGTTAACATGCCAGAGTGGCTTCTCCAGTCTCCATCAATGTGAGAGAGATACTGCTACTAGACCAGAAAACCTACGAAGAAGTCCCGGTGAATAGTATTTGACGTAATTTGGGACATCCGATGTAAATCACAATATTCGTTGTATATTGTTTCGCCTCTCAAATGTATCGTATGAGCGATAAGCGAGAAGAAGATGTCAAGAGAGAGAGATGACTAGAAGGGACTAACCTGCGAGTGAATGCATATCATAACGAGGAACGCCTTGTTTGGTGTTATTAATATTGTGACTCAAAAAATAAAATAAACGATCCGACATTCGATTAGGGATTAATTTATAAAAGCCCTTTTATTATTAGCAGTCACACCATTTGTTACAATCGTTATTAAAACAAGTCGAATATAAAAATTTCCAAAGTAGTAACCAAACCTGGGCATAAAATACGAGAAGAGCCAGCTTGTAGTATCCCCCACCCATCGACGGTAACAATGAATCCATTAACAAACAAATGTGATCACATAGAAGTTACAAAAAAGGTCCCAGTGTGATTGGTTGCTGAGATAAGCGCGCAACTAATATCGCGAAGAAAGGGGATATACCCCGTCATGTTCCCCTACCATGCTAAGGTCTGGTAGTAACTATAACAGCAAAAATTCTGCTATCAGATTATCCGTTGCAGTTGTGAGCTATTCAATGATTATAACATTGTAAAAAATCTTTATGTCTATCTGGAACTCATTGAATATTGTTACAGCCATGAGCTGCCATGCCAATAAATTCTGCTTTTGGGCGAGTGACGCCACCATTGGTCAACCGACCCTTTCGTAAATTGCTGGAAATGTTCGCAACTGTTCTACGTTGCAGTGTTTTTGAGGAGTACGCCACTCGTACGAATGTTCCAGAATACGTGAAAAGTTCGTGATGGTTCCATTCGTATCTGAAACGGGTGAATTTACTGAATGAATAAGCGAAAATGACCGCGCTGTTTAAATTGATCAGTATAAATTCAGCGAGAGATAAGTGCAAATATTGTGGTAGTAGCAAGCGGTGTGTTGTAGAAGAGTTATTTGTGAAAAAAGTGTTGTAGATTAGTACTTGTACTTTTGTCGTAACAATCCTCTCTTTTTAAATTAATCTATGACACTACCTCGTCCAGCTGTCCTTTAACATATGTACTCTTTTTCACGTGGAATTAACAAGGATCTTTGAAATCAGATTTTTGAAATTTTTTTTCGATTCAAATATATTCAATATCACCTTTGTTTAATGCATTCTTAATAAAATAAAACAAAATAAAAGCAAAAATTATTATGTGGGTTTTAAAAAACAAATATTGCATAATATGAACGCCAAAGCACTAGCAATAAATACTAGCAAATTTAAATACTGGAACAAATGCTCGACGTGTTGGAATTTGTATTTATTTAAATATATTCGATTCTCTTTAATGACTCTTGTCTTGCAACTCGTAGTATGAAAAAAAAAGTAAACTGGGCGATAAGTTACTAAGCTGACATTTCTTGTTTATTACCATTTGGTAAATGGCATAATATACAGAGCGTTGCATTTGAAAAACGAATATTAATATCGCTACAAAACACAGTGCGCTATATTTTACATTCTAAAAGAACTCTTCCATTGTAGTTTTATAATAATTCTAAGGTCCGTATGACACGGTGATATTTCTTGTATCAAATTTGCAAAAAACTGGCAGAGAAGTGTCGAATTTACCAATAAACATTCACTATGGTAACCTGTCTCTGTCACTTTGTAACAAATTTTTGCAAATTACAATTTACAATTCGTAACTGTCAAAAGCATGCATTCAATAAAGTTGCGATCAAGTAAATCGAAACCGATTGACAGTCTTGTGACCTTTCCTCCTAGCATCAATATGGAAGCGGTTAGACTGAAGTTGTCTCGATTTTGATGATCGCAATTGTACACTTGCTGCGGTTTTTAATTACTTCGGCGAGCAACTGATTTTTCTGACAATTTCGAACTAGTCAATCCTAATTATAAAAGAAGTTACAATTTGCGTAAATAATTAGCCACTTATATATAATTAAAATACGATTCATTAATTAACCGGCGGTCACGGTCAAACTGCATATCTGAAATTATTTATACGAATACGTGCAGATCAGAGCGTAGCAAATTTTCTATTCAATGAGAGTACGAATTCCTTTTCGATGATAATCAGTGTGTAAGTATTCGAATTACCAACTACTGAAAGTAAAACAAAGGATTGGATTTTATTGTTACCGAGTAAACTAAATAGACTTTTATTCTTCGTTTCCATTCCCAGGCTATCGAAACGCCTTCGTAAATATTGGATGCGGCTGTGGAATTTGTAATCCATCCTGAGCCTCCATTTCGGTTCTGACGGTAAAACTTAGCTGACCTGACGTTTATAGTAATATTTAATGCTGGCGTTCACCGAACAAAATCTCCAAGGCCTGAGGAAATAAAATTTTCTCTCTTTTCTTCAATAGCCCTGCTTTAACTACTGCATTCAATATTTCGTGTAAAACGAAAAGTAAATTTCGACATTTTAATTTCAACAATATATTTAATAAATATTTCATATAAATATATGTCAATGGTTGAAGATAATAATAAATATAATTAAAAGGAATTGGATATTTTAAGGACTTTCTAAGTGATTAACTTTGGTCATCATTTTGTAAGGTTTCTCAAAATCATCTTGAATCCATATAACTTTGCCAAAACTTCAGAAACTCTGACATTTGCAAATGCTATAACATTTTCGCTCCAATGAGCAATTTATTTTAGTATCTGTTGGACATCTTCAGCTTTCACGATCTCTCTCTCTCCCACACGTCTATTTTTCAACGGCGCCTTTAAATCGGATTAAACTGATGAAATTTTCTCCTCGGTTTACCGTCACGGAATTATAAGAAAGAGATTTTTGTGCGCTCTTTAATTTTTTTTTAGACAAAGTCGTTATGAGGAACGTGCTCACACTGCATTCTGCCGCCTTAGAAGACAGGACCGAATTATGGTAATGCATCGGTGGCGAGATAGACTTTTATTGCCTCGTTAATGAGTTAACCGAGCATGGATGTGGTTTAAATGCGAACGAAATTAGAAACAGCGTCAGCGGAAACGAGAAAATTGATACGATCAGATGCTTTTATTTTAAACGAGGTATCCGAGAATTCTTGGCAGTAGAAAGAAGATAAATTCAGAATCGTTGCAAGGAAGGGAATTAGTAATATCCGAAGTATACGGTCTAGAAATTCCACATGAAATCTTTGGTTAGCTCACTGCCTTCCGACTAGCAATTTATGAAAGTATTCTCTTTTTAAATGTGCTTACATCTAAATGTAGATACACTGGGAAAAATATGAAAGGTTATTTTCTTTTAAAAACCGACTCAGAATACTATATAGATTTTTTTGGCGCATTACTGCAAAATTAACAGATTAGAACGGTATCACTGTGTATCACTGAGAAAAAATATTCTCATACTGTTAATTTTGCAACATCGGTACTTTGTTAATGAATTTTGGTATAATTGAATGTTATATCAAATCAATTTTGAATTTGTAAGTTGAAAATTCATACGACATTCATTCTGATGTAATTTAATACACTTTGGCTAGGCTGTGTTACTACAAGCCCAGAATCGTTTGTAAATAATATTTTAAATAACTTAATTTTATAAACCCAAAAGAAAATATGATTAATATTCTTTAATTTTGATCTACAAGATTTTTAACATATCGTCGTGGTTGTTTACTCCGCGTTTATCCTCGATTTATCATATTGACTGTTTCATGTGACACATATTACGTAAAGTCTCTGAGAAATTAAGGAATTTTTAAAAATCAAAGTGACTAATGGCCGTTTTCATAATCAGACTATAAGGAAGCCTTAATTAAAAGTTACTTTAAGAATAGGGAAACGAATGTATTTTTTTAGGTTAAAGTAACTTTAAACTTAAAGTCCTATTATGAAATCGGCCCTTAATTACCCGAAGTATGGTTAAATTCAAAATTTTGAGGTGGTCTTTTGATGGGTTTCATAAAAACAGAAACCTATAAGATAAAGGAAAAATAATTCTAATATTAAAAAAGAACGCTTGTCCAAAATTTTTTCGTCACACGATTTCACATCTTGGAAGAAAATAGACAAAGAAAAGGATTCAGTTACTAGTCTTTATAAGCGATTTGATCTCAGGTACTAAAGTCTGACATCAGAGAAAACGATTCTAAACTGTATTCGCTTGTTTTTATTACCCAAGGCGGAGCTAACACGGGTTGTCATGAGTTTGCCGATTCCATCGCCATGTATATTACATTAACGGATTTACCATAAGAACGTTTTCTCATATAAATTTATTGGATTTTCGTTTTTTATGAGTTTCTCAAAAACTTTCGCATCATATTTATCACAAATACGACAATTGCTTCTCTAGGTAGATGTGAAGTAGACCTCCTAGGTTGATGACATTTTATTGACGCATAACTGAGAAACTCTCTGTGAAAGATTTGATATCGCGCCCCCTCAAAGTACCGCTAAAACTTTTTTGTAACCATGGAACTGTTAAACATCGTTTTGTTTTTTCGTTGGTTAATGAACATGAACTGACAGATGAATTAAATAGTAAATTTTTATGTGAAAAATATTCAGTCCTATTTATAATTTGTTTTTTTTTCTCTTGTACAGGACTGGTGTAAATAATGAAATTAATGTAAAAAATACTATGCCATCAAATTAAAAAAATACTACGCTGCATTAGTTTTTATTCTTATTTGTTTTATTACAAGAATACAAATTCTGCTTGACAATAAATGCAGTTCCATTGTTATTGAAATAAGAGCGAGGAATTGCAAATCTTCAACAGCGTTTTAGCAACTCTTTCTCAGATTAAACCATACATGAACAGCTTCAACAATAGGACAAAAATTACAATATTCCCTAATACATTAGTATGTATGTTTGTATTAGTACATAGGTACATATTGGGGTCCATTCTGTAACCTGGATACGGACTCGTTCTTGATATGTTTCAAGTGAACTTGCATAATTGCTATTCTGTAAATAGTTTCGTAACAACTTGCAATCCGTTTCAAGTGTGATCTCGAGTTAATATGCATCTCTCTTCAATTTGCCGTCGGCAATCGACGTGAAATGTTATGAAATCGTAACAAATTCTCTTTAATTATTGAAGACCATATCAATTGATATGCATATCAATATTACAGAATAGCCCTGAATTGAATCCTTTTGGAAGATCAAAATGCGTTTTAAGAAGCTACTGAAGTACATACATGCTTTGCGTGACTACTAGTTTAGAAGCTTAAAGTTATAGTATTGTTACAGAGGTGACCCGCAAGTAGATCTATTTTTAGTACGAGTCACTCTATCTTACGTCACAGAATGTTATCGCAGTTTCTCGTTGGTTCGCGTTCATTCCAGCAAATTCGAGAAGATAGAAGTACTACAAAAGCCGTACCGGCCCGCCAGTGGAGTAGTTATAAGTTAGCAAGCAAAGAAATATAAATTTAACGACTATAATTGTAAACCTACAAATTCGTAACTGACTACACTCAAAAGAGTAACTAGTTATTGATACCTCCAAAGGCGTTAAAGTCATTTTAACAAACCAAATAAAAATGCCGGTTGGGCGATAATTCAAGCGTGATTGCAAGAGAATCAGCTTTCGAGCATTTGCAGGTATTGCAACTGAATCAATAATTAGTCATGTACCGATATACGAGAATGAATGAAATAGATGAGAATTTATAGGTTTACAAATAGGTTAATGTTACACAACTAATACACTCAGTGCTCACTGCTGCAGCCAGCGAAAAACGTTATAAAATTTTTGAAAATGGAAGTGTCATATAGTTTCACTTCACTATAGTCGGTTTTCACGATTACGACGGTATATATTGTTCTTACATCCTACATTATAAAAGATTATCGATTAAAGACTGTAATAAATTAATAATTAGTGAATATTTAAGTAACAATTAATACGATTACTCGAAAGCAAGGAAAATCGACAATTCTAGCTGGAGGCCAATTAGCAAGTCCCACTACATTAGCCAGCCATCTTTCGATCTAGATGCTCACCAGCGAGGAAGTGTACCCCCACCTTGTTACCCGTTGCAGCTGCGACGGTTGTATTAATCAAGTATTTATTTGCTGAGCGTCTCTCTGCGAATGAAATTTCGTTTTCCTGAAACAACCGAAAGCGGGAGTAGCGCTTTTCAAGGCACTCTCTTTAATCTAGACCGACACTCGTTTGGT
This sequence comes from Prosopocoilus inquinatus, assembly GCA_036172665.1. NCBI lineage: Eukaryota > Metazoa > Arthropoda > Insecta > Coleoptera > Lucanidae > Prosopocoilus > Prosopocoilus inquinatus. Next base: position 36,094,387 of record CM069869.1, read on the forward strand.
TCGGATTGGCCTGTCAGTCGGCAAAATTTTGCGAACATCCGTATCACTCTTGGCAATGCCAACTGGCATGTATCGGCACTTGCATATAGTTTCTTTAATCAAAACCGATACTCGTCAGATTCGGGTTGGTACGCTAATTGGTAGATGGCCTGTGCCGACGAACACGTCCACATCACTATTGACAATGCCAATTGGCAAGTTTTAGCATAATGTGGTTTTAAACGCTCTCCGAAAAACTTTGAAACAATCTGTCGTCTTGTCTCACAAACAAGGTCTACTTTCACCGACATATGAAAGGTTACAAAAGATTCAAAACCATTTTGTTTTTGTTGTATTTCTAAACTTTGTTTAATTTATAATCATGACTGAAATATTTAGTAAAAAAGCAGTGTTCCTAATGGTTGTAATTTTTTTAAGAAGATATAATAAAATATTCCAGAAAGTAAAATTTCCCGGGATCAGAAACCCTAGTTGTAGACCTCTAAAATAAAAAAAAAAATGTGTTGACAACATTCCCCAAGACTACACTGTCGGACAACCTGCATTTTTTGTCAAAATAAAAAAAAATAGTTCAATTCTAAGCATGATAAGAATATACTCATATAATCTTATATTCATATATTCTTTATAACTTAACTAATGTGTAATTCGTATATTTAAGCGATATGTACTTTCACAATTATTCTTCGTAACTTGAATGAATAGAAATAACAGTTTAAGAAAATAAAACCTACATATATAATTTTAGAATTTACTTCGATCAATAAAAGATGAAATCATATTCAAACTATTTTAAACGTGTACTCTAGTACAACGGAATCAACTTCTAATTTTAGATTTTTACATAGATTATTATATAATCTAAACGTCTAATACTTTACAAGAATTGTTAAATTGGATGTATTAGGGAAGGTATCCTGTTAATTATTTTAATTATTTAATATTAATAAAAAAAAATATTATTTTAACTGTACAGAAAAGCAAACTTTTACCAAAACAAAACCAATACGAAGGAACAAATTTCAATAATTATCTAATAAGAGGTCTTCTCAACACAGTAAGCTTCTCTCTTGGTCTTCATTAACGTCGACACCCCAATCTTCCTTTTTTCTTCTTCGACGCCAAAAATCCCCGACATTAAGGTTGCGCCCGTACGCCATGAATACCAACAAGTGTAGACATTTCAGGCCCTCAGAAACGCAATTAAGTCCGGAGAAAATTACCTTTAGATTGTGTCGGATCAGAATATATGACGTCCCTAATAAATATTCACCGCTTAGTAAACTAATTTACCAACCGGCCGCGGCGACGAAAATTACGCAGGGACAGGGAGTGTGGATTAAAAAAGTAAATTGGGTGGTGTCGAATGCCGACGAAAACGATTTAGCTTTCGCTGCGCTGGTAAAAGTTGTGAAGGATTTTTTTTCCTACAGTTTTATAGCTGTGACTTATTTATTTCGTATTCAGGTAGGGGCAATTACGGGAAACGTTTTTTAAAACGGGATCCGTCCTCTCTTTTTATTAGATGCCAAAACATGAAAACCCAATAAGGTTTTCTACAGTATGAGCGTAAATGTCTGAAGACAGGTTAAATTTTCCACCTTTTTTTCTACTGATTTTTATTATCTGTGTATGGCTTTGGATAAATATCACTAAAATTTGTTTTGGTTTTGTTTTGTTTTTTTATTCTGCTTTCGTATAAATTTTATAAATAGTTCTTTTCTGGAAAAATGTTTAAGTGTGTTACATTAACGCATTAATTCATAATTAAGGACCAAGCTTTCTGTAGCAGACAGTTTAAAATTCCCTTTACGGAGGAGCAAGAAGCTTTTATATTGAAAGCATACTTTCGAAGTGGAACCCGCAATACTGATGGTACATGAAGTTCCGTGCAACAGTTCATGTTCCGTATAAGATTTTCATCCAACACAAGGAACGTATTAATCTGTTGAGACGAAGCAGTGCTTAAGTAAGGGGACGCCCAATAATGCAGTGCACAGTGTACAAACAGGTATGGAGTATTTACGCATCAATGAACGTGAAAATAAGTAAAATAAATCCTTTGTCTTAGGGTAGTTGTCGAAAGCACTGAAGAAAATTTTAAAAATACATCCGTATAAAGTTACAACCGTTCAACAATTATTGCCACTTGATTATCAAAAATGAGTGCAATATTGTGAGTGGTTCAATAACAATTTAAATAGCAATGACATACCGGACCTGACATTTTACACTGAGGAAGCCTGTATTTATTTGTGTGGATATGTAAATAATCAAGTTTACCGAACGTGAGCTACTGAGAATCCATTTGTACTATGTGACAATAAAGTAACTGGATATTTAAATTATTCATAAACAAAACTGCGTTTATCTCTACAACAAAACTAATTTATCTTAAAATCGTGTAGAAAGGAAATGTTGATTTACTTTTTGTAAAGTGTCAAAGAACCATGATTTTCAATTTTGCTTAATTTTGATTTTGTGTCGGGCATCGTAGTTTGGACAACCTGCATATCAGTTTTCTTAAAACAATTTTTTAATATTGTCTTAAGCTGTTCATTGGATTTTGCTTCCCAACCTATTTTACACATTACCTGATACCGTAGACTCCATCTGTGGTGTTTACCTAACGGGGTCCTAAAATCATAGACTTGTCAGGGCCTCAGGAGCGGGAGTGTAGTTTGCGTGCGTAAAGTGTTCCATGGCTTTGTTACTTTCAACTTTCTCGCCATTGAAAAGGAAGCAGTGTCGAATTTTTTCCCCAACACTGAAGGATATCAGAAGTGAGTGTGAACGATCTGCCTTCTTAATACCAATATATGCTTTTCCGTTTTGGTAATGGTGAAAAACCATCTAAAGTGTCAAGTGACATTTCCTTTTAAAAAATACACATAAATACGCTCACGTAAATAATTCTGTTCAGCTACTTTCATTTTCAATTTTTAAGTGATAACTGTTGTAAGTAAACCAAACAATTGAAAACAAAACAAAATTTGTTAAAATTAAACACATTTTCAGTGCCTGCTAGTTATCTTTTGAACTTGAATCTTTTCTAGCTATTTTACTGGCACACGTTATTTATCGAGTTCAGTTTGCACCCGATAAAATTGGTGTCTGGACTGCAATTTCAAGAAGACGAATAATCTACCCATTTTTTTCCATGAAAATATAACTGCAGAAAGGTATCGGACACAAATATTGGATGTCTTCAGGAATGAACTGCATGACAATGAACTACAATAAGGGTATTTTCAACAAGATGGCGCAACTGCATTTACTGTCCATTAAACACTTCAACATTTGGGAGAGATTTTTAATGAACGATTAATCACCTCGTTCTCCATATCTAACTCCCCTCGATTTCTTTTATTTTGGATATTTAAAAACTAAAGTGTTTGCAAATCGTTCTGATAATCTAGAAGAATTACAGGCTGCAATTACAAGAACAAGAAATATAAGCATTCATACGTTAAATGTTTTATTCGAAAATATGAAACGTAGAGTAAATTTATTTATTTAAAATAATGATGAATGAAGGTCTTGCCGCTAACGAGAAGCAGTAGCAAGACCACCGTCAGCAGCAGCAGCAGCAGCAGCAGCACCGTCACGAACAAGCCAAATAAGTACGCGCAGTTGCCGAAAACGATTCCGGCAGATCGAACTGTAAGATGGGCGTCACACTTAAGGTTGTCGCTCACTTGGCCCGCACGTCACGGCCAGTTCCTTCCCGTTAAAATACGGACTAAATTAAATACATATAAATGAACGGACGACCGCTCATTTGCTCAGCCGGATGGGATTGCAAGTCTACGATTCTGCCCGGCATAATAACGTGTCCATTCATGTTGAGGATGCTTCCCTGCTTTGCTTTGCTTTTCTAGTCTTCTTTTAGGTCTTTAAATTAATGATGGAACTCTCCTAAAGTCGCCCTCCTTTTATTAATAGGATAGACCCATATTTTCCTTTTCCTTACAATATTACAATAATGTCTTCATCATCAGAGATATTGTTGACATACATGTCGAACTTGTCACTACTTGATGTAAACTGAATTTTATATTCGCACACACCAACTTCTACCACGCAATGTACCGATCACTGCCGGAACAGTGGGCGACGCTACAATACGTCGCCTGCATGGGACGGACGTCGCCGCACCGTGTCGTGCGGACCAAGTGAGCGACAGCCTTTAAACGACCTTGGACGAGAACGGTCGAACGGCCAAAATTTTATTACAAAATTGTGTAAAAGATATAATATTTTAAAAATGTTTAGGAATAAAATCTTTACAAGTGATTATGACTGACCGCATGTAACCTGTCAGTTCGACATTTTGCGACAATATTACGTTTTATATTCTATGTAAAATGTCGAATCGAACGGTTGTATCCGGTCAGTCGTATTCACTCGTAAAGAATTTATGCCTAAAAATTATTAAAACTTTATATCATTCACGCAATCGTGTAATGAAATTGTGGTCGTTCGAATGTTCCCGTCCGGGGTCGCCTAGTGTGACGCCCGTCTTACACACGTCGGTAGCAGAAGAAATCCGAGTGACGCGGTTCTAACCGGAAGTCAATTCAATTATGGATGACTGCCGCGGAAGATTTCAAGTTAAACTAACGCTATTCCTGTTAAATATGTGAAATAACATTTCATTCAAAAGTTCTGTTCTGATTTCATAAACGAGATTAAATTGAAACTCAATTAGGACTAATTAGTATTGAAACTAGTACAGCAATTTACAATGTTTCAACAGTACTTCCAAAAGGCTGCGTGTGATTCTGAAAAATAATATTTATAAATTTCTTAATTAATGAGTTAAAAAAACGACGCGCCTTCGCGTTATGTTTATGTCGTAAGCTCAACGGGAAATACCAGCCTAACAAAACAAACAGAATTCCCAATTTCATTATAAGATCGAATATTAAACATAACGTATTAATAAAACTCACAGACATAATTCAATGGTGTCTAGATTAAATCTCTCAAGTAACTAATATATTGCTTCTTACAACTAAATTACTACATTATTATTGTTTCTTTGAAGCGTTACGTATTTTTTTTTTTTGATTCATTGCGGATTTTAATACGTAAAGATGCTAACACAATAATGCAGTTTTAAGAAAAAGTTGTAAAACTCCTTGAATCTCTAAGTAATAAAAGCTTTATCCAACACCTGTTTATTATGAAGTCATAATAATGCCGATTTTGAATATATTATGAGGTCTGTAAAACACTAGTGGAATTATGAACCCATAATTAAACTGTTATTCAAAATCGGCATTAATGACTTCATAATAAACAGGTGTTGGATAAAACTATGTATTACACTCGAGCTTTAACAGCACATAAATCACTCAAGAAAAATTAGCTCACTTCAGCAAGCTCTCGTGGTTAATCATTCCTTTCGTGACTTGAAATGTCAATTTAAACTTCACAAATTGAAGAAAAATTATTATTTCAGTGTTTTTAAAATATTCAATACCTAAAATTCTCTATTTTTCAATTTTCATTCAGCGTTGAATTGTACCGGTAGCACAAGAAAGACATATTTCCTAACCGACGCTATTTTGACGATAATAATAATTGTTTTACTTTAAAAACTTTGTCGTCCGAAAAAGAATTGTGTATCACGCGTCCAGAAACTTTTTTGTGAGTATTCGCAATTGTGGGGCCTCAGATTCGCCTCGGTCCCACAAACCGTGCTCATACTCGCAAAAGTACAGATTCTGGCCTAGTGATACAAGTAACTATTACCCTACGTGTTACAAATAACTATTACACTACGTTTGTTAAATGTCCTCCATGGAAATTTATGCATTTGTGCAGTCCGACCTGGATATTTTGCATGGTCACACGCAGCATATTGACGAGTATTGCTTCAATTTTCTGTAGAATCCGATACCTGAGAGCTTGGATAGTTCTGGGTGGATTGCTCTCAAACACTTTTGTTTTTAGGTACTCCCATAAAAAGTGGTCGCAAGCCTATTATTAGAATAAAACTCTCGTTATTCTGATAGTAGGCTTTCCCTGTGAAGCTGCGTTGGCGCTTTTGAAAAGGAAAAGGTAGAAGTAGGAAAACAAAGAGCTGACATTCATGTTATTCAGTATAATCTTCCTGTTCGACCCTTTAATGTTTTTCTTACTTTTATTATTATTTTTATTACATTCAAAAAAATTTCCTTAGTGTCAGCCACTTCGTGATTTTCTTTAAATTTTCTCTAGTAAGGGTTCAGATTTGAGATATCATTACGCTGCACAAATTTAAAAATAGCAAAAAAATACCTTTCGGTAGAATAATAGTGTCAAGAGGTAGATCAGTAGAAAATGTTAGGAATCGGTAGATCCACTAAAAAATCAGTAGTGTTGGCAACGCTGGAACGGTAGGCTGTGCTTACGGTGAGGGGACAACGACATTCATACCCACTACCAACTTACGACCTTTAAAGTTCACTTTAAATCATCCCATGTCATTGCCGGACCTTGTATAACGATTACACAATTCAATACTAAAATTGTTTCTGAAATAATAATAGCCAAATCATGTCTATTTTGCTGTGTTAAACAATGACACTGAAATATTTTTTTTTTAGCTTTCGTTTCGAAGATAAAGGTTCCCTTCTTTAACTAGATATACAGAAATAAATATATTAATTGAGTGTTCTTTTTGCTTATACACCGTGATTCAGAAATGTCTCCCGATATTTTCAGAGTAAGGAGAGGATTCTCCGAGGTAAAAAAAATTACTAAAGTGCTCTTAACTTGTGGTGTGTGAGTATGATTTGCTCTCATCTGTAGGTTGTTTTTTTGTCGATTTATACATAATATATATATATATATTTATTTTATTTTTCAGGATTTCTAGGTATCAAATAACAGGAAATTATATGTATACTTATTTATTCGTTAGAATAAGATTTTTTTTAAGGGTCGTTGGACTATTTATTTACGTATTTCCGAGTTGTTTGGTTAGCTCTTAGTTGTAAGGTTTTCCTGACGGTTAATTTTAGATGTTTACAAATTAATTTATATTTCCTTACATTTAGACATATATTGGGTGTCTCATAACGTACGGAGGAGATTGAAAGGACAGCTTTAGGAGATCAAAATAAAGCTTTTTCTTAATTCGTTTTTGACTAAAACCCAATAATAAGAAAATAATAGCAGTTTAACTTTCTTAACTTCTTTACCTATACCTTCATAATTAATAAAACTTACTTCACAAACTGCAACTTAGATGAACTCTAAATTTATCAAAACCACCATTCACAAAATGTCTACGTCGACCGATTTTCTAGTTTTGCTTTAAAAAATCAGCGCTTCTCAACATCATGAAAAGTCATTTTTGTGTATAAAAGAAAAAATGAAATAGCCTTAACATTTACGTGACTATTTTTTTTAAATAGTCGTTTCTCTTGTAATTTTCTGGTTATTGATTTTTTACCAAAAGTTTATTAAGAAAAAAGCTTTAATTTGAGCTCCTCTAGCTACCCTTTTCATCTTCTCCGTAGGTTATGTGATACCCAGTATATCTTTTAGGATGATTGGATGATTGGATGTTAGTTTTTACATTTTTATGATTTTATTAGGATGATTAGGTTGTTCTTAGATCTTTTTAAGTGCTTTTAAGTTGGTAGCGTACTGAAGATGACAGCTTAGCTGCCGAAATACGTATCTACGGAAATAAAATTATTTGGGCGGAGATTAATTTCAATCATTTTTCACAATTCGAGAAAGATTATATAAAAAGGTGATCTTATTTTTTAGAGTTCTATTCCCCATGAAAATATCGGGAGACATTTCTGAATCATGGTGTATAATCATGATAATGAGTAAAAATTATACTGTCAAAAAATCCTAGGCTCAGAAGGTTAAAGCAACAAGAAAAAAAATTATGTGTATTCTGTAAGCATTAACAAAAATTTAGCATTTTCGTTTCAGAAACATTAAAAGAAAGTTAAATTTTGTTGCTGAGTGTCATCGAACTAAAACCTGTAATGGAAGTTATATGATTTATAACTGTTCGAATAACAGTTTATTAAAAAGCAAGTTTCATAAGATACTTTTTGGTGCGCACGTCTAAGGTTGGAAAAGAAACCGAAGGCAAGTTTTCTAATACACAAGTGCACTAAAGAAATTTTTCTACTTCACAAGTGCACTGCGTATTTGACACTATTTTTTCTATTTTGATTCTTTGATTAAGTTAATTAATTAATGGTTTAAACTTTTCGATGCCAACAAATAAAAGTAACTTCAAATATGTATCAAGTATACATTACGCCAAGGATGACGTAAATAAAAGTATTTATAAAGGATGTATTGCAGTAGATTGCTAGCGTTGTATTGCACTGTTATATTATGCATTACATAATAGTAAATCATAGTGCGGGTATTAATATAGTATAATAATTTAGTCATAAAATTTATAACTGTATCGCATAATAAATAACTTAAAAAACCGGTTGGTATTGCAACTTCTTTTAGGTTTTATAATTGCCTACAGGCTTCTATTACACCATTTCTTTTAGCGGCCATATTACTTATGTTTTCCATTGTTACAAACATACACAGTTAAAAGTTAATGAAAAATTTAAACACTAAAACCAGTGTGTTTAAGTCCAATCAGTATAGAGTTAAATATTTACTGGGTCCAATTTATGAAATCGTAGAGTTCGTTTTAATAATCGTAGTGCACAATTTCAGCTCTTATTTAGCGCAAATATTACATTTAAAATATTAAAGTTTTTTACAGTAAAGAGGAAAAAATATATAAAAATTTGACCTTTTCTTTGCTGTTCTATTTACCCTAAACACCGGGAGACAATTCTGAATCACGGTATATATTTAAAATTTTGTTCACATCGGCACTAATTTAGTTTCAAAATCAACTTGGTCATGTTCTTGAAGGTAGTCCAATTCTATCTGTAACATACATGTTTATACATGTATAAATTTATCTCAGAAGTCAAATACCTTTAAGGAAAATAAGTGTTTGAGAGCTTTGAAACATAATACTTAACAACGAATAATTCAAATCAGTTCTATTACACAGATTCAAATTATCATACTAGACACAATATTTTAAGCATATCAATCACTTATCTAGGACATTACAGCCTTAATTTCACCAAACGATCTCGCTACGTGTAACCACAACTGCTTGTAACAACTTGTATCATGATGCATACCCCTATCATCCTCCCAAGACATCTTTTTTAGATGTAAATTCACTCTGTTAGAGAACTAATAGATAAATTAGTTATCTTTATTGAGTAAATCTTTGATACAGATTTATAAAAATATAATACTTTGTAATGAATATTTAGAATAATTTTGTAAATAGATTATTTTTTCTACGGCAATTAGAGTAACTTTGAATTAGAGAAACTAACACAGGTCTGCAACATAAAAATTGTTTTAAATTTAATAAGTGATTTTTATGGTGTTTTCAACGTTGATTTCAGAAAAAATAGTGAAAAAATTCCAGCACGTACAGTTATTTCATAAACTGCTTGTATAGTTTTAGCTTTTTTTCGATATTTTTATACATATTTCAGTACTCTAGTGAGTTTGAATTTTGGTTTTTAGGATCTCCATAAACTGTTATGTAGCCTAAAGTACTTTTAAAAAGTATTACAAAAAACTATAAGGCATTTTCCGTTGCATAGCCATTTTTATACTAGGAGTTATACGTAAAATAAAGAGTAATTAAAAGAAACCAGCAGTATTTTCACGACAGTGCTTGTCCTTGCCCTCCCCCCTCCACCATCCACTTACTGACTCACTGAGCATCTGTCATGTCAGTGACTGTCTGTCGCGCTGCCCCTTCCCCCTCCATCAGTAGGTAGTGAGCTTCCTAAATACTCGGCAGAGGTTTTAGGATCTATACCTTTTCAATTTCAAATTGGGACTAAACAATTTCAAATTGGGAATAAACAAATTCAACTTGGGAATAAACAATTTCAAATTGGGAATAAACAAATTCAAATTGGGAATAAACAAATTCAAAATGAGATAATCAAGTGTCCCACTGTCATTAACGTCATTTCAAAAGTGTTTAATTCTGATACCATTAAACTATATAAATTAAACTGAATAAGGTCACAAAAAATGCCTTACATTAAGAAAGTGGACGCTGATGCCATGAAGAAACAAATCTGTGTCCTATATAATAACAACCAAGATTGGAGAACACTAGCGAATACCTTAGGAGTGAAAAAATCAACCGCGTACCGTTGGGTGAAAAAACAGGAAGAATCTGAAAATACACGTGGTGGAAAAAGAAAAATAAAAATCGCTAATGACCACCATAATCTCATGGAACAATACATCGAAGAGAATCCGCGCATGACATTAAAGCAAATGAAAGAGAAGTTTCAAATTGAACACCAACTTGTTGTCTCGACAGAATGCCTTCGAAGGCATTTGGATGGTTTGATGTACACTTTAAAAAATGTGAGAAAAGAACCTGAAAGGGTAAATAGTGCGGATAACAAAACCAAAAGATGTGAATTTGTTCGACAGCTATTAGATTGTCAAGCAGATAATATTCCAACAGTTTACATGGACGAAACGAATTTTAATTTATACACTTCACGTACAAAAGGAAGATCTAAGAAAGGCACGTGCTGCACTCATATTTCTGCGGGAGTAGAGGATCAAATATTCATGTTATCGGATGTATTGGAAACATGGGCCTAATACATTATGAAATTAGAAGAGGGCCATTTAAAAAACCGCAAGCTAATGATTTCATTCGTCGATGCCTCCAAAATGCCCGAAATTTGTATCAAACACCTGTCGTTATGGTCATCGATAATGCTCCGTGTCATTCTTCAATCGAGGATGTTTTTAGGGAGGACGAATTTGCCGATAATTATTTGAAAAATTTTGTGCAAATCGTTCTAAAAACTTTCATTGTGCTTTGACAGCAAGCATGGCCGCCTTGCATGGGGGACTTATTAGGAGCAAATCCCGCTTCAATTTGTCTATCCTACTGCAATGTCAGGTCAAAAAGCGATAGTAGGATGTCGCTATTTTATCTGTTGATAATTATTTGCTAAGACTTTCCCCTTACAGCCCGATGTTGAATCCAATTGAACTCGCGTGGTTTTGTCTAAAAGCTGGTGTTAAAGCTGACTTAGCAATCCAAATGCCACAAATTTTAGCAGGTGAAGCAGGGCAAACATTGCGCAGACGGAATATCGGCTACAAAAATTAGAAAATATAGTGCAACAAAATATAACGAATAAAATTACCGTAGCTAACTGCATAAGATTCGTTGCAAACATTCAAAGATTTATACCTGATGCATTAAATATGATTGATGTAAAATTTTGATTTAGGCATATAAGTAATTATTAATTAGGTAGTTATATTCCGTTTCGTTATTTTATTATTTCCTACGAGCTTGTATTTTTTTGAATTAAAATATATTGTTCCAATTTGAATTTGTTTATTCCCAGTTTGAATTTGTATAGTATCAATTTCAATTTGTTTATTTTCAATTTGAATATGTTTAGTCCCAATTTGAAATTGTTTATTCCCAATTCAAATATGTTTAGTCCCAATTTGAAATTGTTTATTCCCAATTTGAATATGTTTAGTCCCAATTTGAAATTGTTTATTCCCAATTGAATATGTTTAGTCTTAATTTGAAATTGTTTATTCCCAATTTGAATATATTTAGTCTCAATTTGAAATTGAAAAGGTATACATTGAAAGATAAACATTCGTTGGCTCCGCGTACATCCTTTTCTTGGTATCGAACGAGAGAAAAGGAATTTGCATCTTTCTTCTCTCAAAAAGGTGACCTGGTGTTTTGCAGTGATGTTCCTGAACTTTTGGCTAGTTTCAAAATAGAATATGCTCCTGATGAGTGGAGACTTTTTATTGACTCGTCAAAAAGAAGCCTTAAAGCAGTACTTTTACACAATGGCAATAAGTATGCTTCTATGCCAGCTGGACACTCGGTTCACTTAAAAGAAAGCTACGAAAACCTTGAACTGGTTTTAAACAAGCTGTGCTATTCAGACCACAAAAAGACACTATGTGGTCATTTAAAAGTGGTTTCAATGCTGCTCGGTCAACAAAGTGGCTATACAAAGTTCCCTTGCTTTCTCTGTGAATGGGACAGCAGAAACAGAAAGCAACACTACATAAAAAAAGATTGGCCCTTGAGAAAAACCTTACAGGTAGGGGTTAAAAATGTTAAGAGGGAAAGCCTTGTGGATCCCAAAAAGGTCTTACTTCCACCACTTCACATTAAGTTGGGTCTGATGAAACAGTTTGTCAAGGCATTGCCAAAAGAAGGAGAGTGTTTCAGATATCTTTGTGGACAGTTTCCTGGTTTATCTGAGGGAAAGCTGAAGGAAGGAATCTTTGTCGGACCAGACATTAGAAAACTAATGAGAGATCTCTACTTTGAGGACAAAATGGAAACAAAAAAAAAGCAGCATTGACACCTTTTAAATTAGTTGTTACCGGTTTCCTAGGAAACAAAAAAGATCCAAACTACAAGACAATCTTAGAGAAATTTTGTGCAAATCGTTTTTGATTGCAGTGAGAACCTCGAGCAGCCTCTGGACAGCTGTTTCAGCCCTGCTTGGGGCTTCTTCAGCAGAGACGTAGCTCGACATTCCCACTGCAGACCAAAAACGACTTGCCCAATTTATTCGCAAATGCGATGTAAGAATGATGAACATATAAAATAGCGACCTCTTACTATCGCTTTTTGACCTAACATTGCAGTAGGATAGACAAATTGAAGCGGGATTTGCTTTGACAGCAAGCATGGCCGCCTTGCATGGGGGACTTATTAGGAACAAATCCCGCTTCAATTTGTCTATCCTACTGCAATGTTAGGTCAAAAAGCGATAGTAAGATGTCGCTATTTTATATGTTCATCATTCTTACATCGCATTTGCGAATAAATTGGGCAAGTCGTTTTTGGTCTGCAGTGGGAATGTCGAGCTACGTCTCTGCTGAAGAAGCCCCAAGCAGGGCTGAAACAGCTGTCCAGAGGCTGCTCGAGGTTCTCACTGCAATCAAAAACGATTTGCACAAAATTTCTCTAAAATCTTTCATTATGCTTTGACAGCAAGCATGGCCGCCTTGCATGGGGGACTTATTAGGAGCAAATCCCGCTTCAATTTGTCTATCCTACTGCAATGTTAGGTCAAAAAGAGATAGTAAGATGTCGCTATTTTATATGTACAAGACAATCGTCGCAGACATGCTCGACAACTTTAAGAAACTTGGCTGTAATATGAGCATTAAAGTTCATTTTCTCCAATCACATCTTGACTATTTCCCTGCAAACCTTGGTGATGTAAGGGAAGAGCAGGGTGAAAGATTCCACCAAGACATCAAGGAAATGGAAAGAAGATACCAAGGAAGATGGAACGTCAACATGATAGCAGACTACTGCTGAATGTTAAAAAGAGATGATCCTCAACGAGTCCACAGCCGGAAAAGCAACAAAAGAAGCTTCGACAGCAAGCGAAAGCGTTATTATAATGACTTATAAGCTTAAAGAGAAATAGAAGTGTACTGGAAATGTAACTTTGGAAAAATCTGGAAAATTGTTTAAATTTTGTTATTATACCCAAAAACACTTTTTTGTAAGATAATCTTACGTGATAGAAAAAAACGGATTGCATTTTTGAAATCAGCGCTGAAAAATACATAAAAGTCAGTTGTCAAATTTCAAACAATTTTTTAGAAAATTTTTTTTTTGCAGACCTGCGTAATTTTCACATTTTATAATAGTGTAGAAAATGGTCTCACTCTAGAAACTTAATCTAAAATTTTTACTAGGTACACTACACTTTTACACGATTCATATTTTTTGTTGTGTATAGAATCATGGAATTATTAATACTTAAGTACATCTAGTAAAAATCAATAACAAAGTAATTAATGCAAAAATAATACTAACAATTTTTGAAACAAATATTTATGTACAACAAACTTGTGTTCAAGTGGTGCATTAAGTTTTTAGAAGCATCGAAGCAACTTCGACGTTAAAAATTGATTTGCATGAAAAAATTTAAATCGTAGAGATGCCTCCTAAAGACAATTCCAACATTTCATGTTGTACTGAAGACTAAATTAGGTTTGGTATTTCTGAAGATATTTTGTAATTAAACAACGAAATAAGTTACCATAAACCCATTTTATAAAAGTTGTATAAGAACAATAATAACAGGTGTGTTTGTTATCCTGCAATTTCTTTGATCTAAGTACAACGGTTTTTAAGATATTAGACTTTGTTTATGGTTTTCAGAAAATACGGTTTTGCCTTTTATAATTATTATCTCATTAAGTTAGTAAACAGATAAAAATTTGAAAGTTACAAAATTTTATTTTCATTGATAATTAGAGGCCTAGTAAATCTACATTAATTTTTATAACAATTGAAGGGCCAGTAACAGTTGTTTTTTAAATCGAATGTATTACGTCGTCGGTAGGTGGTCCCAAACAATTATCTTTCAACTAGACATACACTTACCTAAGAAAATAAATAATACTGAAGGGAGCCTAAATGAACTACTAGACATTTTTTTCCTCTGTTTAGCTTATTTTACTTTTTTTAAAATACGTAAAGTGATACTTTAAGTGCGTCGAATCGAAAGAAAGAGGAAAACATGTATGCAGACGAGGGGTCTTGCGACCACACGTGCAAACTTTCAACCAAAAATGAAAAACATCTGCTGCAGAAAAGGCTTCGATCGCTGCTTTTGGCTCTCGTAATTCACCGCACGAACAACTTTTGACTACATACTTCTCTTTATAAATATTTATGCGCGATATACACTTCGGAATAAGAAGAAGTTTATTTCTATACCACCGGCGGCAATATATTTCCGGGCGGGCATGATTAAGAACACTTGTTTACCAACAGAATAATATTACCGAGACCGCTGCGTTTATTTATATTTATTTATGCGATGCGTCAGTAGAATACGTCTTGTCGTATTTTTAGAAAACGCTGGCATTCGGACTTAATAAAACTAGACTTGAATATGAGATTTGCTTTGTTGGAAGCTTGGTGGCATGCGGACCGAACCGTTCCTTCATGGATTCTATTATTGGCTTTGCTTGAAAACGTGCAGAAAGCAAATAATGTTCACGGCAGTAATATAATGCAATGAAATGAAGTCCTAGGAAGCGCATTTAATTTTCTGTTGGCTGCGCAAATATTCGAAGTGAAGTCGTTGTTTATTCAGTTTCTAGTATTATCGTTAAAGCAATAATGACAGCATGACAGGTTGATAGATATAAAAGGCTTTACAGTCATTTCCAAAGAGAATTTTTAGAAATAGTTGGTTTTGTTTTGAAACACATTATTTTGCCTTCAATAATAAACTCTATAAACAGCTCATGAGAAGAAATGTTATTAAGAGACAAACTAAATCAATGCAAGTATTTAATAATACCATTATTCGCAGTTTAATAATAATCACAGGAGTGCACACAATTCCTTTGAGAATTTTATTTTTTAAAGTGTTTCCCTTTCATTTCAATACACTTCCATTTTCCCTTTAGATGCCCTTCAAAAACCTCTTTTTCCATAAGAGTCTCAATAGCAACTGTCAGAGTCAAAACATGTTTTTTAAGTAATCAAAAAAGCTAAAAGTTGGAAGAAACCAGGTCTGGTCTGTACGCAGGATGGTACATCTTCTCGAAGCTATGTTCTTGAACAATTGATTTAATTTTGGCAGTCTTATGTGGCTGTATTATGTCACGTTTTACATTCAACTCAAATCAATTAATAAACAAACCTGCACGGTACCAAAAGATACACAGACACAGATAATAAAAAAAAACGTCCAGCCTCGAAGAATACTCAAGAGGTGCACGCAAATGGGTCCAAGGGGGAAAGACATACTCACGGGAATACAAGAACGTAAAATCTCTAAATACTTTTGCATGAAACGCGTATTTTTCTTAACTTGCGCCAGAAGCGTACACTCCAAACTCTCACTCCAGCGTAACATTCTGGAGCGGCATGCCAAAGCGGCAGTTCGGAGTGTATCTGTGAATTGGACTATTGAGGAAAAATAATCCCAAATGAACCGAACAACCGCCCCTTAAATAAACGAGAAGAAAATTAACTACATTCACAGATTATAACGCAAAAAGTGATGTGGACGCGATGAATTCACCTGGTGATGGTGCAAAACTGGCTACTAACAATTCAGCTTCAATATTTATTTTTATTTTATTATTATTTTTTGTTTATTTTACCCATTTATAGGCTACCAAGCGAAATTTCTTCCAATAACAAAGCACACTGTGTCTACCATACTTGATGTCTTACAATAGATAGAGGGACGGATGGAGGATCCGATAAATCAGTCTTGCGCGGAGATCGACACCAACCTAATTACATCAACTCGTAAAAGCAAAATTCGCACGTTACAATTGTCTTGCATCAGATACAGTTCTTGATCAGACATATGGAGTCATTTCTCATTATTGATCTTGATGTTTTATTTTCTTACAGTGTTACTGTAATTACTTTTTGCATATATTGGATGACCGGAATACCTCTCATGTTCCAAAGGAACGTTTCAATTTCTTTTCTGCAGATAGTTGGGTGCGTGCATTTTTTGGAGGTGGATTTCGTTTATGAACCCACTGCTTGAATTCTAATATCTGCACCAAGTTTCATCACCGGTTACCATAAGATTCAGAATTTTTCATCAAAGCTCCGAAATTTGTAGCCTAATATTTTTCGTTCACTCGGTTTTGTCGTCAGAGTAGGACGTGCTCTCGTTTCGTTAAGTTGCTAACATGAATTTTGATAAATGTCAAAATCTGACATGAAAAAT
The DNA here is from genome assembly GCA_036172665.1 of Prosopocoilus inquinatus. NCBI lineage: Eukaryota > Metazoa > Arthropoda > Insecta > Coleoptera > Lucanidae > Prosopocoilus > Prosopocoilus inquinatus. Next base: position 36,111,228 of record CM069869.1, read on the forward strand.
ATTACTGTGACTATGGCGTATATGATGTACCATCGCAGCCAGAAAATACTGGGACAAAGCAAATGTCATTTTTGACGGAAATCAAGCAAATGGTTATAGTGTAAACCCAACTTTAAACAAACGTTAAAATGAATTTTTTTTGTCATGGTCTGACTTCGTCAATAAAGCTATCCATTTACTTCTTCACATCTTGAGCAAAACTGAGGATATCGAAAATCTTTCTTTCTTCGAAATACTATATACACATATTTTGTAAATAATGTAACAGAAGAAATAATTATCTAAATAATTATTTGAGATCCATACAGTGTAAACAAAAACCTTGATCGATAACTTTGCACGTGATTACATAATAATCCGGCAATAGAGAAAAATGAATCATCGAAAACTTCAAGAACACAGAGCTACACGTCAATCGCCCACGCAGCAGAAAGTAGGTCAAGGTCAACTCCAAGCATATATACCGAGAGATTTTCCGATAGCAAGAGAGAAGTCATCGATATCTGATTATAGTGCGAGAACTATGTATGTCGTCCGTAATAGTGCTTCTGACATGTAAGTGTATCTTGTATTCTTAAATAAATGTACTTGATGTATTTTGTCCTGTATTAATTCAGCTACGCAACCCCTAATACGTTACTTCTTGGTAAAAACCAAATTACCAAAAAGTCAACGTTACAATAACTATTGAATCCTACTAAAATTTTGTCTAATATGTCCAGCAATTTCAAATTACAATTTTTTAATTTTCGTATCTTAAATACGTGGGCTGCTGGAAAATTTTCTGGAATCTAGTAGGTCTAGAATTGTGAGCGTTTATCAACTGTCATATTTGAAAAATTTGACGTTTCTTGCCTATAATTCTATTGACAGTTCCTATCCAAGTGAACTGGTTTTGTTTGTACAGCATTTGAGAAAAAGTAATTTTGTGTAAACATGGAAATCTCTCGTGAAAATTTTCGTGCCATGATATTTTACGATTTCAAATGTGGTCTAACGGCGAAACAATGCCTCGATCGGCTTCATTTGCCTTTTGGAGATGAAGCACCATCAAAGAACAGTGTTTATAATTGGTTTGCCGAATTCTAGCGTGGACGTACCTTTCTCAGTGACAAATTTCGTGAAGGTCGTCCATCATCATCTGTTGTTGCCACTAATGTAGATGCTGTGCGTGAAATGCTTGAGCGAAATCGACATGTGACACACTATGAGAATCAAGCATCCTTACGCATTGACTTGAAAGCAATATACCAGATTTTGCATGATCATTTGAACGTACGAAAGCTTTGCAGTCGTTGGATCCCAAACAATTTAACAGAAGCGCAAAAGCAGGGTCGTATCAAATTGCGTGAAGCAATGCTCAAGAAATTCAATAGAGGTCGTTCAAATTTAGTTTATAACATCGTTACTGGTGATGAAACGTGGATCTATTCGTACGAGCCAGAAAGTAAACAACAATCTACCGTTTGGGTATTTCAAAATGAACTAAAACCAACAAAAGTTGTCCGTTCACGCAGTGCTGCGAAGCAAATGATTGCTTGTTTCTTTGGTTTAACTGGACATGTAGCAATCGTTGCTTTGGAGGATCGAAAAACCGTGAATGCTGATTGGTATACTTTGCCGGAAGTCATCGATCAAAAAGAAGAAACAATCGAAATCGACGAATTATTCTCCATCATGACAACGCCAGCTCTCACTCAGCCCGTCAAACAGTTGATTTTTTGTCCAACAAAAATGTTGAATTAATGACTCATTGTCCATATTCACCTGATTTATCGCCTAATGATTTCTTTTTGTCCCCAAATATCAAAAATAAAATGCGTGGTGAGCGATTTTCGTCGGCTGAAGCAGCGGTTGAAACATTCCGGACACTGGTTTCTGAGGTACCATCTTTAGAGTGGAAAACGTACTTCAGAAATTGGTTCGAGTGTATGCAAAACTGTATTGACGTCAAAGGCGAATACTTCTAAAAACAATGATACCGTTTACCAAATTTCATATGCGTTTTTTCATACCGTTTCCAAAAACTTTTCCAGCAGCCCACATAAGTACTATTTTTAGCAGTACTAATAGTTGCTCACCACCATTGTTCTACTTATATTTGGTTATCGAACATGTACAAACTATTGCCGCAAAAAGTTATTTAAAAAACTCAATAATAAAAAATTTTCCCATATGGTGCGAACTTTTTGGCAGTCACTGTATAACTGGGATATATCAACTTAAAATTGACAAGAAGCTTCTCTTATTTTACCTTAATAATTATGGTTTAACTCATTGGTCAATTCTAGAGATGTAAAAATATGGTATTTTAGATTATTTTGTATGTACATCTCTAAGGTCCGGTTTTTCAATTGATTGGTAAAGTGAAGGTTACTTACCACTGGCATAAATTTAACCTCTTTGGTAACGTGCTTTTTAAACAAAATCTCCATTTTCAATTATAAATCAGATACCAAAGAAGTACAGTCATATAGTTGCTCGTACACATTTATGTATCCCCTCTACATGTTTACCGTTATCAAGCAAATTTACTGGCTGTTAGTTTGCCTCCTTGTTAAAAGGAATTCATGTCATTGTTAAGACTACCAATACTTTGATAAACTCATTTTCAGTGCTAACAATCGGATAACACTAACAGTCACTTTACCAATCGATTAAAAAACCGGGCCTAAGTGTATTGTATCGTACTTTATCATAACCTAACTTTATTAACCTATGGTACAGAATAACCTAATGTCTAATAAAGTTAGGCTGTGATAAAATGCAATACAAAAGAATCGGGGGTGGCAAAATAATTTATTACATCGTACTTTTAAATCATTAGAGGTGGCTAATCATTATTATTAAAGTAAAAGAGGAGACGCTCCTTATTAATTTAAAGTTAACATGTTTCAGTTATATGACATTTTTCAAATATGATGTACATTAAAGACTTATTACTATAATTTAATTTTCTTTCGTTTCGGATGGTAATATGCAGGATGTTCCAATAAAAGAAAACATGTAACAAGAGATATCTGGAAAACTTCATATTCAATTGTTTTTCTGTTTTCATATTTGTAGTGAGCTAAACAGGCCAAGCAAAAAAATTTGCTAATTTGAACGACTCTGTAACTCTAAAAATAAGAAAGTTAGCAATGGTGCCGACTTACTTTAAAACAGAGCGTATCTTAAAAAATAGAAAGTAATTATCACAATTAATTTGTGCACTTAGTTTTAAGGTGACTTTAAAAAGCATGCAATAATATTTCACTAATTATTATTGTGCTTTTCAATTTGTTTTACAGCTAGGTGGCCCTCGTGGCTCTCATAATACTTGAACTTTACGACGGAAATTATGCGTATCTCAGCAGAAAATGCCAGGCTCAATTAGTACGTAATTAAGAAATTAGCAATAACAAAGAAACTGAGTTGTAACCTTTTACAGCGTGCATTAGTCACTTGCAGTTTATTTATTTAGATACATTCCAACGCATTTAATTAAATGCTTTATCCATTCTCGATTCATTTTTATATTGATCTGTTTTGTTTAAATAAGATTTCTATGTGTTAATTACGTTGATATCCCAAATTCGCAGAAAACATTTCAAATTTATTCGATTAATTTTTCATTTCTTTTTACATTAGCTTTCAGCATATTACGTCTGTTATTCTGCCAAGACTGGGTATTTTTAAGACAAAAATAGCATCAAAGATTTTATAGAAAAATTGCAAGTCGAAAATAATCTACAAAATGATGATTGAAATCGACTCTTGTCCGATGAAAATTTTAAATAAAAGTTTTTAAACTTTAACCGGATATTATTCAAATTGGAAACAAGCACTCGATAGTGAAACGTTGAGTGCTCTTTCCAATTTGAATACTGTTCGGTTAAAGTTTAAAAACTTTTATTTACAAAATGATGATTTATGAATTCTTTCATAGTTCATAGGACACAGAAGAAATGTTTAACAATAAACCTGAGAAATAATTGGCGTTTTGAAACTACTAGTTTTCGTAAATTGAAACTCGAAGCCTTCCTCCAGGTTCTTCTCTATAAGTCAAGCGAACACAAGAAACTACAACTTGAAAAGACCCGATAACAAAGGCACTTAAAAAGAACAGGTCAATTGCGGAGTGCTTCTGCGTCGAATCCAATTAGTAGAATTGGCATTAAACGAAGGCATCGAGCGCGGTGTCGAGCTGCACATGAACAATTAACTCGTTTGAATGCAGCATGCAGTTCGTATAAATTGACAGGAAGTGTCGAATAAATTGCCAGCTTTCTTTGTTTGCAAATTCGGAACAGGGCTGAGACTTGTCCTAGCAGACGTTGAGAGCTGCGTAGCAATTGACGTCTTTGCAGGCAAAGGTGAGAACCATCCTGAGCATATGCCCGCGTTTCCAATAAGGAACACTTGCGCGAACTATTGTTATCTTAATGGATGAATTAAATGTATTAAATTTTTTTAGTTACATCACTAAAAAGAACAACTATTAGGAGTACTCGTATTACCACTTCTATTCCCACTTGTAGAAGAATTCGTCAACTTATCCACTTGAGGTTATAATTTATATTATATTATATTTAAACTTTCTTGGCATCACTATGTCCAAATATTTAGTACTATACAGGATGTCCACCGAATGCCGCGGTCTTCTCTACCGTCTAAAGTGAAAGATAGAAAAGGAATTCAAAGGAGCTCAGGTGTAACTCAGTCAGCTCTATTTTATATATTTATTTTTCGCCATACAGTGTGTTCAGTAACTGAGTCATACCCAAGTTACATTTTTTTTTAATGGAACACACATTTTTACATATTTTGAAAGTACGCATAATGAATAACCAAAAATTTCGGAAGTTTTATTTGAGAGTTATTAATGTTTATGTGTAAAAAATGGCTCTATTTTGAGCTCTTATAGTGTGGTTATTTATTTATATTTCGTCGTGAATTTTTGTAGGCAGTCAATATAATATTTCATCTACAGAAATTTCAGAACACCTTCGATCTATTAGTTATTATGTGCACAGGGTGTCGAAATTTGCAACATTTTCAAATTGAACACTCAATATTTCTACACTCTTGTGAAACACTGTTTTAATGAATTTTCATAAAAAAATGTATTTGTCTAAACTGTCGCGAAACAGCAATTACTTATTTTTCTTAATTACAATATTAACGAATAGTTTAAACAGCGACATTTTACGATCGCTTTTTGACCTGACATTGCATTAGGATTGATAAATTGGAGCCAGTTTGCTACAAAATAAATCATCCCATGCAAGGCGACCATGCTTGCTGTCAAAGCATATTGAAACTTTTAATAGAAATTTCTGTAACTTAGAAAATTAGTATTTGTAGAAAAATTCTTGGAACAGGTCAATTTTTATTTTGAATGGCGCATATTACAAAGGGGTTTCTTTAACTTTTTATATATTAGGAGGGATGGAACAACCACTTATGTATTTTTTTTTATAAATGGAAGGGTATGTAGAGTATTTTTTTCTTAAACTTGTTCGATTGGGAATTCAACTCGCTTTTATTTTTTTATATTTCTTAAACATTAAAAGGGACAAAGTAAAATAATGTTTTTAATGTTAAAAATTTCACATTTTTGTTACTAGATCAGAAGAAATTGCATTCCACATGTTGTATTGTTACGATCAGCCAATAGATGGCTTTGCCAATGCGTTGACTTTAGTTAACTTTTTAAAAATAGAATTGGCAACGCTGAGTTTTCGGATTTCTCGGCTACTCAAAACAGCTCAGAGCGCCATGGCAGCACCACCTATTGACTGATCGCAACAATATGACGTATGGAATGCTATTTCTTCTCAACAAGTAATAAAAAAACTTTATTTTTATTTTTCCCTTTTACTGCTTAAGAAGAATAAATAAATAAAGGCGTTGTATTCTAAATTTAGCTTTAAGAAAAAAAAAATTCTACTCCACATATCGTTCCACAATAGTTAGGGGTTGCTTCATTCAGCTCTAAATAATTAAAAAGTTAAAAAAATCCTTTGTAATATGCGCTATTAAAAAAAAAATTGAGCATTTCCAAGAATTTTTTATAAATCGTAATTTTCGAAGTTACAGAATTTATTCCGGTTAAACTTTCCACTCTGTATAATAATTTAAGACGGTCCCCAATCCAGTGAAACACTTGGATTTAAAATAAAAAATTCATAGTAGCCCTTGAGAATTAAAATATTGGCTGTTTCAAAGTCATCCTCTCTCTTATTTGAAGAGATAATTTTAGCAAAGTTACTAAATTTGATGAGCATTAATAATCCGGAGAGAAAAAATTTCTGTTAATTCTTCTTCGAAATAATTGTAAAAAAAAAATTGCCATTTTCTTATTTTGCCTCCATCTTCTTTATTTAACGATACATCAAAAAATAAATAAAAATATCTTCTTAAGCCACTTTTCAATTCTCTACACAGTGGTGAACATAATTTTCTATAACACGTTTCGTCAAAAGAAAAAGAATATAGTTTTTGGTTTAAATTAAAAACAATGTGTTCGTTAGATGCTAATTTAGTAAATACTTTTGTTTGTGTGTAGCAAACACATAAAAACAGCAAGTGAACGGTACTTTAGAACCTATCCGGAGAACAAAAAATTGCTAAGAACAATAATATTACAACATTTCGTTGCAAATCGTTTTTGATTACAGTGAATCTCTCTAGGCAGCCTCTGTACACCTGTTTCAGCTCTATTTGGGGCTTCTTCAAAAACGACTTGACCAATATATTCGCAATTGCGATGTAATAGTAATGAATAACTAAACCAGCGACATCCTACGATTGCTTTTTGACTTATCATTGCATTAGGATTGACAAATTGAAGCCAGTTTGCTACATAATAAGTCATCCCATGCAAGGCCGCCTTGCATGAGATCACTTTTTTGAAAAATGAGGTGCCAACTTCACAGGAAAGAATATCATTCAGGAAATATTGTATTGAGATAGTTCATCGTAGAATGTAATGGAACACCATCTTGTTGACACCAGGCATGTAGTCCATACCAGGGGCTTTCAAATTTGCTGTTTTTGAGACCGATTGAGTAGCAGAAAATATTTAAATAAGAAGCAGAATTTACAGTGCCATTAATAAAAAATTGGCCATAGAGTGTTTTTTTTATTATTCCTAACTTGAGGTATACTTTTTCTCTCGAACTGCAAGTGCAATTTAGTAAGTGCACGTTTTCTTGTGTTATTTGTAAAAAGATTAAACAATCTGTAAAAGAATTAAACAAACTGTAAAAGGATTAAACATGAAGTAATTTTAAAATTTTTATCGAAAGTTTTATTTCATAGTGTTACCTTGCTTTGACATGAATATTTTAAAAAACAACATAGGGATATGTTGCATAATAAAATAATGTCACTATATTATATTTGAGTTCGCTGACGTTTTAATTCATTTTTGAACTTTCCCCACAAGAAATTTATTGTTCTAACTATGGATGTCAGTTTTGTAAAGTGACTTTATATGTTCGATGTAAAAAATTCTTACCGTATTTGAAAGAGGATTTTTTTATGTAGCCTAGAAAGAAAAACAATGAAATACAAAGTTGCAGCGTTCAGCAGAAGTAATCGTACTCGAAACTGTTCTAGGCTAAATGAAACAAGTTTCGTTATTTGCAGAACGGTTTTTCCCTTAGTTGACGCTTGTAAATAGTCTGGCAGGCAATAAAAAGTTAGGCTAATTAAATTTCACCCTTTCCTTGAGTTTACATGATAGTAGTTTCAAAGTCTGACAAGGGTTCTGGTGTATTAGTACCGAGATAAAACCTAGAAACTTTTACACACAACAATGGTTTTATAAACGTATATTCTAACACACTTCATGTCGATTTCGCTCAGTTGTTTCCACATCAATTGCAATAACAGGTGCAGTGCATCCTTCAGAATTCGATTAAATTTGTGAAGAAATTAGATCAACTTCTTCCAGACATAGATACGCAGTTCTACGGTAGAATTGTACGTGATATTTTTTTGTTTACAATGGTCCTTTCCAAATTGCCTTTCTACAGAATTTAATTCTCTTCGCGCATAAATTAATTCCACGATTGAAAAAGAAATTCCTTTATCTTTCTTGAATAAATCGATAAATTCACTTCTATTTAAAATTTACGGAAAACGTACTTACAATTGCATTAAACATAAGTTTGCGCTCTTCAGATCGCTTTTTTACAGAACCTTTTTAATTCTACTGTGCTCAACGGATTTTAGACAAAAAGTTTACATGAATAATTCAACTCCTCCCTGAACAATTTCCAAACTAAAATTATTTTTAGTATTTACAATACTTTAGGGATGCACATCGAGACATCGTGCGCATCCCTACAACACAATCAAGAATAAGATAATTAATCAATTTATTTTTCCTACTCTAACCCGACTAAAAAAAAAAAACATCAGAACAGTTCATTATTATATTTTACACTGGCCACATTTCTACAAAGGTCAACCAAACAGTATTTTTTTTAGGTTTAAATGTCGTCTTAAAACTCAACAGGACTTCTGCCACATTTTTTTGTTATAATAAAGACCCGAGTAAAGACCCGATTGAATTCTCGTTTACAACCAGGCTGGAGATGTTTAGAAACAGGATATACAATCTCAGATGTGCTGCTTACTGTAAATTTGATTCTACAATCGCAAAATTTTTATCTGACACTCTCCGAGAATGTAATGTTTCTACCCGTGACTAAAATTAATTTGTTAAGCATAGATGAAAATCTGAAAATTTTCTTTCAAAAACATATTTATGGTGTGTGATGAAGTTATTATTATATTACATTAAGAATTGAAGCACTATCTTGTCCGATAAAAAATTTTTTGAAGAAGCTGTCATACAAACAGCGAAACGTCGAGCGTCGGCCGCTTTTCTACTCAATTTCTCCAAGGTCCGTACAAAAATTATTATATTTTTATGATGTTATGAACGAACAAAGTGTAGATGTTTTGTAATTATATGCTGATCGAGCGATAATTTCAACAACTTTTATATAGCTATCTTTTTTTAACTTCTATGAAACAGTTTTGTTGCTTGTAATCAAAAGTCACGTTGTATACTTAACTTTGATTTTCTTACCTTTTCAAAACTGAATCATTTTCAACTTTCGGCAGCCTGCAAATGTTTTGGAGTCACGTACAGGTGTCCTATTTTCGATGGTATTCTATAGGTAACTCCGTTAATAATGGAAATATAAAAAAACTAAGCACGCAGTATTGGCTCAACTTTTTATGCCAATTTCAATGGTTAAATAAAAAAATTGCTGTCTTACTGTTCTCGTGGTACAGTCGAAAAACGAAAAATTCGTTAAAAAGAGTATTGTTCAAGCTTTTTAAAAATATATAATATGTTGGTATTATTTTCGAAAATGGCCGAGTAATCTATTTATTACTTTTGTGCGAATTATGGTAGGCCTTGATTCATGTAAAACAATAAAATATTCATTAAACTGTAGTCTTTTAATAAATGATAAATTAGTACACCGACAAAATTAGCACTGAAGAGCTACAAACAATTTTACAGAGTAATATACGTATAAACATAAGCAATTTTAAACATAAACATTTGACCAATAATATAAACTAATTCGGTTCACAACGATTTAATTCCATACTTATTAAAAGTGAAGCAACGAAAGAAAATAATAGAAGTAAACAAAACTATAAAAATATTAATGAAGGTCCTCCATATGATCACCACCATTTTGGGCTAAACAAGAAAGGCATCTTTTATTTACTGAAGATAAGGCATTAGAAATTTGAAAAAGGTCTAAATGTATGTTAAACATTATCTCTAAGTTCAGCCATAGTACTATAATTTTTTTTTTATAAATTTTATGTTGCAATTGTCCCCAAAGGAAATAATCTAAGGATGACAGGTCAGGAGACCTTGGTGGCCACTTTATTGGTCCGAAAGTTCTTAACCACTCAAAAAGAAATTTTTGCTTTAGATAATTTCTAATTTAAGGCATTGTGCGCCGGCGCTCTGTCTTGGAAACAAAACAGATCTTCTCCAATCCAGTGGCTTGATATCCAAGAATTGTTCAAGTTGCTCTTCTAATATTTTTAAATAACGGACGGCAGTTAGATTTCAAAAACCGGTTGATCTATCTGAGTTGAAATATAACATTTGGGTATAGTATGTTATAATGACATGAAATTAATTTATCTAATTTTACTGCAATAACCAACCTAATAAAATAAAATCACAGCCTACTTGATCGTAAATAAATAAAAAAAACAGATATTTTGTATATTACTGTTTAAAAATGTTTCTAGCTCTTCAGTAATGGATTACTAATTCTGTCGGTGTACTAATTTATCATTTATTTAAAGATTACAGTTTAATGAATATTTTATTGTTTTCCACGAATCAAGGCCTACTATAATTCGCATAAAAGTAACAAATAGATTAATTTGCTTACAGCTCGGCCATTTTCGAAAACAATACCAATATATATATATATATATATATATATTGGTATTGTTTTCGAAAATGGCCGAGCTGTAAGCAAATTAATCTATTTGTTACTTTTATGCGAATTATAGTAGGCCTTGATTCGTGGAAAACAATAAAATATTCATTAAACTGTAATCTTTAAATAAATGATAAATTTTCAAATATATATATATATTTGAAAAGCTTAAAAAATAGTCTTTTTAACGATGTCAAAGCCAAGTATGATTTCCATTAAAAAAAACAAAGGTTGGGTTCGTATCTCGACTATTATTAACTTCTCATGTAATTTAATTAAGAAACTACATTTGATCTATGTTAAAAGTCGACTAAAAAGTGTAATCATCATTTTTTTTTGAATATCTTTAAAAATAAAAAAGTTATTTGCATTTGAAGAGTTGGTGAATTTTTCTTTTTTCGATTGTACCACGAAAACAGAAAGAAACAGCAAATTTTTGATTTAACCATTCAAATTGGCATAAAAAGTTGAGCCAATATTGCGTGCTTAGTTTTTTTTTTTTTTATATTTCCATTATTAACGGAGTTACCTATAGAATACCATCGAAAATGGGACACCCTGTACATTGATTATTTCGAACTAACACAACATTGGAATGGACCGAGAAGTTTTGTGAAGCATTCATTAAAGGGAAAAAGCCAAAAGTAATACGGAGCTACTGATAAAAAATATTAATAAATAGTAACAAGAAGGAACATCTGTACACGCTTAAAAATCCCAACTAAATTTTTGACGTCACAACTAATTTTATAGTGAAAATAGTCCCAACTGATGGTCTGTTAGTTGTGGATACATTGTAATATTCGTGATAATTTTTGTTTTCAGCAACAAAACAAAAGTTGTAGAAACTAATTTTGATATTTCTTAACAATGAAAAACGATTGACGGCTTATAAAAAAGAAGAAATAACTAAATTTTTACTTTATGCAACTAAACCACCTACAACTAATTTGTCTTATTTCTCACACAGACAATGGAATTTCTGAAACGGTTTTTATAACTATAGGCGTCAAGTTTTCTGACTAAAAAGTAAGTTACGATAGCAGAAACAATACAACAAAACAAATTATAGTTTAAATTACCATGTAATTTTTAAGCGTCTACGAATACTACTAATACTGAAATTCTGGCAGTATTAATCATATAACACGTATGCAGTGATTAATGATTAACGGTGCGTCATATCGCGAATTCAAAAAGTAATTACATGCCTATGTATAACTTCAAAAGCGCAACGTTATCATCAGTGTTAGCACTGATGATGACAGTAATTCTAAGGCTTGTAAATATTGCTTTTCTTTTCCATGGCCAAGCTTCATGTAAATTATTTTTTAATTGGAACAAAAATTCGCAGAATGTCAGGTATTACTTATATTGTAAAAGTTTTGGATTCTCTCTTTCTTCAAAAGATCATTACAGGGCTCGAGACTATATCATAAATTACCCTCTTGCCTCACACAACCACAAACAGTCGTTAAGAAATTCCCTTTCGCCCTTACTATGGCGGAAATATAAATATTAATGCATAATTTAATATCGGCCGAAAAGCTATAGCTCAAATTTTATGGATGTCGCAGCGAAGGGCTTGAATGAAAATTCCAGCGAGGTACATAACTCTTAAGTCAGCAGAAATGAAAGGGGCATCAATGCGATGGGGCTCGCGCCAACACCCCCGTTTATCCATCCACCATTCGCCGACCACCCTCCCGACATTTTAAGGTTAGAACGTGATCCATCGAGGTCGGGCGATCGATGCTACGTGAAAACTTCGAAACGTTCCTTGGCAAGCGTCCAGGGAATTCGACGACTTCGCCTTGTTTATTATAAATGCGCGCACATTTGTTCGAGAAAGCGATCAATTTAATCTGACGAACGACGTGTTTAATTTCAGTCGGCCTAAATTCTTCAGGAATAACTAATTAATCAAAAGTACTTGCGCAAATACCACATCCGTGTAAGCAAAGACAAAAACCTCCAAATTAAACATTAGGTTTGAAGAACATGTGCTTAAATCAAATACAACAACATAAAGCTCGTAAGAAGATGACTATCGAATTCCTAAAACCAAAATTATACAATTTAAATCAAATAAAAAAAAAGAAATCTTAAATTTCACAGCTTGTATTGCAATTAAATAATCAAGGTTAAAAGCACTAAAACAAAAATTTTGTATAAAATACCTTAAATAATGCTCTTCTTATCATTGTAATGCTAGGTAATTATGTAGTAATTTAAACTCGAACTTAAGCACTTACGCCCGGTTGCACCAATACAATATTTTAAGCAGAATTAAGTTAAGAATATTTATATATTTATTAACAATTAAAATGGCTGAATATGAAAAACGCGTAACACAGTTGGCTCCCGCGGTCACTTTTGAAAAAAGGGGGTCGATGAGTTGGCTCCCGTACCTTATATTAGTTGGCTCCCTCTTCGTATAACAAATGGTCCGACGTATTTATAAGATTAGGGAAGATTAAATAAAAAATTTAGTATAAAATAAATTTATTTACTTGTAATTTAGGTATCTAAATTATTTCTGTTAAGGTTTGTATCTTTGAGGCATACATTTCACAAACTCAAAATTTGAAATTATGTTTTGCTTTAAATGTTAAATGTTTTTTTGAAATAATTTTTTTCCTGTATTCTTTCTTTTTAATATATGAACTGTTGATTTCAATGTAGGTTGTAGGTGTCAATCTGAGCATTTTTTGTAATTTCGATAAACTGGTATACGTTAGCGTGAGCCGTATAAAACAGAGAATTAAATTTAGAGTGAAACGATTCGTATACGGTGGTAGTACGCTCTAGCGAGGAACTACATTCAGCCCACATAGATGGCGGAAAATGTGCCTCCACCAAGTAATCAGCAAAATCCTTAACTTTCTTATTGTCAGGTTGAATTTCAGCAAGGTCTAATGCGAAGCAATCTCCCACATCAGCTGGTTCCAAAACTGGGAGGCCAAAAATGTACTACAGATATTTTCCAGTGTCCGACTCCGCGTAGTTTGGGCCTAGGCCCAATTCTTGTATTTTTCGCCACCTATAATTGCAGAAAACATGGATTAAATTGTTTTATTTCTTTTTAAAAATTCTCAACTTACCATGATTGGTCAAGGTGAAATCTGCATCCTTTTACTTCAGCAGATGGTAAAACACTAGCGATAGCCTTTTGGATGTTGACTTCAAAATCGGCGTAGACAGTTGCAGGATCTAAACGCAAATTTAATATTTCGCACATTTTGTGAATGTCCAAGTAAACTAATTATCATTGTGTTTATTTTCAAGTTATATTAGCGAAAATTTCCTACCCCCAAATTCTCAAATTAAACTCTCTTTGTTGGACATTGAATTTAGTCAGAAAAGCTTATCTACGGGGATATTATGATTACTCCTTCTTCCTGAGAGAATTTGTAATAAGAAAAATTTCTGGAAGGTTTTAGAATGTAAATACTGGAAACTAGCACAAATCTTAGGAGCCAATTAGCATACATCTTCGAAGCCAACTTACCTGTAACCTTTTTCTATGGTGGTCAATTGATCACCGCAGCCAACTAGTATATGGCCGAAAAACGTACACACACTTCATGATGCAGGCTTGTATTATAAGATTTTAGAGATCAAATGTCCCCCATATTTATATATAAAAATTTTATACTGAACGGACGTGCATAATTTGAATTTGAGATTTAAAGGTTTAATGACATCACCGTTACATTAATTGGAAATTGTGAAACGGTGTTTTAGATGCAACATATACCACACATATAATTCTGCTTCCATTTACAATTTTTTTAAGAAGAAGTTGCATGCACTACTCTTCGAAGATTGACCAATGGGTGGGTGAGTGGCTTATACTTCTAGTGCCCGATTTCTTCACTTCCTGATAAGTTTATCTACCAGGTATTATCCCTGGAAACCATTGTATTTCGGAGGATACTACCTGGCAGATAAATTTATCAGGAGGTGAAGAAATCGGGCATAGGCTACATTGTATTTAACTTTCTCTCTTCTTCTTTCTGTGTTTCTCTGTTGCTAGCTATAATTATTTCTTTTCTGTGTTATTATGTTACTTTGCTGTATTAACTCGTCAGAACTGGATGCTACTCTTAATTCTTTTCGTAAATATTTAATTTCTTTAAGTAAATTTAAAGATAAGTAGAGTGCCTGACGTCATCGATGTTGTGCCGGAATGCGCCTTAGAGGGCATGCTTTGTTTTGTTAACAGTCGCGTTGTTATGGATTAATAAAAGGGTATTATTATTATTATCGTATTGACTGTATCATCGTAACGTTCGGAGGAGATTAAAATGGTAGCCAGAGGAGATAAAATTAAAGCTTTTGTCTTAATAAACTTTTGGTAAAAAATGAAGAACTAAAAAGTTAGGTTTTAAATTCAAATTTGGGGCATTTAAGAGTTAATTGAACACTGCTTTATAACAAACAACTATTTTAAAAAAATGTAGTCACGTTATAATAACGGCTATTTCATTTTTTCTTTTAATGTCCAAAAACGGATTTTCATTCCGTTGTGCACCACCTACTAATTAAAAAAAAAACTAGGAAACAGATTAACATAGACATTTTATGAATGGTGGTTTTTGAAAATTTAGAGTTGATTTAATAATAAAGTTGCATTTTATAAAATAATTGTTATTAATTAAGAAGCTGTAGGTGTAAATTAAAAAAGAAATGAAGGAAGTTAAACTGCTATAACTTTCTTATTATTAGGTTTTGGTCAAAAGCGAATTAAGAGAAAAGCTTTATTTTGATCTCCTAGCTACCCTTTCAATATCCTCCGTCCGTTACGAGACACCCAGTATACGTATGAAGGCTTTTATGCATGGTGAGTATAAAATCAATCAGATTCCGGTTTAAACTTAAACTTTATTCAAGTATCAATTAGAATGTGTCTGATATTTGTGGATCTTACATAAAACATCATAGTCTAAAGTTTAGGCCGGACCACCACTATTCAATAGGCACCAATGGAAAGGTACGGTAACAATGAACCGATTAAGAATCTAATATCTTATTAATAATCTTCTCCTAACTTGCCGAGACCTGGTTTACTAATATCCACTATCATTAAGAGTATGGAGAAATATGTTCCTCTTTCCTCACGAATCTTATGAGGCCGTATCGCCTGTCTTATGTCATTTAATGAGATCTATGAGCTGTTGTAACCGAGTTTCCAAGTTATACCGTGATTTCTTTTTAACATGACACATTGCAGTTACCTACGAAACATATGAATCTAAGAATCTCTAGCAACATTTACAATTTGTCAATTAAACTGTGTAGTGATATTTGTAGTGT
Organism: Prosopocoilus inquinatus; assembly: GCA_036172665.1. NCBI lineage: Eukaryota > Metazoa > Arthropoda > Insecta > Coleoptera > Lucanidae > Prosopocoilus > Prosopocoilus inquinatus. The sequence continues at coordinate 36,127,031 of CM069869.1, forward strand.
TTTAAAATAAAACATAAGATAGGGTTCCTAGATGTAATTGACATTTAACTTGTTTGGGAGGGTTTGGAAACAAACTGTCACATTTGTTGGTAATTTATGTTGCCTGTGGTAATTTGACAGTAGTTTGGCATAGGCGTAAGTTATAAATTTCAGAAAAGAAAAATGAAATTTCAAGTTTTTGATAAGGCAAAAATATAGGAAGAATAAAATATAGTAGTTCCATTTAAAAAAAAAACAAATTGTATTTTTTTTTCCACTCGGCAATGCTCTTTTGTTTCATGTGATAACTTTAAAAGGCAACAGAGACATAAAATTGTATAACTTTTGCATTTAAAGTTTTTCTCTAGTTTCTAAAACAAACCCTCTACCTAGGGTGCAAAATATAAACAAAAACCCTGTACACAACATTGTGAAATATTTCTGCTTCAATTGCACCAATTTGCTCCGTTGTTTTTGGATGTTGGTGTTTAAACATCATGTCCTTTAAATAACCTCACAGTTGTGTATATAAGAATTTAAAGTATACACCTTAATACAGTGTCTCTCAAGTTGAGTGGCTTATTAAAAGTTTTCGGGGAAAGACACATACAAACATTCTGAAAATTAACATACTGCCCTAGGAGGAAATGATCATTCAAACTAAAATATTTTCACTTTTATATCACTGTCAGTTATATCAGAAGTCAGCATTAACTTTCTTATTTTAAACGGAATACTATATTTTTTTATTGCAAATTCCGATTCTACACATTATTTTAAGTAAAAATTGTCAAGGCTTCCCTATACTTAAATGTAACGGTTTCTGAGATATCTTCGAATTTCTGACAAAAAAAATTTCGGGGGCCTCTCAGCAGTGAGGCCTCTAATTATAGACCTATATCAATCCTTCCGGCTTTTTCGAAAATTTATGAGAAATGCATGTTCAATAGATTATTAAAATATTTCCTTAAACATAATCTTATTCCGAAGAGTCAATTTGGATTTTTACCGGGTAAATCAACTGCGGATGCTATTCTTAAATTTCTTAACATAGTATATAACAGTCTTGATCAGAAAGAACCTACAATAGGTATTTTCTTTGACAATAGTAAAGCTTTTGACACCATTTGCCACAACAGTCTGCTTAAAAAGTTATATGGCTACGGAATTCGTGGTTCTGCTTATAAATGTATTAGCTCCTACCTACCTGGTCAGTCAAATGGTTTATGTCGTATCTGCTAAATCCTCCGTCTGTCCTTTAATAAATGGTGTTCCACCAGGTTCGATATTAGGACCTTTATTACACATTATATTCGTGGCTGATCTTCCATCTCACGTTTCTAGTGGAACTGTTTGTCAATTTGCCAACGAAACATCAATTGTTGTTAGTTCAAAATCAGTGCAATCATTATCTAAGGAAATAAATAATAGTGTTAACGAAATAGTTAAATATAGTGCTAAAAACAATCTAATTATTAATGAAAAGAAAACCAACTTTATATACTTTAAATCTTTTAAAAACAATGACTATAGTTTGCTAATTCGCCTTATGGGCAAATCCCTACATTAAGTTGACTGTTCCAAGTTTTTAGGTTTGCACATTGATGAACATCTCACATCGATCAATTATGCAATAAACTTAGCTCATTAAACTTTTGAATATTTAAGCTTAGATCAATTGCTGATTTAGAAAATCTAAAACGCTTTTATTATGGAAATATTGAATCTCGTATTAGATATTGCATAGGGCAGGCGAGTGGCGCAGCGGGTAGCCTAGCCGACTTATAATGTTGAGCCACTTGTCGGCGTGGGTTCGAATCCCACCAAGGCCATGGATGTTTGTGTTGTCCGGATTATGACCTAGGTTGTTAAACAAAGCAAATTGTCTGGAATAGGCCATAAGACAATGAATGTGCAGATTGCTGTGCAAAGCAAAGAAAGAAAGAAGATATTGCATAATGTTTTGGGGAGTAATTACTCAAATATCGAGAGTTTTTGTACTGCAGAAAAGAATTCTTAGAACAATGTTAAAACTAAATATACAAACTCTCTGTAGGCCTATTTTCCAACGTCTTATGATATTGACCATTTAGTCGTTAATGATCTACGAATGCTGCGTCTATGCTAAGAAAAATCCGGGCTCATTTAAAAGAAATTCAGATATACAACAGCGGTATACTACTGGAAATGCACAAACTCTAAATTTTCCGTCATTCAGCTTAACTCTTTTTGAAAGAAGCCCTCTCTATATTTGCACTCGAGTTTTTAATCGGCTACCTTCCGAGTTGAAATCTATCAATATGTTGTCCACATTCAAAGTCCGCTTAAAATCATGGCTCATTGATAAGAGTTTTTATTCCTTAACTGAATATTTCGATCTATAAACAATTTTTTTACGATTATGTAAAGTTTACTATTTTATATGTGATTTTTAAATTTTATTATATATATATCTCCATACCATATCATGCAATATGATCACAAGGTATAAATATATATTATTATTATTATTATTTAAGAGAATGTATCTACGACACTTTCGAATTTCAAGATTCAAATTGCCTGTCGTTTGAAAGAATAATGTTCAGCTTTTCAAATCATATCTTGGTTGTCATTGAAAAACTCACAGAGTTATCAAAATATGGTGTCGAACCTTGTTCTGTTCAACTGCCCCAAACTCAGTTTTCGTAAATGGAACAACTGTTTATTATTGCAACATGAATTGTAGAATCAAATTCTACATCGACTTGTAGTAGTATAATTGTTTATTTTATTGTGTTAATTAATAACATTAATACAGTTATTCGTATCTAACTTTGGAAAAGAACAAGCAGATATTGAACTTTTATTTTTTTAAGAAATAAATAATTGCTAACTATAATATTAATGTGCCGTACATTTTGGAATAAAGCTACAGGTAAGGGAAGCCTTAACAATTTTTACTTAGAATAATGCGTAGAATCAGAATTTGCAATAATTGTTAATGGTGATTTCTGGCACAACCATAAGTGATACAAAAGCGAAAATATTTTAGTCTGAAAGATCACTTCGTCCTAGAGCAGTCTGTTCATTTTCAGAATGTGTTCCTTTCCCCGAGAATTTTTAATAGACCACTCAACTTGGAAGACCTGTATATTAAACTTTTTTAACATATTTTATTTTCTAGAATTTTGTAGTACCAGTTTGTTAACGTCAATGTAAATGGTTAAAATCTTTTGCTGATGATAAAAGTGGCATATATCCTGCATAATAAGTTCTTTCGAATTTATTTATTGTTTAGCGCATCCAACGAAAAGGTATATTAAACATGCATAAAATAGAAAAGAAGGAAATCGTTAACTTTTTTTTAAACTGCACTTTGTTCCACTAAAGAGATCCACCAATGACAGTAAAATTATATTGAATGGAATGTGTTATTTATGTATTGTTTTCATAGTAGCATGGATAGATATTTATAGTATTTTTTGCAGTAAGCTATGAGCTATGCAAAGGACGTGCTATTAACCTTCTTAAAAGTCGGTGACATTCTATCTAAATCAACTTTTTACCTTTAAACATTGTTATCTGGCGTCAATAAATTTCTGCATTCGCATACGAATGCTGACCTTTTTTCTTCTTTGGCATGCTGATTCGCCACTGCAAGAAACCAGTTCCAAGCAGTGGCAAAAATAATCGATTTTAAATATGAAAATAGAAACGCCTGTAGAAAGTTTATTTATAGAATGGCTGGTCGCAAACAGAAGGAGGAAACTCTCACTTCACCGGCTTACTTGTACGCTGACCATTAAATTGGATTTTAATTGCAGAACTGCTGGAATATGCTATAATAAATAATGAGTGAAAGAGACTTACGAAACGCGGAGCAAGACGTTGAGTGTTGAGAGAAATAATCGCATTTTAATGCGTAGGCCTCTTCGAAAATCTAATTCTTGCAAGAGATGGATTATGTTTTGATGAGAAATGAAGGCAGAATTATGCTTCCTCTCTGAATAAATCAAAATCATTGCACACGATAATTATAGTGGGTGTCTCACAACGTACGGAGGAGATTGAAAGGGCAGCTATAGGACGTCAAAATAAAGCTTTTGAACAAAAAACCCAATAACAAGAAAATTACAGCAATTTAACTTTCTTAATTTCTTCTTTAATTTACAGCTGTAGCTTCTTAATTAATCAAAATTATTTCATAAAATGCAACTTCATTATTATTAAATAAATTCTAAATTTCTCAAAGCCACCATTCATAAAATGTCTATGTTAATCTGTTACCTATTTTTTTTTTAATTAGTAGGCGATGCACAACTACATAAAAACCCGTTTTTTGGACATTAAAAGAAAAAATGAAATAGCCGTTACTTTAACGTGACTACCTTTCATAAAATAGTTGTTTACTGTAAAGCAGTGTTCAAGTAACTCATTAGTATCTCAAAGTTGAACTTAAAACGTAAAATATTACTACAGGGAGTAACTTTTGCTTGTTAATTAATTTCACTTTAAACTCTTGTAACTTTTTAGTTATTACTTTTTTACCAAAAATTTATTAAGAAAAAAATCTTTAATTTGATCTCCCCTAGCTACCCTTTTAATCTCCTCCGTAGGTTATGAGACACCCAGTATAAATTAGAAATAAATAAATCTCTGAAAATCAAAATTAAACAATTTTCTCCAGTTGTACAAATCGTTTTCTTTTTAACCAAACTGATAAATTAAACTTGCCGCCAATTTCGTTGTCACCCGCATTGAACACTAAAAACAAACTGGGTTTGTCATAACGTACGGAGGTGATTAAAAGGGTAGCTATAGGATATCAAATTAAAGTTTCTTTTTTTTTAAATAAACTTTTGGTAAAAAAATCAATAACTAAAAAGTTACATGAGTTAAAAGTGAAATTAATTAACAAGCAAAAGTTACTATTTGCAATAATATTTTACGTTTTAAATTCAAACTTGGGGTATTTAAGAGAAAACTAAATACTGCTCTATATGGAACAACTATTTAAAAAAAAATGTAGTCATGTTAAAGTTACGGCTGTTTCACTTTTTCCTTTAATGCCCAAAAACGGATTTTCATATTGTTGAGAATCACTGATTAATTAAAACAAAATAGTGATTTAATAAGAACTAATTCAGTGAAAACCGCTAATTCTCTAAGAAGATTGCAAGAAAGAGAAAATACAACAATAATGAAAAATTCGAAGCTAGTAGAAACAGTTTCCGAATTAATCTGACAAAAATAAATACCGAAGTAATCTCGGCTTTCATATTTCTTGGATCACGCCGAATACGCCTTCATATTTAGACTCATCGTGACTGTGGGCATTTCTTAATTTATCACGGAAACCGTTACATTATGATCACATTCAAAAGACGTCTTAATCCAACACGCCAAGCAGAATAAGAATAATCCCGTCTACACTGAAGAAACGGAATGAATTCATCGGCGACTCGTTCAATGGTATAGTACTAAGTAAAAAATTTCGAACAGAGTAATGCCTCCCGATAGAGCCCCGACTTAAGGGGTTGTGCATTAAAAGGAAACTTCATTTATAGCAGAAGCTGCAAGCAGCGTTGGGGTTTTGTGTGATCCGCAATAACGACAGTATGCGGTCTCGCCGACTTCATTACGAGATTAGGAAAAAAAGCCGAAGAATGTCAGTTTCCTCAACAAAGAGAGGACGGAGTGGAGTGCCACTGGATGTCTCTTGAAGTTGGAGACAAGCGCTCTCCTCGAAAATTGATGAAAGATGAAATCATGAATGGTTAAAATTTTCTTTTTTTTTGTGAAATTATCACAAGTAAGTACCACTGACAACATAAAAATGAGAATGAGGACAAGTCTTAGCAGTGATTTTAAAGTTCTATTTATTAAATGTGTAAATGATACTTCTAATTCAATTTCCATTGCCATGACGTGATCGTACTTACACAATTAGAGTCCTTTCACACTAGCGACTTGGCAGCGCGATTTTGTCGCACTGCTAAGTCGTTCGGTACGCGATTAAATCGTGGTGCTAGAAGTACTGCGGCTAATGCCCGATTTCTTCACCTCCTAATAAATTTATTTGCCAGGTATTATCCTTGGAAAGCATTGCATCGATAATAATTTCTGAGGATACTATCTGGCAGATAAATTTATCAGTAGGTGAAGAAATCGGACCTAAATGACTCAATCGCGCGGCTGTCAAAAATGTGAAAGCCGTTAATAGTTATTTACGAGCCGAGTACGGTATAACACTTTTCCTGCGTGAGCGCAGTTTTTCATATGCGCTCACGCGGGATAATTATTCCCACGAGAGTTTCGTATTATATTTTTTAAACCGAATATAAAAATTTAATTGCAAATACTTTCATATAATTTCCTGTCAAAGCAAACCAGAAATGTAAAATTAAGCAGGTCAAGCTTCAGTGCTGACGTTGTATCAAATGACAAATATAAATATACACTGTGTCCACATTTCGATGCTCACCATTGGCATCTCGGTTATTAGAAGATACGGAGCAATGGTTAAATGGGGAATGTTTTGCAGAATTCAATGCTCGCAACAAATCTCATTTCAAATTCATCATAACTTTTTTAAATTTTAAGATAATTTAAGAAAACCAAGATTTGACGATTTCAATATTCCTCAATAACTCGATAACACCTGATGTGACCACTTATAAACTTTTACATTGTTCAGACACTTTTTTAAGACAAAGTTTTCGATGCAAACAGAAACCTCCGATTGTCATTTGTTTTCAAATTATTAGCGCTAACTTTTGTTTTTCATATGGCACCCATATTAGGTTTTCAGTTAGTTAGATAGTCTTTAAAAAGAGCTTTTCAACGATGTATGACATACCCGAAAAATTTTTATTTTTAAGGGAGATATTAACAAAAACATATATTAATCCCTTATGAAATTAGTAGGGAATGAAATTAAACACTCAATACTGTAAAATAACGAAAAGATATTGACGTAACAAATATTTGGAACTACTAGCAAACGAAAAATACCTGCTTCGAAACAAATTATTAATCCTGACGACAGAACATTTGGTTCCAGGAGGATGGTTACCTGGCTCATAACAGTCGTGACGTACATTTTTTGAGAGAAAACTTTAATGAGAGTACTTTCAAATAATGGACCAGTACAATTGTTTGCAAGATCGCCCGACCTTACCCCCCTTGACTTTCATTTATAGGGTACCACTAAAAACGATGTATTTAATTTTGCACCGCCAAAAGCTCGGGGAATTTTAGAACAAAGAATTCTGAATGTGCTGAGATCATTAAACGAAAACACACTTTGTAGTGTCTGAAACTCTGTTAGAATAAGGTGTCAAAAGTGTGTGGAACAGAATGGTCGTCATATTGTACAGTTTCTTTAAGTCAACCTGAACGCTTTTTTTACTTTTTTTTTTCTTTTATGACTTTTATTATCACTTCGTTATTTTACAGCATACTTAGCATATCTTTAAGCTTTCTCATTGGTGTTTAATTCCATAGCCTACTAATTTCATAAGAGATTAATTTATGTTTTTGTTAATATCTTCCTTAAAAATAAAAAAATTTCGGGTATGAAAAGCTCTTTTTAAAGACTATCTAACTAACTGAAAACCTAATATGGGTGCCATATGAAAAACAAAAGTTAGCGCTAATAATTTGAAAACAAATGACAATCGGAGGTTTCTGTTTGCATCAAAAACTTTGTCTTAAAAAAGTGTCTGAACAATGTAAAAGTTTAGAAGAGGTCACATCAGGTGTCATCGAGTTATTGAGGAATATTGAAATCGTCAAATTTTGGTTTTCTTAAATTATCTTAAAAATTAAAAAAGTTATGGTGAATTTGAAATGAGATTTGTTGCAAGCATTGAATTCTGCAAAACATTCCCCATTTAACCGATGCTCTATGTCTTCTAATAACCGAGATGCCAATGGTGAGCATCGAAATGTGGACACAGTGTATATATAAAATGGTGTTTTATAAACCAGATTCTATTATTATCAACACTGATTTATTCAAGAATGCTCCAAAGGGTCAGTGTTTTTGATGTTGTTTCCTGGTCTACTCGACCGGAAAGCAGTGTAAGACCGCTTTCACACTAGCGATTTAGCAGCACGACTTTCGCGTACGTCATTTTTAACGGATTTCATATTTTTGACATACGCGCGATTTTCGCGTATATCGTTTTGTATGTACTTTTAGCTTTAATCGTGCACCCTGCGACTAGTGGCTAGCGTGAAAGCGTTCTAAAACCGACTCAGTTTATAATTGCTGGAAAATTAACAGGAAGAGAATGATTTTCTCAGTACGTAATGAAAAAGTGTTAGTACGTGGGCTGCTGGAAAAGTTTCTGGAAACGGTATGAAAAAACGCATATGAAATTTGGTAAACGGTATCATTGTTTTTCGATGTATTCGCATTCGACGTCAATACACTTTTGCATACGATTGAACCAATTTCTAAAGCACGTTTTCCACTCTAAAGATGGTATCTCAGAAACCAGTGTCCGGAATGTTTCAACCGCTGCTTCAGCCGACGAAAATCGCTCACCATGCATTTTATTTTTGATATTTGGGAACAAAAAGAAATCATTAGGCGATAAATCAGGTGAATATGGACAATGAGTCATTAATTCAACATTTTTGTTGGACAAAAAATCAACTGTTTGACGGGCTGAGTGAGAGCTGGCGTTTTTATGATAGAGAATAATTCGTCGTTTTCGATTGTTTCTTCTTATTAAACTGTGTAGGATCCAACAAAGCAAAGCTTTCGTACGTTCAAATGATCATGCAAAATCTGGTGTATTGCTTTCATGTCAATGCGTAAGGATGCTTGAATCTCACGGTATGTCACATGTCGATCTCGCTCAAGCATTTCACGCACAGCATCTACGTTAGTGGCAACAACAGATGTTGATGGATGACCTTCACGAAATTCGTCACTGAGAGAGGTACGTCCGCGCTAGAATTCGGCAAACCAATTATAAACACTGCTCTTTGATGGTGCTTCTTCTCCAAAAGCCAAATGAAGCCGATCGAGGCATTGTTTCAGCGCGGCGTTAGACCACATTTTAAATCGTAAAAAAAATCATGGCACGAACATTTTCACGCGAGGTTTCCACGTTTACACAAAATTACATTTTCTCAAGTGCTGTACAAACAAAACTAGTTCACTTGGATAAGAACTGTCAATAGAATTATAGGCGAAAAACGTCAAATTTTTGAAATCTGACAGTTGATAAACGCTAACAATTCTAGACCTACTAGATTCCAGAAAATTTTCCAGCAGCCCACGTACGTACTGAAAAATTTCAATCAAGTACATATTGTTATGATGATAACATGATATTTTTCTCAATTTAGATATACTCTCTGTGTCAAAAAAAGTAGCAACCTGTAACATCGTTATTATCTGAACAAAACACTACTAATATCAAAATTTTTTGACATTTGATAATCAACTTTTTTTCAAATAGCACCCCATAGTGAGCCACATATTTTTTTTTTCTAAGTTGACCCACGGTTAAGTGAACATAACCGCGACATAAGTGATTTATTTCACAGCCACCTAAGAAAAAAAAATCTGTGGCTCACACGGTACAATTTTCATATCATTTCAAAATTTATTTTTAAATTTACTTTTTTTAAATATCAAACTGAATTAAAAGCCATTAGCTTAAAAACCTTATGAGACCTAAATTTTTTTAAGGAGGCCTTTGAAAAATAAAAGTTCCTTGTAAAATATGAGTTCATAATGACTGTACTCATTAAATAATTCAAACTACTAGAGGAAAAATAAAATATTCGTAAAGTGTTTGTTCGTAAAGGAAAAAATTATTTGGAAGTGGGTCCATTAATTCGAAGAGCGGGAGTAATGCTCTTGCAACGCATCGTAATTAAGAGGCCCTTGTTGCTGGTTGTTAACTATTCGCGTTTTCTTCGCGGTTGGCAAAGAGTACCATAAAGAGTGGTCGGACGGTTAGCGCTACGAATAAATTTAATTAACGGGCAGTTCTCGTTTTTGAATACGCTTTCATTGTGTATGCAGACAACTGTTATTGGTGAGTAAATTGAAATACACATATCTATTCCGTTCGTTGACGAATTCAGCAATGAGAGAAACATAGTATTAGGATCAACAGAAAAACACATCTGGTTCTCTCAACAGAATTAACTTTAATGCCCCAAAATGCTTAATACACAGCTATTATGTCATTTATTTTCAGCGTATCGTGCATATTTTATAGTGATTCATCAGCGGATCTTCGAGAGGTAACGAACTTCTGGTGGTGGCGTAACCGTGTTACTTAACATTCGGCCTTCCTGATCCATTGGTGTCCCGAACAGTCGCGGTGTCCTCAACATTTGCAGCTGTGTAATATCCCAGTCTCTCGGATGGTCTCCAGCTAATCGGAAAAGTTTATTTGGATACACTGATGATCGAACTCAAGTAATGATACCTATAATAATTCAAATTCTATATTTCTGGGTTACTAGTATTGTGCACCCAGTGATCACACATCTTCTCAAATGCAACCCTCGTTACCAGTCTCATTGCCGTGATCTTTGTTACCGCCACTTTTACTTGATTGCGAACTTCGTTACCACAATTTTACTCGATGGTGAAATTTGTTACCACATTATTACTCGATTGTAAGCTCTGTTACCACAATTTCACTCGATTGTGAACTTTCCTACAACAATTTTACTCGATTGTGAACTTTGTTACCACCATGTTACTCTAAAAAAATGTGTGCAAATCGTTTCTCATTGCAGTGAAGTTAGTTAGGTCAAAAAGCGATCGTAGCATGTCACTGTTTTATCTATTCACCACAATGTTACTCGATTGTGAGTTCTGTTACCACAATTTTACTCGATTGTAAACTTTGTTACCACAATGTTACTCGATTGAGAACTTTGTTACCACAATTTTACTCGATTGTGAACTTTGTTACCACAATTTTACTCGATTTTGAACTTTGTTACCACAATTTCACTCGGTTGTGAACTTTGTTACCACAATTATTTTACTCGACTGTAAACTTTGTTACCACAATCTTACTCGATAATATAATCATTCGCTACTACTGAGAATTACTATTCGTCTTCTAACTTACTCGTTTTCTGTCAGTGTGAACTTTAATTGTTTAACGCTGACAAATTAAATCTCAAGACTAACTTAATACAATGAAAAACAGGTGTACGCGATTTTTTTGCAAGCCACAGTAGATGTTGGAGAAAACGGTGAAGAAAATGTGTCATCTTGACAGTGATTAAGAAGATGATCAGGAAAAAGACGACACTTCTAATCACAGAACATTTCTAATGAGAGTGGTAAAAAAGTGAAAAGCCAACTCAGATATATACGCAGAACAATTTCAGGTCTACTAATGCATTTGTTCTAAATGTGATTTTGGCAAAGCTGAATTTTTAATATAGCAAATTTCTGTGCCTATGAACCTGCAAACAAAAAATAATTTTTAAATTGAAATGAAAGAATTTTAAATTTGTCTAGCTCTCTCACTCTCTTTCCAGTCCAATCATCGTCTGAAAAGGACCACACAACGGATCGATGACTAAATGACCGCTAATAACGTTTCGCAAACTATGGGCGTCACCATGGTTACACGTCGTTGTTTTATAAAGCCACCCGAGGCGACTATGGTGAATCTCGGTCATTCGTTATTACAAGAGCTCGCTTTGGCGGTGTTTGTTGCATAACATCATACATTGTGCGCTTATTGCTTATTGCTTATTCCTTTTCCTCGCTGATGACCTTTTCTTTAAAGGAACGCGCACATAATAATGGATAAATCGGCGTTATATAAAAAAAGGAATATTTTGTTCTCATTTATTCTATTTTAAATTGGGAATAAACAAATTCAAACTGGGTTTAAACAAATTCAAATGGAACAAAATATCTTAATTCAGAAAAAATACAGGCTCGTAGGTAATAAGAACAAAACGAAATATAACTAATAATTACTAACGTGCCTAATACCAAATTTCTTCACATTCTGATAAATTTATCTGCCAGGTATTAACCTTGGAGATCATTGTATAGGTAATAGTTTTCCGTGGATATTACCTGGCAGATATTAAGCGTTCACCCTTTTTCTCGTCAGAGCAGGCTGTGTTCTAGTTACGTACGGTTGCTTCACGATATAGTTCTGTATATCATGGGTTGCTTACATGAATTTTGATAGATGTCAGAATCTGACATGAAAAATATTATGACAATGCCACACTAGTAATTTGACTGTACCGCCACATACGAAGAAGCACCTATCTGTGACCGACTCTGGAATAAATAACGTATCTACACTGCAGTCGAAGTGATGTCGATGTACTAAAATCATAAACTTGAAATTGAAAATAAACATAACTGTTTCATCTGGAGTCTATATTTCATTGTGATAGCAACAAAAATGTCACCCTAACTCGCCTACTCTGACGAGAAAAAAGAGTGAACCGCTAATAAATTTATCAAGAAGTGAAGAAATCGGCCCTTAAACAAAACCAATCAGGTATGAATCTTTGGATGTTTACAACAAATCTTATACAGTTATATTTTCTAATTTTTGTAAATGTTATTCCGTTTGCGCAATGTTTGACTTAGCCTCATCTCCTAAAATTTGTGGCATCTGGAATGCTAAGTTTTCTCTAACGCTTGTTTTTAGACAAGACCACGCGAATTCACTGAGATTAGGATTAGGATTTGGAATTGGATTAGACAACATTGGGCTGTATGAGGAAAGCTCAGCCAATGAATATCGCCAAGTTCAAGTTCTCTAAAAACATTCCTAATTGAAGCAATTTCAATTTGTTTATTCCCAATTTGAGATTGAAAAGATACATCGCTCTTTTTACTAATGAATGTCCAAAAATGTCGATTCACGATTCGAAATTATTTAAGAGTTATTTAAGAGAAAATTCATTTTAAATGGCAAGGGATTCCATATTTTAACAAATTTTCCAGTATTCTTATTACCAATACGTCGAAAATTACAAATTCAACTTTGAAAAGTCTCAAGTGTTAAAAAAAAATTATAGGAGTATTACTTAATAACAGAACATAAGTAAGCACCAATTTTGTCTCGCTTAAATTACATTTATGTATACCAGAGCTGAAGGGGTAAAGGTAATACATTTTACTTTTGAATTTTCCAAATTGTCTGACGAGATACGTGGGCTACTAGAACATTTTCTGGAATCTAGTAGGTCTAGAATTGTTAGCGTTTATCAACTGTCATATTTGAAAAATTTGACGTTTTTCGCCTATAATTGTATTGACAGTTCGTATCCAAGTGAATTAGTTTTCTTTGTAGAGAATTTGAGAAAAAGTAATTTTCTGTAAACATGGAAATCTCGCGTGAAAATTTTCATGCCATGATTTTTTACGATTTCAAATGTGGTCTAACGCCGAAATAATGCCTCGATCGGCTTCATTTGGCTTTTGAAGATGAAGCACCATCAAAGAGCAATGTTTATAATTGGTATGCCGAAATCCAGCGTGGACGTACCTCTCTCAGTGACGAATTTCGCGAAGGTCGTCCATCAACATCTGTCGTTGCCACTAATGTAGATGCTGTGCGTGAAATGCTTGAGCGAGATCGACATAGGACATACCGCGAGATTCAAGCTTCCTTACGCATTGACATGAAAGTAATACGGCAGATTTTGCATGATCATTTGAACGTACGAAAGCTTTGCAGTCGTTGGATCCCACACAATTTAACAGAAGCGCAAAAGCAGGGTCGTGTCAAATGGTGCGAAGAAATGCTCAAGAAATTCAATGGAGGTCCTTCAAATTTAGTTTATAACATCGTTACTGATGACGAAACGTGGATGTATTCGTACGAGTCAGAACGTAAACAACAATCTACCGTTTGGGTATTTCAAAATGAACATAAACCAACAAACCGTTCACGCAATGCTGCGAAGCAAATGATTGCTTGTTTCTTTGGTTTAACTGGACATGTAGCAACCGTGGCTTTAGAGGATCGAAAAACCGTGAATGCTGATTGGTATACTACAATTTATTTGCCGGAAGTCATCGATCAAATAAGAAGAAACAATCGAAATCGACGAATTATTCTCCATCATGACAACGCCAGCTCTCACTCAGTCCGTCAAACAGTTGATATTTTGTCCAACAAAAATGTTGAATTAATGACTCATTGTCCATATTCACCTGACTTATCACCTAATGATTTCTTTTTGTCCCCAAATATCCAAAATAAAATGCGTGGTGAGCGATTTTCGTCGGCTGAAGTAGCGGTTGAAACATTCCGGACACTGGTTTCTGAGGTACCATCTTTAGAGTGGAAAACGAGCTTTAGAAATTGGTTCGAGCGTATGCAAAAGTTTATTGACGTCAAGGGCGAATACTTCGAAAAACAATGATACCGTTTACCAAATTTCATATGCGTTTTTTCATACCGTTTCCAAAAACTTTTCCAGCAGCCCACGTACGTGTATAACCCATAAACCATAACGTAACGTCTCTGTATACACATAATGGATTCTTTTGTTGTAAAATAATACAAATAATTGACTTTGCCATTTTTTTGAAAATTAGATCCACCTCTAAAAATTTTGTTCCTAGAACAGTAAGTGATACGAACTTACTTTCTATCCCAACGTCTTAAAGTCGCGTCTCTCTTGCACCGATTCTCAGATAATCTCACCTCACTTCCCCTCCATCTTGAAATTGTGCGTTCCTTTTACTTCAAAGTGAGGAAGCACAAGTGAGGAAGTTGTTTGCCCGCTCACCGATTTAAAGGAACCGTTAACCCTTCATCAGTAATGAGTGTTCGTCCTTGTGTAGTGGGGAATCATATGTCAATAACATAAATAAACAAAACAATAAACAAATTTTTTGATGCTGAAAGGTATTTTCTTGAAGAAATCTTTAAAAGATATTTTATTTAATTGAAAGAAACCCGTTTCAAACATACTTAAATGTCTTTTAACGAATTATTTACAAGTGTCGTGTTTGAAATTTTGACGTAAGAACTTCCTCAGTTTTCCCCTTTTCAGTCGTTCCATGTAGACAAATTTTCATTTACTTTTTACGTGAGCTGAGCCACTCATCTCAGCTAGCCTAATCTCAGTTTATCTGTAAAAGGAACGCATCTTAAAATTACTGATCTGGGATGATCATTGACTTTTGTATAAATATAAAATATGAAGTCCGATTTACAATGCAGGGCAATGAGTCAGAGGGATCTGTTTGCAAATTTGCTGATATGCATGCATGTGGAAGTCGAACGATTGACTGTCATAAGTAAAATGCGGCTGTGTTTGCGCACCATTAAGCAGGTACATTACCGAATCAGCTGCTTTGGGACGGGGGTGTTCATAAAATTGATTGCCGACACTTTTCACTTTAATGTTGATACCGTCTGCCCTCACGTTTGGATCATGTGTGCCTGATTGAATAGATTTGTCTACCAAACATCAAACTGTTTGCCCTCATTCTTTCGAAATTTTCGTATACAAATAAAGCTATGGGAGTGATATTTCTACATACGTTCGAATAATGTAAATACATACGTACTTAGTATAATATTTTTCACTTTGTCTTTCTATCGTTAGTAAAACCTTTAACAATAGTTTATTAAAGAACCCTCTCCTCTATCCATGATTTATTACAGCCCGTTATACTTGTAGAAACCAACATATTTTATTACAAATTTGCATAGCACATGAAGAGCTGATGATAATTTTGTGACATTTGTGTATTATTATAACACTTCTGGACAAAATTAACGCACCACTTAATTTTCTTTAAACAACTCGTAGATTAGAATGATTTTTTTTACAAGTAATCTGTGAACCTCCGTTGTTGCTTTAGTCACGGTTGTCCTAAGTTTGTTGCATTTACAATTTGTAATTTTCATTTTATGTGATTCTTAACTTAGGAACTTTTCGTAAATCGATTTGAAGTCTTCTTTTCAACGTAAGTTAACTTTACTTATCATAATTTTTGTTATTAATCCATCATTTATGAATATCCTACAGTACAAAAATGAATCGAGCCAGAAATCTATCAGTGGAAGAAGTGATACAAGCAGTAACTCTTTTGGATGAGGAATCCTCAATGCGTCTGATTGCTAATTGGCTAGGAAGACATCAATCCAGCGTTAGTCGCATAAGTCGCTTTAACAAGACTGGATATCACTCACGAAGACGAGGACAAGGTCGAAAACGGTCTACAGTTCCAAAGGATAATTGGTTTATTAGGCATTGCGCTTCTGAGAAACAGGAAAAGCACCAGCACTGATCTACAAAATGAGTTTAGAACTGTCCGCAATGTTGTAATACCGTCTAGAACTCTCAGAAGACGTTTAGATCAAGCTGGATTGACTAGCAAGAGGCAGGAAAAAAAAACAATTCCCAACTAGGAACACAAAGTTTGGCGAAGACATGGAGAAAAATTTTCGAGTTACAGTGTTTTCCAAAAGATTCCTTTTGATGGCGGCTCGATAATGTTCTGGAAAGGGAATTGCTTCAGCGGTCCCACAAAGTTAGTCTGTATATGTGTGAGGTCTATGAATGCAGATTATTATCTGGAACCCATTGTAGTTGATAATGTTATGCCATATACTCCCTTTATTGGACCGGATTTCCTGTTTATGCAAGATAATGCTTGACCCCAGTAATTAAGAGCAGAGTTGGGCATACACGGTACTACGTGCGGTGCTTAAAATTTTCTGGAATCTAGTAGGTCTAGAATTGTTGTTTATCAACTGTCATATTTGAAAAATTTGACGGTCCTCGCCTATAATTCTATTGACAGTTCCTATCCAAGTGAACTAATTTTGTTTGTACAGCATTTGAGAAAAAGTAATTTTGTGTAAATATCGAAATCTCACGTGAATGCCGATCGGCTTCATTTGGCTTTTAGAGATGAAGCACCATGAAAAAGCAGTGTTTATGATTGGTTTGCTAAATTCCAACGTGGACGTACCTCTCTCAGTGACGAATTTCGCGAAGGTCGTCCATCAACTCTGTTATTGCCACTAATGTAGATGCTGTGCGTGAAATTATTGAGCGAGATCGACATGTGACATACCGTGAGATTCAAGCGTCCTTACGCATTGACATGAAAGTAATACGCCAGATTTTGCATGATCATTTGAACGTACGAAAGCTTTGCAGTCGTTGGATCCCACAAAATTTAACAGAAGCGCAAGAGCAGGGTCGTGTCAAATGGTGCGAAGAAATGCTCAAGAAATTCAATGGAGGTCCTTCAAATTTAGTTTATAACATCGCTACTGATGACGAAATGTGGATCTATTCGTACGAGCCAGAAAGTAAACAACAATCTACAGTTTGGGTATTTCAAAATGAACATAAACCAACAAACCGTTCACGCAGTGCTGCGAAGCAAATGATTGCTTGTTTCTTTGGTTTAACTGGACATGTAGCAACCGTGGCTTTAGAGGATCGAAAAACCGTGAATGCTGATTGGTATACTACAATTTATTTGCCGGAAGTCATCGATCAAATAAGAAGAAACAATCGAAATCGACGAATTATTCTCCATCATGACAACGCCAGCTCTCACTCAGTCCGTCAAACAGTTGATATTTTGTCCAACAAAAATGTTGAATTAATGACTCGTTGTCCATATTCACCTGATTTATCACCTAATCATTTCTTTTTGTTCCCAAATATCAAAAATAAAATGCGCGGTGAGCGATTTTCGTTGGCTGAAGCAGCGGTTGAAACATTCCGGACCCTGGTTTCTGAGGTACCATCTTTAGAGTGGAAAACGTGCTTTAGAAATTTGTTCGAGCGTATGCAAAAGTGTTTGACGTCAACGCGAATACTTCGAAAAACAATAATACCGTTTACCAAATTTCTTATGCGTTTTTTCATACCGTTTCCAGAAACTTTTCCAGCAGCCCACGTAACATCGCGTTGAATACTCAGATTTCATTTTCTTACGATTTTTTCCGTTGTTTCAATTTGAGCATTTTGAAGCAAAAAAAAATTGAAGTCAAAAAGCAAAGATTTGAAGTCAAAAATGTTTGGAATTGAAGTCATGTTATAATATTAATCTAATTTATGAGTTTTAGCGTAGTTTTGGTTTGATTTTAATTTCCATGTTGAAATTAAGTACGTTTAATAAATTGGTACGTTAACTTTGTCCAGGAATTTATGTATTAGTGGACATCACTTTTTACTGTCTTTCCAAGGACATCAGTTAATCAATTAATAACAGTTTGCATAATGTCTAGTTAAAAATTAAACCAGTTTTAATAGTAAACCCAGTTTGCACCGCGGGTTAAACCGTAGTTAAAAACTCGCTAAACCAACTCATTTTAATCCGTCTTCCATGCTTGTTGAACGTTAAGTCGGTTTAGCGAGTTTCTAACTACGGTTTAAGCCGTATTGCACACCGAACTTACCGCTAAACCTAGTTTAATTTTTAATTAGACGTAGTGTAAATGGATATTGCAAAAATTTGCTATACTTACAACATTCCCATTCGATACAAGAATGTAATACAAAGAAGGTTTGGTGCTAATAACTGACATTTACAATTCACATTTGTCATTTTTGTCAAATTTCAGATGTATCCATTCTAAAATAATAAAAACTGCCGATCAGGCGTTTTATCGTCAAACTAGTAACTTGGTCAATTTATTAAACTAACTTATAATAATAACGATTTTATTTGCTAAAAAGTTTTCGCTTCTTTTGAATAATATATTTACTTTATTATATTATGTTTACTTAGATGTCTCATTATCGGTGTAGCTTTTACAGATCCGATTTTAATCTCTTCGATAAGATTACAACGACTCGTAATTTAATTTGCAAATATTTAACCACCATGCATGTGTGTATTATCATTGTTTGTTTTCTGTGTGAATATTTGCATAACCACATAGATACATAGAAATGTATTAAATTGGTTCGGCAGTCTCCGAAGATCATCCTTGCTGCCCGTGATTAAACAACAACGCATTGTTGATGTTTCATATCCTCTTTCCTCGGCCTAACAGTTTCTATTATCCACACTAAATTCCTACGAAAGGATGCACGGAATTTATTTGTGTTATTTCCTTCATATTTTCTACTCTGCTTTCAGCAGCAGCTCTTGCTACGATTTGCGGCAGCGACTTCCAATTTGACTCGCGCAAGTTACAGCATACGGTTGCTCGTATTGAACTATTTTTCGAAAAAAATGGCTGCAACTTGGGAGCGCGAACATAAATCGCTTCAGGGTTTTAGCCAAAATTAGTGTTGACCTTTAAATACTCACTGCCGTACCGGCCTGCAATACCGGCTTTAGAAATCCTGTAACATTTTTATATTAAAAAAAATTTCTCTGCAATTTGATCAATTTGGAAAACTAGTTGCTCAAATTGAACTACAGATAACTTAAATTGAACCCACTCTCTCTGGGGCAAGATTCGGTTTGCAGATTGTTATCAAACCTTTCAGTTGAATTCTTTTATGTACTTCTTTCCATTTGTCTGGATATACTAGACTGGTCCGTTATTGGACACTATTCCTCTTAGCAAAATGATATCTTCATCACCCGGGTGAATCTTAATCCTTTACGGATGGACGCTAATACATTCATTTTCTTTAGTAATTATAAAAAAATTAAACCGCAATCAAAGTCTTAATTTGAGATTATTTTTCGGCAACTGCGAAATTTATGTTAAAGTAGTAAAATAATGTCGATTTTAAATTGGTTGCTAGACAGAATTGACCAATGATAAAGCTCGTTTTTAGCGCCAAAATTTCAAAGTACTCCTCTGAATTAAAAAACAAAGTATAGAATTCTTTAACTTTATAGGCGAAGAATTGTTTTTCATGTGGATGTGGATTCCTTATGTTCTTGGCTTTCTTTTTCTATGACTTAAAAGAAAGTTGCAATAATACGAAGATTGTTCTGAAAATATTAGGTACAAGAAAACTACTTTTGTAGTTATTTATTTTAGATTAGAATTTTAGAAAGTTTATGCACTCTCGTGATATCTGTGAAGCACGAGCATATTTGTTTACGTTATTAGTTTGGTAATAAGATACGGTGGCGTGTTTAGTCTAAGCAGCAAAGAAACAGAGGAGATTACGACAGCTTCCCGAGCGTTAACGCGGAAGGTAAACGTAGAACAAGTGAGGCTCGCGGATGTGATTAAAATGTTGTGGATGTTTGATAAGGGCTGTCCACAAAATATTAGCCGAGAGGAGGCGACGGTTTATTAGAGATGTGTTTATGTGGTGGCCGCGGTGTGTTGTCGGGCTTGAACTAGAGGGTGCCTGCAGAATGTGACCTGACATGGTATGTTCTGGCAGAAGTCTTAGGGCGGTACATTCTCACGATTGGCCATACGGTTTGTTGATTAAGAATTTATGCGTAGGTGTTTTGGTTGCAGAATACTGTCCGGGATGCGATCCGGGGCGTTGGCCAGAGGATGGTGCCGTGCACCAGCATACGGTATCGGGGCTTTTGTCGCGGTGCGCAAGATAAAGAGCACGGTACCGGCAAGGCAATTAGCTGTATTCTGCATTCAGTATAAGTGGCAATTCGGATGATTGCATTCCTGACCAGGTGATGGCATTGAGCTATCCAGAAAGGTCTGACATGATGATGTCATTGGACCGGTACGGAGTGATGTTTGACACTCACGCAGTCAGTGACATCAACTGATCCTGAGAACGTATGCTTGAGAGGCAAGATAAGCTAATTTCCATCGGGAGGGGTGGGTTTCATATCCACAGCTGAACGTGGGGGTTAATGAATGCGAAGATGAGAAGTCAAGGTGCGAGGATGGCTTCTCCAGTGTCCAATATCATTATGAAGGAGCTACAGTTTCTAGATTCGCCGCTGGAGTGGGTGGGGCCGGGAAATGGCCCCGGTAAAATGAAATGTTTCATTTTGCTGAATAGATACTCGTAAAGGGTTACTTGTATTTGCATGGTCCTCATAGGATTATAAGCGATGCCCGGAAGCTAAGACGCTTACCCTCAGCGCCTGTTGCGGTCACGGAAACCAGAAAAAAAAATAACATTAGGAATAAGAGACCTAACCAATGGTGAATGAATGTTTACTGTAACTCCGTCCTCAGATAGTATTGTTTGTCTATAATATTTAAACAAAAAAAATCTAGCCAAAACTACGAAATTGGAAATAATAATAAAATAAGGTTATTGTATATTAAAATATTCTCCCTTAGCCATAAGCACCTTCTCGTTCTTTCACACCACTTCTCGAAACAGTTTTATTGTAACTGGACAATTAAATCCAAAGATGGCAGGGTTGAATAAAAATAGTGCAAGAATTAAAAAAAAAAATGCGTAATGATTTGAACCTTACTGTTAGTGATGAAAGCATTCTGATACGTATGCAATGAAGAGTCGTTGATCCTGTGTACTTGGTATGATGCTTCAGTTGCTTTCCGTTTAATTAAATGATAATTCAAAGTCCGTGCAGCACACTTCCGTTATGCGCAGCCTAAACTTACAAACACCGGAAATGTTCTGGCGCATTTCGACAGTGTTTCGCAGAGACGAATGGCCTTCGATGACAGATAAACATAACAGGACACGAATGTATCATTAAAAACAGATTTGAAATAACAGTTACACAAGCTGTACTTTCACTCCGGAGCTCATTAATAATCTACTTCTGTTTGTTTGCGTTGGTGAGAAACCGGCCTTAATTTTTTTCCTTAACGCGTAATTTTCATATTCTGAAGTTCTTAATAAAATTCTGCGAAAGTTATTTTAATTGCTTTATTCGGCTTTGAATGTTTGCATATGAAAGGAATTTTTTCTTAATTATATTTTCAATGTAAAATACTTGAAGAAAACATAATTTAGTAATCTAAGCGTATAATTACGTTGAAATTTGCTCGCTGTGAGCCAAGGTGGAGGTCAAGATAATTATCCTCAAGTGTGCGAGGGCTGCCCCAAGGAAAATGTCGAGGTTCTAGATAAAGTAGATTTTGTTTTTTCTAAAATTCAGCGAGAGGTCACGGTCGCATAATTGCTAAGATTTACAGATACGTTATGGTTATGTTATAAGCGTGACTAATTGAAGTTTTTCTGTTACACTCTATGACATATCACATATCATATCACCGTAACTACTACACTTTGTGCTTGTAATATTTATTAAAATATCGTTTATTCTTAATTCATTCAAGCATTGTAGGGTCGTCTGTATGTACAGGGTTTTTTTTATAATGTACACCTTATCTAGAGAGTTTTTTTAGGAGCTAGAAAAAAACTAAAATACAAAAGTTGTAGGGTTCTATATCTGTTATTTTTTAAAGTTATCGTAAGAAACAAAAGCGCAAATTGGAGAAAAATTATAATTTTTGTCTTTAAATGGAACACCTTACATATTGTTTGCTAAGGTGAAAGATCATATGTTCCTAATTTCAAAAATATATAATGTGTTGATATTTGGAAGAGCCATTTGTAAAATAAGGGTGTGCGTACCATTAATGAGAACATTTTAAAATAACAATTATTAGAAACAACCAATTTAAATTTCTTTTTTAACTTATAAACTGATTGATTAACTATATAAGAATACTATCAGCACATAAATCTGCTGCTTTTCTAATTTTACTTTTAACCCTAGACATTAAATTAACAACGCTTGATATTTTGAATTGGTGAAGTTTCAATTTGAAACCCTTAGTCAATTCCATAGTTGACTCAGCTTCCCAACCTTCTGTATGAACACCCTGTAGTGTTCATTGGAATCCGCAACAATAGCTAACTCTTTTATTTGTATTTTTACGAGGTAACTTAAATTAGAAAAGTTTTAGAACTTCTCCTCTTCGTTTTTATGGTACTTTCGGAAAAACAAATGACAATCAGGTTTTCGATATTTTCAATTGTTTTCAACTTTTTTTAATGGAATGTTAGGTTTTCTATCATCGCATCACGTTCAGGATGTCAAATTAATGATGTCTCTAAAATACCATCTCCCAAAGCCTACTATTCTATAAATGATTTAGTAACAAAATCTCGGTGTTCACGGGAAATGGCTACAATAGCTAACTTTCTTATTTGAAGTTTCACGAAGAAACTTAAATTAGAAAAGTTTCAGGACCTTCCCTGCTCGATTTTATGGTTTTTATGATGAAATTTTTATGGTTTTTTATCATCAAATCGCATTCAGGATGTCAAATTAAGTATGTCTGTGAAATAATATCTCTCAAAACAGAATATTTCATAAATAATTCAGTTTTGATATTCGTGGAAAGAAGTGTATCGTTACGATAGTCTTTTTATTCACGAATACAATATGGTGCGCGTTGAAACAAGAGAATAAAGGAAGTGTGTTCAAACTGTCAGACCTTTGTGAACTGTTATGATTCAAAATTTGTTTAAATTTAGTTCAAACTAAAAACCCTTGGGTCCAAATATTGAAAGCGCGACATGTTTTATAAGAATTTATAAAATAGTAGACTTAGAAGGGGAATATTTTAAGAGAAATACTTAATTTGACATCCTGAACACGATACGCTAATAAAAAAATATAATGTTCCATTTAAAAAAGTTGAAAACAACTGAATATCTCGAAAATCTGACTGTTTCTCGGAGGTTACCATAAAATCGAGCAAGGAAGGTCCTGCAACTTTCCTGATTTAAGCTACTTCGTAAAACTTCAAATAAAAAAGTTAGCTATTGTAGCCATTTCCCGTGAACACCAAGATTTTGTTACTAAGTCATTTATAAAATAGTAGGCTTTGGGGAGATGATATTTTAGAGACATAATTAATTTGACATCCTGAACGCGATGCGATGATAAAAGACCTAACATTCCATTAAAAAAAGTTGAAAACAATTGAAAATCTCGAAAACCTGATTGTCATTTGTTTTTTTTTGAAAGTACCATAAAACCGAAGAGGAAAGGTCCTAAAACTTTCCTAATTTAAGTTACTTCATAAAAATACAAATAAGAAAGTTAGCTGTTGTAGCGGCTTCCCATGAACAGCCTGTATACTTCACATTTGAGATTCGGCAAAATCGTTCAATTGGACAAAGTTAAGGCACGTTTGGCATATTTTTTTTCTAGTATAAGAAATTTTAGGACTCTCAAAACAAGAAGTTGCAGTTTTAGCGTAGTGCTGGTGCCATGTCTGGTTAGAAGATGTATTCGCCATTTTGGTAATGCTCTTTAACAAACGGTAAAAAACGCTTTTTAATACACTTTTTTTTTTTAATCTGTTTGCCTCGATAGTGTAGCGCGATTCAGAAATATAAGCCAGCCCCCGACCCTTTGTCGAAATATTGAGCACTTTCTTTTGAAACTTGGTTCTGTTTCGGCAACGTTGACCATTGTCTAGTCGTTTCATCGACTCGTCGTTTTTCAAGTGTCTAATAATGGGATAAACAGTCGCACGTCGTACACCCTTTGCTACGAAATGTGTAGGGATTCCAGTTTTCGAATTTCTATTGTTTTCTTGCTATGCTAAATAAAACAGCCGTTTGGAACCTTTTCAAGCACCTTTCCAGGCCGTCTTGATTTTTTAAACGTCATTATGCTGAAATTTTAAACTTAATTACATCAAGAACGGCCCCTCAAAATGTCCACAGACAGGTGTCCCAAAGCTCCGTAAAAGTTCCATAACTTTCTTGCTATTTCAGGTATCGACTCAATTTTTTTTTTTTGTATAATAGAAGCGCTTTCATTGCACATTTTAAAATTATTTCGTTTGTATACAGGGTGTCCAAGTATTATAAAAATATTAAAGTTACGTTTTTTGTTGAAGTTGAAACACCCCATTTTGACTTCATTTTTGGATTCTACACTAAATTCTGTGTTAAATTTATTTGAGTCATTTTTACGTATCAATCATACTTTTTGATGTGAGTCAATTTTTTCTTGTAAATTCTCGGATGCAAGGTTCCATTCAAAAATTCGTAACTTCTAAACCACTAAAGATAATGCAACCGATTTTTTTTTCAGTCAATGCCAAGGCTGTGGCCAATCTTTCGAGATCAAGCCGAGTCGTGAAGGAATGTTTCAAGGCTTACTACGATTTTTTGAATATGAATAATTATAAATAGTAAAAACTCCATTTTTTCAAATAGAACGTATATTTGACTCAAAGTTTCCAGTAGATTGGTGCCAAAATGAAAAGCGATTCATATTTTAAAACAACGTAGCATTAGTTACGGATATATCGTGTCAAAAAGTGCGAATTTCCTTGATTTAATATTTTATTCGCTGTGCTTGATTATCCGCGATCAATCAGTTCGCGTGAATTAGAAGTTCTATTGATGATTCATGAAAATTCTAACTTGAATACTCAGGAAATCTCACAAGAAACTGATTTGTATGTCACTTTCAAATTTTAACTTGACTACTCGGGAAATCTCAAAAGAAACTGACTTGTATATCAGTTTCTCCCGAGTACTCAAGTAGAATTTTCATGAACCATCAATAGAACTTCTAATTCACGCGAACTGGGAGGATAAATTTGAAATTAAAGCCGCAGTCCTACTGATCGATCGCGGATAATCATGCACAGCGAATAAAATATTAAATCAATGAAATTCGCACTTTTTGACACAATACATCCGTAACTTATGCGACGTTGTTTTAAAATATGAACCGCTTTTCATTTTGGCACCAATCTACTACAAACTTTCAGTTGTTTATTAAATATTTACATCTAAAATTACTATTTTCTCAATCAACTCGTCGAATATCAGAATTGGACCCTACAAACTGTATATCATTGAAAAGCTTATCAAAAACGCTATGGAATGTTGTGAAAATATACAGGGTGTCCTATTTGAAACAATGGAGTTTTTGTTATTTATAATTATTCATATTCAAGAAATCATAGTAAGCCTTGAAACATTCCTTCACGACTCGGCTTAATCTCGAAAGATTGGCCACAGCCTTGGCATTGAATGAAAAAAAAATCGGTTGCGTTATCTTTACTGGTTTAGAAGTTACGAATTTTTGAATGGAACCTTGCATCCGGGAATTTTCAAGAAAAAATTGACTCACATCAAAAAGTATGATTGATACGTAAAAATGACTCAAATAAATTTAACGCAGAATTTAGTGTAGAATCCAAAAATGAAGTCAAAATGTGGTGTTTCAATTTAAAGAAACGTAACTTTAATATTTTTATAATACTTGGACACCCTGTATACAAACGAAATAATTTTAAAATGTGCAATGGAAGCGCTTCTATTATACAAAAAAAATTGAGTCCATACCTGGAATAGCAAGAAAGTTATGGAACTTTTACGGAGCTCTGGGACACCCTGTATTACATATTTTTGAAATCAGGAAAATATGATCATTCATCTTAGCAAACAATATACAGGATGTACCATTTAAAAAGACAAATTGTATTTTTTTTCTCCAATTTGCGATGCGCTTTTGTTTGTTGTGATAACTCTAAAAGATAATAGCCATAAAATCCTACAACTTTTTTATTTAAAGTTTTTCTCTACCTCCTAAAATAAACCCTCTAGATAGGGTGCTAAATATAATAAAAAAACCTGTACATGCCAAAATTTTCTTTCCCTTGATGCTGCTAGAAATGATTTCAGCATGGTCTATTTACAAGAGAAGACGCAAATATCCTCCAAGCAGCATGCAAACCCGCAATAACAGCTCTGTAAACGTACGTAATTTTTGCCCGGTCGTTTCTGTCAAAAATGACCGCAATTATTTTAATTATTTGCACCGCAACCCGTGTTCGTTCTGTTTAAATCCCGACAATGCTACGGCAACAATTTCAGAGCGGGACCCGGATTAAAACCGGAAACATAACGAACTGTAACCAGCGGCGCAAAAATGCCTCAGTCAAAGGCATACCCGGAGACGACGCAATCGGAAGAAGTTTCTCTTCCTTTGATACGAGCACACTTTCTCCGAGTAGGAAATTGCATGAGAGCACCCACCGTAATTATTATTAAAGATTAATTTACTTTAGAACTCATTCGAATAAAATAATTAATCGATGCTTTAACTAAATGTAATTACAATTGTTTCAATTACTTCAGAATATAGTTGTTCTCTCTATCTAAAAGATTTAAAGATTTATGTAATTTACCTTGAAAGGAGAACTGACCCAATCATCATGATACGGAGAAGAGTAGTGATTTACCTGTAACAAAAAATTGATATTTAATTACGATCTTCAGTTATATGAATTGATGAACTAATGAAATTGTAAGCGTTTGACAGTAGGACAATAGCTTTAGTTAATAATTTACATTACAGATTCGTGAGGCAAATTTATTAAAGCACGAGATTAAGGATTTCGAAAGGAATGTTTTACTAACAATCTCACGGTTATGTGTCGCACAATATTTCATTTCAATTTTTTATACCTTCGGAAATCTATTTATTTTTTCTAAATTAATCCGTAAGTCACCATCTTTAAACTTGTAAATTTACCTACGCAGGTTACATTTATTCTAGAGTCTGCGGTTTTCAACGTGTACCTAAGGTACACGGACTCCGTGTAATAATATTCGCGAATTAAATTCACGTGTAATTAATTTACACGTGTATTTTTACGGATCCATTCGGTACGCTCAAATCAACGTACGTTACCTAGCAACAGATATGTTTTTGTTTACCGGTAGGGGGAAGTTAACTTTTTTACAATGACAGTCAAAAACAACGGCAATAATTAACAACAGTTTTCTGCTGGAAACGAAGTTTTTCCAGTTGTATATTTCATTCTATTAATTAATCAATTAATTGCCTGCTTGACAATACTTATCAAGAAAATATTAACGTGTAATATAAATACACGTGTAAAACAAATACACGTGTAATATAAATACATGGTTACCCGTGTATTTAATATTACACGTACTAAAATTTGAATCCGTGTATTACACGTGTACACGTGTACTGACACATATCATATCGTATCATTTCATGATTATTGTTTCTGAAAATCGGAACTCCTACTAGTAGTAAATGTTATGAATTATTTAATTTTCTTTTACCATTACCGAGCATGATAAGTATTCTTCCAAATCATTAACGCAGTCATTATTATGAAATAGGAAGCTTCATAATTTTTTACGATGTCACACTTTGACTTATATCAAATTACATGCACGTAACCTAAAGGAAAAAAAAAACAGTCTACTGGAAAGTCAAAAGATTCTGAATGTTTTCTATGTGTTTCGTTCGTTTAGTTATTTATTTGTCAATATACAGTCACACTTCTTTCTTTCCGGAAAACTTTTCCGGATTTGTACTGTAAGTACGATTTTCCGGTCCACCCCAAATTCAAATTAATAAATTCCGGATTTGTACTGTAAGTACGATTTCCCGGTCCACCCCAGATTTAAGTTAATAAAGTAAAGCAGAATACAGTGGACGGAATCTTAAAATAAGAACGTTTTCTATTTTGGTTTTTTTGATGACTACTTTATGGCCTAAACTTAATGGAACTCATTCGGGTTTCACAAAATAGCTCATTAAAACACAGAAAATTTTATTTTGTTAGGTTGATGGCAATATGCGTACATCCATTGGTTCAAAATTGACATGTTTCAAATTGTCAAGAATGATATCGTATTACGCTGGATAGACAACATTGTGAAGCAAAGTGAAACGAGTGGTGGACGGTGGGTGTAGTACACCTTTTTAAGTTTAGCAAAACAATGTGCTCTCCGTTTACTTACGTCAGAGATTCCCAATACCCCTTACAATAAAAGAAGGGTTTTTTTCATTGACCCCCTTTCGCCATTTGAATTTTAATTATTATAGGAATAAAATTGAAATTAATTACTTTTTAATCTACGCACGTATTCAGTCACCTTGAAAGCAATTAAAAAAAACTCTTCAATGTGGACAAATAACAAAATATGTTTTCTTAATAAGATTATGAGTTATTATTTTTATCCTTACTGTTTTCATTACTATTTTCAGGTTAAAAAAATCTCTGATTCCTATAAATAAGGCGTTTTCTATGATCCTAAAGAGGATCAAATATTAGCTGAACAATTTCGTCTTTATATCTAAATAAGAACTTTTTTTTATTGAAAATATAAAAATTTAAAATCTAGGCGCATAAATCATTCCAAACAAATCTCTTGTCCAAAATTCAAAACTGTTTCAATATATTTATTTCATTTTCACGAGCTTCACCTTTCACCTTACCATCTTCTAACTTTTTATTATTTGGAATTATTATTGGAATTTAAAAATTAAATCGAAAATGTAAAATGAATGTGTGATGGAATTATTCGAAGCGCCCGTCTCTTGACCAAAACTATTTTAATCGAATTTTCATGGCAGATGGTCTTAAAAGTTTCGTTTTCTAACTTCATCTTTGAAAAAACTGAGTTTTTTTTTTTAAATAAAATCTCCGTGTATTCAGTGGTAATCAAACTATTTTTAGAGTGCAAATAAAAGGAAAATAGATTTTATTCGATGGACTCAGAGTCGAAATTTGTTTATTGTATTTTTATCTTGCGCTAATGAAGCAATTAAATCGAAACGTTGTAGGTACCTCATAGTATCAGTTTTCTGTAGGGATGAACTATGAAGTATATATAACAAAAACTCGACCATAAGTCATAAAAGTTGCATGTATACTAAATATTTTTGTTTCTTAAAGGAGCCAAATAAATGACGAATGTTAGACAATTGTTTTCTCTATTGGAGAGGCAAAACGTGCGACAAAAAGACTCGAAAAGCGACAACTGCTAATAACACTTAAATGATTTTTTCTGTCAACTTCTTTTTACGAGTAATTTATACATATTCTTCAGTTTTTTATTGTGAATGTTATCGAATTATTAACTATGGATCATTAAAAAAGAGGAAAGTAATTTTAAATTAATATGCTTTTAAAAGTAACATTGTTTTATAACAAATTATATCAAATTATATAAAAAAAAAACATTTCTTTGATATTAGGTAAATATATCTCGAGTCATATTGTTTCGTTACGCATGTAATTGGATGATGTTACCGACATGACTGCAACATATAAAGATTCTATTTTACTACATAAAAAAGAAACTTTGCGGATAGCAGTTGTATAAGCCTGATAATCTTAACGGTCTAAATAGACTTATGTCTGATCTTTACTTGTCCGTATAAATTTATCTGTTAAATAATATCCTTGCAAACGGTCGATATTATACAGTTGTCTTCAACGATATTTTCTGGCAGATAAATTTATGACGAGGTGGAAAATTCGGGCATTAGAATAATTTTCGATATTTTAAGGAGTTGTTTCCAAATTGATACTCAAAAATTGACGACATATTACTTTGGAAATTTGCAAAACTCTACCTGGTCGATTTGAATGGATGGTGTTCTATGATTACAGGACACTCTACAAAAACTTTTAATCCATGGACCTGTCGTTGTTAAACAGGTCTTATTGCTGTTAGGCCAATTATCTGAAGAAGCAGCAGAATCACGAAACAAGCATTTTCGTTCATACTGACTCAATTTGCTAGAAAGTTTTCAAGAAGGCATTGCAAGATGGATATAACTAACAGACTCTTGTTAAGTTCTGGTCCATTTATTATAAGTATGAGAACCAGACCTAAAAAAATGCCAAAAACTTTAATACAGAGTCTGTAAATATTCTTATTCTTACGACATTTTCGACTTTAAGTAAACATAACATTAAACCGGATGATTGTGAATGTCTAGTTGAGGGTACGGACGAGGAATTATATGATGAACATTCGGTAAGTGAAGAGGAACTAGCATGATCAGATAAATAAGATACTAATAATATAAATTAACAACTGTAATCTTCCATATTTTTTAATTGGTATTGTAGTTTTAACAAATAAGTTTATTTTAATCTAAACATACTAACTAAATCTGATTTAAAGTACCACACTAATTCTTATTTAAAGTAGAAAAATTGCAATTTAATCCGACTTATAGGCCGCACATAGGAACATTTACCATGAAAACTTGGCCATAAATCAATTCTCGGGAATGGTCAATATCCACTTCAGGTACCTTTCAGTGTTCGGGATAAAATTCGACACTGCTTCCGTAAAAAAAGTAACAAAGCCATCGAACACTTTACACGCACAAAATACTCCCGCTTCTAAGGCCTTGACAAGTCTATGACTTAAGCAACCACTACAGGAAAAAAAATGAGGAGCAAGTCCACTTCAATCGCAATGCATGAACTAATTTGAACTGATTCTACTTTGAAATATATAAACTGCCATTTAATGTCATTTAGCGGCCATTGAAATCAAAAAATAATTTTGGCCGCATTTTCTTGATAAATAATCCTATGTGCATCGTTTCAATAGCGCCGTAAAAATGCACCGAACAGGCACATCGTGTAATGGGATTGTTAAAAAAATTTACGGCATTTTTACTATATGATGCAACGTGACGATATATTCCGGAGGTCGAGGTACAACTGGTCAACTCTGAAACTCTGAAAATCTTTACATATTGAAACGAGAAGAGTTGATTGCATAACTGTAATTTTTGATTGCGGTGATGTTGCTCTACTTTTTGTTATACTGAATGACACCATTGCTGTAGCGGCGTTACTTCTGCGCTCTGATATTTTTATATTGCCTGCTTCATTAGAACTTGAACCGCGCAAAATATATAACCCCGACCCGTACTAATCAACGTAGTAAAAAGGATGGCTATAATGTAAAGAAAAGTATGACCCATACGTTGATCTTGAAAATTTAATTTGGTAAAAACGCTTTTTGCACATGCATCAACTTTTAAGACTTGATTTATGTGCTCGCTCAAATAACAGACTGACACTAACGCAGTAATAACGTAATAACACATGCAGCGCCAAAGTAAAACTTCCTAATTACGTTATTCCAGCTCGCGCTGTTCTATTTCAGTTTTTGTTTGATCTGTTGCACGCCGAACTCTAGTGCAGCTTGAGTAACTTTTTGGCAGCTCGTCTGTTTTACATCCTGGTAAATTCCAACGCGCGTTTAAATAAAGAAATAAAAAGGCACGACGAAATTGTTGCGCGAAAGAAAGAAAAAAACAAGAGATTTAAAAACAACTTATCGATATGTTCAGAGAACGAATTGGGCAAACCGCAAGCGAAAAGAGCAGCGGGAGAAAATTTTGGCTGCGATTTCAAAGAAGTCGGATAAATAAATAAAAGAATTTTACGAGCGCTACACGAAATCTGAAACTTTTATGTCGAACGCTTGTGTACGAAACGGAGATTGAATGTATCGAGTTTTCTAATACATCAGTATCTGATTTTCCTTCATAAAATGTAGGATTTTAAAACGTAGTTTTACCTTTTCTTAAAGGATTACTACCATTCCGGTACTAAAACAATAATAATCTAGCAGTTTTATCGAATAAAAATAGAGTTTCTCCGTGCAATACAGCTTTCTCAACTAAACAAAAGCAAATTATTTCGTTCCAAGTATTTTTCATGGCTTTGTTACTTCCAAACCTCCTCGCCGTTGAATGGGAAACAGTGTCGAATCGTATTCCCACCTCCAAGAAATATCTTGAGCGGGGTGCGAACCCACAATCTTACGATTGCAAGGCCCGGTCGCTTACCACTGGACCGTTCAGGCGTTGATATCCTCATTTATTGGTCATGGCTTTTAGTAATAACTAAAACCACAAATTTTTGGTCACTCTTTAACAGATGATATTTAAAAGTATGGATATTGATATATTTCTCAACTAGCTATTGACAAAAGCGTTTTTTCGTCAAGACAGTTGACGAATAATATTCGTTTAGATATGCCAGAAACATTCGAACAATTACCAGAAATTCATAACACAAATAGAAATATTCAAAACTTGAACGTGATTTCTCACCTACAAATGTCATTATAATTAAGTTTGCGGAAAATCCTTCAAAAGAAGTTTATACAATTATATGAAGCTTTCTCTGAATTTCTTATTAATCTTCTTAGATTACCACACTAAATAATGAGTAAACACTCTTGATGCCCAAAACATGAAGCAAACTTTCCTATTTGCTACTTATCCCCTCAAATGAATATTCTTTTAAATGTGCCCTGGAATATCGAACTCAGAAATATTATTAAAAAAATTGTTGGCAAGAATCAGTTTACTTTCATTTTCTCTTTAAAAAGCGATGACCTAAGTGTTGATAATTGTTATCAATAAACGGTTGAATGAAAACACCGAAAGAATTAATTAAAAAAACAAATTTGTAATAATTTGAACCTTACTGTTACAGATGAGAGTATTCTGATATGTATGCAATGAAAGAGTCGTTGATCCTGTGTAGCTGATATGATGCTTCAGTTGCTCCGAGCTTTCCGTTTAATTGAATGATAATCCAAACTCCGCGCAGCATACTTCCGTTGTGCGTAGTGCTAACTTACAAACACCGGAAATATTCCGGCGGATGTAAGATCGTTTTAGGATACCCTACTTATGGTAGAAGATTTGGTTAAATTTCTACAATATTTGAAACAACTGTCCATCAAATTATCTATATACAATTATACCACTATAAAATTGAAAACAGTAGTAGTGCTGAAAAAATTATTTTGTACTTTTGCAATTTGATTCACTAATATAAGGCTGCCCAATTCCAAAGGAACGTTGCTGACTTTGCAAATTTGCTGTATTTGGTTCGTGGTTCCTCTTGTTTATAATACGAGACATCATTTGTTGATTTCCTCGAACACTACCCCTATCTCCAGATGCATTAACAGTTTTTCTGACGCAATTATAGATGTCGGCGGCATCGATGATAATCTTTATTGAATGTTAGCTGTATAGAATAGATCAATTTCGATGTGTCTTACGGGTATTTCTAGCTATAAGAGACAGAGAAACATAAGCGATTATGTCTCGACCTCTTTTAGAAGCAATGTACAAATATAAACAAACATTTTTATCTTGTGTTTTCGAGTTACAAGCAAAAATTGCCATTTTAAGCTTCTTATCAATCCCGCATGTTTCCCTTATTTTTAATATTAAAAGGCTGTTTTAACATTATTAGGACACTTTTTCGAACAGGTGATTTTTGTTTACACTATTGACTTTTATCTTTGAAAAAAAATGTGATTAGTCTTACGGTTATAAAAATATAAATATAAATATATAACTGTACTGTACTATTTTCTAGCATTCCATTTCCAAGATAAGATTCTATTGAGAATAACTTCTGCTTTTATGCAATGATATATTGATACATTTAGAAATATTTATACGTATTGCAAAAGCCACTTCATTTATTCATTAGAAACATTTCTAAATCTCAAACATGGAATTGTTTTAAAGAAAGTAGGCTTTTACTCACACAGTAATACCATACAATGAATGCACAAGAATACTTCAACATAAATTAACATTTGCTAACATGACGATAAAAATAAAATGCATAAGACGTTTCAAACGTTAGAAGAAGCAATTATTGTCGATAAAATTTGGAATCAAATCTAAATCAGATATACAAATAAAAGTCATGAAATAAATTAGCTTAGATTTTTAAACCTAGTTAATGGACAAGAAAGGGTACTGAATATATGGATAAACAACTGTACGTACCGAATTTTGTTTGCACCTGTGTACCCAAATTACTGAAAATGTGATTTCAGGTTAAAATCTAAAATAATCAACAGAAATTTTGTGTTGCAGTGACGAATTATAATGGTATCACTTTTTGAAATTTATCTAATTCGTCAAGAACATCGATAAAAGCGATATTGCCTTGTAATTATTTATCAAAAAGATTTAGAACACGTAATTCTGATTGTCTATAATAATTATACGAGTTCATACTAAAGCTCCAAAGTTCAAAAGTTCTTAGATAATATCTTATTTCTCTGTGAGTCAACCTTCAGGCAAGTCCCTTGAATTATTGGTACCTTGAGAAATTAAAAACTGACATCGAGCAAGAACTTTTTGCAACTCGAATGTATTTGTAAAATTATTTTGCAAAATAAAACGCTCTGTATACAAAATAACAATTCATTTGTTTTCAGACGTTTTTATTAAATTATAGAAAAATGACAGTATTCAACCGGACTAACTTTTCTTAACATTACATGGAACCAGAGTTCTTAGAAGTATCGTCTACATCAACACGTCACAGTAGATAAAACACTTAATACAGAAAAACCTTGTTTTTTTTATATCTAACGCGTGTGCCCAACGGGGTCTTAAGTGGAGCCCTCAAGAACGGGAGTGTTTTTTGAATATACATGAAGTGTTCCATGGCTTTGTTACTTCCTCGTCGTTGAAGGGGAAGCAGTGTCGAATTGTATTCTCAACACTGAAGGGTGCCTGAAGTCCATACAGGCCACGCCCGCGAATTAACTTGAGCGCAGTTCGAATTCATGACCTTGCGACTGCAAGGCCGATTTCCCCACCACTTGAACCGTCCAGGCGTTAAATGAATTATAATCAAATGTTGATAAAGCAAAAATTAGAAAATCGTGTTTAATTCAGTTTTGGTCTTCCTGTGAGGTGGCAAGGCTTAAAAAGTTGTTTCGCTACGTTTAAAAGTTTGAGAAACGTTACTACTACTGCTACTACTCTTTTTAGAAGCTACTATTACTATTTTTAGATTGCCTCGTTTAATACTTTAATTCACTTGTTTCTGTTTTCATTAAATACAGAAAATTAACACTGTATAATAAATATAAATAGTTTTTTCGTTCTTTGTTCCTTAACAATATACTTATGAAACATTTCCAGTTCGTTCACGTTTACCAGACGAATAAACTTTTTCGGATAGCATCAGCAAATGGTCTTAAAACGACTTTCTTTCAGGGAGCAAACAAGTCCAGAGAACTCTGAAGAAAAATTCCGTTTGCTTCTGGCTATCGGGTGGACGATAATTTACCAGAGCGCGAAGTCACAAAGCACTATTATCGGGTACTTTTCTAACAAATGATATTTTGTTAATACCCGGGGTGTATTTAGGAGTTAATAAACGAGCAGCAATAAGTGTAGCTGGCGGCGATAAACCAACCGGAGATGTCTGGACGGGAAATTTATGTCTGAGACGAGACCGACTTACAACCTACCTTACGAGAGGAATAACTCTAAAAATACGAGGACCTTGCATTTCATTGGAGTCTAATCAAAAGTGCATTTAATCACTTCTATTAATGTTGTTTAACTTCATATAAATGCTAACTTTATTTGAATTGCTTCATTAGCTTGCGGTAGACATTAGCAAGCTCGAAGCAAACCTATCAGTGCATCGTTAGTTTCTTGTTCCAGTAAACTCGCGTACGTAGTTGTAATAAATCAATTTATAATCAGAGCATTCGCAAGCAAATTGGAGTTTGGTTAAATCTATGTAAATTAAGTAATTACAACTAACAGAAATGAAAACTGTCAAAATAGCATAAAATATAATTTAGTTAAGCCACACAAGAATATTGAATAAGAGCATATAGAAATAGATCCTCAAGTTGTCTTTTTTGGAGATGCGTTTGCAGTGAGTCGTCCACTTTGATTACGCATTACACATTTTATTAAAATCACACTTTATTAAAATTAATTTTCTGAAAAATTTGACATGGCATTCTACTTGAAGACTCCAAGAAATCAATCGACTCCACATGCTATTTAAAAAGATTATTGATATAGCGGTGAGCTGATTTGGATTTGGATGACATTAAGAGGAGGCGGGGTGGGGTTTGTTACGGTCCATTTTTACTTTCTTGTTTTTATTGAGTTCATGACTTCGGTCTTGCGCATAAGTACCAATTTTCTCGCGATTCGGTTCTTTTTGCAGACCCTCGAATTGTCCCTGAATAAGGTCCTAACCCCAGTCTTTAACCGTGAGTATACGAATTTGTTGCTAGATTCGAATCGTCCATGCCGTTCGGGCGAAAACCGGTTGCTTATCATCTCTTGGGGCCACTGAGGTAGTATGCGCTTTCATTTTGCAAAATATCGTAAAATATTTGATAATTCCTGTTGGCGTCATACTTTTGTAACGTTATTTGGGCAATTCCGTCCCTGTCCTTACCGTAGTAAGTTCAGTTCAAGCAACCCACCGGCGAAATTTTTCGTTGTTGGCTCAATTACACTTTGCAAAAAAATAATCATATCACGTTGTCGCTCTGTCTACCGAGCCCCGAATTTCCTGCGACTCCAGTCGAAATTAAGTTGCTTTTTAATCGCCAATCTAGCGTGACGCACGTTCTATGATTTTTATTTGATTGTGTTGTTTTTGCACCCTCTGATACGCGCACGTTAACGAAGTCATTGGGCGACGTATCCTTGTTGATTTCGTCCATTTTGTTTGGCAACCATCATTTGGACGCCCATCCCCGTTGTTGAAAAAGCCGTTCAAGTTAAATTCAACTTTCCGGTTCTTGGCGAACCCGGTGAGATAAATTAGTTTTTTTTTTTCTACTTTTCTCCGATCGCTTACGAACGTTGAGTTTCCTATTTTCCCTTAGCGTTCTTATCTCAGACGCCTCGTTTACTTCCACTTTTAGGCTTCAAGTTTCGGATTTCGAGTTTCCCCATCATTACGTTAACTTAATCCTTGCGAACTGCAGTTGTTTGGAGCGTGATCCGGTGTTGCCGACCGTATTAGGACCAACACAGGTGTCCCCACTTCGCCTACCAGGTTGGGTGGCCAGCGCCGCCTACACCCCTTGCTACCCAGGTAACATTTGAATTTTGTACCCGGCCTCGGACCAGCCACATTCGGACCCCCTTCGGGTTTATCGTTTTCTTTTGTTTACGGCGAGTCAAATCCTTCCGCCCTTTTTGGCAAGATCACTCCTGAAGGAGATTACTCCTGTTTTGGGAACTTTTGTTAAACCCAGTTCGGTAACACTGACCAAGCGCCCCAAAGGAACACCCGAATCTGCGTTTTTTTTTGTTGTTCACGTTGCGCTTCACGCAGTTCAATGTAAAATTTAAACCATTTGTATAGTTAAGATATTTATTAACTGTTATTTTGTTCACCCAATATGAAACAAGGAAAATTTTCCAAGTTATTTTCTAAAAGGGCCATGTGGTCATACTTTAATTTGATCATAATCATTCAGTTTATTGCTTTAGCGTAATTTAAAGATTTTTGGATATTATTTTGTGTGATATTATTCAGTTTAGCCCTTCTGGCTAGTTCTGAAACTTACCTTTCTCTTGTTTTTTTGTTTATTTTTCTGCCAAAAAAGGTATTGTTTACTGAAAATCGTATTTCGAATTTGTCGAGTTTGTCGGACACCCCTCTTACGAGTACAGAACTGAAGCTTTCCGTAGAGGTATATTGTTCTATACCGCAATCTTTTTTTTCCTTTTCGCTTCAGTTGGCGCCCACTATTGTTATCCGCACAGGTTAAAATAAAACTGAAATATTGTTTTACTACTGAATGAGACCTCATTTCTTTGAGACCTTCCCCTTGCGACCCAAGCTCACCCCCTTTTGCGAGCTAGCTAATGGTATAGATTTTACGGTGTCATCGTCGACCCGCAGACCCATAAGGAACACGCATCCCCAGGAGAACTTCCTGATAGCTCTACCAGTAGGTAAGTGTTACCTTAAGATACTTGACAACGTAGTAGGTTCTTCAGCAGAAACAAAAAGCGATCGTAGGATGTCGCTATTTTATTTGTTCATCAAAATTTGTAGTAACTGGCATTCCTATGAAATAGCTAAGCATACTAGGTCCATTTTCCAACATTTATTTATATTCGAATAACACTTAAGAGTAATTCCATAAAATTAAATCACCTGCACGTTCATTAATCATAAAATCAAATTCAATTTTTGTGTTTAAATTTAGGTTTTATGCTTAAAGTGACTGTATTGTTTTTTGTTTTCGTGTTTCTTTTCAAGTAGTGGTATTGTTAGAATAAGACTGAAGCGACATCAAAAAGGCTAAACACTTTATTAATGATAATAACCTTATTGTATCTAAAGCTGACCAAGGTTATTGCGTGGTGATTGTAAACAAAACTGAATCTATCGCAAAAGTCGATAATTTTTTGAATACACTTAAATTTTGTCCTTTAAATACCAATCCACTTAATAAATATATTACTAAATTCAACACCACTTTAAAAATTCTTTCAACCCCCATTTTAAAATCGTATGACATCAATTATTTACATCTTGTCAACAAAAACCCTCAAATTCCTCGACTTTATGGTTTGTAGTCCAGTAAAATAAGTTTAAAAAATGCGGTAGTTTCTGAAAAAATCCAACCTAACTGAATTTTTGTATACACCTTCATGTAGCTGTTATAAATAATATACTAAAAGTCCTCATCGATGTCATGCCAGCTTCACGTGTTATTCAAGGTCAAGGATCAAGAGAAATGGTTTTCGCGATTACCTCGCTTCCTATTAGACAACAATTTTAGTTATTATAAGAATTGTAGATTGAGCAATTCCTCACAAACAAAAGTCCTTATACATTTTTACGTGCGATAAACCTTATCATAATCACATTTCGTTTCTGAGTTTTTTCCTTCATATCAATTAATCAACAACTTCACTACGTGTTATACATGTGGGTCTCCTATGTTCTAGAGGTAAATGGCATAATTACAAAATTGCAGTTAGTTTCGAGATCTATCAATGCACTTCGCAGCAATATACATATTTTGCACAAAGAAGCGCAATTGTTATTTGTAATACCACCATCAGTGGTACCTCACAGGCAAGAGCATTGGTTGTATTCACTTGAATTCTGATATGCTACTGATACTTCCAAATGTCGACTGACCAATGTCAGATGGTTATTGTAACTTGAACTACCATTATAATAGCTGGGAGGTAAATCAAATACGCAACTAAAAATGATGACTGGGTACCAATCAGTATTTCAACTTGTCACCAGATGCAGTTAAAACTGTTTGGTAAGTGATGAAAACTCTTGGCTCTGGTGAATTAAAGTTACTCATATTAATTACTTATATCCTAATATTATTATTACACATAAATGTGAAGAAGCGTTTAAATAAATCAGGAAGTATAAGTGGTGAATTAAATCGAACATTTATTTTATTTTATGAAGAGGCCAATGCACTGTTTCATTGTTCAGTCGCAAGCATTAAATTTTAGTCGTCGGGTGTCAATTAAAAATTTTGGTCGTCGGTGACAATTAAAACGTCAGTTTTAATTCCAGAAGTTATATTTTTTAAATAAATTACCTATCGTTTACCAAGAGACTGTGGAAAATAACTCAAAGTTCCACTTTTCATATTTTGAAGACTATTTTTTTTATAATCAACAAACAACAGTGATACAGTCTTGTCAGTTAACATGTCAATAAATGTAGCTTTAAAATTTATTGTTAAAATTGTTTTTAAATTCTTACAATCAATCAAAACACGTTTCAATTAAAAATAGGATAATAGGTTATGACTATCGGTTTGTTGACATTTTATTTTACTTTACTAGTGGTAATAAACTGTGAATATTTTCTTCTATCCTGCAACTCACCTGATTTGGGAGTTGCTCTTTGAAAAATAACCGACTATCAACACAAAACTTTTATGCTTTCTCGATTTACGATTACTGCAGTAGCAGTAGTTTGTGTTTATGCTTCACCGGAAGCAATAATATTCAGAACTGAAGGAACAGCACGCGTACGCTACAGAGTTTTTGCTTCATGTACTTAGCTAGAGCAATTTATAATTCGAGCTTACCGTTCTGCAATAGCACCGTAAATTTACAGTTACACGTTCACATACATCTACATTTCTCAGAATAATAACTGCCAAGTGTGTGTTATGACCTGCATGAAACTGTTATTTCCCGGTGTAGATTTCGTCATCGAAAGATATGTGAAAACCGGTCTAGCATTTCCACTAGTAAATTTAAACAGATTTTAAACTCATGCGCGACGGTAATGCATAATCGTTAATTGCAAGGTTAATTAGGCAAGCAAAAATCATAAATCTGAACGGTTGCGAAACGACAAACATGTGCTCGTAACCGGAACACGGAACAATGGCACCGTTTTTTCTTCTTTGTAACGGAAGGTGGAACAATGCGATTTTAAAACCGTTGATATTCTTTTTCGGATAAAATTATGCATTTTTAATTTAGGGAAAGTATGATGGGCGTTAATAAATAAAATCAAGTTCTGGACTGGTTATGCTAAGTCATCAAAGTGTATACTAATAATTTTCGACTATTATCTACCGTTTGAGAAGTTTCAAGTTAGCCTGTGGTCTTCTTTTGTCTTCATTTTGATATTAATTTTTCTCCGTTGACTATTGCGGCCTTAAAATATCGCATTCACGATATTTTGGCATTCTAGCAGGCTGTGTTTTTCTTTTGTTAGGTTACGTGAACATAATTTAAAAGATATCAAAGAATGTCAAAAATTATGAAGTTTCCTTACTTTGTAATAACGACGGTGTTAATGATTTGGAACAATATTTATTATGGTCGATAATGATAAGGCAAAAGTAAATTAAATTAAAAGTATTAAATTAAATCATTCATCATCAGTGGGAGCTCCGATTTTCAGAAACAATAATCATGAAATTCTAACCCAATTTTGTGACGGCCATATTTTTCAATGATGATTCAATATAATTGTAATAATTATTTACGTGTCAAGCTTTGTAAATAAATCTTTACGAGCGAGCTGGAGTTTGTGAGGCGAGCGACGCACGACAGTCATTCCACGTGAAATCGCACAAAATTTGGCCTTCATGTCTCCGATTTTAATAAAATTAAATTTATATATTTTAGAAACGAAAACATTAAACCCGTATTTTCTTGTTAGTTTTTATTTTATTATTTTGGCAAACATGGAGCAATCAAATTTATGAAACGTTGCATGCATCATTGTAACTAAGTCAGAATATTTCTGGTATTAGACATCGGAGAAAAACGATCTTTGGCTCATTTTGAAGGTTGTAATATGTACTTCAATTACACCTGAAATAAAAAATATTTGAACCATTAGTCTGTTCAAAATAAAAAAAAAACGAACAAATACGTTATACAAGTGTAATAGTTATGTAATAGTTATTTTACTTACAATTATTGCCACACTAAATAAAATAAAACAAAATTACAGTTCTTTCCCGGATTTTATTGTCTGCTACTATCCCTTCATTTAGTTAAAATTCAAATTGTTATAACGCATTTTAAGAGGAAGACGTCTGCGGTCACCGAGCATAATTGAATTGGCTTCCGGTTAGAATCGCGTTATACTGATTTCTGCTACCGCCGCGCCGACTTGTTATTCTTCATTGCAGAAGAACTTCCTTAGGGCTGCTACTGGTGGTGGCATTGCGAAACCACCGCCAGTTCTGCTGTGCTAACCACAAGCAGCAACAATGCCATCGTTGGCATTACTGCTGCCACCACCATTGGTCTCGCAATGCCACCACCATTAGCAGCCCTGAGCAAGACCATCTCTGAGGAAGTTCTTCTGCAATGAAAAACGAAAGGCAGTGGACGAAATCAATGTCGAACAATCAAATAAGTCCAAAAACAATTTTCTATTACTTTTCAAGGCCTAAGCGAATTTTCTAAATTTAAACTTTGGCCTTTTATTGTACCATGGCAGGCAGAAAATACTTTGACGAAGCAGATGTCATCTTTAACGGAAAGCAAGCAAATTAATCGAAGATTGTTCGCGTGTTCACAACCATATAATTCGTGACAACTGTTTCTTGTTCTTCGGATAAGGATGGAAACTTTCAGGTATTTATAAATTTTGACAAGAAAACGTCATTAATGAAAGTCCATTGTAACTGAGGGTGAATTCACATTGCACGTAAAAGCGAAAACAGAAAGGAATGTTCCGTACTTAACAAATGTTCTTTTTCTAGGATGTTGGAATTTGGTATCTCACCCTCGACATCAAATTTGGCAAAATTTCGCACCAACTATATCTAAACTGCAAAATAATAAAATCTGAATTCAAAATTTTTTGGTATAAGTATTGTGAGGATACACGTATCTACATCCAAAATGTCGCATGCTTCTTCAACAGGTTTCATTAATTACATTTGCTTCACTGATCGAAATTTTTATCTTATATTTTTGTTCGTGTAATGAAATTACATACTTTTATGTTGGGCTAGTAGAATCGTGTAGAATTCTAACATCAACACAAAACGCCAAGTAATGAATATGGCTTAAAGTCCGTTGACACGGGTTGTGGGTCACCAACGTGAACTACAGATTTTCGGCATGTGAAAATCTCAAGGTTCAAAATGTTTTTTTTTTATGTTGAGGAGTCATTTTTCGTAATCCACCTATTCGTAGAATGCAGAGAATAATCTGCGACACAAAAAGATAATTTGAATTCCGAGATTTTCGTGTGTCGAAAATCTGAGATCGTAGTTCACATTCATGGGCTACGACCAGTGTCAACCGGGCTTAAGACTTGTCCTGCTTCATAATGTAAGTAGAACGCGCAGTTCGTGAACGAACTAGTTTATTGAACCTATTCCCTATGATGAGCTAAATTCTTATTTAGCTCGCGAGTAGTTTAGTTCGTTTACTCGAACTAACTTAATTCGCTCTTGTTCGCACTCTACCGGAGACATGAGCAAATCGGTCATCTGTTGGATGGAGTGATGTGTGAAATCATTTTAAAGTGGACAAAAACGAGTTTGTAGAAACTAAGTACTTACGCTGGTTCTACACTTTCCGGGAACATTTCGTATTCGTAATAATCTCAGTTTTTGCAAATTGTAAAACATGCAAGCGCAAACTTATACGATTGCATCGATTAAACGCAATCGTGTCAGATTGTCTCTTTCTACGCACAAACTAAATGATCTAAATGAACAAGATTCGCGAACTAGCTCCAGACTGGGAATAAGAACAAAAGAATCAGTTCGTGACAATGAGCTAACTTTACCACCTCTAGATGTAAGTAGACCTGGTATGTAGAATGTAATTCTAATTCTAAATTTTTCGGAAGCAATTCGAATTTGTAGCATTTACAGTTGAGAAAAATGCTGGCGAGAATTAATAGTATATCTATGAATGTTAAGGTAAGTCAAAAAAAGGAAGATACTTAGTCTATCAGACGAGCAGTTACCTTTGAGTAGAAAGTCAATAAAAGCATATTTGACGGTTTTTTTTAAAGGAGTAAAAATTTGTCTGATTTTCTAGGTGTGCGACTCTTATAATTTATTGCTCTGTATTATTGGTTAACATCAGTATTTAGTATTTAAATAATCATTGAGATATTCGGTTGAGTGCTATTATTATTTTTAAATTTTAAAAATTGTGAAAAGAAATTAAGTGTAATATTTTAAATTTATTATGGTATTATGGTTATGGTTATTTGGAGAAATAGTATAGTATATTTGGAGAGTACGAATGAGTACTTGATATATTCGCTTGAACTAAATAAATCCTATGCTATTTTTACTGGTAATTATTAATTTTCTTCATCACTGGTTTGTGTTTATTATTAAAATGCCGAACACAAGTCACTTCGGAGAAACAGACTCCATAATTTTTTTATTGCTTCATGAGCGTCGCATAAAGGATGGATACAGCAATTTTCCCCTTGTTACGAAAGATTTTCTTAATTTTTCAGTGTTTTATTATCTACTCTCACGCAAATGTGGTTAAAATTTTTGTGCACAGTAATAAGAATAACATTAATTAGATTTTGAACAAAAATTCAGTTTCTACTGAATTTTATTACTTGCGGTTATTATAGTTACATCTAATTTCTT
Organism: Prosopocoilus inquinatus; assembly: GCA_036172665.1. Lineage (NCBI taxonomy): Eukaryota > Metazoa > Arthropoda > Insecta > Coleoptera > Lucanidae > Prosopocoilus > Prosopocoilus inquinatus. The sequence goes on from CM069869.1 coordinate 36,171,614, forward strand.
TTTCGTTTCGGAAATTATACTTGTGTCCAAAGAGTACTGCACGTCATTAAATACGATCAACTAGATACGGAAAGACCGGCCCTCGAGAACATCGTCAAGGGCCTTGTTATATTGGCGTTGACGTTTTTACGTCGTATGTTATGCATAATGGCTGAACGACCTTTAGGTTCTAAGATGTGGACGAAGCGCTCATTTGGACGACCATCTTTTCAAGATCAATATGCCATGAGAAACGTTTTGTTTCAATATTTATTCACTCGCCATTGAAACTATACACGAAAGTGGAAATAGGTTCACAATATGATTACGACAGGGCGGAATTATATATTTTGTTCGATTTACTTTGAACAAGGCGGCAATGAGCGTGTGGGCATTGACAAGTCGCTGCAGTGTTTGACGTTTGTCGCTTCGTTTGTATTTAAATAAAATATATAATTCTGTTCCCTGGTGATCACAATTGTAGTACAACTTACGATACTTTATAATGTATCCGTAAGTTTACAACTACTCCATTTAGATTGAAAAAATGGATACCTTTTGAATGCTACCTTACATCATCTATACATGAATTATACAAGATGTTAAGTAAACGTTTGGACACCTCTACACAACATGTTGGGACACTCAGTAGAATAAAAAAGTCACGGTAACCGGAGTTACTATGGCTTTCATTCTCGAAAAACAAATGAACCAATAATCGAAAGAATTATATTTTGAAATCGCTGAATAACATTTCCAACAACATATTTGTTCGGGCAGAAGCAATAAATTATGCTGACGCTTTTTTTTGTTTATTTCTTCTAACGCAATAATGCAAAGACAGTGTCTTAACGGATTTTAAAATGCGCAGGTCAGAATAGAAGCTTACACAAAGAATGTAATACTTACATGATTCTCACTTGCATTGTGTACAAGTCTCGTGTATTGATCATGCAAGATGTGATACAAAATTGTATAAAATGGCGTATACTTGCCATGCTGATGCCGCGTGAGTGGTTTACTTGTACAATTATTTGTCACTGGTGAGTACTGGTCAATTTCCCATCGTGTGTCGGTAAAAATGGCATAAGTCAAAGGGATCACAATTATTGGTCGACGTGACAAGTTCGTACTTGCGGTTGCGCTCACACGAGTTGTTAATGTAATTGTGTATTGCTTTGCAACTACTATTCATTCTGTATTGATAGAAAAGGTAAAATGTATATTAATAACTATAAAAAATAAATGGAGTGGTCAAATGAAGTGGTACTTGAATTTCTTGATCTAAACGAAAACGAACCAGTGATATGATACGCCAAATATTCGGAATATAAAAACCGAAAAAGCAGCACAAGCGACAACATTTTTATAATGATTGCTATTCCATGATTGCCAGCACTCTTCTATCTATTCCGTCAACATTGTATAAATTCGCTGGCGTATTTGAACAAAAATTGTACACGTCGTATGAGCGCTTTTGCCTAAAATGACCTCTATGAGCTGGTACATTTGCCAAGTACACCAATATTGGTATATTGGCCAAGTCGACCAGATGAAGTTTTAATACTTTTTAGCCACAAATTCTTTATCACTGATTACTAAGGGTCGGACTTTCCGAAGATATCTGGTAAAAACCAATATAAAGATACACAAAGCAGCGGCGTAGATTTCAACGTCGCTGCTGAACGGTTTATATTCCCGAGGCACTCTCACCCTAGCGCTCAATGCACCAGAAGCAGTCTTGATGTAAATTACGTGCGTAATAGAATTGCCTTTATAGTTTCTTTCAAGTTAATAATTATGAAAACATCTTAATTTTTTAATATAACTTTTAGACTGGCATAATACATTTAATTCATATCAGTTATAGCGCCGTCACTGCAAAAAGAATACGATTTCTTTTGCGAATGATTCGGTTATGCCAACAAGTTTTTATATCCAGTCGACCAGAACTGTAGTGGTTACTGCGTGCGGCATAAATTTCTCGGGCTTCAACTGGTTTATTGTTTTGTTTTAACAGAGCAGACGGGTCAAAACATTCGAACTTTTTCCGACTCGATCGCTTCAGCGTATTAGTGGTTCCTCGTATATTTAACGAAACCTTCCACCTAAAATCTTGTAACGAAATTTTGGTCGATTGTTGGCAGGTGCGCTTGATGTAACTCCTATCTGATGTTCGTTAATTGAATCCCTACCTCTCTGTCACTTTACGCAAAAAATTATAACAAGGTGTCACAGGGGTCTAAAGCAGGCCATACGCTTCGTTAATTCGCGCAAATTGGACCGCACAAACCAAGTCGTGCGAACCAAAATTGTACAAAACAGATTTTGCACCGTACCGTATTTTATGATTAATATCTCGTCGGGACAAGCAGTTACACTTTTGAATTAATTTACAAACATGTTATGATTTTATACAAAATATTGGCTATAGAGAAATCATATTTTTTGATTTGGTCCTTAAGCCACGTACAGACTTGCAACAGCGCCAAGTAACGAACCGCGCCGCGGATGTAGCCGCGAACGTAAACACGTTAGTTACTTGGTCTAGTTGCAAGTCTGTACGTGGCTTTAAGTGCTTAATCCGCCTTTTTCTGCGACAAGTTTTATCAGAAGAGATGGGCTTTGCACATGTTAGCTCAGATTCTCGCTGATTCATTCATTCGGGCACATCGAGGATCTACTTTATTAATAGAGGGTCGTGTGGTGAATATAGTTCAGCGGTCCCAAATAGATCACACTTTGTTTAAAATTTTTTCGAAAATGTGCAGTGTGTGTAGAACTTTTTTATTCTGTTTGATAACCTGAATCTGCAACTTTAATTTGTCCAGGCAGTAACCAAAGACCTGAATAGGGTTGCAACTTAATAAATAAAAAAAAATTGAAAGTGTAATTTCCGGGATAATTGTAAGTAAAGAAAGTTCCTGTAAACGACTTCATTAAATTATTCCAAAAACGTACGAGGTAAATTAAAAAAATAAATAAATGAAAATTAATCGTTACTACCCTTTATAGGTATACATATACCGAAAAGGAAGCATTTTAGACAGACGGAATTTAACTAAAAATAGCTTTGGAATGCAACTCCAAATTTTTTCATTTAGATATTGTAACATTATTTTAAGAAGTTTCTCGTCTAAACTGCCCTACAAACAGCGACTTGATAAAATGAATATTACTATACATTTTCGTAGAATTGAGGAAAACGGAAGAAATGTTAACAACGTGTCTTTTTTCAATTTTACTAATTAATACAAGATCCCACATTTATCAGAGATGAAAAAGTTCACGAAGTGTAGATAGAATATTTTACTGCTCAAAAGTTCTAATAGAAATATTTTTTTGCCTATTGAGAAAACTGGTGACGAGTTTATTCAAATTAAACTTTCAAATTAAAGAAAATTACATAAAAGAAAACTCAAATAAGGGATTAAAATTTCATCGATTTTCAAAAAATAAATATTTAAAAAATATTTGGATTGTCACTGTCACTACCTGTTTTCTACTTTGAGCGGCGATATTAAAAGCGAATAGATGAAGCATTTTCTACGCACTTGGTAAACTGCATTCAGTATGAAATAAACATATTGTTTTAAAAATTTATATTTTAAAAGAGAAACCGTAAAAACTGTAGATGGAACTTGTAAGTCTAGATTTAATATGATTATTCGAAAAAACTATTTTTCACAAGTGGAATTTATTTACCTGCTTAGAACTTCATAGATTAATATTTTATAAGAAGATAGCATTAAAAACGCACACTGTGATGATGACTGACGATGAGATAACCCAATCATTTTGAACGCAATTTATTCGCCAAAACTAAATAAGATACACATTACTTACATAATGTTCATAAGCATGAGACTTTGGTGCATTAATAAATACATACTATACTATAAACTTTTGTCCCATTGCAAATTATACAAGCTTGTTAATTAGAAATGCCCATGAGTTTTCTGTTTTTTGCAGATAAAATAATGTACTTGTTTATTTTAATTTTGCACTCAAAGCATTTTTAACCTTAACCTAACCCACATCCAATCCACGTTGTAATTGGAATGTGTCACGAACGTGGAATTAATTACACGATTGTTTATTGATTTATGGTAATTAGCTTATCAAATGCGATCCTGTGTTAAGCCCGTCAATTAGTATGGACTTTTTACGAGTCTTGTCATCTGAAGTCAATAAAATTGAAGTGTTGATTCCATTCAATGACATGGTAGGCAATATCAAGTTCAATTAGAATGATATCCCTTGACAATTTCATGGTCCTTATAGCTGCTAAGAAACTTGTTTTAAATGTTTGCCGCTGAATTTTTATAAGCGTTCGGTTTGCAGGTAGGAGTATCGTTTTTACTGAGCATGATAGTATGTACATAAAATTCAAAATGGACAATGAGTTTTTTATTATAATACAAACTGGATCTGATAAAAGTGTAGTTCGATTATTTGCTTTAACTCCGACCTCAGAATCGCAAATTAAATTACATTTTCGGTTTGCTGTTTTGCCCCTAATAATAATTATAAAAACAATTGTTACCATGGCAATACACTAAGACTATTTATAAATACACAAAGGTTCGTAGGTTTTTTATTCTCACAACTATATGCTAATTTATTATTGTTAGGTCAGGCTCGGAGAAGTTCAGCAACGCTGGTTTAAAAAGATGCTAATCATTAAGATTGGACGTAAATCAGGCGACTTTCACTTTCATCGAGACCGATTCTATTCTACTTTGTTTAAAGAGAGAGATGGAAGATTTCGATCAACTGGGTAGATCAGCCGGTTGGATTCCTTTTTCCTTCTTTAGGGAAGATGAAAGAAATATGAAAGAAACAAAAACGTTCTGCCTGAAAACGTTTTTGCTTCATCAGTGTGAGTGCAAGCTTGCAGTGCTTTGATGGAAATAATTGAAAAACTCTGTGTCGTAAGTAAAATCTGATAGAACTCAAAAATAATTAATTTGTGAACATTCTTAAATTTTTAGTTATTGTAACTTGATTAAGACTTACGAAATAAGAATGAAAGAATCTTTTGTCCTTGTACCATGACAAACATAAAAAAAATGGAGAAACTTGACAAGCTAGTACATGTCAAATTTTAAATAATATAAGTCGCGTTCCTTTTGCACCGATTTTCAGATAATCTCACCTCACTTACCCTCCATCTTCGAAATTACGCGTTCCTTTTACTTCGAAGTGAGGAAGTACAAGGGAGGAAGTTGTTTCTCCCCTCACTCATTTGAAGGAACCGTTAAGCGTTCAATAATAAGTGTTCGTCCTTTAGTAGTGGGGGAAATTAATCAAACGTTTCATAACAAAATATTTGATGCTGAAAGGTTTTCTTCTTGAAGTCGATGATTCTAACTTGTTTTTAGCTACTTGTAGCGATTGTGTGTCAGTGTGAAACGGAAAACTCTGAAGAAGGAGGTAGTTTTTATATAAATAAACTACTCAAAATATTAATGCATAATTCTCAAAAGACAATATTTCAGACGTTTTAAAGAATTCATGAAAAATTGAAAACTAAACATTGAAAAACAAATAACACTAAAAACAAATTTTGAATTAAAGATGGTTATTGTGGAAAAGGAACGACAATAATTTGTATTGCCTTCCCTTGCTCATACCATAGCTCTACACCGATTTGGCATACTCAAAATTAAATTCTGAACACATTCCGGGGATATTTCTGCCATTTCTCAGCAAGTGCTTCAGAAAGATCCTGAAGTGTCAGTGATGGATTATCCCTCATTCTGACTTTTTGCCCTAACATGTCCCAAGTGTGCTCTATTCAATTCAAATCTGAAGACCTCTCTGGCCATCCTCTCTTGCCATCCCATTTGGTTGGAGGCCAGCATCGTTTAGGTATTCGCGTAATATTCTCGCAGTGTGGGGACGTGCATTATACTACACTAACTGGAAAGCATCACCAATAAATGAGGCAAAAAGCACAACATACCATTATAAGATGTCCTTTACATACCGAACCGCGGTTAGAGTCCCGTTAACTAACACGTGTAAATCAGTACAACCGTGAAAGTTAATACCACCCCATACTATTACACCATCTCCGCCAAATGCTTCCAATTGCCGTATATTGAACTTCGCAAAACGCGTATCTGGAGTTCTCCATAATCTTGCCCTGCAATCATTAGTGCTTCGGTAAAACGAGATTCATCCGTAAAGAGAACAACGCTCCAATCTTCAGGGGTCCAGGCAACGTGCTCCCTTGCGAATGCAAGGCGTCTTATACGATGTTCCCTGGTCAAACGAGAGCTCGTAGCAGGACGCTTTGTCTTTAAGTGATGTTTGTGGAGGCGATTTCTAATGGTCTGATCAGATACCCTAAAGTTATGAACTCGCTGAAGGTCATTTTGCAATCCTCTTGCAGTAACGATACGACGCCGTAGCGCCGAAATTCTTATAAAACGGTCCTGTACTGCTGTTGTAATTCTTGATCGACCTTGTCCTTGACGTCTATTAAATTGGCCTTCCTTTAGATATCGATGGTAACGTCTGCTAACTGCTGACTGCTTCAAATACCGCACACAAAACTTTAACTGTTTTGAGATATAATGAAGTTTCGTTTTTGATTGCAGTGAAAACCTCGAGCAGCCTCTGTACAGCTGTTTCAGCCCTGCTAGGGGCTTCGTCAGCAGAGACGTAGCTCGAAACTCCCACGGCAAACCAAAAACGACTTGACCAATTTATTCGCAAATGCGATGTAATAGTGGTGAATAGTTAAAACAGCGACATCCTACGATCAAAAACGATTTGCAATAAAACATTTTCTCGGTATACTAAATAAAAAGAAAAAAACTTCAAGCAATGGTTTTATCACTCTACAAAATCAAAATAAGAAGAAACATAATAAAACCTGCCAATTTTAAACGTCAAATTTAGATTGATTGGCCTATCTATGGCCGTTTTCACATATTGAGTATAGTGTAGTGCATTTTTAGTCATTTTTTACAATAAAATTAAGAAGCAATCTTGAACTACGATAGATCTCAGATGCGAACCTGAAATTGGACAACTGTTGTTCCTATTTCAGGATTTCTGAAAGTACACAAGATCGAGTTTTACAACGAATCTCCTATTTTCTAGCTTAGTATTACGCACTCCCGTTCAATTTTGCCTTTTGGTCTAAACCATTCCAGGCAATTTCAAAATAAATATAGCTGAGTCTAAACTTGGACAATATACAAATATCCATGGCTTTGTTGGGATTCGAACCCACATCGACACGTACCACCACTTACAAAATCAGCCAGGCTAACCTCTGAGTCAGTTGCCTGCCCATCAAATCAAGTCAAGTTAAAAGTCTAATGCCCTATTTCTTCACCTACGGATAAATTTATCTGCCAGTTAGTATCCTCGGAAACTATTATCGACACAATGGTTTCCAATACCTGGCATTTTTCTCTTAATTCAAAAGAGCATTATCCGAATCGTGAATCGATATTTTTGGACATCTATCTCCAACCGTCTTTTCTATTTGCAAATTCTTCTTCCCACATATTATTTGTGCATCATAGTATTTTTATTTAAGCTATAATCATTCGCTACTACTGAGAATCACTATTCGTCTTCTAAGTTAACTTACTTTTGACACTGACCAATTAAATCTCAAGACCAACTTAATACAACGAAAAGCAGGTTTACGCGATTTTTTTTGCAAGCCACAGTACTATACTGTCAAAACAGACTGAGGTCACGTCATGCTCTTAATTTTGGTTTATATGATCGGCATATAAAGAAAATAAACTGTAGAAGCGTCATTTACACTATTAAAAAGCGTTAAAATCACTACTAAGATTTGTTCATATTTTTAATGTCGTCACCGGTTCAATCTGAATGGTGAAGATCTTAAAAGCCAAAGAAAAATATTCTCTTATAGGTGCTAACTTTAACGGAATGCTCTTACAAAGATAGCATACTGAACATAAATTTTTACACCCTGTAGATACCAAAATGATTTTTAGATTTAATTTTTAGTTTTTGTTTTACAGATATTCCGAGTCCAGCAGTAGAACAAACATTGTATAAAGCATATATTTTTAAAGAGAAGTAAAATAGGACAACTATTCTTCAATTGAACCTTCTCTTTGTTTATTTGTTAGCGTAAATTCCGAGTCATTTAACAGAGTGTAATCTTTATATGTGAATGTACATACATAACAAAAACACTGCCTGCTTTGTTTGTCAGACGATACAAATGCAATGAATCACATATAGAAAACAGGATGCACTGATTACAAAGTCAAAAAAAAAACTGATAAAGATATCTTTACAAAGGAACAGAGTGTAGATAATGGGAAAAGCAATTATTTGATGTACATACGAACATACAGAGGCCTTAACTTTGAATATGATTTATTAATTATAATTATCTGCACGCAGGTGAAGACACTTCCTTGTTGAGAATATTACACAACCAAACACACCTAGATTCATGTGAATACTTGTTAAACATCGCCGGTGCCACGCGCATAATATTAATGAAATATTTGTTTAATACAAGAAGTATTTCGACAGAGTATTTACGAGATGTAAAGCAACTGTAGGCAAGACATCATTTTATTACAAAACTATCTCTCTAACTTCCAAGTGGTGAAATGTACGATTAAGTTGAAGCTAAAGTCGCTGACAAGTAAAACTTGGTGAATCAAACCCGGCAAGGATACGTAGAGAAAATTCATATCATCAAAATTTCAGATTTCCATTCATAATACCATAATGAATCACTGTAAATAGGACAAGGGTTTGTGTAGGTAGAATCCCAGAGGTGGAATTACATCCAATAGTGCTTGATTTATTTTGTGCAGGTGTGTAGTACGATATTTTTGTTAGAAATTTATGAAAAGTATTTATTTAAGAGTGACTTTTGAGTTGGTGCGGCATTTTAAATATCACTTGCAAGCAAATATTACCAGACAAACACAATTGGCATCATATATGCGTCTCACGCATTATCTTGAACCAAACGGGAAATGAGTATACCTTCGCATTGCGCAACGTAAATGACAATATGCCCGGAGGTTTTACGTTTCACACCATAACAAGTATGAAAAGCTTTACGTTACACATACATTAATAACCAACACTCTTAGAATTGCAACATCAATATTTCTGAAGCATATTTTGCACCTGACAGAGCAAGCATCTTTAGAAAATAGTGTGCTACGTTAATACTATCATTTACACCACCAATAAATAAAAAAAGAAATAAACTTATTATAATGGGTGTCTCATAACATACGGAGGAAATTAGCTACAGGAGATCAAATTAAAGCTTCTACAGGGTGTTCATGAGAATGCGCTACAACAGTCAATTTTCTTATTTGTATTTTTACGAAGTAACTTAAATTAGAAAAGACTTTATGGTACTTTCGAAAAAACAAATAACAATCACGTTTTCGAGGTTGTCAATTGTTTTCAACTTTTTTAAATGGAACCTTAGGTTTCTTATCATCTGATCCCGTTCAAGATGTAAAATTAATTATGTCTCTAAAATATCATATCCCAAAGCATACTATTTTATAAACGATTTAGTAACAAAATCTTGGTGTTCACGGGAAAAAATAATGTTATATTTAAAAAAGGTGAAATGTGCTAAAACTTTTTTAATTTCAGCTACTTCGTGAAATTTCAAATAAAAAAGTACCAGAGTTGGGCAAAATTTTTTCGAATGACGAATAACGAATAAAGATAAAAAAATTTATTCGTTATCCGTGAATGACGAATAATTTATTTATTCATTAGATTTATTCGTCTCACAAATAAATTGGTGATTCTAATTAACTATTCCGGCCTCGGTATCCTAGAAAACGAGCGTCGCTTTATGACCTAATACCTATGTAAGTGAGGAAGCATGAGATAAACAATAAAAAAAAAACACGGTGACTTTTACTTGTATTTTCATTGTTTTCATTATTATTTAAAATTAATGTTTGCAAGACCAGTTCAAATAGATTAGAGACTTTAAAATTCCAAGCTCAAAATTTTGTTAAAAATGTGATTCGTAGCGAGAAAGATTATTTTTTTTATATCAAGAATAACTATCTAAACTAAAATTATTTGAATTATCTAGATAAAACTTTATTCGAATAATGGCCAACTCTGAATAGTACCACCTGGAAAGAAATTTATAAATAATCAATGGGTTTTTTAATTAAAACGAGATGAAGCGGGGAATGTAGAAAATATAAAACAAGATTAGTGATAGAAGTTTGTAGCCAGCGGAAAGAATTTGATTTTGAAGAAACTTATGCTCATGTCGCATGTCTAACCACACTTAGAACATTACTGTCGCTAGCTGCCAACGAAAATTTGCAATTACAAAAAAATGATGTGAAAAATGCTTTTCTCCATGGAACTTTGAAAGAAGAAATCTACATGACAGTACCTTAAGGAATCGAATACATAGAAGAACAAGTGTGCAGGTTAAATAAAACGTTGTATGGGTTAAAACAAGTACCAAGAACTTGGAATGAAGTACTTGATACTTATACAAAGGAAATTAGAATGCTTCTAACGGACATAAATGATAAATATTTATATATTTATAAGTCTATAAACACGAAACTTTACCTGTTCCTCTACCTTGATGACATATTGATAATAGGAAATAAAGAGGAGATAAACTCGTTGAAACGAAACTAAAGAAAAAATTTCCAACGAAAGATTTAGGGAAACCAAAATCATTTTTAGGAATTAACATCCACAGAAAAGAAAATGAGATATTTCTCAAACAGCCTATTTATCTCCAAAATTTGCTGAAAATGCTTAATATGGAGAAATGTAAATAAAGTTCTACACCTACGGAAATTAAACCTGAAGCAGGAGGAACATCAGTAGATAAAAATTTGGATCAACCGTATCGAGAGTTGATAGGTTGTCTTACGTACGCCAGGGTGACGACCAGACCTAATATTAGCGCAGCTGTCAATTATTGCAGCAAGTTTCAAAACAACTAGACATAAGTTGAATGGAAAGGACTGAAGAGAACCCTAAGAAATATTAAGCGAACATTGGACCTACGACATATTTACCGACAAAAGCAAGAAGATAGCTTGGTAGATTATGCCGACGCAAATTGAGAAAGTAAAGAAGATAGAAAATCCGGATATTTATTAAAAGTCTTTGGAAATACAGTTTCTTGTTCTACAAAACGACAAACAGGTTGCTTTATCTTCTACCGAAGCCGAGTACGTCGCTTTGGCAGTAGCCATTACTGAACTATTGTCTACTTAGCGAATTTGGAAATTATGTCCAGCTGCCAGTAAAGATGTTTGAAGACAATTCAACTTGTATTCACGTACTTCAGCGTTGTGAACACAAGGGTCTCAAACACATTGAAATCAAATACAATTTCATTCGAGATCTCTACGCTAAGAAGATCTTAAACATCCAATATGTCAAGACTTAAGATCAAATAGCAGATATACTGACAAAAGGTTTACCAAGATGTGAATTTGAAAAATTATGCCTGCAAATTGTAACTCGACAGATATTTTTGAATAATTTTATTGTTGCTGGAAACATTACTTTTATGTATGGTTATTAAATTCAGGAGGGGTGTTACCAATTAAATTGGTAACCATATAAATAATAGGAAATACATATAATATAATAATGTAGAAAAAAAGATGATGTAAATATTTTCCGTCTTTTTTGCATCTTGCACTGATTTGAAGTTAAATTAAAAAAATTAAAATTAAAAAAAAAATGCAACAGAAACACATAAGTTGCTCTATGTCGCTTTGGTGTGGACGTAGCTTTAGAAATACATACATATCCGTAATACAAGTGGACAAGAATTACAAAAAAAAGGCGCACCTGATGTCAGCCACAAATTCCCGAACAACGTATCGTAATAAATTGATGTTTTCACCGGAGATAATTCTCGTTTGCTCAACCGCAAGCGATGTTTTGATGGTTGTTGATGCATTCATTTGATTAAATACTTAATAATAATAAATTAGTCGGCGGTCGGTGGTTCCGGATCTTAATGAGGTCAGCTGGTCTGGGAGACCTTGAGCAAATAGACTGATATTACATTTTTAATGCCAAAGTTTTAGTAAGTTTGCCTTAATACCCAAGGAATTATTAGACAATTTTATGGCGTACAGTACAGAAGACTCTCGCTTTATTCGTCACTTAAGGCGGCATTCGCACGAGCGCTTTATAAAACGTTTTTCCAACATCGTGAATAGAACTTATCGGTTTAAATATGTGCGTTCGCACTTAACCGCTTTTTTCAGCGTGAATGTAACTATTAAATCTGATATGTTCTATTCACGACGTTAGAAAAAGCAAGCGCTTGAACGTTTTAGAAGCCAAAAAAAAAGCCAAAAAGTCTACCTTCACTCAGGATTATTTCTTTCTAAAGCATGTACTTTTTGTGATTTTTTTCTAATTATCGTCATAGTTAAACGTCTGTCATATTTTTTTTATTTTTAATGCAAGTATGCCATGGTTATTTCAATTTGTGCTTGTAGAGAAAATAGAGTTCGATTTTCAATTTTTTTCCTATAGCAACTTATATTTGCACTTTCTTTTCTTTCTTGTACATCATTGAATTTAGAAAAAGTAGCTCTACCAGAATAATAAAAAATATACAGAGCTATTTAAAAAATGAAAGTTGACAATCGTTTGACCATGGAGATAACTAAAAAAAATAATTAATTGACCACATTTTAGAGTCTTTTTAGTTCCATTTCATTTGTCTTCCTGTTTTTTTTTTTTTAAATTAGTCTATAAATAAAGGAGTTATGGCTTGGGGTGCTTTCTGTAGGACACCCGATATATGAAGAGGCAAAATGGTTAATTAACTTAAAAGCTGTTTTTTGTTATCCTGAAATATATTCACATTCGCTAGTTACACGTGGTGCCAAATTTCACAATTTCACATTCGTTAGTTATACGTGATGCCAAGGAAATTCTGATTCAAAGGCAGAATGGCCTTAAAAATCTATTGCAATATTGGTCAAAGAAAAACATTATCTAACTCAATTTGCTACCCAGTTTTAAAGAAAGATTTAAATGGTTATGATGTTCAAGAACTTTTACCGGTAGATCTTTTAAGAAAACTGGAACAATTGCCAATGGTTTCAAAACAATTTGAACAACAACGGAACATTGAACCAATGTTTTTGACGAAGCAGGGTTTCACTTCTCTGGATACTTTCATGTATTAACCTTCAGAAAAACATAAAGAATTGGACTACTGAAAAATCGGAAGAACTTATCCGGAATTTGCTTCATTTAGAAAAAATAAAATTTTGAATGGCCGGTATTCCTTAGTAAAACAATATGGTCAAAAATACCGGGAGAAATTGCTTCAATTGCTTATCAAGAGTCAACATGACGATGAGATATAATATGACTTTGTCCAAAAGGGTAATAAAACATCTCATAAAGCACGTGAGAGCACGAGCAAAGCACTTCTGTGAGAATTTTATGACGATCACTTAGTTACTTTCTCAGAAAGATCTCCAGTTTTAATACATTCGCGCTTCTGTTTTACCTCGTCACTCGTCATATTCACAAGTGGTATTCGCACATTCCACTCCACAACGCGAATTGACCCGTTTTCACATTCAACGTCTGTTCAATTCACTATGTCGAGACGAACAGGCGACGCCTACCTGATAGGGCATTCGCCCTACACTTTCTAATTGTTCATCTAAGTGCTCACAACTATCTGGAATGTATTGCTCTATTCCATTTTTCAATTAAAATTTAAAAAAAAAAAAACACGTGTAGGTACACGCGTTCCTTAGGAATTTATCAGTGAATGGTAACAACGAATTCGCCTTGTCGACTCGTTACTACAAGGCCTTTGATTCGTCCCCAAGAAAACGCTTCCAGCGCGAGTGCCACTAGCGAGAGGCGAATATCAAATGAACGCTTCGTATGTGTAAATGTGGTTTAGCAATCTCGACAACCTTATCAAGCCGCACTTACACATTCCAGCGCATCGAATAGCGAGGCGAACGGTGAGGCGAATTTGTAATCGGTTCGCTAGGCATTCCTTCGTCGCTCATAGCGTTCCCGCTGGACGAGGCGAACTCGGTGTTAACACATTCGCTGCTAAATTATGTATATGAAACGGGTATATCTACGTGTTTCGCCTCGTTACACTCCTCTATTCGCCTCGACATATTGAATTGCACATTCGGCGAATGTCAAAAGTGTTCATTTGCGTTGTGGAGTCGAAGACGCGAATGTCACTCACGAATGTGGCGAATGACAAGGCGAAACACGAGCGCTAATGTGTAAATGCGGCATCAGACAAGCAATATGTGAATGCAGGTCAGTTTAAGTTCTTTGAGACAAAACTCACGTAGACGTAATTTGATGGTTCCAGAGTCGTAGACAGGAATCTCGTCTTGGTGAGGCGCTGATGGTTCCAATATCAAAAATAATGAGCCCAGCCCAGCCCATGTTGGAAGATATTACCTAAACGAAGCTGTATTTTAGGAAGAACAATTCTATTGCGGTTCAAATAAACGTTGGCAAGAACTACTACGTTGTTGTTTATTAGTTAGTCTTGGTGCCACAATTTTCGCTTCGATATTCCTACTAATTTCATTTCAGCTTTCTTGCAACTCATTCGTTTCGTATTACAATCCTAATTTTTTATATGTTCCGACTAATAGTGAATAGTAGTACTGGTTCAAAACTATTGGTTACCAAGTGGTTTTTTGGTTTCTACGGAACAGCGATGTTGAAAATTCGTATTGAAATGAACGAGTTAAGATGTGTAGTGATGTGATTATTCTCTCTGTCAGATTGCATTAACGCTTTGGGCTTCCCAAAGACTGAGATAACATTTTTTTTACTAAAAAGTTCTTGAATCTTAGTCTACAATAAATAATCGGTCTGTACTTAAGTCTGCGATAAATAATTGTTCTGTACTTATAAATTCGTCTTTAATAGTTTTATTGAACTTAGTTGATACATATTCACAACAAATTGAACTTTAACAACAAGCCTTTGATTTTCTATTTTGATTATAAAATTAGGAACATAAATATAATAAAAAACAACCTCTTAAACTTATATTACCAATAATTTAATTTTCTATAAATCTTGATAGTGTCCTTCAAAATTATAAGTGAGTCAGGCTCAGCTTCATTGCTTAATTCCACACTATTTTTAATTTTTGTGCCTACATGAGATTTTGTGTCATTATTCCATTATAAATTATGAATCATGATCATTTCACTCCAACATTTCACCGCCCACGAGCATTTTAAAACATACCCGGCGATACTATTAATTTGTGCACATGACGTTCCACACCCACTATATTTTAATCACCGGCGTAAATGGAAGGCTCTTAATTACACTCGTCGGCGAACTATTAACCTCTTCATCTAAATCAACCCGGGCTAACCCCAATTGAACTGGATGTGAATAACTAAGGTCCTGCGGGCAAATCACTGTATGAAATATTTATGAGTCGTACCTATACAATTATGTCAGACAAATTTAATGTGATTTATCGTCCTCAAAATCTAGGCACTCGTATTATTTAAGTGGAATTAATTATATTAAGAAAATAATTTATATTCCTTGTTTTCAAAATTGCAAATTTTGATTGAAAATATTAATACAACTTCGGGCAAGGCTTGTTTAAATTTACAAAAATTCAAGAAATTTGGTAAACGGTATCATTGTTTTTCGAAGTATTCGCCTTTGTCGTCAATACACGTTTGCATACGCTCGAACCAATTTCTAAAGCACGTTTTCCACTCTAAAGATGGAACCTCAGAAACCAGTGTCCGAAATGTTTCAACCGCTGCTTCAGCCGACGAAAATCGCTCACCATCCATTTTATTTTTGATATTTGGGAACAAAAAGAAATCATTAGGTGATAAATCAGGTGAATATGGACAATGAGTCATTAATCCAACATTTTTGTTAGACAAAAAATCAACTGTTTAACGGGCTAAGTGAGAGCTGGTGTTATGATGGAGAATAATTCGTCGATTTCGATTGTTTCTTCTTATTTGATCGATGACTTCCGGCAAACATTGTAGTATACCAATCAGCATTCACGGTTTTTCGATCCTCTAAAGTCACAGTTGTTACATGTCCAGTTAAACCAAAGAAACAAGCAATCATTTGCTTCGCAGCACTGCGTGAACGGACAACTTTTGTTGGTTTTGGTTCATTTTGAAATACCCAAACGGTAGATTGATGTTTACTTTCTGGCTCGTACGAATAGATCCACGTTTCGTCAGCAGTAACGATGTTGTAAACTAAATTTGAACGACCTCCATTGAATTTCTTGAGCATTTCTTCGCACCATTTGACACGACCCTGCTTTTGCGCTTCTGTTAAATTGTGTGGGATCCAACGTCTGCAAAGCTTTCCTACGTTCAAATGATCCTGCAAAATCTGGTGTATTGCTTTCATGTCAATGCGTAAGGATGCTTGAATCTCACGGTATGTCACATGTCGATCTCGCTCAAGCATTTCACGCACAGCATCTACATTGGTGGCAACAACACATGTCGATGGACGACCTTCACGAAATTCGTCACTGAGAGAGGTACGTCCACGCTGGAATTCGGCAAACCAATTACAAACACTGCTCTTTGATGGTGCTTCATCTCCGAAAACCAAATGAAGCCGATCGAGGCATTGTTTCGGGGTTAGACTACATTTGAAATCGTAAAAAATCAAGTACGAAAATTTTCACGCGAGATTTCCATGTTTACACAAAATTAATTTTTCTCAAATGCTGTACAAACAAAACTAGTTGACTTGGATAGGAACTGTCAATAGAATTATAGGCGAAAAACTTCAAATTTTTCAAATATAAACGATAAACGCTAACAATTCTAGACCTACTAGATACCAGAAAATTTTCCAGCAGCCCACGTATATTGGATAAAATTCTGAGACATCAAAAAGATTCTCTACTAAAGATCATAGCAAAGAAAAGTAGATTCATCAAAGAGAATTACAACACTTAAGTGTACCATTTGTCTGAAAACATTACAGGGGTTTGTTACTTCCAAAATAACGGCCATACTGTTGTCACCATAAATGGTGTTGAATACCTGTAATTATTGCAACTTTTTTGACACCAATTGTTGGTAATCGTTCACACGTATGGTTTTAGCACAGTGGACTACAACTCATACCAGAAAGCCGATTGTGATACTGTTATAAAAAATTCTTGCAATTTACATAATCTAACAAATAAGAAATATAATACAAAATACAGAAAACTACATACAAATATTTTTAACAATTTTAATTTAATATCATATAATTAATGAAGTATTAATATAAAAAAACAATGTTTCTTTTTGTAGTATAAAGTATAAACGAAACCTGGGTTCCGCGGAAGCCCAGGATTCCACAAAGGGGAATTTGGGCGCAAACCATACCAAAAAAAGTGTGTCCACGTCTTAAATACAAATGACCAACGAAACAGTCGAGCGAAAGAAGTAAAAAAAGTTTCTGGCGCGCCTAGATGTCGAACGCCTGCTACAAGATTCCTGATAGAGAGAACAGTTAATCAATTAGTATTGTTAGTAATCAAAGAATAATAAGAGTGCAGAAGGTGATTTGATTTTTCGTTCGATTACTCTTATATAATATTTATTCATAATGTATAGATGGCTTAAAACTGGTAGTTTGAAGAGAAGACTGAAAACAGATTTAACCAGTCCATGATGAAAATGTTGAAGAAATCTCGTATAATACCAGTAGCAGCAAAAAGCCTACGCCTACAACTTCAAGTTTTGTTCACATTGCAGATAAGAAAATCAAAATTATAAAATACTGCCAAGAATATTTATCCTATGGTTTTATTTTTATTGGGGGTTCTAGTGCTCCGAACGGCCAGCGTGTAATTTGTTTTAAAACTTTTAACAAGAGCTCATTAGCTCCAACAAAACTGCTAAGACGCTTACAAATAAATCAAAGCGAGTACAAAGACAAACCTATATAATATTTTCAACGCGTTAATGAAAAAGCATGTGAAGCCTCATTTCAAATAAGTTAGCGTATAGCTAAGGCTGGAAAAATGTATATTATTGCCGAAACTCTTATAAACCACGCATAATAGATGTTGAAACCATGATTGGCGAAAATTTTAGTAACAATATAAAGATGGTGCCAATTTCAAATGGTACATAAGAGAATTTATGAAATAAGTAACGAAATAGAAAACACAGTTACACAAAGGATAAAAGGTAGTGATTGGTACGCATTACAACTTGATGAATCAACAGACGTGACAGAGCTTGGAGTACTACTCGTTATCGTCCGGTACGTATACAACAACACTCCAGAAGAAAAAATGTTATTTTGCAAACCTGTGAAGACGCATACAACCGGAGAGGAAATTTTCAACTTGGTCGACTCTTATATCACTGAAAGGGACTTAATTGGAACGAATGCATTAATATCTGCAGCGACGCCGACGGTGCAAAAGCAATGAGTGGTAAATATTCTGGTTTTATTCCTCCTGTTAAAAATATCTACCTACTATTCAAAATAGCCAGTGTGCCATTCACAGACAAGCTTTTACAGTAAAAAAAATGTCACACAATCTTAAAACCGTTTTGTCCAGACTTTTAAATTCATTGTTACTCTCTGTGAAGAAATGGGAGGCCAGTTCACAAAGCTCTTGCTTCACACAGAAATACAGTGGTTATCTCGCGGAAAAGTTTTAGTACATCTTTTTAGTCTACGAAATGAGGTCTTGATGTTTCCTAGTGACTCCTCATTTGAATTGTTATCAAGTGGTTACAATATTTAGCCTATCTTGCCGATATCTTTTCGAGTCTCAGTAAATTGAATATTTCACTTCAGGGAATATCTGTGATAGTACTTTCAGTTTGTGACAAAATTGAAGTCATGTTGAAAAATACAGTTTTGGGAGTCTTGCATAAAGAGAGGAATAACTGAATGCTTTCTTACACTCCATGATTTTGTATCTGAGTCAAAAACTCCACTTTCAGCAGAAATGACTTTAGATATAAGCAACCATCTTCAAAATTTACAAGTTTCATTCAAATAATATTTTCCAGCACGAGATCTAAGCTGGCTTCGCAATCCATTCTCTGCCCAAATTGAAAATTTAGATCAAACCCTGACTATAAACAAATTGAGCAGCTTATTTATGGGAATCTAAATACTACTTTTAACTCGGCTGCTTTGTTAGAGTTTTGGGTCCAGCTTAAATGTGAATACCCCGAATTTGTCAATTGTGCTGTAATAAAATTACTTGCTACGACTTACCGTTGTGAAGTTGGATTTACCAAGTATGCTCTTACAAAGACTGGCTAAAGAAGTAAACTCAATCCTGAAGCAGGCATGCGAATACAACTGTCGAACATTGAAACTGATTTTGAAAAACTTGTGTCACGCAAACAAGCTCAACCATCCCATTAAACGAAGAAATGTTGATCTTTAAAAAATAACTATTGATATGTATGTGTTTTCACTTTTGAGTGATTAATATATTTTGTTCTTACGGTTGTTTTTTATTCTCTATATTTGAAAGCTGTAAAAGTATCATGTTGATATTTTGATGAAACATTAGATATCTCTTATTTTAGTGTTAAGGGGTTCCTGAGAAAAAAATATAAGTATTCTAGGGTTCCTCGCTCTACAAAAGCTTGAGAAACACTAGACTAGAGTAAAGGTTCAAAATGACAACCAATCGCGCTCTACACAAATGTTGGTACTCTTTTTTAAACAGATACTAGTGTCTCCGATGAAATATTATTTACTTCTTCAGTGTTTGCAGTTTAGTGTACATCTAAATTAAGTATGTATTCGATGTCTAATGGTGTCAAATCGGATGAATTACCAACGATATACAGGGACAAGCTGTATAGTACATGGAGGAGTTTCTACTTCTTGAAAGTATCCAGTGTTATTTCATCATCTTGTGAGTTACTTAGGAAAGATTCTAGCTACAGTTCTCTATAACGAACTACATTTATTGCTTCGTAGAAAAACAATATACCTCATAGAAAAACAATATGTTTCATAGAAAAACAATAGCGCAGTAATGCACATGAAACTGCTGTTAAAAATAAAATAGCCACGAATTCGAGAGATAATTTTCGTAAGATTTGTTAATATTAACTGCCACTCTTGCTCTTATGTCTTCGACAACAGATTCTACCGATAAAATCGGTGTTATTTTTTCATTTTAAAATGCTATCAGCTTTCAAATATCTGCCAATCAATCTGTCTCGATGTCGAGCAAATATTTATAGTTATAAATATTGTAAACATCAACCCCCGTTTAATAAAGGAGATTTTTCTCTATAAAAATTACAGCAAGGTAAAAATTCGGAGAAAACATTAAACATGAGCGATAGCGCAACATTTGACAGTCTGGGGGAAATAATAAATTACTGAGCGATTATAAGCTATCAAACATAAAAATGTACTAATGTAAAGATTTTCTGTTGTCAACTTTGGAGACTTGAAATTAACCACTTTGTAGTACATGCTAATTGCAGTACTATAACGCGTCACTGGGTTGATCGATTAGAAAAGTCCCCAAACTTCCGCGGCCTGATAATAACTTATGAATTTTAGAGGTCGAAGTTATTCTTTTAATCTGTGGTGTTTTGCCCAACAGGGCAGGTTCTAAGTCATAGACTTGTCAAGACCTCACAAGCTAGTATTTTTGTATGTGTAAAGTGTTACATAGCTTTGTTACTTCCAAACCTCCTCACCGTTGAAGGAGAAGCCGTGTCGAATTGTATCCCCAACGAGAAGTAACGACCACCCGATATATATATCTATATATCTCGAGCCGGGTGCGAACCCTCGACCTTACGTTTGCATCGCCGGTCACTGGACCGTTCAGAATTATATTGATTTTATGTAAACTTTCTTCTTTGCGTAATAACAATCTATCATTGTCATTTAAGAAAGTGTTTTTCGATCGCTTATTTCACAAGAGAAAACTAATAAAGGAATGGATGTGTTAATGAGCAAAATTATTGCACGGAAGAGAAAAATTTTAATCGTTTTATAATACACCGGTAATAATACTGTCAGTAATAAAACTTGGCTGACTTTCTTCCGTATGTATGTTAGTTTTTAATGTCATTGTTTAGCTTTCTTTTATAAAAGCTAATTTTCTTAAGATATATGGCACGACGCAATTTGATACCAGTTTTGTGACAAAGAGAAATTGATTTAATACTTTTCGTTCAATTTTTAATAAATTTATATACACGTTGCGTTTTTATAGTTGACATCATTCTATTCTCTACTGTTTCGTGCCATCTGACGTTCGATCTGCAAATTAGAGTTGGTACATGGCGTGAAATTCTAAAGAAGACTTATCGACGGAAATATTTACGGAAGCACAATTAATCCGTATAAATATGGCTTATTCTAAAAGGTTATCAAATTTACAGCCTGTTTACATAAAGATTTGTGAATGTATGAATGCTTGTAATAATCAACAATATGATTTCTACAGATTCCCAGGTCATACATCTGCGACTAGAATGCTTTTATTTTTCTTAATATTATCGATCAAGCTCCTGCAGAAACTGAAATACGCTGAACATTTATTTTCTTGTTTTTAATTAATTAACACAATGATTACCAAAGAATTTAAAGACGTTCAATGCTTAAATTTAGATTTTAGAAAAATTTTTGTGCAAATCGTTTTTGATTGCAGTGAGAACCTCGAGCAGCCTCTGGACAGCTGTTTCAGCCCTGCTTGGGGCTTCTTCAGCAGAAACGTAGCTCGACATTCCCACTGCAGACCAAAAACAACTTGCCCAATTTATTCTTAAATTTAGACGCAAATAACTTTGAAATATCTTCTTCACTTCTGATTATGCCTTCATAGGAATTTAGAGTTCGGTATTATTTTTAGAACATTGGCTCTAAATTTTCCTGTTCGTTCTTTTTCTCAATCTTTTGGCCTCTAACATGTTAACGTTCCCTGAAGATTCAATCTAATTACGTATTCATATCGGCTCAGTTAGCTCTTTTCTCTTCTTTTTAATATACACTAAGTGGTTATCTTGACATTATACGCTACTAACATTTTTAAAACATTTTACTTCAGCTTTTAATTTCACATCTTCAACCTGTTGTAAATGCTTTAGTTTTTTAATACACTTTGTTTGATAATGTGAAAGTGCCCACTATATACAGGGTGATTCAAAATAAGTGTCCGATCCATCAACCATAGTTAGTACACAGAAAAAGGAAATAATAAGTCTATATGCATAGGGAATATAATATTCCTAATTTATGAGATAAAATGCATTGAAGATTCAGATATGAATTGATTAGTGGGCACTACAGCTATATTGCGTCACAAAAGCAATGACCTCGTGTGGAATAGAACGAAAAACTAGCGTTTACTTTGAATTGAAACTGCAAAACTTTCTTATTTATGGTTTACTGCGGAAAAAAAGTGTAATACACAATTCATTCATTCGAATTTCGGACTTGTATACGTAAGAAATGAATCATGATTTCCATTTTGGATTCAAAGGAGGTTGATTTTTGAAATACCTCTAATAGATTTATTTCTTGCAATTTCGTAGTTGCAAGACCTTAGTGAATACGGTCGGACACATATTGAATCACTCTGTATAACGGTTTGTCTGTGATTGAATTCGTTGAAAATGTCAATAGGAAAATGTTTGATAACTTAATGTAGGTAGTTTCAGATATTTTAGACATTTCCACGTTGATGTTTCATCCAGACTGTCGAATGTGGCTCTTAAATCTATGTAACAGCTGTTTTGCTAATTCATTCCTCTATTTTTTTTTCTTTCTATAAAATTTACAACTGTAAATATTTTGTTGCTGAATTGTCTGCTAGATCTACATAAATTCCGATTTCATTTTACCTTCAGTGTTCCTTTCATTCTCTGCAGTTGTCACGTTGTGACTTGTGTCGGGTCTTTTATGCATCGACACTTTGAGATGGATTTCCTAATTTTCTGGTATTTTCTGTCCTGTGTGAATATGCAAATCGAACAAATTTTCCAAAGCTAGTCTTTCTCATCCAGTCATCAATTCTAGTTCTACTCTGCCTTTTGCATATACATTTCCGGTTTTCATTCTCCTTATTCTACTTATTTCCTAGTTATATTATCTACTTGTTCCGACTCTTCTATTTGTGATATACCTAATATCAGTTCTTTTTCTTCTATCTGATCATTATGCACCGCTTAAAAAATATCAAACACTGGAATATCAAATATGTCAAATTAGGTTTCAACGTTTTTATATATGTAATTTGTTGAACGAAGAAACTAAATAAAACCCACATTTACTAAAATTGCGTTTATTAAAAACTAGATGTGCATTTTGTACGCGATACTCACATCATCAGTAGTTACAATATTTTTACAAAGCTTCGCACTAATCTGAAAAGTTGAGACAAAGTGAGTTTCTAAATCTAAGAATTTATTGTATAAAGAGTAAATCATTATTTTATAATGAATTCTTATTTTTTTTCCTTTAACATATTTAAATATTTATTTGTCGGTAACTTTAAAATGCCTTTCAGGTTTAATGTAAGTGCGAAGTTTTGTAAAAATATTGTCTCTACTGATGACGTACGCATATCCACAAAATGTACATTTTTTTCGTTTATTTATATTTTACAAGTGCTTAATACAACATATTAATAGTAACTAATTTGTTGATTGAAATAAACGATACGTACGCATCTTCACGTTAACGTAGTAAGTTAAATTGTCTTATTTTGAGCTTTAAAATTTATGTCCATGACGAGCCAACAACTAATGAAAATATTTTTTTTCTAATTGTTTCCTTGTAGAAAAAAAATTATGAAAATCAATACTATATTGAATGATATTGTATATTAACGTTTAACATATAGAAGTAAATTACAACTCAGGAACATGGAAATATATCTAATATTATCACAAATTGAAAAATCGACGAAAATTAAAGATAGAGTTACCACATGGTTACCACTGTGTTACGTCGCCTTTTCGACTTATTACCGCTTCTATACGTTTTTCAAAAAAACAGCCTTACTTGCTTTCAAAAAAGTGACTAGCAAATTTTATACGTTTCAGTCATATATTTGTTAGTATCAAATTATTTTACTAAACGACAACTTGAAACTGAAAATATCTGAGAATATTAAAAAAAAAAAATACTTTTAATAACATACGGATGAAATAGAAGCTAGGTATCTTTTTCTCTACAGTAACATATATTCACAGTTATCATATTTTTAATAGTTGGGCTAACTTTACTGAGACAGGACTCGTATTTTACCAAAAGCCTGTTTATTGAATGAATTTTATAATTTTTTCAAAAACTATGATGATGTTACAATATACTTGAGTTGTTCTTTCCTTCATCTTTTTTACAAGCTTGTTCAGTCATACTCGAGCTTTCCTCTTATTTAACTTAATCACGTCTGCTTTTCCAGTTGACTTCATAAGACGAACCCAACACAGTTATTTACGTGTCAAGCTTTGAAAATAAATCTTTACGGGCGAGCTGGAGTTTATATAATATATATAATCCAGTGAGCCTATTATTATTATTTGCAAAGCGTGTCGCCTACAAACTTTTATTTTCAGCTTCACATGGCGATTTTTAATTAATTTACTTTATTTTCTTTATGAAAAGGTTTTTTTTTATCGAAGGCGTTATTTCTAGCTAGACGTAGTCGTGGTGATGTAAAAAAAAACAGTCTGCTCTCTACAAGCCTGTAAAATTTTACAGGTCTTTTATACAAGCCCGCAAAAGTTTTACAGGTCCGTTCCTTTAATTTACCGTTTACTTAGTTACCATAAACAACAAAATTTACCTGTAAAATGTCATTTACTAAAAAGAAAGTCAGGTAGACTCAAACACCTAGCAACTTTTAAATTTCGTAAATATTCGTACTGTAAGTAACGTAACACCTACGCGTTACTTCGACATTTTTCTGGCTCTCAAAATGCAGGTCACGTCCGACTCGATTTCGGAACTTTGTTAATTAAAAGTTGAAGGTTGCCGGCTTGTTTTCCTGTTGATCTTATCGTTCGGTGTGTTCGTAGTTTCGAGAAGGGCGGAGAAATATCGAAACGTGGATATCGGAAAGTGGATTTGGAGTTTTCCCGTGGAAAGTTTGCGTCGCGATTTTAATTTATCTCATCGTTCCAGTCGGGCGAAACAAATTCGCAGTGCGAATATTACGACGTTCAGTTTCCACTTAATTAGCGCGCCGTCGTTCCATACCCTCCGAAAATTTAATCCCGATCGAATCTAACGAGTGTTCCAAATTTATAATTAATTTTACCCGAGCTTCGCAAATCATAACGAAAAAGAAACGACTCCAATTTCACCATCCAGTAAGTCAATTACTGTTTAGAGAAACGGGAGCACCGACGCGATGCAATTTCCAAAGCTCCAAATGAAAAGCTAACAGTCTGCAATTTAAAAATATTATTTTTAGCGGGGCGTGAACATGTTGCTATTCTCCTCTATTTAATCGCCGTGTGCTAAAAGTACTGCCGGTTATTCCAATAAACAAAATCGTCTCGCATCGAGTTTCCACTCGTTGAAATATGTCAGTTTTATGTTTAGTAGGTCAACAAGAAGTAAACATATTTACATTACGCTCCAGTACGCTTTGTTGTCTGATCATAAAGTTTGATATACTTGACAGGCTCTATAATTAAATGTTGCGCAGAAATTTCAATTTACCAGAAATTATTCTACGTTGAACAGCCAGGTTTCATTTAAATTAAAGTCTTCTATGACATCCATAATAAAACTTCATGGGTATAACATTCACTATATGAAGAGTCGTTTATTATTTAGTTGAATTCGACTTGGACAACAATAGCGAATAGTCAAATTTTAAGTAACATATATGGTTTGATTAAGTATATCCCGTCATAAACTGATTAAATTTTCAAGTAAATTAACTCCTATATTTTCAAGCGGTCAATTTATGTTTTCATATAGAAACTTTGAACACGGTGATTTACATAAAATCATATTATAAAAACTAGGTCTCTGATTTTATTAGCCAAAAAAAAGGGAAACTGTCGCCGTTCGTTGATTGAAACATGTTCTGAATTCACGAGCTTTGCTTATTATAAAAGTACGTCGAGGCAGCAAACCTGGTTCATTTCCGTGATTAAATTTACATACGTAATCTACCTCGTGCGGCAATAAATCACGGTTTTCTTCGATTTGTTGTGCTCGAAATGGATGCGAGCGGATTTACATTGACAAGTGCGTGATGTATGTGTTTTGCTACAAAAAAAAAAATGGAAAAACACTTTTACTTTAATGAAACAAATAAATATTAGTAGATAGAATCAGATTTTACGGAGACTTTTACTCTGGAATTGAAAACAAATGAGATAAACCAACGAAGAAATCAAAATATGCAAATACAGTATCCACGGATTTTCTGCAATTGCCGAGTCTCATACAGGGTAATTCAGAATAAGTGTCCGACTAGTTAACTACAGATAGTCCTCCAAAAAAGAAAGCAAATAACTGTAGACGTAGGGGGAAGGGGTCTAATTTGTACAGTTTTTGAGATAAAATGTATTAAATATTCACATGTAAACTTGTTGATGATCATTGAAATAGTTGAATGCGTCACAACAGCAATAGACTTTCGAGGGAAAAAACACAAAACACGAATATTTAACTTTGAACTGAAACCGGAAAACGATTTGTTTACAACTCTCTGAGGAAAGATTATATAATGCGAACAATGTACTTGATTTTTTTATGATGTAAGTAGGGATACAATAATAACTTTTTCAGTGAAATCGTGTTCGTGTCAACGTGCGTATCAATTTACAGAAATTTAGTGAAATTCGTGCATTTTAAAATTACTTGTCTTAGAAGAATTGAATGATGTGCTCTTAATCCCAACCGCTGCCCTTTAAGATTTTTTTAAATTAACGTATGTATTACTACAGGCTTTACGAATGCAATTGTTCATGTTCGAGATAATTAATCGTGAATTAATTAAAGTGAAGCGAATCATGTTTAATCAAATATTACAATTAAAAAATTCAGTTTACGAATACTCCATTAACACAGGGAGGAAATCAAAACAATGCAAACAGTGCCCAGCTTTCGTGATTCTTTAGGTTTACATTCACACAGAACTTTTGAACGCTCTTAGATGGTAGAATACTTGGCACACAGACTTGCTCGTTCAAAGAAAAAAAAACATTGTGCTTCAACTACGCGTGTAAAAACGTGCATCCAGAAGTAACTGTAAGTGCATAACACAAGGGTCATATCGAATATCTGTTACAAAAATCGTAAGTTACATCACATTACATTTATTTTTGTTGACACAGTAACACAGTTTCTGAAACATAAACAGTTAGTCAACTCGATTTTAAAAAACACATTACCCTTCCCATTCCAATAGTCATCGGTACTACTCAAACGGTTTCCATTTAGGGCGCAAAAGACGCTGATTTTCGAAATGTCTCCGATACATTTTTTTCTTGCAATTTGGGACTTGCATGACCTTAGTAAATACCCCCCTAACGAGTCGCACACTTATTATACATCACCATGTATATTTTCCATTGCTTCCTGTAAGTCTTTCTTTTATTAAAAGAAAATTGAAAACGAAATTACTTAACTGGACCTTATCTGTTACACATTTTACTGTGAAAAAAAAAAACAATTTGAGATTTTCATCTATTGTCTGTATTGTCTGTATCTATTATCCGTTACACATTTTACTGTGAAAAAAAAAAACAATTGGAGATTTTAATCTATTGGCCTCATAACTACCAGAGTTATTATACCGGGTGTGACCTGAAAATTGTTCCATCCCGTAGCGACGTTATTTACAGATGGGAAACGCTGAATGTAAAGCCGCAATGTTTGATTACGATTTTTATACATTCGACATACATTTCGTACATATTAGTTAATTGATTGTTGTCTGCCATTTTGACTGTCGGTACTTTTACAAAATTTTACAAGGAATAATAAAAATTAAAACTATAAATATTTCCAAAATGACGGTAGAACGACATTTGTCGTTTAGTGTATTGTTGTAAATTTCCACGGCAGACTTGAAAATTTCAAACATCTAAAGCCATTTGTTTCGTCTTTTTACTCATTAAAATCGGATCATAAATAACTCGTTACGGGACGGAACACTTTTTAGGATACACAGTGTATATGTTACTGTTAATTTGATAAAATCTGTTAATATGTCTAATAACTAGTTATTTTACACAATAACACAGATAGCTAGCTAATGTGATAAATTGTATACAATCTCTCAAGATTTGCTATACTAACTGGTTGTTATGCATAATAACGGTTAGTTTGATTAATTTGATAAATTCGTCATATTTTTCTAAAATTAATCATTCTAACCAGCTATCATGTATAATAGGCAGTACACTCTCGTCAATATCATGAACATAACTTTTAGCATGACAATGGTCATGAATTCTGTAACCGGATTCTTGAATTCAATGTGGAAAAATTTTAAAATGGTCCATGGCAAGCCCAGGCACAGACAATCAGAAGGGTTCGTGGAACGTTCAAATCAGGACACAGAAAACATGCACAGAAACAAACCAAACTTCGCGTTGGTCTCATGGCCTGAGGTTTGCCCAATTTATGAAGAACAGAGCTTACCACAAAGGAAGTGTAGTCCATACGAGGCCATGTTTGGTGTTACAGCAAAAGTTGGTCTTGCGACTTCATCGCTTTCAATGGAGGCTGTTATAAACTTGAAACTGAAAACTGAAGAACAACTTGAAGTTTTAATTGACACGGCTCATGATTCAGTAAGAGAAGCACACGTTGAAAACGTGATCCAAGACCAGGAAAAAAAACGGAGCAGGTTGAAGAGTTGGAATAAGTAAAGAACGCAACACCATCTTTAGCAACTTGAGAAGGAGCTTCATCGGAGGTTATCATTTGTGATAAAATCAGTTTTATTAGGAGAAATAGAGAAGAAGTCACAACTGCTTTGGAGTGTCAAGCAAGAAAAATGAAGCAAATATCGGAAAGAAAGTTTTCAAAGGGCCAAGTGGGAGACGCTGTAAAAATTCGAGTACCTGAGTTCGACAAAGGAAAAAGTGATTCCAGAAACATTCTTGGAATAATATTGGTGGTGGATGAGGAAAATGACTTGTATGAGATACGTAAGAAATACGTTTGGCGCAAAAATATTCCAGGAACCAATTTAATATTTGTGAAGAAAACTTATCGAAAGAGAATGTTCCTACTGTAAGTGTCTCTCTTCGTGAATGTGCCAGGAAATTAACAATTACAGGCGGCCAAAGATTAAAAAAATGCAATTGCAAAAGCAAATGACTTTAAACAAAACGTAGCTGCAAGAAGAGTGGAATTTTATGTAATTCAAAATGTCATGAGAGTTTGACTTGTTCTAGCAAGTAATCAATTCGTTCTGTGTAATAATTAACTTACTATAGTGCTAATCTAAAGTTTCTTTCTTCTGTATTATTATGAAACAAGATAGAAAATTTTCAAATAAAAAATATTAGAGATTTGCTATTTGCTATTTAAATGTAATGATTAGTAGCGCTACGAAAATTTATCGAAATTTTATGAGCTTGGGTTCTAGACTACATTATACAGCGTGTAATAAATTTACAAATTCTCCCATTAACAATTTAAAAATTTTAAATGGCCAAATTTATTTTATTTATTTGTAAACAAACGGCAAATACTATTACCGTATCAACCCTAGTATTTTACTGTTTTAAGTTTAATAATAATGAGTTATTCTGCTAATAATTAAAAAGTAATAATCAATTGAAAAACTCTGCTAGTAGATCCGTTTATTTTCAGTTGATTTTTATTTTCTTATTAGTAAACACACAATTATAAAAATAATTGTTGTATTAAACTAAGACTGAGAAAACAGCCCTTAAGTTGTTAATGAGTACCGCCATCTGGCAGCACTTACAAAATAAATATAAACTAAAATTTAGCTTAGCATTTAGCATTTTTAAGAATTTAATTTGGCTTATCTTTGAATTTTGTCTATTAATTTGTTTCAAAATTAATTAGGGGGATCAAACTTTAGACTAGCACTGCATCACTTTAGAGTATAAAAATTAAACATTGTTTTCCCTGACGGGTTTTTCTTTAACTAGATAATAAATAATTTACAATATATTGTTTATAGGAATTGATTACATTAGCCAAAGTGGTTTAGATAACCATGTATAATAACCAGTTAAAGTAATAAATTGGAAGAAATTTATCATAGTAGCTATTCGAATTGGATATTATACAAAATAACCAGTTAAAGTAATAAAATTCATACTGTTCGTTAAACTAACCAGACATTTTAGTTATTTTGTAAAATGACTGGTTGATATACAAACTAACCGATTTATCACATTAACAGTAACATACGCATATAAACCCGTTTTAAACTAAGGTTATTAACAAGCTTAAGAATAGGGCCCACTTAGTACCGACGCTTTTCACGCCGAATGTACTGTTCACTCCTTCCACCTTTGCGCGGCTGCGGTGCTTCTAATTGTCATTGAATGGAGAGGGAAGATATGCGAGTTAGTTCAGGTTTTTTCTTTGACGACTAAACGATTTAAATGTATTTAATAGTCAAAACATTCGCACATCCTGGAGAGATAATAGAAGAAAGTTTCTCTTTGAAAATATAAAAATGTATGTAATAGTCGCTGCAAATGACCACATACTTTAAATATTTAATTGCAAACAATAAAAACGCCTACAAGTCGACAGTACTGTGCTCGATGCAGCCACAAGAGATAACTCCCTTCCAAATACTGCGAGCGGAGCTAGTACAGTCCGAGTATTAAATTTTCGTACTGAGCGCGGAACAAGTGGCCCGATTTCTTTTCCTTGGTTTTTAATTACCGACAAGAATAAAAGCACAGATAAGCTAAAATTCCAAAATATTTAACCTAAAAATAAGAGTGTAATTTACAACTCACGGTAATTAAAAAAGTGTGTTTTCTACGGCTAAAGTTACTAATTCATATGACTTTAGTTACCCATTACAAAAGTGAAGGGATATTAGTTACTGAACAATATGTTTTTTCTTCTTTTATTTTGATTCGAGAAGAATGACAATGGTGAAGTATGCACCTTTTGTAAATAAAATCGTGTACAGTATCAGTAATTTTACTTTAGGAATTTTAATTTACTTTTCCTTCTTAATTCATTGAAGTAATCATAAATTTAGTGGTATTGGTATTAATGGTCGTATTCAGAAAACAAAGAGAATCATACACAGGTTATCCATTTCTCGAGCCTAAGCATGCGTATTTCATTTTCGTTTTTATTTTTTAAATCGAAAACCGATACTGCTAGACATTTGAAACTTATAGATTATCAAGGCACTTTTTTATGGAAAATCCAAATCTATTACATTTGTGTGAGCTGTCATTGTGTTTTTCTCTAATTTTAAAAATGTATCACACATGATGGTTAATTTTACTTTTTAACATTTGATCTTGACACTTATATGACGCTGGCTAGACCAATTGTAAACGGGGAAGAAACTCTACAAACTTAAAAACTGCTTATTTCTTACTCCTATAATATTATAATTACAAACAACTCCCACTTTAAGTGCAAAATAATACTTCGGGCTTAACAAGACAAATTGCATTCAAGTTTTCGTACTATTTTAACTGATATGTGGCATGGAGAAATCTGAAAAAAAAAACATAAAAATCGTCTTTGGAAAATCCATATCCATAACCACACAGAAAGCAGTTTAAACTTTGTAAACTTTTGTTCTATAAACTTTTTATAGATTTATAAGAAAGGAAGGAAACACAGATTTTCTTCATATTGTGATATGGACTGACGAGTTGAATACAAAGTCACCAATGATGAGTTGTTCAACCGACACAACGAACATAAAAATCCTCGTTGACTGAAAATGGATACCTACATTTTCTTACAAGGTTTTTTTTTTTAATGAATTACACGGATACGCTTGTTCAAAACACTTGAATATTTGGCTTCAAAAGATGACTGGCTCTCTGATGATGCCAGAAATGCTAATTGTTTAGCTGAAATGTTTTCTGAAAAGTAAGAACGGAGACATCGGCTGGCCAGCAGATAGCCAGATTTCTCACCCACAGACTAATTTCTAATGGGTAGGTACAGTGAAAGACAACTGTACCTACCCATTAGAAATTAAAACATTTCAGCTAAACAATTAGCATTTCTGGCATCATCAGAGAGCCAGTCATCTTTTGAAACCAAATATTCAAGTGTTTTGAACAAGCGTCTCCGTGTAATTCATTAAAAAAAAAAACCTTGTAAGAAAATGTAGGTATCCATTTTCAGTCAACGAGGATTTTTATGTTCGTTGTGTCGGTTGAACAACTCATCATTGGTGACTTTGTATTCGACTCGTCAGTCCATATCACAATATGAAGAAAATCTGTGTTTCCTTCTAATTGCTTTCTTATAAATCTATAAAACTCTATTCGTCGTTCATTACCGCCAGGCAGAAGAAGTTGTATGAAATATTTTCCAAGACGATGCGTTTTTTCAGGATACTTCATAACTGTTGATGTGGTAGGTGGCAGCTATGTAAAAATTTGTTTTGTACTCAAAGTGGGAGTTGCTTACAATTAAAATAATACAAAACTTAAGTGGTTCTTAGACTTGTAGAATTTTTCCGCGGTTTCAATTAGTCTAGCTAGTGCCAATAAAAGTGTCAACATCTTGACTGCTTCCACAACGTTCTTCGTAAAAATAAAAAAATAGAAATGTGTAATGACACTGTTAGAATCGAAAAAAAAGATCTTCATTTAGAATTATAAACATACAATATGCCGTCCATAAGAAAAAAAATAGACATTCGTATCTCCATAATTTTGACAGCTCAGGAAAATAAAATGATTTAGATTTCTCGTAAAAAAAAGTGCCTTAATATCGTGTATCATGTCTAGCTTTATTGGTTTTCGATTTAAAAAGTAAAAACGAAAATGAAAATTTTTCCTTTTTTTTCAATATCTTCAAATCAAAAAGGCGTTAAAAAGTTAACTTTTTCCTAATTTAGCCGACCTCGTATCTCTTAATATAAGTGAGATTAAGATTAGGTTCGAAAAATGGACATACTGTTTACGATTCTCTTGATTTTAATTCTTTTTATATGACCAGCATAGAGAGACTTTGGTTTACAGAATTTCAAAAATTTTTCGTCGGCATTTCGTTTTCTTACTTTAATATAGAATTTGCTATACTGCTTCTCCATTCATATTATGCTTTGAAACAGGTGCTTCAAGTTACTACAAAGAAATCTCTGATAAGCGGACACGAACCGTCGCCAATTATCTGTCCGCTTGTAAGAGGTGTCCGCTTATTAGAGAGAATTTTATTAAAAGATTCTATAGAAAAGTTCCACAAAATTGTCCGCTTACGAGAGGTATCCGCTTATCAGAGGTGTCCGTAATGAGAGAGTTCACTGTAGTTTATTCCTCTTCGTATAGATTTGGTCCAGAGACTTTTTAATAATTGTTCCATATGTTAAATTTTAGACTTCTGATACCGGGGAAGACGAAGTTCATTCAGAAGTGTCAATGGAAAATAATATACACTGGAGTGCGTTCAAAAACGCAGAGTGTAGGGTACAATGTTACCCCGAGGGTAATGCCGGCTGATTCGCCCAGAGCGTTGCGAGTGCGTGGTAAAATTCTGAAAACGGTGATAGAGACGCCCTCCGGATGGCGTCCTTTTTTAATAATACTTTTATTACTATTACAACATGGATCTGGCTATTGCAGATACAGATATCGTTTGATATTTAAATGTTATTGATATTAACCCTTATTCCATAATTAATTTTTTTGGTTCCAAAAACAAATCATATAAAAAACTTAAAAAAAAAATTAATTACATTTAGTAGGGACAATAAATATATTTTATTTTATAATGTATTCAATTTGTTTCGCCTCACATCTATCATGCACCTATGATCTCATATATTGCGCATATCGGACGAAATTTACCTCGCTCCTGAGCGGGGAGTTGGGAGCGCACACCGAGCGCTACACCCCAACGATATCAGAGCGCTTCAAGAGCGAGGTGCGTCTAGTTTGAAATTGAATTTATTAACGGTTTTAGTGCATCCTGGTATAACTCTCACCCGTTCAGGCGTCATTTACGAACGCCCTCCTGTGTCCACGGATTGGGTTCACAATAGGTAAGGTTTTTTATTTTTGAGTTGAAAAAAGTCCTTCTTTATAAAAGTTCTTGCTTGTCTTGAAACTCCCAAAAATATCTAAATATGTAGTAAATTCCGGTTGATAACCGATAAAAAAGAAAGTTCTGTTTTGACTTTCTACAAAAAAAACTGCAAAATATGACTTTTTCTCAGTTGTGTCATGAATTGAAACGTATAATTAAAATAAATTCTTACAATATCAAACATGCAGATATTTCAATTAAAAAAATATGCCCTTATGAAGAACTTGGAATAAATTTTTAAAACAAGGCTTCTTCACTGCAGTCAGCGAGATGCTATGTAAACCATTCGCAAAAAAAGTAACGTTAACATAAACTTTCATCTTTTCTTCTAATAGCGGTCTCAAAATAAAATTTTTTGAATCAATTTTTTTTTAGTTATCCGCACACGGGAATCTTTTTTAAATCATCTCCATTTGTATTTTATAACAAATAGTTCGAAATTTCCTAAATTTAATTAAATAAATACGCTCTAGAATTGATATCCTTGCCTGAATATTTCACATAAATTAATAATTTTAACTGACAATGGGGCGGATTATGTAACTTATTAATGGGATGTTACAATTGAGAGGTCTTTTAAAATTTAAAATACAGTTCTGATTAGTTGTTGCCGTAGTAACAAAATTTAACAGCCCTTTAAATTTAAAGCCTTTGATACAGATTAGGCCCCAATACTGGCTAACATTACTTTTCACGAAATTTTTGAACTTTGCCGTATTTTATGTAAATCAAAACAGAATTTTGAATTTTTCTCACCTATTGAAAGGAATTGATTCGCTTTTGAAAACTCAAAAATAAAGAAGTTTTTCCTCTTGTGAACCTAATCCGTCGACACAGTGTATGTATACATATATTTTTTTTCAGTACAATCGTATAGTTTTTGCTTCTGTCGTTTGCTTTTCTTTAGCAATTCACATTCAACAACGATTTAAATTTTGTCTAATTGATTCTTTTATTTGAAAAGGTAATACAAATTTCATTCAAACTACACGTAAATTATTTTTTAAACATAGAAATTAACAAACAAACATAATAAAAATAAATCTGCGGACAATTGATTACCGCAAATTAAAGCGGCTGCCTCCTTGTCTCTCATCCCCCAGACGCTTTCATTAAATCACAAATTCCATCCCGGGGACACAAAAAAACATGTCTAGTATGTTAGGATGAAATTAAGCGTTATACCTGCACAAACAAAAAACATGGTGGGCTGAACTTCTTAATTACACGCCCGGAGTTTACCTGGCGAGATATATCGTCCGCCTCGGATGGACAGATATTTATGGCGAAGCTGTACCGGAGCATTCTTCGCCGCTTAGAAAGTTGAACCTGTAACGATTCGGGATGGGGTCAGGTAAGTGAGGAGGAGGTAGTCTCTATACACGTCTCGATGCAAAAAGAGCAAAAATGGTGACAAGGCAACAACGGTTCATGCAAAGCTTTTCAAACTTATGCCTACCTCACTGTAAGTAATGGCTAAAAAGAGTTGAAACGCTAAAGTTGGACAATAGAACATGACAAAGTAAAAAAAATTGTTCGAAAAATGTAACAGGCGTTTGATTCTTGAATTCTTAACTTATTAAATAAAGACAGTAATGAGCACCAGATGAGTACTTTAAGGAATTCACTTCTGTGAAGTTGGCATCTCATTTTTCAAAAAAGTGATTTTTTATAGGAGTTCTGATAGCACCCCAAAGAGTTCTGGAGTTCTATGTCAAAATTAAAAAGAGTTCTAAAGGATTAAACATAAAAAAATGACTTTTAAAATTTGGGGTGCTCAGTTCACAAAACGGGATTTGAAAATTGGCCATAAAATGTTAATTGTTGGAAATAATTAATTTCACCATTAAGACTTTCGGAACACGAAGAAACATTTTATTTTCTGGGTGTAGAGACCTACAAATGCAAAATAATTGTTAGTTTAAATACCACACTACTCTTAAAAGAAAAGAACCTCAAATTAATTTCTTTTTATTTTACGCTTCGACAACACTCGATAATTTTGTCAAAGTGTAAAAAGGAAATTTTTCTCGAAAATTTTTTCGTTCTGCTTGAAGTTCTGGGTAGCACCCCACGAGTACTCACGATTATCCTTAACGACCAAAGCGCTAAAATCAAAAGTAATAAAATTCCAACGATTTTTCGTTTCTCGAAGTGTCAAAGCGTAAAATGAAAAAAAAAATTAATTTGAGGTTCTTTTCTTTTAAGAGTAGTATGGTACTTAAACTAATAATTATTTTGCATTTATAGGTCTCTACACCCAAAAATAAAATGTTTCTTCGTGTTCTAATCTCTTGCAGTTACATGTCTGATACCTTTTTTCTTTTATTTATGCTAAAACTTATTCTTTCTTTAAGTTTTAACATCACCTCGGACCTATCGTTTAAGGTTCAACATATCAAATGCAGGTACGTCATTATTGTCTTTACTCTGATTTCTTTTTTACATAAGAGTTCTATTTTCTCTCTTTTTCCCCATTTTTTCCCCATCTTACCGAAAGCTTAAAGCACGTCCTCAGGAATCAATTTGTTTAACGGAGAATAATATTTACAGGTAAACTTGTGGTGTAAGCTGAAATATGGGTATAAGGTTTGGGGTTTGACCCTATACACACTTACAAACATAAGACATAGACACAGACATGTTTTTATTGCAACACTTTGGATTGCTGGCTACATGTGTTAAAGTTATAATATAAGTATGTATATATAAGCGTTAATTTCGCTATACGGTCAAAGTAAGTATGTATATAAATAAGGCTAGACGCTAGATTCAGCCTGATAATTCATTTAATATGATTACTTGTTATAAAAGTAAAATTTAGAATTAAACAAAAACATATGAGGTGCGAGGAGAAACTACACACGGGTTTGGAGGTATTCTTCCATTGAGTAAAACAATATTTTAAAATATGATTTTTCATAGCCAATCTTCTGCATTCGTTAAATTTCTATGAACTGTAGTGTTAAATCTTCCATCTTGTTACAATAGTTCACAAAAGTGGTGTCGTCGGCAAAAACAATACATCTAGACCCCTGCATGGAATTACACAAGTCATTATTGTTTATAATGAATAAAAGTGGTCCCACTACTGAACCCTGGGGTATACCAAAAGTAGTTACTTCAAAGTCAGATAAACTATCGATAACACTGACTACGGACAATCAATTTGTCCAGACATGATTCAAATACTTTGGCAGCTGTACCTCTTATGCCGTAATATGACAGTTTTTCTAAAAGAATGTTATGAGAAACACAGTCGAAAGCCTTCCTCAATCAAATCACATGCAGTGATAAGTTCCGAGATCCAGGTCCTCCACTATACTATGTCTCCCACCACATTTAGAACTACTTTGGTTGTCGACAACCCTTTACGAAACCCAAAGTGTTACGTGTTAAATAGTGAACATTTATTAAAATAATCAATCAATCTATTCTTTATTACTGTTTCAAATACTTTAGAGAACATTGCAATGATGGAAACAGGCCTGTAATTTTCCATTAAATCAGAATCGTTCTGTTTCAGAATTAGAGTTATTTTGGATCTCTTGAGACAGTCAGGAAAATGTCCTTCTATTAAGCATTTATTGGTCAAGTCTGACAGATTTATTGATCAATACTGGAAGTGATATTATTTGTTCACATGTTTTAAATAAATAATTCAGTGCTAATATTATAACAATCTGTTTCTGATGAATCTTTTAAGTTTTTTTATAATTGAAGAAGTTTCCTCTTTAGTAGTCAGATAAAAATAAAAGTTACAATTATGAGTATTCTTTAAATACTTATTGGAATCAAATGGTACTTCAGGCAGACCATCAATAACACTTTGAGCAATATTTGTAAAGCAAGCATTAAAATCATTAGGTGTTATGTTTATCGATTATGTGCTATTTTTAGCAACACTAAAAGTTGCTTACCAGCATTGTCCTACTTATATTTGGTTATCGAACATGCACAAACTATTGGTGCAAAAAGCTATTTTAAAAAAATCAATAATAAAAAATTTTCCCATATAGTGCGAACCTCTTGACGGTCATTGTATACAAAATTAACCTTCAATTCAAAAAAGAAACGAAAACGTTTTTTATCTAAAAGTTTCTCGGACCACAGAAATCGTTCTACAGGCCGCGCGTTGCCGACCGCTGGTGTATAGGGTCAAACCCCAAACCTTATCCCCATATTTCAGCTTTCACCCCAAGTTTACCTATAAATATTGTTCTCAGTTATATAAATTTTAAAATGGCATCGTTTAATTTACTTTTATTTCTCTTTAAAACTGCTTCTAATAAATTTATAAAAAAAAGGAAACCGAATTATAACAATCACTGAAGGTGTAAAACGTACACCTACTACCGTGGTATTCTCAACTCTGTATACTATATTACTTGTATTTTTAAGATTGCAAAAGAAATAAACCAGCTAAGATGTAATTTACTCAGGTCTATTTTATGAAATAAACTTATTTTTGGCCGTATAAGGTATTTAATAACTGAGAGCTACACTAAAGTTTTATTTTTTAAATACATACCATTACCTATTCGTTACGCGTACTTTTGAAATATGTAATAATCTACTGGGTGTTCTATTTAAAAGACTGTAAATGTTGTACGGCTGTCAGTTACTAAATGAAAAAATAATTAGACAAAAATACTTTCATAAAATATAGTTGACTGAGTTACAACTTAGCTCGTTTGAATTTTTATACTGCAGACGGTAGAGAAGAACGCGGCATTCGGTGGGCATCCTGTACCCTTACGATTGTAAGCGTTTGACTTATACTATAGGGTGAATCATTTCATTAATATTCTCTTCTCTTATTACAATTAAAAATTTTGTAATTAAATATTTGATGTCGTCATACAGCACAAGTCATCAAAATTCGTTCCGGTTACTTGAGTTTGTTTACCGGGGAATTTTTCTTTCCGGCATTCATACAATTCATCAACTCAGTTTTTTATATTTCCTAAGAACTTCTTGAATATTAACAACAACTATGAGTCATTGTTCGATAATTCTTTTATTTACATATTTTCAGAAAAAATAATGCTTGATTTAAATTAAAATATGGACGTATTAAATATTTTTGATATTTTTCATACTAGTACTATATAATTTTACAATTAACCAAGATTCTTGACCGATTTCAAATGTTCAATCACGAAACACAAGGAAGTTTTGATTTTTCACCTGTCTGTCTGTGTCTCACAGTTATTAGAAAGTTATGTAGTTGTTATAAGGATTTAATTCAACCTTAAAAATACCACTACATTTTAGCCATGAAACTCGTAAAAATGTGTTCAGGAAAGTACGAGATCATAAAAACAATAGAAATTTTGAGAAGGGACTAGCACAAGAAGGTGTTTAATTAGTTTAATATTGCCCTAAATAAATAGTTCAAAAGTGCAATTTGTCACAAGTATTTTAGTAAGGTTAAGTTTCACAATTTTATTGGTTTTTGAAATGAACGTAGATATTTGGACGCTAGTGGATAATGTATAGTTTATAACTGTAATGCACCGTATCGCCATCCATTTGGTACAGTATTTAACTCGTGATAATTATTTGATTTTGTTTCAAGTAAGTAGTTTAATGTAACTGTAATTAGTATAACGTTTGTTACAACATTTTATAGCTGTTATAACATTTTGAAAATTCAAGGCTCTCCTCAATCTTGCAACTCCATAAACAAAATTCAACTTAACCGTCGTCAGAAAGGAAGCCTCGACCATAAATTTACGGGCGAATCAACTGCATGTCGTAGTGGATCAGAGAAAATAAAGGAAGCTAGCTGACTTTGTCACTTGTCAAGTTCAATTACTCACTTGCGGATGGGGAAGGAAATGTGATGGAAATGAAATCGAGCAAAAACGCTTGAGGATTTCGCTTTGTATCCCCATCTTGGTTCGGGAAAAAAGCCGATGCTTTCAGAATCCAACTTTACTACCTGCATGCATCCTCACGACGTCGCCGTCGTAAAATTTTGTTCGTCTTTTACGGTCTGATGCAAATGCCATTTACTTACAAGGGCTTTAATCTGAGCAAAATTGCATCAGGAGATTATCTTTGTCCCCCAGATGCGACTTTAATCAAAGATAAACACCACTTAATCGCTTTATCTTTCACTCTTAATCAGAAACGCACATGATATTTTCTAAGTAAATTTAATCTGAAATAATAGTCTGAAATAGGATAAGAACAAAAGTTTTTTTTTAAAAAATACGTTTATTTCCAAATTCTGCAACTTTTGTTTCTGTACTTATTTTAACTGTTTTATGTAGATTTAAATTCTCATTTCTAAAATCATTAAAATTTATTAATTTTTTATTGGGATTTTGTAATATCTATAGTGTATCTGTTATTTAAATAAAAACTTCTCATACCATAATGATTTTTTTTACATAGATACGTATTTCGCTAGCTAAGCTGCCATTTTAAGCATTCTTACATTCACTAACGCACTAAACAGTAGTCTTAAAAGCACTTACAAACACTGGTATATTAAACATTCACAAGTTAAATCGCTGACAAACGCTTTAATTAAAAGTACTTCGTAATTCATTAGTAATTTTACTGATCAAGAAATAATTTGTAAGATCGTTGTTCAAGAAAAAACAAAAGTAATTATTTTTGCTTTTCGGGCACCCCCAAGTATTTTAATTATTATACATAACTTTGGTATTTTAGTAGAAAACTAATTTTGAGCAGCCAACTTCTAGGGAGTTAGGATTCTCTTGGTAAAATAAAATTTTTAAAACTTTCTCATCGTCCATAATTAGTAAGACTTTGAAGTGAAGAGTCAAGTTTATAACTATTAATAAATAAACTTATTTCTTTACACAGGGTGTCCACTCTGAACGTCGAACGTAGGCACTAACATGTCTATTCAATTCTCAGATTATTTGACATTATCTTTATAATACAACACCAAATTAGTATTAAATATTAAGACTGCTAACGATTTATTTATTTAATTCCTTGTTCATAACTACAAATATTTCATTCTGAATTTGTTACTAGTTAATACACTTATAAAATTTATGACTGCTGCCTTGTGTCATGATGATTCTTGTTTTATTTTATTTTGTTCATGTGTTTGCTGGTACATTATTTTACATCCAATTTTAAAACAAATTCACTATATTTAATTTTAAACGCAAACTTAAAGAACTCTGCAAAATGGCAACAACTTAATAAACTCGTACGGGTTTTGCTAACTCAAATTTACTTTGCAGTTTCTTTAGTTTGGCAATAAGTAAAAAACAAAAAATAAAATTGTTACAAAGTTACTCCTATTTTTTTTATTAGTTCGTATATTCGGACTTTTTATCTTTTAGTCTTGTAAGTCTCAATCTATTTTACTGCTACAAACAGCATTCTGTACCGGCAGTAATTTAAAATTTATAAAATTCTGCCTAATAATAACAGGAATTCTTAACTCTTCAAAACGAAAATAATGTTTAGAATAAGAATTTTTATTACTGAGAACTGACAGTGTAAAAATGAAATGTGTTCGATGTACACACGCCAGAAAGGCTATAAAAACTGGAATCTTTCATCATTCATCTCCAAAACATAAAGCAATGCTTACCATGTCTGCAAAATATTTGTATCAAAAGATTTTATTTTTTAATAAATTGAACATGCTCCGGGACGTCCTAAATTATAGATAGAATCTTAAAATTACAATTTAAAATGA
Organism: Prosopocoilus inquinatus; assembly: GCA_036172665.1. NCBI lineage: Eukaryota > Metazoa > Arthropoda > Insecta > Coleoptera > Lucanidae > Prosopocoilus > Prosopocoilus inquinatus. The sequence continues at coordinate 36,213,555 of CM069869.1, forward strand.
GGTATGCAGCTTCCATAATAAAATATTGTAATTTTAGGTAGGACGTCACAAACTACAAAGAAATTATTTACATGAATGCTAACGTGCTAAAGTAGAGATTTAGGAAATATAAATTACATATAAAATAAATAAAATAATTAAGAATTACAAAAATAATTAAAAATGTACAATGTTATTAAGTATAAATTTCGACATTTATTTAACCTTAAATTTATAGGACTTGGAAATTTATTATAAATAGGTCATTAAATATAAGTTCTTTCCTAAATTTGTATTTCAAGAAAAATTACGGCTGCGTGAAATGATATAAGTTTTAAAAATGTTTGCAGATTATAATAGAGATTGTAAGGGCAAGATAGGAAAAGGACGGGTTGTCACTTCTGCAAAAAACTCTGTTGTGTCACCAAACACACGAAGGTTCACATGTTCATATTTTGGTAGAGTTGGGTTACTTTTAGATCAGAGGTTCGGATAATACTGTTAAACAAAAATTTTGTGACAGGGACATTTTTAGGTATTTCTGATGTATTCCGGCGCCCTAAAACCGAATCTCCAATATTGATATATTTCATTATGACGCAAAACACTTCGCAGCAGAAGTGTGGGTGATAGAGGAAATTTCTGGCAATTTTTTGCTTTCTGGTGAAATTTTACATAAAATACACCCTGTTTTATCCATGTCACAAAAAAAATTAAATTTTGTATACCAATGATAAAATTAATCTCTGATAAAAAAGAACAAAGCCAAAAAAATAGATTATTGGAGTTTCACGCTTCGATACTTTGCAAGAAGCTATACCATTAGACAAGGAAAGGCATAGATACGATCGAAAAAGAATAAGGCCTTACGAGAAGACTAAGAGTTGAAAAATACCAAAAGATATATGAATAGAACATAACTCTGGAAGAAAATTCATGTCAAGATAGAAAAGTGTGGCATTTAGGATGCCACAGACGTCTACAAACTTTTGAATAATCGTTGTAGATTCCAAAATGTTTAGAATTGTTCTCGCAATCAAGCACACATTACTATTAATTTCATAACAAGCGATCCATACTGAGATCGAAATCCTTCCGCTCTTCAGCACTATATACCAAGATTTATAAAAAAAGAAATAGGAAATGAATAGAAGAAAACAGCCTATTTGTTACGAAAGCATCAATGGAAAATGACCAAAATGAGAAAAAAATACAACAGAAAAGATTCCCGAGAAACACATATCGAAGAGGCACGCATTTCAATAAACCAAACCCTATAGCAGCTGCGCTAAAGTTTTATTTTATTCAAATCAATTGTACACCATTGGTTAATCCGCAAACCCATATGAAAAATAAGCGATTTTTACAGGAATAACGAAAAACTAATAGTTAAGCAGCGATTTCTAAAAAAATTGATAATATACGAAAAAAAATTATTTAATGTTTATTTGACATTACAAATCTGAAGATACGTACGAAAAATCTGAATTTTGAAAAAAGTAAAGTGTAACTAGTTTAACACATGTAAAGGTGGCCACACGATGCGCATTTCTTCTGCGAGGCCTATGGAAAAAAAACATGGAAAAAAATGATAGAGAAATTCATACTAGATCAAACGCGGCATATTGTAAAATTATTTTGAACTATACAGAGTGATCAAGAAAATGGCGGTTAGAGGAAACTAATTTTTTTTTAATGGAACACCTGTATATTTTTAGATATTTAGATGCGCCACAGTGAGCTGATTAGAACGATATAAATATACTGGATGTTTCATAGACTACAGAGGAGATTAAAAGGATAGCTAGAGGAGACCAAATTAAAGACTTTTTCTTTATAAATTTTTGGTAAAAAATCAATAACTAAAAAGTTACAAGAGTTTAAGAGGGCGCGATGTCAAATCTTTCACAGAGAGTTTCTCCGTTATACGTCAATCAAATGTCACCAAACTAGGAGGTCTACTTACATCTACCTAGTGATAAATATGATGCGATAGTTTTTGAGAAACTCATAAAAAAACGAAAATCCAATACATTTATATGAGAAAATGTCCTTATAATAAATCAGTTAATGTAATATAGATGGCGATAGAATCGGCAAAGTCATGACAAGCTGTCTTAGCTCCGCTTTGGAATAAAAAAACAAGCGAATACAGTTTAGAATCGTTTTCTCTGCTGTCAGATTTTGGTATCTGAGATCAAATCGCTTATAAAAACTAATAACTGAATCCTTTTTTGTCTATTTTCTATTCTATTTCTATCTATTTCTATTTTCTTCCAAGATGTGAAATCGTGCGAGGAAAAAATTTTGGGCAAGCGTTCCTTTTTAATATTGTAATATTATTTTTCCTATTAAAACTTATAAGATGCTTCTGTTTTTATAAATCCCGTCAAAATTTTGAATTTAACCGTGCTCCAGAGCAATTATACCAAAGATTAATTAGGTAGTAATGTAGTTGTAATAATAAGAATACATTTGTGTACATGTTTACACCCGGCACTATCTCCCAAAATTAATTAACTTTATTAATGATCATCATCAAAATGATCAAATAATATTCTGGCCTGATCGGGCTTCCACTCATTATACAAGAGAAACAATTCAATGGCTTGAAGCCAATAACGTGCCTTTTGTACCGCGAAGAGAATCTTCCCAATCTCCTCAGGCAAGACTTATGGAAACTTTTTGGTCTCAACTAAGCACAAAAGTGTATGCAAATCGATAGACAGCAGAAAACGAAGCACGGTTGAGGTTTAGGATACAGCGAAAATTGCACGAATTTGACACAAAAACCTGCTTGCCACACTCTAATGCAGAACATCCGATAAAAATTACTCCTTATTGGAGGCAAGGGCCGTTGTGTGTTTTATAATTTACGATTATTTAAGTCTAAACTTAATAAAACAATGTAACACTATTCAATATTAATAAACCTTTTTTAAAAATTCAACTTTCGTGTCACCCGTTATTCCTTCTGAAGTTCCGCAAGGTTCGCATCTTGGGCCTTTATTGTTCTCTATTTTTATTAATGATACACAGACTTAGTTTCATTATAGCAGGTGTATGCTGCATGCTGATGACCTAAATTTTTATAGAAGAATTGCTGGATTAAATGATTGCGGACTCCTATAGGAAGATCTAGACAGACTAACTCATTATTGCGCAATGAATTAACTGTCTTTAAATACCAGTAAATGTGCATCCATGATTTTTTTCTAGTAGTCGAAATTAATTACATTATAATTTCAGACTAAGTAGAGCTTCACTACACAATATTGATAGAATATAGGATTTAGGTGTTATACTTCACTGTAAAATGTCTTTCTCTTTGCATATAGATCACACAGTACAGAAAACTTATAAGAATCGTGGCTTCATACATATTTAGAATTACTAGGAGCTTTAGCAATCCAGTGCCTCTGATCAATCTTTATTATCATTTAGTTAGAAGTCATTTGGAGCATGTGTCTGTGGTTTAGAATCCTACTTATTATAAGCAAACGGAGGATCTAAGAAAGTGAACTGCTTGAAACCAGTTTGAGACAGCAGCAGTCCGACTCGACGTGGAGGTCTAAATCGAAGCGTTAAATGTCACGGTAAAAACGCGAATATAATTCCAGAAGCTAATAACAGCTCTTTCTGGAATTTAGAAACAACAATTTAGTTGATTTGAATTAAATAGAAGCACGACACGTCTCTGCAGCACACTCCCGTGCGTATTGTGTCCGAGCATCGCAGTCAACCACGACATTATTGTGAATCATGCCGTCCTAATGAATGCATTATTTCTTTGGCTTACCGATTATTCACTATCGACTAGACGCGCTGCGCCGGCAAATATGTTCAGGCGTGTACACAATCTATTTATAACATCGCACCGCTTCGTTGCAATAGTAAAGTGTTACACTTTTCTCTATCCGCCATGTGATTATAAGTATGTCGTATGATATTTATGGCAACAGAATTATGTAGCAAATCTTTCTTATTATAAGATATCTACGCCATCTCTTCTCTTCTCTACCTGCACGTATAAACTTTTCAATAATACATAAAAAACTTAATTTTAACATTCGCATGTATTCCACACAGGTACCAATCATTTGTTTCATCTAGATTATTAAGTTTTATTATTAGATTATTAGTTTTATGATTCCGTACTTTTGTAAACAAACAACTGGAATGAGAAAACTTTTCTACACATCCTTGAAAAATGACATTTATCGAGATTCTTTATTTTCATTACATGTTGTACCAACCAGCACCAAGCACGATTAGAATCAATTTGTTTTTGCATTTTTTCCACGTAGGAATTCAATCATCGCCATGCCTGCGGTGTAATTAAAATATTAAGTTATTAACTTTAAGACTTGAGACACCAGTCACCGTCTGGTACTCAAACATGCACATGCAAATGTAAACGGCTCACTAATGACCGCGCGTGTTTCCTCTAATCATCCGTTACAGTAATTGACGTACGCTAATGAAAAACTGCGCTCGACGTTCGGGAAGAATTTTCAGCGCTCGCTGGAGTTTGCAGCCGTGAATAACTTAAGAAGTCCATCGTTAGCGAAGCCGTTCAGGCACAAAGTGGCTAATTACTTCCGTCTGATCGCGCCTGAAAAGGCCAGTTCGGGCGTGATTAGCGTGCGACGAATAAGAGGCCGCGATTATATAAGAAGCGTCACCTTCAACGACGCCTGATTTTGGAGCGTTTTGTTATGCAAGTGCTATTTCGTGCAGCCTTAAGAGGGACGGTCACCTTGCTGGATATTCGGGTTATGAGGTGTACGATCAGGGTTAACCCTGATTGATGAAAGTCGAACGCAGCTTTATGTATCGAAAAATAAAATCACACGATACCAGTAAACAATAATTTTATCAACAAAGTATAATTTTGCTTTCTTGGTACCAAACAATCAGTGGACGGCTGTTTTCACACGACGTCTTAGCGATACCATACAGGGTTCGGCAAAGCTCTGAATTTGGTCATTTATGAAGTTATTTAAGAAGATACTAAAAATTAATCTGCGGCAAATGATCAACAGGGTAAATATCCATATTTGAAAATTATTTTTAATAATGCAGAGTGTTCTGTACAGTTACTGTGGACCAAAGTTACATTTTTTTAAATGGAACACCCTGTACGTGATACACTGTTTGAAATGTCCTTATCCTGCCCTTTCTGAAAATATAGTATCAATATTTTATATCTGGTGGTTAATAAGTTATGACCACTTTTGTCTAAAAATTAGTATAACTTTAACGTCCTTTCTAACGTTAGAAGTAATTTGTAAATAAACTTTATGACTACGAATATTCTTATAAATAGGTCAAAGTTATTTCCTAGTAAAAACGTTTATCTCATTTGCCACCATTTATACAGAGTGAGTCAAAACACAAATGAACTCTATTTCTTTTTTAAATGGAACATCTGTATATCTTTCCATAGTCGAATTATACATTACTTGCCCTTTCTCAAAATATAAGATATTAATATGTTAAATAGATTGGTCAAAAAGCTATATACAATTTACTGTGAAAATTCCATTAAATCATTTTATTTTTTATTTTTCTGGTACATTTTTATTAATACTCGATTCTAAATCATCATTTATCTTATTTAGAATAGGTTTCAACTTTTCGCGTGACATTACTTGTGTTTCTCTGGAATTAATTTAATAATTGTATTTATAATAATACATATGACTTCTTATAGCAGATATTACGGTGTCACGCTTGTGAGGACACGTAATGTCACACGATTATGAGGATGCATTCAGTACAGCTAAAATTATTAGAATATTGATAAAAAATTAAACTTATAACCATTCCACTACAATATCAGAACAATTCTCCAAGCAGAAATAAAAAAAGTTTATTAAAAAATTGTCATCATTTAAAGCACTAATTTAAATAACTTAATACTCACTTCTTCTATAATTTATTTTATTAAGTAGTTATTTTTTCGTAGGAACTACAAAATTTGTACCAACAATTTAAAATTGAAAGGAATATATAAATAGTACTACATATAAAATGTATCACTTTGGTTCTCGTCAAATTTCGATTTCTTCATAATTGTTTTACTACGCGCTATTTTATACTAAAGAAGGTCGTAACAATACTAAATGTCATTATAGTAACAAAGAAAAAATTACAAAAAAAATGATTTAAACGGTTTTCTCACAAAAAGTTCACATTACTGATATAACTTTTTGACCACACCGTATAACATATTACTACCTTATATTTTTAGAAAGGGCAAGTAATGTAGAATTCGACCATGGTAAGTTGTATAGGGTGTCCCTTTTAGAAAAATTGAGTTTTTCAATCATTTGCGTCTTGACTTGCTCTGTATAAACGGTAACTTTTTCTACCAGAAAATAAATGTGACTTATCTGTAAGTACGCCCGCAGTCATAAAGTTTATTTGCAGATAACTTTTGACCTTAGAGAGGACGTTAAAGTTACGTTAAGTTTTAGACAAAAGCGGTCATAATTTGTTAACCACCTGATATAAAATATTCAAACTTTATATGTTTAGAAAGGACAGGATCAGGACATTTCAAAAAGTGTATCGCATACAGGGTGTTCTATTAAAAAAAATATCTTTGGTCCGTAGTAATTTTATGGAACACTCTGCATTATTGAAAATAATTTTCAAATATGGACATTTACCCTGGTAATCATTTGCCGCAACTTAATTTTTAGTATCTTCTTAAATAATCTCATAAATGACCAAATTCAGAACATTGCCGGATCCTGTATATCGCGGACGGAAAACAGTTTTTCGCACACGGCAATAATTAGCTACACCATAAAATGTTGCAATTAAAATTAAAACAAAAGTATTCTCCGGTGTTGCCGCAGTATGTTTTGGAGTGGAAAGAGCACGTCGAGGTCTTTTAGTTCCTGTTTTTCAGTCACAGTTTAATTTTTATTTTCAATTTATTCCCATATGAGCATATGGAAATAAAATGATAATTAAAAGCTGGGCCTTGCTTGCTAATTTTAAATCGAAGAAGAAAATGAAATAAGAGGCGTTGTTCTCATTCCACCAATTCAATATCACTGTTTGGTCATGGGAATATAGGTCACCTTGTCATTTTACAGCTACTTAGAAACAAACGCCGCTTGGCGTAAAATTAAAAAAGACGCTGCAATATTGTCCAAATGTGTGACAATAAACATAAATTTGCAGTGGTGGCAAATATTGCGTCCATAAAATATGGCGCGATATCAGGAGAACTTACTGCGTGTACACGCCATATAACGGAATCGTTACCATAATTTATATTGTATGGCGAACATGTGAAAACGGTTTATTTAAAAGCAGGTTTTAGGGTGACGTAATATAGTGACCAAGTACTATGCCCGCCAAAAATATCTGGGACATGTAATGTGTTCTATTGTAAATATGACGAGTTAATTATTGTTGCTATGATATATTCGTCCGTTTATTTGTTTTCACGTTATCGTAGAAACAAGTTTAAAGTTGCATTCAAACTAATAAAATAACTCAAAAATTGACATAAAGATTTGTTTGGCGAGCGTACAGTGCTTTTTTCAACTGTGGCCATAGGGATTTACAGAATATGAGTTGTGGCATTAATTTAATTATTTTATCCAAATCTGTTTATTATGAAGTCATAATGTCGATTTTGTATATATTATGAGGCCTGTAAAACGCTAGCAGAATTTTGAACCTATAATTAAACTGTTTTCAAAATCGGCATTATTATGGCTTCATAATAAACAGGTGTTGGATAAAACTATTTATTACACTCATGCCTTAACAGCAAATAAGTCAATTAAGAGAAATTAGCCCACATCAGCAAGTTCTCGTGGCTAAACATTCCTTTCGTGACTTATTTGCCTTATAAGACACTTTTTTTTTTTTGGTGACTTAGAATAAGCTAAGGTATCCACTACATGTATACCAAAAATCTTTTTTGTAAAGTTAAAAATTGTATTGGGAATGAGTTTTAGGGCGTGAAAAAATAACAAGCGTAACCACGACACCCTATTTTCGGGTCGTCATTGTTTCGCTAGATGCGTTCCACAATATTCCCTTTTTTTATTAAATCAAATATAATACTTTACAAAATTAGATAATACAAAACAATTCGGTTAACATAATAATAATAATAATAAATAAAATAATAACTGCAAACGACACTTTTTAGGCAAAATGTTAAATATCTTCAGAACGCTTCGATTTAGGCATAGATTATGATATATAAAAAAATGTATAGAATTTTATGGGCAATCCAAATTTGGCATCTTATATAGGGTGGTGTGCCGTTTGAAATAAAAAAGTTGCGTTCACTACCACTGTTTTGATTCACCCTGTGTATGTGAAAATTATGTTGTAGACCTCTAAATTCTAAAACAAAAATGTCTTGAAATTTTTTTTGTACCTACAATAGTTATCGAGATATAGCCCGTGAACGCACTGTTGGGACACTCTGTTTATTTTTTTTTATATTAAAATCTTTCTAAATTGTAAATTAAACTTCACGTTTTAGTTTGATTTAATTTTGTAATTAAGATTTCTTTTGGAAATTGTTTTGTAAACTAAATTTTACGCTTTTTTTAATATAATGTTATATTTAAAATGTGGGCGTCTTTATTTGAGATATTCAGAGAGAGAAAAGGGCGAAAACGTCATTCGACCAACCATGAAAAACAAATTGGAAACTCGATTTCTGGCTTGATTTACAAAACCAGAACGTTACTCAGGAATAAATAAAAGCTGTTTTCTTTCGCTCACAAAATCGTGATCCAAAGGTGTTTTGATTTAAAAACAGACATTCTTTTCTTTGAATCTCTCTATTTCTAAAACTTGTATGGGTTGAATTAGGATTATTTACAAATGAACTGTCACCAAAAAATTCAAGTCGGGTGTTTAGATTTAGGATTTTTTTAAGATTTAGGCATAGATTATGATATATAAAAAAATGTATAGAATTTTATGGGCAATCCAAATTTGGCATCTTATATAGGGTGGTGTGCCGTTTGAAATAAAAAAGTTGCGTTCACTACCACTGTTTTGATTCACCCTGTATATGTGAAAATTATGTTGTAGACCTCTAAATTCTAAAACAAAAATGTCTTGAAATTTTTTTTGTACCTACAATAGTTATCAAGATATAGCCCGTGAACGCACAGTTGGGACACTCTGTTTATTTTTTTTATATTAAAATCTTTCTAAATTGTAAATTAAATTTCACGTTTTAGTTTGATTTAATTTTGTAATTAAGATTTCTTTTGGAAATTGTTTTGTAAACTAAATTTTACGCTTTTTTTAATATAATGTTATATTTAAAATGTGGGCGTCTTTATTTGAGATATTCAGAGAGAGAAAAGGGCGAAAACGTCATTCGACCAACCACGAAAAACGAATTGGAAACTCGATTTCTGGCTTGATTTACAAAACGAGAACGTTACTCAGGAATAAATAAAAGCTGTTTTCTTTCGCTCACAAAATCGTGATCCAAAGGTGTTTTGATTTAGGGCCATTTGCACCACTTTCAGTTAAAATTTAAGCTCCACTTAACTCCACAGAAACAATTGTTGCAACAAACGTTTCTATGGAATTAAGTGGAGCTTAAATTTTAACTGAAAGTGGTGCAAATGGCCCTTAAAAACAGACATTCTTTTCTTTGAATCTCTCTATTTCTAAAACTTGTTTGGGTTGAATTAGGATTATTTACAAATGAACTGTCACCAAAAAATTCAATTCGGGTGTTTTTTTTTTGCAACAACTACGAAATTCAGGTCCAAATTATTCGAAACACGATTCGAAACTTTTAAGCGAAAGAAACCACCTAGAGATCTAACTTTGTACGGATTGTTGGGAAAAAAAAGGGGAGGAAAAGTGAGTTTCCAACCCCCATCTGCACGTTTTTACAAACATATTAGGTAACAGCATGATAGGAAAACTGCGAAAATAAAAGACAAATTATCTTAATGAGAATAAGAATAACTAAAGAAATATTGCAACAGGACCGTACCGCATGTAACACACATTAGCGTACTAGAACTAGGGACTGTCGAATATCGCCTAACGTTCGAATCACAATGGATGAGATGAATAAAACGAGCTAAATGCTTTTGCTTCAAATTTTTAAAAAGAACTACCAAATACACGAAGAAAATTTAAATAATTGTGCTTGTGGTATAATAAGAACTCTTATAAAAGCATTTGTATAGTTATTTTACAATTGAAGATTCTCGCAAGTAATTTTGCATTAAAAAATTAATATTTGAAAAAAAAGCATTTACATTTTATTCATCTATTCTAACCCACTATTGTCATCTGTCACTGTAGTTGTATCTTCTTAGTTGCCTTGCACTCTCCGTGGCCCCACAATGTAGATGATTAAATTATGACCTTTGCTGTCTTTCTTTTATCTAGTGTACCTGTTTAACACTGTCCAACATATGCGTCTTTTCAGCTGCGTTCGTATGCGTGTTAATGTAGGATCAGTCTGAAAAGGGTGCACGGAACCTTTTCATTTACATTTTAATGAAGTTAATGAAGAATTTAAAATGTTGATACAATAGTATAGAAAAAAAGATCACATAATGTGAACGACTCGTTGAAAAACATCCAGTTCAAAATTTGAGTGCATACCGAAGACATACAAGAAACAATTTAAAATAATATTTTCTTCATGAACGGAAGAGAGGATTCCTTTTACCAATTAAATAAATATTCTTTTGAAAACGCTTTCATATTTCTTTAAAACTAGTATTTCGTATAAAGTGTTTTGGTGAAACTTAAAACCCAAACATCAACAAAATTCTCACATTCAGCGAAAGTTTAGGTATTTAAGTAATTCGCACGACTTGAAAGCGGTGCTAAAATTATTAAAACGCTTTCCGCATTCTATTCGCACGGTCGGAAAAAACGTTCCGAACACGCTAACAATGTTAATTGCGAAGCTAAATCGTTTGTTACTCTGACATAAATATTTATATTTAAATTTGTGAATATGCTACTTCCGTTTCGACAGATATATAGCAGTAATTTTTCATGGTTTCCGATATATCTTAAACGTTTCCCTTATGTAAATAATAAATACGAGTAATAGGAACGATTATATTAATTGCACCATTTGTTTAACTTACCGTAAAATTAGTCTAATAAATACTCTTTATCAGTACCAGTAAATTACATTACCATTAATAAGCATTGCGTAATCACGATACATACTGAGAATATTCCTAGATCATTAAAAGTTTAGGAAGATTCGTACTTAATATATGAAACGATATAGTAAGCGATGGTGTGTTGAAAACAGAATCACAGTGTGACACAATTTTACGTGTTTCGATATAAAAATTGTGTTGTTCCAACATACACTGCATAACCTTCGTTGATTATACCAAAGAACTACGTGAAACTTTTTTTTATAGAAGTATGCTCAAATCCGTGTAAACAATAAGTAACTTACCTGAAGGAAACATTTTCTATTCGTGTGAAGAGAAGTACAAACGTAAAAATGAAGCACTAACCTGAAAACAAGAAAAACAAATGAAATATTTTTTATATTGTCATTTTGCAAGCTTCAAATTGAAACTACACTTTCAAGTTATGCCTGTTTCCAAAACAGAATTCCGAAATTTCGAAATTAGAATGGCTCCTGGTACATTTTCCGAACTTTTTTTTACTATTTTTAATGTATGAAGATAAAGATGAAAATTTATAAGGACAACATTTGAAGTACCATCGCCGCCACAAAATACTGAGACAAGCAAATATAGGGGTCTATTCTGTATCAAAAACCTTACATTTAAAGGGCTGTTAAATCTTGTTGCTTTAGTAAAAACTAATCATAAAACTGTACCTTACATTTTAAACCGCATCTAAAATTTAACAGCCTGTTAAGAAGTTACAGAATCTTGCCCATAATCAGTTAAGGTGGATTGTCATAAAAGACATATTCCTTTCAATATGTATATTACTTGAAAAGTGCCGTACTACTCCGAAGAACGAAAAATACTTACTAGATACGAAATTAAATGACGTATACGCACCACTTATTTTTTTTATTTCATTCTTTTAATTGGCGAAGTTACTGATGTTTTAATACTAAATAATGGGTGACTTACTTTAAAATAAATAAATTTCGACAATATTACGCCTTGTTAATTCAAAGAAACGTTCATTAGATGAAATTGTTTCATCAAGATACGATTAAGTTTAAATTTAAATTCAAGTTTAACATAATTAATTCTTGCCTTCCTCATGAGATAAGTTTTGAAAACTAGTGAATATTAAACAGAATACCAGTTTATATTCTTGCATTCCAAAAACATCGACCACGATATTTAACTACTGAAGGTTGGTCAAGATAACGTGGACATGGTAGGAAGAAGTCTACAAGTTTAAGGGGTGAGCATTTTCTTGGACCGCAGATTTTAAGAAACAGAAGATGTACAAATTTGGAGTTTAGTAATGACCTTTTAACAGTCAGAATTGTAAGGATGTCAGCTGTAACTGTTAGGAGAAAGCCAAGAGAATCAGGGCTAGCCAGTTGAAGACCTGCAATTGCATCGCTGCTCACCACAGAACCCAGAACGGCCAAATTAAGATTTGCGAGAGAGCATGAACATTGGTCCACATACGATTGGATGTAAGTCTTGTTTACCGATGAAAAAAAGAATGAGCTTAAAATCACCAGATGGTCGGGTATGAGCTGCTGCAGGCCTGGAGGAAGATTTGCTGCTTGCAATATCTCCGCAAGGGAACCATTTGGTGGAGGGTCAAGAATGTCCCAGTGAGGAATCAATTTTGACGCCCGTAGAGACTTAACTCCCATTCAGTAAACGTCAATGAATGCTCAGTTTTGCCTGGAAAACATTATTCTGGGCTATATCATGTATTTTGCACCATTTGTAGGTAGTAACTTCACTTTCATGCAAGATAATGCCCGACCGCATGTTACAAGAGATGTGTTGCGTTACTTAAATGAGATCAATATTCAAGTATTAGCCTGGCCACCTGGCAATCTAGACTTGAACCCCATCGAGCACATATGGGTTGTTCTGTCATGCATTTCACAAAAAAAAAACTATCCAGAATTTGATAAGCAGCTTACCAAGATGAATTCAGGCAGACATCAGAGCTGGAAACGGTGCTACACATTATTATTTTTTTATAGCATTCAGTTTCTCTTTGTATATGGCGTTTAACAAATTTGTTTCCTTTTTCTTAATTTTTTATCTCTGAAAGATTAATTCATGAGTATTAAAGATTGTTAGAGTACATGAATCGTTGTATTGCTATAATGTTATTAAAACAAACTGTTATTGAATAATGGTTGCAAAAATACAAACCTATCGACGATTTTTGCAGTGGTGTGTTACTGTTGAACAGGAGTTTATATTTTAAATTCATAGGCGTACTTTTCTAGTACGTAAAGGTTATGGAATTGACAGTTAGATACACTTATAGCTTTTCCAACGAAAATAAGAACAAAATTGAATGAAATTGTATGCTATTCTGAAACAACGTGATGACATAGAGTTGCATGATTCAAGTTGACTGCACGTCTTTAGGTTGTACACTTCATTAATATTTTACAGTGCAGTAGTCTCTACAGTAAACTAACATAACATTATTGGTGGTGTTTTCGTGTTTAGTTTTGTATTTTCATTTATGAAAAATTGAAACTGTTCATAAATGCCTAATCACTGAAGTCTCTCAATTAAATATTCACAATCAAACAAATCAAGCAATTTATACAATGCACGGGTATATGAACACAATTAGCACTTATCGGAACAAACAAATTGTGCAGCGGCAAAGTCAAATTAACCGCGCGTTCCGACGACGTCATTAATTCCGAATTATTGATCCGGATCGTTCTCGGCACACTGACGTTGGCGGCGTCGCCCTAAAATCAGCGTCTCCGTACGCCAAAAAGCAATATGCAATTTAAAAGACTTTGGATGCAAACTGCGTCTTCCCACTGATGATTTTCCGGCTGTTATTACAGCGAACTCTTGACAAGATAAAATCTAAAACGTGTAATACGTTTCGCACTAAAGCATTTTCAAGTTCGTGATATGATAAGAATTAGTGAAAATTTGTAACAAGTTAAATTATAATTAAATATACTGTGTTGAATCGTTTTTTAGACTTAGGCCCGATTTCATAAGACGACTTCAAATTTAAAGTTACTTTAACCTTAAAAAATACATTTGTCTCCCTATTCTTAAAGTGACTTTAAATTAAAGCTTCCTTAAAGTCTGGATATGAAAACGTATAGTAACATAGCATGCAAAACTAAATATTTGCAATTATTGCCTGTCTTGTACAATTTAGAGCAAAAACGGTAAAGGAAAATATTGTTCGGAACATTAGACTCAATATTATTTTTAGAACTTTAAATTTAGCGGCCAGTTTCTTTTAAAATGCAAAAATCTTCTAAAAAGTTTAGTCAGTTTACACAGATAAAAATCTGGAGTTAATTTTAACACTTTTGGACGCCACGGAACACTTTCCTGGTGTTCCTTCGCGTCCATCAGTTTATGGAATTAGAAAAAAAACGGAGTTCGGATGTTTACCATGTAGGAGTAGAGCTTATCCTCGGAAAAAGATAACAATAACGCCAAATTAGATAAGGATGAACAACTTTTCAGTCAAAACTTTATCCATATTTAACACAGATTAGGCAGATAACAATTAATCCCAAAAATTTTTATGTGTGTACTAAGGTAGCCATCACCGAAAAATATTTAAACACTTGTAGTGAGTGACAACTTCATAATTTGCAATTTTTGCACATTTTCGGAGAGTAACCGAGTGTTATAATACTCCGCAACGGGGTTTTGTAATGCTCCGTTAAAATGATTACGAAACGGCAAGAGAAATCAAACTTTCAAAGTTAAAAATTTTGAAATTTTGAAGTACACAAATATCCAAATATATGTCGGTCAATAGCTTGTTAGTAAACTAAGCGCATTTTTCAGAAAATTTTTGCCATTTTAAAGAAAGATGGCTGAGTAATTTAAAGTTCTAAATATGATATTAAGTGCATTTTAATATTCCGAGCAATATTTTCCTTTGCTGTTTTGCTCTAAAATTTACAAAAGAACCAATAATTGCTAATACATAGTTTTACATGCTATTTTGCTATCTTTGAAAAACGACTAAAAAGATTGTATATTTTTCCCTATTTCATTTTTTTTTCTCGTTCCTAAATTTTTTAACCAATTATATACTTCGACTAGAAATTTATTCAAAATAACAAGTGGTTTTCATTATTTAGTACCGTGACCAGAAAAAATGTGGACATAAAACAACTAAATACTTAGATACCTCCTAAAGATAATAATTGTAATCAAAATGCAAACAGAAAAAAATTGTAAGAAATATTCGCACAATTGTCGAATAAGACGCAATTCTTATCGTAATATTTACTACAATTGTGCTAATATTTACATGATGATAGTTAAATAAAATATGAAAGGTAAAACAAACTGAAATTTACAATTAATGTTTAAATTAAAATCTAACCAAGTCACTAGATTCGGCAACCCCATTGCTAATAGTAATAGAATTGTGAATAGCGATTTCGATTCGCACTCAGAGTTTGTGCATATTATTTTAACTTCATGTAATTACACGGGATGAAGTTCAAGTGAATCGATAAGTTTCATGAAAAATTCTTATACATATTAAAACGTTCACGTCAAAAAAAAAATAATAAAAGGTAATTTGTAGTTGGTTTCAAGCGCTGGCAAATCAGCCCGTAGAAAAAATAATTAAAGACAAATTAATAATCAATCATTCCTTATTTATTTATAATTGCAGTAGGCCGTGATTTTATGGCTATCGTTTTAGAAAAAAATTTGTTGCAAATCGTTTTTGAATGCAGTGAGAACCTCGAGCAGCCTCTGTACAGATGTTTCAGCCCTGTTTGGGGCTTCATCAGCAGAGACGTAGCTCAAACAGGGCTGAAACAGCTGTACAGAGGCTGTTCGCGGTTTTCACTGCAATCAAAAACGATTTGCAACAAATTTTTTTCAAAAACTTTCATTATGCTTTGACAGCAAGCATGGCCGCCTTGCATGGGGGACTTATTAGGAGCAAATCCGCTTCAATTTGTCTATCCTACCGCAATGTCAGGTCAAAAAGCGATCGTAGGATGTCGCTGTTTTATCTGTTCATCGCTATCGTTTTAGATTTGACACATTTAATTTAATATCAATAGTCACTATACCGTACATCAAACTACGGCAATTCAAATCAGATTGATTAAGCTGTGTTGTCAACTAGTAAATTTGGACGTCAATGCACCCCGAGATTAAAAGAATATATTGCAACATTGCCTAATTCGTAGTAACCTTAAAATCCAAAATAAAATGACATTAATTGTGTCGAAATTTTGTTAATTAAATATTAGAAGAAGTAGAAATCCAATTATTATAAACAACAAGAAAAAGATATATACAACAGTTATGCAAATTATAAAACCTTTGTTTTATTTGTCCAATTCACGCCTACATAGACTTTTAGGATTGATTTAAAAGTACGGATTCAAATTAAGAGAAAAAAGCATGCATAATTTATATAATAGTTTTGTAATTACTTATGGAAAGGATTTTACAATAACAAAGCATACTTAGGTATATTAAATACTACATGATGCAATAATTGTTAACTAAATAAAAACGGTAATAGGTATACATTGCAATTAAATTGTCATTTCAACGATGACCTTAAAAAGTAATTGACCGTAACTAACACTTACAGTTTCTTACCTGAGAAAAAAAAAACACATGTACCAACACAAGCGACAAATTATAATTTATTGTGTTAAAAATTATTACAAATTTAATAAAGCGGTGTGCTGGTGTAATGAGCGCAATTTTAAGAGCAAAAGAACGCACAATTCTTCACAAAATCTTCTTAATGTATTTATAATTTTCATACAAAGTTAAAATCCAAAAAGAGTACGCCTTATTTGGACTTTGAACTACTTTCTAGAAGCTAAATAATTTCTTAGAGAATTAACGGACAGGGCTGAGCCAATTACGAAATGTCAATAAATTATTTCTAAAAATTAATTATTTATTGGATAATAATTTAAACGTTATTTATGAAAATTACTTCTAACTTTAATCAGAACCTGAAATTCTCGGGGCAAAACGAGCGAATGTGAAGAAAGAAAACTTGCAATGTTATTTAATCGGTAATTTTAATAATTAATTCTTTGGTTTTTATTTATTATCGACCTTTTCATTAACACAAGGGATAAACTCACATTAAATTAACACTTTAATAAAAAAAAAAAGTTAAAAATTTAAATACAAGAGATATTTAAAAATTTTCCAAATCTCTCAAATATATTAATATTTCCAACAAAAAAAAAAAAACTCTTCTCTTGTTCTTTCTTTCTGTACACGTATTTTGTATGTACATCTCATCATCCAGATTTTATAATGTCATAATTATATTAAACCAGGGTTCAGAAATGCTCACTCATGTGTGCACATGAACCAATGAATCAGCTCATAGTTCACTCATGGATGTCGTTAAACGCGAAGATGAGCAATACGATCTTTTGCTTTGTTCAGGTTCATGAACAGATCGTGTACGCTCGCGGGCGCTCATTGCCCCTCATTCCAGTGCAGATGACCTAGGCCTTAATAACAGGCTTTTAGTCCTTTTTTTTTAATTTACGAATCAATCTCAAAACATAAGGACAGTTTCGAATATTTCTCTATCATAAAAGTACGTGGGTGTTATTATACAATATTTTACGGGAGTTGCCAGACAAGCATAATATTATACAAAAGCTTATTTTGCTAATCAAATTAATGATTAATGATAATTGTGTATTGTTCATCGGTTTAAATTTGGAAAACGGACGGTACCGTATGAAATAGTCGAGGATTTTTAACGGCTTGTCTGCACAATGATGTATACACATATACTATCCCCTGAGCTCCTCATGTGCGATTGCCATCCACTCTCTCATGAGTCGTGAGTCCTTACGGAGTGAGTTTTATGATTTCATTTTTCAATACTCACTCGTGAGTGAGCATTTCCGAACCCCTGTATTAATCTTCACATTCTAACGCTTCTAACATTTTAATAGGGTTTCAAAGAGTGACCTCATATTTCTAAAATCATTTATTCCTAATTTCCTAATAAATAAAAGAAAAGGTAAAACTAGAAAATTCATCACTTATGGCTTAAGTACATAATTACGAGAGATAGACTTCATATCATAACTGTATTAATAAAATCCGGTATGTAAAATCCGCTAAACGACCCACAGAAAACCAGTTGTAATCATTAAATAATTCTCGAGATCTGCCTAAATGTAGCTAGCAACAATTCCTCACTTTACAAGTTTCTTCTCGTAATGCGATTCCGCCTATCAAAATTGCAAACTTTAAGCTTGCCTCTCATCACTTAAACCTATCCGAGTTTTACCGTTGTTTATATTTCTATCCTTGACATATAACGTGCAACCCACTCCGATTACTTACTGCTGCCCATCGGAGTGTGACATAAATTTCAGCGATGAGGTCACCAACCGACATGCCCTCCGGCATATTTCGCGAGAGTAAAAGTGCTTCAGATTGCAGGAACCAGAAGATAATTATTTATAAATTTTACTACACGAAGATACTTAACAACTGGACTATTATCACGTATGTGTAGCCTTGCTGGTTCCAATTAACCTTCTTTTGTAAGAATTATTTTGTATTATTTCTCACCACTACACACGCACTTTGTCTTTATTTCTTTTTTAATTCAGTAACACAGTTTTAAGTTAATGTTAATATAATTAACGGGGATGTATTCAATGTATCTGCACTTCATGTAACGCTAACTTTTTCTATTGCAACAGTCTGTAACATTTCAATTCTAAGCACGCGTTAAGAACGATAAAATCGATGTTAGCTCACGACCTCAGACTCCTAAAATTCCTAGCAAAATTTTGAACGGAATGTGTAAATTCGCCATTTATAATAATTCCAATCCAAAAATAGATCATTTGTAAAATCGTCTTAAAATTAGGTAATTTACGCATTAATATGCGGGCGTAAATAGTGCTTTTTGCGCTCTAAGACCTAAAAAACCAACAATTGTATTTAGTGTTTCTTTTTAGTTTATTTGCATCATACAAGCAACCAACAAAATAACTTCATTTTTGAAAACGAATCGTTCCATTTACTTTTTCAAAATTTTGAGGTGGATTTAAACGATTTCACAAAAAAATTGACTTGCATTTCGGGCGAGAACGACGCTTTTGGTCCTTTGGCGTCTTATAATCCCCAAATTAAATAATTCCGCCGCAAGCCTCCTTCACGCCCTTAATGCAAAAATAGCTATTTATTAAAGAATCTTATCCACTAGGGAGAAATAGTCCATTTTGTTGAAGATCAACTGACACGAATATTCGATATCTGACCGTGAGCCTTTGTCCAACTCAGTTGGCTCAAGATTAGAATTTTCAAAAATAAAAGTTCTGCGTGAACGGGGGTCCTAAGTCATAGAATTTGTCAGGACCTCAGGCTAGTTAGGACCTCGGGAGCAGGAGTGCATTCTTGTGTGTGTAAAGTGTTCCATGGCTTTGTTACTTTCAAACTTCCTCGCCGTTGAAGAGAAGCAGTGTCGAATTTTCTCCCCAACACTGAAGGGTACCTGAAGTGAAAAGAGGTCCTGGGTTCTTGGATTAAAGAAAAGAAAAAAAATGACAAATGATCAATAATAAAGTTTTAGAATCATTCAGCCCGAGTATGTATCCGAACGGTGAACATAACGTTTATATGTTATGTTAAAGTTAACGTTTGAATACAACTGGCAAGATAACACAAATGTTATATTTTCAAGTACGTATCCTTTAAAAATTCATTCTGATATCATACGTGTTAAGTTTAAAGACTTTATTTTGAATCAAGTTTTGGGGATAAGCGATAAAAAAAGAACTTATATGAATATTTGTATGTTAAAAACAAACAGAGATAAAGCTCGCTATTCTGAACAGGCGCATGCGTCGTAAATAACAGGCAAGTAGGATTATTACCGAGGAATATTATTTCATTAGTAAAAACGGGGCAACGGAAAATATTATCAAAAGCAACCGAATATTCGCTGAACTTTGTGACAGAAAATAAGGTATTGTAAGCGAAAAAATAAAACCAGTTTAAACTAGCTAAATAAACCTGCAGTTTCTTATGAGAAGAGTTTTATTTCATGGTTTCTTAAAAATGTGAAGTTTGGTATTTTGACAAGTTTACGGTAAATGCGGTAACTTGAACACAATACTAAGAAAACTTTACTACAGCAAGGATCTGTTTAAACAAAATATTATTGATGTTATTTATATATTATGTTTTAAATAAAAAATCTATTGCATCGAACAAACAGTTTTTTTTAGGAAATAAATAGATACGTGGGCTGCTGGAAAAGTTTCTTTAAACGATATGAAAAAACGCATCTGAAATTTGGTAAACGGTATCATTGTTTTTCGATGTATTCGCCTTTGACGTCAATACACTTTTGCATATGCTCGAACCAATTTCTAAAGCACGCTTTCCACTCTAAAGATGGTACCTTATAAAGCAGTATCCGAAATGTTTCAACCGCTGCTTCAGCCAACGAAAATCGCTCACCACACATTTTATTTTTGATATTTGGGAACAAAAAGAAATCATTAGGTGATAAATCAGGTGAATATGGACAATGAGTCATTAATGCAACATTTTTGTTGGACAAAAAATCAACTGTGATGGGCTGAGTGAGAGCTGGCATTGTTATGATCACGATATACAGAACACTAGTACGCTCCCCATACAAAACGAGGAAGTCAAAAGTAGTGCCTAGTTACGTGATTTAAATTTTACCACTAGATGACACCAATGTCTGAAGGACTGTCACTAAACGTCATTAATGTACTTCTGTAGGTTATATTACGTGTTTTAGGAGACGTATGTACAGTATTTACGTGTGTATTAATGGCAAACTTTGGTTGGTGTGTAATGAAATAAAGAATAAACGGCGAGTGTCAAATTTAGCAAGTAATTAAACAGATGTAGAAAGATATTTACTAATGTTACAAGCAAGTACATTTTGCTATGATTTGGTAGTGGTGGAAGAAAGGACAGATATGAGATTAGCATTAGTTTAGTAGGAGTATAGTTGAGGAATAGCATCATCTGTCAGTGTTCTTCGAATGATTTCATTTCCACTAACTTAATGATTTTTTACAAATTTTTCTTGAAAATGTATCAAGCACACAAAATGTTGCTTCAATATTGTGATATCTGCATTTTAGTTCATTCTAGAAGCTTTTCTGAAATCTATAATTGACAATATTTCATAATTAATGGTATGTACCGTAAGTCTACATCTCTAACCCAAATTTACTGAGTGGTTTGACAGTAGTTTATTCGGGTTAACTGAAAAATTTAATGATGCTTTAAATATCAACTAATGTTTTCGATTCACTTGCATTGATCGCACAACGAGTATCGTCATCTTGTATTATAACAAGATGCAAATAATCTGACTGCAACCAGTGCAAATGAATGAATCGAAGACGCTATATACTTCACTATTCGTTGTTAATCTCTTCGAGATTAATAAATCGGCTTTTTCAAACTTATGATGCTAATGAAGACAAGTGATACTGTTACGGAAATCTTGGAATAAGGGATGTAATCAGATTAAAATGTTTATTAAATTAGAAATAATGTAAAGAAGGTTATGTGCCTTTCACATAACACTTGATATTTTCAGCTTCGATGGAATTAATTTGCAAGGTCATCAAACTTGAAGGAAACAAGACGCAGTAACGTTTGTGTTTTAACTTTATGCACTTTTGGTGTCACTTGCATTGATAACTGATGTTGCTAGATAGGTACTTTTGTGAGTTTATATCCACTCGTTGTATTGAGTACATTTTAATCAGTATGTCGGTCAGTTTAATGCCAGTTGGATTGGTGGATATTCTAGGTTAGATAGCAATCTTACGATGAGTTCATGTTTATGTTAAAATCTCCTTGCTTCAATACAAATTAACTATGAGAAGTCTTTCTATTTTCATTGCAATGTAACTAAATTAGGAAACGAATTAAATTATTCGCCAATACATGCCCTCTTTAAATTAAAATTTTTATACCTGACAACTTCGGTTTAAATTCATGGTTAAAATTTCAAATGCAGTATCTAACCTCAAAACAGTTTGTTGCGTACTCTTTATCTCTGCCCATGTGTTTTGTGTTTACCACAAGAGCCCCACAAGAACCGGCTGCGGAATTTGGTAAAAATGACAGTCCGCGATACGGTTCTGCCATCTAGCGAATTTTTACAAACTACTCAACTTGCTCAAAATTTTAAACTGAAAATGGCGGCGAGTGAGCGTACCAGAGTTCTCTATATCGTGGTTATGATGGAGAATAATTCGTCGATTTCGATTGTTTCTTCTTATTTGATCGATGACTTCCGGCAAACAAATTGGTAGTATACACCAATCAGCATTTACGGTTTTTCGATCCTCTAAAGCCACGGTTGCTACATGTCCACTTAAACCAAAGAATCAAGCAATCATTTGCTTCGCAGTACTGCGTGAATGGACAACTTTTGTTGGTTTTGGTTCATTTTGAAATACCCGAACGGTAGATTGTTGTTTACTCTCTGGCTCGTACGAATAGATCCACCTTTCGTCACCAGTAACGATGTTATAAACTAAATTTGAAGGACCTCCATTGAATTTCTTGAACATTTCTTTGCACCATTTGACACGACTCTGCTTTGCGCTTCTGTTAAACTGTGTAGGATCCAACAAAGCAAAGCTTTCGTACGTTCAAATGATCCTGCAAAATCTGGTGTATTGCTTTCATGTCAATGCGTAAGGATGCTTCAATCTCACGGTATGTCATATGTCGATCTCGATCAAGCATTTCACGCACAGCATCTACGTTAGTGGCAACAACAGATGTTGATGGACGACCTTCACGAAATTCGTCACTGAGAGAAGTACGTCCACGCTGGAATTCGGCAAACCAATTATAAACACTGCTCTTTGATGGTGCTTCATCTACAAAAGCCAAATGAAGCCGATCGAGGCATTGTTTCGGCGTTAGACCACATTTGAAATGGTAAAAAATCATGGCACGAAAATTTTCACGCGAGATTTCCATGTTTACACAAAATTACTTTTTCTCAAATGCTGTACAAACAAAACTAGTTCACTTGGATAGGAACTGTCAATAGAATTATAGGCGGAAAACGTCAAATTTTTCAAATATGACAGTTGATAAACGCTAACAATTCTAGACCTACTAGATTCCAGAAAATTTTCCAGCAGCCCACGTATCTTACTTAAAATAATTTTTAGTGCAGTTTAGTACAGATTCGCCATTTTTTCCGCAATTTGTATATTAATTATAATTTGATTATTTTCAACAAATAGTTTTGTAAATTTTCGTCTTAGAACGCATAAATTCGCCTCTGCATTTAATAAACAACAATTATAACTGCATAATTTATTAAAAATAATTCTCTTAGTTATATTTTCTCTACATGAATCGATAAATCTAATAACAATAAATTTAATGTGACTTCCATTTCTGTAAATTAATTTTAAACGTACATGTTGTTTTCCAGCGGCACCTAAATAGATGCCGCTATTTGTAAACGTTAACACATCCTCTAACGTCTGAGAATAACATCCATGTTGAGCGTCAAGTGTTGCAGAAGGGATACGTACTTCGAAATTATAACGTGTCACAAAATAACGTCCATCCTTCGCATAACGTACACGCTGTGGCAACTGAACGGGATACATACTCGGGCTGATTGTCTATTAAATTAAGAGCTGGTATTTTCATCTCTCATTAACTTTAAACGTTGATTTATTTCCGTAGTTACAACTGCAAATTGTTTCTTGGGGAATTGTTTCTATGGGAATTAATCAAAATTAATCAGAGATGAAAAGATTGGACCTGATGTAAATACACTTGAATTTTTTTCCTTTAAACGACGTAGTTTATTTGCTAGTGATTAATATTCATTTTTATTACTCCTATTATTCATTACTTATTCTAGTCATTTTACTTATTCTAACGAGTGTATAATTGAAAATTTTATCAAGTGGGTTTTGATTTTTTGATGAAAGAAGATGGAGCGAAAAAAGAATGACTTCAAAGCTGACGGAAATCTGACGGAAGGTTGTCAAGATGTAGTATTTTTTTCTATTTTTATATAAGCTTACCGTGTTTACTGTGTAATTTCAATCTTCAATTTACCTTTCCGTAATGGCATTCATTAAGAATACAAGACTTTTTTAATCGAAATGGTATTAACCTTAATGTACTCAATATTACTTCTGATATAGGCTTGATTTAGATGGTTCAATTCTTCAGCTACTCTACCGCGAATTAATTTAAAGCTATTGCTGGAGGCTGGGTTATATGCAAAGACAACCCGATATGGTCCCAAAGATGCTCAATTCCATTTCGATTTAGGATTCTAGCAGGGCACGACTTCATTAATGTTTTCTTGCACAATCTCAGTAATGACAGTCGTGCAATATCAAGTCTGGACCAATAAATGGTGCGTGGGATACAACAAGTGGTTCAGAAACTTCCCTGATGTATCTATCAGCAGTCACAGCACCATTATTCACAACCACTAACTCTGTACGCAACTTTAAAAATATCCCAGTGGCGGCTTTTCAGGATAAGCATATATAAAGGAATAAATATTAAACTTAACATTAATTATAAATATCCTATGGTTATTTTTATGTTGATATTTTTGCTAACCAGATTATAGCATTACATAACGAAA
Organism: Prosopocoilus inquinatus; assembly: GCA_036172665.1. Taxonomy (NCBI): domain Eukaryota; kingdom Metazoa; phylum Arthropoda; class Insecta; order Coleoptera; family Lucanidae; genus Prosopocoilus; species Prosopocoilus inquinatus. The sequence goes on from CM069869.1 coordinate 36,238,362, forward strand.
ACACTCGCCATCTCTTTGGACACTGGTATACGTCTACGTTATTTGTAAACAAATTTTTAGCCCAGGTATGAGCATTTCAATGATTGCGCTCTCTAACAAATGGCAATCTTGGTAAGTGTTGCACCTTGATGTTTAAGGGACCTTTATAGGGTAATCTAGCACTAGCGCGATTTCCCAAATCACGAAGATGACTTCTTATGGTTTGTGTGGTAATTTGGACATTCATTGTATTGTAAACACAAACAAAATAAACAAATTAAAAAAAATTTACCAAAAAAAATACAAATGATTTAAATAAACATTTTGTTAGGAGTACATACACAGTATTAAGATACAAAATATCTCCATGATCATGACATTATTGTACAATTTCAAAAAAGTGAAGTCATTTCCCTAATTTAGACGAACAGTAGTCAACAATCGTGACTGTGTGTTCTACATTAAAAAAGTAGCACTGTATAATAAACCGATTAAATGAATAGTCGAAATTATAAGTTCAAAATTAAACACAGACTTCCACTTCCTCAATTATTCCCAGTGCACCCATGATCCCACTCGAAAGGGTTATACCTAAAATTAAAATTACATAAGCAACCAAGAGCCTCCCCTTCCGCACATTACAAATTGAGCAAATAATGTTATCCCTTTCGACCGAGGCTGATATTTCAGCTCGGATCGTACCCTCGAATATCATCAAATTTTAATTATTCCGATTCCCTCGCAGCAGTTGCAACCACTTTACGTTTAATTTCCACTTACACTTAAGCATTCACTATGACAATTGTATGTGTGTGAGATTGTACGAGTGCAATGTAAAGGATTCGCACTTACGAGAGGCTGACATTGATCGCAGGTAATGTAGATTTATTAAGGTAAATTTGAAGTGTTGTATCTAATCAACATTCCATGATAAGAATTGTTTTCAGAGCGGAATTTACTGTCCAAAAGACAAACTTTAATAAGAATTTAAATCCAACTAACGCGTAACCTGCCCTTTTAAGTTTTGAAAATTTTCATTTTACAAACTTCGAACACTAATTAAATTTATTTATTTGCTTCATAGGTTTTATAAATCCAAGAGATCGAAAGATTATGTTCACAATTCATCAGCCTAAATCGTGATTAGATAAAGGCAGGATATAAACACCAAACATTTACTCACTCAACCCATGAAAGTATCGATTATCTTGCGTCTGTTAAAGCAGGAGCAAAATTAGAAGGTAAAGCAGTGACTTCATCCTATAATAAGCGAATTTCATTGTAAACGATAGGGTAAATCAAAACCACTCGTATGTACTTATATTAGATTTCAAGTGATACTAACTCTTTGATGGACTTCATCGAAGGAAGGAAGCAGAATAAATGTAAAAAAAAACATTTATTAGTTAAAACTACCCGTTTTAAGTTTTATTAACTGCTATTTGCTTAAAATTAATGATACCACTTTTTTAAGTTTACAAGTTTCTTTATGTCTTTAATTTTTAGCTTTGTCAATTATCATTGTCATTATCCGTTATTTTTGGTGCGTGCTGAAGTTTCTTCATAATTTGATATGATAAGAAATACTGAAAGATATACACTGTGTTGAATCATTTTTCAGACATAACAAAATAACATGTAAAACTAAATATTTGCAATGATTGGCTCTCTTGTAAATTTTAGAGCAAAACGGTAAAGGAAAATATTGTTCGGAATATTAAAATGCACTTAATGTCATATTTAGAACTTTAAGTTTTTACAAAGTTTTAGAAGTTTACAAACAAGATTTTAAATACTTGTAGTAAATGACAACTTCAAACTTTTCAATTTTTGCACTTCTTCGGAGAGCAACCGAGTGTTAAAACTAAATAAAATAAAATATGAAATAAAATAAATAATATATTTGTCGATCATAGCTAACTTGTTAGTAAACTAAGTGCATTTTTCAGAAGATTTTTGCCATCTTAAAGAAAAATGGTTGCGAAAATTAAGGTTCTAAATATGACATTAAGTGTATTTTTAATTTTCCGAACAATATTTTTCTTCTTGTCGTTTTGCTTTAAAATTTACAAGACAACCCATAATTGCAAATATTTAGTTTTACATACTATTTTGCTATATCTGAAGAACGATTCGATACAGTGTATTGAATGTTTTTGGTAGCGAAGTTGAAAAAAAAAAATCTGGTATAATACATTACAAATCCAAAAAAAAATATTAGATTTTTCTATGCTCATTTTGAAATTAAAAAAAATAGTTTTACAAACTACTTAATTGTGTTGAAAAACAAATGTCGACCAATTGTTTTGCACTAAAATGTGTTTTTAAAAATAAAATATGGAAAAAAAAACAAAAATATTAATAAATTTATCTTTCGCTTTATATGTATAATACCGGTATTTAATAATTAATTGAAATAACTAACTATGACTCAAAATTATTCCGAGTCACGCGCCAATTAATACTGCATTAATTAGGTACGTTTCGTATGTAACAAAATGTTGGTCGGTATTAATGTGACATCTGTGCAAATGAACATTCAATTTAATTAATTATATTATATAACACTGTGTCCACGGATTGGGTTCACAATAGAAAACACACACGATAGAAACTCTTTTATTTTTGAATTTTCGAAAAAAAAGTCATTCTTTACAAAAGTTTAAAGTTTTTGCTTGTTCTATACCCCCCCCCCCAAAAAAAAAAAAAAACGTTACAGAACGTGGTAAATTCCGATTTGTAATTGACAAAAATTGAAAATTCTTTTGATTTTTTCAAAATATGGCAAAGTTCAAAGATTTTTTTTCTTAGTAAAATCACGTCAGCTGGTATTGCCTGCATCATGTATCTTGAATTAAAAACTCAAATATTTTAAAATTTCTCAATTCAAAAAAAAATCTGGTTTTATAAATTGCTTGGAATTGTAAAGACTGTACTTGAAGTAGGCGGTCTGTAGATAGCCAAATATTTGATCCATGTGTTATCCTTTGCTTTAATTTTGAAATAAATGTTTTCACAGAAAGTTAGGTTGTTTTCTATTATTTCTAATTGCAGATTGTCCCTTACGTACCGAACCATTCCGCTTCCTCCTCCTGTTTCTCGGCATTCTACTTTAAATGTCATGTAAGAAGGAATTTCGTTCCCTGTCCTAGATTCCAGTAATTTTTATTGATCAATCAATCAATCAATTCTTCTAAGTGTCCTTTTATAATACAGCAAAATTCATCGAAGTGAGTTGTCAATGACCTAATATTAAGGTAAGTATAAAGAAGACTATTTTTCTTGGTAAAATATTTGTTATCAAATCTGATATGGTTTCGTGGACAGTACATAAGCTTTCTTCTTCGTCAAGTCAAGAAATGTGAGGTCCATTATAATTGTATGCAGATTTTTGAAGTGGATTTTTTTTAATTGGTAATTAAATTTAATTAATGATTTATTTTAAATAATAATTTTTGCACATATAAAATAGCGACATCTTACTATCGCTTTTTTCTAAAATAATTTTTGCAATATCCTCTTCGCCAACGATCTGTATTATTTTAAATCGTTCTGTTTTCCTAACCGGTATATTGCCGTTTTGTTTCCATACGAACTTCCAGTTTTTCTCAAGTGCAGTATTTTTTTGTCTCCAACAGTAGTCTTTCTTTAGAAGAACTTAGTTGCTCTGCGATTCTAATCCTGCCAGTTTCATTTACTCCGACTATATCTTTACTTAAAATGACAGTGTTTTTCTTTTTAATATTACCCGTTTCCTTTTTCAGAAATTTAACAGAGATAACTCTTTCCTTATCGGGTTTCTTTTTTGAAACTCTTGCAGCTACTTCAATCTCTTTTGGTGATACATGAACATTCAATTTGTCATCAATTTTTTTGTATTATTTCTGAAATATCTTCAGGATCATTCTCTTTTGCCCCTAGCAACTCGATACTTTCTTCGAATGCAGCTTTCTCAAGTTGCTGTAATCTACTGCGCAGACTGCTTATTTTGTTATCTTTTTCGCAGCAAAGATTTGTTAGTTTAATGGCTTCTTCTTCTAGATTTTTTATGTAATCTTTGATATTGTCTTGCTACAAGCTTTAACAATTTGAAATTCTATAAGGGTCAATTAAGTAAATACGCTTTAGAATTAACATTATTGCTTAAATACGGTAACGCTAAACGACAGATGATCAGCTTGTGCGCGTGCGCGCAACGCTATCTAGAAACGGGTTACACTATTCAAATGTGTTTAGCATTTGCTTTATCGTTTAGTAAATTTAGAAATATTTGTAAATTTTATATTGGATACCACGATGAAACGCAGTTGGTAGCGCTCTGTATTTGTCAACAACGTAAAAACAACTTAAGACTTAAGTCAAAAACGTTTAAAGCAGTGAATAGTATGAGTAAAAGTAAAACCTACCTCTTCTAAGACCGAATAAAAAAAGAAACACAGTCACAGAAAAATAATAAGTAAGGTTAAGTAAAATAAAACGATAAGCGGTATGACTAAAGGTCTAAATTTCTATTCTATGTTATTTTTTAAACCATATTAAATCAGGTGATCTTGACTTTTACTGTCATTTTTACCGGAAAGTTGCTAAAACTCCCTATTAACCAGCAATACCGGCTAACATGATTTTACATAATTTTTTTGTAATTTGCCAGATTTTTATAAATATTGAAACAGAATTTTCAATAAATTTTTTTCTCAGGTGTAATTTCCTATAACATTCTTAGGGGTCATATAACATTTGTAAAGAATGACTTTTTCTCGAAGATTTAAAAATAAAAATGTTTTTCCTATTGTGAACCCTATTCGTGGGCACAGTGTATAATAACTTTCAAACAGGTAACATTTTGTCTCTGAGTATATGAAATTTTTTTCACAGACTTTCGTTAATAGTTTTGGGCATTAACTGCGTAAAATAATTGTAGCAGAAACCGCAACTGATGAAACAGGTGGTTTTAACCGCAAGCATTACGCATGGATAATTGATAATGATTATCTTTGCATACTTTGCGCCGTAAATATTGGCCTCACCGAGATATTCTTATCTAAGTTTGTGCTCGGCGTTTACAAGCTGGTTATTTTGAAAACGTATTCACTAAAAATGTTAAGGTTTTATTTCGAATTCACCAGGTAATAACACTAATAATTCATAAATTATGAATTAATCGCAGTTGACTGTGAGAAGTTCTACATATATTAATTTATTTAGCTTTCCAATTTACATATTACAAGGCAACAGTCAAAACCGTAGAAATTTTATATACAAGACCACATATGAAACAATGATCCAAAAACTATATAAATTGTTTCAATCACACATTAGATATTGAGGAACTTTCCTTTTCTTTTTTCCCCACTAAATAATCTAACAGGCGTTCAGCAACGATACAACGGAACCATTATTGTTCCATCACCTACCAAAGATAGGTCAGCGTTCGGCACGTTCTCAGATTTCGATATCAGACCCCGCTTCAAACACCTGGCCTGTCTTTCTAGAAGGCACTCATTACATGTTGCACCCCGGGTTTAAGCAGTACAAAAATAGTTTTTATTTTTTTTAAACACAAATTTTCTCCTTTTTTTGATAGACAGTGTTGATTTGAAAATCTATATTCAGTATTTCTCATCTGATTAATTATTCCATTAATTTTCCATTTTCCATTCCATTTCATTATGTTTTAATTTTAAGTATCCGTCCCAGTAAATTACAAGTTTTATTCTCATTTGTTCTCATGCGTGGCGACCAAAATTTTCCTGCTTCAAGTCGAATTTTTTCACACCTCCCTAATTAGTTTTAGCAAATCAATACAAATTTCTCTTCGTGGTCTTCCCATTTCTGCACATTTAAAGAAACCCATCTCAATTTCCGTAAGACAGAATTCTGAAGATCGTTGCTGCTTCAGAGTTACCATCGGGAGCATAGAAAAGTAAACGATTTTAATCGCTGTTGTATGTCTGCCTATGACATACTATTTGTCAAAAAATAGTGCAGAGTCATTCAGAATAAGTATCAGACCCGTTAGTGACTAAGATCACTCAAGTACGAATTTGCAAGAAATAAATTTATCAGAGACATTCCAAAAATCAACCTCATTTGAGTCCAAAATGGAAATTATGATTATTTTCTTATGCATGCACACACAAGTTCGATACAGACGGACAGAATATAAATGGAAAAGCAGTCGACATTTCGCTATCGATTGACGAATCTATCAATCAATAGCAAACCGTTGAGTGCTTTTTAAATTATATTCTGTCTGGTTATAAATTATTAGATTATAAACAAAAACGTTTAAACGTTTTAAAGTTTTGTTTCAACGCAATCGCTAGTGTTTCCTTTTATTCCGCGAAGGTTCGTTGCTCTTGTGACGCAATGCATGTTACAAGACACAAAAAACATTGAAGTTTGGGATATCAACCAAATTATATCCCAATATTCAATGTTTTTTATCTTAAAAACTATGCATACTAAACCCTTTATGCATAGAGATCTTTTTTTGAGAACTGCCTGTGGTTAACAAATCGGACACTTAAGATTCTGGCTTCGCCGCGCTTCGCATAAGTGTGCGCACTCTCATAAGAATACAGCAAAAGAAATTTTCGGCGCCGCGGTTCGCCGCGCTATGTGTGCGATAACCCTTATTTTGAATCACCCAGCATAGTAAAGCGTTTTTTACATAACTAAAATATATAAATTATTCATTCTAATTAAATAAATTTCTTAATTTATGTTGTAAATAGTATCTAGCGTGAAGCAAATTTGACGGGTGTGCATTTCAAGGTTGTTGTTAAAAGAATTTAGTGTCCGTCTGACAGGAACGGCGAGTTCTAGAATATCAGGAGACGCCACTAAACGATGTCCACAATTTTCAAATGGACTTTTTTGCACGTTTTGCGCAAGCGAAAATATTTCACGGATACAAAAAGCTGGCTCTGCTCGTAACGGTTTAAAAACAACACCGAATGCAAATTTCACGAAGCCAGAAGTACCTAAATAAAATGGAAAAAATGATAACGGTAGTGAATCATATTTAGATATGAAATATAGAAAAAACGATAAAATAAAACCGTTGTGTCTCGTATCAGCACGTAATCTACGTATGCTACTGTGGTTGCGCCAGTTTTAGAGTCCTGCCAAATTCTTCGCGTGAAGGTCACTTTATCGTCAATAACAAATCGTTACGAAGGCCGGCGTCGTTAAAAATGAGGTTATTTCGGCTTCACTTGCGCCTGTTTACGCCAGGCACAGTTGCTCAACTTGTGCAATAGCTATTTTTTCTCTCGAGTACGGAACTGACCTTCCAGAGAATTTATTGATTAAACAGCGTGTAATCGCTTTCACGCGTTCACGTAACAATCGACATAAGTGTTCTGTTAACGAAATGCAATTTAGGAAATAATTTATGAAATTAAAAAAGTTACTGAAATTATATTAAAACTAAATATACAGGATGTGTCCCGGTAAGAAGATACACACGATTGTTCGCAAGTGAAGTTGAGGTTAAATTGACAGAAAGAGAATACACTCGCCAATTTTTAAGTTAATTTAAAACATTTCTTTTCTTATGTTGAAAAATATTTTAACAATCGTTAGTTATAATATACAAGTTCAAATTATGCTGCCGAAACAGCTTTTGTTTTTTGTTTTTTTTTTTTTTTTGAATGGCAAATCCGGTGTATATTTATGAACCCAAGTGATTCATTGGTCATTGATTATTTACACTTCCTGGTCCTTACTCCAGAAATCGAAAATAACCGGAAGCTTGATTAATTTGACGAGTATTTAATTTACTAGTTTGGCTAAAATAGTAAAATATTATCAATAGGACTGGATTAGTGTACAGCTGCGAAAACATAAAGCGGGACAAGTCTTATAACGAAATTTCCGATTATTTTGATAGTGTGAAGTTTCCTTGGTGACGGTCGTGACCCTTCTAATTAATTTATTACCGTCAGTGAACGTCAGAATTAACTTGTCAAATTGAGTTCTTAAGAATGTATCGTCTTTCTAAGGGAAATAAATGTAAGTGAAAATTTTCGACCAGTGAAGCAAATGGAATTAGTGAAGCCTTTGGAAGAACTATGTGACATTTTGGATGTGGAATATGTATATTAGAAATCTTAATTCAATCAATCTCCGGACATTTGCATTCAATAATTTAATCGAAAGGCTGCATGACTGTTATTTTGTTTCATTTTATTTCGCGTGGAAATAATTGTAAGTAAAATAAAAACTATTACACTAGTACGATTTATTTGTATGAGGTATTTGTTCGTTATAAGTTTTAATTATAAACGGAATGATTAATCATTTTACTTAATGGAAGGTTGATAAATTACCATAGTTACCGAAATTTAGAAGTAAGGTTTAAACTAAAATTCCTTCACTACAAACAATTTGGCATTGATTAGTACCGGTTAAAAATCATCCCCCCAATTTGGGCGATGGCCATTTTTTCCTCCTCCCATAACTTATTTTATTTTTTTATTACAAACAAAAATCCTTTCACTACATAACTCTACAAACAATTGGCGTTTTTAGCTAAAAAAAGATTTTTTTGGAGTAAGTCGGGGGCCAACTTCACACAGCTAAACTTTACTTCGATGTACAAGTTCCTGAGGTAACTGAATTTGCAATTAGACAAAAGTGATGCGACGTCGAACATTATTAAGCATGTGTAACAGCATTGTAACAAACTTTCCTAATTAAGAGGCCACCTTTTGTCCTGCGTCAAATCAATATCTGGTATCTTGTAATACTTTGACCTTATGTGAATGCCTATAAATAGCAGGCAGGATTAAATTTCCTTTCTGGAAATCGTAACATGAGAAATCCGAGGGGTTAATACAAAGGGGAAACGCCACCAGCAAGGTTTTACGTAAAAGCATTTGCAGAAATTTTACAGTATTAAAAGTGAGATTTTTTCATAAATTTTAAGAACGGATTTAGACATACCGGGTGTCCCAGGTGTTCACCTTTCTAGAATCTTTATTTGTTAATCAATTTACGTGAAATTTTGAGACAATAAAATAAATAAAACTCAATCCCTTGATTGTATTTTGACTTTTAACGTTTTTATAGCATTTGAAATTTTCATTAGGTAGTAACTCATTTTTTGAAATAGAACCTCATGTGTTTCTTGACTTAGTTCAACAGAACATTTTTCTCATAGTACGCTGATACCGAATACTTCATACCTACTCCTTTAAAGTAAATATGGTGTACTTGGTACAGGCGTACTCAGAAAAAAATGTTCAGTTGAACTTAGCTAAGAAATGCAAGAGGTTCTATTAAAAAAAAAATTAGTTACGACCTAATGAAAACTTCAGAAGCTGTAAAAATGTTAAAAATAAAAATACAATCAAGGGACTTTTCTCGAAACACTTGAATGCATTAGATCGAGAAAATATGATATATAGCTTTCTAGATTGAAAAATAAGATGAACGAATGATATGTGGATTTCAAATATGCAAAAATATATAGGGTGTTCCATTTAAAATAAGAACGTTGACATCACTTCCAGCGAAACCGGTATATCGGAAAATTTATTGTCTCCAAATTTCAAGTAAATCGATTAGAAAATTCTAAAGATTCTAGAAAGCTGAACACATGGCGTGGGATACCCGGTATATACCAACAAATAAATATTTTGTTTATAATTTCAAAAATGAATTGTTGGCGATACTAGCAGACAAATTTGAATTCATGAAGATACAGACTTTCGCAAAATATGATACAGGCACATACATACTTAGATAAGATTATTACTACTAATTTTCCAAAAACTGAAAAAATGTAATGTACTAAAGTGTTTTCCTTCTAGCATTCGGAGGTATTAATTATAAGAGTAGCTGTAATTTAATTCATAACAAACTCCTTTTGGTAAAAATAGTTTCCGCTTACGTAGGTCATTTTGAATAAAAACGGAGGAAAGGTCAATAGAAACGGATAAAATTTAAAATAGCATTGATCACTTTTTGACTGCATAAAAGAAAGCCTAAATCAGGATGCTGGATTGTAGTTGGAATTTTAAATGCATTACAAACTGATATACTTCGTATACGCACTTTCGTAGGCATTTTACGTTTATGCATTCTGAGGTCACCTAAAGCAGGTCTAAAGTCTACTTATGATTGCTAATAAATGTCCCATTGTAAGTATTTTAAAAGTTTCATTTGCAGAGAACAAGTATTTACAGAATAACTTTGATTTAACTTATCTGCTCATCTTCAAATTGCACATGGAAAGCCTCTCCAAGTGAATAGAATAAATTAATAGAAATGTCTTTCAACCTCACGTCCGGAAGAGACATTTTGTCATTCAAATTAGACGTAAAAAAATGAAGAGCCACCTGAAGGGCAACAACAACATACTCCTATTAAATTATTTAAAGTTATTTTCGAGTTGTTTTGTATTTTGTGGAAGAAACGACCCAAATTCAAAGGTCTGATTGCAGATTATTTTATATTAAACCACACTGAATTTTGAGCCCAAATATTGTTCGATTTTTTTAAATAGAACACAGTAAGTATGTATTTTTCATAAATGGAGAGCTCCTTGTACAGGGTGATTACGCGAGAATTCCCATGCCATTCTAATAATTTGAAAGTTTATTATAGCGTTTTCCAATGGCTACACTAGTGCACACCAAGTGTATTTTCATATCATTTTAACCTCATATAATAATAAGACACGGATATACACTGATTGTATACCAGTGCAGTCATTAGAAAACGCTATTAATTTTATTAAAACACAAATTAATTATATTAAACAAAATTGGCCATCTAAAATAGTAAAGGAGACTGTGGTTTAAGAAATAATGGAGATTAATCTCCGCCCACAATAATTTTATATCCGTAGATACGTATTTCGGCAGCTAAGCTGCCATCTTCAGTACGCTACCAACTTAAAAAATCTAAAAACAACCTAATCATCCTAATAAAATTATCAAAATGGAAAAACTAACAATAATCTAATCATCCTAAAAAATATATCTAAATGTAAGTAAATATAAATTAATATGTAAACATCTAAAATTAACCGTCAGAAAAACCTTACAAATAAAAGCTAACCAAACAACATGGAAATACGGAATAAATAGTCCAAAGACCCGCATTTCAAATGAGACATTTGACATGATTGAAGTACCTTTGAAACATCGCACTTATACGTCATCACACTAACACCACTGCCGCCGCCAAAAAAAGTGGATACTTATTTTGACATAAATTTAATAGTGCTAAGAATTTTGATGGGTGCTTGTAATTATGAACTGATACTTACGCATGACATACACAATATTTAACAAAATTCAGTCATTATTTCAATTTGAAAAATGAGTCGTATAGATGCAAAACCCGCAAAGTCAAAAAAATGCAAAAATGACATTATCAGTAATCGATAAATTAAATCATCTTCCACGTACTTGAATGGTCCTTCCCTCTCAAAACCCGAAAATGCATTATTATTTTTGCTATTTTGATAAATTTTAATAAATTACAGTGTATGTTGTTTTCTCAAGAATTTTCTTCATTCTCTCAGAAACAGTTGAAAGTGACTTTGCGGGATTTGCAACCTTTTTGAAATTGGCGCCTCATTTTTCAAAAAGGTAAAAGCTGATAGCACCCCGGATTAAACATAAAAAAATGACGTTTAAAATTTACTTTATTTGCTTTACAGAACTCTAAACAGAATTTCGAAATTTTGAAATTACTAAGTATATCCCCAATATTCTATCAAAAAATCACGAAAAAAAACATTTTATTTTCGGGTTTAGAGACTAGAAATAAAAAACAATTGTTAGTGTACCATAGTAAGTACCATACTACTCTTAAGGGAACCTCAACTAATTATTTTTTTTTTCATTTTATGCTTTGACAACACTTCAGGTCAAGAAACGAAAAATCGCTGGAACTTTTTACCTTTAATTTCAGTACTTGGTAAAATCGTGAGAACTCGTGGAGTGCTACCCGGTTTTGATCTTTTGTTAGAATATTGGAAATAAAGTAATTTCAAAATTTTGAGATTCTATTTAGAGTTCTGGATAGCACCTCAATAGTTCAAAAGAAAGTCTTAATTCTCTCTCAATTTTCAAATCCCGTTTTATGAAGTTAACACCCAAATTTTAAGTCATTTTCTATGTTTAATCCGCCAGAACTCTTTTTAATTTTGACATAGCACTCTAGAACTGTTTGGGATGTTATCAGAACTCCAATAAAAAAAAATACTTTTTTGAAAAATGAGGTGCTAACAAAATTGAATTTGCATCTATACGACTCAAATATCGGTTCATATTAATCATACAGCTAAAGCAAAAATGGAAAATGAGTTTATCTTTAAAAAAGCTAATATGTTTGTCATTCGTAGATTACAGTTCACAATTACAGCTACTTAGCAAAAGTAGTATCGTTAAACTTATGTCAAGAAAAGTTCACGTTTTTCTTTTTTGGCGGCGACAGTATGTAGAGAAAATATAAAATACTAGAGTTAAAAACCGAAAAATGAAATTCCAGGAGTTTCTGATGACGCAAAATCAAAACCAAATAACGCTGTCGCTGTTCTTTTGTAGTAAAAATTACTGCAAAAGTATAGTGTAAATCATAGTATTGCTATTTCATAAATTTAATGACAGATGAGGTCGAATTCGATTCCAAACCCTAGCAAGTAAAATAAGTGTCAATGAATTCTAGAGACCCTATGTATAGCTATGGTTGAAATCAAAATTGTTTCCAAAGATTGGTTGACAATCTTAAGTTATTATTAGCACTATAATTTGATACATTTATTTTTTTTAGTTTATTTAATATTTTTTCTTATTGAGTTCAAAAGGTAGAGCAACTATGTACTTTCTAAGTCGCTGATACATCAACTTTTTGGCCGCATACAAGTATAGGTAAATATAATTACTTTATATTTTATCTCTGTTTATTTGTACTGTGGCTTGCAAAAAAAACGCGTACATCTGTTTTTCGTTGCATTAAGTTGGTCTGGATTTAATTTGTCAGTGTCAAACAATTAAAATTCAGACTGACAGAAAACGAGTAACTTAGAAGACGAATAGTGATTCACAGCAGTAGCGAATGATTACAACTTAAAGAAAAATACTATGATGCACAAATAATATGTGGGAAGAGGAAAAATTTGCAAAGAGAAAAGATGGTTGGAGATAGATGTCCAAAAATGTCGATTTACGATTCGGATAATGCCCTTCTGAATTAAGAAAAAATCCTTTATAAACCGCAAAGGAATCCATGTTCTAATAAATTTTCCTACACGCTTGTCACCAACACGTCGAAAATTACAAATTGAGCTTTAAAGAGTCTTGACAACAGCTAAAAAAATTATATGAATAGGACAGCAACTGACAATGGTATTTCGATTAAATTACATTATATTTATGGGCCGTTAAATATTTGGAATGTCGTGATTTTTATTGAATAGCTACTGTCCGACTCATATCAGGTAAAATAGTAATAATTGCAACGGCCGTTCCTAACCTGTATGTTTCGAAACATGACAAAATTCTCAAAATACCCATTTACAAAGCCAAAAATAGGTGAAAACTCGGCTACTTGATTTTGAAGGTGTATGCGGTTTTATTGCAAGCAAGTGTACAGAGTGGACCATTTTTGATGGTTTTTCAGGGTTTCTCAGTTATTTAAAGCAGCAAAAGAAAATCGTTCTCGCGACCCAGTGCTACTTTTTCGAGAAAAACCGAGTGGAAACAACAAAAGTTAGCTATCTCGATTCGTTCGGGAAATATCTGCCGAAAATGAATTTTCGCGAAAAACTATTTTTCACAATATCTCGGCAATTTGATGAGATATTTTGAAAATTCAAAAACTATTTTATTCAGCAATGAACGCAGATCTAACTGACGTTATTGTCTTTCGTAAAAGCCGCACCAGTTTTACGAAACCGAATATAACTTTTAAAATTTTAAACGGAAACCGCAGTTGGCTATGACACCAGTAAATTGCTTGTTTCCTTACCTTTTCAAAAATATATAACTCGATACATTTATTTTCATAAACAACGAAATTATTGAATGTTTTCATTTTTCTACCGCAACAAAGAATGAATACAACATTAAGTAGGCTTAGATTGCTAAAATTAACAAACGAAGAAAAAATCGTAATATGACGCTCTCCGTCAAAATTAAAAGAGGTGATGTTACGATGGTTTCTTACGATAATTTGAAGACACCAATAAAATACTGATTTAATAGGTTTACAAAAATGTATTGTTTATTAATTGGTTATTTGGAGAAATGGGACATGCTTCTAGCATATATCGAGAGCGGGAAGGATTTAATTACAACATCCGAAATATACTTCACTAGATACCCAGAAAGACGGCAACCAGATTCAAGAGTTTATAAGAGAATTGAAAATAATTTAAAACTGTATGGAGCTTTTGAGAAACCCAAACCAAAAAAGTACAGTAAACCTGAGAAAGAAAATGAGGTTATAAATGTTTTGGCGTTGGTTGAAGCCAATCCAAATATTTCTTCGAGAGAAATAGAAAACGATATAGGAGTAAGTAAAACAAAAACTTTACGAATTTTACAAGAGCATAAATTTAGACCATACAAATTTAGAATAATCATTTTCTATATCCAGAAGATTTTCAAAAAAGGACAGAATTTTGTCAATGGTACTTAAATAAGTGTAAATTGAACAATACTTTCCAAAATAACATCATTTGGAGTGACGAAGCCCGATTTACCAGCGACGGAACATTCAATCGTCATAATCATCATCACTGGAGCACTGAAAATCCTCATGCCACAACAACTCGACGTCAGCAAGGACAATTTGGAGTGAATGTTTGTTGTTTTCTTAAAAAGAACAAGTTACACTATTTTACGTATGAGCAAAATTTGAATGCTGCTCTCTATGTTGAGTTGCTAAATATACATTTGACACAATTTCTGAATAATATGCAGGATGATGAAAAAGAAGCAGCATGGTTTCAATTAGATGGTGCACCACCACATGCTTCATTTTAACTCAAAATGTTTTAAACCAGCGTTCTCCTGAGAAATGGATTGGTCCTAATGGACCTATAAAATAAAAAAAAATAATATCTGTATTTTATCTTAAAATAATTAAACAATACATCAATACATTTTTGTAAACCTATTAAATCAGTATTTTATTGGTGTTTTCAAATTATCGTAAGAAACCATCGTAACATCACCTCTTTTAATTTTGACGGAGAGCATCACATTACGATTTTTTCTTCAATTGTTGATTTTAGCAATCTAAGCCTACTTACTGTCATATTCATTCTTTGTTGCGGTAGAAAAATGAAAACATTCAATAATTTCGTTGTTTATGAAAATAAATGTATGGAGTTATATATTTTTGAAAAGGTAAGGAAACAAGCAATTTACTGGTGTCATAGCCAACTGCGGTTTCCGTTTAAAATTTTAAAGTTATATTCGGTTTCGTAAAACTGGTGCGGCTTTTACGAAAGACAATAACGTCAGTTAGATCTGCGTTCATTGCTGAATAAAATAGTTTTTGAATTTTCAAAATATCTCATCAAATTGCCGAGATATTGTGAAAAATAGTTTTTCGCGAAAATTCATTTTCGGCAGATATTTCCCGAACGAATCGAGATAGCTAACTTTTGTTATTTCCACTCGGTTTTTCTCGAAAAAGTAGCACTGGGTCGCGAGAACGATTTTCTTCTGCTGCTTTAAATAACTGAGAAACCCTGAAAAACCATCAAAAATGGTCCACTCTGTACGTATCTTGTCAATAAATAGCTATTATTGTTATTATAATGACAGAGGTGTCCGCAACTTTTCTTGTTCGGAACTGATAAATATAAACTTGTTTGTTACTTTTTAAAACTGACAAAATAATTGTGTATTGTTGAAGTGGAATGTGGTACCTTACAATTAGTATTACCAATGCAATTGCAAGATTTGGGTGTATCCATAAGAAACAATATAAAATTTTGAGTAAACTTGGTTATAGAGTTAGAAAAACAGATTACTAAAACCAATATTTATCGATTGATTCGATACTTTTCTCAGTTTTTATCAGATGTTAGATATACAAAAATTATGGTAGTGTCATTCGGAACTTAAAAGTGCTTATTTCAATATTTAACTTTAGAAGTAAAATAAGAAACAAGTGAACATAAACCAGTTATGCAGAACCAAAAAAATTGGTTCTTTTGTTGGTCTATCAGGTAGCTTCAATCCCGTAATGCCTTCGTGCTCAAAGTCTTTCGTCTTTCCAAAGGTAGAAGCGCTAGCCTTTTAACGGTGCAGGTAGAAAGAAGACCTTTATATCTAGTTCGTCAATACTGTTTCTCACAAAGTTGCCTACAAATAACAAAAACAGCAATGAATCATCGTGCTTTTAGAAAGCGGGGGTCACTTAATCCCGTATTTAATTGCGGAACGCAAGCTTTAATTGCAGATTACCCCAAGAGATTATAACAACGCAGACAATTCGAAATCCGAAGACAATGCGACGTCTATGTGCTTTGCGAAACCCGAAAGAAATCTCGTGGGGTGAAGTAAGTAGGTCGCCGTATGTCTTCGCAAGTATAATTCAGAAAGGGTGCGGTTACTCAGTCAGACTTTTACCTTATCTGCGGGAATGTGCCTGGTAGTCATTGTTGCCTGAAGCTGTGGGGAAGGTATCCAGTAATCCAGTAACACGAATGCGAACGGACGAAAATAATACAGGTCACTACACTACTCCATGGTGTCACAGCGAAAGCTCATCGCACTCACATTACCTAACCGCGCTTAAATACTCGGCCTCGCATTATTCGTTGGCCACCAAGATTTTTACCCCAATGCACACCACCTTCTAAGTCAAACACCCCAACACACTCACTGACAACTTCCACTTCAAACGATTAAAGTTCGGTGCTAACAACCTCTCAGCGGATACAACACAATGCAGCAGTGAGCAAGCTCCTATGCGCCACACGGCCTGCGCCGATACACACAAGCAGCTGGGCGAATTTCCTGCTGCAGCCCCGAACACGTTCGGTTTCAGTGAGGTGACGTCTCTCCATCTATTGAATGTCAAGCTTGACCAAAAGCTATTTAAGTGCCACTGTGCAGTGTGCTACCATCTGTGCACAGAAAATAAAACGAAATATGTAAAGTGGATAAAAGATAACTGCTATTTATTATCTATCCATTGTTATTTGAGGACAAACAATAAATGAGCACCTAGAAAATAAAATGCCCATTTATTGTAAGCGCCAGGGTTGGAAAGTTTAAAACAAGCTGTTTAAAACATAGTGTTTAAAACATGTTTAAAACACCGAATTAAAAACATACCATCTGTTTTAAACAAAATGTTTTAAACATGTTTGTTTTTTTTTGGTAATGTTTTAAATTCATTTTTTGTAATTTTAAGCTAAAAAAGAACTCTTCTGATATAAATGCTTTATTTTAAGTTTTAAACATTTTTTAAATGTTTTTTTTATTCATTTTCTTAGTTTTAAGCTAAAAAAGATCACTTTTGATATATGTGTTTTATTTTTGCAACGTAATACTGTGTAACCAGAAGTTAATTGTTTAGGGTCTGTATTTCACTGACAGATTAACTTTAAACTTTAGTTTGTTCTCATATCAATTGTTTTAACAATTGTAGACAATGCGTGGCTGAGCTGATGACGTGATAACTACACTGTAGCTCTGATTTGAATTAAATTTAAATTGCATTAGATTGATTATAATCAATTCATTAATTATTAGTGATCACTAGAATAATACTTATATTGTAAAATTTTAAAATACCTTTTCAATACGTAACCTTTTATTATTACATTAAGTTTTGAAACATATTGGGTCCTCCGCTTCCCTGTTCATACTATGGGCTACGGGATGTGTTATTATGTAGCAAACTTGCTTCAATTGTCAATGATAATGCAATGTTAGGTCAAAAATTGATCGTAGGATGTCGCTGTTTAAACTATTTATAACGTTATCGTTTCATTTGTCTTCATTGAATTTCTACCGTGTGTCCCAAGGCCGTATATTCGCCCTTCTAGAATTTTAAGATTTATTTAAAATTTGAAAACGATGAATTAAATAAAAATTTAATTTGAATTTTCAGACATATACCTACTGGACTTTTGGTTTCACCGGAAGTAATATCAACTTTGTTATTTTAAATGGAACATCCTACATGTTTTTACATATTTGAAATTTTTGTTTCCCTGTATTGTATTTGATTTTAGTTTTTATTGGGAATGTTTTTCTCAGTATGTTGACACCAAATAGTTCATAGTTTCTTTGAAAATCATTTAAAACACCGCGACCGTAGATCCTAAATAAATCAAGCTCTGCCTTAAATGATTTAAATTATTATCAAAGTACGTACATTATTTTTAAACGGGTACATAATCTAACATTACAAACTTTTCATCTTTCTTTTAATTAGAGATCGAATTTTAATAAATTCTTCTTTTTACACAAATATCAAATAATAATAATAATATATATCTTTTTATGTAAGCTGTAAGGGCAATTTAAACATTTAAAAGTTGTTTTAAACAGCTGTTTTTTTGTTTAAAACATGTTTAATTTAGGCTCAATTTTAAACATGTATTAAACAAAAAAAACTGTTTAAAACAAAAAAAAACAGAAGTTTTGTTCTTTAAAAAAACAGTTTTTTTTCCAAACCTGGTAAGCGCTTTTCTTAAATGGTGCTTTCTTTCGCTTAAAAGTTTGAATCGTGTTTCGATTAGTTTGGACCTGAATTTCGTAGTTGTTGCAACAAAACACCTGACTTGAATTTTTGCTTGACAGTTCATTTGTAAATAACCATAATTCAATTCAAGCAACTTTGAAAAATAGAAAGATTCAAAGAAAAGTATGTCTGTTTTTGAATCAAAACTCGTTTGGATCACAATTTTGTGAGCGGAAGAGAGCACCTAAAATATGAGTACTATAAAAAAATTATTATAACACCAAATTTTTAAAATTAAGAATAAAGGCTTGAGCATGTGCAGGATGTTATCGAATAAGATGGCAATAATTATACCACGTATAGACGACATTAAAATATTACAATTTAACCTAATTAATCTATACAGGCTGTCCGTTTTTCGAGTGCCACTAGGGGTATCTCAGGGGAACAGAAATTGGACTAAATATATATGTCGCAGGAATTTTGAATATCCGTATTTTTGCAAAACACCGAGTGGAATATGAGCACTGTTATGCAATCTTATTAATAAAAACAAATAATTTTGCAAAATTCCCAAGCACATTCGTAATATTGAACACGAGTTGATATTTATGCAATCTTACTATAGGATTTTGGTTATTTTGCAAATATTGTAATGTGTTTCGATAAGATGGTAATGTTTAACCAACATTATCCGCCATCTTTAGAAATTGTGCAAAAATTGTTTTAGTAATAGCTTTATTTTCAAATTAGATAATATAAGATAATTATTGTCGATATAACGTGCATACTTTTTTACTTCATTAATCAGTTCTACTAGAAATTGGATAGTTATTTATGGGACGGCTTGTGTTAAAAGCCATCAGTCGAATACGAATGTCTATTTTTTCCAAGTGACTGACATCAGTCTTCAACTTTCTAGACAGACTATTCATAGTTATTAAATAAAATGATTGCCATGCAATATTAACGTAATTTATTATTATTTATTAGATCACAGCTGTGGCTAGAAAATATGGGATTAATGCTTTCTGGAAATACTCTATGCGTCGTAAACAATATATTACTATAGCACTGCATATTTACATGTAAAGTAAAAAAAATATATGTATGCAATTTTAAACGTAGCTTTGCGCCAGTGGTCAAAGAAAACATTTAAATAAATTTTAAAATAAAAATGATTTATTTGCGCGAAAATTTTAAAATAAAAAATGCACATTTTCAAATATTTGTGCTTTGTAGCTTTTAGCGCCCTCTACGTTCACTTTTCATTTTACAGTGTACCAATTTATTTGAGCGAATACACTTTTACCATTGAGTCGGATCAATCATTGGTCGAACGTCTCAGTGATTGTCTCTGGTTCTGTTTTAACAACTACGGAATCCAGATCCAAAATATTCGAATCACGATTAAGTTTTTTTTTAGTTGCAACTAGCGGGGATTTTGCCTTCTCAGTTGGCACGGTTTTAAGATCCATGTGAGAGAAGAAATATTTTACACTTGGCAATGCTGATTTCTAATTTGTCAGTGTCAACGTCAATTGGTCAATGTTTTGGTTTCGAAAGACACGTTAATCCAACGTTAATACATCAATTTTTGCAGATATTCTGAAAAATAAATTATGGCTGGACTTAACGAAGTTCCCACAGATGAACTACTATCGTTTCAAGATTTCCCCGCCATACACTCAACGAGCCCAAACAGCAGAGCTCAAATCAACGTTGACATAACCCAACAGAGCACCAATGCATTCAGCACTTTCGATACCAAAGATGAAATCACGAAATCTAGACTCACATATGAAGAAGAGGATGAAGTCCAAGGTAATTAAACACTGTCTAAAGTAATTTGGCACAAATTTGAATGTTTGAGAATGTCTGGAAATAATGCTTCAAAACCTTGCAGGATGTAGTGAAAATTCTGCTTCAATAGTCACTTTTAAACGATTTACTTTTGCTTTCATGATAACTGATAAGTTGTCGGTAGACACACACAATTTACAAAAGTCTTGGTAATTTTTTGCTTAACTACTTAGAAACCAAAGTTAAATTATACTACTACAAATCTGTGGTACACAAATACAAAGCACATATTTTTTCTTGTCCCAAATACCATTGGTTATTATTGGAAAAACTGGGTGTTTTCACATTAGAGTTGGGATCAATATTGGCAAGGTGCCTTAATTAGTATTAAGTATACGAGCCCCGTCTCAGTGAAATTGGCCCAACTATTAAAAATATAAAAATTGTGAATTTATGTTACAATAAAGTAATACTGGTTGAAGATACATAGCTTTTCGTTCATCCACTTGTTACTCAAAGTATTTCTTAAAAATATTCTCAGATATTTTCAGTTTCAAGTTGTCATTTGGTAAAATAATTTGATTTTAACAAATGTATGACTGAAAAGTATCAAATTTGCTAGTCACTTTTTCGAAAGCAAGTGAGCTGTTTTGAAAAACGTATAGAAGCGGTAATAAGTGTGACGTAACACAGTGGTAACCATGTGGTTACTCTATCTTTAATTTTCGTCAATTTTTCAATTTGTGATAATATTAGATATATTTCCATATTCGTATTTTTTTTTAGTTATTCCTGTTAATTATAATTTAGTTTTATATGTGAAACATTAATAAACAATTCATGTATCATTACAATATTGTATTGATTTTCATAAATTTTCTTTCTAACGGGGCTTTAGAAAAATCTATTTTCATCAGTTGGGTCAACTTCACTGAGATAGGGTTCGTATTACATTAGCTCTTTCTCTATGTGTTTAAGTGAAATTTCAGCGCTGCATATTTCAGAAATTATGCATTTGCACAATATTTCAGTTCATAGTTGTGATCTACAATGTTTTTAATAGAAATCTACACAAAAACTTAGCAATTGAGAAGCAGTTAAAATAATAGTTAATCAGTTCTTGACACTTTTGGATGGTTTGAGGTTTCGGAATGCAATAAAAAGCAAAAATTTTCTGCACTGTCTCACTGTCTAAAAAAGAAGAGATCAATAAGGTTTCAAATAAATGTTATGCTTAAGAAATAAAAACAGAGAAGAAATTAAAACTATTGCATAAAATATTACTTTGATGGAGCAAAAGACGGCCAAGATAAATAATCAAATTCTTAACAAAAATTGTTAATAATGAACACTTACGTGTTTTCTGTAAGTGTCAACCACTTCCATGTAAATAATTTTTTTTATTGACCGATAATCAAAGTTGTACTCACAAGATTTATTTAAGAAATGAATTATAGAATTTAATTTGAGGTTTTGCTGTTTGCCAATGTGAGTTGAATGAGTAATATAATCTGTATACAGCGTGTCCCAAATTGAGTAGGCTACCATGGGGTAAGTATCTTATTAGTGAAGATTGTGATTTGGTTAAATGGGCAAAGTTTTGTAGTTTTACGCGCTTATTTAGATGACGTAGAGATAATTTGAAAATTCTGAATAGCACCGACATTATCGCAGAAAACTGAAAATCGCTGTTTTCTTTAATGTATAATAACTTCGTAATTATAAAAAATATAAAAAAGTTTTATGTAAGGTTTGGAAAAATACAGCTGAGAGTTAAGTCAAAAAAAAATTAAAGATGGGGGCTTTCAAGATATTGATAGCAACTTTCTTATATTAAATGGACGCCTTATTGGATTTTTATACGATTAAACAGCATTTTCCTCTTTCGTTTCAATCGTGTGTCACAACCCATATCTAAATAAAAAAATATCAAGAGAAATCATATTTTAATTATAAGTCAAGCACGCGAGGAAAAATTTAAAAAAAATTAAAGTTGTTTTTACTTAAAAAAGGTAAAACAAAAGAAAGTTATATGAATGGTCAAAGTGCCTGAATATTAATTCTTAAACACAATTGACCCCCATGTGTGACACACCTGGTGACACTGCTTCACGTAATTCTTCGTTGTTATAGCTGAAACTACTCATATATTTTTTTTATTATGCCCGCGAATAAATCACTTTTTGAATCATTGTTTTAATAATAGTAAATAGTAAAAAATAAAAAATATGGGAGTACATAGTTTCAACTATAACAACAATGAAAAATTAGGTGAAGAAGAAGTACAGGCATTTCATAGTATTAATCAAAATATCCTACAAAGTGTAACCTAGGAGTGTCACAAACCAGTGTCAGTTGTGTTTAAGAATTAATATCCAGGCATTATGAGCATTCATTATAACTTTCATTTGTTTTTTGAGTAAAAGCAACTTTTATTTTTCCTCGCTTGCTTGATTTAAAATTACAATATAATTTTTTTTGATATTTTTTAAAATTTAGATATGGGTTGTGGCACACAGTTGAAACGAGAAAAGAAAATTCTATTTAATCCTAGAAAAATCTAATATGGCGTCCATTTAAAATAAGAAAGTTGCTATCAATACCTTGAGAGCCGCCATATTTAATTTTTTTTTTGATTTAACTTTCAGCTGTATTTTTTCAAACCTAGTAACTTTTATATCAAACTTTTTTTCAAAAATCTTATAATTACGAAGTTATTAGACAGCGATTTTCAGTTTTTCTGCGATAATATGGGAACTATTCAGAATTTTCGAATTTTCTTTACGTCATCTAAATAAGCGCGTAAAACTGAAAAACTGCGCCTATTTAACCAAATCTCTATCTTCAGTAATACGAAAGTTACCCATGGTAGCCTACTCAATCTGGGACACACCGCATGCGACCAGTTGAAAAATTCTGCTCTCCAATAGTCGTGTTTTTTTCAACTATCCGACAAGCTCTGTACTGATCTGATCAGCACCAATAACTTAAACAGAACATCGTTTCTTTGAAAGCAATGTAATTTTCCATTGAATCTAGTTGGATCAGATTAGTTCAAGTGCAGCTCAGATAAGTTATATTTACAAAAGAACCCGACTAATGTTTACGCCAGTTTAATACATATAAATATAAATTTTCGTAAAATTGGATAAAAATAAATAAAACTGTGACTACTGAACATTACTAATAGAGGTGTGTTATAATCAAAGTCTTGCAAATTGAATTCAATTTCAACGATTGCTACACATCCCGTAAGGATCTAGATGCAGGAGTGTTGAATTGCGAATGGGAATCGGCAATGCATTCTTGAATTATTTCTGAGAGACTCTGGCCATAATCTTTAGTAAATTGCAAGTGGACATGTTTTTACTCTATTAAAGGAGATCCTAATAAATGAATGAATGAGTAAAAAGTGAACTTACAATGTAATTTGTGTGATTGATTTAGAGTGTTCATGTAATATTCCCCAAATCAATTCCGAATAGCTATTTTCTTGCAGAATCCGTTTCCAAATCATTTTGGACGATCGAGTATTACCAGCAATTCTTCAATGTAGATACTACGGATGTGTTACATCGAATTCTGGGCTCAGTTTTTCCTTTGAAAGATAGCACGTTTAAGAATCAAGTCAAAGCAAGACCAGATTTGTATGGACCATTTTGGATTGCAGTTACTTTGGTGTTTACTATTGCCATCAGTGGCAATATCGTAAACTATTTACAACATGTAAATACCACGTATCATTGGAAATATGATTTTCATTTGGTATCGCAAGCTGCCACTGCAATTGTTACTTACATATCGATAGTTCCACTTGCTTTGTGGGGCTTGTTAAAATGGAGTGTTGATATAATTGATCTGGATGGGCTTGAAGATAGTGCTCCACCTAAGATTTTAGAACTAATTTGTATATATGGTTATTCTTTATTCATTTATATCCCAATATCGGTGTTATGGATGATCCAAGTGAATTGGTTGCAGTGGTTGCTTGTGATAGTTGCAGCTTT
This sequence comes from Prosopocoilus inquinatus, assembly GCA_036172665.1. Taxonomy (NCBI): domain Eukaryota; kingdom Metazoa; phylum Arthropoda; class Insecta; order Coleoptera; family Lucanidae; genus Prosopocoilus; species Prosopocoilus inquinatus. The sequence continues at coordinate 36,262,829 of CM069869.1, forward strand.
GTTATCAGGTTCGGTCTTATTATTGACACTGACCCCTGCACTGAAATTATCAAAACATAAACTCATATTAACATCAGTTATTATAATATGTCATTTACTGTTAGCTACTGGTTTCATGTTATACTTTTTTCACGTCCCTGCCATAACAGAAGCACCACATCCTGTACAAAATTCTTCTGCGCGGTCTGTATTGCCGTCTCCTGTGACACCATCGCTTAATATCAGTGCAAATAAAGTTCACAAAGATTCATAAAAATTTATTCGACATGTACTTTAACATTTAATATACAAATATATAATATATAAACACAAATATAGTTTTTTTTTAATGGTGAGTTCTCACTTTAGAATGAATTAAAACCGTAAAACCATTATGAAAAATACACATCTGCCTCTGATTAGTTTTTGAATATGTTATGATATATGTAGGTTTACCAAAAAGAAAAATAATAATTACTCAAGCAAACGAAGCCACATTTACAACCAACCTAATCAAAGTGATGAGCAGTAAAAAGTTTCATGAACAAAACATGATATAATAATATATTAAGCAAAGCAGTAATATTTCGTAAGCTCATATCACGTAAATTAAATCAAAATCACAGTAACAATGAAGTAACGCAGATGATGTAAATGCGGCTTCAATAAAACAAATCGCTTAAATAAAACATTGTGAAGTGTATTATCAAGTGTTTGGATTAATAATATCACAATGAAAACTGACCAGTGACAATAAACCTCACAAAATTGATAATGACGGTAACTTAAACGTCTAAAAAATTATCACGGGATGCGGAACGGTACCACCAAGTCTTCTTTGTGTTCTATTTTGATGTCATTTATTGCAGCTGTTGCTTTTAAGACGGACGACTTAATCTGCAGAAAAAGATAGATTTTATTAATGAGGCAGTATTATTAAAGAAGCAGTACAAGTACATTTTTGTGTAGTGTAAATTATCTGACAGGGTCATTACCTCGAAAATTTACCAATAATTTACGTATTCTATCTCCAATGCTGTAACATAGTTAGATTTCTAGTCTTTTCTATTGACACACTGAGTGTGCACTCGAGAGTATTATGAGGTCAGAAGATGGAGATACTCTGAGTGTACAGCAGTGCTTCAAAATGCGACTATATGCAAGCGACCTGGCAATAAGGTTACGGACGATTTTATTGCTTTTCGTGGCATTTATTTTAAGCTCTGCTGTACAATCATTGTCAGTGCATTTGGTGCACGCCAACAGAAAACGCTATTAATATTTTGTGTGCGTGTCATATTTAAAATAAAAATTTATAAAAATGACGAGAAAATAGTTTTTAAACTTTAAACGGGCACTGTAAAATAGCAAGGAACGCAACGTTTCGTTGGCTTAAAAACTATTTTCTCTGACAATTAATATTATTATTATTTTACAGTTAGACTTGAAGAACTTCTTTCTTGAAGATTATCACAAAATTAAAATTGGTAGTTACGGACAGAAAATTTTCGTTACCACTAACGGGCGGATTTTCCATCTCAGTTCAACTTTAAGCTTCGCTTTATTCCCATGGTAACAATTGTAAGAACAGTTATTTCTCAGGGCCAGTCGTACCAAGGAGGTTTAAACTAGAGTCTGCGGTTTTGAACGTGTACCTAAGATACACGTCTACACGGACTCCGTGTAATAATATTCGCGAATTAAATTCACGTGTAATCAAATATACGTGTAATTGTGCATTACACGTGTATTTTACGGATCCGTTCGGTAGTTCAAATCAACGTAAGTTACCTAGCAATTGATATGCTTTTTCTACCGATAGCGGGAAGCACGATATACAGAACACTGGTACGCGCACTTTCCTATCTTCCCCATACAAAACGAGTAAGTCAAAAGTAGTGCCTAGTTACGTGATTTAAATTTTACCGTTAGATGACACCAATGTATGAAGGACTGTCACTAAACGTCATTAATGTACTCCCGTAGGTTATATTACGTGTTGTAGGCATTGATTGTAGGCGACGTATGTTCAGTATTTACGTGTGTATTAATGGCAAACTTTGGTTGGTGTGTAATGAAATAAAGAATAAACGGCGAGTGTCAAATTTAGCAAGCAATCAAATAGATGTAGAAAGATATTTACTAATGTTACGAGCAAGTACGTTTTGCCTTGATTTTTACAAACCTTTCAGAGGTTATTGGTATTATTTGTTTCTTGTATCTGTTTGGTAGTGGTGGAAGAAAGGGCAGATATGAGATTAGCATTAGTTCAGTAGGAGCATACATTTAGTTGAGGAATAGCATCATCTGTCAGTGTGCTTTGAATGATTTCATTTCCACTGACTTAACGATTTTTTACAATTTTTCTTGAAAATGTATCAAGCACACAAAATGTTGCTGTAATATTGTGACACCTGCATTTTGATTCATTCTTGAAGCCTTTCCAAAATCTATAATTAACAATATTTCATAATTAACGGTACGAATCGTAAGTCTACATCTGTAACCCAAATTGGTTTGACAGCAGTTTATTCTGGTTAACTGAAAATTTAATGATGCTTTAAATATCTATGCTTTAAATATCTACTATATTGAATCAATGCACAACGAGTATCTTCATCTTGTGTTATTACAAGATGCAAACAGTCTGACTGCAACCAGTGCAAATGAATCGAAGACGCTATTTGCTTCACTGTTCTTTCTCAATTTCTTCGAGATTAATAAATCATTTTATTTTCTGAAAGAGCCAGAGTGAAACGTAGATAAACTTTCATTACGTTGGTCATCATCATCAGTTTTGTGATGCAAATGAAGACAAGTGCTACTCTCACGGTAATCTTGGAATAAGGGATGTAATCAGATTAAACAATATGTTTATTAAATTAGAAATAATATAAATAAATAGAAGGTTATGAGCCTCTCACATAACACTTGATATTTTCAGCTTCGATGGAATTAATTTGCAAGGTCATCAAACTTGAAGGAAACAAGCTGCAGTAACGTTTAGATGTTTTAACTTTATGCACTTTTGGTGTCACTTGCACGCAGAACTGATGTTACTAGATAGGTACTTTTGTGAGTTTATATCCACTCGTTATATTGAGTACATTTTTATCAGTACATCGGTCAGTTTAATGTCAGATGGATTGGTGGATATTCTAGGTTAGATAGCAATCTTACGATGTGTTCATGTTTATGTTAAAATCTCCTTGCTTCAATACAAATTAACTCTGAGAAGTCTTTCTATTTTGACTGCAATGTAACTAAATTAGGAAACGAATTAAATTATTCGCCAATACATACCCTCTTTAAATTAAAATTTCTACGCCTGACAACTTCGCTTTAAATTCATAGTTAAAATTTAAAATGCAGTATTTAACCTCAAACCAGTTGTTGCGTAGTGACTTCTGTTTATCTCTGCCCATGTGTTTTGTGTTTACCACAAGAGCCTCAGAAGAACCGGCTGCGGAATTTGATAAAAAGGACAGTCCGCGATATGGTTCTGCCATCTAGCGAATTTTTACAAACTACTCAACTTGCTCAAAATTTTAAACTGAAAATGGCGGCGAGTGAGCGTACCAGTGTTCTCTATATCGTGGCGGTAAGGTAACTTTTATACGACAGTCAAAAACAACAGCAATAATTGACAACAGTTTTCGCTCTATTTTGATGTTCAGCTGAATTCAGAAAAAAAAAAAACGAGAAATGAAGTTTCTCCAGTTTATTCTATTTGTCAATTAATTGCCTGCTGGACAATACCTATCAAGAAAATATTAACGTGTAATATAAATACACGTGTAAAACAAATACACGTGTAATATAAATAACGTGTGAAACAAATACACGTGTATTTATTATTACACGTACTAAAATTTGAATCCGTGTGTTACACGTGTACTGACATACGTGAAATAGGGATCTCTAGCTTAAACTGACGTTCAACTGAACCAGGTTCAAAGTAAACAAATTCGCGTAGGATCTTAAGGCTGTTTGCTCGGCCCCAAAATCGTTTTTCCCATTTCCTGGGCTTATTTTTCATTAAAATCGTACCAATTTTTCGCGAAAAATTTTTAAATAGATTCTGTTAGGCGGCTAAAGGCTCGTTTTTCGAGAATTGCCAAAAAGGCCTTAAAAAAAAATTAAAATTAAAAAAATTCGAAAATGCAAGCCTTTAGCCGAAATTTCGCAGTATTCAATAATAATAAACCGTTTAGTTTTATTTTTTATTTTTAAAAATAAGGTCAGGAAATGGGAAACAAATTTGAAATTTTCGGAATGAAATCGCTGAAATCAAATGTGGTATGTGATACACGCTAGCTCCGCCTTCGGGCCTAGTGCAAGAGGGGCGAATTCGCACATTCATTCTCCCGATTTAGTGACAGATGAAGAGTATGAGTGAGAGCGAATGCGTTTCAGTGCGTGTATGAGTGAAACACAGAATACACGCACCGTAAACACACGAACGCTACCGAGCGCTGCCAGAAAATAATTCTACAAAGATTTCTCTTTTCAGAGTCGTGCTTTTTGGTAAATTTTTTTACGGTACATTGAAAGAAACATTTTTGTCATAATAAACTTCTGCAAATCTGGTAGTCATGCACTTAATTAGTTTTAAAAAGGGGATGTTCAATATTTTGCTCAATATTTTGTTATTTATTTGTGTACACATTTACCTTGACATCATTAAAAATGCCTGTTAATGCATGTAATTAATATTATGTGATAACACAGGAATAAACAATAAGTAAAATGGGTCGGTGATGTAACATTTTGAATATCAAGTTCACCCAAATAGTGAAACGGAACTGCGTCAAATAATTTTTGTTTCTACACAACTAATTGAATAAAATATAAATACTTGATGAATACGAGGATTCAGACCTCATCAACTGTAACCTAATCTACAACCACGGTTTCAAATTTGTAAGTGCATCTGCATTATACGGTATTTTTAAACATTCGTCAAGCATCTCAAAAAAAAAAATTAAAAGCTTGTTTTTGATCCTGTTAATATTAACGTTCTGGTGATAATAGTGCGGCAATTTTGAATCATATTGTACTACACACTAAAAGAATCTGGAACACGTAATACGTTCTGTTGTAAATACGAGGAGTTAATTATTGTTGCTATCATGTATTCGTCCGTTTGTTTATTTCCGTGTTTTTTAAGTTTCTCTAGAAACAAGTTTAAAGTTGCATTCAAACTAATAGCGTTTTCCACTGGCTGCACTAGTGCGCACTGAGTGTATTTCCAACTCGTTTCAGCTTTATGTAATAAAACGAGATGGAGATACACTCAGTGCATACCGGTGCAGCCAGCAGAAAACGCTATAATAAAATAACTCAAATATGTATGCACAACAATTGTCTCAATTTTCTTTTAGTGGACATAGTACAGTTAGATATTATATGGCATTATATAATATGGAATCTTGCAGAGCAGATTTCAAATACAGATCTATTTCAGAATTGTCACCAGATTATCAGAAAGAGGTTTCAACTGTCCAGATCGATCAGGATCGTTATTTTAATTTTCTTTTAAAGCCAGTATAGGCAGCATATGTTCTAAATGAAAATATTTTAACTTCGGCTTCATTTTATGCCAAAAATTGTCATCTTTTTTAATCTGAAAAAGAAAACGTATTACAGGTGTGTTGTAAATGTAAATTGCTTGTTATTTTTTCTAAAATCGTCTATAATTTCTATTTTATACACTAGTCTTCAAAACCAAATCGGTTTTACTTATTTTATTGTCAAAATTATAGCTTTCGTGTGCTTAAAAGTTGAAACTATTACAAAAATAATCTTATAAGATTTCAGAAAAAAATAATGTATTATGATGAATTCAGAACTTTCTTGACGTTTATGTAAATAACATTACTTGTTCACATATCATTCCCAAAGGTGTCCATACAACGAATACAACTATTCGTTAAAGCCAACTGCCCTTGAATCCGATAATAGTAGATATGTGTTTTCTTCAGTTTCACAGTATTGCCATCCAAAAAGAAATAGGGCATAACTTTCATCTTTGCTGCTTCCTGAGGAGTTATTTTGAACTTCGCTAACTTATAGGGACACTTGATCTCAATTATAGCATCCTCACCAACTAGTCCATCAGGACTAGCTCCAAGATACGGCATTTCTTTAGATATAAATAATCCGCCGTTCAACTTTATGTCCAAATTCCTGTGAAAATTGTTTTCTCGCAATTTCTTCATGGTTACGGCACCAATTTGTAACTATACTTTCGAAAAATTAGAGGAAATTAATTTTTACACCAATTTTTTGGTATCAGTTGTTTGACGTCTTTTACAGACAATACCAAATTTCGTTGCTGTTAGTCTTCGCTCTTTATGCCATTTCACTTTGGTGTTTTGGCCAACAGTGTTTCCCTCTAACGATTCTAACTCTACCTGGGTCCTGCTCAAGTAGTTCATTAAAGATGATTTATTTTCTTCTAAGTTTTTAAGAGGGATCACCTCTTCTATTAGTCCGTAGTCACCCTCAGCTTCGGCTGCCTGTTTTCTTTTCTACCTTGCCCAAGAAATAGTCGTGCTCTGCATTTTCGGTAAAAACGTCTCCTACGCAACTTTGACGTATACAGTGTACCCGGATAGAAAGATGATTAAATTAGCAAAAGGTGCAGGTTCGAGAGCTTATTAAGAATCCATTTTCAAATATTACTTGTCATGGCCAACTTGATTATATTGAGATGCGGTTTGAACTAGTTTGCACGATAATTTAAGTACTTTTATGGGCACTTAATCTAACCTAACCTTAAAATTTTAAATTGGTGATTTTGTTGGCCCCATTAAGAGAGACTTTTTTTCTAAATGCAATGATGTATCACATGATATGGAAACTTCTTCAAAATTTTGGGAAACAGAACTTATTCTTTTTATGAATAGAAATCGCTAGTGCCATGATCACAAAACTTTGTTATCGAGACTGTTGCAAGCTAACCGCGCCCTTGTTAACGTTGGTAATAAACGGGCGTTTACATTACATACATATTTGTATTATACATGTGTCCTACATATTGTTTGACAAGTCTGGAATGAATCTGAAATTTGTCTCATACTACTATTACATTTTTCATGTATTAGACATGTATCCGACATGTTTTACCAGACAGATTTGTATTCCAAATTAATGGAAAACACAGCGATCGCAGACCATACAAAGGTACTTTACGCACGTGCGGAATAGTTAGCTGTTTTAAACTATTAAGCGATCTGATGGTTTGTGACGATGGAGTGATCCAAAAAGAGCATAGTAATATTATGCTGCCGCGGCCAAAAACAAAAATTGATTGTCATCTTTCACGAGAGATACTTTTTCTTATTATTAAATACTAGATATGTAGCGAACAGGTCACATAGTGTAAACGATGTCCTGTGCTAGTATTTGTCGAAGACTTGTGCTAAAGATTCATCAGGATTTGTATGCTACAAGTCGACAGTTTTGTAAAGATTTGTTTTTGAATTTATTGAAGACATGTATTTAATATAAGCACTCCTTAAGGATTGCAGAACTTTAAATAGGTCTCGATTCACTTGATTGCGACTATACGTATACCAAGTGCTACAAGAACGTAGAACTTACTCGTGAAATATACGAAGCTCAGTATCCAGAAAAGGCTACACAGATGAAGCTGCAGTGCCACTGATCGTTCGTGGACAATCGTGTACAAGCGATTAAAATTTTAGACCAATGAAATTCTTATCTTTTTGGCACATCATACCCCTAGCTGATGTGATATTGGTTTAAAATTTTAATGGCTCGCTCATCATTGGCTGCAATCGATCAGTGCCACTGCAGAATAACTTGATAAACAAAAAGCAAAATTTCTGTGATCATGGCACTAGCGATTTCTGTTCGTAAAAAGAATAAGTTCGGTTTTTCAAAATTTTGAAGAAGTCTCCATATCGTGTGCTACATCATTGCATTCAGAAATAAATTTTCTCTTATAAAGGTCAAGAAAATTAGGGAGTACCAATTTAAAATTTTAAGGTTAGGTTAGATTATTGAAAATTTGTAAAAATGAGATTAGTTTTATTAAGTGCCCATAAAAGTAATTAAATTATCATGCAAACTAGTTCGAACCGCATCTCAATATCTTAAATAACAAAAAAGTTACGGCAAATAAAAGAAATGAGGAGATATTGGTTTTAGTAAAATTTTAACCAAGTTGGCCATGACAAGTAAGTTTGAAAATGGATTCTTAATGAGCTCTCGAACCTGCATCTTTTTGCTACTTTAATCATCTCTCTATCTCTTCAAAGACAGAAGTTACCCATGCTGTCCCTACGTATCCGGGCACACTGTATACTTTGGTATATTTGCCTGGACTTTTCCCGATCATTCTCTTATAAATGCGGTGGTGATATTGCTCACTGAAATTTTAAGAAAGACTCGCAGCGTGGCATTTCACTTCGTAGCTATTTTTCAAAGAGAAGTTAACTCTTTTTCCACCAACAAATTTTGAAACAATTGAAATGTACGTCTCCGCTGCATTAATGTTCATATTTAAAAGTAAACTGTGCATTATGCGTCAAATGATTGCAGCAAGCAATAATATCATGAAGTCATCCACATTCTACTAAGTCTGGAACTAAATTAATTTCATTATCTTTGAACCCGGTGCAAAAATAAACGTCACAATCAGAATGATCGCCGATTACGTGCTTAGGGCAATGAATTATCCTCCTTTTTTAACGCATTAACTTGCTCTATGAGCGTCGGTACATTAGAGCAGTATTAATTCCTATTCCAATAATCATAAGCACAATTATTCTGTATAATGTATATTTTTTCTTTACGTCCACTTTAAACCGCAATACTTCATTGTGCCTAATTTTAGTGCAGGATCTAGTCTAGTGTAGTCTAGATAAAAAAGCAACCCACGTAAAATTAAAAAAAAAAACAATTTTATAGGGGTAATAATAACGGTAATGAAACAACAAAATGACGTTATTGATTTACAGAGGAACATGCTATGCGTTTTTTTTTGTGTCGTTTCAATTCTGATAAACTTTCACTTTCCGACAGACGTAGTTTTATTTTCCGAGTTTTACATAGTTTCTGTGTTAGATCAGGTCGCCGTTTTTATTTACATCACTTTTACATAAAAAAATTTACTCATCTGACCTTAGAATTTGCAGGAGGCCGCGGGCGGTAGCCATGTGAATGAGGCCTTATCGGAATATTCTCTTGTGGGTGTGTCAAACTGACACGTAAACCAATCAAAAATAAAGATCAGTGACAGCAGAGTCATAAATTACAAGGAAAATGTTTAGGTGGTAATTCTGTTCTCTGTTCTTTTCGTTTGTGTGTAAAAATGCAGGAACACATGTTGAACGTATGTTTCTTCTAAATATATGCGAAAAATAGTGATACGCCCATTTGAAATCGAGTTCAGCTGTAAGCGAGCATACAGCCTTAAGGATATATGGTAATTAATACATTCACAAACAAAATTTGATGCGATTTTCACTTTGAACCTGGTTCAGTTCAACGTTGATTTAAACCCCGTTGATACAACCGACCCTAAGAGAATTAAACGAAGCTTAAAGTTAAACCCTGATTGAAAAACTGGCCCTAAATGTAATAGTGTAAACTAGAGGGTCACTAGTGTAAACAAGTCTTTAGGAACAAATTACCTCACTTTTGGTTTCACTCTGTAATCTCATTCATATCCATACCCGCCATATTGACAGTGAGATGATATTAATCCTCATGTTAATCTTAGTGATTCAGTAGCGTCAGATTATTTTTGTCGATCTCAATACTCATTTGGATATCTAAATTCTACCTTTATGAACAATAATTGTAATTCTGACTTTATTGCAATATGATACATCCGACAATCGACGCCTAACATAAAATAAATATAAACACTTAATTTCCAAACGTCATTTACAAAGACAATAAAGACTGGTTTCCAACAAGAAACGTATCTCATTTTTACGACAGTGGGATGACATTGGCACAGTTGTCAACTTGCTGTTGCAAGAATGCGAAATATTTCTTGACGTAAACCAATCTTTATTCTCATTTTGACTGACGTTTGAAAATTAAATTTTGAAGTTTCTTTTCTGTCAGACATAAATTGTCGGATGTATCATATTTGTATAATGTTACAGTTGCTATGGCTCGTGCATAATATATTTGGGTAGGCGCCAGACATACTCCCAGAGCACTTGTTTTGTCTAACACATACTAACAGAAAACAAACAATACTATAACAAATTCGTACGCACGAGCCGTCGCTGTAGTTACAATTATAATTATTGTACTATTTAACCCTACAAGAGAAAACTAAAACCGACCAAAACAATCTGCCACTGAATCGCACGTGTTTTAAATCATCCTGCGATTAATACGAATTTAACTGAAGCCAAAAATGAGGTTAATTGTTTTTAAAGGCTGGTTCACATTGGTATATTTATGTAATAACGATGGTGTTCGAAATTTTCTGTCCGGAACTGTACTATGTCCGTCAAAATAATCTGGAGTACGTAACATTTCCTATTGTAAATAAGACAGATTAAGCATTGTTGCTGTAATATATTCGTCCGTTTATTTATTTCTGTGTTTTTATGTTACTGTAGAAATAAGATATAAAGCTTCATTGAAACTAATAAAACAACTCAAAAATGTACTTGTAGACTTGTCCCAAATTTTTTTAGCGGGCACAGTACGCGCCTATTTTAAAATATGAACATTATAAAAATCAAAAGTCTATTTTCGCTGTGCATTGGTAGCTTCCTCAGGAGACAAAGTAAATTATTATTTCTCTTATGGACGAAAAAATCTTGCGACAGAAAATCGCTTTTTGTGTGTAAGCAGTTTAAGTTCATCTCTTATTAGAAACAGCAATTTTATAAAACATAAGTTAAAGACCGTAAGGTCAGAAAATATGAAACAAAAATTAATTATTAGTCCCCATATTTTATCTCTATTGTATATCAGAAATAATCTTCAACAGGTGATGATGAGTAATACTAATATTTTGAATGAATTATTTATTAATAGTCGGCTAGGAAAGTTTATATCACAAAAAATGAAAACATTGACCTTTACTTTTTTTTACCGTGTATTTACTTTAATATAAAACATTGCAGTTACGTACAAATCTGAGAATCCATAGCAACGTTTACAATTTGTAAATTAAACCATCCTTTTTAAAATGGAACATGAGATGACAGGTGTCATGAATCAGTTCTATTATTAAGTGCTTTCAATAAACTTGTACTACAAAATAATAGCGACTCTTTCAATTATATTAGATAAGTATATTCTTGTGTGAAATAAGGAAACTTAAAACGTAAGGAAAACAGGAATTCTTTAATTCAAACAAGTTTTCAAAAATTTTCGTTAAAATAAAATCACGGTACGTTGTACCCAGGGACCCTAAAAGTGACTGACATTTCACATGTCAAACAGGGTCGGCAGTACAACGTCATTTCGTTAGTAATGTCAGATTTTATAGTTGGGATGACCGACCTAACTTGATATGATTTTCTCGTGGGTTATAAATAATAAAACATAGTATTGCTATGCCGCAAACGATTCGGAGCTTGGCAAAATGGCGGATTTGACGTTTTACTGCCGAACCCTCTCCGACATGTTAAATGTCAATCAAATTTAGGGACCCTAATTGTACCCATTTAATTAAATTAATATGTTTAATAGTTATAGTTTTCACGGTTCCCAATTTAAGGTTCGTACACACTTTTAAATTCTCACGTTCATTTAGTTAATGCTGTGAGTAAAATTGTTAAAGAATTAAGTCACTCTGACGAAGATGAAAGAAGTTTTCATAGTACTATTTTTAAAACTTAAAGAAAACAAACAACGTTTTTATTAGAAAATTAAAATTATGTCTATTTTGTTTGGCTTTTACTGATTGATATTTGAAAGGATTTCTTTCTTCCTCTTAGGAAACTTTTGTTGTAATGTGTTTGTATATCTACTAGTAAACCTAATTTAAAAGATATTTTGGTATACTTACTAAATCCAGAGCGTCCCTCTCGATTGGCTCCGAGGAGAGTACAAGTTCAGGAGATGGAATATCTTGCAAGAGACACATTTTACTCCGGGTAGGTAACCTATTAGCGGCGCAAATCATTTGAACCTTTACTCTGTACTGTTTTGAACGTTCTACATATTCATGTTGCTGTAAGTTGTGAGAGTCAAGCGCGGCTACATCTATAACATTCCTGAAAATGTCCAGATAAAATAGTTTTAACATGATTGATTACTTCTTAAGAAAAAAGTAGACTTACGTTGCTGTTTCCTGGAGTATTTTATTTAGAGCGGATTGTTCGTCAGTCTTTTTAGGCAAAGTGTTGAAGTCACGACTAAGTAAATCGTCACTACAAAATGAAAAATTCATGAACACATTTGAAAAAGTTTGCAGAAAAAGTAAAAAGTCTATATTTTTTTGCATAGGGAGGATTTCTTGAAAATATTGATATTTATAAAATTTAAGATTGTATGCGGGGTGGTAAGAGAAATTGTATGAATTCAAGGAGGTTAAGTCCTGAAAGAGTAACAAGCCAGCAGAAAACCAGCTGACTTTCGGACGCGCACTCCCCTCTCTTGTTTGGCAAAAATAAAGAGAACTGGAGAAAACAAACGCTCTGGGCTAGACAGTTTCTTGGAGTACATGTTATATGGCATGGCGTCCTCTAGTCACTCAACCTCGTTGGTATAAATCAATCTAAAGGCAGCGCTAGTCAAATGTAATACTATTTCATGTATATTTTGACAGAGGATATGAAACTTCCCTGTTTATTTATTAGAAAAACTATATTATTATTTTATTGTTTTATTATGTTAGAATTGTTGTAATTTTTGTTACAACAATTTATTTGCATACTCTAGTTAGGTTTTACCAGGATTTCCGTAACTCTTGCAGTAAATACTGGAGTATACGTTAAGACGAGCCTGGCCTAATCAGTAATGATATTCTTGTTTTACAAGTTTTATATCTTTGCTGATATTTTTTTTAACCACCAACATACTCTTCACAATTAATTTTAAAAAAACTAGTAGGCTAAATTGTTTATATTTCCGTTATTCACTTTTGATAAAGCAAATAATTAAATTTGCGAAACGTCAAGTAAGTTCGTTTTTAAAAAGCTTTTTTATTTGTTTCATATTCTCTGCAATTCTCACGAGCAAGAACTGTCCAAAAATTAACTATGAAAGACAGAAATTTAGGTTTTTTGTATATTTTGACGCTCAGCAAACCGTTAAAAGTAACAATAAGCACAATATGTACTGAAGTTTCTGATGTTCTGATTATAGCGTTTTCTGCTTCTTGCACTTTCTTGCACTCAGTGCAAATGTTACATTTCACTGGTATTGTGTTTTGTTTTCCACTGACATACGAGCCTTATAAAAAATTTTCCCATATGGTGCGAACTCTTTGGCGGTCACTGTATACATGTATCGGTGGGAACATGAAAAAACCTCTGGTGTTGTAACTTCCTTATTTTTACCAGATTTTAATAAACGATGCGCCAAACAAAATCATTTTAAAAGTACTCTAACCGAACATAAATTCGGGCTCTCTTTTTATACAGATGTCCCAACAAAAATGTATCCAGCTTTGCTACTTTCAAATCTTATTTCTCTAAATGTAGTGCAAATAAATCGATAAGACTTGAATTTTGAATCGAAGTGTTTTGTTTCTGAAACTCAAGTGACAAGTTCACCAAAATATCTTATCAAACATGTATTTTGTACTATTTTTTCTAATTTTGGTTCTTAGATATGAAGAAAAGCTTAAAAATCTGCCTTATTTTGTAATTTAATATAGGAAAATTTTGTTTTGTTGATGGAGATTGGTGACATTGGATAACATTTAAAATAATTTCAAACAAATATTATTAGAGATCCTCTAGTTACGGAATACGAAATAACTTAAAACAGAGCATGTTTTATTGAAATTTTACACTCATTTTATTTCTAACGACTTTCAAAGAAAATATGACGTATTTGGTATCAATGTAGTCAAAAAAATGTTCTGTTGAACTAAGCTAAGAAACATGAGATTCAATTAAAAAACATGAATTACGACCTAATGAAAATTTCAGATGCTAAAAAAACAAAATACCATTAAAGAAGTGATTTTCTCGAAACACTTGATCGCATTAGATCGAAAAAGTGTGATTCGTAGCTCTCTAGACTGACAAATAAAAGTTTTTTTTTTTCGTTGTCATGGAAACCAAAATTAACAATTAATACGTATTCGGACTCGTAATGATCCGTAGATTTCAAATATCTAAAAATATATAGGGTGTTCCATTTAAAATAAAAAAGTTGATATCACTTCCTGTGACGACTGGCAGTATGCCGAAAAATTCCATTTTTTGTTTAATTTATTGTCTCCAAAATTCAGGTTAATCGATTAATAAATAAAGGATGAGCACATGGCCTGGGACACTCGGTATTTTATGAAAAGTGAAATATAATTTTCTATTTTTTCCCGCTATCGAAAAGAATTTTTCATTTTCAACAACATTTTTGGGAGTTTTAGGAAAAGCAAAAACTTTTATAAACAAAGACTTTTCTCGAAAATTCTAAAATACAAAAGTTTTTCCTATTGTGAACCCAATCCGTGTACACAGTGTATATTAATATAATTAATTCGCTCGGTTTCTTCGTCAGAGTAAGCGAATTAGTAAAATATTCGCTGCTTTTCTTCGTCAGAGTAGGCGAATTAGGGTGACATTTTTGTTGATATCACAATCGTATATGAAACAGTTATGTTTATTTTTAATTTCGTCTTATGAATTTGATATTGTGATGAAGACAATGTTGCCAGCCTAACAGTAATGCATTATGCAGTGATATTTATTCTGGCGTTTCTGAAAATACAAATAAACAGGAAAATATTTCATTCGTCAACAAACAGATAGGAAAGTTGATACAAAAAGTCAATTCATGAAAGATTACACGCACGTCACGCACAATACTTGCCTGCTTCAAATAACTGCATTTCGTTAATCAACACCAAGTACGCAATTTTTATGTATAAATTCAAATATGAAGTTAATAATAGTGTTTGTTTAGCACAGTGCAATTATTTGAAGCTGACGAGTATTATACTGGGTGTCTCATAAGAATACTTTAGTAGTAGTAATATTTTACATTTGAAATTTGGGGTATTTAAGAATTAATTGAACACAGCTCTACA
Source organism: Prosopocoilus inquinatus (assembly GCA_036172665.1). Lineage (NCBI taxonomy): Eukaryota > Metazoa > Arthropoda > Insecta > Coleoptera > Lucanidae > Prosopocoilus > Prosopocoilus inquinatus. The sequence continues at coordinate 36,278,022 of CM069869.1, forward strand.
GGTTGTCTCAGAAAAATGATTCGTAACTTTCAGAAGAAGTAGAGGGTATGTAACTAAGCAACTTTTATTAATAAAGTTGTGGCCGGAAATGGTTCTAAGTCAAGTTAAAATGAAGTAAAGAAAATGAAGACTGGAAATATTCTCAATGGAAAAAATTACTTTTCTATTTATTTCGAGTAACTACAAAATTTTAATTAATTTCATGTTATTATGAAAACATGAAAAATTATAAAAACTGTTCAAAATTATTAATATTAATCTAAATAGCTGGGGACGATTACGAATGGTATCGAACGCAAGTACAATTCTAGTTCCTAATTCCTCTTCTGAGTTGACACGCGCTGAAGGCGATCGATTTAATATTATATTAAATTTAAAAGAAATAAAAAAATTTGCATTGGTAGGTATTCTCTTAACTCCGAGGAGGATTTTCGTCGCAATCGTCGCTATCATACGTATTAAAACAACGTCTTGTGAACGTCTTTCCACAATACACTCCTGGTAAATCTCTTAAAATAGATAGTCTATGCAATACCAGTCCCTACAGAAGAGGAATTAGTGGCTAGAATTATTCTGTTATTAGATAACCATTCGCAATCGTCCCTGCTATTTAAGATAATTCGCCATTGAATTATAGGCGTTATAACCAGAGTTGAGACAACTTCAGGAAAATAATTAAAATAACCGCGTGTATTCAATGCACGATAAATTTTATTACGACAGTACAATCACATTCTAATATTATTGTAGTTGGTTAGTCTTAAACTAGTTTCGGCGAGGAATTTTTATTGTGGAATATGTGGAATGTGTGCGTTGGACACACGGGGTTATTTTAATTCCTTTTCTTGATTTTGTCTTGACTCAGGTTATTATAACTTATGCATCCAAAATGGAGGCCATAATTTCGAAAGGTTTTAAAAATTTTTCATGTTTTCAAAATAAGTTGAAACTAATTTTAATTTTGTAGTTATAAGTGAGATCCCCATGCTTGGGCTCGAAAAATGGACAGCCTGTATAATAAAATTGAAAGTAAAAATTAAATATTAAATCAATTCAACCCAACTGATCTCAACCTAACTTCATTTAACGCAAATTAAAATAAAAAATTGCCAAAAAATTAAAAGTATAAAAATTGTTAAAAAAATACAATTCAATTAAAATGAAGCTCAACCAATCTCATCGTCAACATAATCCAGCTTAGCTCTATTCAACTCAAGTAAAATTTTAAAAAAGAAAGTAAAAAAGCTAAAAAAAACTGTTAAATGTCAAAACTTAAATTTTACGTATTTTAGAATTGTAACTTTCACAGCCAAATAAAAATTAATTCGCCCGTTTTGGTCACCATTGTAGAAGAAAGTAAGCCAAACGGTTACTACGGTTTATCGCCCATTCAGTTATCATGAAATGGGATTTATCAATCGCAACGATTGGCAACACTGTCTGACTCATTACGAAATTTTCCTGTGATGGTCACTTCTTAAGTTACACAATCATTTCAAAGTTAATCAAAAATTTCTCAAAATTAACTTATTAATATAAATTCTGGAATTATGTCCAAATTAAAAAAAAATCTGTCAGCTGTGGAATTACTTACAACATTTTTCTTACAATCGGTTTCATACTGTATATGAACTAATGTCAGCTTATAAAGGATGCACATTTTTTTGAGACAACTGCAGAAATTCATGTGAATTTGTTTCTTTTTTTTTTGGGTGGGGGGGGGGGGGCGTCAGTTACTATTTTGCCTGAGGGCGTCGAATTTTCAGCATGAAAATCTATAGCCACAGTTAAAAAAGGTACACTGGTAACACTGTATTGATGTTTCATTTAAAATAACAAAGTGATATAAGGTTCAGACCAAATGGAACACTCTGTAGAGGCCAAACTAATTTTAAAATATGCTCCAAATGACACAAAGTAACTATCATTTGAATCAGTTTTTTGCAAACTGAAGGAAGCTGCTTTAAGTGGAAGATCCTGTATAGTATACGATAACCCCAACTTTCTTATTACAGAAAATATTGTGAAGTTCAAATAACTTTTATTAACAAATTTGAAATTTCCTTCCAAAACCGATATTCAAAGTAAAAGTAGTAAAAGTGGCCTTATGCTATTTCATACATCAGGTCGATTAAGGCTGGTTCATAACTAATAATTCAGGGCCAATCCAGAGATGAAATTTTAAGATATGTAAAATTGTATAAAATTTTGTGCAAAATGAGAAAGACAGGCTACCACAGTTAATGTTCATTGGTTGATTTGATATTTCTCTGTGACTTTGTGCAAGAAATTGTAACAAATCTTGCAAGGGCTTTACTATATATTTTATTTTTTAATACGATTACTTGAGTGTAGATGATTACTTGTATATCGTATTGAAATTAAAATCAATTCATTTATGTCTAACAAAACAATGGACACTAGCTCTCTTATGCTTTAAACAAACAGGTTAATGTAATAAAATTTAAACTGTAACATTAATCAGCTTATAAATTGAAGTAAACATGAATGCAACTAAAATTAGAATATTTGGACAATGCAAATTGCATGTTATTTATAGGAGTGTGGCATACCTGTTTACCCTTTGTATGCTGGTGTTATTGGCCACCGGGTCAACTAATAAGTGCGTCCTTTCATTGGGTTCTCCATTCTGCCAGCGATAAAAATATAAAGAAATAGTTACTTCGCGAAAACAATAGTTTTTGCGCACGCGATTTACCTACCTGCGAAGAACCGTCCTCCTTACAGAAAAAACTATAGCAGCAGCCCATGGCGTAAACTTGGATGCTAATCGATCAAGTTGCAGTGGATTCCGAGTGTCAAAATTAGTTTAATCACATTTATTTTTATTTACCGTCGGCCTTTATCTCATTACTGATTGTTTTTGCTGCGGCAACATTTATTATGACAACTGGATGACGGCGAACTTACCGACGGAGCACGGAGTTTGACGGCGTATTTTGTGTTTTGGGTGCCAGTGGCAGTACTGGAGAAGAGAACTTTACCGATATATTTGAAAATCTGCTTCGTAACGCATTCGCTAGGTGGCGCTAGATAACGTGCACTGAAATTATTTTAAGTTTTTAGAACAAATTGAGGGATATAACGAGTGTATACGGTGGATTAATTTCGATGTCTCTTATGGACATCTCCGTAACTATAAGATATAGAAAAAAACTAGTGGCCAAGTCTGAATCTCTTTTTTGGAGATTAAGTCAATAGTGTAAACAAAAATTGGCTATCTTCTTTTGTTTTCAAGTTATAGGCAAAAATTGCGATTTTCGATTTTTCGTTTTTCGGTAAAATCTCGATTATTTCTAGAGATAATAGAAAACTGCTTGAACATTATTAGGACATTTTTTGGAATACAATTCAGTGGTGTAGTTGATTTTTTTATATTTACTTAAATTTTCCAGATAATAACACAAAGTTGATTTTTTTTTAATGGAAATCATAGTAGGCCCACATTAAATAGAGATTAGTTTTCTGTTTTCAAAAATATATATTTTGTTGGGTTTATTTTTTTTATAATTAATAGAAAAAACTGTCATTTTTATTATTATCCTTGTGTAAATATCCTAGTCTCAAGAGGCTGGGTTCAAAATGGTGCCGATTTTTTGATTTGCAAACAATTTTAACGAGCTTTCAAATATTTTCGCAGTTTTGACTGCGTAAATAATTTCATATTCGCGTTAATTTACAAAATTCCGTTTTATCGTTTTGAGCGAACGTTTTGACTAGAGCTCCTATCTGACTTTCTATTGAAAATGAGTTTGTCATTCATTACGTTTTACAGAATATTTTAACAAGAATGTTTTAAACTATGTATTATTAAAACGTGTTATGACCGAAAATTTATTGAAAAATTGTTTTCAATCTTCAACATCGCACGAACACTCAACGTTTCACTATCGGTTAATAGCTTCGTTAGAAAGAAACGTTGAACGTTCGTGCAATTTTCAGTGTCCGTTTAAAGGTTGAAAACAATTTTTATACAATTTCCATCGGACAAGAAATGACTTCAAGAAAAATTTATAGTTGAAGTTGACTCTTGTCCGATGAAATATGTGAGAGAAAATAGTTTTTAAACTTTAAAAGGGACACTGTGAAATCGCAAGAACACTACGTTTCGCTATCGCTTTATAGTTTCGTCAGGAGTGAAAAAATGTAAATAAACAAGTTGTCAAGAGAAACGAAAAAGTAACATGATTTTAAACTAAAATACAAGTTGTCCGGATAAACAAAAAGGTAATAATAACTAAATTAGAACTAACTTAAGGTTTCTTTTTTTTGTTTCTCGAGTTATATTTTATTAAAAACACGAAAAACAAAAACAAACACACAAATAGTAAAATATAAACAAAATAGGACATATATCAAATTAGATTTGCCTGCATTCGTATTTAATAAAAACAAAAAAGCTTTTGCCAGATCGGTCGCGATGGGTGCTACATTTCTCAACCGGAATTTTGTAAAATAAAGTGAATATGAAATTCTTTACGCGGGAAAAAGTGTCTAAAGGTTTGAAAGTTCGTTAATATTTAATAAAAACAAAAAAATGTCGGTACTGCATTGAAGCCAGCCTACTGAGACTAGGGTACGCAAAAATAATTACAAAAATTACAGTCTTTCCTACTAATTATAAAAACTAAACCCAACAAAGTATATATTTTTGAAAACAGAAAAAAAAATTTCTATTTAATGAGGGCATTGCCTACTATGATTTCCATTAAAAAAAAAACATAATTTTATGTTATATCTCGAAAATTTAAGTAAATATTAAAAGATCAACTACACCACTGAATTGTATTCCAAAAAGTGTCCTAAATAATGTTCAAACAGTTTTTTAATATCTCTAGAAATAAACGAGATATGACCGAAAAACGAAAAGTCGAAAATGGCAATTTTTGCCTATAACTTGAAAACAAAAGAAGATAGCCAATTTTTGTTTACACTATTGACTTAATCTCCAAATAAAAGATCGAGACTTGGGCACTAGTTTTTTTCTATCTCTTATAGTTACGGAGATGCCCATAAGAGACATCGAAATTAATCTACCCTGTACAACTAAAAAGTTCATTAAATGACTTGAATTTTTGATAACATTACTATAATGTGAGCCGATCAGAAACGACTGCTGAGTAAGCAACTCAGCGGTTGGGTATCTCTGAACCCGTCCAGAGCAGCAGGTCGTGAAGTAGAATTCCGTAGCCAGATTAAATATCCAGGGAAGGCTTATCGTAATGTAGGACAGGCTCTATAAGTCTTTTAATCTAATGATTTTTACGAACTTAAAACAATTTATAAATAAAAAACACAGCAAATTTAAATTATATCTAAATTATTGCACGAAATAATAATATTCAAAATAATTGCAGTTTTTGTTGTTTGCCACATGTTGTTTATAGAGTGATGAATACTTTCATCTTAACATTTGAAATGTTTCCCTATTCCTACTACTATTACTATTACTATTACTAACACCAACTGATTGATTTCCCGCATACCGCAATTGCATGCGCTAGAGGTACAAGGATGCTCACCATAAATGATACCATTTGACAGTTTCGTAGCCCTTAAGCTGAATGTTCTTAAGGGTATCGTTCGCATGCAGGGGTATCATTTAAGTTGAGCGTCGTTGTACGTGAGTTTTCAAAAGTTTCACCGCGAAACATACACCATCAAAGCAAGCAAAGGAAATACAAACGAAAACGATTAACAATCAGAAACGGAATTTTGCTAATTCTCCACTCTGAAAAAAAACAGAATATATGTATCTTCAAGGACTACTATGCCCAATGAGTCATTTATAACAACTCTGTAGATAAAAATGGAAATTTCGTAAAGTTGAAACTTGACAACATCGGTACAGGACTGATTTTATTGTTACAACCTACCAACTTAAAATTACTTTTAGGTTACAGGGGTGGCTAAGAACTGGTATTAATAAGTAGCTAACGTTAATTTTTTATTTTTAAAAAGTCATTAATCAAAGAATCATTTATAACAAGATGTGTGTAGTATGTTAATGCTCGAGATGAATTCGTGATGAAAAGAAAATATTGCAACAGTGCCTAAAATTTAATTACATACTTGAGTACTCTAGATTCTCACAGCATCCTGCAATAGAATGTACGTATCATTTTCAGGTTGGGCCATTATAGGACAGGCTTAAAACTTTCCAGGGCGGGCTCGGCCTCCTTTGGCGCTTCCCTGGCTATGGCCCTGAGTAGAACCTATGGTGAAACGGCATTATAACTTTTTAAAATGAATTTACCACTACTTTAGGAAGTACCGCCCCGATTATAAGAAACGATGAGCTTAAATTCTATTAATCTCGAAGTAAGGTTCTGAATCGACACACTTCGTGCTCAGGTAGCGACATTAGTGATTTTTTCTATCTATCCTTGTCGCACAACAAACTCATCTAGGGATAAAAAAAACACACTTGAAAGTTTGTTATTCAAAGTGACGTTTCACAAAGGCTAATTTACTGTAGCTGCCGTGGAGGGGGTATTAATACTGCATCCACGGTAGCTGCACAGAATGACATAACACATTTTTGACTAGACAATCGGCCGTAAACTACTACCATCGTAGTAAACAGAATTCCCTAAAAGTGTTAATTTACTTGTTGCTCTTGTGACATTTGTATTTGTTATCTTTGTTACACAGTAAACTCAGAATTGGAATTGGTTGGTGTTACCTGAACACGTAAGTCTATTGATTTAGTGACCTTATCTCTAAGTACTTACTTCGTCTCGGTGTTTATGGGCTCTTCGGCTTTTCAAAACTGTACAACCGAGAACAAATAGGAGAACATTCAGTGAAAACAACGATAAGATCATGAGCGTAGGATCTTGTTTAGGGCAGGGCAAAAGTAGGTCAAATCTTTGATCTAGATCTATTTTTAGTACCAGGCACGCCATCTTGCATCACAGAACGTTATCGAAGCTTCTTGTTCATTCGAGCAAGTTCGAGCAAAACAGAGATCTACTCTAAAAGTCGTAACGGTCCGTAGTCGGTCGTAGTTATTAAAGTCAATTTTAAGCGATCCACTGCTATTTACCGGTAATTACCGGTCCAGATATTTGTAGTTTTACCGGTTCTGGTTATTCAAACTGCCTTTGAATGATGTCGTAATTTCACCCTTGCAACGTCATTATTTATAACCGGTATACCACACTTCGAAGCTGTTTTCTAAAAGTGGTTATAGTTGTCACGTTTTGTGGTTATGTGTGAAATGGTTGTATACACAACACAACTGTGGATCTGTTCGTTTGTTGCACTAGTGTACACTCAGACTATTTGTGTCTTGTTCTAACCTCATACATTAATACGAGATGAAAATACTCTGAGTGCAGACTAGTGCAACAAACTCGTGACAAACGAACAGACCTCGTGTATTACTTTGATTATTAGAAACGGGTTATAATTGAAATTAATCTCCGCCCACAATAATTTTATATCCGTATATACGTATTTCGGCAGCTAAGCTGCCATCTTCAGTACAATATGATGGCAGCTTAGCTGTCGAAATACATGTCTACGGATATAAAATTATTGTGGGCGGAGATTAATTTCAATTATTTCTCAAATCACAGTCTCCTTTACTATTTTAGAAACGGGTTAGATTAGAAAAAGATTTCAGGGATTCTGGTTGCTTCAGATCAGTTGAAATTAATAGGTAATGTACTAATGTATTGCTGCAGAATGTCTATTACTAAAAAAACAAGCCTTCGAGGAGAGCAAGTATTGCTTTTCTATTCATGTTCAATTAAACTTACAATCGTGCGCAACTTGCACTCAAACCTCACCCTTACGTTCCTTTGCTACAAATTTCATAGAAATGTCAAATTGTAGCACTTAAGAGGAATCCCACCGAATAATGCCATATACGAAAACTATTAAAACGCGCGAAGTCGTAGAGGCTTTAGTTCTTAATCAATTTATTTCATTTTTTTGACACCGCATATTTAAGGACTAGAACTACAAAGTGACCAATGGAAATTTCGCTACGATTAGTTGTTAATTAGAAAAGAAATAATTAAAATTTAAAAATCGTAGTTGAAATTTACAGTCAAATTAAATATACTTCCAGTTCATATTTTCGAAAACGCGTTGGTCACTTTGTAGATTGAAGTTTTATTAACAAAACCGCGAAAACAGCTTTCAAAAATATGTATATGTAATGTAGTTGTGAATTCGCGCGTTTTGCATGTTTTTCATGAATTATTTTCATGAGGCGTGGACGGATTTCTCCCACTATCAATTGTGGGGGAGGTAACGAAAGAGGAACCAAACATATCTTCTCTTTCTGTTCCTCTAAAAATTGTTTAAGAGAATATCGAGGCTGGAAACAAAAATTAGCTTGTCACAGGTCGGATCCGAGCCGAGAGTGACCGAATATTGTCGATGTTTGAAAAATACTTTGAAAGCATTTTGAATCATTTATTTAAGTGAATTGTAAGTTTAACATAGATACAGGCAAAAGAAACGAAACATTGAACTTACACTTGTACTGATTATAAAATTGAAATGTTTGTGGGAAGTGTGAATGTTAGAAATGTTTGCAACAATGACAATAACGAGAATATATATATATAATTATGTTTCTACAAAAATTATTAATTAAAACTTAGAATTAAATATTAAATTAAAAATATGCGTTGTTAATGAGGACAATAAATAATACTAGCAATTGAATATATTCTCGGAAAAAAATTCAAGTTCAATATTGTTAGTAATTTGACATTACTTCTATAAAGATATTTTTTGCGTTGAAATCGAGATTCCAAAATTAACAATAATTAGAGTCAATAGAATAGTTAAGTACTAATTAATATAGTTCTTCTAGAAAAAAATCAGAGACATGTGGTTCTAACCGGAAGCCAAGAATTAAACCGTAGTTCTTTATAATAAAGGAGTTGATCATGTATAGGGTGATTACGCGAGAATTCCTACCCCCTTTAACTCCTTTATTTTTGATTTCAAGAAAAAATGTTTAATACAAAACTTATAGGGACTAATTCAAAGTTTCACTGTGTGCACACAGAAAAACAATTTATGGTCGGATAAACGAGATATGAACTAAAGTTTTTTTTTAATGGAACACCCTATACACATATAATTACGATTTTCGATTCTAAATTAAGTTCTACTGGGACTACGTATATAATAAAACTAATAATGTAGAAGGTGTCTATAAAATAATTCTTATTTAATTTATTTTATTTTTGAATTTTAGAAGTATAAAACTCCTATTTATACAAGAGATATGATTCAAAATATCTTAAAAACTTTTACATTTTGCGTAAAAAAATGAGAACGTTTTAAATATGTTTTACGTTAAATTTTCAGTTATTTTTCCGAATTATTTTTGTGTTCTACCTTAAACGTTAATTTTTAGAAAATATCTAAATCGATATAATAAGTTAATGGTAAAATTTTATTCAATGTTATTTAAAATCAAAACTTCGTTTATTCTTTTGGGTATCTGACGCTCAATTGTTTTTTGTGAGTATCAATAGCAGTACTGAAATAAATTGTACGACTTCTTTTATCATTTCTTCTTTCTAAAATCAAAAATCAAAAATTAAGCAGGAATTATTTTATAGACACCATCTATATTATTAGTTTTATTTCATATGTAGTGCCATTAGAATTTAATTTAAAATTGAAATACGTAATAATATACAGGGTGTTCCATTAAAAAAAAAACTAAGTTTAGTTTATATGTCGTTTATCCGATCATCAATTGTTTTCTGTGAGCACACAGTGAAACTTCGAATTAGTCCCTTTAACTTTTGTATTGAGCATTTTTTCCTAAATCTAAAATGCAAATGTTCGGGCTAAGCTGTCGAGACCCACATTACAGGGAGGCGGCCAAACATTGCGAGCAGATAATCCCTCTTGCGAAATGTGTCTGAGAGATATTCGAAACGTTAGACTGCCAGCTTCCGTAAATATAATTATAAAACAAAGCGTTGTATTGTAACAATTTTATCGAACCATATTTTTCGTTTTTAATTCCAAGATAAAAATATAAATACGCCTGATGGCCATAATCAGAAACAGTTACAGTACAGGATTCCAGGGAAAAATTGTATTATTGGTTTTAAAAATTATCGATGATGTCACATCAACTTATTCTATTTAGTATTGTGTATCCCTAATTTAAAATAATTTAACTCAGTATTTCATTTGCTCCTGGCAAAATAAAATTCACAAAACGAACTATGACACAATCCAAAACAATTTATATGTGAAATGAACACTGAACCTTTACAATTTAAAAATAAAACATTAAAATATTAAATGAATATTACTCCTAATACAAGTCAAAGGCCGAAATAAATCTTTGAAGAATTCTAATTCTCAAATATTGAAATAATTTTTTTAATTAATAATTAATTAAAATTAATTTATTAAAACTGTTCATCTCATCTTAAACAAGTTATGTCTTCATAACTATTATTTTAAAATTCCCTCTCAAGGATCGTGAATTGTCGTGGGCTGGGGCCCGTTCAGGAATAAGAAAGAGCTTGCTCTGGGTAATATACTTTCTCTCTCATGTAAATTATTTTGCGCGTTTTGCTTTCCATTTTAAACGCCTAAGTGCAATCGTAATGCAGTTTTTGAACGCTCCTCAGTGGCCTCTCGAATCGTCATGAGCGACTCGGATTTCATCGAACGGCCAGCCTGCTGCGCCCACATTATTTACAGTAGATATTTGTAATTGTAAAAATTTTGTAAACATGACGAAGATTATTTCTTACAATTTGTATGTGGAGCTTATTTCTGCTACAAAAATTTAAATATCGTTAGAAGCCGACGACGCCGACGGACAATGCAACAACATGCTAAAGGGTAACCAATGAAAAGTTTGGAGCGCACCTGCAGCCAAGGCCAACCAATCATAAAATTGGAAACATTTCCCCTTAAATGTCATAGTGTTGGGGATTAACAAGCAAGTAAAATACCAACCTTCGCGAAGATTCCTCTTAAGTTGCGTACGACTGTACCTACTTGGCGGAGTGAAATAGTCAATGTGGTAGTTTAATTGAACATGGATAGAAAAGCAATACTTGCTCTCCTCGAAGACTTGTTTTTTTATTGATAGACATTCTGCAGCAATACATTACTTATTAATTTCAACTGAACAAATTGTTAGTATGGACAAATAAGTTTTGTTAATTTAGAAAAAGAGAAGTTCTTGTCAATTTCTTATTTCCACTCGTGAGTTGTTTGCACACTTAACAGGAATTGAAATAAAATCACTACCGTCTCAGCTCTAATCTTTAAATTAACCCGATCACAAATATTCTTTAAAATGAATATTTAAACAAATTTACAACATAAATCAGCTGATCACTACTACAATTTACCAATTTTATTTAAGCGAAAAAGTTGGTTATAATTGTGAAACCAAACAAATTCCCTCTATTCAAGCGAAAGCGATTGGTTATATTTTTAGGGCAAAACAATGAAACCAAAAATAACCAGGGGAATAACTTATTTCATAACCGATAGATCGCTTAAAATCGTCATATAGCAAGCGAAGGGTTCGTACCTCGAATAAACAGAAAGTACATTTTCTACAAGTGTTATTTGATTGATAGACAGTAAATAGTATTGCAGCTCATTACTGTTATGTTTTTAATTGTGTAAAGCGACAGCTTGTAATTAAAGTGTTCTGAAATTTAACGACTATAATTTGTGAGCCACCAAATTCGAAACAATATAAAGATTATTTAAGCAACCCAAAAAATCGATTGTTGTATCGTTCCTTTATCTCTTCCATCTTCTTTCTTTGCCTTTCTCAAACACAAAATTGGTAACATTAAAAACGTTTCAAAGTAAACCCAACTAAACTGAACGCAATTCAACCCAACCCAAGAAAATTTTTTTACAACAGGTAATAGTTTTTATAAGCTGTCGTTACTTTTTTCGTTGTTAAGAAATATCAAAATTAGTTTTTGCAACTTTTATTTTGTTGCTGAAAACAAAAATTATCACGAATATTATACTGTTTCCACAACTAACACACCATCAGTTGGGACTATTTTCACTAAAAAATTAGTTGTGACATCAAAAATTTAGTTGGGATTTTTAAGCGTGTAGTTCCGTCACTTGATAACTTTTGGCATTTTGACGAGATTATAATAATACATTTATTTTAAATTATTTTTTACTTTAATTATGCCACCGTAGTCCACGTATCGGCAACACAGTCAGTACCGCTGAAGTGACACTGTTAATATTTTTTCCATGTTAGATTTTGACTTTCATCAAAATACAAGCACGTAACTTAATGAAAGAAAGCATAGCCTTGTAGAGTCTAAAAAAATTGTCAACTTTGAGCTGAGGCTTAAACCCTTAGCAATGAGTATTTCAACAATTGTTGTGAAGGATTTAAGCTTCGGCTCAAAGTTAAATCGTCATTGTAAAACTGGGCCTTAGTGTTTACATTTAAAAGTTTGAATCGTGTTTCGAATAGTTTGGACCTGAATTTCGTAGGTGTTGCAACAAAACACCTGACTTGAATTTTTGATTGACAGTTCATATTGCAAATAACCATAATTCAATCCAAACAAGTTTTAAAAATAGAGTGATTCAAAGAAAAGAATGTCTGTTTTTGAATTAAAACTCGTTTGGATCACGATTTTGTGAGCGAAAGAAAGCACTTATTATTGCATAGTTGTTATAATTTCTTAGCTTTGAAAGAAATAAAGTTTGAGGCCATTTAAGGAATTATCCTTTCTAAACGCATCACAAAAGTATTGTAAGTTGATTTTCGACCTGTGTAAGTAACTGACTCATATCTGTCTGATGACTTATAGCATTTTCAATTAGGGTGCACTATGTGCATCTTCATCTCGTTTTAACCTCATGGAATAAAGCGAGATGAAGATACATTCAGTGCAGACAGTTCACCCCAACCGAAAACTCTATTTATTAAAATAGCATTGTCTATTCAGAATTGCCAACGGCCTTTCTAAAACTATGGCTTAGTTCAATGAAAAAAATTAAAAATGACTCCTTAGTAAAAAACAAAAAATTGGGATCATGTTAAATGTTTCGTGTGGAAAGCAAGCTTGATGTAAATTATGATATTTAAAACGTCACTTTGATGTGAGCATTCCAAATTTGAGCTTTGTTTAGTTCACTATTTACATTCTTAAGTAATTTCTTCTTAAATCCTGTTGAAATTATTAGTGTCTATTCCTATGGATTCTTATCTGACAACGTACAGGCAAGATTACACTGTCAAGCCAATCCAGACGTAAAGAATAAAAATCAAAAGAGATTGCAAGATTACAATACAAAATATTACAGAGTAACTCGATCCATCGAAGAGCAAGAATTCAAAAATCCTTTGAGTTCTGCATTTGAAGAATATTTGAAGTTGAGTACGAAAGTGTCTGAATTAAAATCTCCCGATGAAGAATACCCAGCCGATTATTTGGAAAAGGTTTTGTTTATAAATTACTTGCAACTTACATATCTTTTGCTTTGTTTTAGTTTAAGAAATTATATCCTAAATTGGGAACGAAGTATTTTAACACACCGATTAATGAAACTGCAATAGAACACTACATTGATAACGATGGACATACGATTTATCAACTTGATTATTGTGATCTTGGTAAGAATAAATTAAACAGTTTCTCTTATGTTCGAAAAAAAAAATCGTTGTTATCACTCAAAAGTGTCGGTTTAATTTATTTATACAGGCTGTCCAACAGTGCGTTCTCGGGCTATATCAGTCAGTCAGTCAGTTTTTGTGATACGATGGTACTATGCCCGCCAAAAAAATCTGGAACATGTAATATTTCCTACTGTAAATATAACGAGGTGTTTTTACATTACCACAGAAACAAGCTCTAAATAGCAAGGTGAATGGCTTAAAGCTGCATTCAAACTAATAAAATAACTTAAAAATGAATATAGAGAGTTCTCCCAGATTTTTTTGGCGGGCATAGTACCAACTGGTAAAGACATTTTCAACATTTCAAGAGCATTACACATTTTAGTAATTAACCTTTTGAATACATATAAATTAATTCTTTCTGAAAACTATTTGATGGTGTTTATGCAGAATTTTTTTACCGCTAGGAAGCAGCCAATCAATGGATTTGATCGTCATCTGTATACCGGCTGTTTCAAATTGGGTGTGCACTGAAGCAATCTCCTAAACCATAAGAGATAGAAATATGGTTAAATGTAAAAAGTAAACTCAAGAAGAAATAAGAAAAAAATCAATATCTCAATGGATATGAATTAGATATTGATTCGTGCAACTTTTCTTCCATTTAACTGAATTTGTAACTCTTACGGTTTAGGAGATCCATTCAGTGCACACTCAATTTGAAACAGCCGGTATACTACTCTTTCCTTTTATTTCAGAGAAAGATCGACAGCAAGCACAAAGGTTAAAACATAAACGCGCTTACGTTTTGCCCGATGACTGGGTGTTACCATCAACTACATATCTGAAAGCCTATAGGAATCCAACCCTGTTAAACCCCAAAGCCTTAGATCCAGTGCAGAAAGCTTCACCGAGACATCATTTGAAAGGCCAGGGTAATTAATCAGCGGTAGGAAACTTAATTACTTATAACTAAAATTATTTGTTTCAGAAAAACTGAATAAAATATTAAAAGTTCAGACGGGACAAACTCATTATCAAACAGTTTATGGAGAACTAGGTGAAACCATTATAAAAGAACAATTACACGGCAAAATCGTTCACCCGAAGTGCACTTGTACAAGACATAATCCTGTTCCTCCTAATACAGCTTGAAATTATTTCATGTATCCGTCTATTCACATTAGGATCTTGTCCTTTGCAACATTCACTGCAATATTTAATTAAATTCAAGCATTCAGAATTAGATAATTTGAAGTTTATATCAATAAAATAAAAAAGTTCAACATAAGAAAAGTTTGTAGTATTTTTGCAGAAGTAACCACTTCACGTGCTCATGCTTGTCTACGTATACTGACTATGTTTTTAAAGTTACTTGCGTATTTGTCTTATTTATGAAAAATGTTTAATTTCATGATCCTATGAGATCGTTGTTTTTTTTAATGTTGTAACTACTTCTTCCGTTTTATTGCTACTTAATGTTTAATTTAGTTTTTCTATTTTCGCGCTTTAATGACTACTTTCATTTAGATTTCATAAAGTAGCTCATTAAAGCTTCCGATTTTTTATTAGACTGGCAATAATACCGGGTGTTTACCGAGTGTTTTTTCCAGCGTCAAATATGTTCAATATGGGAAAAGATTAAAACAGTGTTTTTATTTATTTTTAATGCTCTGCGACATAAAATTGTTTTTCATTTTTCAAAGTGTTCAGTTTCTTGGGTGTATACCACAGAAGTATTATATCCCACAAATTAATTACAAAGCGTGAAATTTGAACTAAAAATGTTTTGTCTATTAGAACTGGTGTCCAACCGTTATTGTAGTCCTGAGTGGCTACGGAATAAAACATCTGTATCTAATTATTGTTTCAAATTGTAATAAAACATTAAATATGTAAACAAGAATTTATTTATTGTTTGACAGTAAATATTTGACAAAGCAATGATGCGAAGTAAGAATCGTCCTTTACACATTTACAATTCGAAAATACTTTGTACACGAACCAAGTCATTAAAAAAAAACAAATAAATTTGCAATGCTTTATTTACCATAAAGAATTTTATAAAATCTTGAATTATCGCAATCGTTTTCTTCCTGCGCTTTTGTTACCATGAGCGTGTGATCTGTCTCCGTAAACTCTTTGTCCATATGTCAGAGTTTTAGCATTGCACGACGAATTGCTATTTACGAACGAATTCCAATGAAACGAGGCCGTTTTGCCTAAGGAATGAGAATGAGAAAAATCATTTTCTCAGGCACTCTTTATTTTCATTGATACATTTACACACACACAAACATCACAAATAGACACACATTTTTATTATTATTTTTTAAGAGCCCTGAAATGGATTCTATCTTTCATAATGAGATCACCTAATTTTGAAATTGCATCTTGGTATTCTGTTAAGCCGGGTGTTACTCCTGGTAGACCACCGCTACATTTCGAACCTAATAAAATAAAACGTTAGGTACTATCAAATTGTAAAGATTTAGAAGCCTACTCTTAATTAAAACTGAATTCATAAGAAACCAAGGAACAACAAGTACTTGTGTGTTTATCTATGAATGTAGAATTACAAGAAAAAAGGTAAAGTTTGGTTCCATCCTCTACCTGCGTGATTTAACTTAATCAATAACAATACTCTGCATTCTAATATCTATTAAAAGAAATTATCTCATATTAACTTTTACAGTGTTTTACACAGACTTTTTATTGTTTTTTTTTACCTAGGAATCAAACTTTTTGATGGTTGTGTACAGGAATGTACAAAATGTTGCACCTTATTGAATAATACTCTCCCGGGAAAGTTTTGATTCAATATCAAGCAAAAACATTAATAAACCTATGTCTGCAAATGTTGCGTTTCCGAGATTGTGGCACTTTAATTGGTCTTAGACTTTCTTTGGCGTAGGTATTTCTAGTTGACTGCTGTATTACTCCTATTTGTTAGGACTATTATAATGGCTCTGAGTATTAACCACGTAGAAATGTTAGATTCGTTTTATTAGTTAGCCAAAATTGTACTATTCCATTTTAACTGCAAGTCAAAGCTCAAACCCTTAACAAAAATTGGTAAAATAATCATAGTTATGGATTTAAGGTCCACTTGTACAATGCCAATTTAAATTTAAGCCGAAATTTAACGAAAACCAGAACGACTATTATATCAACAACTTATTATTGTGAAGGGTTTAAGCTTTGGCTTAAAGTTAAACTGGAATTGTACAAGTGAGCCTAAGTTTTAGCTTAAATTTAAACTGACATTGTGCCGTACAGTCATACCTAAATCTCCACAGAAACAAAATAGTGAATTTGACAATAAACAAAAGTTTAAGTTTAATAGCGTTTTCGATTAGGGTGCACTAAGTGCACTGAGTGTATCTTCATCTCGTTTTATTTCATAAGGCTAAAACAAGATGAAGATACACTCAGTGCACCTAGTGCACACCAATCGAAAACGCTATTAATTCATTACTGAAATACCGGCTAAAAGAGTTTAACTTTAAGCTTCACTTTATTGATGATTTTCATTTACAAATTAGCAGATGGAAAAGTACGTGATCGTTGAATTTATATGACGAAGCGTATTTTGAGAGCGTTACAATAAAAGCAGATGTCTTCAGGATTTTACCAATGTATGGAGAGAAAGGAAGTGTGAAAAAACATAAGGCAGGTAGAGCAATTATATTAGTTCACCGGAGTTGGAAGGAGCCAATAACCTTCGGCGAGTTTCTACTAGGGAGAGTACCACTACAAGCATTTCATTATTAATCAGTACACAAGATCTAAACGATGAAGTGTTGAATGTTTTTGGGCATTAAGCCAAGGAAAAAGAAATCGATTTTCTGACGAATGTTCTTATTCAGTGTAACACGAAAAGAAATTAATTGCTTGTTAATTTTTGAGTTCGAACACAGTGTTGATTAATTTTTTAGACATACCTAAATAGCATGTAAATGCAAATATTGGCACTCACGTAAATTTTAGACTAAAAAGAAAAATTGCTTAGTTTTTTTTTTAATACACTTATGGCCGTTTTCATAATCAGACTTTAATGAAGTTTTAATTTAAAGTCACTTTAAGAATAGGGAAAAATGCATTTTTTTAGGTTAAACTAACTTTAAATTTAAAGTCCTATTATGAAATCGGCCCTTAGTGACTTATTTCCCTTTTTAAATTTTGTACTCGTAATCTCAAAAACAGTAACAGTTTCAGGACATTTTATTAGCATTTTTTAATAATGTGTTCAAACTGATCTCAATTTGAAGCTAAACTAATTGATAATAAACTTCCCTTTTGCCAAAAGGGATTTAGATACCAATTGTATTTGGAAGTGGCTTTTATAATGAGATATTCTCCCATATTCAGCAATTATTGCTTGTTTTAATGTCCCTACATATTCAGGAGAATTCTGTAGACTGTAGAAAAGTTATTTCTTAATAATCTCGGAGAATGTGCAGGTCAATTAATAGTACATACATCGTTATTTGAAATTTCTTGGACGAATTTCCAGATTTTGATCAATCTGTCTCAAATTTGCATTTATTATTTTACTAATGCATTAAAGTATAAACGAAGTATGATCAGACTGATCAGTTAATGAAAATTCCTTAATATCCCGAAAAGATTTTCTCCAATACTGTGATCTTAAGAACAATATTTTTTTTTCTTTAGTAATACAATACTTCATTAAGACCACTCTACACTATCTAATTTTCCATTTGAGTTTAATTGACTTTAGAAATAAATTCTTCTTTATACTGTTTGTTTTTATGTGAGTTGCGCGGTTTGATTTTTCATGTGACTTTCACAAAATACAACCGCATCTAATCTTAGTTTTTAATACTTACCTATATATTTCCGAAGTTAAATTCTAAACTAAATAGAAAATCAGATAGTGTAAAGCGGCTTTTACAATAATTACGAAACGCCAAGAAAAATCAAACAACAAATTTTGAAGTTGTCACTTTCAACGATTACCTAAATATTTATCGAAAAGCTTAAGTAGCGACAACCTGCAATTACTTTTTGACCTGATATTGCTAAGTCATCCCTTATGATGACTTATTATGTAACAAACTGACTTCAATTGCTTGCAGGATGTCGCTACTTAAGTTTTATAATTGTTTTTAATACTTTTACATCGCAATTGCGAATATCCACAAGTTGACGAAGCCCCAAATAGGGCTGAAACATTTGTACAAGGATGCTAGAGGGATCCACTGCAATCAAAATCGATTTGCAAGAATTTTTTTAAAAATTGTTAGTAAGTTAAGTGCATTTTCCAGAAAATGTTTACTTGCCATTTTATAAGAAAATGACTGAGAAAATCAAACTTTTAAGTAAGACATTAATTGCGTATTAATGCTTTGAATAACGTTTTTCTTCACCATTCTGCTCGAATATTTAAGAAAATGCCAATTATTGGATGTATTTAATTTTACATGCTATTTTGCTCTCTGAAAAATGAATGTAAATGGCGTGTATTTATGAAATAGCGGAGTTGTAGATGCTTATTTTGTTGTTCTTTGTAAATCGGCGAAATCAATCTGAATCTGTGGCTATCTCGGAAACGCCACATATAATCGAGATGAAATATTTTAGCTATACATAAGCAAACTTGAAAGCTAGTTCGTATTATTTCTTAATTATTTTCGAATTAGGAATTTATAACTAATTTACATGAAATCTTTTAAGTTCGCGTTTGTGTTAGTATTAGTATTAACTTGTCCGGAATAAAATTAACGACGATCAAACTTAAAAGATTTCAAATATATTTGAAATAATAAGTTTCAAAGTGCCTAAATAATATCACTGCAGGGGCTAACTTACCCTCTTTTGCTCCAACTGTATAGCCGAGACCGCTAACTCCCTCTGGACGACTAGAACTTGTTCCGTGAGAGGCACCGCCACCGCCACCGCCTCCACTGCTTCGAGGCTTTGTTCTACCCTCTGTCGTTATTGTTGCAACCCTGAAAGCGATTGCTCTTTGATTAGGTCGACAAGGATCTCCAGGAAGTCGAATCGGTTCCGGACAAGGAGCCGTGCCGTTCACTCCAGCCGATCTTAGGAGTTCGTCGTATGGAGCATTTGGATATTCGTCTGAAATATAATCGTAAATTTCAGCTGTTGGTAACAAAAAACAAACGGATTAATTTACTCATTTTACAGAAGTCTACTTGGTAGGTTGTCCTTAAACGATCTTTATTTATTCTGGATATCATATCATCCGGTGGAGCTGTACGCAAAATTTCGTAGATGTAAGGATATTTGTCTTGTAGCTGTGAAAAAGAGCATGTAATTGCCTCGTAACACCAAAGCGGAATTACTATTCATTTATAAAATCATTAATTATTCAACAATTTACCTTTTTCAAGAAAACATTTGGTTGATTGAACCTCATAGTATCTACTTCAGGACATCGACCAACTTGTGCCGGATAGATCTTGGGATCGATTAGAGGAGCTACAGGTCCTGATCTGCTCCAGGCCTGTTCTTTTATAGCCAGCGGACCAATAATACCGACACTATTCTGGGGGATGGCTCGCTGGAAACTGTGACAAGCACAGATATTTCCTTGACTTGAAGGTCTAGGTGGAGGGTAATAATTTTCTGGAGATGGCCTGCAAATACAAGCAATTTAGTGGGTTCATTAAAAAGTAAGGTTTTTACCTTTCGCCCATCACCCGAACGTAAGGCCATAGATAATCTCTTCTGTAGGTAGTTACAAATTGGTCCATTTTGATAGACGATTCTCAAACTTGAAATTTGGTTCAATAAGTTTGTGTTATTAGAATTTTGATGATATTTTCGAAATTATGGTTTGCAAAGCATTGCAAATTTTAATGAAACTTGACGTAAATTTTGAGAAACTCGAGGATATGTCTTTTCGTATCCATGGATTTAAGTTTCTTTCATAATGTGCGATGATCTGTCGATATTTTGATAATACATATTTTAAGATTCAATACGTCTAGCGTTAACCGAAAAATCAATTTCTGTGTCATGATATTCTTTTAATGATTTATAGCGTTTATGTTCTGATCTCTACGTTAATAATTATAAAATATTTTCTATGCTTTTCTATGTTCCAGGTTCTAATCCAGTAATCTGCGAAAACTCGATGTTTTTATTAACTAAGCGTCAACCATGGAATTTTTGGACATTTTGACAAGATTAACTCAAAATTTCATTTTATATCACGTTTCGAGGATTCTTCTGAACTATGTGATCAAACTTGGCCGTACATTAAATGAGTGGAGAAGAAACAAGATGCTTCGCAACTAAATCAT
Source organism: Prosopocoilus inquinatus (assembly GCA_036172665.1). NCBI lineage: Eukaryota > Metazoa > Arthropoda > Insecta > Coleoptera > Lucanidae > Prosopocoilus > Prosopocoilus inquinatus. The sequence continues at coordinate 36,298,968 of CM069869.1, forward strand.
TGTAACGTCCAAATTTTTAGGTAAGTTCTTCTTTTTTCTTCTTTAACATATTCGGTAGAAACAAAGTGATTTTGGATCAAAATGCTGGAATTTTAAATCGTACGTAATTAATTTTCAACATTTTCATAAGCCCGCAAAATATAATAAGCGTCTTACGATGATATGAGACACTGCTGGGTCGTGTTTTAATTTGGTTTTAATGAACAAACAAGAGAGAGTTTTTTTTTACTTTCAGGAAATAGAATTTGCTTATACATTTATTATCAGCGATGCAGTCTAAAGATATGAAGAACTCCAACAAAGAATGCAAAATTATCGATATTCTCCCGGTAAGACATAGGGAGCGGAATAGTTTCATGATAGCTGTGGCCAAGCCTTCAGAACCCACTCCTGTTTCAGTAGAAAATGATGTTTCTGCAACATATTACAATAATTTTTTAACCAAAGTGGCCGCAGTGCAAAGTATGAGCATGCGTGTTCTTACGAGCAAGCAGAATATAGATTCCATGTTGATTTTTGCGATCAATGAAGATGATTATGATTTAATACCAGCGACTAGCGTTGGCATCCAAACAGATATGAACCCCTGCCAGTTAATTCAAACTGATATTTATTACGAAGGGTGAATTTCTGAGGAAAATAAAAACTATAGTGAAATTTTGTATTACTTACGAGTTTTTAATGTTTTTCCAATCTGCAAAAAATTAGCCGCAAGTTAGTTTTATTATACGCCGATCGCTCCTTTGACAATTTTAACTTTTATGCAGCTGCCTCCTAACTTTCGTGAACTAGCTTCGCCCCTTGCAGTTGGAGCTCATCGTCGACCTAATTTAGCTGACGTTTGTAGCAAAAATGTTGTTTTCTTGTGCTGCAAAAATAAATATGATATGATATGATAATCTGTAAACCGCGTAATTAACTCCACAATTTCCGGAAAATGAGTTATTAGTTCCAACTTGTGCAGAATAGCTTAAGCTTTCATGAGAATAGTTCATAAGTCCATATTTTTGCTAGAATAATTGTGAAATACTTCCCAGTCGATAAACAGCGTAACTCTGTTAGAATCAAGTTTGACTTGAAAACTGCCCAATTCTATCTTACAATTCCTCAAGTGAATACTAGGACATTATTTTGATCACTAAATAATAGAAAAGAGAACTAACAACTGCTTATTTCGTTCGTCTGTGTTATCTTAGTAATCAGCAATTCATATTCAAACTGAAGGAATTTTTGAAGAATTTTTCAAGAAAAAAAAAATTTTAACCGTTGTGATCAGCTCACTGTGGTGCATCCAAATATCTAAAAATCTAAAGGGTGTTCCATTAAAAAAAGTAGTTACCAGGAACCGCCATTTTTCTGATCAGTCTGTATTCAAAATAATTTTACAATATGCCGCGCGTTGTCTAATATAAAATTTTTCTAGAAAAATTTTGTGCAAATCGCTTTTGATTGCAGTGAGAACCTCGAGCAGCCTCTGGACAGCTGTTTCAGCCCTGCTTGGGGCTTCTTCAGCAGAAACGTAGCTCGACATTCCCACTGCAGACCAAAAACGACTTGCCCAATTTATTCGCAATTGACAGCAAGCATGGCCGCCTTGCATGGGGGACTCATTAGGAGCAAATCCCGCTTCAATTTGTCTATCCTACTGCAATGTTAGGTCAAAAAGCGATAGTAAGATGTCGCTATTTTATATGTTCATAAAATTTTTCATCGATTTTTTCCTAATTTCTTTCTCGTAGGCATCACAGAAGAAATACGCATCGTTAGGCTACCCTGTACATTCTTTTTACACAAATATTAAAAGGTAACTCTCAAGGATAATAGAAAGTGTAATTAAAATTATTTGACAGTTATATTCTTAAAATATGAGCCCAACATGCAATAATAAAACTAAGAATTTTTATACAGCACCTGTTTATTATGAAGTCATAATAATGCCAATTTTGGATATATTATGAGGTCTATAAAACACTAGTGGAATTATGTACCTATAATTAAACTGTTATTCAAAATTGGCATAATTTTAAACTCATAATAATGTTGAATAAAACTATGTATTACACTCGTGCCTTAACAGTAAATAAGTCACTTGTATAATAAGTAGCTATTTGTTTTTAGTGTACTTGCCCAATAAGGGAGTGTAATCAAATTAGTTTCACATATTAATATTGCAAGTCATGTAAGAGAATTAATGCTGAAATTATCAAAGGTCTAACTCAAAAGTAAAAAAATGACCTACTAAAGGAGTGTTGGTACATTTGTTTGAGAACTTCTGGTCGATCGTGCGTAAAGATATCATAAAATAAAACTCCAGCAAAAGTCAAGGTCAAGTGCTTGATCGCATTTTTAAAAGCTGTGATGTTTTATGTAAACACAATGTCAAATTCATAGTGTCCCGGTGGTTGCACACGTGTGCAATTTGATTAAAGGAAACCATTTTAAATCTACTCTCACTGATTACAGAATTAAATTTGTTTTATTAGATAATCGACAATAATTAGATCTTAGTTGAATCACATAAACATAAACTTTATTCTTTATTGAATAATTAAAGAGTCTTCAATAACGACAAAACTAAAGAAATAAATAAATACCTAAAATGAACAAATATTCCACAATAATTTAAGTAAAAGGTTAGGTTCTTTGGCAGGTACTCCTTGATATCATTTAAAGTAACTTAATTAATTCAATAAGTAATGCCACAACCGTGATGGATGTTTATTTCCATTTGTTATCGAATTGCTGAGAGAAGATTTTATTGACCCAGTGCCCTTCATTTCGGTGATTTATTGTTTTATGTTTTGTTTATAACGCAATGTTTTGCTTAGAAAAATTCACACACGATCGGTCAGAGGTTCTCAAACAAAAAGACTCCGGGCTCTTGTGGGGCTTTAATTTCTTTTATTTTTCCCCCAAAAAAATAAGATATGCAGAATTCGTTTTCTTAAGTCATAAAGAACTTACAGTTTTAATATGTGAAACTTATTTGATGGCACGCTGTATAATGACAGGTTCCAACCTTCGGTATTATCCGCTTTGTAATATTTATGTGTTAATGCAAATGCTTATTATGTCTAGATTTAAGAACGTTCGGATGAAATTGCGTGATTTCTGGCACTCTCTTTGAGCTGACATCCCCGGGCAATAATAAATTTGAGCAAATTTTACACTTTCACACGTAACTGTGTTAATATCATTTTTGCTATGTAATTTCACATTAGAACGGTGTTAATTATTAATACAGAATAGATGATGTGATTTTTGTGTAAAATTCACACGTAAATGTGTAAAGTTTAACACATAATATTTTTACTTTCATACCGTAGAATGCGATTTTCAACAAAGTGGACTAGTGTGGAAGCTGTTGCAAATGTAAATACTAGAACGAATCTCGAAAATGTTATCATTGTTGCTTATAAATATTCAAAATAAATTAAATAAAAAGACTTTAATCCTATCTTTGTTGCAGTTCCGTTAATTTTTTTAAATTTATAAATTCAAAATGGAGAGTACGTTTTTGACGTCGAGTAAGAGGGACTACAAATGGCCCATGGATAAACCCATAATTGTAAGGTATGGTTTTTACTACAACTTTGTCTTTTTTATAATTTTGACCAGCTTAATCTGAATAGTAACAAACTGAGAATTACTGGTAGTTTATTCTCCAGAATAATTTTCTTTTGAAATCACATTTCTTTAGTTAAAAAGAAAAAAATATAGAAAACATCGTTCCCCAATACTTTAATTAACTTTGGCCTTATTGATTATGTCCAAAGAATTTCCGGTTCGGTTTAGTGCACCCTGTCACGAAATAAATACCTTTGACCCAGTTTGCGTTTGTTAAAATGCGGCAATAATTTGCGTGATTAATTGTCGATAGGCCATCGCAACCGCCGATCACGACCAAACAGAAGAATCATTTTCTCAAAGGACCCGTGGAAGATTATTGCAAATGCGATGGACACACGTATAATACGTTTATGAAAAGGTACGAGAAACTGGCGGAAAAAGAAAAGTTGTTGCACGACGAATTAGCGCAAGTTAATTTACAGGTAAGTTGATTTTATATTCATTTATTTAGGTAGCATTGTATTAAAAATATACTATAAACTCAGATATTTTTACTAAATATTTCCTCACATTTTTTCAATAACTAAGGCCCGGTTTCACCATCACAGTTTAACTTTAAACTTCGCTTTATTCCCATGGTAACAATTGCAAGGATAATTGTTTCCATAGGAATAAAACTGAGTTTAAAGTTAAACTGTGATGGTGAAACCGGGGCTAAGCAGTTAATAATATCTTAACGTAATCTGTGTTTTTGTACATAGAAAAAACATTTCTTTAACTCCATATCGAATTATATTTCAAATATATTTTTCCTCAGATTTTGAAGAAAATGTTTAAAACCGCTTCACTTCTTGCATTCAGCACTTGTTCTTCCATGTCTTTTAAACTTATATTCATTTTAAACCAAAGTTTGTGTTTTCAAATAATGAATCGAAATTGGCCCTCGAATTTATTATAACTTTTATTCCTGTGAATCTTATTTTTCCCGGTCGTGCATAAAATAGTATTTACACCTTAGGATAATGGATTTCACACATAATATTCGTTCAAGATCTTTTGACTTTCAAGGAAAGCCATATTTGATATCTTTGTTGGTATCACTAAAAAATATATACGTCAGAAAATTGGGTTAGAGTTTCATGATTATTGCTTCTGAAGATCGAAGCTCCCATTAGTAGATGTTATGAATGATTTTTTTAATTTCCTTCAATCTTATCATTACCGTCCATGAGAAGCATTCCAAATCATTAACACAGTCATTATTAGAAGCTTCATAACTTTTGACAATTTTTGACTTTGACTTCTATCAAATTACATGCACGTAACCTAACAAAAAGAAAACATAGCCTACTAAAAAGTCAAAAGATCGTGAACGCTTTATAGGTGTGTGATCTTATAATCCATTCGTTACAAACTTATATTTTTTCAGATGTCTACTTTAAGCAATGAAATGATTGACAACGCTTGCGACACAGATGATGTTTTGCAATCTACATATCAAATAGATTACGTAAAAAGAGGTAAAATATTTAAGCTTCCGTAATCTTTATCATTATTACCTTTACGTTCTAAGATCCAACAATCGAATATTTTTTGCTGAAAAGCGATCGTCAGTGAAATGATGAGATATTAATTTAGATGTTGACACAAAAAAATTGGTTATTAATTTTTCAGTATCTACTCGTTATCCTCAGAAAATGTCTGAATTGGTCTTTCTTTTTTGAAAGATGTTATGTTATTTCACTTGTTCTATAATGTTTTAGGTTTAAACATTCCTCAATACACGAAACTGATGCCCGCAGTAGATTCTCCAGTTGGTGTTCCTGTCAAAAGTATGTCGATAGGTCTAGGGGAAGGATATATAGATCCTACCAGCTTTAGATATTCTGCCTTTACCAGACCTGTAATCGATCCTTGTCCACCAGTCTCGTTCGCCATAAGTAAGCCATTTTGCACTGCACTTTGCACGAATTAATTTGAAATGTGAATTTTAGCCCCAGAAACGTTGAACATGTATTATACTCCGAGGACCGGTCGATCGGAATACGAAGACACAATAAGCAAAATGGGTCTTTCGATTATAAAAAGTCGCCAGCAGTATCTCGAACCATTGCCTTCTTCAAGACGAAGATTTGGAGATACATGTCTATAAAAATTAATTTTATGTATTTTATTTTTTACTATCTCACTCATTGTGTTTTTATGTTTTATGTCCGTGAATGTGAATTGTGTACTGTGTCTTTAAGTATTCATAAAAAATCATCACTTTGTATTTTTTTTTTGAGATATACCAAGTATTACAGACCATATGTTACTGAAAATAGTTATCGAAACTTTCAGCAGTATTTCTATGTTTCTCGACCCATAATTTCAAAATTTCTTCAAAAAGTGTGCGATGCTTTTCATATCGACGGATAATTATAGGATTTAAAAAGGAATTTTTATGCTATTTTTATATTAACAAAAATATCAAATCATTAGATTTTTAATGTTGTTGCCATTAGCGATAGCATACCCAAAGGCAATATCAATTTAACAACTGTTTTAATTTTTATTAGACAATGAAAGTTGAACTTTAGCTTAATTGATAAAGCATCTGACATGTAATCAAAAGGGCTCGAGTCCGAGTATTGTTTACGGCTGAAAAATTTTTTTGTTAATATTTTGTTAGTGTTTCTATAAACATATTTTGTCGCAACGATATTTTCAATTCATGTTGGAAAAAAATGAAGTCATTTTACAGGAGTCTTTTATACAAGTGGCAACTTATATAAAACTTTTTGTTTTTTCTCCCTTATGACGTTTTGCTGTAGATTATTTGTGTCTTCAACAACGTTTCTAATTACTTGTTTTGATGACGGTATTTCTTCGTATGAGTGTGAAGTCTTGAGAGGCCGAAATTTTAAAACCTATTTCATGAAAAAATTACCCAATTCCCTCCAATCAAAGCAAATGAATTCCAAGCCTAGATTGTAACATAAACATTTTGAATTGAAAACGGGCGCAAATGAAAATTCCTTTGTGAAAACATCAAACTCCTTTGTGTCTGATTGTACAATTCCAGAGGGAATTAATTTTAAGCCCTTAAGAATAATTGTTGAAATAATCGTTATTGTGCCTTTAAGCTTTTCTGCTTAAAAAAAATATTTCGTGAAATGGGCCTCAGTCAAGCGGCGATTTAGATGTGCTAAAATAATTGTGGAGATTATACAAGAAGAAAAAGAAAGGTACAACAGATGAAAAGAATTCTCTGTTGTTAGTCTTTCAACCCTAAGACCGGATTCGTAAAGTCTTCTTGGGTATAGAATACATTGCATCGGTTCAATTAACGCCTAAATAGCACAAGTGGTAAGGGACCAGCTTTGCAATTGTAAGGTCGTGGGTTCACACCGCGTTCGAAATATTTCTCGCGGTGGTTGTTACTCACTTCAGTTATCCTTTGGTGTTAGGGAGAAAATTCAACACTGCTTCCCCTTCAACGGCGAGGAGGTTTGGAAGTAACAAAGCACTTTGCACTCACAAAATACATTCCCGCTCCTGACCCCGCCCCGGGCCCCGTAAGGCAACCATCACAGATTGAAAAAGAAATTGTTTTCTTATTCGTCCCCCTAAAAAATTCAGAAGTGGGGCCCGTCGATTATGCTTCAACGGCATAAACTGAATTTCTGCTAAATTTGCAACCAGTAATTCTTTTAATACTTCAAGGGGCCTGGTCTCTTCAACTTTATGTTTGTGATGCCTGTGATTCGTCGACTTCAGGCGTCTCTGATTCCAGAGAGAAAAAATGTTGAAAATACTAATTTATTTTTTGCACTGTTTTTTGATCTTTGAATAGCACTCATGAAAATAAACTTTTTTTTTTAATTTTAGCAAGGCTATTAAATTTATAACACAGGAGATGAAATTTTCCAGGAAAAAGGTGCTATCAATGGAGAGCATGTTAATACCATCTTAATACCGAACTCCAACAAATTGTGGTAGCGAGTATTTGAATTAGAAGGGTCAAAATGATAACAATAACAATATAGATGGAAGTTATTGTTCCAAATATATTTAGTATGGGGTGACTTACTAAAGAGAAATCTGGTTGCTATAGGAAAGTTTTGCCTCCACAACATTAGGTCAAAAGCAGCATGATACTGCGATTTGTTGAAAAAAAAAATCAATTATAGATTATTCAGAGTCAAAAAAAATTGTTTTAAAAGTTTTTTTTTTTATGATTGCAACACTTAGACTTTTCCTGATTGTTCTCGCTTATTCTTTTCTTTACCCATGGTCAACATGATCCGAACGGAAAGCTTCGATACTGTGCTAAAATCGACCTTATGTATTAAAACTGTGCGAAGTTCCGAACCTTCACCTTTAGCTGTTCACGGTGAGTTTTTTTCACTCTGAATATAAAATATAAATAACTATTTTAGAAAAATAAATAAATAAAAAATCAAGGAATATTAACATTTAATCTTTAAATAAAAATATTCCTCCATGTTTTTATCAAGTACTTTCATAATATTGTTACAGATTTAAGGTTCGTTTTGATTTATTTTTAAAATAATTACAAATTAATTTATCTTAACAAAACTAGTTTTAAACTTTACTTCCAACTGAAATCACTTGATGCATCAACGCAATGTTTTTTAAATATTTGAGACGTAATTCATGACATCTCGTAACTGAGGGAGTAAATGAATAAAACATAAGGTATTAAGATATATAGTTCAATTCATGAAAGAATACATGCACAAAAATTCCTGTACTGTTGATTAACTTGTCCAGTTATTTGATACAGACGAGTATTGTATATACAATACTCGTCTGTATCAAATAACTGGACAAGTTAATCAACAGTACAGGAATTTTTGTATGCCGGCAATACGTTATTAAATTAAATTCAAATATTAAGTGTTGATTAACAAGGTGCAGTTATTTGATACTGACGAGTATTGTACAGTTGGGGAAACAGAAAGCGGGACAGTAAACTTTCGCTAGTTTAAACCTTATTTCTAAATTTCCGTAACTATGGTAATTTATCAACCTTCACATTAAACAAAATGATTAATCATTCCTTTTATAATTAAAAACTGTAACAAACAAATATTTCATACAAATACATCATACTAATGTAATAGTAACTTTACTTACAATCCGAAAATTCGTTATAAGATTTGTCCCAATTTCTATTTCCGCAACTGTACACTACTCCAATAAATTAACGTACCTTGCAATAAAGTAGGAAATTTTCAATTTTCTATTCAAAATTTATAGTAACTGGCATTGTTATGAAATAACTGAGCATATGAGGTTCATTTTCCGATATTTATTTACATTTGATTATCACTTAAAGGTGATTCCATAAAATTAAATCACATGCAGATTCATTAACCATAAAATCAATATCAATTTTAATGCTTAAATTTAGGTTTTATTCTTAAACTGACTTTACTGTTTTTTGTTTTTGTGTTTCTTTGTCATTAAGCCACACGAATTTCGAAATTTGGCACTCAAGCAGTGATATTGTTAGAATAAGACAGAAGCTATTCGATGTGCCCCAAATCTCAGTGTGTCGAACGATGCTTAGGTATAGAGAGATTGGTAATTATTCTCGAAGGCCTAGGAAAAGTAGACATGGTGCAACAACTCGTGTTCACACCATTTTTTGACACTTTCTGCTTTAGAACAGAGATTCGTTAAAAGCAAAAATTTCCAATTTGAACTAAGGAAAGTGCATGGGGTTCCAATTAGCATCTAAACTGTTCGTTAACGTCTTGGGGAGCTAATTTGACATCTCATGTGTCTGACCAAGGTCCAGCCATGTCTACAGAACATCGCACAGATCACTTGGAATTTGTTAGAATTCATGTCAGTTGGTTTTAGGACGACTGGAGTCGAGTTCTCTTTAGAGACGAATGTAGATTCCGTTTTAAGTGTGATAAAGACATTTATATACTAAAGGATAGAGTTGTATTTCTACTGATGATATGCAGCGTGTTTCTAAACCTATGTCTTTAATTGAAACCACAAATAGTGGTCAAGAAAATAAGCAAAATTTGTTATACAACTGTTGGTCAGATAGCAATAATAACGCAGATAGAAATTATTTTACTTTTTCATAAAAAGTCATAAAACCGCAGACCTTGACCTAATGCACAGATATTGTACTTAAGGCAGATCCAGTATCGTGTTTTTGTTAATTTTAAAACAAGATAAATTTTGTAACTAGGTAAGTTCTTAATAGTTTAAAATATTATGTGTGTGTTGCATTAATTGATGATTAGTTTTAGTGCTAACCCGTACTTTAACTTTTAATTTTTAAAAAATTCGATCTAAAGACGATCGTAAAAGAAGAAATTCTTACATCATATTAATTTGTAAATAACCCATTTACAAAGTTGATTACTAAAGTTATTGTATTTGTACAGCAAAAATAAATTTGTTTCTTTATTAAAACTACGGCGAAAAGACGAAATGCACTAGGCGAGAATATTTTTGTCTTTATTGGTTTAAGCTGACGCAGAAATTCAGGTTCAATATTATCCTATAAAAACATATGTTTTGTGTTGGAGTGTAAACAATTAATAAACTAGTTCGATTGAGAGCTAACGAAGTTATTCAATCACTTATTTTGAACCCATAGATTATTGTGTGTACGGGCAATCTAATTTATTTAAATTTTTAATAATATTTATACGTATTAGTGCGATAATTAAAAAGTAATTTCAGGCATTTTCAACGTAGTTACAAAACTAGTGTACGAAGATGTTAAATTACTTCAGCAAAAATCTAACGAAGATTAGGTACTCGTTTTTAACATAATTGTTATTGCCTATTACAGAGAGACGCATAAACAAACGTTCTTACTTATCGCATGTTGAAAATACAAATAAACATGCCGATGTCCGCAAGTCGGATTTATATTCGTATACAATAAGACCTTGACCGAGTTCTTCTAAAGGTAAATAAAAAGTTTTATTGCGGTTTATTGCTTTTATCGGAATAAATTGCTGAAACGAGCCGTAAACCAAGCAGAGGTTTCAAAAGAAAGGGACTGCGCTCGCTTGTGATAGGTCAGTTTTTCATTTTCGGGCAAAAAATTTCAAATTTGGAGAATTAATCTCTTATGTAATGAGGAACTTACAGTTTCATTTAAAGACAGAGGTTTTGAGACAACCTGTATAAACATTTATTTATTTTATTTCGATGCGTTAATAAATTTAGATCACCTCTTGCTATGAAATTTTTAACACTGCACAGTGAAAACCATTTTTGCACTTTTATGAGTTTTATGCCGTAAAAATTCGCAAGTTTGACACGTTTGAAAGTTGAATCGAATATAGCGATACTGTCAAAGACAATAAATCTGTCAAACTAAATGGCACAGCAAGAGTTATTTTCTTTTTTGTTCTCCAAATTCTCCCATTCTCGATAACTTGACTGTATTGTACGTGGTCATATAAATATTGCGGTTGTCTCATAACATACCTCTTCTGTTAATCATTATTTTGTTTTATGTTAAATTTGTGTTGGTTTCTGTTCGTTTGTGATTTTTGAAACATGTTGACTTCAGACATAATTTTATTATCTGCAAACATTGCTGTTTACTGTAAATAAAAATATATGTCCTGCAATGTTTTGATATTAAACTGATAAATCAATAAAATATTAATAAAAAAGAATCTTAGGGTCTTAGGTTTTTGTGGATTATTCTATATTAATAAAACTGGTAGACACGTGAGAAAGTTGCAATAAATCAACGCTCGCGATAGAATCTAAGCCATGACTCACAATCAGAAGAATTTCAAGAATGTCTTCAGAGGATATTCATCTAATTCCGTCCTTGTCCACATTATTTTCGGCGTGTTTTACTTCTAATTTATGCCCTGGTATTTGCTGTTGCTTAGTCAGCGACGGAAAAAGGCATAACGTCGTTCTAAATAGACACACAATCGCATATTTCGAGCTTTCCATACGACCAGAACTTGTTGCAGATCTGCAGAACCTCAGGCGTTGCTTGGTACAGGCCACTGCAGGCGCCGTAATAAAATATCACGAAACGAATTAAGTTATTCATTACCGCATTCGTGCAAGTATTTCGTATTTTCTGCGCTGATCAGTCGACGACGGGGTGGAGCATGTAGTTTTGCAGGGTTTCATAAAAATCCACAGTTGCCAAAGTATCATTTGGATGGGTTGGAAACGTGTCAAAAATTAAGGTGTCAGTCAACGCGCATAAATTCCTGGTCAGTTTTCTTGGGATTCTCAAAATTAAAGTAAAATGGCACAGGCTTATCAAACCACATATAAGAGGAGTTACAAACAGCATGAAATTGACAAGCGAAAATCGTAAGTTTTCAAAAAACAATTTTGTCCTCTGCAAATTAATTTTCTTTTTTAAATATCTTAATTTCCTTTCGGAAAATATTACTTTTTTAATTTAATTTTCCAAGGAAATAAATCATTATAAGATTAGAAAGTTCGTAACTTGCCGGTCTGTAGCTTTCTAGCTTTTAGCTTTTCGATAAAATTACTCAACGTGCATGATAGAACAAAAAAGAAAATAAGCTGTGTTAAGTCTGCAAATAATGATTACACGTTTCTATTTTTGTGCTTTGTAGTAACCGCCTTTGTTTTTATCACGCTTACTTCTATATATTCCTTCCTTTGTCTTAACCACAGGTAATATAAATCTTCCAAATTGTATATTATGTATATTACAATGATTATATTCAATTGGCCGTTTTCCTAATAGGAGTAGAGGAGATTTTAATATATGAGTTAAAGATTTTAAAATGGCTCTCAATTTAAAGTCGTATTATAGAAACGGCCCTTAGAGTGAAGATGGTTAATACTTCGTAACTGCTTTTGTAGACTTGCACCACATGATAACTTCTGTGAAAATTCTCTGCCAGCCGGTGGAAAATGGCTGATTAGGAAATCTTTGGAAGAACAAAAAAAGGTGCGCCCTAAACAAATATTTCTTTTTATGGCATTACATAGCTTGTCTAACAGTGTACCTGCTCATCAAATTTTGTTATTGTTATAATATTATCTTGAAACAATTAGCTATAGATGAATTAAAACTAATTAATATTAAAGGAGTGCACAATATTTATTACCTATTAGAAAAAATAGAGGGTGATTTAATTAGTCAATAACGAAATGGTAATTTCATACAAAATTTATCAAATAAAGATCATTTGTTATTGTGCAAGGGAGGCCCTGTTTTATACTAATGCAAATTAAGAACTTCCAGGATGTGAAATAAAATCGGGTAAGTACGCAGTAACTTACTTCAAGACGGTCTTAATCGACGTGTCTCTCTTAATTTTGCGACTCTTTTCTGGGATACGTTGAAGAGAGTGGGGGGATAATTTGAACACTTGTCTGGTCGGATTAAAATGAAGAAGTCCACAGTTCTTTTTATAACTTAACATATTAGCTGTTCACATTCTTTTTTTACTCAGGGTAGGCCCCGTTAGGGCGACTCTTTTATTGGTATTATCACTAGTATTACTAAAAAATATGGACGTCAGGAAATTGGGTTAGAATTGCAAAATTATTGTTTCTGAAGATCGGAGCTCCCAATAGTAAGTCGTTAAGACTGCAACGACTTAACAAGAAGCAGCAGCAAGACCACCAACAACAGCAGCACCACCACCAGCAGTAGCAGCGCTGAGGAAGTTCTTCTGCAATGAAGAACGAAACGCCGGCAGTAGAAGAAATCCGAGGATAGACGCCAGGAATTCAACAATGGACGACGGCCGTGGAAGCCTTCAAGTTAAACCAAATAAACTTCTGTATTATTTGATAAATAATGGGTAGGGAGAGGAGGCACCAAGATTAGATTTTCTTTGAAGGGGGTGTAGTAACATAAAGTTTGGAAACCACTGGATTATGTTATGACATGATTTACTTTGAACTATCCCACATCATATTTAAGGATATTCATGGTAAAAGTTGGATTTTTAATAGTGCTGGCAACCAAATCGGTTTTTTGGATAACCGGTTTTGGATTATCCGAGGTTTTAAGCAAAACCGAAAACCAGTTATCCAGATAACCGGTTATCCGGTTAATCGGTTATTCGAATATCCAATTATTTGAATAATCGGATATTCGAATAATATCGGTTTTTGGATAATCGGATACTCGAATGACCGGTTATTCGAACGATGAAAAATATTCAAATAGCCCAACTACCTGAAATTCAAATAACTGTACACAATTACGTATTTATTTTTTTCACACATTAAAGATAATCTTAGGAATTTGAGACAGCAAATTTAAACCTCCAATAAAACTGAAAATGTTGGAAGTATTAAACAAAACAAACTGAAGGTAAATCTTATCTGTTATGTTCACTAGGTAAAAAAATGTAAGTGGTCAAGTGGTACGATCTAATCCACAGATTAGAAGAATTAAAATAATTTTAGTTTTTGTTCTGAGTAGCCTTTTCGACCGTACCCAACCGTCTTTCGGAGAATTCAAGAAAAGTTTATTGTAGATCATAATACCATAATTTATGGTACAGATGTTGTTCGGCGCCATAATTAATTTTTACAACACAAAATATTTGCATTACTTTTATGATTTGTTGAACATTGTTCATTAAATAGAACAAGAATAACTGACATTTATCTTACTTAATAAAAAGAAAACGAAAACTATTATTAGTGAGTTTGTGTCAAGTTTTCGATGTGTGAGTCCTTATAAATTAGAAATATAGTTAATACTTTAAAATGGAGATAAGAAGCACAAAATTGAAATGTTTGAAAACATCTTCATCTGAATAAAAACCAGAAACATTAGTGGCGCTCTTGCCTTGGAAATAACAAACTTTTAAACCACTAGTACATCGCATTTCCTTCTGTACTATAACCTGTAACGTAATACGTAATTCATAATTATATTTCAAAAATATGTGGCCATTGTAAAATTGGCGTTTAGAGATAAAATTCAATGGAGTTTGTTTTTTATAAATCAGTTGTTGTTAATACCTAATTAACCGATTTTCGAATAGTCGTTTTTTGAATATATTCAAGACAGTTTTTCAAATAACCGAATAATCGGTTTTTGGATATTCGAATATCTGAATAATCGGTTTTGGATATTCGAATAGTCGGTTTTAACCATTATTTGGATAACCGGTTTTATCCAAAACCGGTTTTTAAAGAAACCGATTATTCGGTTTCAATTTTTTCCGGTTTTTGCCAGCACTAATTTTAAACACTCTAATTTCGACGGGGCACGGAATCAATTCAGGATGATCTAATATACGGAAGGCCTGGTGTAGCAAGGAAAATTTATCCAAGTCCCTTTCGATGCGGTTTGTATTAAAGGCTTAAATCTTATTTTTAAAATTCAAAATTTATGTATGGGTTCTTTAACTAACAATGACATAAAAAATGTTGCCAAACATATTTACAACTCGGAACAAAAGTATATATCATAATTTGAAGCTTAAGAATAATGGTTTAAAGAACGAATGTTTAGAACTAGGGAAATTAGAAACTACAACTACTACAATTGTTTAGAAATGAATAAGTTTTATGGTACGTACGTGAAATATTACTTAGGAAACTTAGCTAGTGGGAGAAGGTAGTAACCAATGAAGGGTCGGCCGAAAGGGTTACAGTAAATGAGGTCAACTGATGCCTCAAATTGGCTGACTTTTCATTGGTTAAATCTGTGCGCATTATTTCCATGTGAATAAGCGTTAGTAGGTTGGTTTCCCAAATTGTTTACTTCCGCCCAAAAATCGAATTTATGAAAAAATACTTATAGTAAATAAGAGAAAACTATAAGGAAATAGTCAAAATACTAAAAATTGCCGTATAACACAAAAATGAAAAGGTTTTGTTTCATAACATAACAATTGCAGAATCCATAAAGCTCGTATAGTACACACAAGAAAGAATCAATCAGTTTACTGTTTTATGGACATGGAATATCTTCGCTACACTCCGAACTTGGCACCGAATAATTAAATCTCTTTCTGAAATTAAAGCTTTGATGTTAATACTTTTTTTGGATTTTTTTAGAAAAGTTATTGTGATACTAAGATTTTTGAAAAATACCCGCTGTGATATTGTGTATGACTATAATGTATACAAAGATCAATGGAGCGTAGTTACGCATCAAATATTGACAAATTAAACTCGGACAGCGTTCGTTAAACAGAACTTAAGTTTTTGGCACTTTGTCAGCAAATCGGTAACTTGGTCAAGGAAAATCCTCCTGCTCAGTCTTAAAAAAGATTTGCACCGTACATTTCGATTATCTATTCCATCATTTTAATCCGAGCAAGTTGTTCAAAAAGTTACACTTAAAATTTTTGTAAGCTGAAAATCTGAAGGTCGTCTAATATAAACACTTTTGCAAAGCCGGAACTAGAGCAAAAATAGCTAGAGGAATTATCTACGTATTCGCCTGTAATATTTCATTTAGTTCCGATTCAAATTTGATAGTAAACATTTACATCTTTTACGTCTATCACTTAAATTAATGTTTTCGTGCTTCTGGGCCTCGCTAAAGAAATTACGAACTCGTGCTAATTCAGTATCAAAATTGGAGAAACACATGTTGTTTCACTTCAAATAGCTGCGTGTTTGCATCTTAATTAACCTGTCAAAACACATTGGCAAATTTATGCGTAGATGTCGAGTTACTTTAATAATTACCTTAATTGAAACTGGGTCGTGACCTTCCCTTCTGGTTTCGTTTACTTGGCGCGCTGCTAAGATTAGAAAATTTGTCAGAAACAATCAGTATTTATAAACAGATATGATAATTACCTGTTTCATTGATTTATTTTATGTTTAAAGTCGGGACTTTCTCTGGCGGATGCCGAAGAAGCGGTTAAGCAGATGTATAAAAACAGATACTGGTCTACCTATCAACTGCATTATTGCCGTAACAGTAAGCTTTTCAACTAGAAGCTCGATGTGTAGTCTTAAAAGTACAATATTGCAGTGATACCTAAGGAAGAATATGCCGAGGAAACCCTTGAAAATGAACTGTTGGAATCGTGTAGATTATTATACAAACAAAAGGAACATGAAATTTTACCCCCGAGGCCATCCGCAAGACGAGGTAATTATAAATTTAAATTTAGTTTACATTTTCGATTTCACAGTTTTTAGTTTCTAAAAAATATATTGTCTAGGTGATGAGAACACTTAAAACTCTTAGGGCCAGTTTTCCAATTGAGGTTTAACTTTAAACTCCGTTTTGTTCCTATGGAAACTATTGTCCTCACAATTGTTACCGTGGGAATAAAGCGCAGCTTAAAGTTAAACTGAGATGGACAAACTGGGCCTTAACGTCCACTTCATGAAAATGTTACTGATTGAAAGTTTACCTAAAGGGTTGCTTGTACTCTGTTCCATTCAGCTGTTGTTACGTAACAAGACAGAAACAGATACAGAATTTGCAAGAAAAATACGGATGAAGATGTAGTTTGCTCATAAATCTGTCATTATCAGTACGTTGAGAATTCAAATTTCAAAACTAAAGGTATAAAAATAAAGTAGTGGTGTAAGATTTTCAACAGAAAAGTTGTTGCTTGCAGGTTGATTAAAAATAATTCAACTGATGCACTACAACCGCTTTTATTGCTGGTAATTTATTTTACATTGGTTAAAAGTTTTTTATCTGATAGCGAACAACAATAATACACCGTCCCTTCGTAATTGTTCTCGAACACACTCTCTTTTTCTTCTTCCCCACCGAGGGCAGCACTTGCCGCGGGTATGCACACAAATTGAACCAAGCATCCTTTGGCGTGCAATTTAAATTAAAAAATGTTAGGCGCGAACATGGCCCCAACCTTGAAAGCTCCAGCTTTCAAAGATTACTCTCTTCTTGGTCTTGCTGCCTTGGCAATGGGAACACTTTGCACGCAGGACGCTTCAAGTTGCCTCGTCTTGTCTTCAAAGTGACTACGCGGATAGCTCCATCCTTGCCTTCATGGGTTTCAATGATTCTGCCCAAAGGCCAACATAGAGGAGGTTGATTGTCATCCCTGATGATTGCTAGGTCCCCAACTTGCAGATGAAGTCCACTTTCCTTTCTCCACTTGCTTCGTGGTTGCAGCTCTGGAAGATACTCCCGTACCCAGCGTGACCAAAAACTTTGGACCAACTGTTGTAGGCGCTCGAAACTTGATAGTCGTCCAGCAGGGACATTTTGGAGATTGACTTCAGGAACCGACGTAAGCGTTCTTCCAAGGAGGAAATGGGATGGGGTAAGAGGTTCCAAGTCATCTGGATGATCGGATAAAGGAGTAAGCGGCCTCGAGTTCAGAATTGCTTCCACCTGACATGTTACAGTGGAAAACTCTTCGAATGTAAGGGATGCGCTAGCGAGAATTCTCTTTAAATGAAACTTTGTACGCTTAACAGTACTTTCCCATAAGCCACCGAAATGCGGGGCACTGGCCGGTATGAAACGCCATTTGATTCCCTCATTTCCAAGGTAGCCTACAATTTTTTCATTATCTTGTTTTAAGCTCGCGACAACCGCCTTTAATTCGTTTGAGGCGCCCACAAAATTGGTGCCATTATCGGAATGCATTTCCCGAGGTTTTCCTTTACGAGAAACAAACCTTTTTAACGCCGCAATAAATGCCTCGGTACTTAAATCTGATACCACTTCGATATGAGTGGCCTTAGTGGCGAAGCATACAAATATGGCTAAATAACCTTTTACAATTTTTGCTCCTCTGCCCTTGTGTCTTTTTAGCAAAAAGGGTCCCGCATAATCAACGCCAGCATTTTCAAATTAATATGAAGGCGTTACGCGTGACGAAGGTAAAGCACCCATAACAGGTATATTTGTTTTTGGACATGCCCGAAAACAACGTACGCAATGGTGAATGATTACCTTTGCTAATTTACGTCCATGTACAGGCCAAAATATTTCCCGGACCGCAAATAAAGTTTGCGTAGGGCTAGCATGCCCTAAGCGTTCATGCATGTCAATAAAAATCAGCCTCGTTACGTTAGCCTTAGGTGGCAAAATTATAGGGTGTCTTTGTGAAGCAGGTAAATTTGAAAATTGTAACCTACCACTTACGTGTAATAACCCTTCACTATCAAGGTACGGTTTTAAACTCAATAGGCTTGAAGATGAACCTAAACGATTTCCAGCGTTCAACTGGCGCATTTCAGGAGCATAAAATTCAGCTTGACCGCTTTTTATCATTGCTTGAAGGGCATAATCTAATTCACTGACCATTAACGGACCGTTTATTCCTCTTTCCTTAGGGGATGCGCAGTTTTTTACAAACCACAAACAGTATGCTAAAATACGTTTTGCTCGCTTCAAACTTGAGAAATCTTTAATAACATCTACGTTTACAATCTTTAATGCAACGGAACAATTTACTTCTGGTTTCAGTTCAGGTAATGCTTCTAAATGAGCGCAAGGATACTTTGGCAATTCATTTGAATCTAGCCCAAGATATGCTGGCCCGTGCCAACATAATTTTGATTTTAATAATTCTCCAGCAGAAATCCCCCTTGAGAATAAATCGGCAGGATTTTCCGATGAAGGAACATAACGCCATTCCGCAACCGAAGTGAGTTCTTGAATTCTTTTTATTCTGCTAGCTACAAATATTTTTAACAAGTGAGGAGCAGTTCGAATCCACGATAGGACAATAGTGGAATCTGACCACAAGATGATACTTTCAAAAGACACTCTCAATGACTGGATCACCTTATCCATTAACTCAGCCAATAAAAGCGCAGCACAGAGCTCTAGTCGGGGAATCGTTTGAGTTTTAATCGGTGCTACCCTTGCCTTTGAAATAACCAAGTTGGCAACATATGCCTGCCCATACGAAGCACGTAGGTACATACAGGCGCTATAGGCTCGCTCGGAGGCATCTGCATATCCATGCAATTGAAAAGGTGCGCCACTGTCCCGCTGTATTACGGCTCGAGGTACCTTTAAAATCTTCAATTCGACCAATTCTTCATGAAAGGATGTCCATTCCATTTGTAATTCTTTAGAGACTGTATCATCCCAATCTACCCCTTCCAGTCATAAACGCTGTAAAATTAGCTTAGCCTTTATTAAGCACGCGCCTAACAATCCCAAAGGATCAAAAATTTGACTGATTATTTACAAAATACAACGCTTAGTGATGGGGTTAATTTTCTCAATGTTAATATTGTAAAGTAGACCATCCTCGTTCGGATCCCAGTATAGACCGAGAGTCTTTGTGCTCTCGTTTTCCCCTATGTTTAGAATAGAGAGTTTCTCGCAAGAATTTACTTCTTTTAAAACGCTTAGATCATTAGAAATCCATTTTCGCAATTCAAAACACCCTTGACTCAGTATTATAGAAATTTGGTAAATTAGTGACCTTGCTTCTTCGACTGTATACGCCCCTGTTAGCAAGTCGTCAACGTAAAAATCGTTAAGTATAGTTTCTGCCGCGGAAGGATTTGTTACCAAATTTTCTTGTGCTAGTTGATTTAAACACCTTATTGCCAAGAACGACAGAGACGCCGTGCTATATGTAACGGTATTTAACCGATATACATCCAGAGGTTCAACCGGATCTGCTCGCCAAAAAATTTGTTGTAGTACGCGTTAAGGCTCATGTACTAAAACCTCTCTGTACATCTTCGTTATATCCGCGGAGAGGCTATCGGGTATTGTCGAAACCTAATTAGGATATTTAAGAGATCGTTTTGTATAATTGGTCCAACGCTTTGTATGTTATTTAAAGAATAACCTGAAGTAGTTTGGCATGATGCATCAAATACAACGCGGAGTTTGGTCGTGAAACTTGAATCGTTTACTACACCATGGTGTGGCATAAAGTACTGAACGGTATCCGACGTTGGACTTGTATTAACCTTGGACATATGATTTAGTTCAATATATTTGAGCATAAAATCGTTATATTGCTCTTTAAAGCCTAGATTAGCTTGCTATTTTCGCTCTAAATTGAGACATCTTTTCCGCGCGATTTTCTCAGAGTCTCCTAAAACTTCAACCGGCTGCAAAAACGGAATAGAGACTGAGAATCTACCTTCTTCGTTGCGCCGGAAATTTTGCAAAAAATGTGACTCACAGAATAAATCTAACTCGGACCGTATGGGCTCAGGAAACCCTTCCTCAATTTCCCAAAATTTCCGTAACTGTTTATCAACATCCAGATTTTTATTTACGTTACAGATCATGTTGCCTGCTACACTGCTTAAGTAATTTAGGTTTCCCGCAATTATCCAACCTAGTTTGCTTGCTTGAATAACTGGTTTGCCTTCCTCTAGAAATTTTCTTTTGTTCGAGATTATTTCCCAGAAATTACCCGCACCCAAAAGTATGTCAATGGCCCCGGGCGTTGCAAATCCTTGATCTGCCATTTTAATATATTTCGGCAAGTTTAGATCAGACACGTCGATCTCGAATGGAGGTAATATCCCCGTAATTTCTGGCAAAACGAGACATGATATAACTCTAGAATAAGTACCGGACCTAGAATGCATGCTTATAGTGCACTTGCCCTTGATAATTGTTTCACAATTGCTTACGCCGTTAACTTTCATGTTTATTTTTTCGATATCCAAATTTAATTCTTTGGCCAAATTTTCGGTAACGAAATTGCTTTGCGATCCTGAATCCAAGAGAACCCTTGCTGTTCGCGTAAGCCCTTTCACATCAAGAACATTAACTCTCGCGGTTGAAAGTAAACATGGAACTTGACTTGCACATTGCGCTGAAATTGATATCTCCCCGGTTTGCTCCGAATTTCCTTTCTGTTTGTTTAAATGTACCAAGGAATTGTGCTTACCCTGGCATTTCCTACAGCCTCCCGAAGAGCAACTGCTGACACTATGACCTGGTCTAAGACAATTAAGGCAAAGCTTTAAGTTCTTAACTTCCTTTATTCTATTTTCAACAGAAAGCCTCCCGAATTTTTCGCACTGATATATCGAGTGTCCGCCCTTGCAGAAATAACAAGATATACCTGCCGCCACAAAACTTGCCGCAGCAGTTTTTGTCTTTTGCGTACTACTGCTTTGCTTAGCCGGCCTTATAGTTTCCTTCGCAAAATTTAACGTTTCAAGAACGCACGCCTTTTTCCGAAAAAATTCTTTCAAATTGTCCAAAGTGGGAATTTCATCGCCCTGTATTTGGGACTCCCACTCGAGTGCTAGGAACTTATCAAATCTATTTGTTGTAATGTATATAATAATCGCATCCCAAAACTCGACTGGCTGGCCCAAAACTTGCAATGCATGTAAGTTCGACGACAAGTTATTTAACGCTTCTCTTAATTGCGCTGGAGACCCCTTTTTTATTTCTGGCAAATTAAATAACGCACGCAAATGATTCTGCAAAATAAGTCTCTTATTCTCGTATCGCTCGCATATAGCTTTCCAAGCTGCATCGTAATTTTGATCGGTAGTTTCGATTGCGCTAATAATTTGTTCCGCCTCACCCTCTAGAGAAGCTCGTAAATAGTAAAACTTTTGAATTTTACTTAACGCACCTGCTTTGTGAACTAACGCCTCAAATGTATCGCGGAACTCTAGCCATTTGGTGTAATTTCTACCGAATTTTGGTAGGGTTATTGTAGGCAATTTAATATTATCTTTAATATTCTCGGTAATCGCCGGTAAATCGCTAACTGCGCTTGGAAATGAGAGACTTGGATTAACGTGATCGTTCAATTTTTCTAGAAAAACGGTTGCCCTAGAAATTTCAGAATAATATAATCGCTCGAAGTCCGAAACCTCTTTACTTGAATCATAATTTTTGGTAGCTTCATTCGCTTCATCAATTTTGTCTTGAATATCGTAAAACTCGTCAATAATCGCATCGATTTTTTGCAATCGCTTTTCTACGTCAACTATTTCTAACCGCGTTAATCCACGCCCGGCCCCGTCACGAAAAATATTTTCTTTTTCGTCTATAAACTTGGTGAAATCCGTTAGACGCCGCTTTACCACCCCCCGCTTCCTAATTAATCGCTGCGCATCCGTAGACATTTTTTGTTTTCGTAACACGCCGAATGTCAAAGGTAAATAGTTAAGGAAATACAAAGGGTTAAATACGCTTACTTGCTTTCATAGATCGTAGAAATCACCAAATCGACTTGCTTCGCTCGCTCCGGGAGTTCCCTGTTCAGTTTTCCCAAGATGGCTAATTGCGTCGCTTATCGCTTGTTTTACTCGCCTCCTTTAACCAAATGCATTCGGCACTCGAAGGACCATAACATGTTGCTTGCAGGTTGATTAAAAATAATTCAACTGATGCACTACAACCGCTTTTATTGCTGGTAATTTATTTTACATTGGTTAAAAGTATTTTATGTGATAGCGAACAACAATAATACACCCTCCCTTCGTAATTGTTCTCGAACACACTCTCTTTTTCTTCTTCCCTACCGAGGGCAACACTTGCCGCGGGTATGCACACAAATTGAACCAAGCATCCTTCGGCGCGCAATTTAAATTAAAAAATGTTAGGCGCGAACAAAAGTATTTGAAGGATTCAGTGCAAGTAGCTTAGCTCAAATTAATTTTGTATTATTTTTCAGGACCTAAGAAAAATTTCTAAATTTAAACTTGGCCTGTTATTATCTGTGTGCAAAGAAAAGAATCAGATGCCTGCATCAATAAATATAAATGTGGGAGTATATTGAAATATTCAATTCACAATAGCTCCAAAATACAAATGTGATTTTGCTACTTTCTGCACTGCACCTTCAATGGGGTCCTACTTTCTCGGGCAACCCTTCAATGCTGAAAGATATTTTGAATTTCCGACAACTCAATTAGAAAATTAATTTGACATTTTCCTATAATTGAAATTAACCTCCGCCCACAATAATTTTTATATCTGTAGATACGTATTTCGGCAGCTAAGCTGCCATCTTCAGTACGCTACCAACTTAAAAGCACTAAAAAATGTCTAAAAACAACCTAATCATATTAGACATTTTTAGTGCTTTTAAGTTGGTAGCGTACTGAAGATGGCAGCTTAGCTGCCGAAATACGTATCTACGGATATAAAAATTATTGTGGGCGGAGGTTGTTATGATTGTTAAAATCATACGCGTGAGCTTTGTTGATTCTTTATTAACTTCTTTACAGGTTACTTACAGGTAGGTACAGGTAAGTCTCTTAGGTAGGTATATGTGGTACAGTAACACGGTCACCCACCGTTGCCAACCCACACTGCTCAAATGTAGCCAACTCATGTCATCTCCTTTTCCTTTACAAATAAATCTTACAGGCTTAACAAACTTACAACTAACTACTGTTTAAACTAACAAATGTAATCTTGTAGATATTTAGGTTTGTTTCGCGTGCGTTTTGGTCTTTCCATTGAAGTGCTTGGGTTTTGTACCGTTTCATCTCTGTTGATGTTCTCATTAATGTTTATGTCTTCGTCCGGTTCAATAATTTGAAAAGTCGTTTCCGGTTTAAAATTATATAGATGCTTCGTATTCCTTTCCACTAAATTTCCACTCTGCAGTTGCACTTTAAATGATCTTGGTCTTTTACAATGTTCAATAATTTTCCCTCTTTCTTTACTACCATCATTCTTCCTAACATACACATCATCATTAATGTTAAGTTGTTTCAAGTGAATAGCACCTCTATCATGGTATTGTTTTTGGATTTCTTGTCTTCTTTCCAGTTTCTCTTTCATCATCATGTTTGATTTATTATCTGTCATTAGTTCTTTTAGTGGCATTATTCCTCTCGTTTTTCTCCCGAACAATATTTCTGTAGGGCTTTTAATTTCCGCTGAGATCGGTGTATTGCGATATTCTAGGAGTGCTAGGTAAGGATCACGTCCATCAAAAATAGCTTTCTTTAACATTAATTTTACAGTACCAATATATCGCTCAATCATGCCATTGGATCTAGGATACAACGGACTTGATGTCTGATGTTCGAAATTCCACAGTTTTCCAAATCTTTTAAACTTCTGAGAACTAAACTGAGGGCCATTGTCCGAATATAATAGCAATGGTATCCCATGTATTGAAAAAATTGATTTTAGTGAATCTATTACAAACTCTGTCGTTAATGCTTTTAATAGTCTTACTTCTACAAATTTTGAGAAATAATCCACTGTTATTAAATAATCTTTGCCGTCTAAATACATTATGTCAGTTCCTAGGACTTGCCACGGGGTTGTAGGTACATCTCTTGTGATTAATGATTCTTTCCTCTGTAGTTTTTGGTATTTTGCACAAGCTTCACAGTTAGATACTTCATTAGCAATGTCATTATTCATACCCGGCCAATATAAACATTCCCTCTCTCGTAACTTGCATTTTTCAATACCTAAATGATTATAATGTATCCTATTTAACATTTCTTTCCTCATTGTAGATGGCACAACTAAACAATTATTTTTGAACAAAAGCTCATCTGTTACAAATAATAATTCTCTAAATGTAAAATACGGTTTTACAATTTCACTAACACTGTCTCTACTATCTGGCCATCCTATTTCTACTAACTTAATCACTTCTTGTAGTACTGTATCCTGTTTAGTTTCATGTTGAAATTTTTGTTTTTGGTTTAAAGTCATATTTATATTCTCCATTATTGTTCCAACTTGCACATCAATCTCTTTTTCCAAGATACTTGTATCATCGTTTAGATAAGACCTTGATAAGGCATCAGCAATTTTTAATTCTTTGCCTGGCACATAAATTATTGTTAAATCATATTGTAATAAACGCATTCGCATTCGTTGCAATCTCGCAGGACATTCATGAAGAGGTTTCTTAAAAATCGCTTCAAGAGGTTTGTGGTCGCTTTCAACAATAAAATTTCTTCCAAAGATATATTGATGGAATTTATCGCAACCAAGGACTATCGCGAGTGCCTCCTTTTCTATTTGGGCATAAGCTTGCTGCGTTACGTTTAGTGCTTTTGATGCATAAGCAATTGGTTGGTTATTTTGTAGCATAACAGCTCCAAGACCATCCTTGGATGCATCAACTGAAACAGTTATTTTTTGTGTCGGGTCAAAGTATTTCAGTACAGGTTCTTCCATCAGAACATTTTTTAATTTTTTGAAAGCTTTTTCGTGCTCATTTCCCCAATTCCAAACTGTATCTTTTTTTATTAATTGTCTCAATGGTGCTGTTAATTGAGAAACATTAGGTATAAACTTAGACACATAAGTTATCATTCCTAAAAAAGTCATTAAACTTTTCGCATTTTCTGGTTCTTTCATATTAGCAATTGCTTTTACTTTATCCAAATCTGGTTTTATACCCTGAGCTGTAAATCTATGACCTAAATATGTAACTTGATCAACTGCAATTTTGCTTTTTCCTAAGTTAAATTTCACTCCATATTGTTTTGCACGTTCAAGTACTAATTCCATAATTTTGTTATGTTCCTTTTCATCTTTGGCAAAAATTAGCAAATCATCGATATATGTAACAACACCTTTTATCCCTTCGAAAATTTTTGTAAAGCAATTATGAAAAACTTCCGGTGCAGAACAGATACCATAAGGCATTCTTAAGAAACAATACCTTCCATATGGAGTATTGAATGTTGTATATTTTGAACTCTCCTCTGTTAACCGTACTTGCCAAAAGGCATGTGTTGCATCCAAAATACTGAACAATTTTGATCCAGTAATTTTTGATGAAATTTCCTGAAACGTTGGTAATGGATAATGTTCTCGCATTATGCCTTTATTGAGATTTCTAGGATCTAAGCACACTCTAATTTCTCCATTACTTTTTTTTACTATTACAATTGCATTTACCCATTCTGTTGGTTCATTAATCTTTCTTATTACCCCCATTTGTTCCATTTTTTCCACTTCTTTTTTAAATTTTTCTTCTAGATGAATTGGAATTTTCCTAACCGGTTCTATAGAAGGCTGCACATTGTCTTTCAGTTTCATTTCATAGCTAAAATCTTTTATTTCACCCAGACCCGTAAACAAATCTTCATTATGCTTACTAATTGCTGTTTGCTTAACCTTAACTGAATCTATACGCTGAACTAATTTTAGTTCTTGTATTGCTTTTAATCCTAGTACAGCTGGTGCATTTTTTTCACACTTATCTATTTGAAAAATCAAACATTTTGAATCTCCCTTTCTTGTGACACATTCTACATTACATTTCCCTACTACCTTTATTTTACTTCTATTATAATTACTTAATTTAACTTTAGAAGTTTCAATTGGAATATTAAGACCCCAACTTTTATATCTGTCTATTGGCAATACATTGCACTGAGCCCCTGAATCTATTTTCATTTTTACATTTTTAGACTTATCAATTAAGATTTCCGCAAACCAGTCTTTTTCAACATTTACATTTTCATTGATTTCACCGCAAAATAAAGTTTCATTACCTGACAAATTTTCCTGACCTACAACATCTACTCTCTGCTTAAACCTACACATTTTTGCAAAATGTCCTACTTTCTTACATATACCACAATTTTTGTTATATGCTGGACATCTCCGAGGTTCGTGCTGTCGTCCACATCGCTGACAAAGTCGCTGTAGATGCTGCTGGTGCTGCTGTCTGTCCTCATTGGGTTGTGATTGTCTCTTCTCCTTCGTGGTCCATGATGTCATAGTGTCCTTGTTGACGACCTGCTTACTCATCAAGTATTTTTTTTCTCGCTGTTGTTTTCCTGTCTTTTTTCCCACTCCTTGTGCTATACTTTCTTTGACTACATCAATACGATGATCATCTTCTAAAGTCTTCAGCTGTTCGGTAGCCAGTTCAGAAGCTTTACACATTTTTACACATTTCTCTAGTGTTAATTCGTCTTCCCGTAGTAAACGGTCTTTTAAATTTTTGTTTATTATTCCACTAATAATTCTGTCTTTTATTAGGCTATCTCTCATTTCACCAAATCCACACGAGGCACTTAACTTTTTTAATTCAGTGTAAAATGCATCAAAATTCTCGCCAACCTTCTGCGTACGAGAAAAGAAAATATGTCTCTCTACACTCTCGTTGGTTTTGGGAACACAATAATTTTCAAAGGCCTGCACAACAGTAGCATATACTCCACGCTGCTGAGCACTGAGGTTGAAAGTATTGAATTTTATAATAGCATCCTCGCCAAGTACATGCAACAAAATTGCTACTTTCACATCATCTTCTTTAGTGTCACCCCCTGTTGCTTTCATGAACAGTTCAAAACGTTGTTTCCAACTTTTCCAGTTTTCACTAATGTTGCCATCGAAGGACAATGATTTTGGCGGTTTCAACGATTCCATTTTTTTTTAGGTTATTTTTCTCACGACTTACTATTTCTTTTTTTTTTTTACTTCACAAGTGACTGCGCCATGTTATGATTGTTAAAATCATACGCGTGAGCTTTGTTGATTCTTTATTAACTTTTTTACAGGTTACTTACAGGTAGGTACAGGTAAGTCTCTTAGGTAGGTATATGTGGTACAGTAACACGGTCACCCACCGTTGCCAACCCACACTGCTCAAATGTAGCCAACTCATGACAGAGGTTAATTTCAATTATAGGAAAATGTCAAATTAATTTTCTAATTGAGTTGTCGGAAATTCAAAATATCTTTCAGCATTGAAGGGTTGCCCGAAAAAGTAGGACCGTTCCCTCTGTTTTGGGCACTCAGTGTATGTACAATTTATTCAAAAGAGGATTAGCACATTAGACATTCATCATTCCCTTAGTCGTACATTTGAACTAAACCCTCTGGACCACTTTTTATTGGATCTCAAAAAATAAGATGTTTTTAAAGATGTCTTTTAATAATAATAATAATAATAATTTATTCGTCTTCACAGTTATACAAATAACATAAGACAGGTCAAACGTAATTGCATGGCAATAGTTGACATGGATAAAATCAAGATAAAAATAAGAACACGTAGATACACAGATAATACAAATACAGCCTCAGATACACTAGGATCTAATCGTGATACAAAAATGCTTTTTTTAACTGCTGTGATGTTGAAATTGCTGGAACTTAGTTCACCGATTGTTCGTAAAGTTTTGGTATTGGTTTTTGCTATTTGAGACCAGGAGGGACGTACAATAGAGGAATCAATTAGCTTGTTTTTCTCACCAATATTTCCTCTTGAAGTATCCTCCGAACTATTTTTTATAGAATTATTACGGGCTGCATTATCAATATCATTTTATTGACTTCTTGAAAAAAGATCAGTGGTGGAATTGTTGACTTCCGGTTGAAACCGAGACACGCAATCCCAATCGGAAGACATAATTCAACCAGAGACGACAGCCGTGGAAGACTTCAAGTTAACCCGGCATTGGTCGCTATATGAGAGTTTCTCTCACAAAATTTATTTTCTTTAATTTTTTCGGTTTTCCAGTTATATTTCAGGCCTGAAACTTCATTTAATAGTTTTTACCACTTTCTTATCTTTAATAATCTAGGTCCCATTCAAAGTCGTGAACTATTTTTCTTAAAACATCCCTTTGATTTATATTGTGTCGGTCGACGTGAGACTTTCTCTTATCGCGCGACTAACACCAGGTTAGACCAAATCAGTGGTGTTTGCGGAAACAGTTCTTATGGTAAAGTTTTGTTTCTTTTGAAGCAAAAGTGCCGTACTTTATCGGACTATTTATATTTATAGAGGTTTCGAAATAAGTAAAATTTGAAAATGTTTTTAACGATTACCCCCAACTTTTGTTACATTGAGATGGACAGATGGGGTTTTAGGTTCTTCAAAAATATTAATTCGAATCAGTAAATGGAATCGCTGTTTAGTAATAAAATAGAATCAAATCGATTCGCATAAAACAGAATTGTGTTGTGTGACATTGAATCGAAACGCAGGGATTCGAGTGGATTGGTACGAAAAATAATCAAAAAAATCTTTGGTTAATAATTCTAATTGGATGTGATAGAAATCATTAAAAAAAGTTCTTGCACCAAATAATTGTATTTTGGCCATGGATGTATTGGGACCATTGCCCACTGGAGAAAGTATTTTAGCTGTAATCGATTATTATAACAGATATATTAAAATTGCAATACTAAGAAATATCAAGACTGAAAATATAATAACAAGGTTGAATGAAATTTTTGGCAGACATGATTTGCCGAGTGCAATTGTTTGTGATAAAGCAACAATGGGCCGTATTCTCATCTCATGTTTAAAGTCGTCTCTAACTAAAGCCGTGATTAAGGTAAACATAAACGATATAGCTTTATGCGAATTTCATGAGTAGGAGAGTGAGAGAGAATTTAATCACGGCGTTGCAAAATTAAAGACGAGGTGAGAATATGGCCCAATGAGTTTAGTCTTCTTCCAAGAAAGTTTTTTCCTCTAGTGAACTGAATTCGTTCGTGCACACAGTTTGTCAGGTTACTTCTAAAAAAATAATTAATATAAATTAAATATACTGGATGTTTTTTTTTAATTGTTTATCAACTCTTGCTACGACATTTGGACGGCATGTCTTAGCTAAGACATGCCGTCCAAATTTCATTGCAAAAGTTGATAAAACAATTTATAAAAAACACCTAATATATTAAATTAAAGTTGTACTAATTTTTACGTTATGAAAACTAACAGTGTTTGCCTTGGTAATTTAATGGTTATTAAAACGGCGGTCGACAATTACACAACAATATGTAAACTACTAAATTAAATTAATAGGTTGGAACGGGCAGATAAAATAAAAATGACTTTCAATACTTTGTATTGCTGTTATGTTCACATTAAGTTAAATAAATACATGTGTCAAAGTAATTTTCAAATTTGAACGGCAGATAAGTATTTTACGCCTGCGGAATTTCAACAAATGCGTTTTGCATTGAAACTAGAAAGCTTGTTTCACACTTTTGTGATCTAAATCAATTACAAACGGTTTAATGCAGGAAAAGTGAAAATAATTGTTCGTGACCTTACCGTAAGGTAAATGGGATGCAAGGCATAGTAATCCGCGATACAAAAAAAAACCTGCTTTATTATTAAAGCAATTCTTATTTAACGACCCACGTTGTTAAAAGGTAATTATTTAATTTTTTAATTTTGTAAGTTTTACAATATCAGATATAGTTAATTACACTATTTCCAATATGCTAATTATTCGTTTAAGTTGCCTGCGGCTGTTATTTCAGTTTTTTGATTATGAATTTTAGCTTTAGCAAAATAGGCATTTATAAAGTGGAATTTGAAGGAACAGTAATTTTTCCTAATTTGTCTCAAAATCTTTATTATCACAACTGCGAATTTAAGGAAGCAATGTTGAATTCGATGTCGGCTGTTGACTATTTTTATGATGTCACAGTAATCATTATTAATTGAGTTTCCAAACGATTTCATAAAGAAATCTTACCAATAAATTTGTGAAAAATTTTGTGCAAATCGTTCTTGATTGCAGCGAGAACCTCGAGCAGCCTCTGGACAGCTGTTTCAGCCCTGCTTGGGGCTTCTTCAGCAGAGACGTAGCTCGACATTCCCGCTGCAAACAAAAACGACTTGCCCAATTTATTCGCATTTGCGATGTAAGAGTGATGAACAGATAAAATAGCGACATCTTACTATCGCTTTTTGACCTGACATTGCAGTAGGGTAACAAATTGAATCGGGATTTGCTCCTAATAAGTTCCCCATGCAAGGCGGCCATGCTTGCTGTCAAAGCATAATGAAAGATTTTAGAAAAATTTTGTGCAAATCGTTCTTGATTGCAGCGAGAACCTCGAGCAGCCTCTGGACAGCTGTTTCAGCCCTGCTTGGGGCTTCTTCAGCAGAGACGATTTGCACAAAATTTTTCTAAAATCTTTCATTATGCTTTGACAGCAAGCATGGCCGCCTTGCATGGGGAACTTATTAGGAGCAAATCCCGCTTCAATTTGTTACCCTACTGCAATGTCAGGTCAAAAAGCGATAGTAAGATGTCGCTATTTTATCTGTTCAATAAATTTGTGGTTTCGAATTATAGTAGCACTGTCTAATTTACATACGTAATTATCTATAATATGTTCATTATCATAAAAGCACGCCTGGGATTTTTTATTAATTACTAAATCAAATAGTTTAATAGACAATTTTAATAATGAATTGGTAGTTTCTAATTATGTCATTTGATATGGAAATTATTTGGACATAATCACTATTTTAAATAGGACGAGAACTGCAAATTTTCTAAACAGGAAGGCTTCTTTTATTGAATGTTGTTCATTTAATATTTAGGTATACCTAAATTTTTCATTCATACAATTTTATTTCTACCAACCTCGTCTTCATTTCGATACTGAATAAAGAGATTATTATAAATATTAATAAAATTTCTGGAAGAGCTTTTTCTCCCAGGTGAACAACTTTTATTTAATGAATGCAGCGATAAAAAAGAACTGAATTTATTATGTTTATCATACTACTTAATGAATCATCTGATTTTATATGTGTTTAAACGCAATAGTATATTTTTGGCTAATTTTTTAAAATGTCAGCGAGAAATATTTTAATATTTGTAGATTTTTGGGTCTCACAATTTTATTGATTACGTCAAGGATGGAGAAAGCAGGCAATAACTTTGATTTTCCTTTACCTTTGTTTCCGTTTTCCTTTTTCTGTGGTGGAGCAGCATTACAATGTTGGATCAGCTACTGATTAGAATTAGAGGCAGCAGATCTAACTGCTTGATTAAGTTGATCGACTGTGATGCCCTCATTTGTATTTGTTATCGGGGTTTTGGGGAAAATATTTTCTTTCAAAAGTTGAATTTCATGACGCAAATCTCTGTCTTCATTTAATATGCAGTCGAGTTTAGTCCTTAGCTCCTCGTATTGCGTTGTCATTAATTGGAGCATATATTGTTCGTCTGATTGTAGCTTAGCTGTGCTTGGTAAATTTTCTTTAGAAGATACTGTTGCACAATCATCGCTGATCGTGACAGCTGCAGCCGTTTGTGTAGCACGCTGTTCATTTTTTCCGCATTTTCAGGAGTGTTTCTTCATGTGAAGACCACGATGTTCAAAAATTCCTGCACAGGAATTATGAAAGTTGCGCTTGCACTTATTGTATTGCAGTAGCATTTTACGATTCATAACTAATTTATTGCATATTGTGCAAGAGTCTGGTTTCTTCGATTGATCTATGTTTTGGTAAATGAGGACAAACGAACACGTAAACAGTAATAAAAAGTAGAAGAGTGTGAAAATGTTGTTTACCACGATGTTCACTCACATCGCCGACGGAATAAGTTGAGTTAATGTTTAATCGCGGAATAAAGTCTATTACGCCTGAACGGTCCAGTGGTAAGGGACCGGCCTTGCAATCGTAAGGTCGTGGGTTCGGACCCGCTCGAGATATTTCTCAATGGTTGTTACTCTCTTCAGGTACCCTTTAGTGTTGGGGAGAAAGTTCGACACTACTTCCCCTTCAACGGCGAGGAGGTTTGGAAGTAACAAAAGCATGGAACATTTTACACACACAAAAATACATTTCCGCTCCTGAGGTCCTGACAAGTTTATGACTTAGGACTCCGTTGGGCAAACACCACAGATAAAAAAAAATCAAACTGCAATCAAGGTCCAAGCCGCGAAAAATTTTAATGTAGGTAAACCGCAACTGGAGATACTTGATAAACGACGTTTGCATAAAAATAATAGTCAACTTTCAAAACACCTGCGTTCGATGCAATTACAATTGCAATTGCAATTTATATGGTTTAGATGATGAGATTTAATAGAGAGATAATAAATAGGATTTGATAATATAATGAATAATTTAATTATTTTAATAATTTATTAGATTTATGCCTGGTTTCTAGAAACGTTTATCTTTAGATAAGTTAAAAATTTCTATAGTTCTAACATGGATAACTGTAGGGATAATTATTTTATCTCAGAGTCGTTTTACATCTACCAAAATATGTTACAATGTCTTGCGCAAAGTTACAAAGAGGAATCGATTCAACCAATGAACGTTAACTGTGGTAGTCTGTCTCTCTCAATTTGTACAAGATTTTATACGAATTTTGTTAGACGTAAAACGGCTCTAACGATAAAAGTTTCCAGAAACTGGCCACTGGTAAACTAAATTAAGGGTGCTAAAACAATGAATTGTAATTCAAATATTCTGGAGAACGCCATCAGCAATTTTAATAGGCGGACAAATGTCATCAATGTCTTGAAAGACAAGGGCATCAAATCGAGTGAATTTTATATAATGATTATTATTAACGCCGCTACAGCAACGGTGTTACTCAGTATAACAAAAAACACAGCAATATTGCCGCAATAAAAAATTACAGTTATGCAATCAACTCTTCTTGTTTCAATGTGTAAGGATTTTTACAGTAATTAGTTGACCAGTTGTACTTCGATCTCCGGAGTTTATTGCCACATTTTATCATACAGAAAGAACGCCTTAAATTATTTTCACCGTCCCATTACACGATGTGCCTGTTCGATGCATTTTTACGTCGCTACTGAAACGATGGCGTGTACTTATTCGAATCCTATCCTTAGTCATTAGCCATTTTAAATTTGCGCCATTGCCGCAGCATTAATATATTCTTCGAAATTTTCAACCACTTTGATAAATTATATTTCTACAAATTTTAAATAAATTATTTACCACTTTTAATTGCGCACGTACACACCAAAATTCAACTTGCTATTTATTAATATGAAGACGGATTATTCTTCCTTGGAATTTATAAACAGCTCTAAAGATATTTACTTAAAAAAATTAATTAATGCCTTTCATATTGTAAACTTAATAAATACGGAAATAATTGTTTTTAGAAATATAAAACAATGTTAATGTTTTAAGAAAAATTTTGTGTAAATCGTTCTTGATTGCAATGAAAATCTCGAGCAGCCTCTGTACAGCTGTTTCAGCCCTGCTTGGGGCTTCTTAAGCAGAGACGTAGTTCGACATTCCCACTGCAGACCAAAAACGACTTGTCGCTATTTTATCTGTTCATTATTCTCACATCGCAATTGCGAATAAATTGGACAAGTCGTTTTTGATCTGCAGTGCGAATGTCGAGCTACGTCTCTGCTTAAGAAGCCCCAAGCAGGGCTGAAACAGCTGTACAGAGGCTGCTCGAGATTTTCACTGCAATCAAGAACGATTTGCACAAAATTTTTCTAAAAACTTTCATTATGCTTTGCGATAGTAAGATGTCGCTATTTTATCTGTTCGTTAATGTTTTACTATTTAGCACTGATACTAAGTAGTGCAGTATTAAATGGAATTATGGTACTTTTCATCAAAATTTCAAATAAATTTACACTCTCAAGCTTAATCCAAATTTCTCTTTTCTGCTATCTCGACAAAACACCTATCATTCTCAAGCTCAAAAAACCTTGAAGAAGCAGAAGTAATCTAGTGTTTAAAGTTATAAAGATTAAAATAGGTAATAAATATTAGTCACTCACAAAAGTAATTTTACTTGTCTGTCAGTAAGTGATAACATCACTTGTGTGTGGCTCACACACAAGTGAAAGTAGAAAGTAGAAACATATCACTATTTTTGATCCACAAGAAATAAGTTTTTAGATAAATTTCCTCATGAAATAAGAAGTTTAGAGGTATATTTTCGTCAATGCAAGAAATAAATAATTTCCCATAACAGAGGCGCAAATGTTCAAGTTTATCTTTACCTGTGCGGTTATTGAGCACCTTTTCTTAGAAGGGCGCTAATGTACGGAAGGCGCAAATGTGCGCAGCACAAGTGTCCCGAATTCATTTTATGTAGCGATATCTTTTGTTTTACTGTACAGGGTGACTACACGAGAATTCCTACCCCCTTTAACTCTTTTATTTTTGACTTTAGTAAAAAATGCATAATACAAAACTTAAAGGGACTAAATCAAAGTTCCTCTGTGTACTCACAAGAAAACAATTGATGGCCGGATAAACGAGATATAAACTAAACTTACGTTTTACGTCTAAATTAAATTCTAATGGGACTATATGTATAATAAAACTAATAATGTGGTGTCTATAAAATAATTCCTGCATCATTTTTTTAATTTTTTATTTTCGAAAGAAAAAAAGATAAAAGAATTTCTAGAATTTATTTCAGTACTGCTACAGACATTCAGAAATAACAACTGAACGTCGGATACCCAAAAATTAATGAAGTTTTGAATTTAAATTTTTTTAGGCAAAGTGTAAATCTTATTAACATGTTTTGAATCACATCTCATAGTATAAAAGGATCATTATTCAAGTTTTCTATTTCTAAAATTCAAAAATAAAATAAATTAAATAGAAATTATTTTATAGACACCTTCTACATTATTAGTTTTATTATATAAGTAGTTCCATCAATTGTTTTTCAGTGACAACACAGAGAAACTTTAAATTAGTCCTTATAAGTTTTGTATTAAACATTTTTTCCTTAAATCAAAAATAAAAAAGTTAAAGGGGGTAGGAATTCTTGCGTGGTCATCCTGTACACACATTAAATTTTTAATTGTTATACAACATTTTAACTCACATAGTATTTTAGTTTTTATGTATGAAGATGTCAAAGACAACAGATTCACATTCTAAGGGTAATCTTGACTTAAGTTTTTATTGCTTTCACATTATAACGATTAATTGATTCATTTATTTTGCTAAAATGAATAAACAAAATCCAAAATCCATATAAGAAGATGTTAATTTTAATAAAACTTGATCCAAAGTGAGGGAGACAGTTTACCTACCACAGTGAATGTTTGTTGGTTTATTCTTTTTTTATAAATTTTATATAAAAATCATCACCTTTTCACAAGGTGTTGATACAAAATCAAAATTTAAATTAAAATTTATGTGGCTTTTCCGGTACAGTCCTTTAGTCTCCTTCGAACTGTTTTAAAAAAATTTCCGAGAAAATTTTTCAGAGTTATGTCTTCAAGTACTTAATTTCAACGAAACAAATTTTTGTTCCGGTACATTTGATTCTGCAATTTTCAAATACTTAAAATATTTCCGTCATTATATATTCCGATATAATATGTCAGCGAGACAAGCCGACTCGTCACTTAATTTATAACGAATTTTTGAAAACTTTTTAACACTCCATTAGTAAATGTATCGCAAGTGCCCTTCCGCGAAAGAAAACAAGGCTGGCCCATATAAATTACGTAGTTGGGCGATTATTTTTGTTATTCCGAGTATGAAAACTGTTTATTATAATGTAGACGTTTTAGAAACTATTCGTTTATTAATAGTGAGTTAGATATGCAAGGACACGTAATTAATTCCACATTTATTTACGCTCCATTTAAACTTCATTGAACTAAGAATCCCAAAAATATCAGGTTCCAGACTTCACAATTTGATGATCGTGAATTTTTTATTTTATGCATCTATTGTTACAACTAAAAATAAATGAAGCTTTCGTTAACTAGCTGGAAAAAAATACGTGAGCAAGTTTTTAGAAAGCGAATGTCGAGGAAAAATTATTCGAGTCAAAAGGAGCCTGACAGTCTCTTCTGTTACGACCTGAATAAACAAGTTAAAATGTAAGGAATTACTCGAAGACAAAATTCTGCGAATGCTTTGATCCCCAATTTAATGTACGCGGAAATATTTCCACGACTACACCGGGAAAACAAATCAAGTCTGCGTCAGCACTCGATTTGTCATCTTATTTTTGTGACTCACAACGTAGTTTTGCTTCCTACATAATTTGTTACGGTCGTTTACTACTAAACCACTAAATTAACGTACTACTTGTAAAATTCCAAAAAATATTGGAAAACTGAAAATAATTTTCATTTTGGTAAACTAAATGAAAAAAGAAATAAGGAGAAATTAACACTTCGCAAATACTGTTAATATCACTTATTTCTAACTCTGCTATTAAAATTGTAGGTTAATAACGTCTTCCAACACTGAGAATTAATAACTCTATATATCGTCTTAACGAATTTCTTCCCAAACAAGAACAAGAACTTGCTTAAATTCGCCTAGACTGACTGTTTGTGGCAACTGACTTCTAACTCTATTTCTCATCATGCCCCATCATGTTCATGTTCGATAGATTCGAGGTCTGGACTACAACTCGATCAGTTCAAAGTTTAAACAGTAACTTCATTTAAGTATTAAGTTTACGCGTTGATTTACGTGCAGTTGAGAATTATTTTACTACAATGAACGTATCTCCAATCAAAGGTGCAAGTCGTACTAAAAAGGGTTCTAGATTGTCGGTAATATACCGTTCTGAAGTTATATGACCACTAGCAATAATGTAAAGCTCTAAGCGAGCAGTTAAAGATGTACCACCCTAAACCTTGCTCGTATCTCTCATTTAACCATCGCTACACCTTACATGTCAATATTAGAATTGTACGAAAAAAATCTGGACTCATCTGTGATTAAATCCGGCTCCCAGCCATCCATTTGCACATTCATATGTTCCCTTACAAAAGTCTGTCGGATCATGCCACGTACCGCGGAGCCTATTGCTGGTATTTCACAGAACTAATTACACACAGTTTACCTTAATTGGGCCTACTGTGAGACACCAAGCCTCCTTTGGTTCTTGCGATCTATTAACCCTTCCGAAACTAAAGTTAAGGATTGGCTGCATTCATTTTGAATTAAATTTAGAGGACGTTTCATTATGACTAGAGCTGGGATTACATGTATATTGTATATTCGTTTCTATGATATACAACATTGCTAAAGTTCCAACAAAAACTTCAAAATGTTATTTTCATCTAATGCAAACTTAACTCTAATAATCATTCAATTTATTTTCAAAATTTAACCGATATCTTGGAGACTGTTGAATATCTGCTAATATTTTCTAGCTGATTTTTGAAAACACATGTTTTTTAATATTCAATCGTATTTGGTTGAGTTAAAAGAAAATAAGTAACACTAGGAGGTAAAACATTTTCAGTAACAAATAATTAGCGTTGGATATCGATTAGATGTTAAAAATAAATTGAAGGATTGATGGAGTTCAAGTTTCATAACATGAAAATTACATTACATTTTCTTTGTTAGAACAATTAGTTAATTTCAGCTATAAGCAATACTTATAGTGAACTTAAGTTCTCGGATTATTTATAAGTATATATAAATATACTTCCTTGAGATTTAATAGATAAACCTAATTGTGCCCTTTTCTTTTGTTTATTTTCTTCACATACGGTTCTTATCAGAAATTGTAATTGCAAATACAGATACCTCTAAAACCGTAAACTGAAGACCAATACAAGTTGCAAACTTAGGCATAGAATTTAACGGACTATTCGAATATGTTAAACTGTACAGGGCGTTCCATTTAAATTTCTTGAGTAATATAAACTTTTAAATTTCCACTTTTTTTTGTAGCAGTACCTAAAAAAATGTTACTGTTACTCATAAGGATTATTCTGCACGCTATTTACAATTAGTTAGGTACACTAAAGATAATTTTTTTGGCCACTGATTATGAATAAAATACCTCTACATTTCAGCTCTTTAATTCAATTGATTAGCTGTAGATTGCTTCGATTTAGGGCTACAGTTGCTGAATAAACAGGGTTTATTATTAAGAGATCTATCGAAGTTTGGTACTTAACTCATTTATGGAACATGTTGTAGATATGAAAATAATTTGCTGATACTCGTTAAAGGCGATAATTTTTGTAGAAGACATTTTCTTTTATAATTAATAATTAAGGCGCTGTTGAAGAAATCGATACCAATGACCCACCCTGTATATAGGTAAAATTTTATCTTCTCGGGACATATCAAACAATTTAGAATCAAATGAAATAATAAAAAATGCATATTTTGTATATTCTAAGTATTTTGAGAATATTTGATCAAGAAATACATATTAGTGCATATATCTGGGAGTTTTGCAAAGTTGGACCTTCAAGGGTTAAATTCAAAATGTTAAGCGTTAAGTCAAAAAAATATTTTATGTAAGTGCGACGGAGAGGAGATTATGCAGATATACGTGTGAAAGAGATTTCAAAATAATCGTTTGTACACGACCTGAATTGCCCCGCCAGATCATCGATTTCGTTTTTTGATGTTTATTAATTATCTCAACTTAGGCAACTTATAAGTCACTAAAGCGGGGTGAGTATACAAAACACATTCCTTTATTTTTTTAAATTTATTGTATAAGTATTTAACAAAAAAATATGATTACCAAAAACATAAACAATGTAAACGGTGTATAAAGAAGCCAACAAAATTTAAAAATTACAAAAAATAAAATTTTTAAATATACACTGTATTTTAAAAAGTGTGCTACAAATGGGAATTTTTGTAATAATTTATTGATGCAGGACGCTTCTGTACCTTTTTGAATCAAATTGGCAAATGTCAGATGAAATTTTTCTTGACCGGTATACAGCGTGGACGCCGAGAAATGAATACCGCTTAAGAGTAAAGTGCCCTTATTTTATAAGATACAGGAAAATATCATAAGAATAAGTTGTTCAAAATGAAGAGCTCCACTCAGATATGAAATTATAGCCTCCTACCTCAAAAATGAAAAAATCACAATTTATTGTGAACCACTTTTTATACACACTACATTGGGAAATACAGGTGAGGTTAAAGTGTCCGTTAAAATAATATGAATTGGAAAACACAAAATTCATTCTTATTATTCAATTATTTCATTTTTTATTTTCATTATTTCAATGCATTGGGCGCGTTCGGCGGCTGAGTTGCTTACTCAGCAATCGTTTGTGATTGGCTCACATTGAGGTAATAGCCAATCACAAACGATTACTGAGTAAGCAACACAGCCGCTGAACGCGCCCAATGCATTCCGAAACTTTATGCTTTTTTGTAGCATGATAGCAATTCCTCGAAATAGTCACTCAGAACCAAATGAAATAATTGAAAAAAAGAAGAAATTTCCTGTTTTCCTATTCATGTTATTTTGGCGGGCACTTTAATCCCGCTAGTGTTTCTTAATATAGTGTGTATAAAGAGTGGTTCACAATAAATTGTATTTCTTTTGTTTTTGAGATAGGAAGCTATTATTTTATATCTGGCTATAGCCTTTAATTATGAACGACTTATTATTATGACCTTTTCCTGCGTCTTGTAAAATAAGGGTACTTTACTCTTACGCGATATTTATTTCTTAGCGTCCACGCTGTGTATCATTCTAGACAAATTTTATCTGACATTTTCCAATTTGATTTTAGGGGATGCAGAAGTATTCAGACACAATAAATTTAAATAAAAATTGATAACAAAAAAAATTCTCATTTGTAGCACTCTTCTTGAAAGACACTGTACATACAAACGGTAAAAAAATTAAACAAATTGTAACCTCTATCCATCTACTAATTAGATGTCCCTGTCCGTACTTACCTTGTGGCATAAATTTTAATTCTTTTTTATTTTAGTTTTATGTTAAGTAATTAAAAAAAAATCCCTGGACATGACAACCCTTGCCTAATGATCCATAATAACCTTGCTCCTCCGGAACATTGAGTTTTTGTGATTCAATAATGGCAGCGTGATATATTGCGTTTAATATTTTAGCTTAGTAAACTGTTTGAATTTGAAGTGACAAGAACTAAGAATAATAATATTTTTTCAATAAACATCAACAAACCCTTATAGTTTATGAATTTAAAGTTTTTATTAAATCCAGCATAATTGTTGTTGTTTTCTTGATTGCCATTTGATTCGTAGGTATTTGGATCACGATTGCAGAATGTTCTTAAATTATTAGTGAAAAAATGCGCCTATTACTGTTAAAAAGTTTACATTACATTACATTACATTATCTACGCAATAAAAGATTATGTAAACTAGGTCATTGTCTACATGTAAACAATTATGTAATTTACGTTCAATTCTCTACACACACATCACTGTTGTATTAAATTTATATTTTATCAATTAAATATTAACTACATTACACTGTTAGCACCAGCAAATAAATTAAGTTTTGACAGTTGCTAAACCAGATTCGAGTTTTTTTTTTTAAATAAGCTGCAATATCAGATTCATTAAATTTAATAGAAATTGCATTGTTTACAACATGCCGAAGGCAAGTGATTGTTTATCATTATAGGTTTTAATAAGTCAGCAATTGCATATGGTAAGGATATAACTAGACATTGGGGTTGGACTTTTAAAATGCGCCAAACTATCGAATGCGATACACACTGCTAAATAGCAGTCTTCGAGTACTTGTACCTGGTCGAGCTGCAACAGCACCCAAAATATTCTCTTCAACATTCAGTACAAGGTCTGTCATGATCTTGGACTTGAGGTTGAAATGAGCCATGAACCCGGAGATGTTGGATAGCTGATTGAAATGCATGCCCGTTAGGGAAAACATGACTGTAGGGAAACAAACCGCATATTTAGTATTTACACAAGCTTTATGATACCCAAGACAACTTCTGTTTATTCTTGATTAGAAAAGTTGTGTATTTTTAAAAATAACAACTATTTTGAGACAATGTAAACAATTGTATCCCTCGTAACACTAATAGTGAATACTGTCATGCCTTTTTGAAAGGTCTAGTTCAATCACCAAACAACTCGTTTGCTCAAAAATAATAGTAATTTTTTTAACGATTTTCTTCTTTTGTGGCTAAACCGTAAAAGAAATGTCAAAAGTTACAAAATTACGAAAAAGTTTCCTATCGAATGCTTCTTTCTAACAATTTATTAACTAAAGTTATCTTCCTAAACTTCAAAAAGTTATAGTAAGATATATGATGTGGTAATCCCGCTTTTCACAATAGCGGTTCACTGCAAGTAACTAAAACCACTTGTGAATGTGACTTAACTTATTATAGCCTGTATTAATGCTTAATACAAAGAGCGTCATTGACTCATACTGACCAATACCAGACTACTCACTGACGCATGGAATGATTAAACATCGCCAAAATATACGTTTAAAATACACTATGTTTAATAATTCTATATTTACGTTCATTGTGAATGCGAATTTCTATCAAATTTTCCATATGCGAAATGAACTCTTTCTGAGCTACTATAAAGTTGTACTAGACGATCATTAAGAAAATTATGTAATTAAGAATGCAATTGAACAGCTCTAACAGCCGTATTGACCAAGAAGGCCAATAATTATTTGATTTTCAATTTATTTTGAAAGCTAAGAATTTGTACAGTCAAAGATGAATGTAGGTATTCTAAAAATAAAACGTTTCTGTACATATTCAACTTTCGATATTTAAAATGGCCTCTTAGCTGGGTTTTAGTATATCTTATTTGATTGGTTCAAGAATGTCTTGTGGAAACATATGGCGTCTGAAATGAAGCAAAATTATCGCTTTCAAATATTTTATTTTTATTTTAGTGTTTGGTTACCTAAGACCAACTTACTGTTATACTCCATTAACCATGTACCAGTTCATTCACGGCAACACTGCGTACAAACTGATGGAAGAGTACAATAAAGTTTTGGAAAAGAAAGAAAAAGAAAAAGAAAAGTTGAAGTTATCGGAAGACCTCGCCGGCGAAACCGAAGCAAGCGTACAAGATATTAAGCATACCGGAACAACTAAAGATGATGTATCTCCAGAAAAGAAAATCGCTTCTGGCAAGCCTGCTGTTTCAAAGCAAATGATTCGTTGTAAATGTCGCGTATCGAAATGAGGAAATGGTTTATGTTAGTAGGAAAGTAAATAAATTGGAATTTTGTATTAAAATACGTATATTAAAAATTAATTGTGACCTATATCGTTTTCCAATAGAATATTAATAATTTTATTTAACAGATTAATGTTTCAAGTCTAAAGCTGACCTAAGTTTTTTCTTGTTCCAAACATAATGTAGGATAGCACTGCTGTTTTTACTTTTAAAAGCAAAGTTTCTAATTTGGAAACAAAAACAAAAAGATTTATTAAAAGATTCCTGGTTACAGCACCACCTACTGTAGGGGGCCGATTTAAGACAAATAAAAATAATTTTGAACAATGGGCAACGTGTTCATTTTTTTAAGTACCAAAACGAATTTTTGGTTACATGAAACTTCGGTATTTTCCCTGCCACCAAGTATCTTATTTTAAGACACTGATTAAAATATTTAAAAGGTCAGAGACTTTAGGGTTCTTCAGGCTTTAGAACTGTGTACAGTCGTCAGGCATTACTGAAAATGAGTAAATTAAGGAAAAGACATTGTTACTAACTAAAAGGAATATATTGAAGTAAAGAGTAATAGAAATTCGGCTTATACAAAAAGGGGGGTTGGCAAACTATACCTGATATTCAGAGGGAAGCCACCCCTAATCTAAGGTAGGACTCCGCAGCAGATTCTTTCTGGAGTCGCTCTCGGATTTGGATCTCCGCCCCTTCTGATTTTTCACTACACTGTCGCACAAATTAACTTTGTTTTAAAAAAAAAAAAAAAAATTGATGAAAGAAATATTAAATTGAACGGAACGAACCACATTGACCAAGGGGGACTTAGAAAAAAACCAAGGATTAGGAACTGGTCTATACTTGAAGAGTGATGAACGAACATTGATTAATTTCCTTTCTCCGAGGGGGTCTACAGCCTGAATCTTACCTCAAAATTACGTCAAAATTCATGCAGTGACTGCTGTCACCTGACGTATCCCGTCTGAACTACTCTTTTGGCGTGGATTGAATTACACTCCGCTGGGTTTAATGCCCAGGCTACAGCAAGAGAAAGAAAAATGTTATCACACTAATGTTTAGTCTCGGGCACGGCAAGTCCCTGATAAAAAATAATTTAAACATTCACAATTTAGATTCATTTACGAGCCATTAAAAAGGTATACGCCAGACTTATTTAACAATTAAGGAAATATACATTAGGAGTAAAATTCCGGCTGTTTACAATAACCATCTACAACTACTTGCGAATCATCAATGTCCTTATTGAGCCAAGTTTCTGAGTCAGGTTTGATGCCAATCAAGAAGTACCAACAGGGAATACAACATAATCCAATAACGCTTAAAATTTCTCAACGCCAAAAGGCGTGTCGAGCCCCCCGGTACCTATTCAATTACTACTTGACAAGTTTTGTGTCCTCTACTAGCTTTCTTCTTTGTTCCCACTTCACGCAGTAAAATAAGGTGTGCCACTGTGTCGTTTTAGGATCCACTTTCTTAATCTCGTACTTATATCTTGCGAAACAGTCGGGTCCAGTAATTATATTATTTGCATTAGATGTTAAATCAGTTGTCCGTGCTTTCCATTGTAATGTGGGTCAATTTCGGGAATTAATCTTCCAGTTCAACTCGAGATCTGGGATTTTTCCTTTTGTGTCTGCAATTGTTGAGTAGGGAATAGAATGTTTTCTTTTGCTTTTTATAGAGACAAAAATCATGTTTTTAATTCAATCGCAAGCAGAATTGTTAGAACATTGGTGTT
Organism: Prosopocoilus inquinatus; assembly: GCA_036172665.1. Classification (NCBI taxonomy): domain Eukaryota; kingdom Metazoa; phylum Arthropoda; class Insecta; order Coleoptera; family Lucanidae; genus Prosopocoilus; species Prosopocoilus inquinatus. The sequence continues at coordinate 36,343,833 of CM069869.1, forward strand.
CATGAATACACAAATATTGAGTTGAGCGAAGAACAAAATTTAGGTGCAGTTACAAAATTTTTATAGAAAACTTCTATTTAAATTTTATACCCAAAAACTAGCTAGACAAAAAACTGCTTGTGGTTAAAAAATGAGAAACATAGTATTCATAACTTTATGTTTGATTCATCAATATATTACTACCATGTTAACAGATTACTGTTGACGCAATGTCAATAAATTTTTATTTTGTGCGAATGGAGTAATATTAACAAAGTATGTTGTGTGTCAGTTTCTTTTAATTAGTGATCAAAACATTACTTGCAAATTTCCACAAGAAAGACGTTGAACTAAAAACATAACATTTGTGTTACCAAATTCTTGGCACAAAAATCATAATTGTGGTTAATTCAACAATAAATTTTTCTCTATGTACTCCCTGTCTTACTTCTTTGTTCCTATGGTCCTTGATCTTTCTTGGGCTATTTTTGACTCTACTCTCAATTATGGTTATCGTATTGTATTGAGAACGTAACGCCATTCCATTTCACGTTCTTCGTTTCCTAAATTGAAAAGGATGTTTTAAGACGCTAAAAAAGAAAAAAAGACAGAAGAAAGCGAGATAGAAAGTTGGTGGTACCTTACCTATTAGTAATCTTCCCGTCGACAACTTAAGCGAGCTATCCCTAGTCTGCTATTACATTAGTGCCTTGCTGTTAGTAAATCAAGGGAGCCCTCCAGATTACGGTGAAATTTTTCGACTTTCTTCAAAACCCCATTGTAATCAATCTGACTTGTAACAAGTTCTATTGTCGATGTTAGATTTTTCTTTTGTTTTCCTTTGTTGCACATGTTATTGTTAATACTGCTGGTACCTGTTTTCCCGTTTTTTCGTTCTTAATAACGCTTAGTCACGCGTTTCAGTTGCTGCCAAATTTCAAGATTCTATAATTCATCTCTCCTAAATATTTTACTGCATGCAATTCAGTCTTTCGATTTTTAGATCCACGACACTTTTTTCTTCGCGAAACTACTAGTTCTACTCCTTCAGGCACGAGTAATTTTTTTTGGGTAAAACCTGTTTTTATTTTGTATTTGTTATTAATGTTATCATCCACAGTTGTTTTTTACTGTTGTTTATTTAGTGAAATTAGTTTACCACGTCTTAAGCCGGGCGGCCACTGCGAGCGAAGCTAAGCTGAGCTCAGCGAAACAAGTTTCTTGAAAATTAGTTCCTATGTAGTCTTATGTAGAAGCGGCAACTAAAAGTTAAGGGAAGCGAAGTTTGGCTAATAACGAACGTTTTCCATAAGGTTACGTTGGAGCAAAACTTACCTTTGTTTAACTTAGCTTCACTCGCAGTGACCGCCCGGCTTTAAGGCACCTGACCACTGGGAGTGAAGCTAAGCAAAACTAAGTTTTCTTCTAATGTAATCTTATGGAGACGCGTTCCAAATCTTCGTTTTTGTTTTGCCATCGATGTTAACGATTTATTATCATCGACGTTCAAAGAAAACATCGAATATCGAATCACTTCCGAGTTCAGCTGCATCCTGCTGTTTAGATTCATGCCTTGACATTTCATAAAGAAAGAAATTCTAGTGCCTTCTGTTCATAAACATTAGAAACAATTTCTGCTCGTTAAATGGGAAATAAATTGCGGTTGAGTTAAAGCGAGATGATAAAATGCATATTTTTCTTCTTGCATGTACTAAACTACAGACATTTATGTAACACGTTTGTTGTTCTTTGAAAAACTTAATACTATTAACGCATATTTAATGAATGAATATAGAAAAATAATAAAATAGTAATAAAAGACAGTAATCTACATTTTTTAGTTTCCTAGCTTCCTTCTTATTTAAAATACTTAAAGGCATCATAACTTGTATTTCCCTCTCAAATTTATTTATTAATAGAAATAATTTAAAAACATCTTAAATATTTTGAAATATTTAAAATAACACTGATTAATAAACATTATACAAAAAAATTAATTACTTAATTCTCTTCTAGACATAAGTTAATTGGGGTGTATTTTTATTTATTTGGCTATTTTTCATATTACCTTTAAATTGTAATTAATTTAATAATAAGTAATTTTTTTTCTTTCAAAAGTTAATAAATATGATGATTCCATATATATTTAATTATTTCTAATTTCAACATCGATGTTAGCAAACATCGATATTTAGCGTTCGATATTTTTTTAAACATCGATGTGAACATTTGATGGTAACATTAATGGGTAATACCAATGTTTATCGATCGATGTCTCATCCCAAGTTGCCACGTCTACATAAGATTACATAGGAGCTATTTTTTTTTTAATTTAGTTTTGTTCAGTTTAGCTTCTCTTCGCTCGCAGTGGCCTTTAAGGCGACGGGCCACTGCACGCGAAGCGAAGCTAAGCTGAACGAAACTAAGCTTTCTGAAAATCAGCTTACGTAGACGCGGCAACTAAAGCTAAGCGAAGAAAAGTTTGGCTAAGGAAGATTGGAGTTAATTTTCAAACAACAGCTTAGCTTTGCTTCGCGTGCAGTGGCCCGTTGTCTTTAAGGCGACCTTTTTTGCGTTTCTAATCAAGAGCATATTCATTTTTTTCAAATAGTTGGGAACGTTTTTTCGTCTATAGTTTTTTTTATTAAACGTAATTTGGAGACTCTTTTATTATAATTTAGGAACATTACTCCACCCCCGAAGCACCGAAGAATGACTGTGGTTCAAATGTCGTCCAGTTTCCGGAAATAGAAACCAGCTTCATACATGCTGACTTTTCCTCATCTTTTATAATCTTAGTATTGTGTAAAATGGTAGCTTCTGGCAAGCCACGCATTTTTACGTCCTTTTTGACTACTTTGGGAAACCTTGCATTAACCCTTAACGGATCATGTGAAATTTTTGTGCGCAAACGCACAAATTTTTTTGTTATTTTAATTGTATAATAACTACTCGTATCTTAGAAATACACCTTATTATTATTTAAAATACATTTATATCAGTTTATGCATAGAAATTGCAAAAATAAATTATCAACCACACGGTAACCAAATTCGCACATCGCGTAGTCTGTCAGCTACATGACCCGTTAAGGGTTAAATTAACCTAAATTAGAAGAGAAGATGTCAATGCTCTAAGATCGTAATGTAACAACAAATTAACGCACCTATTACTCAGAGTACAATTCAATTCATGAAAGAGTACATGCATGTGATATACAGAACTCATCTGTGTCAAATAACTGCATTTCGCTAATCAGCACTTAATATTTGAATTTCAGTTAATGACGCATTTCCGGTATATAAAAAATCGTGTAGTGTTGATTCACTAGTCTAATTATTTCATACAGACGAGTATTGTATGTGACATGCATGTATTCTTTCATGAATTGAACTGTATGTTGGTTGGTACTTAAATTATTTTTAGCAGTTTCGAAAGATCGGCAAAGAGCTTTTGTCCACAATTTTATTGTAAAGTGTAAAAACACTATTAATTTTTTTTTTTCATTAAAAAAGTTATAGTTTTAGTTTCAGGTATCGTGTATACACAGTAATAGCCAAAAGTCATGCAACATGGACGCTGAAACCAATCGCGTGATTGCTTACCATCATTGTACAGAGATAGTTCTAACCACGGTAAAGAATCAATAGGTAGCAACGCAGGCATTCGGAACGTACGCGCAAATGCGAGAAATATTTTAATGTTATCTTATACTGAAAGATTAAACATTGTTCTCTATCGCACGCTGATATTTGAACCCCTCTTTCAGCTGTCGCTGTCGCAATTGATCTCGCGCTTTCATGCACATATCGACACACGGCCGAATGTTCTTGTGGCGTCACCTAATATATCGTTCACAATGGTTCTAACTAATCCCCAAATAGAAACTTAACGTGACGTAGCAAACGTGCGCAATTATCTATTCCTGAACGGTTTCTCATTAACATTAGCAATCGAAGTTCCCAAACATAATGGATCGATGGGACGAGCCGAATCCACGATTAGCGTTCAATGTCGCGAGTTTTCGCGGAAGTATGCCCGACCTAATGCTAAATATATCGCATTCACTTTTATGTGCGTCGACGGCTGCCGTTCACTTGCATATCAACGTGTGCTCGCCACTGACGTCAGCGGAAAACAGATAGAACTGGCTGTCAGGGGAGACTTTCCTTGAGGTGCATTGTGCGGAACTTCCTCTGCACGTCAGTTGGTCTTTTGTTGCGGACCACATGTGAAACTAAGCATTTGATGTCTGCTTATTCAGAATTAATTGGGATGGCAGTTTTCATATAAAAATAGTTTACTGCTTTTAAAAGGACAATGGTAAAAGATTATCCAAAAATGCTAATTACTAATTTAGATATGTTATATGCAGGCTTAGGATGTTTCGGGCGTTGCCAAGGTTGCGCTTGCAATGTACGCTATTATTTGGTCTTTGGTCCTTATACACTACCATGCATTTTATCAAGACGCAGTTCATAATGCAATTTAGACGAGAAAGTACGATTTGATAAAATTCATGCCCTGCCAAAAAATATGTCACTGGTCTTCGCATTGCGTAAACATGTATACCGTATATCCGTCTGACATTAGCACATAGCGATTAACATGGAGGAACAGAAATCGCTTTATATTATCTGCCTGAATATATTTATATGAGAACATAGGATACAGTCAGGAAGACCATAATATTTAAAACATTTTAATACCAAATTTGATCGATTTTAGAAGTTAATTTTTTTGTAAATTAAGAAAAAGCAATTAATTTTTTTTATTTGGCTTCAACAATGTGTTTTAAACATACTTGTAAATGATTCTCGTGGTCAAGTGGGTAGTGTCGAGTTTGATCGAATTACGTAACTGTTAGGTTGCGGTGTCAAACCCAGACCACGACTTTTTTTTCATAATTTAATGAGAAAAATATCACGTTAAAAAATATGTTCTGCTTCGGATTTGAACCTATAACCTCTCAATGACAAAAAGACGACAAGAATCGTAGCAACTTCGCCGCTAACTGCCTGGCCACACACATATGGTTTATTTCTCGTTTCTGATTAGACTGTTAAGCGTGCAAAATAAAAGTTATTTCCTTTTTTCATTATTTTTAAGTAATTAACAGCTAGTATCATACATTTAATATCAAAATACTTCCCAAGTCTTTCCGACTACAACCTTCAAATTCGTATGAATTTATTCAAGAAGGTAATATGAATTAATTTCTATTTTCCCCTTGTTAATCCCTATATACTAATGGCAGACGGACATACTTTATATGTATAGTGTAATAATATACAGGGTGCTGTATTTTGAAACGCAACATAGGAAATCCCATGTTAATTTAAAGGTGCTCGAATATTGACTTCCCTAATTGAAGACACCGGTGCAAAAAGGAGGCAGCTCCATATACTGGGTGTCTCCTAACCTACGCAGGAGATTAAAAGGGTAGCTAGGGGAGATCAAATTAAAGATTTTTTCTTAATAAATTTTTGGTAAAAAAATCAATAACTAAAAAGTTACAAGAGTTTAAAGTGAAATTAATTAACAAGCAAAAGTTACTCCCTGTAGTAATATTTTACGTTTTAAATTCAAACTTGAGGCATTTATGAGTAAAATGAACACTGCTTTACAATAAACAACTATTTAAAAAAATGTAGTTACGTTAAAGTTACGGCTATTTCACTTTTTCTTTCATGACCAAAAACGGGTTTTCACGTCGTTGTGTAATGCCTACTAATTAAAAACAAAACTAGGAAACAGATTAACATAGACATTTTATGAACGGTGGTTTTGATAAATTTAGAGTTTATTTAATAATAAAGTTGCAGTTTGTGAAATAATTTTGATTAATTAAGAAGCTATAGGTGTAAATTAAAGAAGAAACTAAGAAAGTTAAACTGCTGTAACTTTCTTGTTATTGGGTTTTGGTCAAAAGCGAATTAAGAAAAAAAACTTTAGTTTGACGTCTTACAGCTGCCCTTTCAATCTCCTCCGTACGTTGTGAGACACCCAGTATATACGATTTTTTGTTTTTAATCGCTATAAGGTAATTCAAAGGCGCTCAATCGATTGGTGCAAAAACGAAGCAGCTCTCTTAACTCGCAAGGGATATATATTGAATACATAGATGCCTCCTTATTGGATTCGGTGCAAAATGGAGACAGCTCTGTTTTGCACAGAATAAATAGTTCATAGTTTAGTGGCTTGGATGCAACATGTGCAACGTGGAAGACGGGAAATGATCGTTGCCAGAAGAATGAGTAGCACTGGTAAAAAATACATGCCGCAAATTTATAGTGGTTCCAGTTTCCCAAGAAATGATTTTGTACTTCAGTGTTCATTATAACGGGACTTTTAAAAGTGCGTGTCAAACTAAAGACAACAAAAAATTGATATATCTTCTTATTGTGCGTTATTAAGCGTAGAATGCAGTAGTGCGGCCAGTGCCTTACTTAAGGATTTGTTTACCCTTCAGAGACATGACGTAACGTTGACTTTACCTCCTTCTACATTACTCCTCTACTCTGAACCGTTACCACGGTCCACGCGTCCCAAACACCTACATGTGAAAATACTTGCAACAAAATATTGTTACAGCCGTGATTCGTTCATTTCCAGTACATTCCAGAATACAGGCATCTACTAGAAAAGCCGTACCGGCCCGCCAGTGGCACAGTTATAAGTTAGCAAGCGAAGGGTTCATACCTCGAATAAATAGAAAGTACATTTTGTAGAAGTGTTATTTAATAGACAAGTGTTGCAGCTCATTACTATTGTGTTTTTAATTGTGTAAAGCGACAGTCTGTAATTAAAGTGTTCTGAAATTTAACTACTATAATTCTGAACTCCCAACTAATCTTCTGACTGTATGTGGTTTGTGTTTGATTCAGTTTATACCAAACTATCAGCACGGCCTTCATCAGCAAATGTTAAAACAAATTACTGGAAGAGTTTTTTCCTATCAATCTTTTTCAAAAATGACTACATTTATTAATTATTTGACCCGTTTTCACTATCATTGATTAAAGCGGTGCTGATACGCATAACGTGTAATTTGGTAATGTCTTTCGAGTGAAGTTCTATTTCTTAACACCCAGTGCTATTTATATTGTCATTACAAAATTAGTGCCTTAATCTAAAATTGTCATTCTTATTTTGAATACCTTAAAAAAGGATGAGTAAGTTGATATTTAGAAAGTTGTCTATTACGTATGAGAAAATGACCTCCATGCCGCCATATTGATACGTACTTATATTGACAGTGCAATTTATTATTTTCGTTCCTGCAGTAAAACCAAATTCGGGTAAATTTGTTGAGTTTTTAGACAAAAATTTGGCGTCGTATATTATTCATGGTTATTGTAGCAGACAATAAACAATTATCAGGAATATCATTTCAGAAGTGAGCAACGCAATAGACATGAATATACTGGGGTTTTTTATCTTTATTTTTGGAAAACATAACTTCTTTAAATAAACACCAACGGTAATAAGATCGTTTGTTTATATTTAATACATATTTTGCAAACATATTTTACAAAGTCAGTGGATTTAAATTCTTGACTATTCTCTTGTTGAAAACGCCATATTGTTGCTAGCATAAGCCGTTCTGCCGTTCTTCCATTATATTTCTGTTTCTGTTTAATTCATTCACAAAGAGCATACACTTTTTCAGTTTTTTTTAAGTACAGCTGATTTTTCATGATGGTTTTTATTACTCGTTGAAACTCCATGTCAAAAAGGTTAAAAGTTTAATTCCTACGTCGAGAAAATTGTAAAACCCTTTTGCGTTAAAGACCGTACAGACTTGAACGGTCTTTTACGTTTCTGTACTTTTTTCACAAATATTGATCACTTTAGCAAACATGATGGTACGTAAATATTTCGAGTAATGTTCATGGCTTACCTCGATAATATTTTTTATTGAACAAAATAATAATTATTATTATTTTGTTGCGGACACTTGGGAAAATTTAAATTTATGTCGACATTTTTCTGTGTCATTGACAGCTTCTTCAGAAAAAACGCCTTGGTTAATGCGAAAAAATATTTACGCGGTAAGTTTTACATTGTAGGTTAGCCAGACTTAAGACCGAATTACACATGCTGAGTGCTGGGCCGACTCACTCGCTTTGTTACTCGGCCCAGAAACTGTTATTGGAGCAGGTAATTGCATAAGAAATACGCCGAGTATTGACTGTATTAATTACATTAGCCGAACACTCGGCCGAATACACTCTCTCGGCCCAGCACTCTGCAGGTGTAATGTGTCCTTTAGGCTTAACGTTTAACTTAATGTCTTTCGCGTGAAGTTCTATTGCTTAACGCGTTGTGCTATTAATAATGCCGTTACAAGATTCGTGCCTTAATCCATGAGTTATCCTAATCTCAATTTAAAGGACAAAGATCACGCTAGCTGACACATGTTGCCCTAGCGTAACAGTTTCTTGCATTTTCTCCATCAAATTTTTATCATTTGTGGAAGTTCTCTGCACAATATTAGTAGGTTGATGAATAAGTAACGGCGTTTTTTAAATATAAGTGGACGCTGAAATAAAAGATTTTGACGTTATGTGATATCTTGCTCGACAGAATTTTTTGCTCTAAAATATGTGTTTGGTTTCTTGATTCCATTCTATTTGTGGATTATCAGGTCCTTATAAAGGAGCGTCAAATTGGCGAAAACGAACCTTTTCGACATCATCTTCGTTTGCACCATGGTGAACAATATATTAGGTGGCGCAACAAGAGCACTCGGTCGTGTGTCGATATGTGCGTGAAAGCGTGTGATCAATTAACAGAGTGACAACTGAAAGAGGGGTGCAAAATATTAATGCGTGAGAGAGAACGGTGTTTACTCTTGCAGCATGAGATAACATTAAAATATTTCTCTCGATTGCGTGCACGTTCCGAACGCCCGCGTTACTACCTATAAATTCTTTACCGTGGTTTGCACTTAATCGCACTCGCGATTTGCGATACGACGGTTCAAAACCGACTTAAACGATTTAAAAATGGAAACTTCGACCTTACACTTGTGGATCGCAAACACCTCGCTGAATTCGTTGAAAAGCGATTGAATCAACTTGTCTAGGAAAATCTACGCCAATCAACCAAAGAATTTCCTCAGCAGATGGAATGTGACCAACACTAACGATAGTTCGACACCTGCATTCCAAAATCTTCCATTTTCTTAAATGCCATTACTTATACATCAACCCAATAATTTACTATATAAATACTTTCTTTGTTACTAATCTATTAGCAAACAAGTGTAATCTCATAGAAGTTACGAAAAAGTTTCGTGTGTGTCATTGGCTGTTGTAATTAGCGAGCAATATTGCGAAGAAAGAGGATGTAGCCGGTCATGTTCGCCTACCATACCCACGACTGGCGTGTATGTTATTTAATTGGTACAGGTGCTAGAACTAGCAATAGAAGTAGAAAGTTGGTGTCTAATTCTAAAATGTGGCTTTTAAGCGGAGTAGATGTCTGAATGCGAGTGATGCACGTCGCGTCCAAGCGCTTTGACTCATTCAAATTTTTCACCAGACGATGATGAAAAATTTATCGATCATGTCAAAGGCTGCCCAGTTCTATACAATGCTTTAGGTGGCCGTCAATTAAAATTCTTTTTCAAAGTGAATTTGGGCAGCAGTGGTTTTAAATACATAAAGTCTACAAAAATACAATGTTCATCAAAATTGGGAGAGGATATATGAGAATATTCCCTTGTTAGAGGGTTATTTAATTTACCGTACATGGTGATTCGAAATTGTCCCCCTACACTTTCAGAATGCACAAAGAGTAAGGTCCTTTTTTTATATATTTTTTTGATGTGTGTTAATGAGGGAATTGTAGGTAAGGCCTGAAAAAGGGGGTTAAAAATTTTATTGTTTGACATTATTTTCTAAATCCTTTAAAGTAACCTTTACAACGTATTCGTCATATCCTTCCTCCTTTAAATAATTTTGATTCACCCTGTATATTTTTACGAAATAAAAAATTTATGATCTGATCTTCGTTATTTTAATGATCATATCTTCTTTTAAATTGTCCCATAACATGATAACTGTTACTTATTTTTCCCCTCATTTAAAGTTGATATCCACTTTCTGATTTACGCTACTTACTTTCTGAACCAAGTATTCTTGCAAGTAATTTTGTTTCGGAAATCTTAAAATAGTATAGATTTATATATTTACTCGAGTCTATATCCAAACCGATTGGAAACTATTTTCACACCGCTAGCAATCAGGTTCGAGCAAAAATAAAATTTTGACTTGATTATGGCAATAGGGCCTTAAATTTTTCGTCAAGAGAGTTATGGTTTGTTTACAGAAAAGTTGATATTTCGAGAACGTCGTAGAAACACTAAATCAACGCTGTGGCCTGTGCCATCTGGTGATTTGGTTGACGGCGGGCGTTATTTAAAAAAAAACTCGCGCGACTTTCAAGAGACTGTGGTTCCGAACAATTTGATCGAATGTGTTCGGAACGTTATAAAAACTCTTATTTTAAGGCTTCAATGATAACTGCTGCTAAAAATATGCTTGGCAGTGGCCCGATAATTAAAGCGAAAATTAGCACGATTTTCATCTACAAAAATACGCTCGCTCTTAAATCAGTGCCGTAAGTTTTACTGCTGCTTGATTTATTGACTTGCAGTATACAAAATCTGAAAAATATGAAGTCTGAAAAACTTCAAGGTCGCGAAATATTATAATTTATTGCCTGCTTTAAATGATTCAGGTACGGAAATTTTTATCTGGAAATCTCCAAATGAAATTTTCAAAATAAAAAATACAAATAAAAGAAATTATAATTTATTGATAATGTTATAAGCTGCGGCTTACAACAATTAACAACAGAATTGTAATGAGCTTGTCTACCAAATAACACTTTTACAAAAAATGTATTTTCTATTTATTCGAGGTACGAATCTTTCGCTCGCTAACTTCTGGCTTCTATCTCCTTCTGACGAATCGTACGGCTTATATAGCAGATCCCTCTATTGCCTCGAACGTGCTAGAATGATCGAGTAGTTTCCGATCATGTTCTGTGATGCAAGGTGGCGTACTGATGCTAAAAATAGATCTGTTTGGGCATCGCAGCTGTAACAATAACTTAAACATTACAGTATTAGCACATTAAAGAAGAGACTAAGAATAAACTAAATAAGGGAAAAATAATATGTTAACATTAAGTCCAGGTAAGCGACCTTTTTTAAAATCATCACTGCTATACTATTGTATGAAAGAAGAAATAATTTTCGGACCACTCGCAGAGATACCTCTCCTTAGCAACGAGGATGAGACCGTCCATCCACGGCACAACTTAATAGCCTTGACAATATCCAAAATGAATGCCGTCTTCCAGATGGACACACCACCAAAATGAGGCAGGGCTCTCTTCAGACCCCAATATTGGGCCCAAAGGCAACACAGCGATGTCTGCATGCTCCAGGTACATCAGAAATTAATAAAGCCAAATTTGACTTTACCTCTAACGTCTAACGTAGGAAGGAAGGGTTTGCACGTATTAAAATCATCGTGACTTCAGCAAAAGCCAAACGGGTGTAAACTGACGTAAAGAGGACCGATGGCATGAAATGTCCAATGTGAACGCAATTTAATCTTTCCGTTGAAACAACAAGCGTACACAAAGCTGTCACTCGCAGAATCACGGAAAAACTGTGTCCTTGCGTCGTCGGATTTTATGGCCGGTCTCGCCGTTCAGAATTAACATTCAATCTGGTTCTGACGCAAAACTCAGATACACAACTGCAGACGCTTTGCAAAAGATTGTGCTAAATATAGAAACACCGACAGAAAAGTTTACTTAAAGCAATAAAAAATGCCTAAACAACGGGAATTAAGAAGATTTACAGACGGGGGCATTCTGTGATGTACGCAAAAAATAGTGTGCGAATTGCAACACAAAATTAACTCGAGGCGTGGGACAATTTGTGTTTTAAAAGTGCTATTATTTTGCGACGAAGACAATGGCAAAGCTTATTTTCCACGAAACAAAAGCAGACGAGAAAATATAACGCGAGACACAAGTCCATGTCGCCCGCCAATTATAGCAATATCAAAAATAAATGCGATGCAAAACTCAATACAGAGTGACTTTGGAAAAGCGGCTTTTCAAACCGTAACAACCTTCAACCATTGTTTAGGTGGTTGATAAGGTGCGAATTTAAAAACTTCCACGTATTATATTATTCGGTTTCTACGTAAAGCTTAATGTACGTTTCATCAATTTGCTATTTTGATCAATGAATAAAGACAGAACTGAAAATATCATGAAATAATTCGAGTAACTAGTATTTAATTAATGAACTAATTATCATTAATTATCATTTTATCATTTAATTACCATTAATTATGCTTAAGATTGTTTCCATACAATTCGCTATCATTTGCAATCATTTCGTTTGATTATAAACAATGAAACAAATGAAATTTCGTAGAGGAGTTCTTTGCAATTCAATGCTTTTCCGTATCAACAGGAGAGGTAAAGTTTTGTTAAAGTTTCTTTGGAAATTCTTGAGTTGCTGGAAATATCGACATCTTTAGTCAAAATACAAAATAAACAAAAAATAAATACAAACTCCAAAGTAAATCGCCAAAATTATTAGTGATAGTTGTGACACTTTGTTTATGTATTAGGTCTGTTCGTTTTACTTTCGACTCAGATCATAAAATATCAGAAGTGAGGTGAGTTTTGCTGAGTTAAAACGTTCCTAAAAAACAAGTTAATTCCACTGACATTGCGCAAATGTCAAACGAGACATTCGGCCATTACATACACATGGATTTTAACCTAAATCCCTATTTGATTGATTCGGAGGAAGCTCACACAATTTCACCAACGAGCATGTAGAGAAAAGTACAAATTTCCAAAGTTATTGAGTGCCGCTGAGTTACTCTGAGTTTTGCGGTCACAATACTATTATAGCTCCCAATACACGTGATACTTATCATAACCTCCAAACTTCAAGTCATTCCGCTATTTTGCCTAGCTCCGAATCGTTTACTGCATAGCAAATTACTTACTTACAACACTATGTTTTATTGCTTCTAGCCAACTATAAAATCTGACAATCCTAACGAAATGACGTTGAACTGCCGAACCCTGCCCAACATGTTAAATGTCAATCACATGTAGGGACCCTAGGTTATAGGGAGTGTTTTTTTTAATCTCGCGTCCAGTAAGCTGTGACTAAGGCACGGTTCATTTAAAATGCTCTGGACAGCAAATTAAAAAAAGGCACCCGTTATAATCAAATCGTCTTTAAATATCAATGTGATGGGACAGCTTTTTGTCCGCAGGTGTACTAAATGTAAATATTAAGATCGTTGAAGTTACTGACATGAATTTTGATAGGAGAATCTGATATGAAAAACATCATGACAATTCCACACCGTTGATATGACTATGTTGCCAAATTCTAACCTCAGCAAAATTTTTGCGACCTAATTAATTTCTTTAGAATTGATTTTTATCGGTTTATTTTGTGATGGGGTTAGTTGACAGATTCTGCACGAAACGAACAGATAAATTCTAACTAGATCGATCTAAATTGATCCAGACATCAAATCAAATGTAGCTTAAATATGTACAAGGTTATTTATTCTTAAAAATTGTTTTAAACTATATATATTATATATATAAGTTTTTCTTCTATAATAAATTTAAAATTTTCACAGTAAAACTGAACACATTTTGGAAATCGTTCGATTTTCAGCGACAATACACGACGAATTTGGCCTCATCTCTGGACCCGCCTTCAGTAAACTTCGTCCCTTATCGCTGCCCCGCCAGAGATGATTACATAATCGTCAAACAAGCTTTTTGGGAATATTTTGGCGGCAACAGTAAATTTGGTACACCTGGGTATACAGGATGATGAACGTTACTGCTGCACCTTCGTTATTATTGAAGCTACAAAGTCGCTCAAATTAGCAAAAATGAACTGCTTTTACTCAGAATTATAATGGTGTTATTAGAAAAGCAATTGCGCATCGCATTTTCGACACACTACCCTATCTAAAGTTTTCTTCTACGGAACACCCTGTATTCTTTATTGGCAAGAAAAGAACATAAATTTCTAAATACAAATCATTCTTTACTGTTTCACACTTAAACGATTAATAAAGGAGTTATTGCGGTATCTGTAATCATTATTTACAAATATTTTTCATTAAAAATTTGTTACAAAACGACTAAACTGCAATAGGGTACTCAAGCATTGTAACGGTGCACTAATTACCGCGTCGTCAGTAGAAGAGCAGTTCGAGAATTCTACCGTAATCTGATTTCTCTGACCTTCTTACGTATTCACATGCTTAATTGTAAATTACAGCTTAGTATTGTAAGCTATCACTAAGGGTCGGACATTTCTAGGACATCTGGTAAAAACCAGTATACAGATAAACAAAGCAACGGCGTAGATTTCACCGTCGCCGCTGTACGGTGTATATGCCCGAGGCACTCTCACCCTCCCGCTCATTGCATCAGAAGCAACTGTTTGATGTAAACTACGTGTGTAACAGTTTCTTTCAAAATAATAATTATGAAAACATCGTAATTCATTAATGTCACTTTTAGAAGGACTGATATAATACATAAATTATAGCATCGTCACTGAAAAAAGAATGTGAGTTCATTTGGGAATCATTCAGTTATATGAAAAAGTTTTTATATCTAGTCGACCAGAATTGTAGTCGTTACTGCGTGCCGCGTAGACTTCTCAAGCTTAGAATGGTTTATTGTTTTGCTTTTATAGGGCAGACGCATTAAGATTCGAACTTTTTCCGACTATGATTTGTTTTGTATGACTTGTTTTTTTGATAATTCTGAGTATGAACAGTTCATTTTTGCTAATTTTGCTAAACGACTTGGTAGCTCCAACAATAACGAAGTTAGATAATACGGCGGTAACTTTGATTAAATTGAAATTTCTGCATTTTTAATATTGTGAGAACCACAAATATTTTTAGTCATGATAACCGGAATTTACCACGTTGTATGATTTTTGGCGGCTTTAGAATAGCATTTCCTATAAAGAATGACGTTTTTTCGAGAACTCACAAATAATTAAATTTAATTTGACCACTTTATTCTTTTCTCAAAATTACCAAAAATATCAATAATCGAAAAATACTTCTTTATTTAAAGAATAGAATAAAGATAAAATTAAATATAAAAGATTAACATTTGCCAAATATCCGAATCTATGGAGCCGGCGTTATAGTTAAACTTATATTTTGTGCAAAAGAATTAATAAACAATTTGTCAATGCCAAAGGTCTTGCAAGGGCATTGCGTAATCTTAAGTCCATAAATAAAGCCAGGTATATACATTCGAATATTTCGCAAATACAATCTTTTACGTTTAATTTTAAAATTACAAAAATTATGAGCAATTAAAAAGGACATAGGTATTTTTTAATGTGATAATTTTTGTAATTTACGAATAGAATAAAGTGGTCATATTAAATATAACGTATTAATATATGTATCAAATATTCGAATGTGTGGAGCTGCCGTAATGTTATGTGCAACTCTTTGCAGCGGAAACATTCCGTACTTTATAAAATAATTACATCCTGTGCTTGTTATGCTTATTTTTATAGCTTGGGTGGCCTTCAACACATCTTGAACGAAGTGTTTCATAATTTGTAATGTCAGAATTAAGATTAGCTGCGTTATTGCTAAGGGTCGGACATTTCTAGGATATCTGGTAAAAATCAGTAAAAAGATAAACAAAGCAGCCGAGTAGATTGCAACGTCAACGGCTTATATGCCCGATACACTTTCACCCTCACGCTCATTGCATCAGAAGCAACCGTTTGATGTGTATTACGTGTGTAACATAATTGTCTTTATAGTTTCTTTCAAATTAATAATTATGAAAACATTATAATTCTTTAATGTAACTTTTAAACAGACTGGCATAATACATTTAATTCATATCAATTATAGCGCCGTCACTGTAAAAAGAATGCGAGTTTATTTCGGAATGAATCGGTTATGTAAACAATTTTTTATATCCAGTCGACCACAACTGTAGTGGTTACTGCGTGCCGCATAGATTTCTCGGGCTTCGACTGGTTTATTGTTTTGTTTTTACAGGGCAGACGAGTTAAAGATCAGGGACCGTATTCTCGAATCGAGCGACAAGAGTCGTATGCGAAAATGACGTCAAAATGATGCAATTCTCGAACGATTTCTACTGTTTTGTATAAGAGTCTTCGTCATTTTGACGTCATTTTCGCATGCGACTCTTGTCGCTCGACTTGAGAATAGGGCCCCAGAACTTTTTCCGACTATGACCGCTTCGGCATATTAGTAGTTCCTCGTATATTTAACGAAACCTTCCGCCTAAAATGTGCCTAGGCCTGGTTATTGCATTTCAAAACAAGTCTAATAAAATTATTAAAGGTCCATCAAGTGGCTTAGCGGTAGCCTAACCGACATTGCTGGTATTAGTGTGGGTTCGAATTCATTCCAGAATGTTTGTGATGTCCAAATTTGTGACTCAGTTTAACATTTATTGTGTCTGACTGAAATAGTTGCAGTCGAAAGAAGGCTAAACAATAAAGATTCTGTTCTCGATCTCCCTGACTATAGTGCTTTTAAGAAAAAACGAAACGGCCAGTATTAGTTGAATGAATGTACTTTGTGAAATTTTCGAAATAAATACTTCTGTGTAACTTAAATAAATGATCAGGCTTTCGATTATTAGTATAAGAGAAGTCGGATTTTCGATATTAAATACCATAATAACTTATTATTGAATACAGTGTGGATGTAAAGCTCTTTCGTTGAAATTTTTTATCATTTATTTACATTACTAAACCAAGTCTTTTGTAAAAATTTCTTTTTCAGTGAGAGTTTTTTTTTTGAGAGTATCATATCGGAAGTAAATGAAATGTGGCACAAAAAGTGTAGCACATTGACCACTGACCCATGAAAATCGAAAAAATTAAGTGCTCCATCTACTTTACTTTTGAAACGGCAAATCTTTAAACTTAGCACGTTTTACTAGAAAATGTGATATATTTATTAAATATACTTCTGGATCAAAAATGTTACATTCTCAACAATATTACTTTAATATTTTTGAATTTAAAATCGTGTAACATAATTGTTTTAACCACTAAGATCTTCGCTGTTTACCATAATTTACAAGCAAACAATGCAAATGTGCAGAATTCATTTTCTTAAGTCATCAAGAACTCACAGTTTTGATATGTGAAACTTATTTGATGACATACTGTATAGTTAAATAGAACTGTCCTTTGGAAATTGTGATATACCCCTTATGACAGCTAACATATATATTAAATTACAAAAGGACTTATCAGAAATTATTTGCGCTCTTACGTGGGAAACTGTAGAGCAAGCTGGTCAAGAAATGTTAACTGATGGTCAAGTTTGACTAACGACCTATTAATTACGAGACACGTAAGGTAAGGTTCCAACAAAACTTTATTCTTTTCTCTCCGCAACACCGGCGCCACGTGAAAATTGACTAAGAAGTTCTTTAAACAATCACAACAAATTAAAAAAAGGCCAAACATATTTATAGAATTTGATTAGTTACTACAATGAAATTATAAAGTTTGTAAACGGCGTGATAACAAATAAACGGAGATTACTAAAATTTTCTTTACAAAAATAAGTTCTAACATACCATCGTAATGTAAACCTAAACAAGGTTGTTGAAACTTATGTCAAACATACAATCTCAAGTCTTCAACTTAAAAGGAGTTTTACAAGCTTTGATAATAGTATCCGTTTTGTTTTTTACCACATTTATCAAATTTCATTTACACCCTGTATACGGTGATTTCTAAAAAATGCATTTTGCTATTTAAATTCTTATTTGACATACTAAGACTTCCTATCTTATTTATGTTATCCATATCTTTGTCTTATTTATGTTACCTCGTATCTGTTACCACATCTTGGGAAAAATAAACAAAAATGTTCTTACTTCTTAATCCGTAAATTTATTATAATTATGAAGTAGAATTTCTAATTTCTGTCTTAAGAAATTGTAGAGTGGTGATAATAGATATGATAATGAAACTTTGTAATTTATTGACAGTGTTATCAAACTAAACGCAAAATAAGGGGGATTTTGATTAACGTAGTCAAGTCTTACACTTTTTTATACGTGCCTGAATTCGATTACGTCGCCGATATCGTCATTGTGTTTATGTTGGCAAACGAACTGAAACCCGTGCCCATCAAACGGAACTGACCGCATATCAGTTTATTGTAAATGTATTTAATAATCACTTGTTTTGATTGGCAAAAATGCGTTCGCCCTCGCGGATCCACTGCAATTTATCTTATTTGAGTGAACGCAAGGGTTTTCCCCGTCTCCTTCGTGAAATCGGAGATACACACGTGTGCAGATTCCACCCGCCTTACATCATTTATTTCGAGTACCTAAAATACGTTAGTTCGCACTTTTTTGGTGAGTCATTTTATAATTTTGATTTTGCGTGATTTAAAAAAGATCGCTCAGGAAGCGTCAGTTTCGCTTTGAAGTTTCCCTGTTTTTATCTTGGCGCATTATAAATCAGATGTCGTTGTTGGAAAATATCTTAATAAAAAATAAAATATGTGTTTCATCTGGAACAGAATTAGAAGAAATTAATGAAACGAAACGTACCATTTATTATTAATTTTCTATTTCTAGGAACATGTTTGCGGTTACGAATATTTTTATTTTCATGTTACAAATTGCATGATAAATGAGTGAGTTTCAAACTAATAAATAAAATGTTTGAAAAATAATACGTCCCAATTTTCTCTCGATATATTTATTTGACGACCGGTTTCGGTTGACAAACCATCATTTGGTCGACGTCGCCTTAAGACTTTCAAATTTTACTTTTGTGATGTGCTGTGAAGCTAAATAAAAGATCATGGTTTTAAGAGATCGGTTCTGTATAACCAGATCAATTCCTTTGATGAAGGACGTCCAGTAACAATACCGAAGATTTGCCGTTTTATAATAACTACTGACTTGCATTTTTTATCTTATTTTAATTTTGAGCTTTGACTCTTCAATATCGTCAGCAATGTTTGACCGGTGCAGGGAGACTGCTAGAATACACTAGAACATGGAATAGAGACTGGTAGTGTTAAGCGATGACTTCTAATTCTGTTTGGGGATGGATGAATATTTTTCTAGGTAGTGTAGGCGCGTTTTTTTGTTATTAAATATTTAGCAATTACATTAATAATGGGTGGTATGAATAAAAACGAAGTAAATGCTAATGCTACATTTTGAAGTATCTTCTTCGTAGTATTTACTTCAGTTTTTAAGAAGATGCTACACTCTGAAGTAAGTACTATTATTTTCCGGAAGATACTACGGCAAATAGCATTCGTGTGGAAATTATCGAACTGTCACTCTGGAGTATTTACTTCGGCTACTAAATGCTTCAGTTTTAACTCAAAATTGTAGTATTTACTTCAGTGTCAGCGAAGCTGGTCCCATCGCAGCTTCAGCTTGCGTACTTCGATTCGTAGCATTTGCGAAAAATGGCACAGATGCCTAATAGAAAAATTTAATGTCAAAAGAAATTACGCTGCATTATAAAATATTTAGATAAGTATAAATGTGTAAAATAATTACCATAAATATAGTTATACCAAGCCTGAACTTGTCATTTCTATACCGGGTACGCCGCAATACATACATAACTATAGTCCCATTTGAATTGAGTAAGAAAGAAATATATAAAATAACTCCACAAATACTACAAATTGGTAATAGTTGCATTTTGTTTTAGTATCTATTATAACAAATTATAGTCAACTTTTTTCTTGAACTGGACATACATGTATTTCTTTTTTAATTCAGTGATATGAGGTAAGTAAATGACTTAATGTTGTACTGGATCACTTTCAAAAATATGGCTAATAATTTAATATTTCGTCAAAGGATTATTATTACTACAAAAATTACTTACAAATTTAATAATGAATGCTAATTACGTTGTAGCAAGAAAGTGTTGAACGCGGCGGAGATGAATTTAAAAAATATTTTGAAAACTCATTATTTCTTTTTGTTTAATTAATTTTCTTTTGTAAGATTATAAGAGAATTTCTATTACTAGCCGTATTGCTCTATGAAAGTTACGTTGGAACTGTTGGTCATTCGATTAATGAAGTATCAATAGAAATCTAGGTAACAATCCACAGGGTGATAACAAGAAACTTGTACACCGTTTGGTAGGTGATAGTAAAGATCAAAATAAGAAAAAAACAATGTAATAAAGCTATGTCGAATACACAATATAGGATATCACGCTGTGTTCACTCTTCTAGAATTTTTATATTTTACATAAAATTCGGGTTCCAGAAATTAAATAAAAAGCTGAATTTTCTGACGTAGCATTGGCCACCGTACGACTTCTGGTTTCGCCGGAAGTGACATCAACTTTCTTATTGTAAATAGAACGTCCTGTATATTTGTACAGACTTGGAATTTACAGATCATTGTGAGTTTGAATATGTATCACCTGATAATTTTGGTTTCCATGACATTTCTTTTTGTTTTTTACTTCGTAAACCTATAAATCGTAATGCGAATCTTAAGTAATTCGAGAAAGCCACTCCTTTGGTTTTTAACATTTTCACAGGATATGAAATTTTCATTAGGTCGTTAAAATGTTCCATTTGGAAAAAAATAAGTTACGAGCTAATCAAAGAACAGTCAGCTGTGAAAAATTTTCAGTTATTAATGTCAAATTAATAGCAATTCGTTTCTACTTCTGGAGCTTGATAAAATTCATTTGAAGATACTTTATGTACTCAATGAACATTCGCACTCTTATTATGAGGAACCATGTAAGGAACAGCGCATCTTAATTTTTTGTGATGTGTATCTGTTGTTCTTAGCCTTCTACATAATGCATTGACTTGTTTTTTTTGCAAATGTATACATAACGACTATGTATATAAAAAGTTATTAATTTTGATCTGGAGTTTAGATTTATTATAAATAAGAAATTGAACTTTTTAATATGTATAAATAGTAAATATACAAAAGTATATAATTTTCCTGTTGAAAATTATCGAAAAATTTATAATAATTAATAGGACGATTCAGAAAAGCAGTATAAATGTAGATGTTCGCTATACATTTGACAACTACTTCAGGATAAACAATAAAATTAAAAAATATTTGAGAATAAATAATGAATTTATTTATTCCGAATTCTGAATTATTCCATAATTTATTATTAAAAAAAATTGTTATTTTATTTAAACTAACAATCAACTATTTATTCTTGCACGCTTATTGTGACATTTGGAATTACAAAGGTTTGATCTTTTTACATTAAAATATTGAAATTTATTACATTTACCATCAACAGACAAAAATTATTAATAACCGTAATTAATTAATTTTCGCAAATTTATTAATTTAACGTATTAATAAACATGCGATATGTTTTAAAGGAAGTAGGAGAGAATGCTACATATTTTACAGTAAATACTACACTGCAGAAGCACATACTACAGCTAGAGAAGTATTTACTTCGATTTGAAGTACTGTCTTTATAAGACGAAGTAAGTGCTGCCGGAAGTTAGTAGATACTACAGCGTCGGAGTAAATACTACGTAGAAGATGCTAATACTTGAAGCATTAGTAGATACTTCATTTTTATTCATACCACCCAATGTGTACGTCAAACAATTCACTAGTAGTACGAGATCCCTCTGCAACTTTTTACGTGTACGCCCATCTGTTATTTTAACGAAACACGATTTTAATGGAAGATTACATTCACACAATGGGACCGGGTTGCCTTGCAAAATCCTGCCGCAAGTACCTTTAAATGGAAGAAGTTTTAACAACTTGACATTTCTCTGAACCTTTGGAGCAGAAGTGTGAGGCTTACATGCAAAAGGTGCATTTTAGGTGCGGACGATTATACATTCGTATGCGCGATGTGTAAATAAAGATTTTCAGAGATATTCCTGTAATTACTCAATTCTATTAGTTTCAAATTTTAAATTATACATTTTTAGAGGCCTATGGATTAAAACGTCATGCAGTGATTTTTATACAAGCCATAGGCCACTAAATATAATTTAAAATTTAAACTAATTGAATTGAATTATAGTAAAAGAGGTGTTATCTTAGATGTGGACGATTGTACATGCACGCTGTTTATGATGTAAAATCACATTTTTATCAGTAGGCTGTTTTTCGTAAATTTTATGTGTGTACTGTTCCTTGCTTTCACTTTACATAGCATAGTAATACAGTGCACTTGGTTACTTTTCGAAGCAGTGCAAAAATTGCAAATGTTGAAGTTGAAGTTATTACAAGTATTTAAATATTTTCCGGTCATAGCTACCTTGCCAGTAAACTAATTAAACTTTTTAGAAAATGTTTGCCATTTTAAAAGAAAATGGCTGCGAAATTTAAATTTCTAAATATGATATTAAGTGCATTTTAATATTCCGAACAGTATTTTCCATTACCGTTTTGCTCTAAAATTTACAAGAGAGCCAATAATGGCAAATATTTAGTTTTCATGCTGTTTTGCTATGTCTAAAAAACGATTCAACACAATGGACAAAATCCCGAACAGATCCATTTAAACAACGCCCGTTCGGGATTTTAATTTTTTGGTAACGATCCCGCGTTCGGGACTCTATCCTAATCAGAAACGTATGTTTCACGGCCTGTTCTGTATATCGTTGGAATAACGAAACACCCTCTTATGGCCGGTTTACACTGTCTTATCCATTTGATTTTGAATTTGACTTCAGAAATATACCGGGTGAGTCATATATCTGCATTTCTGTAATAACGTCCTTATCAATAGAGATAGGGCAAGACACTTTTAAGAAAAATTGTTCGACATGTGAAGGACTGTAACAATGTTAAATTAGTTAACGTCGATCTGCAATTGTTTTCTAGCGATCACGCCTCCCTCGATTTTTTTAAATGACATGGTACATTTCTAATAATGGATTTTGACAGAAAATTTTTTTCTCTTCCTGATGGTGTAAGAGTATCTTAGATAACAAAAATTTTCAGAAAAACACCAAAAACCTTTCTATCGTAGTAATACGAATATGGTGGGAAAATTTCATATTTCTGAAGTGTTTTAACAAGTAATGGTCGCAAACAATAATCATGTAGGTACTAGGACTAAAACCTACCCAATGACGATAAAGCTGAGCATATAAGGTGTTTTTAACTAACTGTAGTATCTGTATTTCGCTTGTAAATTTGTAGGTTAACAGGTTCTTTTTTGTGATTTTTCGAAAATTACCTTAATGCTATCAAAGTTAATAAACGAAACAACTTTAATAAATTTCTAAGTTATCCATAATTGAAGTTATCATACGGTATAACACCTAAGGGAAAAAAATCAGTTAAGTAAATGATAAATTTTATGACCTTCTGCAGTAATACATTTCCTCGCTCTTTTAACGAAAATTGCAAAAGCAGCAAAAACACTCATCATTTCGAATGAAAGTACTAGTGCGGCCTTAACATTTCCAACGATACAATTTTTCATCGTAAACAGGGTTTGTAATAATTGTCAAAATTATTTAATCATTTTCAATGGCAGATTTCAAATTTTACAGTTGAAATTTTTAAAATACTAAATCTCATGCTTTTTGAAGTAGAAAAGTTTTTGTTTACGTTTCTTTTATTTCACTCTTACTTCTAATTTTCTTACTACCGTTCTGATGATAAAAAATAAATAAAATTTATGGTTATATTTTATGCAAAGTAAAAACACTAAAAAATTAGGAGAGGAAACCATGTTCTGAGGATGCACAGTATATGAATACCTAAAAATAAAATGGACTTTAACGGAAGTCAAGTTAATTTCTGTATTTTTTTATTATGTGTTTTATTTGGTTATCTTTAGAAACAAAGTACATTTTGGACGAACGCAGTTTTGGTCTTGTTTGGTGCTAATAAAATTCCTGGAAGTCGTGTTTCGCGATATAATTGGAAATTACTGTCTAAATTGTTTGGCTGGCTTTTTTTCCTGAACGATTAAAACTTTCGTCGCGTGTATAAACAAAATTAATGAACGCCTTAGTTATACCCAGGCACCGCACTGTTTTTAAAATATTCCTTGAAAAAAGAAAACACTCTTAAAGTACAATAATGTCGGGAAATTATGAGCTTGAAAAATACGCACGTGTAAATTTTTCTGAACGTCTTTTCTTTGTTTACCGCTGTAATTATAATATTCGAGCGAATCATTGCACTCTGTAGTTTCTCTATTTTTCATCTAAATTTAAAGCGGTTTCGTTAAGAACACGAGTGACGTCACCTTAGTCCTGAACGTCGACGGCGAAGCCAAGCAGGTCCTTGTAACTGAGACGCAGATGAATTGCTCCTATGAAAAATTTAAATTTAGAACGAGAAGATGTGGCATTTACTGCCGTACTAAATAAAGTTCATTCTGTTTTGGCCTGAGTTAATGCCGGAGAATATCAGCGAGCCACAGGATTTAATGCCTTGACTAGTGTGACATTAATGTTCAAGGAAAACGTTCATCAAGAATGAATACGTGAAA
The DNA here is from genome assembly GCA_036172665.1 of Prosopocoilus inquinatus. NCBI lineage: Eukaryota > Metazoa > Arthropoda > Insecta > Coleoptera > Lucanidae > Prosopocoilus > Prosopocoilus inquinatus. The sequence continues at coordinate 36,368,410 of CM069869.1, forward strand.
GCGGCCAGAAAGTAGGTATAAGGTGACTATCGACAAAGTAAAGGATTTTTTCCTTTGTATTTACAAATAGCAGAAGACATTGATAAGTACTTAGCGTAACATGAGGGAAATTACATCGTCGAGAAACAAAATAAAATATTTATCTAACTGATTACTTTATGTATTTATTTTTGAACAGATCAAACAGCGACATCCTACGATTGCTTTTTGACCTGACAAAAACGATTTGCAACTAATTTTTTTAAGTATTTATTTTTTATTGAAATCGACTCTTGTCTGATAAAATTGTAATAAAATAGTTTGTGAACTTTAAACAGACACTGTTAAAATCAAAAAGGACGCTATGCACATAACGTCACAGAAATTGTTTCTATATTTTTTATTTTTTGTTATTCTAATTTTCTTATTTAGTCTAAGGTAGAAATAGGAATTTATTTCATATTTACCATTTATTTATTTATATATTCACCATATCATATTTTAAGCTAAGGTTGGGTGGAAGAACAAGCGTGGTTACCACATTTTGAACTCAGTCTTATATTTCTCGATTTATTGTTTGTAAATTAAAAGCATGCTTTGTTTCCCTTTCTTTTTAAACACGAGAATAAAGTTTATTATTATTGTATTGAATGTACCTAATAAGACCAGTAAAAAAAGTTTAAAAAATGCCGTAGCTTCCAAGAAAATCCAACCTAGCTAAATTTTTGTGTACACCTTTAGAGAGCCGTTATAATATACATATTAAAAGTCCCCATCAATGTCATGCCGGCTTCACCGGTTATTCAAGTTCAAAGGTCAAGAGAAATGGTTTCTCGCGATTATCTCGCTTCCCATTAGTTTGACAACAATTTTGGTTGTAAGAAAGTTCTTATACATTTTTACGTGCGATGAACTGTTTACTCTATATAATTAGTTTAGTACATCCGCTAGGTGGCGCTGCGCGCACTGTGAACTTTAAGATTTTAAAACGCTTGGTGGCTTAAGTGACCTATAATTTTAAAGGAGCTTTAATGCTACATTCAACGACGCTGTCAATTTTAACAATATTTATTTATTTTAAAGTTAATTACAAAAAATTTGTTCTATTAAATATCGGATATTAAAAAAAATACGCTGATTATTGCACTAAAATCTCACAAACTTAAAAACAAATGCTAGAAAATGAACACTAATAACGTTATTTACGATTAATAGTGTAGCAAAGTAACAAATGGTAACATGCATTTTAAACTTTAAAATGTTCAAAAATAACGATTTAATAGTAAAATAACAAATTAATGCCACTGTTTTTATGGCTCTTTTTGAAAAAAAAATCTTATGAAAGTATAAACTTTTTAAGCTTATACAAGAACACGCTTTACAAGAATCGCTCAGAAAATATATGTGTAGTATCATTAAAAAAAAAGTTGACTATCGCAATTTTGACATACCTTATGGTGATCCTGATTTACGTAACTCATCTAATGCAGTTGTATAAGCCATTTAAAAATATATATAGTTTAATATATATTTTTATTAAAATAAAGAAGATAAGGGTCCGCGAATACCAAACTGAATCACCCTGTATACATATTAAATACGCCGTAAACAGTTCACTAGAGAATGGATAGTATTTATACCTAGGAATTTCCCATTATGTCAGTATTTCTTATCGTTCTTCATCAGAATTGTTGGAGATCTTACTATCGTGAAGGTTCAGCACTACTGCTAAACTTTTAGTACACTATTACATTATTGCAATTTTTTTTCTGTCTAAAGATTTTTCTCTTTCATTAATTTAAAGAATATTGTAAAACTTGATTGATTGAAATGAATACTATCCAAATTCAAAATTGAAAATTGCCCCCCAAATGTCATTGTGGATTACGGAATACGTTTTCTCTTGGCAATGTACGGAGCTTCAGTCTCAGAAGTTTCCATTGATAATGCATCTGAGCTTCGCAAAATCAAATTCATCAGTCAAATTCTTGTACTACCTCCCACAGCTTCAGTTGCACATCTGTACCGAGTATACTACCAAGTACAAATTTGGTTAAACTGTGAATTAAATCCACGTCACTAAGGTTGGGTAATGAAAAATAATATTTTAAAACATATAACGACGTTATTACCGTTTGCGTCGGATGCACTGCTGAACAAATTTTTTTGCAACTGTTCGAAAAGTTGTAACACTAACTGTGGATGCACGAAAATGGAATTGTCATGTTCTATAATATGTGGTCATTGTCGTGGAAAATCATGCCTCAGTGCTACTCGTGAGGCTCATTCTTGTAACAGTTCTAGTAATAATAATAAATACACAAATAGGTGACGATGGTGATGATGAAATAAGTTTACTTATTATCAAGTACATCCGAGAAAATTGATGCGCCGGAAAAAAAGAAGAGGAGGAAGAAGAAAAATGAGAAGAGGAAGAAGTACCAGAGAAAGACGGGGACGAAGATGGATAATAATTTGAAATATGAATTGTTCCTACCTAAAAAAAGGTATATAACAAAAAACGCCTCGCATTCTACCTCGAAAATAGCGTGAAAATGAATGCATTTAAAGTTGTATATGTATTCTTGACCTAATGACCTTTTTTTGGGGAATTGTCTAGTCTACAATTCCTATAATAACCAAAATTGTTGTCAAACTAATAGGAAGCAAGATAATGGCGAGAAACCATTTTTCTTATCTTTTGACCTTGAATAACACGTGGTCGATGGGAACTTTGTTTGATTTTTTCGGAAGACAAATCCTTATTTTACTATATTATAATAAAATTCTTTCATTTTATTGAAGTCGACTCTTATCCGATGAAAACTGTAAGAAAATAGTTTTTATAATTTAACCGGACAGTATTAAAATTGGAAAGAGCACTCAACGTTTCACTAATGTTTGATAGCTTCGTCAGGAATGAAAAAGTAAATAGTCAAGTTAAGAGAAACAAGTTATCAAGGTGACAATAATGGTAACATGATTTAAGTTTTTTTTTATTAATTATATTTAAAAATTGACAGGTCTATATCCTATTTATTGAATCCAGAAAACTACAAAATATTATGTTATTTATGCCTTTTGATAACATTAGATTCACAACACATATTGTGCCTTTTCACAGAAATGCGTAAAATTCAGTTATCGAATTCTGTTAACAAATGCACACTTGAATTTTGTGCTACATTTCAATATCTTTTTGTACATTTTGTACTCTCTTTTGTGGCAGAAATTAATTTTACCAATTTAAATGACATATTTTGTAACGATTCTATCACCTACCTACCTAACCGATATGACTCGTCCTTCTTTTACGTTTAAAAATCGACCAAAAATATAGGCTTGTCAAAAATTCTTTTTTTTATTTATTATGCTCAATATATAACTATTTTTTTTAATTAAAACAAATCATAGTAACATCGAAACACATACAGGCGTTGATTTCTAACATATTTTGTAGTTTTCTGGATTTATTAAACATTTAGATTACTCAGCTCTTTAAATGTCCGTTTCTCCGGACAACCTAATTATTTAATTTTTTTTAAATCATGTAACCTTTACGTTTCCCTTAGAAACTTGTTTCTTTTGACAACTTGTTTATTTATTTTTTCACTCCTGACTAAGCGATCGAACGATAGTGAAACGTTGAGTGTTTTTTCAATTTTAACAGTGTCCGATTAAAGTTTAAAAACTATTTTCTTGTATTTATTTTTATGCATGGAAAAGGTTGAGGTTAGTAAACGCAGTTTAACATTATCCTATTTTTTGTACAAGATTTCGTTCAATTTAATTTATACCGTAAATAAAAAAAATATGAATTGTATCAAAAACAATCTAAAAGGTAAATATCTCCAAACAATTGGTTAGGTGAATAATGTGAAGCAAATGCTTTCACACAATTATTAATTAAAAATTAATGCTTAATAATTGCTTGGAAAAATTTCAATTGTAAATCATCCTATTCCTCTTATAAGAAACTATTATTTGCTCCAGAAACGATTATTTAAAAGTTCAGTTTTCTCCATCTATTTCTTAGTTTTCTCTAAAAAAATTCTAGTAAAAACATTTGCTTTGTTTTATTCATCGGACCCCATATCTGCATATCTTCTTGTTTCTAAAATTTGGTATAAAAATTGAACTAAATTCTGCAATAGTCTGGAAAAACATTTATTCCCGTGGGAAAAAGACACGTCTTTCCAAGCTGTAATAAAAAGACTTCCCTTGAATTGCTGACTTTCTTTCAGTAATTATAAATTTTAGGTATTACTATAAAATTTCATAACCGTTTTATATTTTCCAAATTAATGAAAAACTTGCTGTGAATAAGACATTCTTTTCAGTTAGTTACTTCTTAAATAATGTTAACACAATTTGTTTAAATAATTTCTTCTTTAAATAAACTAAGTGTCTCCGATGTGCGTAAGGAAACAGAAAGCCCACTTTTGTGATGTTTTCGCACATGCTTTTACGCGAGCAAACTAAATATTATTTCTTATTAATGCGGACGGCCAATGAAAACTATGCAAAATTTGATCTGCTTTTAATCAACTTTTTGAAAGAATTAATTAGAGATGATTCAGTACGGTTCATTCTTCCGTAACTTCAATAGAACAAACAGACGACGTAATAAAAATTTAAGTTGTTGGAAAAGAAAACGAGCATTGTTCCGCCTGTTTGTTTAAATAGTATTGCCGTTAAATAAACGTAATAAAACAGCGAGTTTTAACGATTTTGACCTTTTCGAAAAATCGTGCCGATGTCTCTACTAGTTAACAATACGAGAAAAATTATTTTTAGCTGTAGTGCAAGGAAATACGAGTTTATGTTAAAAAATAACGATGCCGATTTTAGATAGTAGGAACAAAAAAATAAAAGGAAAGAGGGATTTTTTTAAGATGGCTACTTACAATTTAAGAAAACGAAAAGTTCAATACTTACATAAGTAAGCTTTTTTGCACTTCACCGATTTTAGAAAATTCTTCTGATATAATTATAGTGATCACATTCTTAACATACTCTGCTTAGGAACATATAAAGTAAAGCCGTTACGTTAATGACGTGAATAATAGACTAATTAGAACTGTCGCTTTTAAAATTTGTTTGGCAAAGAGTCATGTAAAATATTTTATCCGACACCGGTTTATTAAGAAGTGAAAATAATGCCAACTTTGAATATATTATCAGGTTTGTAAAACACTAATGGAATTATGAACCCATAATTAAACTGTTGTTCAAAATCGGCATTATTATGACTTCATAATAAACAGGTTTTGGATAAAAGTATGTATTACACTCGTGCCTTAACAGCAAAGAAGTCATTCGAGCAAGCTCTCCTGGCTAAGTACGCCCAGTTAGAGTTTGTGTACAGCAACATGGTGATAGATAACTTCAAACACCCTTCGTACTACTCCCTTCGTAGTGGATAATGCTGATTAAGTAGTAGATTACTAGATACGATATGTCACAGTTGTATATTTTCCAAGTTTCTTATAATACTCAAAATGAGTGGCTTTTCTATCGCTGCCAACCTGTACCTGCGGCATCCCATAGAGTCATCAAATGTTTGACATTATTTGGTATCCATGGTGTGGGTTTCTTAATATTTTTCACTGTCTTTAATGGCGCATACGTAGTAAATAAAGATAAAAATTATAATATATCTACTTGGAAGAGAGGAATATGTATTACTGAAAGAACTTTTTGATTTGGTACATTTAGGGCACCGAAAGTTAATCAGCGGTATGACAGATTATTAAATTCCGTTATTCCACAACTTTCAAAGACTTATCACAAACAATTAATATGTCTATCAAGGTAACCTTTGATGAAAACTATAGAAAATCAAATGGCGTCGATAATTTAAGTTGTATTGTTGGATACGCATACTCTAACTGGAGAACGACCACTCGAATTCTGAATTGAATGAAGCCACTTAAGGGAAAAATGATCTGTCACCACAGTAAAATAGGCTTCTTCAAGATAAGGTCGAAGTTTCTCTATAGACCATAAAACAGCCAAGCATTCTTTCTCAACCGTTGGAGAACTTCCGTTCTTGTGAAGTAAGAGACCGATTCAGATAGCAGATAATATGTTCACTCTCCTCTGTTATTTGGCTCAAAACACAACTAATGCCAAAATCCGAGGAGTCCGTTTGAATAATGAATTCCTTGGAGAAATTAGGGCATGACAAAATCGGGGCTGAAACTAATTTATCAGAGTCACATTCAGAAGTCCACATGAAAGAGTGATTCTTCCGAAGTAAAGACGTCAAAGGTGAAATAATGGTTGCGAAATGTAGGACAAATCTGCGATACCGGGAGGCCATACCAAGTATACGTCTTACTTCTTTAACCGATTTCGGTTTGGGAATAGCTAAGAACGCCTGAACTTTGTCTGGATCGACGACACGTAGACCATTCTTATTGACGACACAGCCTAGATACTTTAATTGCTCTCTACAGAAAGTACATTTTTCTCTACTTAGGGTCAGACCAGCGTTAACTAGTCGAATCATAACTTCCTGTAGGATTTGCATATGATGTTCAAAAGTTTGGATAACAATCACAATGTCATCAGCGTCAATAACTCTATCAATAAACCATTTCCATATGGCAGGGGCATTGTGAAGACCAAGCGGCATTCGTGTAAATTGGTACCAACCACGATTCGGAACTGTAAATGCGATGTAAGCTCGAGAATCTCTGGCTACAGGAACCTGCCAGTATGCTGATTTGATATCTAAAGTTGATAAAAATTTTGCATCTCGAAGTTTGTCCAAAGTATTCGATACATAAGATAAAGGATACACATTTCGGCAAGTAACCTGATTAAGTTTGCGATAATCAACGCAAAAACGATATGAACCGTTTTTTTTTTTTTTTTGGAATTAATACGATAGGTGAAGACCAAGGACTGTTCCGCTAATATAGAAGACAATTCCCGGTCTACAACATTTTGCATCGCAGGTGATAACGGGTAGTATCGGTGTTTAATAGGTGGACTATCAACGATAATCTCATGTTCCACTATATTCGTACAACCTAAACGACTGGGATCCATTTTAGAGAAGGCTTCACTAAGTACATTCGATAATTCGAGTTGTTGGTCTATAGCTAGGTTCGAATAGGAAGTGATTAAGTTAATTAAACAACTAGTTTCGGTGTCCTTGCTAAAAGCCTATTCGCCAGCACGTAAGTCAGGTATGATGCCCATAACTTGAAAAAAATCAACACCCAAAATGAGATCATGTGCAAGTTCAGGAACTACTAAAAGATCTAGGATCCTAATTAGATCTCGTAGTTTGATTGAGACACTGATAGTTCCAATACCTTGGCAAGTTTGACCGTTTTCAACCGTACAAGGATTATAAGTCTTTTACAAGGATAATCCCATATCTTGTAATTGGTTACAACCTCTACCTCCTACTATGGTTCGAGAGGCACCTGTGTCTAATAAACCGAGAAAGAATTTGCCTAAAATGGAAATTTGAAGATGTTCGTCATTTCTGACATGAGCGAGTACAAATTCTAAAAGAACTTTATTTTTCTGAAAATTAACCGATTCATCTACCAAGTTGGGAATTCAATGCAATAGACGGTCCCCTAATGTAAAAGGTCGCAAGGCGGACTAATAATTCCGACCGAAGAGCTTCTTGTTCTGTAGAGGAAGTGATAGCTGAATTAAACCGGGCAAAAGTGTGAGTAACTTTGCAGCCAATTATTGTCCAGTGATAACTGATAGTACTATCAGATTAACCACTAATTAAAAAATGTAGTTCGGTTAATTTTTTATTAAGAGCTTCATAATATTCCTTAAAAGCGAACGGATAAGCAGGTCGTTTCAGGTTATATCTCTTTTCTAATTTCGTTGTTCGTTCATTGAGTCCACATCTACTACACCCCTAATTCATATGTCAACTCCTCCCGAGTGAAACATCCTACATCTAATTTAAAGTCCATGCTGACCGTACAAAATTCGACAATTCGAAAACGAAACTACAAAATGAGGAAACTGGAACAAAATATAAAAACTATAGAAAATCAAATGGCGTCGATAATTTAAACAAAAAGTAAAAAAAAAGTTTTCGAAAATTGATGATTTTGATTACAGATATGAATCAACATCAAAACAGGGCTTAGGAACGATAACATGAATAGAAAGTAAATGGAAATCAAAGAAAAGAAATATGTCAAAATCGAAACAAAAGATCGTGGAAATAACCTTTTGGGATTGCGAAGGTACAGTTCTTATTGATTTCTAAAAATGCAATACCGCCGTGGTGCGCTAATACTGTGAACCTGCAGAGTTGCTTTGAACAACTTTTACCAAGCGGCTGATCAGTTCTTTTTCCGATAAACTGAAAGGTAATTTGAGACTCCAGTTTGGCTATCCACGTTTTATACGATTTCTTTGATTCAACAGAATAATCCGCTTTTCGTTTTCGCTTTCTCATTTTGAGCTTTTAACTCTGTTATTTTTGCCGATACTTTTTCATGACTTGTCGTATCCCGATGACGAATCAAGTGCAACGAAGGTCGAATACCTTAGGGCATCGTTAAGGTCACGGACTCCTAAAGTTGGCAACCATCGACGTACACGAAACTCGACGTGCCAACGTGATGTGGCTACACTACGTTACAGCTGAGTAAGATTGTGAGACCGTGCGTTTTGACGTCTATACTCTATTTTTTTAATTCGGAGGAGTACTTTTAAATTTTTGCGCTAAATGCAAGCTTTGTCATTGGTAACTGGCCGGAATTGACCAATGATAAAGCTCTCTTGACCAATGACAATGCTCGTTTTTAGCGCCAAAATATTAAAGTACTCCTCCGAATTAAGAAATAGAGTATAGTGTGAAAGCGCTTTAACGTTTGAGATCTACGTGGGAGCAATCCTAATGACTTTCACCAAATTTAACGTATTATTTTAATTATTTATGTATTTAATGCATGTTTGTATATAACGCATATATACCGGCACTTGTGTGTAAGTTTAGTTTAATGTTGTCTCCAATAAATTAAGCTGCATTATGTTTAAGTCTGATACAGTACCGATTCACATTTTGTGAATATTAATATTGACTATTGAAGTTTATTTGAGAAATTATTAAGCCACTTATTTTCAGAATGGCGTATGTACGTGTGATTTGTTAGTCAGGTCTGTTGTGCCGTTGTCTTTTGTACTGTCATATTGTTTCACTTTTGTTTTAATATACGTTTTAATTACGATCTGTGGTTTTGTTGCGATGAACAATTATTTTAGATGCAAGAGAGGATTATTCTTCTGGGAATTTTTTGAAATTTGGTGCACACTACGATCCTTAGAGAACGGTTCCACAGTGGCGTAGAAATCAGCCAAGGTAACTCCTCCTGACATCCTTGACCTTTGATCTCGCCCGTCTGTTTCTGAGAACTAGCTTCGGATGGCCGATTGTCTTCGCCAGCGCTAATTTGCTACCCTACCGTTTTGCGTTAATTATTCGGGAGATAAAGTAAATTAATTCAGGTGGTAGCATCGTACGGTCCTGATATGTTCCTTGGTCCTGATATGTTCTTTTGGAACATTTTGAGGATCCTTCCGAACATTTTCGCAAGGGGTTAGAGTTGTTAGTTTATAAATGTGGAAAGTAAAGTGCTTTTTTTTAAAAATTCTTCTCGTGGTTGGCTGTGAATTATTAGTTGTGAATCACCCTTGCTTGAAATTGACATATATGACAACCTTTTTGAAGGAAATGTAAAGTTCAGAAAAGTTTTTTCTTAATAATAATAACAAGTTTATTAAGCACGAAAATAATAAATAATTGTATACAAATTAACAAACAAATTTCTTTTAAAATTCCGTTTCTTGGAGTTTCTCTACAGACGTTATCTGATAACGGTGTACCTAAATGGAGATTTTTTTTCAATGTTTTGTAACAGATCGGTTTACTTGTAGAGACAAACGGCTGAGGTATGGTATAATAAATACAATGTAAGTCATTGCGCAGGCGTGACATTATGTTGCGAAGAATACCGGGACAGTCTGAATGGAGTTTTTTTCGGTATAACTTCTACATCTGTTTTGTAAGAAAGGCTGTGCCAGGTAGACTTTTACCGGGGCGTGACCTACCTAGAATTTGACCACCTCGGTAACAAGTGTTACCTATTATCGAGAGGCACCCGGTAACAAGTATTACCTGGTACCGCGTGTACAATACCCGATTGACCGGGTATTACCTACCAATGTTATCTACCCACTTGCAGTACTCTGGCGTAGACCGTTATTTGCTACTATTCCAACTTCAATTGGACGTCTACTCCCATTTTTAAAATGTCCCGGCAACGCTGTTTGCAGATACTGTGTGATTTTGTTCTTAGCGCAACGTCAATATCGTCAATGCATGAAGCTGGATGCTTTCAGTGGATTGTATTTATTAATGTTGACTTCCATGTATAAAATTCTGCACAAAGTCCATCCTGTAACAATATTTGCAACTTTAAGTTTTATTGTAAACGATAGCACCTATTATTTTTTTTACCTGAATCTCGCTCCTGAAATTCCAGCTAATTTCTTGTGGGATAGCCCTCAAATATACAGGGTGTTTGCAAAAAAGTGCAAAAATTTTAACCATAGTACGCCGACAGCAAAACAACACGAAAAAATACAAAAAAAGATTCATACAACAAAAAGAAAATTTCCTTATCCCTCCCTTATCCTTATGTAGATAGTAGTCAATAGTAATCATATTTAGCTTCAAGTCGTTCAATCACTCTTCACAAACTAAACTGTTGATCCAATAGAATACGGAGCAATAAATTTTGTTTTAATCATAAAAAATGAAGCAAATTCTTTCGTTCAGCTGTAATACGACTTATTGCGACGTTAAAAATATCGCTTTTATTGGCCTCTCGACTTCGGCAAAGGTCACTGCTCGAAAGCAACTTCTGTTTTTTGTTCCAATAAAATTGGCCTACCTCAAATCAAACACACAAACGTACGATTATTTCTTGCCTAATTTTCAACTGCGATTTTCTCGAAATGTGTAAGACTTTTGTTAAGGACATATAAGGTCAATCGTTCCCATTTATGGTGACGTATTACAGGTTCAAATTTCTGCACTTATTTCACGAACACCCGGTACATAGTGATGGTGTTTCAATGAATCTTTCAGTGACTTTTAGATTTCTATCAGGCTGGTAATCCAGTGGATTCGAATAGCATTCGTCAGACATCAGATGAGCAACTCTAAGTCATTGAAAGCTGTCAGTCCATATGAAAATACATTCACTGGATGGACAGCCCATAGCTTTCAAGGATAGGGCGTGTTCGTCCATTTTCTAAGGAATACAATTCGGATGAAAACGCACCCAGTGGACAACCAGTCTAAAATCTGGACTTCTTGTACTTTTCCTTTGTTTGTAACTTGTTTCGATTTATGTAACTTAGAAGTAGAAATTTTATATAACAAACTTAAGAATTGTTCGGAATACCAATGGATGGTCTTAAAACTTGGTTTGACGTTAAAAATTAGGTGGTAAGCAAATGAGGTAGGTCTTTCGCATTATTGGAATTGGTGATCCACTCAGTTGGAGTCTCACTCTTAAAGTCTACTCGAAATCTTATTGGTGAAATTATTTACACCGATAAAACAAAATACTCTCCTCGTAACTTTTTATTGCGCCATTCGTTCCCATCTTTTATCGTCTAATAAAGGTAAGCCTTATTTACGCTGGCGTTTTTGAGAACGTCCAGAGCGAGATGGACAATTAGGTAATGAAGTTAAGCCAAAATACTATGCGAACTGGAAGTTAGTATTAACTGTTCAGTTTGCGTGTGAAGTGCACGTCGCCACACATCCGAAAATAGTTCAGCGTATGTATGTATGCGCTTCAGTCAGCGTAGGAGCCCAACGTAGCGTGATTCTGCCAACGTCTTCGTGGAGTTCGCGCGCTTATCGCAATTAATAATAAAGAAATTAACAGTGCGCTCATAACACGCGGTTCTATACATTTTTCTTCCAAGTGCCCTGTTAATTGTGTTTTTTTCTGTCGTGTAAAGTATTTGACGTAAAGTGTTTAATTTAATTCACGAATTGATTGTGAGATGTGAGGTGCAGTTTTTCAAATTTGTTTCTAATGGTTTCGGTGGCTAGGAACGTGGAAGTTGCCAGTGCTACCCTGAGATATTCCACACAAATGGGACTCCACACAGCTGTGCAATTTGTCGAAAAATCTTACACAGTCGGTAAGTTCAAGAAGTTTAAATCAAAGACTTCGAACACCCTCCCCAACTTCTTTTTGACCACATTCGAATAAATTCTGAAAAACTGAAGAAGCGCGCTTCATACTTAAAATTAAGTTAAGCCGTCATAATTATTAATAGCAAAAGTTTATACTGCCGCTCGAAAAGTACCTTTTAATAAATTTTATAAGAAGTGAATTAAAAAAATTGTGCGACCTTGGGTTTGCTGCTTAGCATTAGACACGTATAAAAGTGATATATTTTTTTGGAGTTTCGATTCAAATCGCGTGCGTCTGTATGGCGACCTTAATTTCAAATGGTTCAAACGGAAGCAGTGTTGCCAAGTATAAAATAAACGTATTTTATTAATTACGCGAGCGCATGGGCGATTTATAAACAACCATTTGAATTCTACGGTATTAGTTTGTAAAATGTTTGCAAAGCAAGAACTACGATTTTTTGACTCAACGTTTTCCTGACCAGGCACATTTGCTTAGGTTTTCGCGATAATTACCTATTTGCGCTTCTTGGCACTCGGCCTTTAATGTCTCTTCATATCAACACTTCTGACTGACTGCTACACGTGTTATGGATCGTCAATTTTTTCTCTTTTTTGTGGTTGTCGAACAGAATGCTTTCGTCGATGGATTTTATACTTCGTTTTTGAATGTAAATATTTTGTTTAAGAAAACTCAAAATACTTCAAAATAACTGTAATTACTTAAGTCATAATAGTTTCTAAAAATAACGAAGATTCTTGTTGGATACTTTAATCTTAAGAAGTTTATATCGAGGTTACAAGAGGTTAGAATTTGTATAAAATTGTTTGCCAAATTTTTTGACAGGTCTGTCTTCGTATATATTTGAGGAAAGAAATTCTGCCAATATTTCTAATGGAAGCCTATCTAAACAAATAGCTTACATGATCACGATTACTTTTGTTGGAGATCATTAATATGTATAGCAAGTACTTAACAGTGAAACAAACTGATTTCGAAATATATTATTGAAATTATGTATGTATGTTTAAACAAAGAAATCATTTACTTTCTTGTTCTCCTTTTAAATCTTCGATTTGATCTTTTTATTATTTAAATAACTATGTACTTGAAATCATTGTTATCTTCGTAATTGTCTATAAATCATTAGAGAGACCTTACTGAATTGTTTTATTTTTTTTCTTAAATTCTTGAGTTTATAAAAAAAGCGTCAAGAAAACATCTGTATTTAAATTCATTTTTATTCCTTCTTTTTAATTAAAATTCTACTTTTGATAGTAAGTTTTAAAATAGTTCAATCTTTTGATATAAATGTGTCAAAGAATATAAAATTTTAGTCTTATATTATTGCAATTTATTTTTTACTTATTTGACAAATTTCCTGTCATACAAGCATAAGCAAGGAGGTATAAATGCTTCGTGACTTTCAATGCTCGCACTTGAATGGAAGAATCAGGTACGTATCCTAATTATGACGTAGAGTATGACACCTTATTATTTCAATGACTTTTTTTACTAAAATTTATTAGGATAGTGCAAGCTTATAATTTCACTACAAATTCGCTTTCTTTACTTGTGGGCGGGGTTGTTATTTTTTTTTTATTCATTCATTCATGTTTTATTTAGTTATTATTAAATATTTACATTACTTTAAATGGATAATATTTTTTAAAGAATTGGAATTTGTCGGTTATCTTAAGGTAAGTTTGATATGGGTTTCCAAAATTCCAGTCCAATAATTTACAAGGTATTAGCAGACGTAACTTTTATGTCTCATTAACGAAGATATACAGGTATTGTGATTTGAAGGGCGATAATTCTTGTTTCTTAAATGGAAAAGTATTAGTTTTTAGGTCTTCATTGTAAATTCCGTGAAACTTTGAACTAGCTGTACATACACTTCCCTGTACTTCCCTTTAAAAAAATCAATAATTAAAAATTTTCCCGTATGCGCGAATTTTTTGGCGATCACTATATACAGTATGACTGGTAATTCGATGTATTCCTTCGAGGGCATGCTAGTGGATCTCATTTGCAATTGATTTGACTATGCATTATACAAAATGCGCTAAGTTAAAAACTTTAATAAGTTTGAAATACAATGGCTGAAAAGGTACTTTTCTAAAAAAAAACCAACCTTCTTGAACGTTCATTCTGATTTATCTCCAAAATTTAATAATACAATCAGCCTGCAAATTATTCTAAAAACTTCTTTGATTTATTGCCTCTTGAATAAGTTATTAAGTTTTAGTAAAAATCTGTGTACATCATACTTCCACCATACAATAATTATTAAGTGCGGGATAAAATATTCATTGTTTTCAATTTAAGAGGATAACAGCTTCTGTTATGTATTAGTTTTCTAAAACCTTCAATTGATAAATCCTTAAAAAGTCTCGTGACTTGGAATGAATTGGCAATTAACCAAAATTGTTCTAGTGTAAGCTCAAAGTTTGAGTTTTTCGATTTTTTAATTCCAACGAAAAACTGACATATGCGGTTTCTCAAATATCCGATTCAATTATTAGGACTTGAGTTGGTCAGATACAACGCTAGATTAACGCTACGATACAAATCTAGTTACAAGGTGCCATTCACAACATAAGCAAAAGCCTAATAATTGTCGATGTCAAACATTGCAGTCGTTAATTGTAATTTTCTAAATTCTGTTTAATTAATCGGTGTGGTCCCTTTCTTGTTGTTAATTTTTTAGAGGATTATCTTTTCAGCCATTCAGCCATACTTCTTGAAGTTTTTAACTTAATGTTTGTTGTGCTGTATTTACTATTATTTATTTGTTATTAAATATTAAGAAAAACTTTTAAGCTCTCTGATAGTTTTAGAGAAATGGTATGAGGAAATGTGTTTCTAAGGAAAACATCTCAGAAACTGTTGTTGGGCTTTACTAACACGCCTTCAAAGGAATACGTCGATGTACCAAACACCCCATATAAATGAATACTTAATGCGAAGGAAATAATAAAATATATATCAAAACCACCAATCTATCAACTGCTCGACGATTGCAGAAAATTCCGGGCATCGCATTCCACTCCGATAAGGACCATGCAAATTATAAGTAACCCTTTACGAGTATCTATTCAGTAAAATGGAACATTCCACTTACCGGGGCCATTTTGCCGGCCCCACCTGCTCCAGCAGCGAATCTTGAAGCTGTAGCTCTCTCATAATAATGTTGGACATTGGGAAGAATACCTCCGCATAACTCTTGACTCATGACCCACAAACCGCATTGCTAATCGTGAGAATGTACCGCTCTAACACTTCTGTCAGAACCAACCACCTTAGGTCATATTCTGCAGGCATCATGCCCGGAAACGCACCGGGGCGACTACACGCAACTTATCTCTAATAAACCATCGTCTCCCCTCGGCAAATATTTCATGGACGGCCCTTATCAAACATCCACTACACATTTTAATCACCTTCGCGAGGCCGACTTTCCATATCATGTTATACATCATTGCATTCAGAAAAAAAATGTTTCTTAAAAGGGCCAAAAAAATTAGGGGGTACCAATTTAAAATTTAAGGTTAGGTTAGATTACTGAAAATTTGCAAAATTGAAATTAGTTTCATTAAGTGCCCATAAAAATACTGAAATTATCATGTAAATTAGTTCACACCGCCTATCAATATCTTAAGTAACAAAATAGTTATGGCAAATAGAAGAAATTAGGAGATTTTGGTTTTTGTAAAATTTTAACCAAGTTGGCCATGACAAGTAATATTTGAAAACGGATTCTTAATGTGCTCTCGAACCTGCACCTTTTTGCAAATTTAATCATCTCTCTATCTCTTCAAATACAGAAATTACCCGTGCTGTCTCTACGAAATCCGGGCACACTGTATATAGACTTTCATTGACGTCATTCAGGCTTTTGATTTGAAAAGATCAAAAGCATGACAGCCCTAAGATAATTCATTTATTATTTATTTTTCAATTCTCGGGAGCGTTAATCAATTAATGTAATTGCTTTGATATTGGATCTCCAGAAAAGAAAAACCAAAACCACATCCTTCAAATTATGAAAAATTATTTGCTCATAAGTTATTGGAACGTTAAGAAAAATGCAGACTGCGATTTATTATTTCGGCTCGACTTTGTTCTCTGCAGGTGTTTATTTATTATTTCATTGAGGTGTATATACAAGTTCAGATTTCAGACATGAAACAGTAGAAGTATTTATCTACATATGTATTGCCAGTATTGCCCGAGTCCAGTTTCTAAATTGTGAATGTGTGACGCACGTTGTGTCGGCTTGTTTATTTGTTCATATACGAGACGCTGCAACATTACTACAAATTCACACGAACAGTTTTTAGTAATAATATCATGTTCTTTTCAAATTACAAGCAAAACACATGGTTCTACATTAAATATGCCGTGATTAACATAGACCCCCAATGATTTTCAATAGGATTCATATCATCATATCACGAGACTGAGGCGGCTAGTTCGTGATTGAATCTAATTGGAAGCTACTGTTTGGTTAATTTACTAGTAGGCTTTAGGTCGTTACCTTGCAACAAGATCCAGCGAAAAGGCATATTTCCTTGCTCAAAGCAACATTGTTTGAAATATCAGAACAGTGTCATAATATGAGAAGCACCTACATAGGCTCGCTCCATATAAAGTATGTACAGTTGGAAGAAAACTCACAGCAATCCATGGAAAACTAATGTAATCTTAACTTGATTGTCCACTTTCTCACTGACGTTTGTTAAACGTAACGTAAGTATCAAATCTCATCTTCAGTTTTCACGTTAAAATTTCCTTTCGGCAATCTGTTATTTACGGAGCTAAACAAGCTTTTGTTAACTAAAATTTGCTCTTAAAAATAAAATTTTAATTAGTAATATTGCATTTTTAATGATACAAAATTGAGGTTATTTTTTGTGGAAGGTAACAGTTCCTTGATAAAGGAAATAAATTTTCCGAAAGCTCTGTTGATCTTTAAAAGAGTATTACTATCAACCCATTTTTTGACTGCAGTTATAGAATTGATTCCTTAACTAATCAGTCGTGATCATACTTCGCAGTTGTATGCAGGGTGAGTTTTTTATCTTGATACAACGCAATATCTCGAAAACTATACATCAAATCAAAAAATGTTTTGAACATAATTTATTCGACCCGAAGGGGCCTGTCTGATTATACCAATCGCGACCTCGTACCCCCACTCCCAGTGGGTGGCGCTGGGGGCAACTTTCAAATCGCAAATGGGAATCACCTTTTTTTATTGCAAATTCGAATTCTACGCCTCAAACTACGTAAGGTTTGTCCAAGTCGTTGTTTTGGATTCCTGGTCGATGGCGTTGAAGTTTTGAAAAACCTACCTTTAGCCTTACCCAAGAACAACGACGTAGTAGGTTTCTTTTCCTATCGGGATACTTATTTTAGGTGAGTCCCCTCGCCTCTTACCATCGTGTTTGTTTGTAATATTATTTCAGTAAGTGCACCACGTCGTTCCTGAATAAGGCTAAAGATGGGTTTTTCAAAAATTCAACGTCATCGGCCAGGAATCCAAAACAAAGATTCGGACAAACGTTACGTGGTTTGACGCGTAGAACTTGATTCTGCAATAAAAAATGGTCGTTCCTGTTTGCAATTTGAAAGTTGCCTCCAACCCCACCCACTGGGGATGGGTGTGGGGGGTCGCGGTGGTGTCATTAGACAGGCCTCTTCGGATGGAAGAAATTATGTTCACAAAATTTTTTGATTTGATGTATACTTTTCAAGACAATGCGC
The DNA here is from genome assembly GCA_036172665.1 of Prosopocoilus inquinatus. Lineage (NCBI taxonomy): Eukaryota > Metazoa > Arthropoda > Insecta > Coleoptera > Lucanidae > Prosopocoilus > Prosopocoilus inquinatus. The sequence goes on from CM069869.1 coordinate 36,386,379, forward strand.
TGTTTCAAGATAAAAAACCTATCTTTGGCCTTACCCAGGAACAACGACGTGGTGTTCTTACTGAAATAATATTACAAATAAACACTCCGATGGTGAGAGGCCAGCGGATTCACCTAAAATATGCACTCCGTTGTGAACATAAACCTACTGCTGTTTCTGGGTAACGCTAAAAGTAAGTTTTGCAAAAATTCAACGCAATTATCCAGGAATCCAAAACATAGATTCTGACAAACCTTACGTAATTTCAGGCGTAGAATCCGAATCTGCAATAAAAAATAGTGATTCCTATTTGCAATTTGAAAGTTGTCCCCAGCCCCACACACTGGAAGTGGGTGTGGGGCATCGTGATTGGTATCATTAGATAAGCCCCTTCGGATGGAATAAATTATATTCACAAAGTTTTTTGATTCGATGCACAGTTTTCAAGATATTGCGTTCTCGCAAGATAAAAGACTCACCCAGTATAAGAGTATATGAACTAAGACATGCGTTCGTAAATCGTAGTCATTTCAAAGCATCCTAGAGTTTTTTTCGACTGTAAATACGTTACGTAGTATTTTTTGTATTACCATGCTTTTCACTTTTAAGAGTATGCCGTGGATCTTACGCAGAATTCTCTGACCTTTTTAAAAATCATCTTGATTAGGTTCTTTCCCTAGATTATAAGATTCAGTTAGAAAACGAAATTCACAGTTTTTTAACATCATTCTAGCCGCCCGCTTTTTTTGATTGTAATGATAATGGCTGGTCTGGTAGTAACAAATGTTTTGCCAACTGTGGTTGCGACCGACTTACTAAAGGTTTTTTTCCTGCGCCTTACTAACTAGAGAAATGTAGAGAATCCAGTTCGAAGGAACCGGTATGAATCCAAACAATAACCGATAGATATTGATGTGAGTGAGGATCGAATCCGAAGTTGCTCGGTTACCAGCGAACATGATAAACTCAGATATGCAAGTCAACATTTTAATTTTAATATTTTAGCGTGGTTACTTTAATTAAGATAATACACAACAACAATAATAATATCAATAAAAATAACAATAATAATACGAATAACTATGACAGTTGATTTAAATACGAATCAATTTTATTGTCATACAAACTTTTGTTATTTTTATCGAAATTTTCATTGGCATTGTTATTATCGTATGGTTACTAATCTGATTTAAAATATAATCAGGCAGTGTTACTAAAATAAAAATTAAATATGCACATCGTCTTTGGTATCACAAATCACATGTGTGTTACTTTTCAACAGACTAAAAACGAACTGAATACAGATTTTCTAATTTTCTATCAATGCTATTACGCTCACAATATTACGTTGGAAGATGGAATAAATCCTGCTGTGAATTTACGAATTTGAGATGTAGTTAGTCTAAGATTTGTATTCAATAATAATGTATGTCTCCGGATTGAGCTTACAAGAGGGAAAAAAATATTTTTAATTTTATAAAAAAGTTCCAAAGGGAAAATAAGTTTTGCTTGATTTATAAAGAATATATCTGCAATTAAAATTTCAGAATTAATACAGTGTGTTCTTAAAACTGAATATAAAAATAAATCAACTTTTTAATCTTAATAGCATCTTTTAACCGACTTTTTTGTGTTCCTTCAGAACAAGTTGTTTTAAACGCCCTGACAAATAAAACTCTGAAATTGTTAAGTCAGGGCTCCTGGGCAATCAAAGAACTGAACCATTTCTGAGAATCCAATCCAAATCTCCATATCTGCGATTTAGCCAATTAATAATAATACCAGAACCATAGGCGACGATGGACTGACGACAAAGTTGAAAAGTGGTTAAAATTTCAACAGTTACAAGGAGATAAAACGTTAACTTGTGTGCTGGAAGGGGTTTATCGAACAGTTTCATTTTTTTTGTTTTCTATTTTAAGAACACACTGTATTAATATTAAAATTTAATTACAGGTGACTTCGCTATAAATCAAGCAATTTTTTTCCTTTGGTATTTTTTTGTAAAATTACAAAATATGCATTCTTTCCACTATTGTAAACTCAATCCGGGGAGATACTGTACAGGATGTTCCGTTGAAACTAACCTGTATAAAATATCAGGAATATATTCAAGATGAATATTTTTTCTGTTACAGAGAGGCTATGTAATATTACTGTAAAATAATCTCATCACAAAATTTTAATAAACATATATTCTATAAAACACCAAAATTAGCATTTTTTACATTTAAATGTGAATTTTTCAAAAACCATTAGATCTAGGTACATAATATAATAAACAAAAAATAATCTTAAGGGCAAATCAACACAAGTCACGCGTAACTAATTTCAAACCATGTCCCATAGGAGTCATAGCAGCGAAAATTATATTTTAAAAATCTGCATTAGTAAAGATGCTATCTCTGTTGGCTCACCTGTATATAGATTTGTTCGCCATGAGCCTTTGCGTTCAAGTATTTAAATAGTTTTTTCTACCGTCAAGTTAAAAGTAATCTGCATTTGTCGTCTTCAGGTCTTACTTACTTACTTAGTAATAGGTATAGGATATGCTATAGATGTAGAATTTTGTTCTGTATCTCATGATGCAAAAACATTTATGAAAATTGAGTTTTGAACAGAATATATAACAAGGTTCGACACCATATTTTGACCATTGTGTGAATTTTTCAGGGACAATTATCAGGAGTATATGATTTGAAACGTTGATCATTATTCTCTCAAACCACTGGCAACTTGAATCTTGAAATTTGAAAATATCTTAAAGGCATTCTCTTAAAATATGAAAGGTCGCTGAAATATGTTTAAAAAAAAATTAAGTCTTAACAATTTTTAGTTAGAATAATGTGTTGAATCGGAATTTGGAATAAAAAATATGGCATTCCATTTAAAATAAGAAAGTTAATGGCGACTTTCGACATAACCGGAAGTGATATAAAGGTGAAAATATTTTAGTCTGAAAGGTCCTAGGACAGTGTATTAATTTTCAAAACTTTGTGCGTTCCTCACCACGAAAACTTTTAATTTTTAATAGGCCACTCAACTTGAGCTATTCTGTACGCTTAAATAAGACGTTACTTTTTAGAGAATAATGAATAGTTGTGATGGGAAGTTTCATTACTTTTAAGTAATCAGTACTACACGTTACTGTATAAATCGTTGCTTGGCTCGTATTCATTTGATACTCGATAGTACTGATGGGTATTTTGGTAACTGGTATTGGTAGTATTTGTTGTTTTAGTATTCGCTACTTGGTACTCGTACTCGTTCCATACACGATACTTGTTCGATACTTGATATTTGTTTGTACTTGTTCGATACTTGATATTTGTTTGATTCACAATGCGCGTTCGTACTTGAACCCGGTAATCATTCGTTACTTTTATTAAAAGCAAACGGGTGAGTTACGAGTAAAATTACATAACTTTGAGAAAGTTAAAAATAATAGGAATGGTAAATTATGTTAACATTTACATTTTTTATAAAAAAGTTTTTTTTTTTTGTAAATTACAGCTTCAATCAATTCAAGAATTGAACAACGAATTTATTATAAATTGAATTGATGTATCCACGTAAATTTAATATGTACATTTTTTGTTTAATATGTTAAGATGAACAAAACAATCTGAGAAATCTTAATTTATAACGACATTACAAAAAATGTATTGTAATATGTATGTATACAGTGTGTCCAAAATTCTGTAGGCTACCATGGGTAACTTTCTTATTAGTGAAGATAGAGATTTGGTTAAATGGGCAAAATTTTGCAGTTTTATGCATTTATTTGGATGACGTAGAGAAAATTTGAAAATTCTGAATAGTTCCGGTATTATTGCAGAAAAACTGAAAATCGTTATTTTCTTTAATGTCTAATAACTTCGTTGTTATCAGAAATATGAAAAAAAGCTTGATATAAACGTTACTAGGTTTGAAAAAATACAGCTGAAAGTTAAGTCAAAATAAAATTATAGATGACGGCTTTCAAGGTATTGAGAGGAACTTTCTTATTTTAAATGGAGCTATATTGGATTTTTATACGATTAAATAGCATTTTCTTTTTTCGTTTCAACCGTGTGTCACAACCTATATCTAAATAAAAAAATTCAAAAAAATTCATATTTTAATTTTAAATCAAGTAAGCGAGGAAAATAACAGTTATCTTTACATAAAAAAAACAAAAATAAAACAAAATAATGTTATAATTAATGCTCGAAATGCCTAAACATTAATTCTTAAACACAATTGACCCCGATTTATGACACACTTGGTTACGCTCTGGAGGATATTTAGATTAACACTATGAAATGCCTGAAGCACTGCTTCACGTAATTCTACATTGTTGTTATACTTGGAAACTGTAAAACTTTGCCTTTTTAACCAAATCTCTATCTTCACTAATAAGAAAGTTACCCACGATAGCCTATTCAAACTGGGACACACTGTTAGTGACCCGCAAAAATACGGGAAAAAAATTATTATTGATTTAAAAAAAAAACTGTTTGCGCCAATAGTTTGTGAATGTTCGATAACCAAATAAGCAGGACAGAGTCGGTGAACAGCTTTTAGTTTGGCTAAAAGTAGCACTTATTTAAGGTATAAAAATTCAAAATAAAATGTTATTTCGAACTGTTGGACATATTAGACAAAGTTGTAGTAGGAGTCAATAAGTATTTACTAAATGCCTCTCCTGGTTGCCAGATAAAATTTTCTTCGGGCTAATATTTCCAAAAAAAGAAGACTCGATATTCTCATATTTGCTCAAGATGTGAAGTAATCGATGAGCATTTTGCCTTTAACTCTTACGAGTGGTTAGCTTCAGGTCTTACTTACTTACTTAGTAATAGGTATAGGATATGCTATAGATGTAGAATCTTGTTCTGTATCTCATGATGCAAAAACATTTATGAAAATTGAGTTTTGAACAGAATATATAACAAGGTTCGACACCATATTTTGACCATTGTGTGAATGTTTCAGGGACAATTATCAGGAGTATATGATTTGAAACGTTGATCATTATTCTGTGGTGGTTAGCTTATTCATTTATTTATTTATTCATTTATATTCATAAAATATATTTAATAGAATAAAATTTGCTCTTGGGTTCTGAACTATTGCCTAATCAAGAAAATTTGAATTTTCACGTTTCTGGTGCAAGACTTTTTTATATAAGATTTCACTTCTCATAAGCCCAATTTAGTCTAAGCAGACTAAAAATTGTTATAAGAATTTCATCTACTTTTTGGTTTGGCCCGGGTTTCATGTTCGATCTACTGACTTGCACATCTAAAATAAAATAAAGAAAAATCTCTTCGTTTAAGCAGTTATAAAAGAACGTTTACGTGGAAATAATTAAAATATATCAAGAACATAAGAATTCTGACAAAGTAAAGAAAAATAAAAAAAAGATCTGCTGCAATATTAGCCTTTTCCATTATTTGATGTATATGAAGATTCTAACGTTGCTTTGTCCATAATGTTTTAGCATCTTTAATTTTAATGCGTCAGGAAAGAGTTATTCAGTATGTAATTATAAAAATGAGTACCGATTTATTTATACTAATTTAGTTTCTAATATTCGTAGTTTCAAATTTAACAGTTTATAAAAATATCGTTTTAATGAAAAAGTAACAATATTCAAATAATCTACCATTACCAGTATTTTTCTTTAGTATTACACTAGTAGCCCACAGATTTGTTTATAACGAAGTAACGAACAATTGCCGAGTAAACAATGAGTTTCAAGTCTCGAACGCGTATTGTGTATCGAACAACTATTAAGTATCGAAGAAGTATCGAGTATCGAATGAATACGAGTACCAAGTAACGATTTCTGAAGTAACGAGTAGTACCGATTACTTAAAAGTTACGAAACTTCCCATCACTAATGAATACAAATATTTTTTTTTGTCTATCTATTGTATGGGAATCACGACATCATCGACAATTTTCTTATTTGCACGTTAATATTTTTCACGAAATATGATGAAACATCCTCTTCTCTTTTCAACCACATACAATTTTTATATTCTACTTGGCAGTTAGCGACACACAAGAAATGTTGTCAGTTCATATTATCTGTTCAGGACATCACTTAAAAAAATGTAAAGAGTAAATCCAAAAATCAGAGAAATATTTCATTCCCAGAAAACAGCGTAAGAATTGGCATAATTTACCGTCTTCCCCTTTAATTTCTTGTTAATAAGGAATGTAATTAAATGCAAGGTATTTTTGATGCCATGAATAGAACTAAATAAATAAATAACAAAGATACATAGAATGTTTCATTAAAGAAAATGAGATTTTAATTTTAATTGATTCGGTATAGACGGTGACAAATGAGCAACTTTTTTTCTTCTAGAAAATAAATTTGACCTATTTTTAAGTACACTTACAGTCACAAAGGTTATTTACAAATAACCGCTAACTTAGAAAGCATGCTGAAGTTCAGTTAATAGTTAGACCAAACTGGTCATAACTTGTTAATCAGCCGATATAAAATATTAAACCTTTATACTTTTCGAAAGGGCACGATCAGGACGTTTCAAAAAATGTATCACAAAGAGGATGTTCTATTAAAAAAATGTAACTTTGATGAGCGGTAACTTTACGAAACATTCTGTATTATTAAAAATAATTTTAAATTGTAGTCATTTACCCTGGTAATCAATTGCCGCAAATTAACTTTTAGTATCTTCTTAAATAACTTCATAAATGACCAAATTCAGAACATTGCCAAACCCAGTATATGGAAGCTTTAGAAATTTTTATAAAAATGCTCTCTTCTCAGACCTACTATTTATGGTTTCGAAATTCATTGGTCAAAAAACCTTAAATGAGGAATCAAAATAAGTATAAGAACAAAATCAAACGATGGACGCTCCGATAACTAATTGAATGAAACTGAAAAATTAGTTTGATTTCCTTTAGTCAAAAAAAAATCGGCGTTCGTAAATTATCTCGCGCTAAGCAAAATAACCAAAACAAACTTTACTTCTCGACTTTATGCCGTTATATATCTCGCAAGTTTACGCGAATTAAATATAGTGCACAAAAATCGCAGACACGCCGAGCATAAACATAAAAATCCGAATGCAAATAAACAGAGCGAGCGTAAAATATTTTAACGGGCGAGCGGTTTTTCTCGCGCGGGAAAGAAAATTTTCGGACGGACAGGACTTAATTGAAAAGTGTTTGTTTGAGCCAGTCACATAAATTAGGCAGGAATAAATCAAGTGCTTTCGGCGGACGTATCAGAAGAATCAACCTAGACATTCAAAGAACTGTTATTATCGAGTTACTGTTTATATGTATATATGTATCCAGTGAAATGTTTACGTTACTGTTAATTAAGTTCCGTTAAAAGCTAATTAATACCCTCTTTAGTATTTTAGCTTCATAATTAGCAATAGTAGCTGACTAACGCTACTATTTGGAGATCAAAAATTTACTTACCTGCTTATTTTCTACTGTGAATACTGAGGCGTTTTTTAAACATCAAAAATGTCGTTGAAGATCAATTTGTCCATAATTGAGAATATTTATACATGCTAGAATTATAAATTTTAAAGTATGAACACGAACATTATTTATTTGCTTTGAAAATTGTAACAACCTGGTGAATAGACAGACCATCGGCATACCACCGAGGAATGACCTGACTATAGTTGCCGTTTGCCGCCACATTTCAGAGAACTTCACAGATGTTTTTGTTAACTCTAACTCAAGTCGAAGAAATCCGCTGTAAAAATACCGAAAAGCGCGAAACTTTGAAAAGATAAAATGTATGCGATGAACTGTCCAAAAATTGTGAGGTACTTAAATGTTAGTGTTCAGTGAAGCATTGTATCATATTCGCTTACTGTTTTATTTTGCCCGGCTGGTGTAAATAAATATATCATATTAATTTAATCGAAAGTGTTTATTTTGATTAGAATTTGTAACAAAATACTCCTAGTAAATATCAGCGTTTAAAAATTTCTAACGTTTCGGAAAACTAAATGTTAATTTTGGCAATTGCCATCGCATATACATTTATCGTAGAAGAAACGTTGTTATTTAAAAATATATCACTTTGTTATTGGATTAATATACTCCATGCTAAACGGAAAAGACTTAACTTAAGCAAGTTAAAATTCAATATTTATATTTTAATTTTGATATTGATTCTTTTTTTTTTAACAAAAGAAAAAAAACAAAATTATTTATTTTTGTGAACAAGTGAAATTCTAAAAGATGATGAAATTCTAATTAAGACGTTAAATGTTCACACTTTACAATAATGTTATTTTATACCCTGGCATTTTTGGAAAACAGAATTGGTTTTGGAATCACCTCTGATATGCAGTGTCTTTGATAAAGTTCGTAACATATGGGAAAAAAGTTTATTATAGATGTCTGCGAAATTTTTTTACTAAGATCCGTGTGTGCTTCTATGGAAACAAGAAACAACTCAACCACATTTAATCTATCATTTAAAATTTCGCGGTAAGCAAGGAAAATCGAAATTCTTAAAACCGAAAAATTGCATATCTTCCTCAATTCTTCCTTCTGGCCAAAAATAAAAATACATGCAGAGTCTTTAAGTGTATGAATAAATTTGGGTTTATAAGGTTTGAAATTATTTTGCTTGAGCAGTCTTTGAACTGAACTAGAGGATATTTTGGAAATTGAAGTTTCTGGAGTTTTCAATTGCAGTTTATTTCACTTCAAATTCGGCTTCATCATTGGTAATCCAACGCTCATATGGTTTTTTAAATTTTTTTTCAACAGATCCAACCTTTTTAAATTTAGAAACAATTCTTTTTACCGTCACATGTGAAATATCCTTGTTGGAATACTTTCGATTAAAAATTTGAGCGGCATCTCTAAAAGCTTTATAATTATCCTCTACAATTAATACTTCGCATTAAAATTATTTCGATTTTTTTCTCGTTCAGTTAACTTTGCCGGCATCTTTAACAAGAAATATCAACAATATTTTGACATGACGTTAAGTTCACGGCAAACACTATTTTACAAACCGACTGATATTTTTGCATAACGTTAAATTCACGGCTAACACTATTTTACGAATTATTGTTCAAAATTTATCATATTTTTCAAAAGACCAGAGGTACATGTTTAATATGTCGTAAATATCATATTGATTCGAAAAGAGCATATTTACATATTGTCTTTATATTATTCAAAAAATAATTGTAAATACTTCTTTCTTAATTGTTCAAAACTCAATGTAACAAAAACATGTTTTTTAAGACTAAATTTTATTTTTTGTGAATAGCATCCTATCTAAAGTAATATTTTCATATTAGTGGTATTTGTCTTAGTAAACATAGAGAAAGAAGCAGATAATATTTGTTTTTGAAGGATTTAAAACAGCATCTTAATTTTAAAACTACATAAAATGAAATTCTAAAAAATTGTTTTTTGAACATAATTTTAGAAAAAAAATATTGTATTTAGACACTTTGTTGAGTACACTTAATTTTACCTCAGTGCATTGATTCTAGAAGAAGTGCATTAATATCTTCCGAATTATCGCAATTTTTCATATTTGTGATATCCTTTTTTTCAAATTTTCAACCAAATTTTAAATGATTGGTTGGATGTTACTGTGTTGTCTTTTATTTTAATTGATGCACGAACTAACTGCAGTAAAATGTTTTCATAAAAATCAATAATAAAATTTTTTCCATTTGTTATGAACTTTATGAAAGGCACTGTATGTCTGAAATATCTGAAATAAATTTGCGTAAATACATATTATTAATGACAATTAATATCCAGATTTATTTAGAAATAAACGTTAAAATATTTTCAAAATTCGTGGCCGGATTCGTTTCGAATGAACGAAAATAATTTTTATTAGAAAGTTAGGAATCGAAAATGGAAATAGTGTGTGAGAATAGTCATTTTCAGAGTGCTATACCTAACAATTTATTGTGACGTTTTGACGTTAACTAAAATTATTTTGATGTCTGTTTTAAAATTTAAGACATAAGTTTGCATTTTTCATGGCCCACTCTCGCCTGCCGTAAAAAAATCGCGTCGTACTGTGCTTTTCTTAAATTGTAATTGGAGAGAATTTGAGAACTCTGCGCAAAGCAAAATGTGATTTCCGCTCCACATCTTTGTGAACACCTTTAAGATCGAATATATCGTGGCTGTTATAAGTTCAGAAAGATGTGAAGAGGGCATCTGATTTTCAGTTGCTAATGATGTCCGTATTGTGGATGAAACGTACTTTAAGTAATTATATTATTATGAACTTAAGATCTGAAAGTGCAAAATAAGCCGACAGAAAGAGCAAAGCTGTATAACAGAAAATAACTTCAAAACAACAACAAAAAAACATCTTCCTTACTTGAGGATGTTCTCAAAGCCGAATATTGGAATCTAACACGGTAACAAATACATTTTACTTTATTTTTGTACTGCTTTCTTTCCTGAGTTATTAACAAAAATTGTTAGCAGCATTACTAGTCAATACTTTTTATTGTTTTATTAGAAATCGTGTTCGACTGGGTATCTTTTGAAAATTTACTGAAGATATTAAAATTTTATGGTTCAGTGAAAAACGTGTCATACCTATGAGCTCCTACCTGCACGGAAGAAGGCAATTTATAACTCAGACAAGACAAGACAATAAAAATAAAAATTGTTGGTACCACAGGGATCGGTGCCTGGGCCGGTACTGTTTTTGCATCAACTACTTACCCTCAGCTTGTCCAGGTACTGATATGATACTTTCCGCGAGTGATACGATAGCTCTTAATAGCGATTATGATTTACAGAACCTGTTCACAAAAATGGAAACAATCAAGATGAAATTAAATGAATGGTTTGTCACCAACAAATTAATATGAAATGAAAATAAAACTTCGCTTCGCACTAAGGAACATGAATCGAGTAGATAATTCTGAGAAGGTTAAATTTCTGGGAGTATATTTGATCTAAAATTAACTTGGGATGTCCACGCAGATTTTTTAGCAAGGAAAATTGCTAACATCTATCTTTTGCGTAATTTTGCACAAGTAGCATCTGCTAATTAAACTAAAAATGAACTAAACGCACACAATTAATAAAATATAAAGTTTAAGACAAATGGCAAAATAATGAATAATCTTAAGTTTGAAGAACGTTATTTTTCGGTAGTAAATTATGACAAAATAAGTAATTAAAATCAGGCGGAAAACTAATTAATAATTTTTTTTAATTTCACTAGTTCGACTGATTTTAATTACTTATTCTGTCATTATTTATCAACGGGCAAAAAATTCTTCAATGAATAAAAAAATAAAAAATTAAAAACTGGCGGCAAAAATAAAAGATTCCAAGAAACGAATATCAAACACAAAAAAATAAATTTTACTATACAAAACTCAAAAGAATTAGAATGAGATGATTGCACATTATCAGAAAATAGAAACAAGCAACCTAAATCAAACTAGCCGGCCAATTTGAAAAATTAATTCGATAAAATAAATAAAAAACTCCAACAAAGAATGAATTGTCAAAAATGAGGCATATTCCCAAAGAAATTCAAATAATGGTAGAAATCAAAAGGAAATATGCGATGAAACCATTTCAAGTAGGCACAAAATTTAAATCGGCGTACATCGGCATCGCATTTACGCTCACGCTGTAAGATTAAACAATAACGAATAAAAGTAATAATAACAACAGCAATAAATAGATTCTTGGATGATTTTTACTACCTTGTTTCATCGAGATGTAGCGTTCACTTTCTTTGTTAATCATTTGATCTGACGAACATTATTACGTTGTTCCCAACAGGTTTCGGCTTTCGCCATATTCAAAAGACTCTTAATTTATGTGCTTGAATAGATAGAAGAGATTCATATATATTTTGAAATATATTCACAATGAGTTTTTTTTTAAATTTTTTGTCTCGTATTTAATATTTTTGTGTTGTCTGATTTTACTTAAGGCTATAAGTGAAAAAACGTTTCAAGATAAAACTTTTGCAAAAACCACAAATTTCTAACTTCATTTGTTTGGAAGACATTTGCATTTGTTTGATGTACTGCAACAGCGATAATTTTTTCTAAAAAGTTGAATAACGGGAAAACGGTTTACGTTAGGCCCTATATGTGGTATACAAACTCACATTATAATTCAGTTCGAAATCGTAAAAATATCTTTCATTTAAAATTTCGAACTAACATAACGCCTATACTAAACACAGCACTCTGTATGTAACAAACTAATTTTAAAATAATATGTGATATAGTGAAATTTCCATTTGAAGCATTTTTTTTGTGTACTGAGTAACCAGAAACTTATGAAAGAAGCTGTTTTAGGTGGAACATCCTGTAAACAGTGTTTGGATTTGGAAGCTTTATCTTTTAAAATGACACATAGTTTAAATGTGTTACACTTTTTCAATGTACGAATGATGAATGTAAAAATAACACAAATATAATTTATTGAGAAACAAGTTTAGAATTTTTTTTATAATATGTTATCTTATTAATACTATAATTATTTGTTAATGTAGTACATATAAAAAAAGTGATTCTTAATAAAGTTTTTATTTTGTACTTTTGAGATAAGAAGTTGTAGTTTTATATTTGATTATATCTTTTAATTCTAAACAACATTTGCTATATTTTTTTCTTGTGTCTTTTAAAATGAGGGTTTTACCTTCACTCTTAAGTCGTTTTAATGTTTTGGTTTCTACGCCCGGCCGTGTACGTAAAATGAAATATAATCTGGTGTTAAATTATCTTCCGTTTTGGCAGTTGTAAAATGCATGAGCCACTCTAGATTGTGTATACTCCATTTTATTATAATGGGTTTATTATGAAAACGGTATCCAGAGAGTAAGGGGACGTGCTCATAGTAATAGAGTCTGTAAATTTGGAAACAAAAATTATCTACAGATAAAATAGCGACATCTTACTATCGCTTTTTGACCTGACATTGCAGTAGGATAGACAAATTGAAGCGGGATTTGCTCCTAATAAGTCCCCCATGCAAGGCGGCCATGCTTGCTGTCAAAGCATAATGAAAGTTTTTAGAAAAATTTTGTGCAAATCGTTTTTGTGCAGTGGGAATGTCGAGCTACGTCTCTGCTGAAGAAGCCCCAAGCAGGGCTGAAACAGCTGTCCAGAGGCTGCACAAAATTTTTCTAAAAAATTATCTTGTTTAAACCGTATTCGAATGGGGACGAAAAAGCGATGGCTAATGCCAAGGGCTCTCGAGTAGTTAAAACGTTTAAATTTTAAATATTGCTAGGAGACGGTAGAACATTGTAATCTGTAAAACTTTTAAAAATGTTTTAGTCCACTATAATGTCAATGTGACAGTATTCCTTGAAAAGTCAAATGTATTTACGTACGTAACTGAGGTTGGGGAACAACAAATTGGTTGCAAAAGGCATTAAAAATTAAAAAGAACAGAGTTACAGCAAGTGCTCAAAATGTCCACCATTCATTTCTAAACACAATCGTCCTTTTCTTAAAACGCTCGATTTAGAGTCCGTGACCATTTGAGGAGTTACCGCTGTAAAAGTATCTTGGATTCGATTCCTGAGCTTATTCCTCGGTCTTTTAACCCGTTGACCTGAAGAATGCGAAACACCCAGTTCGCGTGCAACTTCTCATGTTTCTTATGCCATCTTCCTCAAACGCATTTAGTATGGCTTCTTCGTTTTCGACAGTTCGAACTCTTCTAGGAGCACCACCAATTTCGTTACGAGTCAGAATAACTTAACCGGTCTCTTGTGTTCTTGTGACAGTCCTAAGCATAACTTTATGGTCTTGGGGACGATCGGGAAAACGTTGGAAAAGAAAATCGTTGCCTCCTACTATGACAACTTTCTTTTTCCCATATTTCGCGGTCGTGTACCCCTAGGGGTTCACGGACCACCGCTTGGTCTTGGGAAAGCACTGGAAAAAAATTGTGTTGTCTCCCTGGCGTTGCGATAGCACTCCCCATAAATAACTATCACATAAATCCCCATAAATAATTCGACATAATCAACAGTGGAAAATATAAAGTAAAGCTTCACAAAAGTTATTTAATCACTGATTAATTTAACGGTGTGATTAAAGCCTGTGATTGGTTGGGTGAAACAATATAATTGATCATTTCGAATCTAATGTTAACTTCGTCCAATGAAGTTCCTTAATCAGAGAATTAAATTAAGCGTTTATTACCTTTTTTTTTGAAATCCACCGTAAATCTTTCAAGTGAGAGATACAAAATTTGACAGCATTGTCACAATGAAGTGGACCAGTATTTTTATATTTGTATTTGAATACCTATGGTCATCTTCTATTCCGCTGTTAGGATTGGCTATTGCTTTTTATTCTGAACTCGCTTATCCTACGCGTTAGGCAATTTTAGTTTCCGACCATGTGTTTCGCATTGCCATCGGCATTTGCCCTTGCTCTCTGGGGCACGAGTTCTGGGACACAGTGTATAGTATGAAACAAAAAATATTTTAAATTGAGCTGAAAATATAGTTTTTATTTACCTTGATGTTTCACTGAACTGATTACACTATGCCACATTTTTAAACTGTTTTTTATAACTGCGGTAAAACCACATAATTTGAAGTAAATGAGAAGAGCAAAATTAAAAACAATCAACAAATTTATTGTACCACGTCTAGATTCTGAGTTAGATACGCGCAGGTAAAGGTAAAACTGTTGATGAGATTTACGATATTTGAATCAAAACAATAAGCATCACGTGTAAAATATTTCTAATTAGAAAGTGTTGTACAAGTACAAAATAATGGAAAAAATTAAAAAGAAGTTAGTTACCACTGCAATGCTTAATAAAACAATGCTAATTTTTACTTTTATGAGAAGTATCATCTTCTTTTTGAAGAAACCAACAAAAATCGCCCCTCATAGCAGGATTCCATCTACCTTGGTATCTCCTTTCCATGACACTAATATCCTGAGGAAACCTTTTACCCTGCTCGTCACTAATTGCATTTAAATTGTCGGGCAATAAATTCAGGTGAGAGTGCAAAAAATGAACCTTTAGTGACATGCGACAACTTAATTTTTTATAATTTATCAATAAACCTTACGCCATTTCGTTCTGATTAGAACTCTTCTTATTCCCAAGAAAATTTTCACAAATTTTCGAATATAAATTCCAGACAGCAAGTTCAAGATTGTTTTTTTTTTCTTTAGAGGTTTGGTCTTTGAAAAGTTTTCTTATTTGGGGACTAACAATCTCCTCCTGGATTCTGGCAACGCTCAACTTGGGAAATTTAAGCTTGAGATATTTAGAACTTTAAAACTTTTTTATTTGAGTCTTTAGCCAACTGTTTAATCGATCCTAATTTTATATGGAGTGGCGGAAGAATGACAATTTTTGGTTTATTAATGGCTCAAATTTAACATTTTATTTTCTTTCTTATTGTGTAGTATGTAACAAACTGGCTTCAATTTGTGTGTAATTGCAATGTCAGGTCAGAAAGCGATCGTAGGATGTCGCTGTTTAAACTATTCATTGATTTTTGTGTAAATTTTGTTACAAAGTGAGGGAGATAGGCTCTCATTTATATACTTTGCTCGTTACTTCCCTCTTATTTTTTAATAAATTTTATACAAAAATTATCGCTGAGTCATGTGAGCCTACGAGTACGAAAATTAATTTGAAAATAGAAATTAATTATCAAATTCCCGTACTTCAGTATTTAATAAATACTAATAAACCTCAGTATTTAATTAATACTTGTAGCTTTGTTATTTATGTTGATGCGTCATTTATTTTAAGTTTAAATTTAAATTAATTAAATTTTCTGAAGTGAGCTGTGGTATAAATAAAATCCTTAAATTTAAAACATTAAAACAGGTAGAAAAAGAGGAAGTTTGACTCACTTATAGTGAAAGGACATTAGATTTGGAGACAAAGGCATTAGATATGAAGTAAGATAAATTATAAATAAACATCTAGGAGAAAGGTTTATGATATGTTAATTTCAAAATAAAATATAACGCTTGATTATAGTAACACGCTAATCGCAGTATCAAAATATTATTGTTGTTTCATGACGAGCTTACATGTTTTTTGTAGGCGTCTCGGTTATTAAGTCAACACTGCGTAGGTAACATGTTGTCAACGCAAAATGGCATTCAACCGTTTGCAACTCGTGCAGATTTCTAAACGTTACATTCATCAATATTATTCGTTTACACAGGGAATATTTTTACATTTCCGAAAGCTAGGGAGCAATTTAATCGCCCGGCCTGTTTTGAAAACGACTCATCGATGTGTTCAGTATATAAAACGCGCTTTACGGTGTATTTTCAAGATTCTCATTAATTTATTTAATGATCAAAAATATTCATTAAATTTGAAAACATATGTAGATTCGATGAGGGCAAATAAACTTTTGTCGAGTTAAGGAACGCATAAATAATATCAATATTTATGTATTGATTTTTACAAGACCAATCCTTACTCTTTTATACACACATGTTTTTACCACGGTAACGAATTGACAGATATCCTTACGAGAACGAATACATGCTGAGATCCGCTCGCGGAAGCGTAAGATAATGTGAAAGAGAAATCAAAATGAAAGATAACCTGCAGAGCGGTGGCTACCACTCGGACAGGAACACGCATAAAAGTATTTCTTATTCAAGTTTATGTTGAACTTTAAACGTGTTTTCCAATAAAATTATCACTACGGGCGCGTTTTTTTTACTCAGGATTAGTTCATCCGTTGCAGCGATTAAACAAAAAGCGTTTTTTTACTTTCTAGGTTGTAACAGTTTATCGCCATGATGCGTTCTTTTACTTACGATGCAGCTTAAAAACTTCCAGCGATTAATAATTTTCTGCAGCGTTTGAATATGAGTACGCTTGACGTTCATTTTCAACGTTTAGATTAGAGTTTAGGTGACTAGCGGGTGACAACCATGGCTAAACGGCAACGAGGTAAAGAGATTGAAGAAAGTAATGACGACCTAATTGAGCTAATTTTAAATGATAACGATAATGAGGTGTCTGTAATTGTTCATAACGACACCGCTAATGAAATACTAAATGGTGAGTACATAATTCGAATTTAATGAATACTTATAATAGGCTAGGTTATAATTTTAGATAAAGAAGCAGCGCAACGATATTTGAAAAAAGTATATCCGAAATATGTCTACTCAGACATTGAAAGCACTACT
Organism: Prosopocoilus inquinatus; assembly: GCA_036172665.1. Classification (NCBI taxonomy): domain Eukaryota; kingdom Metazoa; phylum Arthropoda; class Insecta; order Coleoptera; family Lucanidae; genus Prosopocoilus; species Prosopocoilus inquinatus. Next base: position 36,403,538 of record CM069869.1, read on the forward strand.
TCTGGTTCTTCAGAAGTAACAGAAAAGTGGACAAATCAGAAAATTAAAATTTTAATTACGCTACGGTTAGAAAGAGAAGAAAAATTTACAGGAGGCAAGAAAAGTAGAAGTAAATTGTGGATTGAGATAGCAGAAGATATGAAAGATCATGGAGATACAGACATCGATGGGAAGGCATGCTCAGAAAAATACAAAAACTTATTAGCAACATATACAAGAAATGTAGATAAAAAAAGAAAAACAGGTGAAAGTAAGATCACATGGCCATATTTTGATTTATTTAACGAAATATTAGGATGTAAAAAAAAAATAAATCCCGAAGCAGAAATCATCGTTAAATGTTGAGGAACAGGAGGACATTAATAGTAGTGACACATCTCGAACTATAAATCCCGACAGTGAAGAAGTAACTGAAAATACTGAAACTAAAGATCCAAAGACCAAAAGAAGCCGCAAAGTTGACCAATTAGAAAAATTATTTAAGCAAAGACAGCAATATGAAGAGGAACGTGATGCTAGAGATCGAGAAATGGAACAGAAAAGGTGGAACGAGAAAATTAAATTAGAGAAGGAAAAGATCAATACAAGAATACAAGAATTCATTAATACCAAAAAAAACTTTAAGTAAAACAAAAATTTTACCTATACGTAAATTAATTTTGTAAAAGAAAATAGTTTTTTTTTTATTTTATAATAAGAATATAGTTTTTTTTTATTTTGTAATAAGAATATAGTTGTTTTTATTTTTTAATAAGAATATAGTTGCTTTTATTTTGTAATAAGAATATATTAGAAAAATTTTGTGCAAATCGCTTTTGATTGCAGCGAGAACCTCGAGCACCCTCTGGACAGCTTTGACAGCAAGCATGGCCGCCTTGCATGGGGGACTTATTAGGAGCAAATCCCGCTTCAATTTGTCTACCCTACTGCAATGTCAGGTCAAAAAGCGATAGTAAGATGTCGCTATTTTATCTGTTAATAAGAATATAGTTGTTTTTATTTTGTAATAAGAATATAGTTGTTTTTTTTTTGTAATAAGAATATACATAATTTTTTTTATTTTGTAATTTTTAGTTAATAAAAACAATAAATTAAATATTTGGTGTAATATACTTATTATACAATTCATTAGCAATAACATCTCGTTTTTTTTGAAGCTAGTTTATCGCAATTTTCACGATTTGTAAACTGGTGTTTTGTACGTTCAGTAGTTACACTTTCTTCATTTACATTACTTTGTAATGTACATATATTACAAAGAATGCAGCAAGCTAATATAACATTTTTCATTTCGCAGAGCAATGACATCTCTAGATACTTCAATCTTCTGAATTGCCCTTGCAACCTGCCAAATGCAATTACAACACGTTTAGAACTTAAAAACTGATTAAATATTTTCTGTTTTTTTGATAAATGACCGTTATCTCTGTATGGAACAAGCATATAAGTTTTTAACTCGTAAGCAGTATCTGCTATAATATGGTAATTATTTGGTATTATTAATTCACGGTTTTCTTCTATTGCTTTTGCAATTAGGCTTGCTTTCCAAATTCTACTATCATGGCTACTACCCGGCCAACCAATAAAAACATCAATGAAGAGCTGCTCTGCATTGCATATTCCTTGTAGTACGACAGAATCAAGACCATGGCGATCGTAATAACCTGATGGATCTACTTGTGGGGCTGGAATTGGTGTGTGCATACAATCAACGGCACCGATGATGTTTTGTATACCAGATTGTGCACGTAAAACATCAAATTTGTGCACTGTGTTTATACAAGCTTGCCCTTTGGGCCATTTTATATATTTTGCTGAAGTTTTAACAATGGCACGAATGACTCTTATAAAGTTCGTATGTGAGCTTCCTCTTGACATACAAAATCGATCACCAATTTGTCTGAAAGACTCTTGATTTGCCACGGTCCACAATGTCATAAGGAAAATTTTATCGTATGGAGCAGCGGGACGTCCACCTTGTTTATTTTTCTGGTCTTTATCTAAAAATGGTGCAATTTCTGTGATGAATTCCTAGTGTTTGTTGTAATCTGTAATTGCCATTTAATCATAAATAAATACTTCACAGGAGACTCTATTGAGGCGAAAATGAGACCTAAATGTCTCTGGACAGTAAGATTCTATAACTAGCATATAATTTAAAACTTTTGATATACTGGCGTTGTTTTTTTCAATAACGGTTAATAGTAATAAGGAAAAATCATCATCTGCATTTTTTCGCTTCTTGTCAGGCTGCTCATCACAATCATTTTCGTTCATAGGACTCTCTAGAGCAAATTCAGCTGCTGTGAATATCAAAAACTGTTGCAATTTTCGTTTCATATTAAAAAGTATGTACGAATGTATCTAAGCATAATTGCTCAAGTTTCACCACCAGAGTACTTAGTGTTCTTTTACTATTGGATGCAGCGATTGAAATTGTTCTTTTAAAGCTGAAAATCTGACGTCATCGAAGTTCAGCGTTGAAATTTTAAGATGAAGCGCTTTAAATGTTGAAGAGTAAAAAAACGCGCCCTACGAGTCTAGCGTGCTGTATGCCTATATACCAAACAGGCTATTTGAGCCAAAAACGTCGTTTTTACAGTAATGAATCAGCTGATAATGACGCCTTAAATTTTTATACAATTTTCATCGGATAAGAGTCGACTTCAATTGAATAAAGCCTTAAGGCTAGTTTACATTATTCGATTTTTGTATTTGATTTTTCCGACCAAGTTGAATTATCTGATAATCTGATGATTTAAATCAAAATTTTTATCAAAATTGCCAACAACCTTTATCAAAATCTTGTCTTACATATTTTAAAAGTTATCCGTTATTTAAGTTAAGGCAGTTTTACTTTTAAATTTTTGTGATTTCTTTTATCGGCATAGTCGAGCACTTGCGTTTTTGTGTGCAGCAGATATGATATGTCGTGCTCAAGACGTAAATATTGTTGACTCAATAAATGAGATTTTTTAGATAGGCACAGCGGTTTAACACTTTTGCCACCACCCTCCCCTACGTTTAGCTATCTCTCTCGCAAATTGATTTTACGTTCTCCTGAGCGTACTGAATGTGCTGTGGTATCACCTTTATATCTCCACCATGGCTTGTACTCATGAACAGGACAACTCTCATCAGTTTAGATATAAGAAACAGGAATACGTTTTACATTGTTCTGGTAACTAAACAGAACACCTTAAATGCAAAAAAGTTTTCTACATAAAGATTGCGTAGATAAAATCTACCTTGTTTAATGCAATTCATAATTTGCAGTTTCCTTTTGAATAAAACGGTTTATGGGAGGCTTCAAAATTGATTACGATCTAGGAGAAACCAGCACATAACGAGTAATGACAAACTGTGATTATTCGATGACGAAAAAAATGCATTAATATGCAATTTGTGCATATCCGTGTCGGTCGTGCTCGCGATTTGACATTGCTTCAAGTTCACGCTTGGCAAAGGATTTATATAAATAATTATTTGTTGTTTAGTAAACGGGCAATTTTCATGCGTCATCATTTTCATAAATATCTGACGTGCGTACGGTGAGGTCGAAACGTAAGAAACAAATTCAATAATTTAGAAGTGTTTAATTTTTCAAAAAGTTGCTCTGTCCGATGAATTTTCTTTTTCTGTTTATCTTGAAAATGCTGTCCCAAAAAAGCAGAACTTTTTATTACGTGCCAATCCTTATTTTTTTCACAAATCTTGTGAAATTCGAAATATTTTGACGTTTTATGCTCTCTGCCTAAAATCAATTGTTGGTTATTCACATCAGATAAATTACTGTCAAGTTGCACCAACATTGATTGTTGATCTCGAATTTAAGCATAGAAAATTTTATGTTTAATTAAGGATTAGTTAAAGATGCCGCGCCGGTGCAACTTACCCTAAAGTAATTATTCACATATTTGTGGAAAAGTTCTACTTTTGGAAACAAAGAAATCTTTAAGAATTTATGAACTTTATGAATGAATGAACAAACCGGCATAATTTCCGGGTGTTACTAATATGCAGTTATAGTATGAAGACGAAGACCAATGAATAGTGTGCATTCATAGGGAGCATTAGTATAGACATTAATAATTTGATCTCAAGGATCACTAAAAAAGTTTAATAAATCTTCAGTTTAAGGCCTGCTTCGCAAACACTAAAATTCAATTGCAATAAATGCGAAAGAGCAAATATACCACGTGAGCCATATTTCTGCATTTCTATAATAACTTTCTTATCAATACAGAGAGAGAAAAAAAATTTTTGAGAAAAGTTGTCTGACATGTCAAGGACTACAACTTTGTTAAGGCCCGATTTCTTCACCTACGGATAAATTTATCTGATATCGTCGGAAACTATTATCGATACAATGGTTTCCAAGGATAATACCTGGCAGATCAATTTATCAGGATGTGAAGAAATTGGGCATGTATCAGTTACAGCCGATATCGAATTGTTTCTGAGTGGCCACGCCATCTTCATTATTTTTCTCTGCATGGTATATTTCTAACATTTCTTTCTGTTTCTGATGGTGTAAGAATTTTGCCACATTAGACGAGAAAAATTTTCAGAAAAGACCAAAAGCTTTTCCATTGCAGTAAACCACGGATATAGTGCGAAAACATTACAAGTAATAGTCGTAAATAATAATCATGTAAGTACTAGAACTAAAACCCACCCAATGATGATGGGAGATGACCAATTTTTGTCATTTTTCACGTAAAAAAATTCATAATGGGCCTTGAGAATTAAAATCAACGGTTAGAAATTTTCGACAGAGTAGTTTCCGATTCTCTAAATTAAAAAAAAATGTCATATCCAAAAATTGAGTAATATGATAAATGTTTTGTTTGTTTGAGAGTGGATTCCAAAAGGGAAACACCTGAAAATTTTATTTTCTTCCATTATTGCTATGTTGTTTAATTTGAAAGTAGATTCTTAAGACCATGGCGACCTGATGACGGTTTATCAACTGAAACCGGTCGTCAAATAAATATATCCAGACGAAATTGAGACGTATTATTTTTCAAAACAAAAAAAATGTTCGAATCGAATAATAATGAAAATATAAATTACATAAATTGAATGAATTTAGAAAGTTCTAACACTGCAATTTTTGTGGACATTTCTTTGAATAAGACCCAAAGTATTTATATATTTTTTATAATGTGCGATAATTCGCCATTTGTTATAAATATCGCACAGTATAAGGCCTAACCCCTGGCTGCCTGAGGGCGCGTCTTAAGCTGTTGTCTGCTATTACTGGGCTTACCGGTTTAAAATCGAACAAGTCGTTTGGATTGCGGTGGAGTTTCTTGAGTTACTTTTCTGCTGATGAGGCCCCGATTAGGGCCGAAATAGCGCTATACAGAGGATGCTTGAGGGGCCCCACTGCAATCTGAGCAGACTTGCTATACAGCACCTAAAGTATTTAATCAAACATCTAAATATTAGAATTTCAGCACGTAAAAAAATTTAACGTGTGCTCTAAGATACTGACTGAGATTTCCTAGGTGAGCCACGCATCAAATCCAAATGATCGAAACATTTTTCTTTTTTGATCAACGATTAACGTAATTGAGCATTATTCATAAAACAGTGGGGGTATTTGAAATTTAATTTAGGATGCAAATACAAAAAATATAAAACAAGTAATTACAGAATAAATTTCGATGTTTTTCTTTTCTGATATGAGCTGTATAATTGGGAATAGGAAAAACACTTACTTTTAGTTAGAACTAACGAAATATCAGGTTTTAGTTTTTAAATTTCGGAGGGAATGAATTTAACTTCGCAAATTTTTCGCTGTCTACATATGCACTTAACGATTTAACGAACATTTATTTAAACAGATTATATTGCAAAAAATAACGTACACCTACTAGTGTCTGTGAAGCTGGCATATCATTTCATGGAAACTCATAAGTTTCAGTGAGTTCTGGCTTTATTTCTAATAGTTCTATAGTTCCTGATAGATAAAATCGATAGTTCTGCTCATTAAAGTGAAAAAAAGCCAAAGTGCAAACTGAGACGCCAGGTTCACGCAGCGTCTCACTTTGTCCTACGCAAAATTCTTATAGGAAATTAAAAGATCTATAGTTCTGCATGGGTTCTAGAAAGAGTTATAGAGAAAAACATTGCTATTTCTTATTAAAAAACTCTAATAACACAATATGATTAGTTACGCAGATACAGATGAGACGCTGTCGAATATACATACGTACATTCGACAGCGTCTCAGTTATAACCTGTACAACTCGAAATTCAGGGATTTAAAATTGCTGAAATAATAATCTAATGATGCTTGTGAGTGGAACTCTGCAGAAAGTCGTTGGATACGTTCCGAACTACAAGGAAAAAATTATAAAGCTCCTCACAGAACTGTCGTGTTTTTGGCAGCGTCTCGCTTATTAAGTGTATAATTCGAATTTGGCGGAGTTGAAAATTGCTAAATAATAATCTACTTAGGTTTATGGCTGGAACTCTGCGGGAAGTCATTGAATTTGTTTCTAAGTACAAGGAAAAAATTATAGAGCTCACAGAACTGACGTACATTTGACAGCGTCTCAGTTATAACCTGTATAACTCGAATTTCGCAAGATTTAAACTTGCTCAAAAAACAATTTAATGAGGCTTGTGGCTGGAACTCTGCAGAAAGTCGTTGAATATATTCCGAACTACAAGGAAAAAATTATAGAGCTCACAGAACTGCCGTATATTCGATAGCATCTCAGTTATAACCTGTACAACCCGAATTTCAGCGATTTAATATTGCTCAAACAATAATCTAATGATGCTTGTGGGTGGAACTCTGCAGAAAGTCGTTGGATACGTTCCGAACTACAAGGGAAAAATTATAAAGCTCACAGAACTGTCGTGTTTTTGGCAGCGTCTCGCTTATTAAGTGTATAATTCGAATTTTGGCGGAGTTTAAAATTGCTAAATAATAATCTACTTAGGTTTATGATTAGAATTCTGCGGAAGGTCATTGAATATTTTCAGAACTACAAGGAAGAAAATATAGAACTTACAGAACTGCCGTATATTCGATATCATCTCAGTTATAACCTGTACAACCCGAATTTCAGCGATTTAAAATTGCTCAAACAATAATCTAATGATGCTTGTGGGTGGAACTCTGCAGAAAGTCGTTGGATAGGTTCCGAACTACAAGGGAAAAATTATAAAGCTCACAGAACTGACGTGTTTTTGACAGCGTCTCGCCTATTAAGTGTATAATTCGAATTTGGCGGAGTTTAAACTTGCTAAATAATAATCTACTTAGGTTTATGGTTAGAACTCTGCGGAAGGTCATTGAATATGTTTCTAAGTACAAGGAAAAAATTATAGAGCTCACAGAACTGTCGTGTATTCGACAGCGTCTTAGTTATAACGTGTATAACTCGAATTTACCAGGATTTAAAATTGCTCAAAAAATAATCTAATGAGACTTGTGGCCGGAACTCTGTAGAAAGTCGTTGGATACGTTCTGATCTACAAGGAGAAAATGTAGAGCTCATAGAACTGTCGAATATTCGACAGCGTCTGATCTGTATCTGCGTAACTAATCATATTGTGTTATTAGAGTTTTCTAATAAGAAATAGCAATGTTTTTCTCTAGAACTCCTTCTAGAACTCATGTAGAACTACAGATCTTTTAATTCCCTATAAGAATAGGCCGTTAATTTTGCGTAGGACAAAGTGAGACGCTGCGTGAACCTGGCGTCTCAGTTTGCACTTTGGCTTTTTTTCGCTTTAATGGGCAGAACTATCGATTTTATCTATCAGGAACTATAGAACTATTAAAAATAAAGCCAGAACTCACTAGAACTTATGAGATTCCGTGAAATGATACGCCAGCTTCACAGACACCACCTACTAAGTTATCTTTTTTATTTGAGGTTATTAAAAAAACATCATACTCCTTTGTTCGTTTGTATAAAAGTGAATGTATGTAAACCCAAGCTGCACAGGATTTGTAAGGCCCAGTAATGTGATGATCTACTACATCATTATTGTGAAAATTTTACCGGAATTATTATTATACTATTCGACCAAAGACCTCATCGAGGTATGAGCATCGTCATTTAGTCTTATATTTAAATAAATTCTCTAAAATCCTAAAGAAGTGATCCAACAAAAACAATTTAAGTTCACATTTAAATCCCCATAGATTGTCCTTGCATCGTATTGATGAGGGCAGGTGCTTGTTGAGGGCAGGTGGTTGTAAGTTTTTAATGCTCGGAAATATACATTTCGTTCATATAAGCTGGTGTTATGCCTGGGGATTGACAAATGATTAAAATTTCTAGTTTTTAATGACAGGTTGGGGTTATATTAATCTTTGTTTTTTGAAAATAAATTGAAATTTGTTTTGGCGAAAACCGAAAGGTTATAAATGTAAAGTCAAGGCAGAGGTAACAGACGGAGTGATTTAAACAGTGGTTTGCAAGATTCAGAAGACTTCTTACTTAACATTAAATAATGAATTTTTGCAGAACATGAGGAGAGCATCCCCAAAATATTAAAGTGTAGGAGAGAGTGGATTGAACATAGACCCTGTAGTACATTAACAAAACGTCGATTGAAACACAATATCTCGTATTATCACCTCGTCTTTAATATAGCAACGCCGCGATTAAGTTCTGTTTTACTCATGAAATTCACATAAATCTATTTCGTTTACGTTTACATTAATCATGGATTTAGTTAGATACGACTTTAATCATGAGTTAAGAATACGGCCCACTGTCTAAGGTTCCATACTACATACCGATATTTCGATTAATCTCGAACAAACAAACTCAATATGGACATTAAACTTCAAAAATTTTACTCTGTCGGACACTGAAAATGAATTAGCATTAAATTGCAGTGCTATAGTTTTATTAAAATTAATTAAAAGATGATTCAGTTTGAACCAATTGGACATATGTAGGTTAATAGCTGAGGAGACAAGTTCAGTACAAAAGGACTCGGAATTACTCGTTACGGTACACGAGGTATCATCAGCATATTGGCACAACGATACAGAAGGTATCATTTGTTCTTAGTCGTTGACATAGATCAGAAATAACAGTAGCCCGAGGATAGATCCCTAGGGCACTCCTTTACGATTATTTTTGGGTGAGATAAAACTTCGGAGATTACACCTTGTTGCTTATGTCTGATGAACACTTGTTGAGATCGTCCAGATAAGTAAGAATGTATCCAAATTAGAGCTTTTTCTCTAACACCAATAGATTCAAGTTTGAAAAAAAAATATCGTGATCCAAAGTTTCAAAGGCCTTCGAAGAAATCGAAATACAATACAACGGGTGGACAAGTCGTTATATAATTTAAATTCAAAGAGAGCGGATTTTGTGCTATAGATATCATATTACGTAGATAATGCAGCAGATTCTGATTGTAGCTTAACGCCCAAATGTTAATGCTTATTAGGGATTCTGTTTATGGGTTTATCTGCAACTTCGTGTTTTAAGAAAGGACTCAACTCGTTTGCTACTCTTCGAACAAAAAGATGTGGATGAAAATCGACTTAAATCAATAGGTTTACTCAACTCGTTCTACTCTAATCGTTACCATGCATCGAGTATGCTTCAGATATGAATGAAATTAATTTCTTTTCATGTTACATTTCGCAAGGAAAAAATCATATACGATGCGAAGGTAGAATGTTAACAAGCTAATGTGAGTTAGGCAAGTTATGATGATTGTTTCTTTTCTTATGAAATTTGCTGAAAATTTTCAGGATGAGACTGGTAGGTTATTTACCCGTACAAAAATCAATTTCTCTTGCGATGCTAAAAAATTTGTATATCTTATATCAATTGTGATGCTCTCATGTTATATGGATATTAATTCTGGGGAGAAGCTACCAAAACGTTTGCCATATCGTGCAGTTCTTTTCCGAGTATATCCTTTCACTAGGTTCCCAGATGAGGAGCTCCTTAATTATTTTTTAAAGTATTGTATGAATGTTTAAAATAAAATCAACAGTGTATATTTAGAAGTCTTACGATAGCAGTAAGAGGGTTGGTTAGTTACGTTATTTCTGGTATTTCTTCTAGTACATATCTCTGGGTGTAGCATTTTTGGAATACTTTTCTCTTTAATGTACTTTGTCCTCTTTGGATTTTACTTTTTCGTATTTTTTATTATGTCAAAGACATTTAAATGCCTTAATAGTTCCGTTCCTGGCGCAGTTTTTGCGCTCTTCAAAATCATGCACTCTTCAAAGTCGTGCATCTATGGTTTTCTTAATAACACCATCATTTTTGCTGGTCTTAACGGTTCCGAGTTAGACAGAAATTGGGAATGGAACAAATCCATTCTTGAACCATTCCAACACTTTTTGGTTGCCCATTAATCCTTCTTGATTTTTTCCATAATTGTTAATAAATGGGGAATAGTTGCATAATAATTTGGTGGTGATTTTAATGATTCCGAATGTCACAAAATGAGAATAAAACAAATCTATTCTTGAACCATTCCACCTTGGTTGCCCAATATAACCTAATTTCTCGATCTTCTTGATTTTTCCGCAATTGTTAATAAATGGGCTATAGTTACGTTAAATATTTTTTGGAAACATTATATCTGTTTTAGGATATATTAAGTTTAATTAATGCGCAATTGTGATGCGGTGAGATTGAATAAAATACAATTTCAGATTCCGTCTTTATGTTCTAAATTGCAGCATTTCGGGCGGCGAGCGTGGGCACAATAAATTGCATAATTTTTATAGTTCATAAACTAGAACGAGTTTATGAGTGGATGTGCGTCAGTGGAATTATGAATGGTCCAAATCTTACACATCGAGCGTGGTCCTAGTTTCAAAACTATGCAGTTTCCATTAAACTCAATCATAATTATAATAAGACTCAGTATTATAGATAGTAACGATATTTGCAAGTGTTTACCCTTTTCGACATTTAAAAGCATCGATTGCAGTACATGAATGCATTTGGCAAACGAGCAACGTTCAACGCAGCCAATTTCAATATTTTTACCTTCGATTGCATTTATGACCAGACCAGCGTTTATATATATTACTTTGTATCTTTTGAACTTGCTCGAGTGCCAAATTTTTAGACGTTCGTCGTCTTGTCGATCAAGTCGGAACGAATTTAATCAAATCTTCTTCTGTTGAATTCCAGGATTTTTGGCTAAAATCGCAAATTCTTTCGCAGTCGTGCTACTTAAATTTAGTTTCAAGACAAAAACGTTGTCGTGGGTGACAATGTGGACGACGAAACTTTTTGAGGTTGTTTCAGCCGTGGGCGTTGCCAACAATAATGGAGTATTAGCCTAGTGTACGGCAGGTGTGTTGGCATACACGTAGAGTCCATTTCTGTCGTCATAGATTTCGTTGTTACGCAAAAGTGCGACCTCTTCCTGTAAATACGTATGTTGTACATATTTGAGGATTGTATCGATGAATAATTAATTGTACGACTAGACTTTGAGATATCGGTTCTAAACAAAATATTGGACGTTTGCCACGCACGTATTTATAGGAAATTTACTAATTTAAAATAAACTCGGTTTATGTGCGCTGGGTTATTAATTTCATTCCGCATTGGAAACTGATAGCTTATAATACTAATCGATAATGTTTATTGGGGCAATAAAATGTTTTAGAATTGCTTATACGTTCGCCGTCGATCAAAATTTATCTGGACATGTTTTTCGCAGTTCTCGTTTATTTAGTTTATTGCCTCATTAATTTTTCCTAGAATTTCTCTTAGGAAATCTACAGATATTTAACGACACATCTGACGAGTTATTTGACAATATGTTTGTTGACATGGTGAGTAATTATAATATTTCATCTGCTTTTCGCAAGTTTTCGTGTAGAGTAATAGCCGCTTTACACTGTCTGATTTTCCATTTGATTTTAAATTAGACTTCTGAAATGTACGTTCGTCTGCAGAGTGAGTTGCTCCAGTTAAAATCCGGGATCTCAAAATTTAAAATAGGGGATTTCAGAACTTACTTACTTATTACAAATAATGATTGATTTGAAACTTCCTTTTAAAACACAACATTGATATTAAATTAGGATGACAATTTAAGCACGACCGTTAAATCTAATCGACAGTAGTTCGATGGCGAATAACTACTTTTCTCTGGTTCGCGGAAATAGGGATGGCAAAAAATTTCATATATCGATATATCGACTCATGTGATATATCGTTAACCATACACCGATATATTCTATGTATCGTTACAAATATATCGATTCGGGTGTCTTTAAATTTGAAGCCTAGTCGGCGGTAAGTTTGTACGTGCGCATTTAATTTACACTATTCCCCATATTATTTTCAGTACTCTACACTTCAAATTCAAAAAAAAAACATATCTATCAAATTACATAATAACAAATTATTATTAAAAACAAATAAAATAAAATAAAATAAAAATATATATCAGAATATTTAAAATAGATTTCAATTTATTAATACAGCGTGTCTCTTAACCTATGTCTTTAAGAGAAACCACAAACAGTGATCAAGAAAAGAAGCAAAATTTGTTATACAACTGTTGATTAGATAGCAAGATTAGATAGCAATAATAACACAGATAGAAATTATTTTACTTTTTCATAGAAATTGTTTGAGGGTTGCTGAATGCAGCTTAAATGATCCGGCGGAGTTTGGTTTTCAACTATTCTCCGACGTTCGGGGCCATAAAAATCATAAAAACGCAAACCATGACCTAATGCACAGATATTGTACAAGTATCGTGTTCTTTGTTAATTTTAAAAGCAGATACATTTTGTAACTAGGTAAATTCTTGATAGTTTAAAATATTCTGTGCATGTTGCGTTAATTGATGATTAGTTTTGTGCTAATCCGTATTTTAACGGTTAAATTAAAAAAATTCAATCTAAAGGCGATCGAAAAAGAAGAAATTCTTACATCCTATTAATTTGTAAATTACCAGTTTACAATGTTGATTACTAAAGTTATTGTATTTGTACAGCAAAAATAAATTTGTTTCTTTATTAAAACTATGAAAATGCAAATAAACATGTCGATGTCCGCAAGTCGGATTCATATTCGTATACAATAAGACCTTGACCGAGTTCTTCTAAACGTAAATAAAAAATTTTATTGCGGTTTATTACTTTTATCGAAATAAATTTCTGAAACAAGTCGTAAACCAAGCAGAGGTTTCAAAACAAAGGGATTGCGCTCGCTTGTGATAGGTCAGTTTCCCATTTTTGGGCAAAAAATTTCAGATTTGGAAAAATTATTAATGTAATGAGGAACTTTCAGTTTCATTTAAAGACAGAGGTTTTGAGACACCCTGTGTAGTTACACAGGGTGTTAATTGTTAATAAATGATGACTAGTTAGTCATCATATTTTCGTTCTTAATTTTCGCAAGTTAGTTACTTTTCTCGTGGATTTACCTAGTTAGGCCTGTGTGACACTATGCAAGATTTAATATAGACAGAGAAGTATCGAATCAAGCAATAAACATTAGACTATGGTAGCCTGTCCCTTGATTTTAACACTAGCCTTAGATTTGATGAGAATATATTGCAAATTTTCAAAATAACTTGTTTTATTTAATACTTACTAAACGGCAGAGCAAACGAGAATGAAAGAAAATTAAAAAACAAATAAGTAGATTTCTTTAACGTGACTATGAGCATTCCGATAACAGATTTCATTGTTTCTTTTAACTGCACAAATTAAAAACATATATTGAAAGGTTATTTGAAAATATATCGATATTTTTATTGATATATTGAATGATAATATCGATATAATATACCGTCTGTTAGATTATAAAGGCCCCGAGCTGTAACTCATTTATTTTTGTTCAAACATCCAATAAAGTATGTGACCGGCTACATATGGGAAAATTCTTTATTATTGATTTCTCAGAAAAATTTATTCTTTATAAAAGCTCCTACAAGTTTGAATACCTCCTGTCATATGCAGAGGAAATCAAAATATTTGAAATCGGTATAAGAGAAAAGTACCTTTATTTTCCGCGCTACGCGGAAATTTTATTTGAAAAAGTTACTCAGAGTTATTATGAGATTACAAATATGAAATCATTGCTGTCTACGATAAAAAAAAATAATTTCATGGATTTTTCAATTTTTTTCGTACCAGCGTGTGTGTCGCAGAACTTTGGATGTGTAGAGCTGAACCTTTCTTCAAGTGTGACATGAACATACTCTAGAATTTGTCTTTTACTCAACTGTCAATTAGAAATTATGATTAATAACATTGATACCCTAATAATTCCAATTTTTTGTAGCCAAATTATTTTTTTGACTTCATATTTGAGATTTCATAATAATTATGAGTAACTTTTCCAAATAAAATTTCCGCGTAGCGTGAAAAATAAAGGTACTTTACTCTTACATCGATTTCAAATATTTTGATTTTCCCGGTATATGACAGGGGATATTCAAACTCTGACACTTGCATCTTGAGTTTGGAGAGATGCAGGAGCTTTCATAAGGAATAAATTTTTCTGAGATATCAATAACAAAGAATTTTCTCATTTGTAGCCAACTTTCTGCTGGTCACTGTATATTCTTGAATGGAATGTTCTTCTCTAGAGAATGAAGAATGAAAATATTTTTTTGGATACGTGTATAGGAGTCATGATGTCATCGACAATTTTTATAATATATTGATATAATATATATCGATACATTCAATAAATATGTATATCGATATTTCTAATATATCGATATATCGTTGCCATCCTTAGACGGGAATGCTTTTATATTCTTTTATAGTTAAGTCAGCAAAAGGTGTATCTTAACGCCCGGTTTGATTTTTCATATGACTTCTTATAACGATGGAATTGGTCATTTAATTTTCTCAAATGCTTTTATCAAAGACAAAATAAATCTAATGGAAAATTATATAGTGTAAAGCGACTGTAAGATTAAAAATTCCGTCAAATATTTCAGGTTGAATCGTTTTTCAGACACTTCCGGATTTTTTTATCCTTTTCTTATCCATATTGAAAGAAAATTGTTAAAGTATATACTTGAAAAAGGAAATGTAGCTTTTGGTGCCTTTTAAAATTCTGAAAAAATGATGATCTTTTCGGGTCGAAATGTTAATCGATTAATTACCAATTGAATAAAATCTATGATACTTTTTATATTTATTTTTTTTTATTCGGGTTTCTTAATTAAACTGAATTGTTTTAAAACTTTCATATTGTAGAAGTATCCGAAGATTTTGTGCAATTACCAAGTTATATGAATACTAACTCATTATTATTATTACCTTGATATTAAGGTTTCTAATAAAGAAAGATACTACGATTATTATTTTTTATTGTTTGCTGATCGGATCAACCATCGACTGCAAGTATTTATAATGTGTTCTATTCTGTAGCATTGATATAGATTTGATACGTAACAGTTATTGCTATGAATCAAGTGACCTTGCAAATTCGGTATTCTATAAACAGTTTCGTAACAACTTTCAATCCGTATCAAGTATGATATCGTGTTAATATGCATCTCTTTTCGATTAGCGGTCGACTTGAATTGCTATGAAATCGGGTCAAGTTATCTTCAGTTATTGAAGATCATATAAGTTGATATACATATCAATGTTACAGAATGGCTCTGAATATCTAATAGTTTGGAGAAAATGCCCCGTTTCATGAAAAGGACAAATGCATTGATGAACGCAATATAGGAAATCCCATGTTAATTTAAAAATACTCGGATATTGGCTTCCTTAATGATTTTACAACAAAGGTTTAGGTTTTTTAAAGTACTCTTTAAGATGAATCGCTCTGTCCTGTTTAAGAATATTTGATTTGCTTAGTTTCAAGATATTTATAAAACATTCAGTGACGAAATCAATTTATACCGAACTATCAGCAAGGCCTTGATAAGTGAATATTACAATAAATTACAGAATTTTGTTTTCAAAAACGACTAGATTTGATCTAGATCTGTCCAGTTTTCACAATCATTGATCAAGGTTATGCTGATAGTTTGCTACAAATTGAATTTAATTACTGAATCTTTTTAAAATATCTTAAAACTGAGAAAATGAAAAATACTTAAACTGCACAGACAGATTCACCTTGAAGAGTACTTTGAAAAATCTGCATGAAATTTTGCTCTAAAATAATTAGGGAAGCCAATATTTGAATACCTTTTAATTAACAAGGGATTTCCTATGTAGCGTTCATCATCCTGTATAAGTTGGGCTAATTCTACATATTATTAACTTTATCTATTAACTATAAGGTAAAACATGCAATTATTACCTATAAAAAAAATTGTTCAAAATTTGTACAATAAATTTTTAATAAAATAAATGTTTACATATTTATTGAATATCGGGAAATTAGTTAGCTTATTATTATTATTATTATTCGGTGAAATAATAAGAAATAAGAAAAGTTGAAATTCTTCGAAAATATATTTATAAGTAATTTTTAATTGTCGACCTTTTCTGTCAATGGATCCTCAACGAACGTAAAAATATTTATTCCACCCTGTTAGTAAATGATATTTTACAGGTCAATTTTGTTTGACAAGCAAAAAATTTGGTCAAGTAAATGGTAAATTAATGGAACATACCTGTAATATTTTACGGGCTTGTATAGAAGACCTGTAAAATTTTACAGGCTTGTAGAAAAGCACATTATTTACATTACAATGACTGCATGTAGCTAGAAGTAACGCCTTCGATAAGAAAACGTTTTTATAAAAATATTAAAGTGACTAGGATAACTGCATTATTAACTACCAGCGCGTCCGTAAATATTAACTTACAAAGCTTAAGTCGTAATATCTTATTATAATATAAGGGTATGCGTAATAATGAATGAGACAACATTTATGCCCTTATGGTCACGTTTATTCAGAAAAATCAAGTTATCATGCTTTAAGCTTGTTTCTTTGACTACAGTCAAAATATTTTGCGTCACAGTTACACGGTGTTAGTAATAAATCAAATTAAAACAAACACTCGTAGGGAAATCGTTGGCGAATTTTATTTGAAGAATCGTTCAACGACAGTGACGAAAGTGACATTTTTTGAGAGAGATAACAGTGTACCAGACTAAACTTAAGAAAATGATTTCGACAAATTAAATATTAACCGTTCACCCGATTTTCTCATCAAAGTTAGGCGAGTTAGGGTGACAATTTTGTTGGTATCGCAATGAAATAGCGACGTCAGATGAAATGCTTATGTTACTTTTACTGCGACCCGATTTATTATTTCTGGTGGAGTATTGGGAAGATCTAAATCACTTTCTGAATCAGAAATCAACGAATTAAGATGTAAGACGTAGTTTAACTGTGAAAAAAAACTGTGATTTGATACTGTTACGAATTTGGGGGTTCACAAATTATAGGCGTTTAAATTTCGGAACACTTTAATTACAAGCTGTCGCTTTACACAATTAACAACACAATAGTAATGAGCTTGTCTACCAAATAACACTTTTACAAAATGTACTTTCTATTTATTCGAGGTATGAACACTTCGCTGGCTAATTTCATAACTAAACTCCTGGCGCATCGTACGGCTTATACATATAGCAGAGCCCTCTTTTGCTCGAACTTACTAGAATGACCGCAAAGCTTCGATAATGTTCTGTGACGCAAGGTGGCGTGACTGATGCTAATATAGATAAGGTTCTAAATCGACATACTTCGTGTTCAGGTAGCGACATTAGTGATTTTTTCTATCTATCCCTGGCGCACAATAATCTTGTCTAGGGATAAAAAAAATACGGTCGAAAGCTTGTTAATCAAAGAGACGTTTCACAAATGGCATTTTACTATGGCTGCGGAGAATAACATAACCGAATACATTTTTGACTAGACAGTCAGTAGTAAACTACTACCATTGTAGTAAACATAATTCCCTAAAAGTGTTGATTTCCTTGTTGCTCTTGCGACATTTATATTTGTTATCTTTGTTACACAAGAATCTCGGAATGGAAATGTATTGGCGTTACCTGAACACGTAAGTGTGTTGATTTAATACGATAATATGACATAGGTCTGTTTGCGCGTCACGGCTGTAACAATACTTAACCAAGCAGTTAATAAATTGCTGGTTTAATCGAACACTGAGCAATAGCCTAAGAGAACAAAATTGAAACTTTCAATGAAAAGAGTTAAAACTAAAATTAGAAAAGCAGCAGATTTAGGTATTAATAATATTCTTATACAGTTAAGCAATCGGTTTACAAATTAAAAAAGTATTTATAAATTTGTTATTTCTACTTAATAATTTTTATTTTAAACCTGTCACATTAATTACTACGCACACCCTTTTACAATTTAGAAGCTATCGAAATCAGAAGTACTCCATTTTCCTGGATATAAATAAATTCACGTTTGCATGTAGATCCCGTTTATTGTGTGGAAAGGGTAGCCTGTATTTCGGGAATTGGCTTTTGTCAGCGCCGAAACGTGTGGGCATCGCGAGTAAAAATATTCATTGTACTCCTCGATACCGTGAAGTTCTCGATGTGACGAGGAAACTTCCAAGTCATTTAAATATTTCCGCATTAATAGTTCGAAAACACAACACTACAAAAAATAATAAAGCAGTAAAAATTAAAACTGAATTAGAACTAACATTTACGTTATGTCTCTCTGAAAACCTCCTATTAATACTAATTGTTAATGTCTTTTGATGTAGTGTTAATGTTTTGATAAAAAAAATCATGCTAAGTGTTGAAAAACTTCGATATATAATGTGATTTCTGTATAAGAAAGATACCTAAATAACTATTTTATTCATAACACGATTAATATAAAACTTTTACCAATTATAGAGATGTTTCTGTGGAAATAATATTTTTTAAATCCAAATTAAATTAAAAACTGGCACTACCAGTAGTCATTATAGCAATTGAGCCAGAGCAAAAATATATCCAAAAAAATGTTGATACTCACAAAAATACTTCAAGTATTGTTGTAGTTATTTATTTTACAAGTTTAGAATTTAAGAAAGTTTATGCATTTTCGAGATATCTCTGAGGCACTAGCATATTTGTTTACGTTATTAGTTTGGTAATATGATATGGGGGCGTGTGTTTAGTCTTGGCTGAAAAGAAACGGCAGAGACGACAGTCTCCTAAGGGCTTCGCGGAAGGCGAAACGTGTCGGTAATCGGGGCCACGGTTGGGCCTGGTGATATACGGGGTGGCCGCGGTGTGTTGCCGGGCATGATCTAGTTCATAGGGTGTCTGTAGAATATGACCTGTGATGGTATGTTCTGGCAGAAGTATTAGGGCGGTACATTCTCACTATTGGCAATACGGTTTGAGGGTCATGAGTCATGAGTTAGGCGGAGGTATTCTGGTAGCAGAATATTGTCCGGGACGCGATCCGGGGTGTTGCCAGAGAATGCTACCGTGCACCAGCATACGGTATCGGGGCTCTTGCCGCGGCGTGCAAGCAGCGCCGATGAAGAGCACGGTACCGGCAAAGCTATTAGCCGTATTCTGCATTGTTTGTGAGTGGGAATTCGGTTGATTGCATTCCTGACCAGGTGATGGCATTGAGCTATCCAGAAAGGTCTGACATGATGATGTTATTGGACTGGTACGGAGTGGTGCTTGACACTCACGCAGTCGGTGCATCAACTGATCCTGAGAACGTATGCTCGGGAGGCAAGGTATGCTAATATCCATCGGGAAGGGTGGGTTTTGTATCCACAGGTGAATATGAGGGTTAATGCATGCGAAGATAACAAGTCAACGTACGAGGATGACTTCCCCAGTGTCCAATATCATCATGAGGGAGCTACAGCTTCTAGATTCGCCGCTGGAGCAGGTGGGGCCGGGAAAGCGGCCCCGGTGAGTGGACTGTTCCATTTTACTGAATAGATACTCGTAAAGGGTTGCTTATAATTTGCATGGTCCTTATCGAATTGGAATGCGATGCCCCGAGGCTAAGACGTTTACCTTCAGCGACTGTTGCGGTCAGGGAAGCGAGAAAGAAAGAAAGAACATTAGGAATGAGAGACCTAACCAATGGTGAGTGAATGTTTATTGTAACTCCGTCCTCAGATAATATTGTTTGCCGATAATATTTAAACAAAAAAAAAAACTAGCCAACATCTGTCAGGTGTGGGGTCTGAACGGAAGTCAAGACAACGATCAGACTTAGAGAATAATAATTAATTAAAGTATATTATGCAATTAGACGATCAGAGGACACAGTGCCGGCGTTGCGTAGTTGGACGCAATTGCTGTAACTTCGTCATTGAATACAGTAAACACTCATTCTTATATTTATGAAATTTTTGTGTGTGAAACCACGGGAGGCTGACGCGAC
Source organism: Prosopocoilus inquinatus (assembly GCA_036172665.1). Classification (NCBI taxonomy): domain Eukaryota; kingdom Metazoa; phylum Arthropoda; class Insecta; order Coleoptera; family Lucanidae; genus Prosopocoilus; species Prosopocoilus inquinatus. The sequence goes on from CM069869.1 coordinate 36,423,857, forward strand.
GCCTTGTTTAGGTTTTTCTTAAAACGAACTGTAACCGTTGGGCGATATGCTCACTTGAAAAGGCTCAAGTTGTTGATTTATTGTCATTAGCCCTCGATGCCGGATTTGTATATTTGGGCCGAAAAGCTTGATGCTCGTGTTACAGATTTATGTTGTGGTGCATAACTTAAGCCTCAGTTTGACTATTATGAGTTAATAAGCAATTTCAGTCACTTTTGTTTACATATACAAAAAGCCTGCCTGCCTAAAATTATTACCTCGAGTTTAAAGGTTAATCTTTGTTCTGTTCAGCGACATTTTTCCCACTTAAGAATCAGTTTACTTTAATTGTTTGATATCGTACCAAATAAATGCAGATGACAGTAATGTAAACTTTGAGCTAATAGTTGATTTACAGTGGTAAATTCGTAATCGTGAGATGCAGATTTTAAATTATGAATCAATCAGCGGTCGGATTTTGGTGAATGTTTTCGTTTTTATAGAAAACGTTATGTGTTTACTTTGTTTTAGTTTTGTGTTTTGTGACGTTTATTCTAATAACTTATAAAATGTCTTCTGCAAAGAAAGCACGGAATGAATGATCCACGGGCACTGAATGGAATGATGAATACACTCAAATAATCCTATTCTAACTGATTTTGATTCAGAAACTCGGGAACATGACATTAATCACTGGTCTAACGTAATCGACGGACTTAAAAAATGTTTTTCTGGGGTGATGGGACAATTGTTTACCGTGCATTGAGTAAGCTACAAAGACTTGTGAGAAAATGGTAAAGCTCGCTGTCGACATTGAATTAATTGAGAAAAATGTAAACAGAAATTAACAGATGCATTTCCGGTAGTCTCAATTAATCATCATGCAATAATTCAATGATCAACGGAAGAAACAAAGCAAATTATTAAAGAATACTACAAGCGCTATTAATGTTCCTAGAGTCATGCGACAATACGGATAATGTTGTGGCTTCTGGATATCAAGTACGCCTTAACAAATTTCGATATTCCCTGCTCAGGTTAATAAACACTACGGGTTGCAATGTAGGCATTGCAACAAAAAGACACAAAGAAAAAATGTCAAAAAAATGTTGCAAGTCGTTTTGATCGTAATGACGGGTCAAAAGCGATCGCAGGATGTTGCTTTTTAAGTTATTCAAAAATAATGTCGATCGAATAGAAATAAATGTTTCTCTTGTAGCAAGTTAGGCCATGACGCAAATGTGTGGTCAGAAGGTAAAGTAAGTAAAGTGGATTCAAGAAAAACTGTTGAATAGCCAAAATGATTAATGGCAAACTCGGAAACGACAAAGGTGAAAGAAGATACTATATTAAATGGACAACAGTGTTTTACATATTTTGACGTGCATAGTGATTGTAAGTTGATTCAGTTAATAATTGTAATGGGAAATATTTTTAAAGTTCAAAGGTAAGCTGAGGATACCAGGGGACAAAAAAAAATAATAATAATGAAGGGCTTGTGTCACATTTGTTATTATGAAAGGACATTTGAGTCTGACCAAACCCCATTCAGTTTAGATAATGCACTGAATGTGTTTCAATAATGGATAAATAAAATTAACTCCTTGTCATGGAATAGCCGATGTGTATTTAGATGATACTTTAATGCCAATCAAGAACATCGAAAATAATTTTAAAGAATGAAAGTGATTTTACGAGGGTTGAGAAACAAACGACTCACTCCTAATCTTAAAGAATGTGTAATCTTAGCAAGAAGTGTGAAGTGATGGAGTGTACATACTTAGGGTGAAAAGTGACGGAACAGAGTGTGCGATCTAGTGAAGACGAAATTAAAAGTGTAAATTATTTTCCGATGCTCAAAACGTGCGGCGACTGAAACGATTTTTAAGTTTGAGTTATTGTGTTCGATAATATGTTGAAAACTATACACTAGTAGCGCGACCATCAATGTTATTAAAAAGATTCAGTGAATGGAATTAATTATGGTCAGCACAAGAAACTGCTTTTCGTATTTTAAAAATAATTCGTTAGCGATTAAGCCGGTGTTGCAGGAATTTTATTACAAACAAAATTTTGATTTGAATCTGTATTTAGTTGCGGAATTAACCGTCAAGATTTGCACTATCATTCATGTAAATGGGAAACAATGACGGCCGTTAAAATTAAAAAAAAAAAAAAGATGGAGTTAGTTTATTCAATTTGGAAAAAGTTTACAGATTCTGTTGCGCTAAAATTATCTTCGACAAAGAAACAGCTAAAATACAGCTATCACACGATAGTGGCTGACAATGAGCCGAAATGATTGTACAATTAATAAAATTGAACATGTCGATGGAATTTTGTCCGTCCAATTTAGATATTCAAAATTACGTGAAATACATTGATGGCAATTAATTGGAAACAGCGGCAAACGATTGCGACAGGAACATCTATTTAAAAAATATGCGCTAAGGAATGGGTGCGTACGGAATACCAGATAACGGTAGGTAGAAAACGGATTGTACCGAAAGGGATGCGCCGCGAAATAGTTCGGGATACTTAAGATAAAACCAACACTTTTCTGTAGAGAAATAATTATCGATTCTCAGAATTAAGAAATATGTTGTCACACACTTCTTATTGTATTCTGTACCCTTCCGCAGAAGTATCAGGTGATAAAAAGTCACCGAATTTCCTAAATCCGATTGAAAAGTTGCGGTACATTTTCATGCGCTAAACATAAGTTAACTTAGAACATTTGAGAGAATTGAGAAGAGACAGGTACGTTTACTTAAATTGTTGCAATTAACGTATTGACAAAATATGAAAAAAAAAAATGTAATTAAGTTCTTAGAAAGATAATATTATGAATGTTGCACTAACGAGTTATATTGATGAGCGTGGAATCTCATTTATATCGAGAGGTTTTCGAAATCTTTGCAAGGACCGGACCATAATACATGTGTAACAAGCGCCGTAACAGCGCGACGCCACGTGCCAACCGTCAGGCAGAGAGATTCAAGTGGACCTTTTTCTGAAGCTTTATGCACGACACGACGAAAGATATAAATTTGTGGGACCAACATATTCAATAAACTAAATTGCATCTTTGATAAATAACACTAAACAAAAGTATAACGGGTTGTAAATCAGAATCCCTTAACGATGAGGCACTGCTTATAGAAGTTTAAATACAAGGGGCGGTGAACGACTTGACAACCACTTGTGATGGAATGGGTGAGAAGATTAGAATACACAAAAAAAAAGTGTTTTGATAAAAAAAGGAGGAACTTCTAAAATGAGCCACATGATTTAAGTATGTTTAGGAAGCCGAATTAGATTCCAGATACACATTTCTACCCAAATATGACGGATCGATGCTTGTCAAAGAAATATTTATTACCCAACGACCGTTGTGTAAACCAATATACCTATCGCTATAGACCGTATGGAGGGATTTCAGCACAAGCCTTACCTGAAACCGGCTGTTGAAGTGAGGGTACAGTGTAGTGTACAGTCTTGCTTTTAAGTGATAGTGTACAGTCTTGCCTTTAAGTAATGTCTCCCCTATAAAATTTGACAACTGCACATTATAATGGTATTTGTGATAGTGATTATGAACGAATTGAATACATTTCGTATACATACTAATTTTCTTCTGATATTTTAGAATATGAATTTTCTGAAAGTTTCATATTGTACCACATTCTCGGGGGCGAGAATAATTGCAGGTTGGCCGAATGTTGTAGTTATTTATTTTACAAGTTTAGAATTTAAGAAAGTTTATGCATTTTCGAGATATCTCTGAGGCACTAGCATATTTGTTTACGTTATTAGTTTGGTAATATGATATGGGGGCGTGTGTTTAGTCTTGGCTGAAAAGAAACGGCAGAGACGACAGTCTCCTAAGGGCTTCGCGGAAGGCGAAACGTGTCGGTAATCGGGGCCACGGTTGGGCCTGGTGATATACGGGGTGGCCGCGGTGTGTTGCCGGGCATGATCTAGTTCATAGGGTGTCTGTAGAATATGACCTGTGATGGTATGTTCTGGCAGAAGTGTTAGGGCGGTACATTCTCACTATTGGCAATACGGTTTGAGGGTCATGAGTCATGAGTTAGGCGGAGGTATTCTGGTAGCAGAATATTGTCCGGGACGCGATCCGGGGTGTTGCCAGAGAATGCTACCGTGCACCAGCATACGGTATCGGGGCTCTTGCCGCGGCGTGCAAGCAGCGCCGATGAAGAGCACGGTACCGGCAAAGCTATTAGCCGTATTCTGCATTGTTTGTGAGTGGGAATTCGGTTGATTGCATTCCTGACCAGGTGATGGCATTGAGCTATCCAGAAAGGTCTGACATGATGATGTTATTGGACTGGTACGGAGTGGTGCTTGACACTCACGCAGTCGGTGCATCAACTGATCCTGAGAACGTATGCTCGGGAGGCAAGGTATGCTAATATCCATCGGGAAGGGTGGGTTTTGTATCCACAGGTGAATATGAGGGTTAATGCATGCGAAGATAAGAAGTCAACGTACGAGGATGACTTCCCCAGTGTCCAATATCATCATGAGGGAGCTACAGCTTCTAGATTCGCCGCTGGAGCAGGTGGGGCCGGGAAAGCGGCCCCGGTGAGTGGACTGTTCCATTTTACTGAATAGATACTCGTAAAGGGTTACTTATAATTTGCATGGTCCTTATCGAATTGGAATGCGATGCCCCGAGGCTAAGACGTTTACCTTCAGCGACTGTTGCGGTCAGGGAAGCGAGAAAGAAAGAAAGAACATTAGGAATGAGAGACCTAACCAATGGTGAGTGAATGTTTATTGTAACTCCGTCCTCAGATAATATTGTTTGCCGATAATATTTAAACAAAAAAAAAAAACTAGCCAACAGTATGAAATTTCGCTTACAGTTTTGAAATTTAATATTACAGGTTGACTTAGTTGATAAATCTATTTAATAACTGTTATACAATTAAATCTCATATTTAATTTGATTGTTCGAAATTTTTATTTTTAATGAGTTTACGCAAAAATTAAGGAAATTTTAAAATGTTAAAAATTTTTTAAGCGATGTTTCAAATATTTTGTCGATTAGCAACAGCTTTTGTTGTTGTTCAATCGTTACTATGACTACTTGAAAGGCTAATTTTTATTTTAAGCATAAGTGGTTAGATTTTCAAAATCTCAGTCATACGAAAAGATTTATCTTCATGGCCTTTGAACCTAGTTTTATACTAATTCCGTTGTAAATAAAACAGTTATTTAAGTATCTTCGTAAGCATTGTCTTTCTGCTGCAATTAGAATGAAGATGTTTTATATTAATTATGTACCTTTTAACTACGGGTCACTTCTTGATTGATGCTTTTATACAGGGTGTTTGCAAAATAAGTGTAAATTTTTTAACCACAGTACGTCGGTTGCACAAACAACACGAAAAAATACAAAAAAAATCGAATAATAAAAATAATTCCTTTATCCGTTCCTTTTCGGGCGCCCAAGAAATAACAAAAAAAAAACTTACTTCTCTGATCGTCGTCGGCGTTATGAATACACTCCTCTGAAATGCTGTTCTCTCGCCGTTTGTGCATTTTATTCAAAGCTTGTATTTAATATTTCCTAAAACTTAGCGCCCCAGTTGTAACTTATTTCACACCTGTCTAGAATAATTCTGTATAAATCCGGATATGCTTCCAACTTTAATTTAGTTTGAAAATGAGAGTAAACTTGTCGAAACTGCAGTAACAACAAATAAAGCTCAGTGATCTTATCCAAGTAAATACGTGTTGTGTTTTATTTATTTTAATATGGAATTTCACAAAGTAACGGCCGAGAGTGTTAATTATCAGTAATAATACTATGTAGATAGTAATTATATTTAGCTTTAACTCGTTCAATTACTTTTCACAAACTAAACTGTTGATCCCAAAGAATACAGAGCAATGAATTTTGTTATAATCATAAAAACTAAGCAAATTCTTTCGTTTAGCTGTAATACTACTTACTGCGATGTTGAAAACATCAACAATAACATTTCCTTTTCGTGACCTACCACAAAAACATAGACGTACGATTATTTCTTGCTCGATTTTCAGCTGCAATTTTCTCGAATTGTGTAAAACTTTTGTTAAGGACGTTTATGTTCAATCGTTCCCATTTATGGTGATGTATTATTGATTTAAATTCCTGCACTTATTTTATAAACACCCGGTATAATTGATATGAACTGGCTTCTGTAAAGGAGCATTCATTGACTTTTAATACTAGTAGCTTCAAATTCCAGCAATGATAAAACGATTTCCTTGGTTTATGAATGCAAGAGAACAGAGCAATTTTTTATAAAGTTGTTTATTAATCACTTCCACAGTTAAGGGTTAATAATACGGAATCTACGATTTTAATACCATGTATTTTTCTTTGAAATAATTTTAGCTCGCTCCAATTTCAAACTTCCAAGCCTTGCATAAGGCGTCTGACAGCACAGGGCAAAATTATAAAAAGAAAACAAATAAACGAAATCGGCTGACGTCAGTTCGGTTACGGCATACATCAACGTTTTTATTATTAAGTTTAACAGGCCCATCCGAAAAGTTTACATATGTCGTTAGAAAACTCACAACGTAAACGAACGCTTCGCAGGTACACGGGCAAAAATAGCGTCCGTCTGCTTTCCATAAGTTTCCTGGATATTGTAAATTCTTTTCGGTGAATTTGTTCGGGCCCGCTTTTACAATTGTTGTGACACAGCTTTCAAAAATTTACAACAGCCTGCGTTTAATTCGGGCATATTAAATATACAGACGTTGCGAAATGAGGATGCGCCGGGAGGTGGAGATTGATTGAAGACCGAATTAATGATGTAAATTATTTGCTTTCGGTGGATGGAAAAAATCTCGTAAAATTCGAAGGAATACCTCAAATTCTTCCGGACTAACTCACTCAACTTGTATCCTTCTTTTCGTATAATTATGTATTTACGTCAAATGTAAGTCGAGCGAAGGCGGATTGAAAACTAGATCGATGATGTGATTTATTTGTTTAATCAAAAAAACAGATTTCTTGACATCAATTCATAATTTCGACATTTGTTATTTTTTAAGTCAAAACATTTTTAAAAACAACTATCAGATACACGCTAAAAACCACTTGTAAACCTTATGTGCTTTCAGAATGACATTATGCCAGTTTAATAATTTACTTTAATTTTAGTTTATCATTAAGCGTCGGACATTCCTATTCCTAATTCCTAATTCCGGAATTCAAGTCGCCGCTAAACGGCTTTTATGCCCGAGGCACTTTCACCCTCGTGTTCATTGCATCAGAAGCAACCGTTTGATGTAAATTACGTGTGTAACATAACTGCCTTTATAGTTTCTTTCTAATTAATAATTCTGAAAACATAATTCTTTAATGTAACTTTTAAAAAGACTGGCATAATACATTTAATTCATATCAATTATAGCGCCGTCACTGCGAGTTTATTTCGAAATGAATCGGTTATGTAAACAAGTTTTTATATCCAGTCGACCAGAACTGTAGTGGTTACTGCGTGCCGCATAGACTTCTCGGGCTTCGACTGGCTTATTATTTTGTTGTTACAGGACAGACGCGTTAAAGATTAAACTTTTTCTGACTATGATCGCTTCAGCATATTAGTAGTTCCTCGTATATTTAACGAAACCTTCCGCTTAAAATGCGCCTAGGCCTGTTTATCATTAAGTTTAAATATTCGTCTAAAGCCGCGTGTAGACAGTTTGGCCAAGTATTAACGAATGCATGTGGACGAATGATTTCGGAGTTCGTAACTTGAATATGGAATTTTAAATTATTGAAAATGTGCCTCTTATAATGTTAAAGAGATTATGTATATACACAGGGAAAAATACGTAATCAAATTTAATTGCCATTTAACGGTTTTTTTAGTTAACTCCAGGTGTTGGTAAAATTTAATCTCTTTTAACTTAAAGTAGATAAAATATTCTCTTTGTAACAACTTATAAGTAGAAAAATGAATCTATTTATCCATATCCGAAGTTATTTGACCGATAAGGGTGACATGTTGCTTAATTGTTACGAAGAAAAGTCCGGCTTCTAATAAAATCCGGGCGGGGTCTGGTCAACGCTTTCAAAATTCGGTTAATTCCGGGTTTATCCGCTCAGATGGTAACTCCAAAAGTTAATGTGTCTTTTATATGATTGCATTATGTATATTAATTAATAATTAGTTACAGTGCACTTACAACAATGTTTTCAGTTTTAGAAAGCTAACCGGTTTTGAGTTGAACACGTAAGATTCTGTCGATTTTTGGGAGATGATCGCAAGCGGATTTTCTAAATTTACGAAACGTTGTCCAAACTCTTCGAGACGTTTGAAAAAGCACCGCGTTGCGTCGATCTGCGTCACGCTGCGCTGTGATTTACCGTTGCTAATAAAAGAATTATACTTAATCAGATTAATTTCGTAGAGTCGGATCTTTCTGTGTATTGCCTTGGCGATTTATCATAATTTATCGGTTTTCAAACTGTATACACAATCGTAATTGACTGTCTGGGTTTTATAAACAACTTTGATTGTTAACTGAAGACGACAGAATAAGTTCATGAAGCGACTTCTTATAAATTTTGATATGTAGGTACTCATTAAGCATTATTTTTTTTAATTTTCCCATTTTTGTCGCAGATGTACAGGGTTACAATTAATTAAAGGGCTGCCAGAGTATTATCTTTTAAACTATTGGGTGTCCCATAAAGAAAACTTTTTAGATTGCGCAGATTTTATTTAATTTTCCCTTTTTTGTCGCATATGTACAGGCTTACAATTGATTAAAGGACTACTATAGAGAAATCTTGTAAACTATTGGGTGTTAAATAAAGAAAACTTTTTAGATTGCTCAGAATTTGTTCTGAACCTATAGTGCATGGTGCTTCATACAACAAAGTCACTTGCATTTCTAACCTGACTTTAAGTTAAATAAGACATTTAAAAACTAAATGTTTATTATAAACTTTTTACACAAATTCCAGTAAGTCTTGAAAGTAAGGTATTGGAAACAGGTTTTCGGTAATACCGAACACTTTTATACAGTTTAGTAAAACCAGTAATAAGATTTGAAATACCGAAATGTCGATATCGGTATCATCTCACTTAGACCCGGTTTTTGGAAGCGATTAATGAATCGGTTAGTTTAACTAAGAGTTAGAACGTGACAAACTTTATGATTTACGGCACATGTTGTCACATTCTAATCAATATTTAAATCAATCGACCAATTAATCACTTCCAAAAACCGGGCCTTAACGCCTTGAAAGTTATCCTAATTTACAATTTTGACTTTTAGTTTTCATTATTCTTTGTTGATTATTTTCATAAAATTACTTATCTGTTTGTTTTTTTAATAATTATTATTGTTTTTTATTAATGATATTGGCCAAAAAAATAATCGGGCCACTTAAAGAAGTTACACTAAACTGAGATTAAATGAGAAAAAATTAATATAACAATTCACTCGAATTGTTTTAGTGGTCAATTTTATTTGTTAAGTAGTATATTATCACAAAGTTAGAAGATTTATTTTTGTTTTAGCTATTTATTGTTATTTAACAATATAATTTTTGTTTATAAAATGCAATCTTTTTAATCTTAGTTTTAAAGAGTTTTTGTTTCAATAATTTACTGAAAAATAGCTTTTCTGAGAGCATTTTCTGTACCATTTCGTACCCATAACATCATATTTATTTCAATATCGAAATTACGGTATTCCGGTATTTTAAATATAAATATCAAAGAAATACCGGGGCTCAAGTTGACACTGTCTACCTCTTTTCTAGTTTTACTCATAGTCAGCAAATTTTCTAAGATATGAAAAGTTTCATTAGTTACTTGAATTTTATTAATAATCCGCTGTCCCAAGTCAATAAGTCAGCGACAAAATCACAAACGGTTAGGTTACAGAATCTTGGAGATCAAGGAATTTCAATTTGATTCTGTCTCCAAAAAATTATCCAACGGAGTTATTAGATCAGATTTTCTTTAGACACATGTTACATTCCAATTACGGAAATCCTTGAAGTTCTTAGTTTGATTTGCCAACTAGTATGTACTTCCAAGATTAGTTCGGAAGTATTTTTTAAATATCAATTGCATCAACTTTGGAACTTTGTGTAAAAATTTTGTTTTAATTTGTGTACCATACAATTCTCAACACGTTACATAGCTTCTTCACTATATGTAGAAAAAGCTTTCCTATTTTTGACTTTTCGAAAAAAGTGATTGCTCATAAAAGCGTTTGCCTGTCCTAAATCTCATAAAAATTTCATGAGACCTAGTAAAGTCCAGTTGATAGTTCAAAAATGAAAATTATTTTTTGACTTTTTTAAAATATGAAATTTGAAGCTTTTGTTTGTAAAATCACGTCTGGTGATATTGCCTATGACATGAATTAAAATGTCTTTTATCGCAATATCAAAATATTCAATCAGTTCTCTATATTGATGATACAACTATCTGCAATTCTGCTTTTAATCTCATTTACGCACAACTTAACATCAATTCCGCCAATCAGTACGCTAAGGAATGATTCGATGCAAGCAAATTTGCCGTAAATGAAGACAAAACTATTCAAATCATTTTTACCACCAAGTCACAGTGCCTATAGACATAGGACATTTCATTTCAGACTTCATGAATGATTGTCAGTCGTACTTCGTCACACTGCGAATTCTAACTTTACCCTGTCTTTCCATTTTTCCAAAGTTTAAATTTGGTAAAAAAAAACATTGATAGATTTACTACAAACAAAGAAGTTTACTTTCTGGATAGCAGAAAGGTTTGCATTACAGAACCACACAACTTAAACTTAACATATCATAAAACTTGACACGGAAAAATTTCATGCCGTAATAAAACTAACTAATTCATCAAACATTTTATTCTTGGGATGTATATATAAGTTCGTAGAATAGCACTTGATTTATCTGCTTCTACAAATTTGTGCTAGTTATTTACCTATCACTTCATATTTATGCTTCTTATCACACGCACTTTTAGTTAATTAATGAATTAACTAAAGATACATTTCTCCTTCAATTTTAATCTTGACTGGAGCTTCTGTATATACACGATGCTTATTATGCCATATTTTATAAAATTGAAACAGAATTTTCAATTCTTGTCAGCTATCAAAACGAAGTTATCCTTTCCCAAAACACATTTTGAGGTTTTAGGACACACAAAACTTGACTTGTCCTCGAATACTCAAAGATAAAGTTTTTCCTTTTGTGAACCCAATTCATGGACACAGTGTATAATAATGATGAAGAAAATCAAAACACTCTTGGTACTTGGAGTATAATGTACATATACGTGTAGGTGTGTTTTTCCTCTTGTGATCCCAACCCATGGACACATTGTGAACAAAATCGAAAGACTTTCGGTACGTATATAATATACATATATGTGTAGACATGTTTTTTGTTTTGTTATTAAACATTTAGCAATAACATTAATAATAACGTGTTTGTAAATAAATCAGAGATATTTTACTTTAAATAACTAACCAGTATCATTAGTCTTTTCTCACACCTATCTATCTCTCTTCAATACGCAGTAGGGTGCCTTTTCTCTCTCCAACGGCGAATCAAGAAACTGTAGCCCGTTGTTGGGGGAAAAACTCACGGCGAAGGTATCCACCAATGTCCATCTTCGTACTTCGCATGCATAAAGATAAGCCTCAGGTGGATATTAGCATAGCTTGCATCCTGAGCAAATGCCCTCAGGATCATTGGCATAACCGCCTCCAGCACTTCCAGCATGGATATGCACCAAATCATGACCGTTCTTGGGAAGCACAATGCCATCCACTAGGTTAGGTAAACAGTTAGGTGTGTTTCTGACATTTTCTACTCTTCTTCCAAGCTACTGGACGGATACAGAAGAATGCCGTATGCAGGTGGACGTGATAATCTATTCTGCTGACCATTCAGCGAATACAGATCTATCCCTCAGGTATCACAATCTCAGAATATTACTCACGATAATCTATTCTGACGACCATTCGATGATCTATCCCTCAGGTAATACAATCTCAGCAACCTGTATTCTGAATCAACTCTTCAATCACATCTCACTGAATTTCATTAACACACGAACAATCCTATTTACGTGCGTTTTTCGTAAGATACTTTCGGAACTTTTTTTTTTGGTCTCACATTACTCAAGTGTGTTGCTGTTTTGGTTATCGCAGACAAAATAAATAAGGCTCGACCAAGATATACAGATTTATTGACTAAATGGGATTTATACTTATTAATTCTAATTTTTATACAATTATACCACTACAATATACGTTTATGCTAAAATTGGAGTTACAACAGTTTACTTCTCAGGTAATATATAAAATGCAAGAATTCCTAATTTAAACGTGATCCGTTTAAAATAATATTTCTCGATCCAATGCGATGACATCATGACGTTACAATTCAGCGCCTACGGAAAGCGGAAACGCATTAATTATGAATTCACATTAGTCATGTCTGTCGTTATTATTATTCTTAAAACGATGTCCCGATTATGCACCACACGAGTACTTAATTTAACAATCAACAACGCATGAACTGTCAAAAGATTACATAATTTTACATATCATTCGAATTGATTAATGGCTAATCTAGCAACTTGAATTAATGCATAATCAATGGTCGAGTCAGTCCACTAAGTGCAGTTATGTAAACCCTAGGAATTAAAGGCATTTGAAATATCATAGCACCCGAAACTTCGTTTCCACGGTGAGAGTTTCTGAGATAGCTTCTCTCATGAGAGTAAGAACCGAATTCAGAAACACGACGTTAGGATTAGAATTAGTTAGCCTAACGTTGTGTGAAAGAGAGGATTGCCACAACACATATCTTACTATAACTTTTTTTCGAGTTTAGGAAGATCAATACATTTTTATAAAGTATTCATTAGAAAACCTTGGTGTCTTTGTAACTTTTGATATATCTTACCGTTAACCCATCAGTTAAGTTCCTTTTCAGATTATTACGAGTAATTATAAAATCATAAAAATACGCAACTTTTTCCTAAGTTATCCGACTTCGTATCTTTGAAGATAAGTGAGATCCCTATGCTTAAACTTGAAACTTGGACATCCTGTATAAGACACGTTTTATATCAACATAAAGCAACAAGTGGTGATCTTTTGACTTATGAACAAGGTATACACAAATTCACTATTACTTATTTGACTGGTCCTAATGAACTAAGCAACAAGTATTGCTAAAAGATATCTGCCGATATACTATTAACGCGTATGGTTGTCTAAATTTAGAAATCAATCAAAAATATTTATTTCAAGAAATTTATTTTTGTTACTATGAACTTTCTTAAATTCTCTTTAAACTGCAAAGTGTTTATTTTGTGCATTGCTAATTTTTTATACTATTCGCGCCCAAGTTCTATAATCTTGTCAAGGATGCTGGTTATTCTCTTATGTCTACTCCGACTGCAATTGTCTTACTAAACTATGTTTTTTTAATTCGGAGGACCACTTTGAAATTTTGGCATTAAAAACGAGTTTTGTCATTTTTGTCGAGGAAGTTGTAGACTACGTAACGACACCTGAACCTCAAAATTTCAACTTTTGGACTTAGTCCTTATACAGGGTGCAGCGTTTTGAAACGCGGCATAGAAAATCCCATGTTAATTTGAAGGTACTCGGCTTCCCTAATAATTTTACAGTAAAATTCCATGTAGGTTGTCTAAAGTGCTCTTCAAGATGAATCTATCTGTAAAGTTTGAGAATTTTTTATTCGCTCAGTTTCAAGAAAGATCAGCAACGATATTCTATATATTTCAAACCATCAACACGGCCTGGATCAGTAAATGTTAAAAATTACTGGAAAAGCGTTTTCTATCAATCTATTTCAAAATCCAGATTTTACTATCATTGATCAAGGCTGCGCTGATAATTTGATATAAATTGAATTTAGTTACAGAATCTTTTTTTAAATATCTTAATTTCAGCGCATGAAAAATTGTAAAACTTCACAGACAATTTTACCTTGAAGAGTACTTTAAAACACCAGAATGGCAATTTGCTGTAAAATAATTAAGGAAGCCAATATTCGAGTACTTTTAAATTAACATGGGATTTCCTATATTGCATTTCAAAATGTAGCACCTTGTATGTTCTAGCCGTCAACAACAAAAATGTACTGATCCAACCTTTATATACAGCTTTAACTGCACTTAATACTGATGAACATTGCTCTTCGCATAAGGTTACTTTCTTATGCTGGCAGTACACTCTCGCTTCATCTTGCCTCGGCGAGGTGCAGAGACGAGACGAGGATGTGCGAGTGCTATCTCGTCCACTCGGTGAGACAAGAAAATGCAAAAAATACTCTAAAGAGAAACAAAGAAAGAGCCAACCAAGAATAGGCGAGAGTATACTCGATGGTCTTGTGTCTTTTGGCTCACGTATAAAAACTGACTTCGAGGCGAACGCAGACATGGCGAGGCGAGAAGACACGAGGTGAACCAATCGCTTCAAGTACTATTAATATCAAGTAGTATTAACTCTACTGTCATGGTAGCAAGTTCCGGTGAACTCTACCACAGTGGTATGCGTCTTGTCACCCGTCGGTGTACCAGAGTTCAGTTCGCTGGTATACTAGTTGCATAATATGGAACTTTCAAAAATAAACTGATGAAGAGAAGAGGAGATTTTGGTTCAGACATTAGACTTTAAGTAGAAACTCTTATTCCTATTTTCTTTTTCATATAGTAGCGCACGCGGAATAGGTTTAGGAAATCAATTTTATCGATCAATAATACTGTTAATGTGCGAGCAGTATTAGGCTGAACATTCTTTGGATGCGTTTTCATGCGAATTAATTTCGTCAGAGATCGGACGAAAAAGTGCGAATGCTCCCACGTTATTGAAATTTATGGAAAGGCGTCCACTGCATCCAAAATGATTCGTCTGAATTCGGACGAAATCATGCGATGTGCGAACTATCCGAAATAAATGGGAGTTTTCGTAGTTGTTCTGACGAAAGGCACTTTCGATAATTTAATTTGTGATGGATGTTGATAAATTAATTAATACAATAGGTCAAAAAACGCCTTTATGGGATATATAAGGGACATTTAGAGAAAATTGTGGTAGTAAGTGGCAGTTGAAATGAATGCCCGGAGTTAAGTTAAAATCATAACAACACTTTATTATATACAGTATGGCCTTAAATAATATTTATAATGTGCTGATATGATATAAATTACTGCGTATGACTTCCTTCGTGCAATGCAAAAACTTGTCTAGTGGACGATACCACATATGCGAAATCTCACGACATTATTCCTTCGATTTTTGACGAAAATAATTCGGATGAAAACGCGTCCAGAGGACGACCTGCCTTAGGGTAAGTTCACAACGGAGCTCTGATGATAGATGATATTTTCTGCTCGCAGAAGAATAACCCGTTTAATTCTCATTGCTACAATCGCTTATATGAGCGCTTAAAATCGCAGCTCGGTTATGAAGAAAAGCGTTTCAATATGTGTTTCTTTGTGTTCAGTTCTTAAGCAACAATTTATTTTCTTTTTATTCTTGCAGCACAATTTCAAAGCATATCTGTTAACAATTTAAAATATTTGTTGTCATTATATCCACCTCACGTCTGTCCCTTCCTAGGAATTTAGTCAGCTCATTTGCAGCCCCTTGGAATCTCACACTTTTCATTTCATTCCAGTTCACACCTTTGTCACGTGCACGTTTTCTTAAGTTTCTCAACAACGGCGGTGATTAGATTTATAGAATTAGTTTAGTTTAAGTGTATAAAATATAGAAAATAAACTATTATTAAATCTTGATCGCAAAGTAAATACACCAAATCAACAAAATATTGTAAATCTATACGGAGTTACGCCCGTGGATGGTGAACAGGAGCATCACAGCTCACAATACTTTACACCAGCGCTATTAAAAATCTCCGATATTATCTATCATCATAGTTTTGCTGTGAACTTACCCTTATACTGGCTCACGATTTCTTACTTATATTTCATATTTTTCTTTTTTAGTTTGTACTAAATTGTAAATTTTCTTGAACATTTAATTTAAGGGTAAGTTCATAACGGAGCTGTGATAATAGATGGCATTTTCTGCTCGCATAAGAAGAGCCTATTTAATTCTCATTCCTACACATTCACTTATACGAGGGCTTATACTCGAAGCTCGGATGTGAACACAAGCACTTGAATACGTGTTTTTCATTATCAGCGCTATTCGAAATCTTCGCTATCATCTATCATCAAAGCTCCATTGTGAATTTACACTAAGTTAGGGAAAATGTCGCTCTAATTACACGACGCGACGTGTGTACTAAACAGTTATTTTTATTCTAACAATCCCGGCACCCGTAAATAAACGACGAAAGAAAATAAATTTTAATTTTAAACGTCACGTAACTTAACAAGAAGTACTACTTAATAACAGATACTATTGATAAATCTAAAACCTAAATCTCTGAAATTTGTTTAAGAAGTTGAAGTAATTTGTTTCTAAGAAGATAGCCAACATATTCAACTTTGAAGTTTGAGTTAATAATTATTCTTAGTTTTGTAAAGTTGTTTTTTGATCGCACACATGCACACATTTTATTTATCACAGATATTTCCTACAGTAGGTGAAACTCCTGCATGCGAACCACGCCCTTAGAAACATTCAGCTTAAGGGCTGCGAAACTGTCAAAAGATGTCATTTATGGTGAGCGTAGTTGTACTAAGAGATGAAGGAGAGTAAACAAATCTCAGCTATCACAACCGTCTTTGTATTTTTTCACTGTCAGGTATTACAGCCTCATGTTCACCTTGATATTTTCTGTTATTGTTGCTGTCATGAAAACATCTGTCATAGAAACTATCATTGTGACATCGAGACTTATATCAGAAAAAATGAAATAGTTTAAGTGAACACGAAGTCAAAAAGGTTAGAGAACCTGAGTTGTTTCCGAATCCTATCATATAAGTTTTGAGTTATTCAAGTTTGAACTTGTGCAGTTCTGGATTAACGAAGGCCGTGCTTTCGATTTTCAAGACCTTTCTAGTCTAGTCTAGTACAAATTTAGTTAATCACTAAAACAAATGAAAAAAAAAACTGATATTTCTTGAGCACCGGGATTAAGAAAAAGGCAGAAAAATTTATCGTTTATTCCTTACTGTTATGTAAAATGTACATAAAGTAGTGTGATTAACAATTTCTATAATGCTAAAGTGTTCATAAATATTGAAAACTTCCGGTTTAACGCAATATCAAACACATGAACAGATGCAGCTGATTAAAAATCTGTTGCATCAAGATGTCTGTTGACTTACGTCTGAGGAACAAAGTAGACGGATCAAATAAATACGCTACGTACTCAAGGAGATTTATCGGTCGTAACGACGCCGACGTCCTAACCTTACGAGTGCTTTAGTGCTGCCGAGCAGTCTAAATTGCGAAAGTGGAGTCAAATTTAGCCCATATTTTCAATAGACGCCGCGATCTGTCGGACGTGCGCCGAGGTTATTCTAGTAGACGGCGGCATTGACTACTCATCCGACGTTCTCTGCGTCGAATCCTACAAAATTGCAGGCGTCGTTGGACTAGGAAGTGGTTTCTCAGCGTCGCAGATGGCGCCGTTGTCTACCGGGTAGCGCGCCGAGCGAAATCTATTTTGAATGCAGCTAATAAATTCTTCGAATTATTGTTTTTAACTGGCCGGCGCACACATGTGCGAATATAAATGAATTCGTTTGCGCATTACGAATCGCTCGAGAATTTATTCGGATTTTTATTGAAGAAGAGGAAGTGGACGCCGTACTTGGAAGTACTTAGAAATGAATTAATTATAATACTTTAAGAAATGAAATTAGTAATATGATATACTACAAAAAGAATTTTCTTTTCTTGTTTCTAGTATATTAACTATACAGGTTGGACCAATAGTGCGTATTCGGTGGATAGCGCCTATATTAATACAGATTTTTAAAATCTGTTTCTCTATTACCTGCCTGTGATATAGATTCATGATCTAAACTTTGTTACAATGATACAGGGTGTTCGGTGTGGCTGTGTCAGATCAAAGTTGTGTTTTTTTTTAATGGAACGTACTGTATATTATGGCTTATTTCGATTGGTCTTTAGGAGTAGATAAATTTATTATAAGGTTGTTATGTTCTTAAACCTAATAGTTTTTGAGATATTGACATTTCAATGTAAAAAAATGCTATTAATTGATGTTTTACAGATTAGATGTTTATTAAAATTCGGCATTTAAATTTTACAGTAACGTTACATAACCTCTTTGGAACAGAAAACAATTTCCATCTCGAACATATTCCTATTACTTTACACAGGGTGGTTCATAACCCTGATGTTTATTTTACTCGGTTAGTTTAAATGGAACAGCCTGTATTTATTACTGAATTTAATAGGTCTTTGATTAAGCTTTACAATGATATAGAGTTCAGTATGTGTTACACAACAAGCGTACACACAGTAAGATGTCAAATTCGTAGATTCATAAATCAGCAATTATTCCATCTTCCAATGGAATATTTTGTCTATAATATCGTGATTTTAATAAAAAAATCTGTATTGAGACTGTTTGCACTTTTAGTCTGTTAAAAATTTATATTTATTTCATCTGTAACATAATAAACTGTATGCATACTTTTATTTAATACCACCCTAGCTCCAAGCTTTCTGGTTTGTCGCAGAGTTGTAATGGTTGGTAATTATGATCATTAACTGTGACTGCGGCCGTCTTACTACATGTTTACCTTCTTTGCCTTACAAACCAGGGTAAAACAGAAACAACAGTTCGACGCAAATTCCACCAAGTAATAACCCACAAAAATTCCATCTCTCACATAGAACATGCACTGGCAATGGGGATCTAATCCTCGCCTGAAAATACCCCCCACCCCCTTCAAGTGTCAGTTGCGTTGCTTGCGAAACTAATACTTAACTCCTAAAATTTTAGTTTTATCAACACTATCTGATTATTTTAAATAAGACAACACCCAACAACAACAACAATATCAGTAAATATACCAATAAATTTACCAATAAAAATAACAGTAACTAACTGTAAAAATAACTATAACATGTGATTTAATTGTGAATCAATCTCCTTGTATAGAAAACAATTATGTGAAGAGGACCTTGGTTATCATTTTCAAAATTTTCTATATTGTTATTAATGTTAAATCAATTGTTATTATTATTATGGTTATAATTTGACAGAAATTTTCATTGCTGTTGTTATTGTCGTTTGTTGCGCTCCTTAGCGTTACTTAATCTTACTTAAAATAATCAGGCAATGTTGGTAAAATAAAGTTTAAAAAGAAATTAAGTATGCATTTCGTTTGTGATATCATAAATCAAATGAGTGTCAATTTTAACCTACTAGAAATTAGAAACAGACTCAATACAGATTTTCTAAATAAAATCAACGATATTATAAACAAAATATTTCAATGGAAGACGGAATAATGCTGTTTTATGAATTTACAAATTTGACATCTTACTGTGTGTAGGTTTGTTGTGTAACACATACTGAATCCCAGATCATTGTACAGATTGATCAAAGACCTATTAAATTCAGTAATAAAATACAGGGTGTTGAATTTAAACTAACCGAGTAAAATAAACATCGGAGTTATGAATCATCCTGTGTAAAATAATAGGAATATGTTCGAGATGGAAATTGTTTCCTGTTCCATAGAGGTTATGTAACATTACTGTAAAATTTAAATGCCGAATTTTAATAAACATCTAATCTGTAAAACATCAAATAATAGCATTTTTTACATTGAAATGTCAATATCTCAAAAACTATTAGGTTTAGGAACATTACAATCTTATAATAAATTTATCTACTCCTAAAGACGAATCGAAATAAGCCATAATATATAGTACGTTCCATTAAAAAAAACACAACTTTGGTCTGGCACAGCCACACGGAACACTCTGTATAATTTTAACTAATTTTAAATTATGCATCTATATCACAGGTAAGTAATAGCGAAAACAGATTTTAGAAATCTGCATTAATATAGGCGCTATCCACCGAATACGCACTATTGGCCCAGCCTGTATATTAACTATATTTTGATACATTTGGTAGGTACTTTAAATGTTTCAAACGCCCACTTTGTATATTAACTATATTTTGATACATTTTGTTGGTAGTTTAAATGTTTCATTCGCCCACCCTATATATTAACTATATTTTGATACATTTGGTAGGTAGTTTAAATGTTTCAAACGTATTTGCTACACTTGCTGCATCGAATTGAAATACCCAAATATACATATTAAGAGTATATTTTATATAATATTCCGTAAAATACAAAAGAAGTCAAGAACATTGTATTCAAATAAGGTACATTTTTAGGAGCAGGGTTTCTGTGATACCTATAATTAAACAATAGTAACGATGTGCTTGATTTAATTGTTACATTGACGAGGCATGGTTTCATCTTTCCGGGTAAATTCGTTCACAAACTGCGAGAAGTTGGGATGCTGAAAATCCTCATGTCTTCATTTCCTTATGTCTATCAACTTTTGATAATTGGAGTCGACTCTTATACAAGTTTGGAATAGATACACTCGAAACCGAAAATTGTATTCGTACTCCAATAGTACATACCACCATAGTATAAATAAACTCAAAATTCAAAACAAAACAGATTTATAGTAACAATCGACATGGCCTGGCGTTTTTGCAAATAAAAAATATTTTAGGTAATATTGAGCTTGGTGCTTATTAAGCTCTACATTTTATGCTGTTGGCGTTCAGAAGCTGAACATTCTGAGGTACGGATTAAAATATTTAAGGAAGGCATGAACTTGTTGATCAGCATTACATCTGAAAATAAATAAACAGTTCTAAGTACGAATGAAAATATGTTACAATTGGACACATTGGTAATTTTTTTATACATTAACCCATTAAGGGTTAATGTATCAAAAAATACAATCTATTTATTGTATATTGTAGATATTATTATTAATAATTACTATTATTGATACAAGTTATTGTGATTTTAACATAGAAAGGTACATATTCTGTTATCATAGCCGATTTTTATTCAAACGTACTATTTTTTTCTAGTTCCTTTACAATTTCAGTAATGGTTTGTAGCATTGAGTCCAGTAAGACTACTTAAAACAAATCAATAATAATTTTTAGGAGTATTTAAGAACAAACAATTTTTGTCAGAAATGGCAGGGTTTGCGTATTTTAGATGCAATCTGAATTTTTGGAAATATTCTAATAGAGAATTTGTGATATAATAATAATAATGATATTGTATATCTTTTCTTTCTTTCTAAACGTATTCGCGAATGAGCAAATAAAACACCGACATCCTACGATCGCTTTTTGTCCTCATATTGCAGTCGGATAGCGAAACTGAAGCGGATTTGCTCCTAATAAGTCCCCCGTGCAAGGAGGCTATGCTTGCTGTCAAAGCATAGTGAAAGTTTTAAAAAATTTAGTTGCAAATCGTTTTTGATTGCAGTGAAAACCTCGAGCAGCCTCTGTACAGCTGTTTCAGCCCTGTTTGGGGCTTTATCACCAGAGACGTAGCTCGACATTCTCACTGCAAACCAAAAACGACTTGTCCAATTTATTCGCAATTGCGATGTAATAGTGATGAACAGATAAAACAGCGACATCCTGCGATCGCTTTTTGACCTGACATAGACTGATAGACAAACTGAAGCGGATTTGCAGTGAGAATGTTGAAGTCTCTGCTGATGAAATCCCAAACAGAGTTGAAACAGCTGTACAGAGGCTGTTCGAGGTTTTCACTGCAATCAAAAACGATTTGCAACTAAATTTTTTAAGTATTCGCGAATATTGAGAGACACCGTATAATAAGTTTCCGATAGTGTCAGGTTTCCTCTTCGAGTAACAGTACCTACTATTAAAGTAAAAATGTAATTTTTAAACCTCGTAACAAACGGTAAATTCAAAAATTATATAAGTAAATGAACGTGTATCGAAAATATTTATTAAATATTAAATACCACAGTTAAGAATATTTATTAATTGATCTATTTTTAAGAATGTTATTACAAAAACCGGTTAATAAGTTCGTAAACAATTACTAATATACATATTTGCTCCATTTAGAAATAGACTAATTTCCTCTGCCGGATCTTTTTGTTAAAGAGACCAAGCACGTAAAATATGCAACCACTCTCGGTCCGCAAAATAAAATGCCAACGTGTGAAGTATTTAAATTATTTGCGGAATTCCCGGCAGAGGGAAATTTTAAATGGAAATTGAAGGTCCTTGGTCTTGTTTCGCTTTTGTTGTTGCTAATGAGTTCGTAAATTTCTAACAAAAAAAAAAATTCAGTCGTGCCTGAATACCAAAGTGTAATTTGTTGAATTTGCATTGCCCAATTATTTTTCTCTGTCAAGTAAATGTTCCTATACATATGTTATTACTGATTGATTTTCATTGTAATTATAAAAATATGATTAAAAATATTTGATCTAATCAGAGGTCATAAATTAAGTTAAATAAAGTACCATGTTTCTCTTAACTATTTGGTTGTAAGATTCTTTATATTCTTCATTGATTAAGTCAAATGCATATAACTTTATTATACAATATGTCTCAACAGTAATATCTCGATAACTACCTGCTGAGGATACCAAAAAGTTTTATGACATTTTTGTTTAAAATTTGATAGATCTACAGCACAAAAGTCTATTTATCTATACAGGGTGGATCAAAACATTGGTGGTGGATTCAACTTTTTATTTCAAAAAAGACACCTTATACACGATCTCAAATTTAGAATGACCACTTTTTTGCATATCATAATCTATTCTTAAATGTAATCGTTCTGGAGGTACTTATTATTTTATCTAAAAACTGCCGCTTTCATTTTATTTGTTCTTAATTTATTTAGTTTTAACTGTAAGAACCTTATGATACAATGAAATTTTTGTAAAAAAATTGCAAAACAACGATACACTTCTCGCGAATATCAAGAATTATTGATGAAATATTCTGTTTTGAGAGATAATATTTTAGAGAAATACTTAATTTGATATCCTGAACGCGATGCCATGTAAAAAAAAAACGTCACGTTCCACTTTTCTCACATTTCTCCGAATAGAATAGAGCAAGGAAAGTCCTGAAATTTTTCTAATTTAAGCTACTTCATTTTCCGTGAATTTCATTAGTAAATTATTCAGCAAATAATAGGCTTTGGGAAATGATATTTTAGAGACATAATTAATTTGACATCTTGAATACGATGTGATGATAAAAAACCTAAAGTTAATTTTAAAAAGTTGAAAACAATTGAAAGTACCATAAAATCGAGGAGGAAAGGTCTTAAAATTTTTCTAATTAAAGTTACTTCGTAAAAATACAAATAAGAAAGTTAGCTATTGTAGCAGCCTTCCATGAACACTCTGTATAATGCGAGTATACATATGAATATATAAGTATTAGTGCCGAACTACCCAAGTTATAGAGAGTACAGCTTAAGTATAAAATATAAGGAAAAGGAGCCCGGTGATAATACTTATTTATTTTTAGTTTTGATTAAGGCTAAAAAGATTGAAAATTGGTGGAACACCCGACAGAGAATATTACTTCTTATATGAGCTCTTTTCTGAAGACTCTATTAGTATATTCAGCAATAATAAAAAGGCTGTCATGTACTTTAAAATAATGAAAAATATGTTGATTATCGGTGCGGAAAAAAATTTGATGAATGTATCTTCGTTTGAAAAATTAAATTTCCTGATTTGGGCCTGGTTTTTCCATCACAATTGAAGGAGTCAGTACAAAAAGTCCATATTTTACATTTTTAGATAACCAATGTTAAGTCGATAAATTTACCAAACAACAACAGTAACAATTTCCCTAATCCCCGGAAATAACTACTTCTTGATGCGAGTGTCGCATGAAAAATTATTTCAGTATCAAGTTCTGTTATCCTGATTTACCAAATATGTCGAAATACACCTGTTTTTATTTTATTATATTAAATTGTTATCCGGATTTTGTCCGCTACCGTAGCTTCTTTTTGTTAAAATTTAAATCGTTATAACATATGCTCTATTTTTTTAATTGTTTATAACGTAAGTTCCAGGTCTCAGGTACAAAATGGTTTTTACAATGAACACAAAGCTTACATCCCGGAATATTACTTAGTACTGCACAAAAGTCGATGAAATTTGAACATACTAATATATCTCTTCTAAGTTAAAACATGAGTTCTTTTTCGCACAAGCAACTGAAATTTGAAATTTAAAGAGTCACACGTTACTTTTGAAAACAAAATAAAAAAAAATATTCTTCGTTGATATGTTTCTATCTCTTGTAAATGATTGACATTACTGAAATTCAGTGCAAAAAATGGCTAAGTCCAAAAAAATTTGTACTATTTTTCAGGACCTAAATAAATTTTCTAAATTCGAACATTGGCTTTTTATAGTACACCGTTGTATCTCTGTGTCCAAAAAAATCAAATGCCTGGAGCAATGAATAAAAATGTAGGAGTATATTGAAATATTCAGTTCGCAATAGCTCGAAAACATAAAAGTGTAACTTAGCTACTTCTTGCACATCCTTAGATACGTATTTCGGCAGCTAAGCTGCCATCTTCAGTACGCTACCAACTTAAAAGCTCTGAAAAGATCTAAAAACAACCTAATCATGATTTTATTACGTTGATTAGGTTGTTTTTAGATCTTTTTAGTCAATTATGCACCAATTAGTCAAGCGTGTTAAAAATGTTCTTCCTTCTCCTTTTACGTAAATGTACTTGTACTGTAATCTCGCTGATAGTTATGAAAGTATTACTACTTACGATCCATGGAAAATAAATTTTAGAGTAAATTTTTATAAGTCTATTAAAAATAATATGGAATAAGAAATTACAATTTGGTTATACCTCGCTTTTAATTTGTTCGGCAATTACGAACCGCAGCTTCTTGAATTGCACTAAATTTTAACTTAAAAATACTTAAACTTGTAATTACTTGCAGTGAAGTTAATTTAAATTGTAAACGTTTTAACTAACCAGCTGATCGCAGCGGTTGATTTACGTCGCTCGTCTTCAAGATCAAGTAAAATATTGACCCTGGCCTTCTTCGGCTTCGGGTAATAATTGAAGAAGCGGCCGCGTTCCACTTTAGCTATGCCAGCAGTTCTCAAACGGTTTAGTGAAAATCTACCACTGCATTTTTCTTGAAAACTATTAAATTTTTGTTAAGAACATATGAGTTTAATCGTTGCCATTTATTGTTGATATATTACAGGTTTAAATATTTGCACACAGTAAAAGAACACCCTGTATACCAAGGGTGCGAAGATATTGCGCGTCGAGGGAGAAAATGAAGTGAAAAATCTTTGGACCCGACTTTTTCCGCTACCAGCACATATATTTAATATAATTTTTCTAACCGCTTTTACATTCACAACAGTTAAATGGAATTTAGTTAAAAATACTGTTTAAAAACAAATAGTCTGTCAAAACGAATAAATAGCAGCTAATTTGTATTGACATTTATTGAATGAAAACATTTAACCTCCCCAAGTTCGTTAGTCTGCAGCGCTCTTCGCTTTCGCTAGCCAGGCTCACACGCCCGCGAATAATAATTAATATCTCTCAAGAGTTCTGATTAAATCCCTCCTGAAAGTTTAGTTATTTCGTTTTAACATGCACGTGCATTATTTTGAAGTTAAGATTGTTGTCGTCAATGTCAAAAAGTGATAGATATCATGTCATTATTAACTAGTAGGAGAGAAAAAAATATTATTAGGCAAGGGTCAGAAAATCAATTTCTCCATTTGGAAATAATGTACATAATAGTATATTCTAGAGCAGGTAGCGAAAAGAATATATTAATTGTCAACATATACATTGTATGAAGCATAAATTGTGATTGGTACCAAATGAAACAAAAGTTATTCCACGTTGAGAGATTATATTTTTTCTCTTCAAAGCGGATTAAGAAAGTCGTGTTATTGTCTGGTTTTATTTGATTATATTTTGTCTTTGCAGTGCTTTAATTAAATAATTCAATATGCTTTAAAGTCTGTTAATGCTATTTTATTACATTATACAGTGAAGGTCATTAAATAAATGCAGCTAATTTTTTTTTATTAGTTCTTAATTTTAATTCTTATAATTATCCTGAATAAGTTATTAAATACATAGCGAAATGGCGTCATAATTCTCAATTATTCCGTGTCCGTACAAAAATAATTATATATTTTCTCATTTATTTTTTCCTATTGCTGATTACAGAAATTCTTTGTTCTGTGTGTGTTTAATTAAATAATTTATTATAAGTATGTTATAGTTCTTTAAAATACTTTGATAGAACATTACAATAAAAGTATATAATTGTAAAATTTTTAAATAAGTTTAATGCTCAAACTTAATATTGGAAAATACAGGGTTACAACTAATTAAAGGGCCACCTTGGGGATCTCGTAAACTAAAAGAGATAGATACAAAGACGGTTAAATTACAAAAAAGTTGCGCTATTTTAGAGCCTATCAAAATATAAAAAAAAATCTTTTTTACCTTCATTCTCAAATATCTTCAAAAAACTGAAAATTCTAATTTTCGAAAATCTGGAATATCTTCCTGATTTACTAAAATAGATTCATGAAATTCTATATTTTTATATTAAATTCGATGAACAATCTGTTAGAGTTCGAAGAAATAGGTTAGGATTGACAGTTTCGCAGATAAAACTGTCAACTGTCTTTTTTCTTATGGACATTATCTTGGGTATTCATGCAAAAACAAAATCTGAATAAGACCATACGACAAACTTATGCTTTTGTTTTAAAACAAAATACCAAGATACCACAAAAGATTTTGGAAAAAAAACATATCTAGTATATGCGGATGCGTGTAAATATTCACATCTAAAATTATTATTAAATTAAGAAAACTTATTCGATTATGGTACTTATTTACATAAAAGAATTACTTTTTAACTAAAATTCTCAGTAACCTAATATTTTGTTTTTAACAAAAGCATAAATGTTCATATGATTCACAAATTATTTCTGCTTCACCTGCTATGAATATCTAAGGTAGCGTCCGTAAGAAAAGAAACAATTGACAGTCTTATCGACGAAATTGCAAACCTAACCTATTTCTTCGAACTGCATTAAATTGTCCATCGAATTTAATATAAAAACACCGAATTTTATGATTCTATCTTAAGAAATAAAGAAAATATTCGAAAATGAGAATTTCCAGTTTTTGGAAGATATTTCAAAAACGAATGAAAATAGAAAAGATTTCTTGCATATTTTTTTAGAACTCAAGATAGCGCAACTTCTCTGTAATTTAACCATCTTTGTATCTCTTATTGTTTACGAGATCCTCATAGTGGCCCTTTAATTTGTTGTAACCCTGACCACAATTTAATTTCATTTAGAATAGGGATTTATACACAGAAACTAAATTTCGTAGGCATACCTTTAGCAGTATATGAATTATTTAGGTGTTACCATTCATTTCAGGAAAATCGTCAACTTGTAAAATGATATGATATGGTCAAAGAAGAGGAGGAAAATTAGAAAAAAACTTATTTATTGAAGTACTTTTCTTCTAATCACGTGTTAACGGTTTTTCTGTTAAAATTCTTTTAGGGATTTATGCTTGCTTGTGGCTTTGTGTAGCGAAACTATAAACAAACTTTTGTCCCAATAAATTCAAGTTGTTAATTGCCTCTCTACTTATTTCCACGTCAAACGCCGGCGCCGATTAGTCATTCGTTATAAATTACTTGTTCCTGAACATGTGTGGTATGAGTCAGGAAGAAATAATGAGAGTGAAAAGTAAGTTCGAGCAGAAGGAATAGTCATCGAACAAAACTGAGATTCAAACAGGTGAAGGTCTCTTATAGAAACGCTGAGATTCAAACAGATGAAGGTCTCTTATAGAAACGTGGAATGAGGGAACTAAGAAGTAAATAAATATTAAATAAATGCATAAGATACAAGATATTCAAAAGTGCATTAAAAATTGATAGGTAACTAAAAAAATTATTAACAATAATTTTTCAAGTTACGACACTTCGTAAATAATATATAAAATCATTATTGCTGATAGATTTAATAAATAGATCAGTACCACAGACAGTTGTTGTCTGTGTAAGTACTAAGAAAAATATTAAAATATTTTAAAGTAATCAATTTTCAACAGTTTAGAACAATGCAATGAAATTTAACCAAGAAATAAAATAAAGTTTACCAACGAAATAAATTAGAAATTTTGTTCCGAAAAAAGCGATCGTAGGATGTCGCTATTTTACCTGTTCATGAAATAAATTAGGTACTAATGATAGAATGAACAAATAATGTAATAACGACACAATGTAATAATGGGGAAAAAATGAAAACAAACATAATACAAAATGTAAAGAAACCTTTTCCAGAATTTACCAAATTGAAAACAATAACACTGGGACGGGATATATTAAACTTGATAAATAGTTTAAAATAGTATACCTGTTCCATTCTAAATGAAATTTATACTAGATTTTGCTAACTTTATAGTAGGTCTCACCGATGGCTACACTTTACATAAATTGATTAATAGCATGTTGCTTAATAATAAATGTGAAAGCTATTGAAATATGGATTCACATTTATAGTGAATAGCTTGAAGCGTTATTCAATAGTTAAATTAATGTGCTGCTGTTAAAATTTCATTTATATATATGTGAATACGTCAGATTCTGCAAAATGAAACCATTATTCTTTATTTTATTATCACCTTTTCATTTCATTCAGAAGTACTGTTTAAATTACAGCTCCTGAAAGCCTTTCTGCTTTTTCAAAAGATAGATAATGTATAACGTATTTGAATTTATTCTTGGAATATCGTCACAAGTATTGTTAGTTTTTCTTACCATTGTAAAACTGGGTCGCTTATGTATTTCTAGGAATACGCACGCAGATGCGTAATTGTTAAGGACAGGCGATTTTTTTTCAAAATTGTTTATTACCGAATCCCACGAATAAACCGTGAAGCGCAGAAAAAACAAACAGGTACGAGTGAAAGAAAAGCGGACGCATGCGTAATGGATATCTGAAAGATTTATGAGAAACTATCTGTTGCATTGCCGCAAACAATTTATTTTTGAGCGGCTGTTTCAAACAATGCGATTAAACTTTCCAATTCATCGCTTTTGGTTTTATTAACATCCGCTCTTACGTATTACGTGGAATTGTTAACAACGACTTTCGTGTATACATAAAGGTTTCCAGTAAAGTGAATAAACAGGATTACTAATTTGTTTTGATATCACTCTTCATTATGTTATTTGTGGTTCTGCCTCATGAATTGGGTATACTTTGACATTGTTCTTAGCTCAACATACAGATAAGGCAAGTTCGATTTTAAACATAGTAAGCTTTTTTGATTGGTATCGTAAACGTTTGTGATCTGACGTAAGCTGGAAGGTGGTAACTTATCTACCATCTTTGGGGGATGGTAAATAAGCCTCTGTCCTCTTGAACGTTTGTAGATGTCTGGTAGATTCCGGTACAGGAAGGATAAAAGATAATTATTTAATTTTTACGTGAAAGCTACAAAAATTATTTGAATGATAAATAATATAAGATACTAAAATGTCGATCCGTTACCATCTATATCTCTCTTTGGGTCACAGAATACTTAGTTAAATGCCCTCGGAGGGTATCCAGCGGCCTGCTGCGTACATAAGAGCGTGATTAGTAGTATTTATTTCTTTTTCACTTTTATAGTGTGTCCGCTTTTATAGTGTGTCCGCATGGATCATTTCAAAGTGAAGACTTCCACAATGATTATAAATACTTTCAGGTTTAATTACTGAATGAATTTAATGATGTCTGGAAATTATTCACGAGGTAAAAATTAAGATTTTTAATTTAATTAAAATTAAGCTTTGATTTTTCTATTCTGCAGGATGTTATCGAATAAGATGGCATTAATTATACCACAGTCGACATCAAAATATTACAATTTAACCTAATTTATCTATGTACAAAATCTTTGGTTTGTGAGGTATAACCTCCTAAAGAGGTAACTTGAACGGCATATTTTCTTAAATATCTCTGATACGGTTTGAGGTAGAGCGTTGAAATTTGACATGCAGGACAAGTGAAATATAGGTTTCTTATTGTCGCTTTTCAAAGAAAACCGAAACCAAAATTGAAAAGTTCGAATAAAATTGCAACAGAAATGAACTAAGTTCCATCTTCGTCAGTTTAACCGTTTTTTAAATTTCGTAAAGCTCTAACTTGCCTTAAATCAGTAGCTAGAATTTTATCTGCGTATTTTATAAATGTCAATGTACCATACATAACTGTTGCATAGTTTTTTTTTTCTCAAAGTATGTTTTCAAGTTGCTTTTATAGGTTATGGCTCAGAAATGAAAAATTTTGCATGCAGATAAATTAGGTTAAATCCTAATGTTTTGACCCCGCATATACGTGATATAATTATTGCCATCATATTCGATAACACCCTGTATAGACAGGTAGCAACTAACTTTATGGAAAACCTTTTCTCCTACTCTGACCTGATAATTATTTCGTTCCACTGTATAAGAAACATGATGGCTACCATAAACTGTAGCATTCTTTAAGATAGCAGGGAAATTCGAGCCAGGCAATCGGCTAATGATGTCGGTGACGGCGGAGGACTTTATAATCGCAGTAAATCCTAAGTGTGTCCATAAACGCCGCGTTATATTTAAAGCAGATTTAGATTAACGTTATTGTCAGTTGCGTCACTGCTGCGGCCGTAATTTATCGGGCATGTGATAGAAAGCTTTCAAATTTATGTCGACTGCTCTAAAGTTAAACCGCCTTTAATCCGAAATAGCCATGCGATATGTTCGTTTTTGTAAAACCTGTACAGCCTGATCGGCCGTGGCATACATCTGACTACATTACTTTTAGAAAAAGCAAGTTTCTTTGTTTTACCATTTATTGCACTACATTCAACAAACTCAAAATACATCGTCCTATTGCTAACCCGTGCAAGTGAAACTGTTTGCGTAGTCTTTACTGAAAATGACAATGTTTAATAGTTTTGTAGTTGTTCGTGTGTTATTACCAAGGATATGGATTATGAATTCATTTCACAATGGAGCAGTTGTACTATATCAACTTACTGCATGTTCACGAATGACGCGTGGCTGTTGACTGAGGAATTCTTTTACAGCCTTTTGTACTTCTACGTCCGAATTAAAATGCTTACCTACCTTTAAACGCTTTTATTAGTGACGCAGAGATACGGATATAGGGTACATGAACTTTTTTTATAAGATTTTATTTGAAAGTAGGTAAAAATACAATAATTTAGATATATTTCTTTTTTTTCATAAATGAATCTTAAAGCCGTAAAAAATTAAAGAAATTTGAATTGATTAAATTCCCGCCAAAACGCACATTCTGACCGTGTGACGTCAATGTTCATATGTTGTCAAATCGTAATCAATATCAATACGAACACTTAAAACTTATTACAATAAATAGTAAAACATATTATCAGTATTGCGCTCTGCTATAATGTAAAAATACCTGTGCAAGAACTCCGATTAAATTATTTATGAGCGTTTCACAAAATTTAGTGTTACCAACCTTACTTCTCAATGGCGAAAAGTTCCCGTTTCCACCACAAGTTTCTCACCAACAAAGTAAAGAAATATAATAATATCTTTAAGATATTCACTTTATAATTGTTGCTTAAATTAAAACTACATTTTTCAGCACATATTAAGAGCAAACATTCAAACTATTTGACAAGGGCCTGCATATAACACAAACGTCAAGGACAATGTATGAACACTGACGTCACAACGAATGGGAAGCCTTTCGAAACCACGTGATTTATATTTGAATATTTTCTATTTTATTTATTAATTTAAGAGAATAATAAATAGAGACATCGTACAAATTTGGTGTTTTCGCGTGTGTTATTGACTATAGTCTCGATTAGAGAGCTTTAATTAATAATTTTATATCATTGTCATGTACCTTATTGCAAGATGATAAATCTGAGCTGTAGGGTGGATGCTCTAAAATCCTCCATTTCTTTTTTTACTGCCTTGGCGACATGAGGCCAAGAATTGTCGTGAATTATAATGACGCCACGTGAAATAGCATTTGCATAGATATTCACTCTTTGTTTTTTAAACTCTATCAGTAGTGGTCCTTTCTGGTCGAAAAAAAAAAATTAAAAGTTAAACGTATTGAGTCGGACATAGAAGTACAAAACGCTATGAAAAAATTCTTCAATTAGCAATCACAACAATTCTATGATCAGATCATGATGAATTGTGGTGCTAATGATTTGTGAATATACATATTTCTGAATAATTTTGTTGTCAACCAAAGATGAGTTTCAATTGAACAAACCTCGCATTACCGGCGAAAATGTTATGAAAATATGGTTGCAGCGAGAGGTGGTAATTTTGCCCAACGTGATGTTCCATACATAACACCAAGGTCTCAATAATTGGTCAATATTAAGAAAACCGTTACATTACATGTGATTCTATTTCATAAAAACCTTGTTCAACTTCTTTTGGTCCGCCTAGTATAAAAGAATAAAATTTTATTAAACAGATATTATTATTTCTGTTTCAAATCCAATGGAATATTTTGGATTTGATCAATTATATTCTGAAGATTTGAGACAACGATTTTTTTTAATATGATCTCATAATCGCTGATATTGATTCTTTCTTTGGTTTGATTTTATCGAAACAATTGAGAATCGGTCTGTATTGTTTTATAATAAGATACAATCTAATTTTTCAATATATGTCCAAGTTTTATAGTCCAGACAGACACTTTTTACCGGCAAATCATATTTCGAATGTATACATTAATAATATTATTAAATATTTGAATATTTAATGGTTAAATATTCAAGTTATACAAAAAAACATTGGTATTTATTTGTTCCACCACACTACTTGGGGGTGAATATTTGATGTATATTTCGGCGTCTAGACTATAATACTTTTGAGGTAAGTTACATTGGTTTATTAAGAGACTCCATGGATTGATAGTTTGTTGATTTACGTCTTTTTCATATAGTACCTTATACCGTACGATTTTTTAAATCTTAGGTAAAGGCAGGCTGTGAAAAACAAAATTCATGTCTTAGCGTTATTCATCTGTATTCATATATTGACGGCTGTCACATTAATTATAAATTTACTAGCCAATACAACAATTTATTCAAAGTGGTTTTTACAAAACTTTAGAAGGCATTCATAATAGAATCATATTTCCGCAGTGGTGTTGTTAATCAAAATGGAGAATAGATTTACAACGACGCTCACCTTAAATGATACCATTTGACAGTTTCGTAGCTCTTACGCTGAATGTTCTTAAGGGTGTAGTTCGCATGCACGAGTATCGTTTAAGTTGAGCGTCGTAGTACCTACTCTGCAAGTCAATGTCTGGAAGAGTTTCGCCAAAAATATCCAAATGAGATTTTTGCAGACGATAATTTTTATGATGCCCAAGTGTTCATGTGTTTCGTGAGACCCCCTTACATCCACAAAAGATAGGAGATTGCTTTTGGAGCCTCTCGAAGACCATTTAGTGGGCCCTATATTTTTTTATGACAGTCACTGCTCAACTATATCAGGAAGAGATTTCAGGCACATGGTCCAGCTTCACGACGATGAGCTCCATAGCTCCATAATCAATACTTCCAACAAGATAGAGCTACAATCTGAACTGCTGCTGCCAGTATCAATTATTTACGTCAGTTTTATGATAACAAAATCATAACCTTATCTTGCAATCCAGAATATCCCCCGAAGTCCCCGAAATTGATTCCATTGGATTATTTTGTTTTTTCCCATTTAAAAAACCCAATTTTCAAGAATCTTGATCGTAATGATGAACTAAAAAGTAGGATTACAGAAAAATACCCTAAAATTACACCAGGGTTTTTGACAACATGAAAAATCGGGTTGCATTGTATTTGCGAGAAAATTTTCAACATTTAATTGTAGTTTCTTTTCTTTTTATTAAAATTGCTTTCTTATTCTTGATATTTTAACATAGCACGTTCATATTGACTAGAAATGAATGATTTTCAGCAATCTCAATGACAGGACCGACACTGACAATAAAAATTTATATATGAGTCAATTTACGCTATACGTTTTGCCATTCAAAGCCTCCCTTTATCTAAATTTTTTTAAATCATATGGCATTATTCGACCGTGCCAGTTGGGGATGGAAATTTGATATACATTTCGGCGTCTAGATTATAACGCTTTTGAGACACATGTTACGTTAGCACTTTAGGAGACTCTACAAATTGATAGTTTGTTGAATTGTATCTTCTTCATAGAGTACCTTATATTATTGGACCATTGACCATCAATTATTTTTCTGTATAAAAGTTTTCCTGTGTCTTTTGTAATTTTCAGAAATCCTTGCTCTAGGACTGCTTGAGTAATTCCTTTTTTATTACTTCATTTGTGGATGATATTTTTTTCTTTCTTATTCCCTTATTGTATTCTATTTTTTCTTGAATACGAATACTTTAACGCATTTTGAATAATATAGATTACGTATAAGAGGATATGTGTATAGGCTTAATCAGAACCTTACTAGCATTAAAGTCAGTAGCTTACAATTCAGTTGCCCGCTCTTTCAGTTAAAATTTAAACTCTGGTTAACTCCATAGAAACGATTGTTATAATAATTCCGTGTTAAACAAACCCCGAGTAAAGTGAATGCGGAATGGCACAAAAGGGACTTAACCAACCAATTTTTTTAGTAAAATAAAGAAAACAAGAATAAAAAAATTGTCAGTACTGTTTGTTTATTCATTATTTATAACGAGTAAGGAAATATATCGAAGAGTTTTCTTTTCAGTAGGTTTTACATATCTGAAACGAGTTTGTATATTTTCAGTTTGCTTTTATGTCTGTAATAAACGTCGTCTTAAAAATTTATGCTTTAAATCTATGTGTAGGAATATGAATTTTTATATTTAAATATACGGTGTAGTTTTACTTAAATGACTTTTTAATTTTATTAGCATTTAACTCGGTTATTATTTCGTCTTGCTGATGGTACGTTAAATATTAATAATTAGTGATGCTCTTTCATTGTTGCATAATTTCGAGACTTCAAAACAAAACAAACAAAAAATCTGTAAAGTAACTTGCAGTTGCATTGATTATTTATTGTTTTAAACTTTATATTTAAAACATGTGCATTTTTATTTTTTATTTTACTTGGCGGTTTCATTTAAGTTTTCTCACGTTGCTTGTTGGTTTCCTCAAAAATTCCTTCAAAAAGCCAATAATATTATAGTAGATCTAACATAAATATACAGTCGAAAGAAATTATTATATTCGTCTGGTTGATGAATACTTTAAACTTCTGATAAGCATATCTTTAATTGTTTGTGCAGTAGGCTCTTGGTGAAACATTTTGAATAAATTGTGAAACAGTTAAATACAAGTGTTCTTTTATTGCAATTTGATAAGCATGTTTATGTTTTAAGAAAAATAAATAGAGATATGTATGTAGAAGAAAAGAAATGCTTCATTCCTTTCCAGAGCTTATTATTGTACTTTAGCTAAGTTTATTCCTTGTTTTCTTCTGCCTCTTCTGTGTAGTCTTTAAGATTAAGCTTCAAAAATATTTTATTGCCCCGCATTATTGTCTTGTGTCTATATTTATATTTTTTACTGATTCACTTTTTCTGAGGTCTTTATATTTGGCACACCTTTCAAATCGTCTGAGATTATAATAATGATTAAATTATCGGCTATATGTGAACTTTTAATTTCTTCTTTGTTTGTTTATATTTGTGCAAACAGCAATATCTTTTCTTTTCTTTTTTCCTCATAAAACACTTTTAATATTTCTCATTTCTAACTTTCCTTTTTTCTTCAACTCTTCTTTTAGTGATCTCATTTGCATATCGTCGGAGGTCTGACAATACTTGCTATCTGACAGTTTTCTAGAGTCTTGTTATTATTTTTCTAAGTTAAAATTGTAACTTATGTTTATTTATTATAAAAATTTAAAATAAAGGAAAGCGATGAAGATGCGGTATTTTTTATTTAACTGATTAGTAGATTTCTAAAATGTTTAATGCTTTAAGCGTACTTTTTAGCTTTTATCAAAAAAGTCGTATCATCATACTTTGTCTGTTCTGTGTATCACATCTGATGTCTTCCTGTTACTTTTAATAAATTATTCTTTGTGTAGACGATCCTGTCTGTCATTCACAAAGTGCCTTACAATTTTTTCGCACACATTACTCTTTTACATATTGATTGATAACATAAACAACGAAAAAATGAGAATCTTTTAATCGGATTATAAAATAAACTGGATGAGTCGAATATTTGCGAATTGAAAAATACTAAAGTTCCAATAAATATTTTAAAATATCTATCACTACTGCTGTAAGGTTTTAACAATTCTTCACAGTACACAAGACGTTGTATACACATATACGTTAGAACTAATAAATAATTTTTAAATTCATATCGCACGGAAACGTGGTTAAAGAGAACTTATTGGCAACGTTTTTTTTTTTACTTTTTCAAAACCTTGACCTGTCGTGCTATAACTTTTCTGTGAGCCTTGCGACAGAAGGTCTTAATGGTGAGATTTGCCTGCTGGAGATACATCTTAGCTGCTGAATGTTAAAGACAGCAGCTTTCATTTAAATTGGATATGTCTTTGTTTTGTATTGTCATTATTCAAACAAAAATTCTCTTGTTTTTAAATTTACGTCATATTGAATAGTTGCTCTATCGAAGTTTTTCATTCTAGACTTTAGGTATTGAGGTTGCTTGCTAAGGTGCAGAACAGTTAGTTTCTTTTGTCCAGTAATGCCTGCACGTTAATACTGATAGATAAAAAGTAAATGCGGAGAAATTTGAATAATACTCTTTTAAAACGTGTTTCGGCATGTTAGGCGAACATGAAGCGGAAATATTAGTTAACCGCGCAATCTCAACGACCAAGTACTAAAAATACCAAAACTTCCTTGAGTTCACATTCGTTTCTTAATCGGCCCACTGATGCTGCAATTTAAGCCTATCGAATATGTGGAAGTACTAATTCCTGTTTCACCGTGCCTACGTCTATAATTCAAATCTGAACAAATTGTAAAACTTGGCATGGGGTGAGTAGGAATTTCTTTGACAGTGTGCACGGACTTATTGGTGTTAAATAATAAGGATCTTAATGCCTTTTGGTACACAACGGACATCCTACAAGATCATGTCGTACCATTTGTGCCCTAGATCGGACGCATTTTTTTATTAAAGCAAGATTATTATCTTATCAACGTGTTCGGGAAGTTCAAAATTATTTAGAGGAGATTGAAATCGATGCCATGGTTTATCCAGAAAATTTAGACCTCTGTCCCCTTGAGCATACCTGGGATACACCCGGTAGGAGTCTGAAGGTACTCAGAGATTATCCGCAGCAAGTTAATAACTTGGAAGGGGTGGGGCGTTGGCTTGTGGAAATATAGAAGGAATTTGAACAAAATAACATAACTTCGCTTATTTTATGTGTGAATCGTCGGTAACAATCTGTTATTCTAAATAGGGGTGGAAATAACCCGACATTGGTGTCATTCGTTCAAAAATTTTATTTCTCAAATTTTTGAACTTTTGATTTTATTTGTTTCTATTGTTTATTTTTTATTTGTAAATGATGTTTTTATAACACATTAAACAATTGTTATCAAATTGTTTCAACGTCAACCGTTTCAAATTTTAAATAAAGAAAACGAAAAATCTTATTTTACTGTAAGGTGAGCAGTGTATTATTAAAGTTTGGCACTTTGTATTTTCGCCGATTTGTCACTACTAAGTGAATTGTAAATAAATATTGACTTCGTTCTTTCCTTAATTGTTTTTTAATAAGTAGATACCATAGGAAAAGTGAATGCATACGAAATATTTTTTTTTTATCTGTTTGCCCAACGGGGTCCTAAGTCATAGACTTGTCAGGACCTCAGGAGCAGGGAAGTGTATTTTTGTGTGTGTAAAGTGTTCCATGGCTTTGTTTGTTACTTCCAAACCTCCTCGCCGTTGAAGGGGAAGTAATGTCGCATTTTCTCTCCAACACTAAAGGGTACCTGAAGTGAGTAACAACCCTCGAGAATTATCTCGAGCGGATGCGAACCCACGACCTTACGATTGCAAGGCCAGTCCCTTACCACTGGACCGTTCAGGCGTTTAATTTGACAACCATAATTACGAATTTCGATTACTTTTCTCGGGTATCATAGGAAACGATTCGAAACTATTTACCTTGGATCAGTTACGGCGAATAACAGGCCCATTTGACTTATCTTAGATAATATACAGCGTGGAAGAAAATTAAGGAACTAATTCGATATCTTCGAAAATACCGTGCCTTCAATTGAATTCCTCATTAAAGTGGGCTATGATTTCACTGTTTTTTTCTCCTAAGATTTGCAGCAATGATAGCTGTTCAATTATTTAATTAAACTAATGTCAAATTGACACTTTGTATTTTCAATTAATTCAAAATGTTAGAATTACAGCAGAAAATATTTATTGTTGAAAGTTATTTTCAAACCGGTAGAATAGAAAATGGACATTAATTTATTCAATTACAGTGTATACATAAGTTTCGACAGCAGTTTCCTAATTTTTTATGAAGAGCTAGTTAAACATATCCATGCTTGTGTTCTTAAATTTCGTGAAACAGGATCACTTTTCGCAAAACAGGGAGCGGAGCAGCTAAGAAAAGGACTGCAGCCTGCATTGAAGAACACTCTCCCAAGAAATCTATTGCGAAACTTTCACAAGAAGTTCAGCTATCAGTGGGAACATTTCAGATTATTCTTAAAAAAGACTTAAACCTTTATCCATATAAGATTCAAGCAGTCCACGAACTCAGGCCAGTAGATTTTCACAGAAGAACAGAATGTTGTCAGTGGTTTCTTGATAACTTGAACAACGACGACATTCTTGACAAGTGTTTCTTCTCCGATGAGGCCTGGTTTCATCTCTCAGGGTATTTAAATAAACAGAATATGAGAATATGGTCAGCAGAAAATCCCCATGAATTTATGGAAACTCCATTACATCCATTAAAAATTGGTGTTTGGCTAGCAGTGTCAAGAAGGCATATCATCGGACCAATATTTTTGAACGACTCAGTAACTGCTGAAAGATACCGAAATGAGTTATTAGAACCTTTCATTAATCAACTACATGATGATGATCTTCCAGAAGGGTTTTTTTTCAGCAAGACAATGCTACTGCCCACAGAGCTCATTAAACAATGACTTTCCTGCAGCAGTTTTTCGATAATTGGATCGTGAATTTTCCTGCAAGGTCTCCGGATCTCACAATTATGGATTACTTCATTTATCCGCACATGAAAAACACAGTTTTTAGAACTACCCGTCACGCAATCGAAGAACTTCGTGCGGGCATTACAGATGTGTGTGCTAACATAACCCCCGAACACTTAGCAAACGGATTTGAAAACATGAAACGCAGAGTACGCTTATGTATTCAAGCTGAAGGAGAGCACTTTGAGCATCTACTTTAAACTTTAATGTTGTGTTTTTATTTGATGTTATGATTAGTACTGACAGTTAATGACAACTGTTTTCTCTAGAATTGTGTCGCCAACTTCATAAAAAAATCACAGCTTACTTTAATGAGGAATTCAATTGAAGGCACGGTACTTTGTTCTTACAAAAATGCTCGGACAGGTCGATTTAGAATTTTGAGAGGCCAGCTTTTAGCCGCAATTGTTTTTTTTTACAATTACCTACATCACAGAGTTGTGACACTATCGATAGTTTTTTTTTTAATGTAAACCTACTGTTTTGATTACGGTATTCAAGAGATAATACTTTTCTACGTATCATAAAGCAAAAAAATTATGGGGTTGAATAACAAAATTTTCGAGAAAAATCAAATCAAAAGTAATAAATTTAATAACTAAGAAATTTCTCAAAATTATAAAATCAGTAAAAAAATGAAACAAGATGTTCAAAATTTTGCCCGTTAGTCACCTGGTAATGGCCTAAAGAAATAATGAACCCTTCTTGAACGTGACGAATTACGTCTGGACTAATTAAGCGCATTTCAATTCTAATACGTCTCTTAATTCCTCCAAATTTTACGGGTCTGTTCACGTATACTTGGCTTTTCAAGTAATTATCATAATCACTACTGCATAGTGCGATGGTGTACCAACCTGATGATAACACATCTTGTCATTAAAAATATCAAGTTGAATTGGGTGTGGAAATAATTTTACTAAGGTAGAGACTGGTTCAAACTGTAAGAATTCTAAAAATCTTTAACCAGTTAAATTTCCATTAAAGAATACTGCTTCCAATATCCGATCTGTCAATATCCCTGCCCAAACATTGACTTTCTGAGAATGCTGTGTAGTTTTCTCTATCATCCAGTTTGGATTTTCTGATACTCAGTATTTACAATTTTGTTTATTCACGGTACCGTTTAAACAGAATGTACAAAATAATATTTCTCACAAACAATTAATTATGACTACACATTCTCTACATTTCCTGATTGAATTGTAGACGAGGTGATCAGAATCATCCTCTGAAAGTTCATGAACCAGTTTGACTTTGTGCACTTTGTACAGGTATAAATTTTCCACGTGACAAATTTTTAGAACGCAAGTATGACTCACTGAATTATCTAAAGCAATCTGTCGACTTGTTAAATGAAGTCTCTCTTGCAAAGCCAATAAGACGCTCAATTCGGTCCTTAAGTGTAATCTTAAACGATCACGTCCACGTGTGACTCTAACATTTCCAGTTTCTCTGAATTTTTTCTCGATTGATCTCACATTTGAACCTTTTATGAGTTGTCGATTTGGATCTTTTTGATTTAAAATCTCGTAAACTGCTGTCTGAGTTCTTATCCGATCTCCATATCCTAATAATTTTTGAGTTTGAGAAATTTCTTGGTTACTAAATTTTATTACTTGATTTAATTTTTCTCGAAATTTTTTTTATTCAACGCCGTAATTGTTTTACTTTATGATACGTAGAAAAGTATTATCTATCGAATACCGTAATCAAAACGGTAGGTTTATATTTGAAGAAACAATATATAGTGTCACAACTCAGATATAGGTTATCATAAAAAAACATTTGCGGCTAAAAGGTGCCCATTCAAAATCCGAAGATATCGAATTAGTTCTTTAATTTTATGCAACACTGTACAGTAACACTAGTAAACAGTAAGGTCACTCAATCAACACACTTACGTGTTCAGGTGACGCCATCCCATTTCCTTTCTGTGTTTATTGTATAACAAAGATAGCAAATACAAATATCGCAAGATCAACAAGGAAAGTAACAGTTTTAGGGATTTCTGTTTACTACGATGGTAATAGTTGACAGCCGACTGTCATGGACTGTCTAGTCAAAAATGTATTTTTATTATTATGTATGTGATAATACAAATTCATGACAAATTCCCATTTGTGAAACGTCTCTTTGTTTAACAAACTTTCGACTGTGTTTTTTTATTCTTAGATAAGTTTATTGTGGGACAAAATAGGTAGAAAAAATCACTAATGTTGCTACCTGAATACGAAGTGTGTTGATACAGTGACATTAGTAAACAGTATACATATAAACAGCAATAGTGAGAGACATCTTTGGGCCAAAATCAAAAGTGTGGATGATGTTAAAGATTACACCAAAGTGCTAAAATTGAAATTAAATTTAATACAACTGAAACGCTTTGTCTTTTCTACAAATTCAATTTCCTTTTACATACGACCGGTTTCGTCAAAAAGACATTCCCAAGTGTACATATTCTATAAATTAAAAAATATTAAAACTAATTGTATTATAAATATTAAATTTGTAAACGTACATAATATATTATTATTAAATAAAATCTATAAACAGCAATGTAAAAATTTCAATATTGAGATTAAATTTATTTAATATCTAATATATGATATGATGGAACTGGAAGTGAGTACAGTTTTTGAAACACTTGTAGTAAGACGAAAAGCTTTATTAATGGTAATTGAAACTATTTACATAGCGTATGACAGCACAACTATTTATTTATTTCAACTGTTATTTACATAACAACATCGATTTCATTCTAGTGTGCCATTTAGGTTTTGTTTCTCATGGCGAGTTGTATCTTGGAGGATACTTTACTAACAAGATACTGAAATTCAGTGTATGTATTTAAAGGAAAGGGTAGGATTAGTCAATGACTAAAATTTCAAGTTGTTCGTATATTTCAGAGTCTTTAAAATTATCTGTGGTGTGTAATATTATATTGTAATATTGTAATATAGAATTTTGAAGAAAAAATTATTCTAAAATAACATGTTCCACAAAGGTATATTTGAATTTGTATTATGGAAACAGTTGTTATTTAGTTTTAGTGATTTCTTGAGAATATTCTTTAATAGGGGTGTTTAAATTTCTGAAAGTTCCACCAATGTAGATATTTTGACAGTTATAAATAAGTTTGTAAACATCTCTTTTGTTGAGGATGTCTATTTTTTCTTTATTCTTGCAAGAAAAATTATTTAAGTTATTGTTAGTTTTAAAAGGCGATATTTACGTTTAATTTATCTAAAATATTTCTGTTTTTTTTGTGAAATGTTTAAATTGTTTTTTCTTATGAAGTAAACGGTTGATCAATTGTGTTGGAAACTCATTGATGTTGGCAAGGAATTTTAATATTGGTCAGTTCACTATCAAATTCATTTTCTTTAAGAGGGGTGGTTAGAATTTTATGGATAAGATGGTGGAAGGTAGCTAGTTCATGTTGAAAAGGGGTAAAGGAGTGGGCTGGAATTGTGGAATTATTATTTTGAAAATGACGAATGATGAAATTTAAGTTAAACAGACAAAGTTATATTTCATCATAAGCGCTATGATCTGCTTTCACTGTTTAAATTTACTATTGAATATCACAGACGTCGCTATCAATCGCTTTATATCGTGAAATACGCACAGGTTAATTTCGAAGAGAAACCAGATGATTCGCGAAATAATGCTAAGCAAATGCGTGGCTCATTATAAAAATATATTCGTTCTATTTATAATCCGAAGTAACCTTCTTTTGTATTGGCCATCTTAACAGACGCGTTGCGGCAACGCAAAATGCCGCAGAAAGAATAAAAAAACGGACCAATAAGTCGCGACCAAATACAAATTTTGTGCCTCAGGTGGCAGCCTGAAATTATATCTCGTATTTATAATATGTATTTTGCTAACTCTGTCTCGCCTGTTGAGTGTCTCTTGCCAAATAGGATATTTTTGTTTCCAAGTGCCCGCTTACTGGCTCTGTCGTGGCAGTGGTGTAGTGGTCAGCGAAGTGGACTAAATACTAATCGCGCCAAATTTTCGACCGCAACAGGAGTTACTTTGGCAAAAAGAAATATGGCCACGACGCATTTCAAATCGACCACCCTTTTACGTTCTTCGCAAAATTAAAAAAAAAGTAACGGCGGCAAAAACACGAGATTAATCGAAAAGTGAAAAATGTCCGACGTTTACCGATTAAACGAAAAAATTGCAGCAAAACCTAAAACGCAGT
This sequence comes from Prosopocoilus inquinatus, assembly GCA_036172665.1. Lineage (NCBI taxonomy): Eukaryota > Metazoa > Arthropoda > Insecta > Coleoptera > Lucanidae > Prosopocoilus > Prosopocoilus inquinatus. Next base: position 36,467,486 of record CM069869.1, read on the forward strand.
TTTAATTCTTCTAAGAGTGCGAAAACGGTTTAAATAAAGTGCCGGCCGTAATCGTTCCGTAGTCGTTCTTAATTGTTCGGCCGTCGTAATAAAATTTTATTTAAATATCTGCCTCTGTGATGAAACGTTTCGCATTTCTCCAAACCTACGCGAGATTTATCGTGTTGTTTGCCAAGAAAGCAGACCGTTCAATTTTAGATTGGTTTCTCTGTGCACCAATCGCGGACGAAAAGTAAACACAAACCAAAGCGAAATCAATGTTCACGTCAAGCCACGATAAAATCTTCTCCCTTGTCCTTGTTGTTCTGGTATCCCTGAGTCTGTTCGATGAGCATGGCGGAGAGAGTGATAAGAAGACGTGGAAGTCGTCTGGCGAGAAGTGCATCCGCTGAAAGTGCTGAAAGCTCTCCAGAAATAACCATGGGAAAGTCTACGAAGGTGAAAAAGCCGAAGAAGCCAAAAGAACGATGGCTTTTGACACGAAAAACTTGGAGGTATATGACGGACGCTGGAAAAAAATTGATACCAGACGGTGCCCAAAACCGACCTGAAGATATCCCAAAAATTGAGGCGTATTTTCAAGAGGTGTGCAAGCGTGAGCCAAAATTTTTGCTCTTTAGGAAAAACTCATATCCAGGTGCGTTGGGTTTCCGTAAGAAACGGCGTGAAAGAATCAAAGGCGGAAGTTGTCGAAAAGCGGGATCGGCAGACGAAGTCGATATCATTAAACCTGAACGACCTAAAGATTTAGCTATACCGTCGATTTCTGGAGGAAGATTCGACATACAAAAAATGAAATATGACTTTCTGAATAAACCTCACTCACCTACAAGCCCAAGGTCAATCTTAAAAGAAACATCAGATAAACGGCCAGACGAAATAGAGGAAGAAAAGCAATTAGTGTGTATGCTGGAACAATATTTACAAAACACCACGTCGACACCTTCCTCAACAGGTATTCCTAAGACTGACATAAATTATCAAGAACTTCTAGATAAACTGCAAAGGCATTTAACACTTGCACCAAGGAGTGAAAGGTCAACGCCATCTACGCCAATTAGAGCCGAAAGAGTTCATTTTGAAGGCGACCATGTGCAGAAATCTCTTTCAGAAACTCTCAGTCGACATTTCAGTCAATACCCCAACAGAGATAAAGTAGTTTCTGATTTGCTCACAGATCGCAAGGCTTTGGAAAAACTGTATTTCGAACTAAGAAAAGCCAAGGGTTTCCGTGGTCGTGTAAACGAGAGATACTCTGGGCAAAATCAATCTTGGAGTCCTTCCCTGCTGCGCAAATATGCCACCCCAGCAGATCAGGAGAGTCCCAGTAGTAAACTCCAAGTACCTCCGCCTTTAATCGAAATCCAGAGCGCCACGATCGAAATCGTATACAGATCTTGTGGCACCCAGACTTTACCAATATCGGAAGCTGACTTAATTAAGATTGAAGAAGAATACAAAAAAGTTTTGGCTGAACGAGAAGACGACGCAAATGACTTACCTAAGCATTCACACAGAAGAAGGAGCAGTGTTGATAATGATGATATTTCGCAGTCAGTGAGCGACACTATCAAACGCTACTTGCGCATGGCTCGCAAGAAAAGCGTCGATTCTGATAAAGTGGATCGCTTCAAGCGAGTAAATTATGATAGGAACTTAAGAAATATTAAGGCAAAAGGTGAAACAACGAAGCCGGGCGATGACGATGGTCTAAACAAGGGCTGCCAAACAAATGAAGATTGGATTATGATTTACAGGGACATAAAATTCGACGAGATCTCCGAAATCGCCGAGGTCGCGTTCTCCGATCCGGAAAGTCGTGTTTCGAGTGCGCGAAGTAGCATAGATATCGGTGTGGTCGAAGAGAAAGCCTCTCCTACAACCTCTGGACTTATTTCCACAGGCCAATCTTTCCTTTCCCATCTCCTACACGGTAAACACGGACATGATAAGTCTGGTGGTTCCTCAGCTACTGCGACAACCGGAAATATGCAAAAGTCGAAGTCATCTTCGAGCGTCATGCCACACGGGAAGCAGAGGCTCACGAAGAAGATTTTCAAGTCCAGGTCGAAGAGCCAGACTAGACCAGCGGTTACTACCTCAAACTGGACACCTCAGGTATGTTTTTTATTACAGTTTATAGACAAGCTTTAGAGCATTCATTCGCTTGAAGGAAACATCTAAAAATAGCGAGAGCACCATTGCGGCCTTAAAATTTCGCACGATTTCTTATCAAGTAGTCTGATTTTTTGGAAGGTTTTGTTTTTCAAACTAGGCTTTCTCTTTACATTACATGAAGGGCCGATTTCATAACAGGACTTTAAATTTAATGTTACTTTAACCGAAAAAGATACATTTGTTTCCCTATTCTTAAAGTGACTTTAAATTAAAGCTTTCTTAAAGTCTGATTATGAAAATGGCCATAAGGCATACCGTTGAAAAGTAATTTGGTTTCCAAATTCTTCGGTTATATTTTAACTACAGCAAAAAAGTAAGGTATTAGAACCAAAGTCATATAGAATCATATAGAATTTAAGAGAAAAATAAAAGAAACATAAGCTAATTTTTTTTCTACTTCAGAAAGCACGTGATTTGGCATTTTAAAAATTTTAACTGTAAAATTTGATATCTGTCATTCCAAACGATTAAATATTTTTGACAAGTTGTTCAAAACCGTGTTTACTACGAAACACCGTGAGTGCGAAATTTTAAGGTCGTAATATTATATTACATCGTATTTTTATGCATGATCTAAATTCGACTGTTAAGGCGTAGTCAGAAAAAAAAATAAACCGTCTTGTTAGTGCTTCCTTATAATATTTACTTTCCAATTTCTGTACTTCCGCAAACAAAAATAAATCAAAATTTTGTTAAATAGGTAATTTGATCGGGTTTAGGACAACGAAAAAAAAATGATTTTAAACCGTTCAGCTGACAGTTTCGGTTTATTTTTAAACCTTCCTCAGAGCTTCTGATTCAAAATTTTTATATTACAACCATAAGGTTTGAGTTAACCGAACCGCAAGGTTACTTAAAGAATCAAAAACATCATTGAACTATGGCCAAAGAGGGATGACAAAACAATCAAAAAATACAAATTTTACAATTTATATAAAAAATTAAAATGACTGGAAACGTGCTCCAAATAACAGAGTTAAACTGGTTTCACTCTGTCATTTCAGTCAGTTCATTAATTAATAAATCAAAAATATCTTGAATAATGGCCTATACACTTTGATTAGCTTTCTACCGCAATATAGCTCTTTGGTTACTAATTTTTTCATCATTTATTTATCTTGTTTATTAAATAATTTAATAATAAGCTTGGTGATATTTGTATGAACCAAGAATGAATTTATTTTCCACGGTTAGCTTTACCAAAAGTCCAAATTGCTTGGATCAGGAGCGTTTTCAATAAGTTCTTTCGTCATGAGTTGATTGTTTTTGTGTTGCTTGGCTTTACGATATAAATTTATATTTAAATTAATTGATAGTAGGTACTTTTATGTTTTAACAGTAAAAGTAATAGTAATTCTAAATCAAGGTTGACCGTAAAAGGATGAAACAGACTTGGATGTAGTATTTATAACTACACTGATTACGGAGTAAGAGAGGTAAGGAAAATATCGCTGATTGGATAATTGCAGGCAAAACCTCGTACTAGTGAATTTAAATTGGTAACATAGTTTTGTGCGTTTCCTTTCCTACATGATACAATAATCAACAGGTATTGCCAAAAGCGTGTGTATGTACAGTATGTTCCGTTACCTAAGTGAACTTCAAATGTCCTGTAGAATATAGTTAGACTACCTTTCTTGCGTTTGACACTTTCTAGTTTAGTCACTATCGCTCTCGCTTGCATGCTGACAGCACTTTTGACAATTAGTTATTAAATCTTAAATAGAATGGTAGTTGGCAATTGAGTATATTCGATCGGAAATACTTCACAAAATTAATAATCAAAATACACTCCGTTAAAAAATGATAGTACCCATAGCACTTAATTAAGCCGAAAATATTGGTTCTTAGGTATACGAAAAAGTTTTGAACATTGTAACATGTGGTCATAAAGTCCCGGCACCCTAGTGGGCTTTGGATGTGTAAGGGCAAGTCTTTCCTCAGGACATAAGAATGATCTCTGGCCTCCCAGATCTTGTGACCGTACCTATCTCGACTACTTTCTTTTCCTGTATTTGGAAAATGAAATTTTCAAAGGACCACTTCATACCTTAGAGGAATTGTGGCAAAACAATTAGGAGAAATGTGATGAAATTAAAGTGAATATTTTTGAAAACGTATTTCACAATATGAAGCGTCGTGTAGATCTGCCGTCGGTAGAATGGGCAGCATTTTCAACAGTTTTTATAAAAATGCGTGGATATTGTAATTTTTCGGTAATAAATACTTCTCTAATCTGTAGTGTTTTGCTATGTGTCAATAAATTAAATAGAAATGTCATTCTGATTAATCAACTGCTTTAAGAAAAGACATGCGTTTATGTTTCCAAAGGCCACTAGGATGCCGGGACTTTACGACCACATGTTAGAAATTTACATTGAAAAAACAATAATAATGGGACATGAAAATTAGTTGTCCGAGAAGAAAAAGCAACAGATAAAATAAAGAGCATTCACGCAAAACTCGATATGTCCAAAATCTCGAACTACGAGTTGAACATGGAATCAAGGGTTTATTATTGAGTTTCATTGTTTGGTAAGGCCTGATTAATTAATTCCTGATATATTATGATATATTACACAAGAAAGGAATGAATTAGGTCTCACCCGACGATTCAACTCAATAATAAACCCTTGATTCCATGTCTATCTCGAATTTCGTCATTTATTGAGTTTTGCGTGAATGCTCTTCACTTTATCTGTTGCGTTGTCCTCTCGGACAATGCATTTTCATGGGCTTATTATTATTTTTTCAATGTAAATTTTAAACATATAAAATAGCGACATCTTACTATCGCTTTTTGACCTAACTTTGCAGTAGGATAGACAAATTGAAGCGGGATTTGCTCCTAATGAGTCCCCCATGCAAGGCGGCCATGCTTGCTGTCAAAGCATAATGAAAGATTTTAGAAAAATTTTGTGCAAATCGTTTTTGATTGCAGTGAGAACCTCGAGCAGCCTCTGGACAGCTGTTTCAGCCCTGCTTGGGGCTTCTTCAGCAGAAACGTAGCTCGACATTCCCACTGCAGACCAAAAACGACTTGCCCAATTTATTCGCAAAGCGATGTAAGAATGATGAACATATAAAATAGCGACATCTTACTATCGCTTTTTGACCTAACTTTGCAGTAGGATAGACAAATTGAAGCGGGATTTGCTCCTAATGAGTCCCCCATGCAAGGCGGCCATGCTTGCTGTCAAAGCATAATGAAAGATTTTATGTGTTTATTTTTAAGCAGGGCTGAAACAGCTGTCCAGAGGCTGCTCGAGGTTCTCACTGCAATCAAAAACGATTTGCACAAAATTTTTCTAAAATCTTTCATTATGCTTTGACAGCAAGCATGGCCGCCTTGCATGGGGGACTCATTAGGAGCAAATCCCGCTTCAATTTGTCTATCCTACTGCAAAGTTAGGTCAAAAAGCGATAGTAAGATGTCGCTATTTTATATGTTCATCATTCTTACATCGCTTTGCGAATAAATTGGGCAAGTCGTTTTTGGTCTGCAGTGGGAATGTCGAGCTACGTTTCTGCTGAAGAAGCCCCAAGCAGGGCTGAAACAGCTGTCCAGAGGCTGCTCGAGGTTCTCACTGCAATCAAAAACGATTTGCACAAAATTTTTGTAAATTTTAAAGTTCTTATTAGTTTTCTAAGGATATTTGATTATCTATTTGTAAAATAGTTCTTCGAATCGCTTACTTGAATAACTGTGGTTAACAGAGAGATAAAGAGAGCTTTATTGAAAAACCATGAAAGATAGAAAGGGAGCCATATACCCAAACCGCATACTAAGGTTGAAACGCCCTACACGTAGTATTACAAAATCCCCTGTCAGACTGAATAATCTTTCAGAATATAAATTAAATGTTAGTGAAATAGAGATACTACTAATCTGCAAAGTTGTGCGAATGTAGGGATGCCGCACCCCTCATGCTATCAGCCGGCAATGTAGATTTATATAACTATTTCATTTCATGTCATTTTTTCTATGTACTCAAAATAAACACATAACCTTTGCCAGACCGTATGCATACATATGATCTCCCATAAAAGAGTGAATTTATGGTGAAACTATTTAAATGCTCCTTTACATTTGCCCAGGGATGGGAACGAAAACTTAAAAAAAAGTTAAATCATTCTGTAATGCCCCAGTAAGCTGGGTAATGCTAATTAATACTAGGCCGTTCACGTTTCGTTCTCGTTACCGTTTCCGTTCAATTATAGAGGAGCCTTAAGAAACTGGGATAATTGGCCAACAGTAAAAAAAGGAAAAAAAAAGAAGAATTTGATGCTAACATTAGTCGTTAATTGACTGATACAACGGCTCTTTGGGTACCGAAAAACACGCCTATTATATTCAAAATCAACAGAACTCCAGAATATTACAAACGCATTCAATAAATTTCAGACCTTGAATCAGATTTCAAGCCTTATTTAATACAGATTTTACTGTCAACTTGACACTACTTATTCTTTTCTTAACTGGTATATTAAACGACTAGTTCAATCAAACTATTTTTTTTGTATTTTTAAGAAATGGTTCTTACAACTGAATAGAAACTTACGACGTGGGATGTTACTTTTGTTCTGTACAAAAAGTCGATAGAATTTGGAGATACTAATACTCCTGTTTAAGTTAAGACAGGAGGATTTTTTCCATAACCGGGTGAGACCTGAAAATTACTGAATCATATCTTATTTAATAAGCTTCTTGAATCAAAAACATCCAAAAACACTTTGTTTCTTAAAAAAAATTGCGTTAGTTTCTTTTAACACAGAAACTGGAAGAGTAATGATCTCTAGTATTTGGTAAAATTTCTTACTTAATTTCAAAATACGTGAGCCACAGAGTTTTTTTTTCAGAGTTGGCTGTCAGAAAAATCACGTATGTCGTAGTTACACTGAAACTTCAAATTTTAAATCTGCTTCATTTGAACTCTCTTTTAATAGCATTGCTTACATCATAAACTCATTTGCTGTTAATTTTACTTCCATTTCTTAGATAAATTTCAACAAAGAATCATTTTTGAAGCGCATGAAACGTAAAAATCATTATTCATTCATAAATATGCAAAAATAAAGAATCGCAATGGTAGTCACTGACACCGGCAGTTCTTTTACAACTGCTGTCATCCCAACAATGTAAATCTCTCTCATTCATAGCCAACTCTGAAAAAAAATTCTGTGATTCGTACATTAGTATTACTAAATGGCACGGTTATAACAATGGTAGTAGTATAAGGGATACACCGGTTACGAAATTTCAAAATTTGAGTTGGTGAAATCGCAATGCACGAAAATGAGTGAATCAGTTCTTTTAACATAAATTTTGATACATCCTATAAAATATAGACATAAAGTTAATGCAAATTTCACATTTTCTTCTTTACATTTTCATTTTTATTAATAAAAAAATGTAAATACTTTTGAGTTGTGTCGTTGTTCAACTAGGTGTGCGATATGCAGTGTTGTTAAAGATACATTTCTAATGGTATATAGATACAGATGCAGATACTTTCACAAATATGTATCTACATGCAGATACTGATACTTTTCCGGAAAATATCTAGATACAGATACAAAAAAAAGTATCTGCAGTTTATCAAGATACTTGCAAGTGTAAAATTCAATAATCTATGCAGTAGTGGAGGTACGGTATTATTTGCGATCCAAATCGACTCTTTTTGTGAAAATTGAAAATTTTGTGAAAAGTTTTCATATGAATATGTGAATAATGTACACACTAAAATCTGTGATAATTTTTATAATTTTTTTCAGCATTATATATTTTTAAATAGAAAATTTATCTTTGTAATTAAGTTGATCAATAAGCTGATAAGTAATTACCTAGTTTTGTATGAAACCAAGTCAAGTCAAGGCAAAATATAAAGTTATCAACAGAAATGACTCTACTTCCGTATCAGATAAGTTAAATGTCAAATAAATCTAGGATCCTTAGTTGCAACCTTGTAGCTAAGAGAGCGTTCCCATAATTAAGAAAAGTTGATAAAATCAACAATACAGTCTTTTACTTTTAATTTTCTCCTTTTGTCAATTATCTTTCCAAATTTTTAAAATAATTTTCAAGTTTCTGAACTGTCAAATCGCATTTTAAATATAACAGTCATTTGACAAACAGGAAAACATAATTAACAAGAGGGGAAAATCAAAAGCAAGAAACTGTAAAATCGGAGGTTGCATTTCCGCCAAGGTCTGCTGTTTTGTTTTTATGGATGTTCAAAATGTATCAAAAATGTATCTTAGTATCTCAAATGAATAGATACACTGTAATTGTATCTAGATGCAGATACAGTTACATTTTTTTAGTAGTATCTGAGATATGTATCTAGATACTCAAAAAGTATTTAGATACTGTATCTAGATACTTAACAACACTGGCGATATGTAACATGAAACTCAGTAGAAATATTTTTAAAATATTTGATAAATTATCATGACATTGTACCAGTTGCATAAAAGTATTTAGCTTTAGCATATCATTAAAAAGAAGGCCGACTGTCTGCTGTGTATGTAAATCTAAAACTTACGATTGTCGAGAAATTTTTATATGGTTTATGTGAAACTGGAGTAATTATCGTAAAAAGGAAATCCAAAAAGTTTCAGTATTCAACATTTTAACGAACAAAACTGTACTGTACATTTAGTGAAACATTTTTTTTTAATTTCAGGTTGAAATAAAAGATCTCGAATTTGTTTTACTTTACTACTTTATTAAATCGCTACATTTTTTGGCATTTATCCCCTTTTCGGGAGTGTGCTAGTTTGGGTTTGTAAACTCTAGACTAGAGGATAAAAACGTGTACGAAAATAAATTAATCATAATTTTTGAGATCAAATCAAATTACGATTTGAGTCATTAAAGCACTTCCTAATGTAATAGTAGAATTTATTCTAGCTACCGATTTCGGTGTTTAAACTATCCTCAGACTGCTAACGTCGAAAAAGTAAATTAATATTGAATTACAAATGCTGGAAAAGAAAAATAATTAAATAGTAAAGTCAAATTCCAATGGTTGGGAGAAGTCGAAACCGATCGCTAGAATAAATTCTACTATTAAATTAGGAAGTACTTTAATGACCCAATCAAAGTTTACCTAATTATGGAAGATAATCAACAATCTATTTATTTTGTATTTTTAATATCGGTAAGAATTCGGTACGGTTTATCCTGGCGAATACTATATTATACCAATTAATAAGATCATTACTCTTTCCGTTTCCGAGTTATTCTTAAAAATTATCTGAAAGAACTTAAAATTTGACAAACCAACTTTGAATATTAGGTAAGAGGAATAAAACTAATCAATCAGAAACTTTTGTAATTAATGACATTTTTTCGAAAACTTTCAAATCAAAAAGTGTGTATTATTTAATATTTACCTAATTTTTTTTGAATTTTTCAATTTGTTAAAGAGCGATCAAACAAAATCGTACTTACATTAAAAAGGAAAATAAACTATAAGCGTACATTTTAACCAGAGGATTTAGTACATTTGTGTAAGTTGTAGGTTAAAATGCATTTATGTTTCTAAATGTGTTTGCAATATTTAATTTAGTCACAACTTTGTTTGGATTTAACTGAAACTGTGTCGATTATACATTTTATTACGCATATATGTACATATTTTTATGTTGTTTGTAAACAGAACTTATCCGAATTTTACGCTCTTTGCCAATGATGTAGTTAACGTGCTACTGCACGTTGACTACAGTTATTAATTTCAGCTGAAGAACTTTAATATTTAATGAGAGACATTTTATATTAACTCAGCGTTTCCCAAACTTTGAGGTTTCGCGACCACCTGTTGAGTTGTGTTATGATTCATGCAAAAAAATCCTCTAAAACTTTATTTTCGATACTTGATACAAAAATAGCCACATTTTTCGATTAAAATTTTGTTTTAGTAAGTATCATTAAATAATTTCGAGGAAATTTGGGAGTTTTCTTTGATTTCACTAAAACATGATTGGCATCTATAAGCCCTGGTGTAATAAACAAAAATGAAAATACTGGTGTCTGAAAAATGATGTCCATCTTTTATACGTCACATATTGCTAACCAAACTGACTCTAAAACACAAACAATTTTTTTTATGATGGTTATTTTTCAAGTAAAAAGAGTATGAAATTGAAAATACAAACAAATTTTTCTTACGATGGTTATTTTTTAAGTTAAAAGAGTATGAAATTGCTTGTGGAATTCTTTATTTGTAATATTTTTCAAAAAAAATTGATAGCAATTATTTACTGTCTCTGCCAAAAAAAAATTTTTTTCTTGACTTAAATTTAATAATGCTAAAACTTTCGCTGGGCAGCTGTAAATATTTTTCAAACCGAAATAATGACTGAACTTTATTAATTATTGTCTGTCATCCCTGTCATCCATAAGTGTCTGTTCATGCTCATAATTCCAGCCACTCAGCAAAATCCTTAAGCTTCATTCACAACCTAGTCATTTATACATAAATTAAGAAGTAAAATTATAATTTTAATTGCAGTGAAACCCCAGCATTCATTCATTAAGTAAAATTAAAATTAATACAGCGCTGTCTGGGTATCTATGTGTGAAAATACATGTCGATTTTGATATTAGAATTAATCCTAAACTGTACAAACATAACCTCTCAACTTACAAAATTGAGCGTCTGAGCATGCGTTTGTTCTAATTTGCGTATTAAGTTTGAATTTGCAAACTTTTACTGCTACACTTAATTACAAATTTTTCAGTTGTGAATGCTTACATTAAATAACTTTGAACATATTTGTGCGTTATGAATATCAACTAATTAAAATTACTAATTATGAGGTTGTGAATGTAGCTTTAGCATTATTAAATTTACTTTTTTTGGCGGCGACAGTAAGAAGGTCTAAAGTTAGTTAAATGAAAATCGGTTAAAATTAGAGTAATTTTTAAAATTTCTCTTTATTATATTTTTACAAAAATTTCGGTAGCAATTATTTAAAATGGTACAATACAATTTTCAAACTTATATCTGACAACTATGAAAGTACTTACAATCCTTTTTCTGCCATTAATTTCATACTATATGAAGATTAATAATGTCAATGGTTAAACATTTTTTATGTTGTAAAAACTTGTTCAAGTTATGATGACCATATTTAGCAAACGACGAAACGGGACAAAGTCTGAAAATTCTGAGGAAATACGGAAATGTCATTTTATGTTAATTTTGCGAAAAGAATTTTACTACCAAAAGTTGTGCAAATTCGCATTCTGCACAGCTCAAAATTATTTTTAACTATACCATGTGCTTCTTTTCTGAAGATAAGTTAGAAATTGAGAAAGAGACTATTGCAGCTGATTTTCCAAAAGGTTATATCTCCCATTTTCTCATTTCATTTTCATATTTTAAACTATACATCGTATTAACTCTTTTATTTTTATCTGTAAAGTATGATGAGGAGACAAATAATTGTGAATGCTTAAATACGAAGAACACAAAATCAAGATAATTATATTTTAAAATTGTGGGGACAATGAGACACGATGTTGACAGAAGGGATAATCCCGTTAAAAAAGGGATGTCTGGTCGTCCCAGTTTAAATACTAGAAAAGCGCTTTTATGTACAGTGTGCACTCTTTTTGATGGTTTTATAGGATTTCTCAGTTATTTATAGGAATAAAAGACAACTGTTTTTGCGACCCAGTGCTACTTTTTCGAAAACCACTCAGTGTAGAAAACAAAAGTTAGCTATCTCTATTCGTTCGGAAAATATCGGTCGAAAACGAATTTTTCTGAAAAATTATTTTTCACAATATCTCAGTTGTTCGACAAGATATTTTGAAAATTCCAAAATTTTTATTCAGAAATTAACGTAGGTTTTACTGACGTTATTGTCTTTTGTAGAAACTGCATCAGTTCTGCGAAACTATAACTTTCTAATTTTAAATGTAGAACGCAGTTGGCTATGACACAAATAAATTGCCTGTTTAATGAGATTTTCAAAAATATAAAGTTTGATACAATTATTTTTATAAATAACAAAGATACTAACTTTCATTATATTGCAGTACCTATTAAGCTATCGATAACACTAGAAACAAAAGAAAATTCAGTTGTTTTTCTCAAAAACGTCAATGAAATCTATATCAATTTCTGCATAAAATTATTTTGAATTTTAAAATATGTATCTTTTCAGACAACTGAAATGTGAAAAATATTTTTTCGAAAAAATTTGTTTTCAGCCGATAATTCCCAAACGAATAGAGATAGCTAACTTTTGTTTTCTCCAATGAGTTTTTTTCTAAAAAGCAACGGGTCGCGAAAACGGTTTTCTTCTGTTCCTATAAATAACTGAGAAACTCTGTAAAACCATCAAAAATATACCACACTGTACATTTGAGAACATATTTCCAGGATTTTGAATGGACTGCTTCAAACATTATATGTATATTATCGTTTGGAATATATTACTAATAAAACATTTTTTGTGGGTATACAGAGCGTATACAGAGTAACTTTTTTATTTGGACAAATATAGCAAGAGGCTACACCTTCTTCATTTTGTCAATTGCGTGGTATATTTTCTACAAAGTATTTTTAAATTTCGAATCTGTAGATAAAAAAAATGTGAAAAATTGATACATCCTGTTAAGCCATGATCCGATTGAAAGTTTGAGAAAAGAACTAGAAGAATAAATAAACGAAAACCAAAGAAAGCTCACTTGTTTGACTTGTTAGTTTTAGTGACCAAAACTGGGGAAGCAGATTTGAATGTTTACTCGCTTTCATTTATTTATTACTCGACACATACAAACTTCACTGCGAGTAAACTTGGCGCCTCATGCAAACGAAACTTTTCGTTCGTGGCAAGTTTTCACTAGAGTTTCCGGAGTGCCGATGTTTCGAACTGTATCTTAAAAAGACTTCGTGGTTGGTGCTATTGTTCTTGTTGTTGCTCATTATTGATTTTCTCACTGTTGCTTTGTAGAGTTTTACGAACATTTCGACTATTTTTGAATTTTACTTTACAAATTTTTTTAACAGAAAAATTGTTTTTGTAATATTGTCGGCCTAATCTATAAACTGCGTGTCTCCCTTTTAACAAATATTACAGGTAAGCCAAAAAACGTTTTCGAACTATTATTACTTCTTATTTTCTAGCGCAAATTTTCATTAAGAATTTGTTACTTCACTGTTCTATTATTTAATGATCAAAATATGTCCTACTATTCACTTAGGGGAGTTGCACAGTTTACAAGTCAAACACGAAGTTAACGGAGTTGCGCTGTTTATCGACTGGGAAGTATTTCATAATTATTCTATCAAAAATATGGACTTATGAACTATTCTCATAAAAGCTTAAGCTATTCTGCTCAAGTTGGTACTAACAACTCATTTTCCGGAAATTGTGGAGTCACTCAGTTTACAGATTAGGCCGACGATACACATACACAGATAAAATGGAAAAAATAAAATAGACATCCAATTTGATTTCCGAAAACAAGTCAAGTAAAAAATAAAAACTATACCTAGCTTCATAAAATTTCTTCGCGTTCTAAAATTGCTTTGAAAACTTCAGCATAACATTGTAATGAGGAAGTTTGAATTAAAACGAGGAAGTCGAGATATTTACGGTACAGCTGGAAGTTATTTTTGAAACTAAAAATAATTGTACTGAAGTATATCAGGTTTTCAAGGTTTTAGTAATAACCGTTGCGTTTGCAACTTTATATGAAAAATTACGCTGAATCTTCTCTTAAGTTTTTCATTCAATTTTTCATATAAACTGATATAAATTCGGAAAAATACTTGTAGTCGCGTCTGTATTGTTACTGCTACTGCCGCCTCCGAGCCAGTTCGCCACTTCTGCCTTCGCAGGCAGTCTGCTGCCGCCTTCAAGCAAGTCCGCTGCCGCCGTCAAGTCAGACCATTGCCATGTCCAAGCCGGTTGTCGCCGCCGCAGAGCCAATCGCCGCTTCCGCAAAACCGGCTGATGCTGCCGCCAAGATAGATGCGGTCGCCACCAAGTCAATCGCTGCAGCCTTTAGCCAGTCCACTACCACCTTCAGCCAGTTCGCTGCTGTTTCTAAGCTAATGCGCTGCTGCCTCTAAGCCAATGGCGCTATCGCGCCAAGGGTGCTTCTGATCCGCCTCTAAAGCCCGGTTTTTCAATCACAGGTTAACCCTAACTATCGGTTTATTTCCATAGTAACAAGTACGAAGACAATTGTTTCCATGGCAATAAACTGAAGGTTAAAGTTAACTTGTGATTGAAAAACCGGCCCTAAGCCAGTAGACTGGCCTTCATGAGTACTTGATTCAGAAATGACTCCCAATATTTTCAGGGTAAATAGAACATCGAAAAATAAGGTCACCTTTTTATATGTATAATTTTTTTTTGAAAAGTGAAAATAAAATATTGCTATAATAGATAATAGATGTATGGCAACATGTAAACCTCAATTACTCGAAAATGGTTCGGTTTATCCAAACGCAATAAGAGAACTTTTTTTGTGGCAAATAATCTAAAGAATATTTTCTTCACAAATTTTTTTATGAAATGTGTAAAAAATAATAAAAATAAAAAGTTAGGAATCTCACCCTTACAAAACTACCCCTTAAAAAGGAGGGAGGATCTGACAAATACGTTATTAATACGCAGTTAGTGTCTTATGTCTGTGTTTAAAATTTTAGTTTGATAACTTAAGAGATCCAGATGATATTGCCAAAAAACAATATTTTTCATCCCTCTTTGATCGTTCGTAATTCCCTTTTCATTGTTTTGAAGAAAAAATGTATATATGTATATATTCTATTCACCTTGAAAATATCCGGAGACATTTCTGAATCACAATGTATATTTTAGTTCCACCATTTGCAACTGATTATCTGACTCCGGCGAAATTAGGTTGAAGATCCCGTTAAAATACGAGAGCTACTGATATGCTGAAGCGGTAATAGTCGTAAAAAGTACGAATCTTTAACGAGGCTCCGTTGTAGAATCAAAACAATAAAAGTCGAAGTTCGAGTAAGTCTATACGACACGCAATAGCTACTACAGTTCTGGTCGACTGGATATAAAAACTTGTTTGTGTAACATTTCAAATACATGCGTGCTCATTTTACAGTGACGGCGGTATAATTGGTATGAATTAAGTAATGTATTATGCCAGTTTTAAAAATTACATTACAAGAATTATAAGGTTTTCATAATTATTAATTTGAAAGAAGCTGCGCAATTCTATTACGCACGTAGTTCACAATAGATGCTTTCGAGACGTTGAAACCTGTGGCTGCTGCTCTGTTTATGTTTGTACTGGTTTTTACCAAATATTCTCTAAAGCGTCTTGCTTTACTGATTACCAATCATCCGGTCGTTACCCTACGCCAACGTACGGTTCGTAACGGCAACAGTATGTCAAAAGACTTAACTTTTTGTATCTCGTTTTTTATTTGCGTTACCGTATAGGGTGTCCCATTTTCGATGGTATTATATAGGTATCTCCGTTAATAATGGAAATATAAAAAAAAATCTAAGCACACAGTAGGCAGAGGTAAATTCATGTCTACTGTCCATTCAAAATTTCTACTTACTAAACGATCTAACTTTAAATGCTCAAAAAACAGTACATATAAATTTCACGGTATTAAATGATCCAAATTACAGCCTTTTACTTCGATATAATAACGGTAGCATTACACAAGTTGGCCATGTTAAATTCTTAGGCGTTGTTATAGATAATAAATGTAATTGGACAAGACATAGACGCTCTGTGTAATAGATTGGTACCTATATGCTATAAAATCAAACAGTTAAAAAAAGTCAACAAATATTAAGAACATTTTTTTTTTCTTGTTTCCACTCATTATCATACGGCATAACAGTATGGGGTTCTGGAACTGAAGTTGAACGAATTTTTAAATTACAAAAAAGAGCTTTGCGGTTTATTCGCATACAAGTTGTAGGAACGTATTTAAAAAATGGCAAATAATGACTGTTGTATGTACGTTTATCTTTTACTTACTTTTATATGCCCACGAAAATGCATCTCAGTGAACAAAATTAAATGATTATCATTATTATAACACTCGTAATGGATTTTTATTAGAAATTCCGCATCATAAATTAGCTTTTTTCAAAAAATCGCCAAAATACTTAGCCATAATTACAAAATGTTATTACACATTTAGAGAATTCTTCTTTGATGATGCTTCTTTGTAATTGCTTAATGAACATGTATGTATTACTTTTAATGTATGTGTACTTTCATTTTAAATGTTTTCTTTTAATAACTCTGACTATGTCCAAAACCATTTACTTGGTCAAATGGATCGAAATAAATTATTAAATTATTATTATTGGGTCAACTTTTTATGCCAATTTCAATCGTTAAATCAAAAATTTGCTGTTTCTTACTGTTTTCTTAATTAAATCACATGAGAAGTTCATAATAGTCGAGATGCGAACCCAACCTTTGTTTTTTTTTTTTTAATAGAAGGCATAGTTGGCTTTGACATGAGTGTTTTTCGAGCTTTTCAAATATATATTGGTATTATTTTTGAAAATAGTCGAGCTGTAAGCAAATTAATCTATTTGTTACTATTATGCGAAATATAGTAGGCCTTGATTCATGTAAAACAATAAAAATTTTCTTGTTTCCAGTTTGTCGAAATGATGCCACACTTCGATTTAAACACATATGCGCACATTGACATGGACACCAACACGAACAGAAATGAGCCGACAATGTTTTTATAGTATACCTACTTACATTACAAGTTCATTATGCAATCCTTCGTCAGAAAGTCGTAAACAGAATCGTTTTACAGTTTCAGTTCAAGGAAATTGTTTGTGTTTTGTATTTTTTTTTCTCAAGAGTCCATTGCTGTTGTGACGCATTGAGCTATTCCAGTGACCACCAACAAGTTTACATGCGAATTTTCAATCTATTTTATGTAGAAACTTATACAAATTAGATCCTCGTATGTCTACAGTTATATGCTTTGTCTTCACGACTACTATCTGTGGTTAACGGGTCAGACACTTATTTTGAATCACCCTGTATTTATACTAATTAGTCAATAAAATACAGTGTTGGGATTTTATCTTATTATTTTTAATGTGTTATTAGTTTTAAATGCTATTTGGATATTTTGTTTCCTTAGGAATTTGCTTATATTAATTGTAGATTGGTCATTATATGTGATGGTTTTAAATTTATTATCGGTGTCACCTTTTGTAGTTGGGAATATTTTCGATACAGCTTTTTGTAGTAACTTCTTAGGTAGAATGTGATTTATAATTAGTGGGTTGTAGTTATTGTTGTGTGATATTCGTTTTATAACATTTAGTTCTTTTTCAATGTTTTCTTTAGGCATCGGGGTGTTAATTAATCGGCGAATCATCATACTGTTATAAGCTGCTATTTTGTGTTGGTAAGGGTGTGTAGAAGAATTATGTATCGTAATATCGGTGTATGTTTCTAGCACCTATTATTACAAAATAGGAAACTTCATACTTTTTGACAATGTCAGACTTTGACTTTTGTCAAATTACATGCTCATAACTTAACGGAAGAAAATAGCGTACTAGAAAGTCAAAAGATCGTGAGCGCTTTATATCTACCATTTTTTAGTTGTCACGCTTTTCCGAAAATGGCTGTGTATGAAACAAAAAAATAGAATGCGTCTTGTTTCAGCTTCAGCTGAATGCTAAGAAAATACTCACTTGTTGAGCTCTGGGCGCGTGCGAGAGAGAAAAGCGGCATTTCGGTCTAGGTATTTATGATGTCTGAGAAGTAATATTTAGCCGGAGCCAAAAATTGTTTTATTATAAGCGTAAATATTTATACGAAAGCTCGACTTTTTCGTAAATATTTTAAGAATATTTAAATGAAATGAGCAGCTGTAGCTGGTTGAACGTAATAAATTTCTTATTACAAGACGTTCCTTAATTACCCAAATCAATGGATCGTTAAGTCACAAACAATATATATTAACTGTTTTACAAATATTCTTGATGATTAGATGTAATCCTTGTTAGTGGATCGATCACGTGCGCCAAAGATTGGACTTAGTGGATGATTCAATTTCCAAAAATGTTTGTCCTTGGTGAGGAAGCTGTTTTTAGTATTTGTGAAAAATGCTAAAAGAAATTTGTAACATGTAGAGCAGACTATCGCAGAAATAAACTCCAAAAATTTGAACAAGTTAATAGAATGATTCAGAAATTGATTTGATGAAGATTTTAGCTTAAATATTAGTAAATTTACTTTATAGCTGATCTATTTCTTAATCGACGGAAAAAATATCGTTTCAAATAACAAAATCTGTTATCAGAAGAAAAGAAAAATCTGTTTGTTTGTTAACAGAATTCGAGCACCTTTTAATTTCATACATTTGCCACTGAAACAATTAAGTACATTCGTGAGATTAACATCCGATCTTTTAACGTCCTTGTAAATTTTCCTTAGAAGCCATCTTGAATTCAATTGTCTCCAATGACTTTATGTGGCAGATAAATTTAAAAGTACGTAAGAAGACCGGGCCTTAAAATATTATGTGTCAAAACCACAATTATGATTCGAGTTATACTAATTTTGAATAATTTTGTTTATTTTTTTAATATGGTATGTGTGTTGCCTGACCTAGATATTTTTCTTTAATTTTCATTTGCTTTTTTTGTCTAAACTGAAATACTTATTATTATATTATTATTGTAAAACAAAATATCAAGTATATTTGATATTTCTCCTAAATTAGCGTATATAACGTGTTGACACTTTAGGAACAAACAATTTCGCAATGAAATGATTTATACAAGACGATAAAATTCAGTTTTATGGACGAGCGGAAAGTATTAGTCCCAAGTGAGTGCCGGGAGTGAATTATTTTTCGCTAGTCGATAATTGAATTTTATGTCGTATATAAAACTTTATTTTTCTCTTTGGTATATTAAACAAATAAGAACCAATTAAAAGACTCGGTGCAAAAATGGGTCAGCTCCACTTTTAGGTGAAAATGACTTTTTGAATGGATTTAACTCGATAAAACACTGCACATCGGTATTCGGTACACCACGCGAACAGCTACCAAATTTAGTAACTATGAAATGGGTTTGTTAAAATTTTCCGATCATTTCTACGTGTTTTGTTGATACTATAAAATTTGAAAAAATGTAGTTGACCGGTTTTTGCATCGAGTTCTTTAAATGCCAGTAATGTTGTTTAGCACACTGACTACTAACTAAAAAATACAGATGCAATAGAGCTTGTTTAGAAACATTGTTTGATTCAGTTTATATCTGAACTTTCTATTTTACTCGGTTCCAAAATTAATGGGGCGGGGAAGAAGGAACTTTAGACTAGCACTGCATAAATCGATAATAAAAAAGAATTCGTTTGTAGCACACTTTTTGAAAGATATTTAAAATTAAAAAGTTGCATCCAGTACCACTGTTCTGATTCAACCCGTGTAGATCAAAATAACTTTGTGTTTTAGACCTCTAAAATTTATAAAAATGTCTCGAAACTATTGTATCTTCAGTAGTTATCGAGATATTAGAGATTTTCTACCGAGCTAACTGTTCTTAACCACATCTAACCGCAGTTATCGATGTAATGGCGTAATGGGTATCTTTTTGGCGGGATTGAACAAATTGCGGTTATGATGAGATGTTTTAATGTTTATATGCATTATTAATTGCTATGATCTATTCTTTTCTAGCTCTTTAGATATGTTATTTTATTTTCAGATGTTTTAGGTTGGACACCTTTTTGTGATAACTTATCACCGACAAAATTGCCATAACAGTAATTATAAAATATGGATTGTTATCAAAAATATATTAAACATTATCCTTTCCTATCTTAATGTTGAATAACACGATTGCTTCCGCTTATGTTATTATATGTATACAATACCGAACTTTTTTAAACCACGCGTAACATAATCTATAATAAGTCTTACGTGTAACTGAACTTGTGTTTTCGCATTAATCGAGACATCAAAATGCTAAAGAAATAAAAATATACATAATACGTCTAGAACGTATTCAGAAAACCTGGAATCAAATCAACTACATCTTGATAAATGTTTAGTAGAACTTTAATTATGAACCTCACTCTAGAAAATACATATGCTACACCAAGCCTTTCTTAAATCACTTAAATGCGGTACAATTCCTCAAAACATTCTGTTTGTGTAACACTAATAACATATGTTTCATCTTTGAAAAGTATAATTAAAATAAAAATACTGATTCTGATTCTAGTTCAATTAAACTTTAACTTGTAATAATTTAATGTTCGTTTCTGCGCTTAGTCGCTCTTGATGCTAACAGTTTTTTTTTCTTGCATTTTGATGGAGTTTATCTTAGGGTATAGCTGGGCTTGAGATCCCCTTGTAAGTATTATTGTAAAAACTCGGGTACTTGAAAAGGATATTTAGTTAATTTTATATTTTTAATGTAGTTTTGTCCAAAGTTTCGCAAGAAATAAAAGTAAAATTAAAAGTGATAGTGAGTGTTATTACACAGCTAAAAATGCGAGCCAAGTAAAACATATAATGAACCTGGTAGAAGTTTTAGAGGAAATTTGTAGAGAATAGGAAACAGTACTTTTTACACTAAAGAGAAAGATGAAAATAATTTTCACTATTTTCTCTCTAAGATATTCATCTATCGTTACTCTAGTTAGAGTTAACTTATGTCTAATATAGCAGAGGGGCGAAGAAAGAGTTTATTGCTGAGACTCGTAGTTTTTTAGTATGTTACAAATGTAGACTAACATAATTGAAAGAAACTCTACGATTCTATAAATTGGTTCGAGTAAGTTTATAGTGTATTTTACTCTAAATACATATATTGGACTTCTGCACACTGCTTTTAGAGTTTAAATTTATATTTATATTTAATGTAATAAGAACAATTATATATTTTTATAGTAAATAATTTCTTAATTATTATTTCAATTTTTCTGTGAAATCATTTTATTTATATGTAATTATACTACTTCTAATATTTCTATCCTTCAGCTGTTATTATTTTTAGATAACTGTTTGTTCTGATTCCGCCAACAAATGAGTTGTTATATAGAAAATTAAACGTTTATCCTTTTAATCTTAAAGGAAAATCATCTATGTCAACGTTAAAAATTGCTCCCATTTAAATTTATGTGGTATTTGGTCGCGGTCCAAGGCTATAATTTCTTATATGAATGGAAGCCCCAAAATTTCTCGAATAATAACGAGTTTCCACAGGTCGGGTTTCGAAAACAATATGTATGTCTGTTCCCTTATGATTAATAATAATAGTAACGTCAGAATGTTATAAAACAAATTAAAAAATATAATCCAGTCAGCGTTTGTGGCGCTGAGCTGGATTTTGCCGTATCATTTTTATTATACACATATTTTTTTTAAGAAAAATTTTGTGCAATGTCAGGTCAAAAAGCGATAGTAAGATGTCGCTATTTTATCTGTTTATACACATATTGTTATAAACATATTGTAAATAAATTTTGGTTTGGTCAATTGGCCTCTACTTTTCAGAATATACTCCATACTACAATACGCACCAGAAAACATTAAAAGGGCTTACACTAATAAGCGGATCATGATTCTATTCGACTTGAAGGCTTTAGCAAGTTCAAATATTTCATCCTAGTTGGTGTAGGAATTTTTAAGTGAACTTAATATTTCGACTAGCATGTTCCTACTTTATTTATATTCCCATGCCACATATTACCCATGATTCCTTACTTTTTTTCTTCTACATAACGTTTTGCCTGATACATGTTATTCAACGTAAGACGTTAGTGGTGTGCTTTTATCTATCTACCTATCCATAAACCATTCCTGGTTTTGGCATGCGTCATTACTCGTCATACCCCTGTTTTTTATATCTTATTTTTGTTTCTATTCTGAGGTTTTTATTACACCATTATATTTTTATGGATCCAAATACTTAAGCAGCTTGCGATATTTTGATCCTGTTTGTAATTACAGATAATCGACTACTAACTAACTTAAAATTGTTTATGCATAATACGTATTTCTTTAAAAGGAAGTTAGCGCCAGGAAAATATAAAAGTGGATAGTGATTAGTAGTGGCAAACTGGCAAGGGAGAGTAATTGCCGACGTACGTCAGCTTTCGAACGCGACGCAGATTGACCTTGTCTGCCTCGTTGCTATACCGGCGTTGTTACTGTCGCCACAGTATACACATCAATTGATGTTAACGAGGATCCACTGGTTCTTGCAACAAATGAGCATTCGGTTTCCTGGTCAGTGTTCCTTTTGTTGTTATCTCCAAGCTGTCACCACCTTACAGTTATACTGTTCTCTTGAAGTCAAACAAGACCGAAACGTATGTCGGCAGTTACTCTCCTTTGACAGTTTACCACTAATAACTATCCACTTACATGTATCTCTGATACTTATGTTGTACCCGAATACTATAATTATTGAATTTCAATATCATCTTTTCATTGTTTATACACTTTAATTATTAATTATTATTTCTTTCTTATTGTTGCAGTTAATTCGTCAGGAGTGACGAAGCTATAAATCTATAGCGAAATGTTGAGTGTGCTCTCTTCATTTTTCTGTCCGGTTTGAGATTAAAAAAACTTTGTACTTGTAAATTTAATAAGGGTAAGAATTTTGCTTGGCAGCCGTAGGTATGAACTGACACTTAATGATGACAGACAATAATTAAAAAGTTCAGTCGATATTCAGTTTGACAAATACTGGCTCATGTTAGTCATACAGCTAAGACAAAAATCGAAAATGAATTTATCTTTAATCTTTGTGTTCTCTTCATTACTACAATTTTCATCGGACAAGAACAAACTTCAATTAAATTTACGTTAAAAAAGTATCCACTTCTTTTTTTTTTGGCGGCGATATATTGGGTGTCTAATAATGTACGGAGGAGATTAAAAGGGTGGCTAGAGGAGATCAAATTAAAGTTTTTTTCTTAATAAACTTTTGGCAAAAATCAATAACTAAAAAGGTACAAGGGTTTAAGGTGAAAATAATCAAACAGTAAAAGTTACTACCTGTAGTAATATTTTACAAATTTGGAATATTTAAGAAAACTAAACACTGTTCTGCACGAGAAAACTATTTAAAAAAATGCAGCCACTTAAAAGATGTAGCTAGATATTTTATTTTTCTTTTAATACCCAAAATCATCTTTCCATATAGTTAAGAACCGCTGATTAATTAAAACAAAACTAGAAAACAGGTCGACGTAAACATTTTATGAATGGTGGTTTTGAGAAATTTAGAGTTTTTTCAACAATAAATATGCAGTTTGTGAAATAAGTTTTTTTTAAATAAGAAGATATAGGTGTAAATTAAAGAAGAAATTTTGTAACTTAAATAAAGCTTTATTTTGATTTCCTACTGTTCTCCTTTCAATCTTTCAAACGTTATGACTAGACTGCGGAAGTTTAGGCACTAAAAAGTCTATTTTAGGTGCCTAAAAAGACTCGTATATGTGGAGAATAGGCTCAAGTAAAGTACAAATAGTTCCCAAAATATTTATACTGGGTGTCCGGACCGATTTATTATTATTTATACATATTTTATTATTTTTATTATTTATTCTAAATAGCCTTTTCAAATAGTTGACTCAGAAAAAACTGACCATCGTGAATATTTTTCTGTAAATTATTTAAAAAATTAGTTTTCCAAACTCTCTCCAAGGCGTATTTGCTACTGAAAATATCTGGACATAAAACTGATCCAGGCTACATAAAACTGATCTTGTTTTTTAGATAAATTTCCTGCAAATGGGAAAATTTACAAATCGGTGGTAAAAGAAAGACTTTATTTTTTTTTAATCTGTAAATTAAAATCAAGTAAACCCTATGCAGTTCGGCTTATATCAATGAAAACTTTTATAGATGTCCGATCGTAGTTTCATTATTTTGAATAAAGAATTCTTGCCTTCAAAGGGTATGCACAGAGTACGTACAAGATTGCCGTAGTCATAATTTTATGAATAAGAATAGGCAAAAATAGGCATTATAAAACTACCATTTGAACAGTAATTACATGAAACGTATTTATAAATAGCTCCTATCAAAGTAGTGACTAACAAGTAGAAAAGGCAAATGCCCAAACTTCCGCAGTCTGGTTATGACTATGAGACACCCGAAAAGTAAAATTTTCCGGGATCATGGTTTTTACAACCCCGATTCCCGAGAGTTAAAAAAAGAAAAACGGGAAATCAGAAACGTTAGGACGTACTGATATTATTTATGGTGATTTTATTGAATTTTACAAAACTATAAAAACAGGTTTTGTTTGTTAAATTATTCGTAGTAGATGCAGAAATATCACGTGTTTTCCACCGGAAAGAATGTCTGGAGCTATAACATATCAAAAAAAAAAAATATTTTGAAGAAGAGGAACTTAGAGTAAGAAAACAGACCAGAACATGCAAAAAGATTTGTCGTGTTTATATGAGAATTACAATCGTTTAGACATGAATGTAATATCTATTTTTCGCTGTTGGAATACGTTCTCTTACCTAACGCCGAGAACGCTTTCTGGTGGAAGAGACGCGGAAAAAATAGAACGGAACGTGCAAATAGGATTTGTTAGTGTTAAAGTGAGAATTTGAATTTTATTTCAGGCTCGCGTAAATAAATAAATAATTTGGAGATTTCGCCGCGGTGAAAATAAATTCGTTCGCGGCTAGCTCTTTTCACCGAAGTTGTCGGGCTTCACTTTTTAAATTTATTGATATTGTAGGTACACCAACGGTTATTAATTTTCAGCATCATTTCCTGAGCAATAAACACGGCTATTAGCGAATTAAATCTCCGCCGTATTTTATTTAAAATGTTCACAAACATATTTAAATATTTAGTTATATGATGAATATTTTTACGTTATTTTTGAAAAGTATTTGTTTTATTCACAAAGTATGCTCATTGTTTATGGGAACCTTAAAATAGGCGGTGACATACTGAACGACCACAGTTTGTAAAATAAAGTATATGAGACACTCCTACACTTTACTCTGTACCTCTCAAAGAAATTTCTTTTAATCATGTCCCACAATTACGGGAAGAGATTTCATGACTGAGGACTGGGTCTAATATTCGTTACGTTTAATATTTAGTTATCGTAGTCTGTAGAATAAAGCGAAAATACGCTATACAGAAATACTAAGTGACTACTTTGTCAATCCTGTGTTTTATCACTTCACTGGTAGGTAAAATGTGTTAAATCCCTTTTTTAAAAATGCGTTTTGCTATAAACGGTGGTATAACTAAGAGAAACAGTTGGTACCTAAACGTGAAGGCCTATACAGAGAAAGAGAATAGGAGTACTTACCACAACAGAACAATATGTTGTTACAGTTCGCATCCAAAATAGTTACAATTTATATAAAAAAATTATTTGCATTTGTGCAAAAATGTGCTAAATGTTCTTACCTTCTTCCACACTTTTTGACAATGCCTAGAGCAACAATTTCAAGCACTATTATATTTGGTGAACAAATTTTGATTTTCAGTTTTTGTGCAACGCTGACTACTAAAAATATACTGAGTGATTCAAAATAACTGTCCGATCCGTCAACCACAGGTAGAACACAGACAAAAAACCAAAGGTCTATAACAACAGTGTGTTCTCGGACTATATCTCGATAACTAGTGCAGATACAAAAGAAGTTTCAGGACATTTTTGTTTTAAAATTTAGAGGTCTATAACATAAAATTATTTTCATCTGTACAGGGTGAATCAAAACAGCGGCACTGAATGCAACTTTTTTATTTCAGATGGCATACCCTATATATGATGTCAAATTTGGATTGCACATAAAATTCTACACATTTTTTATGTACCATAATCTATATCTAAATCAAACCGTTTTGAAGATATTTAACATTTTATCTAAAAACTGTCGATTGCAATCATTATTTTATTTATTCATATTTTGTTTATTTTTTACTTTAGAGAAAAGATTTTCGGTACAGATATAGTTGATACTTTAACTTGTTCTAATCCACTATTAAAAGTATTTTTATCGTTACAGGGTGATCATGGTACTAACCCAAATATCGGAAATTTCAAAATGACATAAGTCAATTTTCTTAAACAGCATTAACCTATATTTTTATATCCTAAATTGTTCGTCTAATACAGTACTTTCGTTTTTGTCATGCAAGTCTTATACTTGTCTGCTATATTTTCTTAGAACCCTAGACCTGTATGAATTATTTGTTTTAAAACGAGTAATTGTCTAAGCTGGCCATGGAAAACAAACGAACCAGCTGACATTAATAATTAGTTTACTTGTTTTCCACAGACACCTTATGCAATTATACGTTTTAAAAGAAATAACTCAAATGGATATAAGGCTCTCAAAAATATTGCAGATAGGTATAGAACATGCATTACAAAAACGAAAGTAAGCCCGCAATAGACGATCATAAATTGCATGAAATTTACATGTAATTTATGACAAAACCTATTTTTCAACATGTATAGCGAGCAAAAAAATTACATGAATTTATGCACGTAAAATTGAAAACAAAGAGCAAGTTCTATTTCTCAAGGTTTTTGACGTGAAATTTTAGTAAATTCTAGTGACTTTGATTGCTGCTGTTGGCTGTTGGCTCAGATGAAGGAACAACGACTTCAGCTGGTTTATGTGGGTTATGTTTATAAATAATTTTAGCTTCAAGGCAGTTTAATCAGTGATGACCATGTGCTCTCAATTTTACATGAATTTATTGGATCATGTATTGCCGGCTTTAGACGAACAATTTAGGACATAAAAATATAAGGCATGCTATTTAAGAAATTTGACTTGTCATTTTGAAATTTCTAATATTTTGCTTAGTATCATGATCA
The DNA here is from genome assembly GCA_036172665.1 of Prosopocoilus inquinatus. NCBI lineage: Eukaryota > Metazoa > Arthropoda > Insecta > Coleoptera > Lucanidae > Prosopocoilus > Prosopocoilus inquinatus. The sequence goes on from CM069869.1 coordinate 36,494,525, forward strand.
CCCCGTAACTATAAAACTACATCTAATAATGGCTTAGAATAAGCTAAAGTACCAACTACACCTGTGTCGAAACTCTTTTCTCTAAAGTTAAAAATAAATAAAATATGAATAAATAAAATAATGATTGCAAGCGACAGTTTTTAGATAAAATGTTAAATATCTTCAGAACGGTTAGAATTAGACACAGATTTTGGTACATAAAAAATGTGTAGAATTTTATGGGCAATTCAAATTTGACATCATATATAGGTTATGCCATTTGAAATAAAAAAAGCTGCATTCAGTACCGCTGTTCTGATTCACCCTGTATAGGTGAAAATAATTTTATACAGTAGACCTTTAAATTTTAAAATAAAAATGTCTTCAAACTTTTTTATAACTGCAGTAGTTATCGAGATATAGCCCGAGAACGCACTGTTGGGACACTCTGTATATAAATTGGTTCATGGGCACTAGTACAGCTGTATTGCGTCACACGAGCAATGAACTCGCGTGGAATAGAACGAAATACTTACGTTTACCTTGAAATTGAACTGTAAAACGTTTTTATTTATGACTTTCTGCGGAAGAAAATGTATAATACGCAATTCATTCATTCGAATTTCAGATTTGGGTATGTACGGTTTCCGTTTTGGATTCAAAGGAGGTTGATTTTTAAAATGGCTGACAGATTTATTTCTTGAAATTTCGCATTTGCATGACTTTAGTGAATACGAAACGAATATTTAGTCTAAATCACCCTCTCTCTATACAAGGATGGCCTTTATTTAATTTTTTTGAAATTTTATAAATTTGTTTTGTTACAGGAAGAATAGAGTAAGCGTTCAACATTCAAGTCATAAAAACTCCGTTTAGTGAAATATATCTTACATGAGTACAAAGTCGGTTCAAAATTTTTGACCATCTCACTCTGCCTTTTAGAATTGAATGTAAATAATTATTATTTACATTCGTCAGATGTGTTTCGAGTTTCCATGTCATGTCAATTAATTGCTAATTTGCAAATTAAAAACAAAATCAAAAATATTTAACATACTTCCAATTAATGTCATTTTTCTTGGCTAAAGAAAAGTTTCTATACTCTGTGCAGCATGTTGACGATTGATTATATTAAGCATCTTGCACCCCAGCAAAATGAACCGTTCCTACGACACTGCCTTCTACTCTAAAGTCCAATTGATTGCTCTACAGCACTCTCAAAGTATTCTAGTCTTGTTTTAAGCTCTTATAATAAAAAAGAAACAGAGATACTCTTAGAGTGCTCTGGAGTACTTAATCGGAAACGGCTAATTTTTTATTTTTTTCAGTGTTGTTGTGAGATATCTCATCTCTCAATTCATCTACAGATTAATTCTGAGAAACGGTTTTAATAACTTACAGTAAATTGTCTGTTAGATAGAATTATTGATCCATATCTTGCTTTATAGAAACTTTTGTAAAAATAAAGTTTTTGCATAACTAAATAAACATAATAAATAAAAATTTAAAGGTTATTATCGTAAGCAGTATAGTATTAAAAGTAATATTCATGTCTACTCATCAAAATAAAAATTCGAGAATAACGTAGAATGTTTTAGCACGTCTGCCTACCCCTATGCAATAATGTCAACTTATTACTTGTCCAAATATACGAGCGCTTTCTTGAAGCTATTTCATGATTTTATGACTTATTCCGCCAACGTTTCAGCATAAATTTATGTATATCATATAAAATTTAGTTTTAGCACATGTTAAACCTTTATGAATACTTCCTTATTTCTTTTTGTGACTTTTCACTCAGAAGATTAAGTCATCTTCATATTTTAACTATCTCCTTGACTTCCATTCGAAACACGGCTGAAATTATTTTTCACCTGTCTGATTTTCCCGTAAATTTCTACATGTCGACAATTTATTATTTTCGTTGAATTAAATCTCTTCGCGCATCAAAAAACAGGTGTGCATGCAAAAATAGCACTTGTATTGCGTGTTTGTTTGCACAAAATGTTTGTATTAATTTCGATAATAATAAACTTTATGCGCTGGAACATATAGTTATTCTGCGAATTAAAAAAAAATATGTCAGTGCTACGTTTCGAAAGGTCATAGAATTTATACCTCTTGTGCACATGCCAAATTCTAATTTATTTTTGCTCCTTTTAATTGGTAAATTAAGTAAGACGTAAACTACGAAATTTATTCTTCTCGTATGTGAGTTTTAAATTTTAAATTTCTAAGTTAAATTTTCCAGAAACGCTTTTATGCTAGTACTTCTTAGAATTAAAAACAACTCATACCAGTGCACATATTTTTAGAGTGTAATTGCCAATTGTTGCATTGTTCAGATTAAATACGTAGCTGAAATAAATATAACTCTAAAATTCAATTTTCTCGTTATTTTTTTTTAAATTATCGTCATTGTATTTATTATTTTATTATCTCTACGCTATATTTTGATATTGGCTTGTCATTAACTACTTTGATATCACTCAAAACCAACGTCATTTTTTCTCAATCTTCTTTCACAACACATAGTCGGAGAGCAAGCGACGAATTTACTTAAGTTATTTCAACAACCCTGAAAATAAGTAGAAAAGTGACTACAAAGGCTGTGAACACATAATTGCCCGAGCAAATATTAATTGAGTAGGTCAATATCAAAAAGATACGAGTCCTGCCATCTGAAAACGCTTGTGTCATAAACTAATTTCTGACTGACCTACTCGAATAATATTTGCTAATTAATAATTCAAACTTTTAATATTAAAATAATTAAATTACAACTATTTACCGGCGTCTGTTGCGTCTTGGAAGAAACAAAACATTCGTAAACCACTACCGTAACTTGTTAAAAAGAAGGAACTAATCAACGGTTAAAGTTAATCAGAGATGAAAAGATCGGGCCTAAAGAGACCATATGGCTGTGAAGACAGAACCGCGCGTCTTACAGTGTTTCGTTCGGGAAAGAAGCCCGGAAGGTACAAAAAATGGGCTTACTTGAGTTATATCAGCAAGGCTGATTTTTTAATGTGTCAGTAAAAAATATTGTCAGACTTAATAGAAGAAAAATAATTAATTAATTAAAAATTTAATTAATCAATTACATGTGGATGTGGCCTGATTGGACGTTTCTGCAAGGACAAGTTCATTTGTTTAATCTCAATATTTCGATATTTAAATCTTCCGCAGGAGAACTACAAGAATCAACAAATGTCACATTAAGCTTAAGTTAAAAGTAAAGTTACTTACAAACTGGACTCTAAAATCGGCCGACAAACAAGAACATAATTGTAAAGCATTAATTACACTGATAAAAATTTGGAGTTAATTCTAACACTTTTAGATACAATTTAGTCGGAGAAAGAGAACAATAACGCCAAATTCGATGAAGATTAACAACTTTTCGGATACAATTTTATCCATATTTAACACTGATTGGGCAGATTACATTTAATCCCAAAAATTTTTATGTGTGTACATTTTAAAATTGCAAAAAAGACGTTAAATTGGAAAGACAAACATGTGCAGATTACAAAATGGTGACTGATGCAAAGTTCAGAAATATTGTCACAGAAATGTAACATAAATTTCGTTTGAAGGAGAAGTTACTAACTATTGGTTATTTAAAATATTTAAAATGTTAGCATAAAAGTTGCTAAATCAACTTCAAAAGAAGAAAACGATACATGTTTGCAGTAGTTTTCCCGGATGAAATACTAAATTTTGATCCCAGAGATAGAAAGTCTGATATGAAATCAAGTATGGTTGTGTTTGAGATGTTTTTAATCCATTTACTATAGCTGACAAAAAGTTTATTTGGAATCTATGGTTTAACAAATTTTTAAATGTTTCTTCGCTTAATGTAATTGAATCTTTGTAATATAAGCTTATATTCAATTTGTAGAGGTGAAATTCAAAAATTTAGAAATTAGATTCCAAATCAAACTTTTTGTCAACAATGGTAAATGAATCAAAAACATCTCAAACACAACCATACCTGATGACATATCAGACTTTCTGTTTTTAGGAACAAAATTTAGTATATCTCCCGGGAAAACTACTGCAAACATGTATCGTTTCCCCTCTGAAGTTTAAAACATACTTGATGAAGTTCCTGAACAAGAAGGAAGAAACGCAATCACAGGTAGAGTTACAACTATTATTACCAATTACCTATATTAAGAAGTTTTAAAAACATTGTTGCAAATCGTTTTTGATTGCAGTGAAAACCTCGAACTGCCTCTGTACAGCTGTTTCAGCCTTGTTTTGGGCTTCGTCAGCAGACGTAGCTTGACATTCCCACTGCAAACCAAAAACGACTTGTCGAATTTATTCACAGTTGCGATGTAATAGAGATGAATAGATAAACGCGGCATCCTATGATCGCTTTTTGAACAGACATTGCAGTAGGATAGACAAATTGAAGCGGATTTGCTACCTAATATTAAGAAGGAAGACTATCTGATCTTGAGGAAATTTATTATAAAACAAAAAGATTTCTAAAATGAAATCCCCAAATTTTAGTTGTGAAGGCCGACAAAGGTAATATGACGCAAGGTTGGTAGAGCTGGACTGTGTATTAGAAGGTTGCCTTGATTAACGGAGAGGACAGAGGTTGCGTATCTCGTTACGTTATTAAGTTCCATTGGGCATATTAACGAGATTTTTGCATTATTTGATCAATAGGTCCATAGAATTGATTCCATTTTTACTGAATTAGATGAAGCTTTAGGAAACAGATAATCTCACCCTATTTACTTCACAGTGACGGATAGAAGTTTCGTGTGACGTCACGAATTACTTTTGCGGGGAGAAAATTTCAAACTGCATATTAAATGGGAACGAAGCAACCTGCTAGATGCAATATCAGTTTTATCAACCTTGATATGACGGTAATAATGCAACTGATTACAAAAATAAAGTTTTACAACTTCTGGACAAGATGACAATGCAGAAGCGTAGCTCCGGAGTTCCACTGGAAACCAAAACGATTCGACCAAGGATAATCGCAATTGCAGTGGAACTCCCGAGCTACGTTTCTGCTAAATTGAAGCTACATATTAAGTTATTGCTACATAATAAGTCCCCCATGCAAGGTGGCCGGACTATGTATTAGAAGGTTGCCTTCATCAGCAGAGGCGACAGAGAGTGCGTACCTCGTTACGTCACTTCACGTTATAAATTAAATTGGGCATATTAATGAGATTTTTGCGTTATTTGATAAATAGGATCATAGAATTGACTCCATTTTTAGTGGATTAGATTAAGCTTTAGGAAACAGATTAAAAGTCACTCTATTTACTTTACTGTGACGGATAGAAATTTCGTGTGACGTCACAAGTTACCTTTGCGGGGAGGAAATTTCAAACTGCGTATTAAATGGGATGGAGGCAACCTGCTAGATGCAATATCAGTTTTACTAATCTTGCTATTCAATACATTTGTTATTAAAAAATTGTTCTCAAAGACCAACGATAAGACGCCTTTTGGTTTCAACAGTGGTTTAATCTATTCCATACCAGTGTCAAAGAAATTACATTGGCCAAATCAACCAATGGTTAAAAAATCCGGTTTCCAAACACAAAAGTGACGTTAATACTAAAAAGACGGTTTGTGCATTGGCCTCACATGCAATTAATAATGATCATCAATTTGACTTTGAAAATATAAATATCTTAATTTTTGAAAAAAAATTGTTCTTGAAATGATCTATATTCAGAAAGATGAACAGTCAGTAAGGTTTAAAACAGATATATGTAGATAATATTAGTTAACTTTTACGCTAACATTTGAATATTTTAAATAACCAATAATTAGTAACTTCTCCTTCGAACGAAATTTACGTTACATTACTGTGACATTATTGTTGAACTTTGTACTAGTCGCCATTTTGTATTGTACACATGCTCGAGGTTCCAATTTAACGTCTTTTACAATTTTCAAATGTAATTAATGCTTTACAATTGTGTTCGAGTTTGTCGGCCGATTTTAGAGTCCAGTTTGTAAGTAACTTTACTTTTAACTTAAGCTTAATGTGACACTTGTTGATTCTTGTAGTTCTCCTGCGGAAGATTTAAATATCGAAATATTGAGATTAAATAAAGGAGCTTTTCCTTGTAGAAACGAACAATTAGACCGCATCCCGTTATCTAATTGATTAATTAAATTTTTAATTAATTAATTATTTTTCTTCTATTACATCTGACAATATTTTTTACTGACACATTAAAAAATCAGCCCTGTTGATATACCTCAAGTAAGCCCATTTTTTGTATCTTCCGGGCTTCTTTCCAGAAAGAAACATTGTAAGACGCGCGGTTCTGTATTCTACTGCATCTCTTTCCAGAAAGGAAAAGTATAAGACGCGCGGTTCTCTCTTCACAGCATTTATGGTCTCTTTAGGCCCGGTTTTTTCATCTCTGATTAACTTTAATCGTTGATTAGTTCCTATAGAAACAATTGTCACTATAATTGTAACTATGGGAATAAATGAACGATTAAAGTTAATGAGAGAAGTAAAGACCGGGCCCTTACGGCCGTTTTCATAATCAGACGTTAAGGAAGCTTTAATTTAAAGTCACTTTAAGTACTTGGGAAAAAAATACATTTGTTTCCCTATACTTAAAGTGACTTTAAATTAAAGCTTCCTTAAAGTCTGATTATGAAAATGGCCATTAGAGTAATAACCACATTAAGGAATATTATTGCAACAACTTGTCCGTTTCCGTGACAACACAGTGTTTTTGATTAAGAATACTCAAATAGAGTGCGTCGCAGATACATTTGAAAACCGGTCAAACTTCAAAAAGTAAATAGAAAAACGTGTATAAAAAAGTTGTCAGATATTACTGGCAAGGCGAAACTTAATTTAAAATATTTTGTAGGTTTCTTAGGATGGGTTGGAAAAATTTAGAAACGAATGCAAGTGTGTTAACCCAACAATTATTCCATGTCTTTAATTTTAGTTTTTTTTCAGGGAACTTGCGTTTGGAATAGCGTGAATGGCAAGCAAGTCGTGCTCAACGATACGAACTTGTTGCAACTCAGCGATATAGAAAGGAAGGTCCTGCAGAAAGTGGCGTTGGCGAAAATTCAAGCTCTCAACCTCGGGGTAACCGTCAAACCTCCAACAGGTACACTTTAATACGATCTAATACCTCATTATTTTTAAAACTTTGATTGTCCTAGTTAAAGACATTTATCTCGGTTATTAATAATTCTAACTGTTATTAAATGCATTCGTTGAATTAATTTGTAGCAAAACACTCGGTATACATCGATGTCTGTCTAAAAGATTAATGCTTGGTTTATACAGTCACTAAAACTAAAACTAAAAATTAACTAAAACTAAAATTAAAACTATGCAAAAGTTTCTATTTATACAAGCAAAAATTACGCATGCTCGTTGCATACCTAGCTGTAAAAATTCTGCGGAGGGAATATTAACTGGAGAGAAAGTACAGTCAAATTTACGGTCATCCAGCCTTTTCCACTAAGAATTGAAATAAACGAATTCTTAATTTTTAGTGAAGTTGTATAAACCGCTTCGTATCAGTACGGCCTTTTCATTTCTTAGTTGATAGTTATTAATGTTTAGTTATTAGTTTTAGTGACTGTATAAACCACACTTTAAAGCAATTTATTTAGGGCTTAAGGAGAAAAGTTGACCTATTTTTACAATATTGTCTTTTGTTGTTTGTTGTCTCATCGCGACGGCGAAATGAGGTCGCTATATTTTTCGTACTGAAAATACCTGAGATATTCGCCCACGCTGTCAAAATACTAACCACAGCAAATTATGCATTAGAGATGCTAATTTAACTTTAAAAAGACCATTGAGTTAAAATGAAATATTTTTGTTCGCATTATTTTCCTATAAATACTCGTGAACTGTACACTTGCAAGTTCAAGTAAACTTTTTTACAAAAGACATGTAACGTATTTATCAAAATTTATATTTATGTTCGATAGTAATGTTGATCGTTCTGCGGAAAATAGTAATTCTATCAAAAATGCTGAATCGTTTTGCGGTTGATTCATTTCAGAAAATAGAAGTAAATTGATGCCGGAGGGATATAAATGTATTCATATCTTAAACTGTCTTTTTTATTTGTATTGAAGCGCTAATTTAACCCATGAAAATTATTAAAAAATACTCCTATTAATTTTTTGCACGGAAATAGTCGAAGTGAAAAGTATAAACTGCGGCCTTTCTAGAGAAAGCATTCTATAATTAAAAATTTGCTCAACACAAGCAAATTGATTCATATTTATGATTTTAAGTTTAGCACTCATCCCAGTTCAATTCCTGACATTCATTAAATATGTGTGTAGTGTCTTGTATGAGAACTTGCGTTTCATATACAGGATGTAATCAAATTAGTTTCACATATTAATACCGCAAGTACCTCATCATGTAAGAGAATTAATGCTGCAACTACCAAAAGTCTAGCTCAAAAATAAAAAAAAAACTACCTATTGGAGAAGTATTGACTCTTTTGTTTGAGAACTTCTGGTCGGCCGTGTACAAAAACAACGTTATAAAACAAAATTCCAGCGAAATTCAAGGTCAATTGCTTGATCGCATTTTAAAAGCTTTATGGGAACACAATAAAATAGAATCACCGACCCATTAAGGACGAGCGTTCAAATTCACAACCTCTCGGTCGTAGCCCGTGTGTGCATTATGGTTAAAGGAGAACAATTTCAATCTGCTTGCATTGATCAGAATTAAATCTGTTTCATTAGATAATCGACAATAATTAGACTTTGACATCCTGGTCTTTGTAAACCAATAGTACACATTATTTACAGTGCCAATTTTGCGTATTAAAATAATTAAAAAAAATTATTAGTCGCTTTGATTGATTGTCACTTTGTTAATTATTTCAATTATTTCCACTAACGAATACGTTTCTTCGTAGTTCGAGTTCGATGACGCTTTATTGTTTTGGTTCCACAAAATAATAAAAGCGATGACTGCGTTCAATAACGATTTTCCGAAATGGAGAAAGAAAATACATTCATAAACATTTTGCGCAATAAAGAAATAACAATGCAGTTTATTGACGACCAGCAAATACGATACCACGATTAATACGTATCAATTAGTAAAATAATTTTAGGAAATGGAATCTCTAATTTTTATTTATTTTTACAGTTTTGTGAGCAGAAAACTATTAACAATTACGTGAAAATTGAGAAAATTGATTAATTTAATAAGCAACGCGATGGATATTTATAACTCTATTCTGTTATGGAATTACATAAGCGAAGATTTTAACCCAGTGCCCTTCAGTTCGATGACGCTTTATTGTTTTACGACGTTTTGTGATGCGCTTGTAGAAACTGATACACGGCCAGTCAGAGGTTTTCAAACAAAAAGTCTCCGGGTTCTGGGGGGTTTTAATTTCTTCAATTTTTCACCAATAAAATTCATATTTGCAGAAATCACTTTCTTCAGTGATAAAGAACTTACAGTTTTAATATGTGAGACTTATTTGATTACACGCTGTATACTGTGTTTACATGATGTTGAAAAATCGAAGCCAGCAAGATATGTCTGTCAAAAGTTATTCCAATCTAGAGTTGTGTCGTTCACGAACGATTCAGTTGTTTCGAATGAATCTTTTGAGTAAAGATTCGTTCATTTCGTTCCTTCGTAAACGAACAAATCCTTTTGAACGATTTGATTCAGATGAACGAAATGAACGAATCACGCTGCACCGTAGCTTCCAATTTTATTCGTGCATTTTTCACCTCTTGGTTTCATGTATTTTAATAATGAAAATATATTACATGAATCATCCAACATTTTTACATTTTTGGAGAAAGAATTAAATTACTTTATCAATAACATAGCACAGTATATTAATCAAAAAGTTTGTGAGATGTATGGCTTTCAATAACATTTACAACGTTCAGGTAGGCTGTGAGTGAAGATTTTTAAACAATTTAAATTTTCTGACAATTCTCAGTTAAATTAGTTGAAAATTATATCTGAGCGTAAAAGAAGTGTTGGTTTGAAATAATTTAGTGTTTTTAATATAAATAATGGAAAATATAATTATTGTTTGAAAGAAGGGGTACGGCGGGAATCAACCAATTAATTTTTAATTGAGTTTATCTGTTTTCGTCACAAAGCGATGAGCGCTGAATTCTGCTAGGACGATCTTTGACCATCCCCCGCAACTCACCGTCCATATAGTAAGGGTTCACTTAATTTGAAAGTTAACTACCTGACAAAAAGTCATTTTATCGCTAAAACCATACCTAACGTTTTGAAACGGCTTTGCAGTGTCTTTTAATCGTTGTATTTTGAAAATGTATATATTAGCTTTAATTTGAAATATAAGAACTATATGTTTAAATAAAATATTTACCAGTTTAGTAAAGAAACTTGTAGCAAATACGATACCAATGGAACGAAAATGTTTGATTTCTATAGAAATGTGAAAAAAATAGTATACATGGTATTCTATTGAAAATAATAAAGTACAGTTTGTTTTTCTTTATATACCGATCGTATAAATCAACATTAAGAACACAAATTGACCTCCGCCTGCTTTGACAATATACCATATAAATAACCAATGACTTTTCTAGTTTCTGCGCATACCTTGCGTCAGATTCAGAAATTGGCATTTCTTTACTTTTTGTAAAATTTGGAATCATTTTGTTTGCGTTACTTCTACACTGCGAAAAATTTTATTAGCATATACTTTTATAATACACTTATTTAATTGTGTGAAGCAGAGAATGTGGGTCCTCTCTTGCCAATGACTTCTGTTAAAGAAAGAGTTACGGAGGCTTTAAATATCGATGTCAAAACAGTTTATAATGCTAGAAAAAGAAGCGACGAGAGTTGGAAACTTACATGGAGAAGGTTGAAGGTCAAAATCACATAAGTCATTGTATATTTTATCCAGGATTCTTTAGATAGTTATAAATTAAATTTACGTAATAGTAATTACCGAAATGGATCTACAGCAAAGGATCAACAAAAGATTTTTGAGAAATGTAAATAATTTACAAGTAAGCAATTCTAGCTATTTAGACTTCATAACAATTATTATTGCTGTCTCAGAATCAGGTTGATTTGTCATACTATAGAAACTACCTACATTTGAATTGTTCATTGGTATGTTCCGTTTGTTCCTCTAATCGTCCAATCTTCTTGATTAACGCAGGTAACAGTTACACCATACTTACTTTTTTATATATTAGATTCGCATTTGAGATCTATTTGAATTCGAGATCATATCTTACCTAAATTAAAAAGAAAGACTACCTTCCGAAATCTTCGTTTTAAGTACATTGACACAAAATCATTGTTGTAACTAAAAACACATTAGAATTATAAGTTATAGAATGTATCCTAGGGTGTATTGTCACATTTAAAATGACACGGTGTTTGTAAATGTGCATCTTGGATCTGTTGTATCTTTTTTTAGCATCCCGTCAGTATATTGTTAAATTATGATTAAATTAATATGGCTATTTACCTCGTAAAATATTCTCCTCGCAAAATTTCTCATTGTTTCACGCTTCAGCACTAAATCGATTGTATTGATTTTAAGGTTAAACTGATGTTGTTTACTTTTGTGTGACTAACTTCACAGTTGTTATTGGACGAGTTTACATATATGATTACATGTTGTTTGTCTCTTTGTATTTTGATTTTGTCATTTACCACTTTAATGGAATGTAGCAACAATTTACATTGTAATTTATTCATCTGTTTATTTTCGTTCACATTGATTTATAGAATTGGCAATACTGTATCATTGGGCTGCATTCGAAGTTCTTTGTCAAACGGCCTTACGTATCTGAACTTACCCTATCACACCTCATTGGTCGGATTAAGCTGAGCGGTGGGATTGGCCGACGATTTCAAACTTCGAGGGGCAGTTGCCGTTTTGAATCCTAGCCAATATGGTGGTTGTTTAAGTATTCATTTAAAAATTAACATTTAATTACCATTTTCTTGGTCATCCAAGTTAATTTCACGTTTAATAATGTCTTTTGTTTCCCCATAAACATAAAAGGGTAAGTTAATTTCAATATTTCTTTCTTTTTCGTTGGTTTTTGCAAAAACATTGTGTTGCTACCGGAAGCTCGTGCCACGGCACTAATGGAAATTTTTCTTAGGAAAATCCGAGGGAGGTTTTACCTTTCCTTAAGTTAATTACTTCAGTCGAAATCGTCCGTTGGCCAAGTGCTGAAATTCCTCCGTCGTTCATAACATATCAATCAATGAAGTAGCGAAGAAATCGTTACCTTGCTGTCACCTCCTTCACGAAGCATATTCGATCGCCGTGTGGGCTATGAGCTGAAAAAAAAAACACAGGAACTTCTGGCATTGGTGTGGATCGACAGTAGCAGGTCAAATTCTTCTTTTATTTTACCCGGATATATTTGCGCTCTTCAAAACCATTCTTTCTAAGTAAATAAATTTATTCAATTCCCTTCAGGATTTCATCACACATAAAATATCTTAAATATTTACATAACAATTTTTCTTGGGTTAATATTAATCTACTTACTATTATAAAGTTTTGTTACGATTTAGTTAACGTACTTTGTTTACATAATAATTCATATTTTTACTAATAATTTATATTTAACATAATTAATAATACAGCCATGCACATAATAGCCATAAAAGGCTGAGTGCCGTTTGCACCTGTATAACCCTTTATAGGTTGATAAAAAAGGTAAACAGGACACAAAGTGGCGCCCAACGTTTGTGTCCTGTTTACCTTTTTTATCAACCTATAAAGGGTTCTACAGGTGCGAACGGCACTCAGCCTTTTATGGGAGAGCAAAAGTCGAGGATTCAATAAATTAAATATTCCAATATGAAGCTGAACAAAACAGAAGTTATATTTTAACATAAATTTTGAAATTTGAGCGCCACCAAATTTTTTATTATTATTAATAAAGGGATAACAAAAGAGCAAACAAAAGAAAATTTGTACCAAAAGTGAAAACGTTGTTTTTTGAAAGTTAAACGGAGATGGCTATATAGCAGTTGTAAGACTTATCAATCGATCCATCGGCATATGACGAAATAATGAACTGTAGGTATCATTTTCTGAAAAACCAGATGGTTGGCAATAATGTCGGTATTCTGGTCTGATTCGCCGTATTTGCTAATATATTGACGTATTGACCATTTTTTAGATATTTGGATTTTTCCATACATTTGAATTAGTCTAGCAAATTTTATAGAAAATTTAATTGAAACATAAACCATCTGAAAAATAAAGGGAGGTTATATTTCAAAAGTATATCTGATATTTTGATAAGGTAGACCTCAATTATTCAATTTATTCATTCACGCCTGAATGGTCCAATTGGATGGTAGGTATCGTCTCCAGTGTTGGGGATACAATTCGACACTGCTTCCCGTTCAACAGCGAGGAGATTTGGAAGTAACAAAGCCACGGAACAATTTACGCACAAATACAATCTCACTGCTCAGGTCTCGACAAACCGATGGCTTAAGACCCCATTGGGCACCCACCACAGATAAAAAAAAACTGTTGTTTTTGAAACAATTCTGCAACATGTCAGGTCACATTCTTAACTGAATCGTTGACACAGTTAAATAAGGAGTTAAATAATAAACGTTTTCTATTTCTGAATTACGATAAAATTAATATTGTAATTCTAAAATTCGACGATTTTGAAATCCTCTCCACAATTCTAATTAATGTCCTGATGCAAGTTACAGAACAATTATTGTTTTTCGTTTTTCATTAAAAAATTCGTTAAAATTAACGGGAACAACCTTTTCTGATTTTATCTTGTCTAATCAAGTTTGGATCAAACGGCTCAATGAAGAAAATTTTGGCGTGCATGTATTTATTTACATTTTCCCATCGATCCATTAAATATCTGATTCATCGATGGCTGTAAATGCTAAGGCGCACGGTCGGAACATCATTTTTACGAGCATCTCGTTCAGAATCGTTAAACGAAGAGCAACGAGCGTCCACTGATTTACGGTTTGTTTTAGCAATATTAAAAGCCGTCCTTCGGTTATAAAAACGAACGTAAAAAATTATTATAATGAGGTGAGGATCGAATAAACGTAAAGGAGAAATCAGTTTTTTTTCTCTCCAAAGCTTGATTTACTGTTTTGCGTAGTTTTGTGGATACGACATCTTAACGAGAAAGAGTAAATCATCATTTTGTTTCCGCCTATCTAGTTATATCTAATCTTAAGTATTCCGACAAGGCATCATCAGAATTTTGATGACACCCTGTTGAAAATGAAAGCTTCTGTTTTCATTCAATGTAATTTGTTTTCAACTGACATAATAAAGCTTCATTATCTTCAATTAAGCTGTATCTTTACTTTATTTTGTTATTTCAAGGAATATGTATTTTTTCAAAAATTATCAAAAAATATTAAAATAAATAAACGTCCGTTTTAAAGGTTATATCATAAATCATAACTTAGAATCAAAACATAGAAATACCTGGACGAAAAAAAAAGTTATAAAAATACCAAAGATAAGCCTTGTTAAGTTCGTATAGTGATTAATAAAATTATATAACGTGTGTCCCAAAACTCTTATAATCTAGAAGTCTGAGACCGGTAAAATGTACTTCTAACTCCGATACTTGTATAATGGATTAGTCAAACCCCAATATTTCATGTTTCTAGCATAATTTAAATATTTAAATACAGAATATTTGATTATTAATATTAAAACTCGTTGTATGGTTTAACGGTCATGGGTGTATAGATTATAAAACTTTTAGAATATAGGTTAGTAAATGAAAATTTAATAAAAACATGATATTGCAATATTTAAATGTACACTTGCTTGCAATAAAATCGCGTATGTACATCTTCAAAATCAAGTAGCCTCGTTTTCACCTATTTTTTGCTTTGTAAATGGGTATTTTGAGAATTTTGTCATGTTTCGAAACATACAGGTCAGGAACGGCCGTTGAAATTATTACTATTTTACCTGATATGAGTCAGACAATAGCAATTCAATAAATATCAGGACATTCCAAATATTTAACTGCCCATAAATGTAATGTAATTTAATCGAAATACAATTGTCGATTGCTCTCCTATTCATATAATTTTTTTAACACTTGTCAGGGCTCTTCAAAGTTCAATTTGTAATTTTCGACGTGCTGGTGACAAAAGTATAGCAAAATTTATTAAAACATGGAATCCCTCGCGGTTCATAATGGATTTTTTCTTAATTCAGAAGGGCATTATTCGAATCGTAAATCGATATTTTTGGACATCTATCTCCAACCATCTTTTCCATTTGCAAATTTTTCCTCTGTCCACATATTATTTGTGCATCATAGTATTTTTATTTAAGCTATAATCATTCGCTACTGCCGTGAATCACTATTTGTCTTCTAAGTTACTCGTTTTCTGTCAGTCTGAATTTTAATTGTTTGACACTGACAAATTAAATCACAAGACCAACTTAATACAACGAAAAACAAGTGTACACGTTTTTTTTTGCAAGCCACAGTACCTATAGGTTTGATTTTTGTTTGATAACGTGAGCAAATATACAATATATTATTAAATCAATGTTTTGTTTCAGAGTCTGTGGGGGTTGTGAGTAAGCCCAAACGGCGGCCATATCTGTTGAAGAGGAAAGCTCTTACTACGGGCATTTTTGATACCAGTCGTAAAGATTCTGAAAAAGATAAAGGTTAGTTGTGTTTTTTTCATTCACAGTGTGTTCCAAGCAATGAAGTGAAAACACTATTTTTAAAATATAACGATCGTTAATTTGATTTTTTAACGAAAAAAGATAGAACGATAAAAAGATAACTTCCTAAACCAGTTAATGTTTGACGGATACCAGCTGTCTGCATTAGGAAGCTGTAACTAAAATTTGCCCGAATTCTGAACAAATGATGTAGGGTTGTGTCAATAAATGTTATCAAGCGATAGCGAAACGTAGTATTAATTGCGATTTTACAGTGTCCGTTTCAAAGTTTAAAAACTATTTTCTTAAATAAATGGGTAAGAGCGAACGTTTGTTTCTCACAGCAACAATCTTTTGTCACTCTTTCTCTCTTTCTCTCTCTCTCTTTCTCTCTCTCTTACTCATTACGCAAGCTTAAGAATTGGGTCCACTTAGTACCAACGCTTTTCACGCCGAATGTACTGTTCACTCCTTCCACCTTTGCGCGGCTGCGGTGCTTCTAATTGTCATTGAATGGAGAGGGAAGATATGCGAGTTAGTTCAGGTTTTTTCTTCGACGACGAAACGATTTAAATGTATTTAATCGTCAAAACGTTCGCACATCCTAGAGAGATAATAGAAGAAAGTTTCTCTTTGAAAATATAAAAATGCATGTAATAGTCGCTGCAAATCACTACATACTTTAAATATTTAATTGCAAACAATAAAAACGCCTATAAGTAGACAGTATTGTGCTCGATGCAGCCACATGAGATAACTCCCTTCCAAATACTGCGGGCGGAGCTAGTACAGTCCGAGTATTAAATTTTCGTACTGATCGCGGAACAAGTGGCCCGATTTCTTTTCCTTGCTCATTAGAGAAGAATATTGAGAATTGTGTTTTGTACATAATGTGTTTTATAAAAGCAAATTCAATAAGAAACTGGAAAGAAATAATTTAGTTGCTTTTTGAAACTAGTTTACTAAGTACTTAATTAACAAATAATTGCGGAAAGTACCTGCTTTTAACAATTTCAGACATTTCTAAGCCGCATATAATGTAATTACCTTTCTACCTTTTTTACTGTGACAGTTTAACTTTATTTTTCAATCTACACCGTGTCTCCTAATATTTTCAGGGTAAATAGAACATGAAAAAATAAGATCACCTTTTTATATATATATATTTTTTTTCTAAAAATCACTAATAAACGATTTATAAGCTCTGAAAGAAGGGTGAAAAATATTTTTACTTGGCAATATCTTCTGGATCCTTTAACTTATTAAACTAATATTTTAAATACAGATATACGGCATCTAACTGCGCATTAACAATATATTTGCCAGATTCTCCATCCTTTTCAAAGGGTTGTTTTGTAAAGTTAACGTTCGGTATTTTATCCCTAACTTTTTATTTTTTACATATTTCGTCAAGATGAACAACAAGGATATTATTGCGATTTTTATAATCGGTATAACATTTAATTACACTTACTGCGATTAGGGTCGGAACAGCCAAACAAAGGATACTTAAAAACCTCATCTAGCCAACTTGAAGCAAAGACCAAATGATGTAAAGACATGCTAATTGTGTCTGCATTGACATGTGCATGATAGCTTACTAGACGAAGCTGTAGTTTACAATTAAGCGCTCTCCATGCGTAAGAAAGCCGGGTGGGTTAGATTACAGTAGAACTGTCGAACTGCTCTTCTGCTGATGAGGTCTCAATTAGTAGCGAAGTCGCTATAATGCTAGAGGATCTCATCGCAATTTAGCTGAGTTGCAGCAAATTTTTAATGCGATTTTTTTGTAAATGATAAATAGAAATATCGCAATAACTTGTTTATTAATCGTTTAAGTGTCAAATAGTAAGGAGTGATTTATATTTAAAATTTTATGTTCTTTCATTTGCCAAGAAAAGATACAGGATGTTCCGTTAAAGAAAACATTACGTAGGCAAGTGTTTTAAGATTGCGATGCGCAACTGTTTTTTGCTATCATCACAGTAATCCTGAGTAAAAACAGTTCATTTTTGCTTATTTGAACGACTTCGTTCTAGCACCAGCTCCAATTATAACGAACAAAAATAACGGCAGTAACTTTGATCCCCCTGTGTATAGGGTGGATTAATTTCGATGTCTCTTATAGGCATCTTCGTAACTATAAGAGATAGAAAAAAACTAGTGGCCAAGTCCCAATCTCTTTTTTGGAGACTAAGTCAAATCCGTAAACAAAAATTGGCTATCTTCTTTTGTTTTCAAGTTATGACCAAAAATTTACATTTTCGACTTTTCGTTTTTCGATCATATCTCGTTTATTTATAGAGATATTAAAAACAGTTTGATCATTATTAGGACACTTTTTTGGAATACAATTCAGTGGTGTAGTTGATTTTTTAATATTTACTTAAACTTTCGAGATATAACATAAAGTTAGGTTTTTTTTTAATGGAAATTATAGTAGGCATTGCCCTCATTAAATAGAGATTTCTGTTTTCAAAAATATATACTTTGTTGGGTTTATTTCTTATAATTAATAGGTAAAATACCATTTTTGTTATTAGCCTTGCGTATCCTAGTCTCAGTCTAATTTAGTTATTATTACCTTTATGTTTATAGTTATTATTACCTTTATGTTTATCCGAACAACTTGTATTTTAGTGTAAAATCATGTTATCTTTTCGCTTCTCTTGACAACTTTTTATTTACATTTTTTCACTCCTGACGAAACTATGAAGCGATAGCGAAACGTAGAGTGTTTTTGCGATTTCACAATGTCCGTTTTAAAGTTTAAAAACTATTTTCTCTCACATATTTCTTCGAACAAGAGTCGACTTCAATTACAAATTTTTTATGGAAGTCGTTTCTTGTCCGATGGAAATTGTATAAAAATTGTTTTCAATTTTAAAAAGACATTGCGAAAATTACAGGAACGTTCAACGTTTCTTCCTAATGAAGCTATAAACCGATAGTGAAACGTTGAGAATTCGTGCAATTTTGACTGTTTAAAGATTTAAAACAATTTTTCTATAAATTGAATGATAAACTCATTTTCAATAGAAAGTCAGACAGGAACTCTTATCGGAACGGTCGCTCAAAACGATAAAATGGAAATTTGTAAATTAACGGGAATACGAAATTATTTACGCAGCCAAAACTTTGAAAATATTTGACAGCTCGTTAAAATTTAATAAAATAAAAAATCTGCTCCGTATTCAACCCAACCTACTGAGACTAAGATATTTACGCAAGGATAATAATAAAAATGACAGTTTTTCCTATTAATAATTATAAGAAATAAACCCAACAAAGTATATATTTTTGAAAACAGAAAAAAAATTTTTATTTAGTGAGGGCATTGTGTACTATGATTTATATTTAAAAAAATATAACTTTATGTTATAACTTGAAAACTTAAGGAAATATTAAAAAAGTAACTGCACCACTGAATTGTATTCCAAAAGGTGTCCTAATAATGGTCAAACAGTTTTCTAATATCTCTAAAAATAAACGAGATATGACCGAAAAACGAAAAGTCGAAAATGTCAGTTTTTGGCCATAACTTGAAAACAAAATAAGATAGCCAATTTTTGTTTACGATTTTGACTTAATCTCCAAAAAAGAGATCGGGACTTGGCCACTAGTTTTTTTCTATCACTTATAGTTACGGAGATGCCCATAAGAGACATCGAATTTAATCCACCCTGTACACATACAACCTACTTCGAACGTGTCGGTATTGACAATGGCGAGAAAATCGCCTGGAAAAGCCGGTTTCTGCCTTTCCCTGTTACTTTTAGTTTGACATCCTAGGTTGAAACTGACCGCGACCGACGTTCGCTCTTAACCAAACCAAATATGACTCAACCAAAAGTAAAAGGATGGTGTCAGAATATTTAAAGTAAAGGACAAATAAGGAGCCGGCATTTCAAACAGTACTCTAAGTCCCGTATCCATAAAGTAAACTTACGCTGTGCGTTCGTTTACAATTCGCCATAATTCATAAACTGTACAGAGTGCACCATTTTGGTTTTACAAGGTTTCTCAGTTATTTATAGGAATAGAAGAAAACCGTATTCGCAACCCTACTTTTTCGAGAAAAGCTCAGTGGAGAAAGCAAAAGTTAGCTATCTCGATTCGTTCGGGAAATATCCGCCGAAAACGAATATTTCCAAAAAATTATTTTTCACAATATCTCAGTTGTTTGACAAGATATTTTGAAAATTCGAAAACTATTTTATTCAGAAATTAACGTTGATTTCACTGACATTATTATTTTTTGTAGAAATTGCATCAATTCTGCAAAACAGATTATAACTTTTTAATTCTAAATGGAAACCGTAGTTGGCTATGACACAAATAAATTGCTTGTTTAATGACGTTTTCGAAAATATAAAGTTTAATATAATTATTTTTATAAATAACAAAGGTACTGACTTTCATTATATTGCAGTTCCAATCAAGCTATCTATGACAATGGAAACAAAAGAAAATTCAGTTGTTTTCCTCAAAAAACAGTTGCAGTTTTGAATAAGTATACGTTGTATGTTCCTTTGAAATTATGAAATCTTAAATTTTATATTATCAAAAATTCTTAGATATTTTACTTCTTTCATAATTCCCAAAGGAATCAAGATAGCTAACTTTTGTTTTCTCCACTGAGTTTTTCTCTAAAAAGCAGCGGGTAGCGAAAACGGTTTTCTTCTATTCCTATAAATGACAGAGAAACCCTGTAAAACCATCAAAAATGGACCACACTGTAAGTATTTCTTGCGTTTTGAACGCATAATCAGTGAGAATTTGAGCACATTTTATGAATTAGTGACTAGAGCGACGTTGCCACTTGGGCATTGAAACTAACGCAGATGCGCTTTTGCCGAAACAGGGCCGATGGATTTTGACTGTTATAAATTTTAAATCAACCAATCACGAATAGGATTCGGAATGTCTCATGCCATATAGGTACCGGAGATGCTAAACCCACCATTATGCTCAAAAGTTTTATCTAAATTGGTGTGAGAATGTATAAATGAACCTAGAGCCCTTTCACACAAGCGACTTGGCAGCGCGATTTTGTCGCGCTGCTAAGTTGTTGGGTACGCGATTAAATCACGCGGCTAGAAGTACATACGTGGGCTGCTGGAAAATTTTGTGGAATCTAGTAGATCTAGAATTGTTAGCCTTTATCAACTGTCATATTTGAAAAATTTGACATTTTTCGCCTATAATTCTATTGACAGTTCCTATCCAAGTGATCTAGTTTTGTTTGTACAGCATTTGAGAAAAAATAATTTTGTGTAAACATGGAAATCTCGCGTGAAAATTTTCGTGCCATGATTTTCTACGATTTCAAATGTGGTCTAACGCCGAAACAATGCCTCGATCGGCTTCATTTGGCTTTTGGAGATGAAGTACCAAAAGAGCAAAGAGCAGTGTTTATAATTGGTTTGCCGAATTCTAGCGTGGACGTACCTCTCTCAGTGACGAATTTCATGAAGGTCGTCCATCAACATCTGTTGTTGCCACTAATGTAGATGCTGTGCGTGAAATGCTTGAGCGAGATCGACACGTGACATACCGTGAGATTCAAGCATCCTTGCGCATTGACATGAAAGCAATACACCAGATTTTGCATGATCATTTGAACGTACGAAAGCTTTGCAGTCGTTGGGCCCCGCACAATTTAACAGAAGCGCAAAAGCAGGGTCCTGTCAAATGGTGCGAAGAAATGCTCAAGAAATTCAATGGAGGTCGTTCAAATTTAGTTCATAACATCGCTACTGGTGACGAAACGTGGATCTATTCGTACGAGCCAGAAAATAAACAACAATCTACCGTTTGGGTATTTCAAAATGAACGAAAACCAACAAAAGTTGTCCGTTCACGCAGTGCTGCGAAGCAAATGATTGCTTGTTTCTTTGGTTTAACTGGACATGTAGCAACCGTGGCTTTAGAGGATCGAAAAACCGTGAATGCTGATTGGTATACT
The DNA here is from genome assembly GCA_036172665.1 of Prosopocoilus inquinatus. Classification (NCBI taxonomy): domain Eukaryota; kingdom Metazoa; phylum Arthropoda; class Insecta; order Coleoptera; family Lucanidae; genus Prosopocoilus; species Prosopocoilus inquinatus. The sequence goes on from CM069869.1 coordinate 36,516,176, forward strand.
ACAATTTGTTTGCCAGAAGTTATCGATCAAATAAGAAGAAACAATCGAAAGCGACGAATTATTCTCCATCATGACAACGTCAGCTCTCACTCAGCCCGTCAAACAGTTGATTTTTTGTCCAACAAAAATGTTGAATTAATGACTCATTGTCCATATTCACCTGGTTTATCACCTAATGATTTCTTTTTGTTTTCAAAAATCAAAAATAAAATGCATGGTGAGTGATTTTCGTCGGTTGAAGCAACGGTTGAAACATTTCGGACACTGGTTTCTGAGGTACCATCTTTACAGTGGAACATGTGCTTTAGAAATTGGTTCGAGCGTATTCAAAAGTGTGTTGACGTCAAATGCGAATGCTTCGAAAAACAATGATACCGTTTACCAAATTTCATATGCGTTTTTTCATACCGTTTCCAGAAACTTTTCCAGCAGCCCACGTACAAAAAATTATATGCGCGAAAGTCGCGCTGCTATGTCGCTAGTGTGAAAAGGGTCTAAATGTAACTGCGTTATGAGGAATTAGGTAGGCTGGATGCGGCTGTCATGTCTGACGTAAGTGTAACCAAAAGGGCTATTTGGAGCTTTTTAAGTGACTGGGTAAGGAAGGAACATAACAAATATTGGATAAGTAGACCAAGACATCGATCATCATAAATCTTCCTTAGAAGTCCATTAAAAGAGCTGCAGAATTATCGCTTTTGAGCAAAGTGCAAATCAAAATTACTATATTACTTCAATCCATTTATTACATTTAGAAATCGAATTCATTGAATGCCTTAGGGAATAATTGTTTATCAAGACCTCCTTATAGATGTCATTTCTTAATTAATAACAGGATGTTCATAGGTTCGTGCGTCATAGGCACGCTCGCGGAGCTAATTGCAAAATAAGAGCAGCAAGGCCCGCGAAGAAAATCTCAGGCGCTAAATTCCAAACCTTGTTCTTATTTTCCGTTTATTTTTAGCGTAATAATCCGAACATTTTATGAGCGGTACGTAAGCTCGCGCGCCGCATGAAAATTGCCTGCATTGACATATTGACACGGCCGTGTGTACGATAAAAACCGCATAAATATTGGCGGGCGTCGGTCAGGGAGGGCAGGCGGGCGTTTCGACACGCGGAATTTGTATTCATAAATAGACATCGTGTGTATATTTTTGAAACGCCATTTACACACATAGTAACAAAGCAAACACAGTTCAAGTATGATGTTTTTCTTGAACGAAAACAGCAATAACGCTTACATATTTCTTCAATTAACGAGAAGGAAAATAATAAATAAAAAAATACCGCGCGATGTATTACTAGATATTACAATTACCAAAGGAATTGTAAATTTACTTACAGGCTAGGGAAACGCATGACAGGTGTTTGGGATTTGTGTTAAGATATAAAAGTAAACATTTAATGAACCTAGTGACTGAAACACAGAGATAAAATAAATAAAAACAAATAAACTAACAGATTCTAATATACGAAAACAAGCCAAGCGACCTTGCTTTAAGGCTTAAGCCTTAATGATTGGAGGAAAAACTAGACACAAAAAATATATCCAGATTAGCTTGGTACAAGTGCAGTTCTTGAGTAGTTCAAAATGGTTAAAATCATATATTGATTAGAGTGCTACATTTAATCGAAATGATCGATGTTTTTATAAGGTCACTTATTTTAATGGTTTACCAATTTTGAACTTTGGAGACTTTCAGTTTGGGATTATGCTCAATAAAAACGATACTTCTGCATGTAATCCTTACCTTTATGAACAGTTAACGGAAAGTATTTAAAGCAAACGATACCGTCACATCCATTCCCTGTGTCATGATATACTACGATTAAGAACAAATAAACTGACTGTACCAGATTAGATATAAAATATTGCAAAAAGTAACAGAGAAGGATCGAATCAACCAATGAACATTGACTGCTGTTAGCTGTCTCTATCATTTCGTACAAGATTTTATATCAATTCTTGCATAATGTCAAATGAGCTTATCATGAAAAAGAGGGAAATAAAAAAATATAGTAGTTAGTAAATATAAACTCCTGTTCAGAATTTATACAACACTACAAAAGTTGTCCATAGTAGTATTTTTGATACTGTTTTCAACCATTATCCAATAACAGACAAAACAGTTTATCTTAATGTAAAAGCAGACAATTAGAAAAGATTGGAGCAATCCATCGATTCATGTACACTAATAATCTTTAATATTCATGAATTAAACTTTCAGAGATAAAAATTAAAGAAAAGAAACAAAGAAAAACTGAATACCATAAGAATTTAATAACGTGCAGTACCACCTCTAGCTCTGATGATTGCCTGAATTTGTCTTGGTCGGTAGCTTATCAAATTCTGGATAGTTTCTTGTGAAATGTTATTCCATTCTGCAAAAGCGCGATGTTCAAGTACTAATCATCTGACTAACTGATGAATGGTCAAGACCTAGCAAATTAGCTGCGTGTGGCATATTTCGTCCTTCGTTTAACAAAGTTGATGCTCTTACGCAACCGTCAGTAGTTAAATATCGTGGTCGATTCATGCTTTTGTAATGCAAGAATATAAATTGATGTTCTGTTTAATATTTCTCGAATTTTTCCTGTCTTGCACCAGACTTTTGCTATCTGTCCACGTTTTTCCTTTCTTTTTCAGCAGGCTATGCTCTAGTTTCCTGTTTGTCTCGCTCTTCTGCGTCAAATTTAACTTCTCATATCTTCTTTACTTGTCTATGTTCGTACGGTAAATGTGTCCAAACCACCTTAATTTCTGTTCTTCAATTCTTTCTGAGAGTGACGTTGGGTGTAGTTATTTCCTAATAGTTTGTGTATTTCGAATTTTTTCGATTGTTTTTATTGTATGAGCGAATTGTATATATTCCATCGGTCGATGATTTTTTTCCATCTGTCATTATATCTCCTGTTTTGTTTTTGATTTGTGTCGGAGTAGGTTCTTTCTTTGTTTCTTAAGCTCTTCAGCGTTTTGTAGAACATCTTGCTGTTTACTTTACTATATTTTTTGTGTTTACTTTGCTTAATAGTTCCGCATACTTTCACCTCTACGTTTAGTATTTTCTGTTTGAAATTGTTCAAGTGATTCTCTATGTTCTGACTTGTTTCGTGTCTGTTTTGTTTTAGTTCATACTGGTGTTCTAATTTTATTTGGTATTCGCGTTGAATCTCTTTTCTTCTCAGTTTATATACTTTTATCTTTTTTCTAAAATTTTGCCTTGTTTTGTGATCTTCTTTTGATGGAATTTCCTTCCTCTCTTTCTTCTCTTTCTCAAGGAGAAAATGGTCACTTCCCTGCACTGCACCGCATTTTACTCTTGTATCTGTTATTTCATTTCCTAAGGATCCTGTTGCTATTCCATAATTGATTATGAGCCACTTGTTCAAACATGGTTCAACTCTGAACTTGGTTCTAAAACTATTGCAACGTATATTTTCACAATTATTGCCATAGTAATTGAACTAAGTTCAGAGCAGAACTATGGTTCAATGTTTTGAACAAGTGGCCTTATGGATTTTTACCCTTTGCTCAGAGCTTCTCCGGTTATTTTGTATTTTCATAATTTACATGTCATAATCTCTTCTCGTTTGTATTCTAACATTCAGATACCTTATAATAAATAATGTCTTTTCCGTGCTGCTTTCTAGCGTTTCTTGTAATTTTTCCCAAAAATAATTTTTTTCTTTCGCCTTCTAATTTTCGAGTTCTTTTCCTTTACTTTGATCTAGTTCTAATTTTAGTATTCGTTTGTTAATATACTGCCAGTTCTTTATATACTTTGTATACTCTTCTGCAATTACGCAACATATTCCTAAACATGTCCTTCCTCTATTTATCTGAAGCTATACACATTTATTTTCGTTTTTGTTATTCGTAATACTTTTCTGTTTGCCTTTTGCATATCTTTACAAGTTTTTCCTCTTTCCCATTTAGTCTTCTAACATTCCATACACTTATCTGCCGTTTTTCATTTTTCCTTTTGGGCCTTTCCTTTTTTTCTTTCCTCGTATCGTTTTTCGATGCCATTGTTGTTATTTCTTCACTATTTTTCCATGGCTTGCTGTCTGTACTTTGGTTACCTTGTTACTTTTGTCATTCCATATCCATTTTACATTATTATAGTGACTTTTTGATAGCCTACAAATGTCCTTTACAATATCTAGAAAATAAGTTAAGTAACTAAGTATTTTTACTTTATAGGTTTCGGCATACGGTTAATTACGATGTTTTGAGATGTTAAGATTTTGGCTAAATTCACCCACTTCTTGCATATGGCATTATTTTCTGTGGTAACTGCGCTTTATCCGGCAATATATTCAAAATTCAGAAAAAAGCCGTTCGATTAATGGAAAATGTGGATTCTCGTCAAAGTTGTAAAGAATTATTCAAACTTTCCGTCACTTTATATTTACGAAATAGTGTGACTGTTAGTCGAATTTACCTTTCAAACGATTGACGACCAGATAAAATGGTCCCATTTTCGCAGGCTTAGGGGCGTATTCTGTAACTTATTAACGGGCTGTTAAAATTTAGAGGTCCACTAAAATTTAAAACAATTCTGTGATTGGTTGTTATCGTAGCAACAAAATTTAACAGCCCATTAAATTTAACGCTTTTGATAAAGAATACACCCCTTAACATAAATAAAATTAAAACTATATGGAACAATTCGTTGCCCATCGTTATTTTAAGAGCAGATTAAAAATATCTAATAATTAATTCAATAGTGCTGATTTAAAAACTCATCTAGAGAAAAGAAGGAGCCTGATATTAGTCGCGTTTCTTTTACACCGATTCTCGGATAATCTCATCTCACGTCCCATAAATCTTTGAAATTACGCGTTCCTTTTACTTTGAAGTAAGGAAGCACAAGTGAGAAAGTTGTTTCCCCCCTCACCGATTTGAAGGATCCGCTAACCCTTCATCAGTAATGAGTGTTCATCCTTCAGTAGTAGGGGAAATTAATCATATGTTTCTTAATAAAATATTTGATGCTAAAAGTCTTTTTCTTGAAGAAGTCGCTAAAAAATATTTCATTTAAACGAAAGAAACCTGTTTCAAACATCTTTAGATGTCTTTCAAAGTGATATTTAAGTGTAGTTTTGACATATCTTGACATAAGAACTTCCTCAGTTTTCCCCTTTTCAGTCGTTCATGAGTCACTCATCTCAACTAGCATAAGCTCAGTATAATTGTAAAAGGAACGCGACTATTAACATTCGTTTTAGTGTCGGTTATTGCAATTTTCTTTCTGCGGCAATTGTAAATGAAACTGCTTGTTTTTTAAATTATATAATCGTATATTCACTTTGACCTCAATTTCGAGTCCTTTTGATTATATGCAATTTTTTGTATCTCTGTATTATTTTGTATTATTTTACTCTGGATTCGTCGTCAATAGCGAATCGCAGAATAATATTTTTGGACATAATAGGTCTTGGACATAACCCTCTCAGTTGTTGACTACCAACTGAATTGGAAAATCTTATTTACTTCAAGAGTAAATTCATCAATTTGATTTTTTGTAACATTATGAAGTAGATCTTAATTAAATTAATTAATTAATTTTCCATAAAAAAAGTCTTATTTCTCACAGCGAGAGTCATTGTTAAACAAAATAGAGAACTTCGTGTAATCCTAAAACCGGTTAATTTGTAATAAGTTCAATGAAAGAGGAAAAAAGGAACTAGACAACTGTTTGGCAACCGTCATGCCATCAAACGTCAATTTGTTTAGGAAGTCAATCCCTTTCTCGGTCTATCTATTCTTTCATCAAGAAACTCAAGACCCACTTGACGAACTTTTCAATTTAACTCGAGTTATTTATACTTTAAGTTACACATTAGATTAGCAAAGTGAATCACATTTTTAAGTAAGCGTGCGTGATGGCTTGTCAAATCTGATGCTCCTCCCCAAAATTAAATATTTTGCTCACCGGCTCATTTACGATTAGCTTCTGTGAATAAGTTATTGTCTTGTCCAGCACATTGCGATAATTATTCCCCTGGCATTCGGTAAGGGGATCTTTTTATTTATTTCTTAAATCAACATGAGCATAATGTAGACGTATATACAGCGGGAAAGTATTCGAATTGCGTCATGTGTTTATGTGGCAATGATTTTATTAAGAGTTCGTGTCGATATCCATTTGTATTTTTATCGTAGACACTGGCGCAGAACAACATATAAATGCCGAAATACATAGGCCAAAGTACAAAAACTTAATTTTACGAGTTAAGTCTGAAAGTTTCATTTTGGTGTTTTGTTACGTTTCTATATTTGTTTCTTCTTTCTTGATCAAGAAATTACTTTTTGTGAAAAAGAAATTCTGATTTACTTGCAATAACTTATTGATACCTTATTGTCAATGAGGTATCAAATTAGAGCAATCACTTTTACATTCAGAACATCACAAGGACAAGATGTAGTGTTTTATTACGTTTCTAAATTTACTTCTTCTTAATTGACCAAGAAATTACTTTTTGTGAAAAATTATGACTTACTTGCAATAACTTATTGATACATTATTGCCAATGAGGTATCAAATTAGACCGATCATTTTTAAATTAAAGACATCACAAGTACATACAAGAATGTTAACGGTATAATATCAATGTTGTTCACGTTGTTTATTGATCTATTACCACCATTTCGTGGATTATTATCCTTTTGAAATTTCGGTAACTACTTGTCGGTCACCATCTTCAAGGTTTTTGCACTGAGAAAGGCAGTTACTTGCCAAATTTTCCATTGTAGGTAATAGTTTATGTGCACGTCTGTAATTTTTCACCTTGGCTACTGAGGCGGCAACCTTACATAATTTCTTTGTAAGCTACCATCTGCTGCGCAATAAGTGCTGCGCGGAAGCTCAGTTGCGCAATGGATATGCGCAGAGGTACTTCTGTTTTCAATACCCTGTATTGTTGAACTCTTTCGGTTCCCACATATCTTTAATTTCGAGACTTGTTTGGCTAATGGGGTAGATTGTGGTTTCGATGTATGCTGTTTTTTTTTTCAATTTCCTGCGTATGTTTTTTTCTTCTTGATCTCGCTATAGTTTCATCCCATTTTTTAATGTGATCTTGGTCCCAAACATGTTCAGCAATTTTAGATTTCGTTGTTTCTCCATTATGTGTTAGAGTTAGATGTTCTTGTACACTAATTCTTAGAGGTCCCTTTGTTTCCTCAATGCACTCCCTACCGCATTCCTAGAGTAACGCGTATATGCAGTTTTTCGTTCTTTGGTCCTCATTGTCTGATTTGGTCCTGATTAAAAACAGATCTTATAGTGTCTGATAATTTGAATGCGGTTTTCATGTTGAATCCCCTCTTTGTTTTGACATTGTTATTCATGAGGTAGTCCAGTTTCTTCCTATGTGTCGTTAATGTCTTAATTGGTGTTGTTCCAGCTTCGCCACATCGTTAATTGTATTATAACGAAGTCTTCTCCTTTTGTTGCGTCATGTAAGACCCTTTCTATATTGTCACATTGTTTTGTTAGTTTGTATTTCGAGAATCCGTGTTGTCTGATTCTCTCCCTTAAGAGTGTGTTTGGCTAGCTGTTTCCGAAATCCTGTGTGCTCTTTCATTTTGGAACGATGGTAGAATTTTCAATCCTTAGGGGATGACGTGATTATCTCTAACTTTGCATAGGAAGGTAAGATGGGCCTCTTCCTTGGCAAGTTTGTTCTTGGTCTTCTCTAGTCTAAAATATAATAAAAAAAAATGGATAATAATAATCCACGAAGTACTGGCGCAACGAACAACGTTAACATCACACTAAAACTAAGACTATTCAAAATAGTTACTAGATTCGCAGAATGCATGATAAAATGGCAACAACCGTTTTGAAAATTGTAGAATGTGTCAAAAGATTATTATGAAACACAGAACGATGTTGTTTTCAACAAGATTTGATATTCAATATTTTTCGACACCACGAGAGAGCCATTATTAGGAGGGCTGACATCGTTAGAAAGCGAATATAAATTAAGTAGGAGTAGTTTTTTCTTGCTTCTTATTTTATGTTCTTTGATGCACATTAATCAGTGAATCATTTATAAAATTGTCTATACTTAGTTTTAAACTTTTGTCTTGTAAATGTAGGCTTTCTGTTTTCAAATCGTTCATAATTACACGAAAAAAATCTGAGGAAGAAACAACTTTGGTTAACTGACATATAATGGAAAAAACTTAATGCACTTTGAACCCTTCATGTGCCATTAGTTTTTAATAAAAAATTATAACCGTATGCGAGATAAAAAATTAAAAAACGCCGCACGGCATAACTTTGTTATTTATAATCCAATTTGAATAAGTAAAAATTATATCTAACTTTTCTATATGAGTTCCGTTGAGAAACTATACAGTACCGGAAAATTTTTTATTATAGGTTTAATAGTTTTCGTTAAATTTTTAAGATTTGCTCAAGATGTGAGGAAGTAAATGGGCACTTGATAATTATCTCTTACGAATGGTTAGCTTATTCATTTATATCCGTAAGCACTATTTAAAACAATCAAATTTGCTCTTTGGTTCTTAACTAGTGCATGCACAAGAAAATTTGAAACGATTTTTCACGTTTCTGGTGCAAGGTTTTTTACATGAAAAATTTTGTGTTATTACTTTTGATTTCTTGATTATATAAATCTTCTAACTCTAACTAAGCCTAAGCAGACCGAAAATTGCAAGAATTGCATTTTCTTTTTGGTTTGGACCTGTTTAAATCCGTACCGACAAAATAGACATTGGTACAAACACGACAGTACGATTTTATGGCTACCACGAAAAATATCGATTTTACAATAGAGATCCCTATTTCACGTATGTCTCAATACACGTGTACACGTGTAATACCCTATTCAAATTTTAGTACGTGTCATATTAAATACACGCGTATCCGTGTATTTATATTACACGTGTATTTGTTTTACACGTATATTTATATTACATGTGTATTTATATTACACGTTAATATTTTCTTGATAGGTATTGTCAAGCAGGCGATTAATTGACAAATAGAATGAAATCTACAACTGGAAAAATTTCGTTTCCCGTTTTTTTCTGAATTCAGGTGAACATCAAAATGGAGCGAAAACTGTTGTCAATTATTGTTGTTGTTTTTGACTGTCATTGTATAAAAGTTACCTTCCCGCTATCGGTAATTAAATTACACTTGTATTTAAATGCACGTGTAATGCACAATTACACGTGTAATTAATTACATGTGAATTTAATTCGCGAATATTATTACACGGAGTCCGCGTGCACGTGAAACTTAGGTACACGTTCAAAACCGCAGACTCTATTTTACAATTACGGATATTAAACGGGTCCAAACCAAAAAGTAGATGCAATTCTTGCAATTTTCGGTCTGCCTAGACTGAATTGGGATTATGAGAAACCTATTATGAAGATATCACAAACACTCACACAAAATTGTACATAAAAAGTCCTTACACCAGAAACGTGAAAAATTGTTTCAAATTTTCTTGTGCATGCAACAGTTCGGAACCTAAGAGGAAAATTTATTCTATCAAATATTTTTTATGAAGGTGAATGAATAAGCTAACAATTCACAGGAGTTAAATGCCAAATGACCATTGACTACTTCACATCTTGAGCAAAACTGGATATATCCAAAAATCTTCTTTTTTTAAATACCACACCGAAGGTAATTTTGTCTGGCAATCAAGACACACATTTTGTAAATAACTAGTGAATCCTACTAAAATTTTGTCTTATGTGTCCAGCAATTACAAATTACAACATTTTTTTAATTTTCGTACCTTAAATATGTGCTATTAGCAACATTAAAAGTTGCTCACTAGCTTTGTCCTACTTATATTTGGTTATCGAACATGCACAAACTATTGGCGCGAAAAGTTTTTTTTTTTAAGGAAAATCAATAATAAAAAATTGTTCCATATGGTGCAAACTTTTTGGTGGTCACTGTGTATTCGAGTGTATTGATATTTCTCACTTGTGATTCTTAACATATTTTGTGTTTCGTTAAAAGTCAAAAAGGCGTATTTTTACCCACTACAACAATCAGCTTATCAATTCATGCTGATCATAAAAATCATTAAGTGTGTTAATAAAACGAGTTTGTTATGAAAATCATAATTTACTTTTCCATAAATCTGGAATGAGAAGGTGAGCTTTATAGCACGTCTGAGGACGACGTTTGCGTGCAGGAGGTGCATTTTACGAGCAGACGACTGTAGCAATATGAAAATGGTGTCTTCCATATTTGATATAAAAAAGATCCAAATAAATCTCTCCTTCCAACTTTACTTGTTACAATGAAAGAATGATATCGAATTTAGAATAAAACTAGTTGAGGAGAAAAAGTAAATTATATACCGGATATTGAAAATTCAACACACGAATTTTGCGTTTAAGAAAGAAGTTCATTTAATGAACATTCGTGTTTATTATGATAGGTAAGGTAAATCGTATTATCACTTAGGGAAAGTTTGATTTTAAAAATTCTCTAATCCAACTAAAAGGTTGATTTTCAAATTTAATGGACGTTTATGAATTAGGCCCTTAATCATTTTATCTTCTATAGAATTCTTATTAAATTAGTTAAATTTGGAATGACCAATTATTAAGTCAGAGCACCATGTTTCGACCTTCACCTATTTGTGGACATATCTTAAAATTTAAGTGCAACGTCCGGATTTATGTAACCATTGAACCTGTACGGGAATTGCCTGGAATATCTCAATTCAACATTATTAAACAATATTTATAAATGAAATTGCAATTAAACAAAATAAATACCTGCTTATTTGTTAATTCTGCGACTACGACTGCGACTACGACTACCAATTTTGACCTCCTTTGTGATTATGTTGTACTGCAACGCAGTAAGCCAAAGCTTACTGCGTCAAAAAATGTTAAAACATGAACATTAATGAAATTTGTTTCCTTTGAAGCTCTCTGTCAAACGTATCAGACACAGAAATAAACGAGAAAGACAAAAACTGTAATAACCCCGTAAAAATATACGAACATGTATAATCCGGCACCGTTGTAAACACTTTCCCTCAATAACATGTTTTAATATGAAATGTTTCCACCTTTGTCTTAATCCGGAGCTGATGCTGCAACAGGCCTTATAAATGCCAAATATAATTATTTAAATGTGATGAATCTTGAACTTTAGAATAAAAACCGTTCTCGTATGTAATGCCTGCAGTATACATAAATAAAACTCCTTCCATACTTAATACATATACTGCTGAAAAAGGGTGTTATTTGCGGTTTACGCTGCGAGGGTTAAAGGGATTTTCATATGAATATATGTATAATTTATATGTATGCTAAAACCAGTACTAACTTTCACAATGTTTTGTAGATGTAAGTCGTCCGTCGTCTTACCTATACTTTTATCCATTCTAGAAACTGTAATGTAGCTTCTAAAAATTTGTAATGACCGAAGAGATTTCAGCAGTGAAATAGTTGATAACTGGAAATTTGTGTCGGTGTAGTAATGAAAGCAAAGAATGCTGCAAACCGAACTGTGTTCCAGAAAACTTGTAGACTTGACGGGTAAATCGTACTTACAATTTTAATATTACAATCTGAATATTTAAAAAAATATTTTAAACATCCAAATTACGCAAGAAATGAGAAATTTTATATACCGCTAAACCACGCATTAATTTTTTTTTATCTGGGGTGTTTTGCTCAACGAGGTTCTAAATCATAGACTTGGCAGGAGCTCAGGAGCGGGATGTATTTTTCTGTATGTAAAGTGTTCAATGCTGCTTTTTTACTTCCAAACTGCCTCGCCGTTGTAGGGGAAGCAGTGTCGAATTGTATTCCTGAAGGGTACCTGAGCGGGGTGCAAATCCACGACCTTACAATTGCAAGGCCTGTCCCTTATCGCTGGACCATTCAGGCGTAAGTACATTTCTTCCGGTTACAAGACAGATTACAAGACTTTTGGAACAAGCGTAGAAGAATTATTACGGATTGCATGTTCCAATAATGTGTGAGCCACAGAATTTTTTTTAGAGTTGGCTACGAATGAGAGAGATACACATAGCAGTCATGTTTGAAATTAATTTTAGATGGTTGAGCTGACAGCGGTTGTAAAAGAAATGTCAGGTCAGTGACTGTCCTTGTGATTCTTTACTTTTGCACATTATGAGTAAATAGGGTTTTGTGTTTAATGAGCTTCAAAAACATACCTGGTTGAAATTTATCTAAGAAATGGAAGAAAAATAGACGGCGAATGGGTTTGTGATGTACATGTCATTAAAAGATAGTTAAAAAAAATAGGTTTAAAATTCGAAGTTTCAATAAAACTACGACATACGTGATTTTTCTCACTCTTTTTTTACAGTGAAAATCATTTCTGCTGGTTTTGTGTTAAAAATTACGTACAAAAAAAACTTGGCATATCGTTTAAATCTCTCGCCATGATTAATTGCCAACATGCAATATTGTCGCTTGATAAATATTTAACAGATACAACACGTCAAGAGATGAAAGCTCTTTTAAAAACCAGAATCAAGACACGGCACCTCATCAGAGGTGGCATCAAATATTTGACATAGTTCGTTAATAGTATCAATTGTGCAACTGTGCAGGCTTATTTCAGGCGGACGGCATCTCAATAATTAGCTAACATTCAGGCATTTTTCTTAATATAAATACAAGCGTTCGCAAATAGACGGACGTGTTTATTTCAGGACGAGTGGCTAAATTTAGAAATTATAATAGGTGCCTCGGTCCGTACACGCCGGATGAATCTGCGGCTTGGTTTCGGGTGTTCGGGAAAGTTTCCGGAAAATGGCCGGCGGGTGTGAAGAATATAGACGGCGTAAATTATTCAACTGGAAAGCAAACACGGAACGGATTTTATTACGGTCAAGGAATTTCGTTCGTTCCTGACCGATTGAGCAAGCCATTGCTACATAACAAAGCAGATTATTTTTGTTTGTAAATTCCCATTTGGTAGCTATGTATGTATATTCCTGGACTAACTTATCAGTGCGTGATATTTGAGAATGTTTAGTTTAAGAGAATTGAAATACTATTCCGATGTTAAAGTACTTAATATTACTTCTACCAATTCAAATAAAAAACAAAAGAAAAATTTAATTATTTGGAACTAATTGTGTTAGTAAAATTATTGATTCACCTGGAAATATGATCTGGACGTAAGATCAAATCTTTTAAATTAATTCGTTCTTATCAGTTTGTGTTCTGTTTGTGATGTGTTTTACATTACATAATAAATTTTAGGCTTGATCTTATCACCTCTTGGTAAATTTATCTGCCGGTTAGTATCGTTGGAAACCATGAAACCGTTGTGTCGACAATAGTTTTCTAGGATATTAACTAGCAGAAAAATTTATTTATGTGACTTCTCGTTTTTTTAATTAAACACAAGCGTATTGGCAGTTTCAACAGAGGTCTACAGAGACGACATGATGGACAACTGAAGTCGTCTCTTGTTTATTCTATTATCAATATGGAGGTTTTTAAGAGGAGAGTAATCGGGAATTTAAGCCCAATGACTTTTAATAATTCAATTCATAATTCAACTTTTGTAAGCTACACTGAGAAAAATAATGTATTGGATCAGTTTCATTGTGTATATACATCCCAAAAGTGATGTTCATTTAACGTGTTTTCTGTTGAGAGTGTACACAATGATAACAATGAGTTGCGTCACCAGAAAATACGTTAAATTAACATCACTTTTGGGATGTACATAAACAATGCACCGTTCCTAGCTCGTGCATTGCAGTCCGCTTGCAGGATAGTGAGAATCAAGCTTTAAGCTTAAATAAGGCAGCCTTGCACTATTATTTCAGAGACTTATTGAAAAATACGTACTAGTTACAGAAAGTTTAGGTGATGCAATTGAATCTCAAATTTAATTCGCTTTAGTGGTCAACTGTCGAACTTAGATGTTGCTTAGACATCGCTTTGGATGCCGCTGAAAGCTCAACGGCGCGGCGTACAATTTGAGTATCTACAAAAGTGTTTTCCTGTAAAATAAATAGATAAAATAGCGACATCTTACTATCGCTTTTTGACCTGACATTGCAGTAAGATAGACAAATTGAAGCGGGATTTGCTCCTAATAAGTCCCCCATGCAAGGCGGCCATGCTTGCTGTCAAAGCATAATGAAAGTTTTTAGAAAAATTTTGTGCAAATCGTTCTTGATTGCAGTGAAAACCTCGAGCGGCCTTTTGTTGTCAACTTTCTTATTTTAAATGGAATACCCCATTTGTTATTGCATTTCTCAAATCTTGCAATACCTTGTTTATGATGCTGCCATCTTTATGTAACAAAAGCCATAATTTCAATTTTTGGCTTGCAGTAGGCTATGCTTATAAGCTTTCAGGTCATACCTAATTTTACACAAAATTGTTTACGGGCTGGTTGAAAAGTAACTTCTATTGGAACTGATTTCAACTTTCGAAAAGTCATGCTTTTTTAAAAGAACACCCAGTATTTTTTTATACCATAAGAATCAGAATTAAATGTTCTTTCGAACTGTATTAGCATTCCCTATACCCATCTCTTACTTTTCTCTTTCTATTCATGATTTTCTCTTTGACACATCAATTTTTTCATTTTTCAGTATTATTCCTGAATAGTGTGCTATGAAAATTTAACAAACTGAGGTTTTTGTTAATTAATTTCAGAATGTAAAATCAATTTCATTTTAAAATGAAAATAATATTTAAATACACTGTGACGATTTCGTCACCTGTTAAAATGATTTTAGTATTAACCGTAGTATTTAAGTCAATTTTAAGTAACAAGGTTCCAGTTGAGGTTTCCTTTCTTCCCTCCAATAATTCGACTCACACATGTTCTCTATTGGTGTTCTTTTACCGAGGCCACTTTCCAATACTTTTGTGAATTTTCTACCCCTTTCGTATTAGGCCACTTCCTAAGCACCTAATAATTTATCTTACAATACCCCAATTTCAATAATGAATATGTTAATACGCCGAAAACCGGTCCTTATCAGTTCTTGCGAGCCCGAGCTGCTGCGGCTTTTTCGTTGCTGATGCACCGATCGCCTCGTCAAGCGAATTCGTTCTCGTAGTTAAAATATACAAAAATGTAAGTAATTTTCTTTTCAATTTTATTCCATATACTTTGCATTTCATTAATTTTCTACAGAAACAATATATTTCAAAGGCCCAAAACCCTTTAAAGTTATTCTTGAACCACCGCTACAATCCGGAAGCCACCACGTGCTTCGTCCAGAAAATTCCATATTTTTCTTGGATTCTTGACCAGGAATGACAAGTAGCAGTTGATTGATGGTCTTCCAATCTCTTCAAAACAGTTTTGTCACAAGCGATGACCCACCTCACCGTCCAGTAGCCAAGAGCGATTACTGCGGTGAGTCTTTTTTATCCTACTCTTTCTTTCTCGTCGGCCCTAAAAGAAAAACTGTCCTCATCTGGAACTAAAAAGAGAAAGTATAGATTTGTTAATTAGTAGTAGATTTAGTCTTACCTACGTAACCATTATCATCTCATTCATCTAAAAAAAAAGACAAAGAAGCACTTTACGTAAAATTTTGTTAATTTTTGTGCTACAAGTTTTTTTGTTTATTAAATTTAATGAGTGCTACTTACTTTATTTTTCATTGCTGCCCAAACCTTGGCCTAGCTTACCGACTGGCCTGAAACGCAGAGCTTAGCCCCCGCAGTACTTTGCACGTGCCATCCACTGATTCTTGACTTGATAAAACAAAAATTGGGGCAGCACGCAACACCACAAAAAGGAGAATAAATAGCAAAGCAAACCGAAGAAGTGGTTAGGCACGTGACAACACATCTATCATCTGAACCTTTCATTTACATATACCGCATGTATTAGAATTTTTAGTATGACTTTTTACACATCTGCAAAGAGAAATTTACACTTACAATACAAAATTTTAGGAAAACTAATAAATAAATCAAAAATATTAAAAATAATACACAAATTGTTGGTCATATTATTTGCTTTAAGTTGTTCTCAGCTATTATTTATTAATACTACCTTTTTATTGTATCTAAGTAATAACGTATTTTCCTCGATATAACAATTTTTTTATTAGCTTCTTGAATTGTGGATTTTTTTATCATCAAATACATTTAATATGTCTGTGTTTGAATATTCATTTTTTGGTTCTTCGTAGCGATTAAATTATTTTTTTTAATGCGCACTAGACGGATGATTTAAAAAATTATAATTTCTCTAGTTTTTATAGCCCACTATTTAAAAACAATACTGAAAAATGGAAAGAAATTAGGTATTAAAAAGAAATCATCGATAACGAGTGAACTGTAAGATATAGGTATAGGGAATGCTAATGCAGAACGAAAGAACATTTAACCCTCAGTCACATGGTATAAAAATATACTAGGCATTCCATTTAAAAAACATGACTTTTCGACAGCTGAAATCAGTTCGAATAGAAGTTACTTTTCAACCAGCCTGTAAGCAATTAAGTGCAAAACTGGACATGATCTGAAAGAATGTTACTGTAGCCTACTGCAGGCCAAAAATGGACATCATGGTTTTTGTTGCACAAAGATGGCAGTATCATAACCAAGGTTCTGCAAATCTGAGTTATTTATAAAAAATGAAAATATCTCGGAAACGGTTAATTTTTCTTGTATCACATGTTGCACAAAATATTTTTAGAATTTCATGAAGATTTCAAAAATCAATTAAAAATTGGGGTATTCCATTAAAAATAAGAAACTTAATAGCAACTTACGGTATAAGCGGAAGTGTCCGAAAATTGAAAATATTACATTTTGATAGATCCTTATCGTTAACTCATAAATGCAAAATATGAAACAGAAATTCAAAGGAGAAGTCCGTAAACTTTTATTGAAAGGGTTGCCTGAATCTCCCTGTAGACTGAGAGCTAATGAACTTTTTTGACAGTGTTTCATACCGACTGAAATTTTTTTATGAAGGTACTTGATTCATAGCTATAAAAGAAATTAATGATTTGGCGGAAAAACTCCGATCGTTAAGTACAATTTTTTTTTTGAAATTAAAAAAAAAAAATAAATAGCTAGGTTAAAGTGAAGTTTACCTTTTGAAACTTTAACATATCAAATTTGATTCTTTTCTGAGTGATGACAAAAATTGACATTCCTCTTGGTTGGGTTTAACTTACTGCAGACGATTGCAAGTTTGAACTCTTAGATTAGATAAAAAACAAAATCTCGTACTACGAAGTATTGCGGTGATAACTGTCCATCCCTGAGACAATTTAAGAAAACACTTATCTTTGAGAATCATGAAGAAGAGTTGACTGTTTTACATGTTATCTGTACAATCAAACCATTATGAATTAGACAAACCTATACAAAATTAACACAAAGGCAAGAATCATCACATCTTGAGGGAGGCAAAGAAAACTTTACATCACAATGACGGACGTTATCACATGACTTCAATATTACCACTCCGTGTCCACAACGAATTAATCTTCAACAACTCCACAACAAGCAAAGCTAATAATACGTATTCTCAACGCCACCATGTGTTTTCAACCTTGCCATCATGAGTTATCTACACCACCACAACGAGGGACGTAATTAGGTATGCTCCTACAATTCCTTCCTAAGAAAATCACAACCGAGGAACATCAAAAAGGTGTCGTCAATACAACACAATATATAACGCTGAACTCAACATTTATTCAACGAGAGACGCCATTACGGTTCACTATTGCCCTCAGAAAATTTCAACCAATCCAGGAACAGCATTACTTAAAATTTATCCAATCATTGAGAAGGTCATCGAGTATTGATGCACATGTGTAATACCCGGGTATACGCACATGTGCAAATATCCAAAAATAAAATTCAATCTAAAATTTTATTGACTAAAATTACAATTAGTAAACTGGTAATTTATGAATGAAATCGTGCCTTCCTTTCAGTAATTCTATTCCATTGAGTTTTAATTACTCCTTTTTTGTACTCTTTTTCTCATATTATATCAAAAATCTTGCAGAATATTAACGAGTTACTGGACTGAAATGGTTCCACTCAGGATACTTCTTTCCGCACAAAAAAAAAAAAAATTCAAATTGATTCCACGTTGAACGATTCGTTTTTTTTTTTGTATTGGAAGGCGTCAAATTCTCAATATTTTCTTTAATAACTTCAAGAGATTCACTCCCTAAACGCGAATGACACGTAAACAAGGGCAATAGTCTTTCTGTATATCATCCCTCATGTACGCCAACAACAAATCTGAATGTTTCATGCACTCGCAAAATATTCAGGTATGATGCACTGGGGATATCATAGTTGAATAGTTTAAAGTAAGTGATATCAAAATTTTTGTTAGAATTCGACATCACAATATATAAAGAAGACACAACACTATAGTACTCTTCAATTTAGGAAAGAATACTTGCACGTCATATAAGGAACGCGTCGGTTTCCACTAATTACATTACGATAATCAACAGTATTATTAATTTCTTATTTATACTGATTTTAATGATGTATTTCCGATATACAGGGTGTTCTTTTACTGTGTGCAAATATTTAAAACTGCAATATAACACCATGAATGACATTTTTGATTAACAACATATCGTTGTTGATGCATGATTCTAAGGTGACTTGTTCCTTTCCGTGCCAAATGAGAGAGGTGTCATCCGCGAAAAGTGATAATTCAGCTGTTATGTTTAATAGTGCAAGATCATTAATATAAATATTGAAAAAAAGTGGCCCAAGTATTGAACCCTGGGGCATTCCATGTTCATTTGCTTTAATGTTCGACGACACCTCTCACCTGTTTTGGTTGGTACGACCACATACTGTGTTCGACCTGTTAAATAGGTTCTGATCCAATCCATATGATTTAAAACGTTCTTATAAAGTTCATAAAGACTCATAAAGCAGCAAATTATACTTTGAAATGTTATAATGTATTTTTACTTGCTAATTTAAACCACTTTACTTCACAATTCAAATTACTTTACAAAGAGCTATAACTGAAATATCTGATCGATTTTTCAGTGATAGCTCCTTGTAAAGTAGTTTGAATTGTGTTGGTAAATTGTGAGATACCCGGTATATGGCGTAAAACAATCCGCATATCGATTAGTTCATTTATGAAGTAAAGTGACATTATAATATTTCAAAGTATAATTTGCTGCTTTTGGTTAGATGGTCTTATTACTTATTACTTCTGATCTCCACTCGGGCTTTTATTTACACTTCTCTCGATCTTTCAATTATTATTAAGTATAATGTAGGGTGTTATCGAGTATGATGGCGATAATTATACCACGTATAGACGGGGTCAAAATATTACGATTTACCCTAATTTATGTATATACAAAAGTTTTTCGTTTCTGAGGCATAACCTATAAAAGCAACTTGAAAAGTATACTTTGAGAAAAGAACTATTCAATAGTTATGTACGTTGACATTAAAATACACAGACACAATTCCAGATATGTTTTGAAGGCAAGTTAAAGCTTTACGAAATTACGACTTTTTGCAGCAATAAAATCTTTCAACCTAATTTTCACGAAAACGGTTAACCTGACGTAGATGGAACTACATTTCTGATACAATTTTATTCGAACTCTTCAATTTTGAATTTTGAAAAGTGACAATGAGAAACCTATTTACTAAAATAATAACCTACTTCCCCGGATCTACGCCATTGGTGAAGAATACTCGATTTTCCGTATGATATATCCATCCCTGTATTCTACTTATCCTCTACGTCAAATTTCAACGCTCTACCTCAAACTGTTCCAAAGATATTTAAGAAAATATACTGTTCAAGTTAATCTTTAGGAGTTTGTACCTCAGAAACGAAACATCTTGTACACAGATGTCGTCTATACGTGGTATAATTATTAACATCTTACTCGATAACACCCTGTATATTTTCTTCAAGCTTTTACATTGAAATGGAACTTAATTCTACATTAATTAAAATATTAAGAAATTATTATTTAAAACTGTGAAGTCATCTTTTGATAATTTTACAGTACCTATGTAGTAAAATAATTTAGTTGTGTTTAAAAATACAGAGAAAACATGTTTTTCATAAAATAATTGTATCAGTTTTCTGCAAAAGAACAGTACTTCTAATTAATTTCAACAGTTTCTATTATTTTTTTTTTAAGTAAATTTTTCCTTTGATTTTCAGAAGGCAGTACGTCTGGTGGTTTAGTTTTCGGAATTCCACTTTCCCAGTGCGTTGAGAACGACCGGTTATCCCGACTAGCAAGTGGAACAAGCCCTTTTCGAAGTCGAGGAGAACTCGCAGAACATGATGCTTCCAGAATGGGTCTACACGGCAGCAGGGCTAGCTTTAGCTCACTCATCGATGCTGCACGAGGCGAAGAGGTAAATTTCAGAACTGAATAATTCTATCCTCATTTCATTGCAAAAACGTAAACCTCGTACTCGATTCGTAGTAATTAAATCGAGTTGTAAAACAAGGCTTATTTACGTTGCACTGCATCAAGTAAACAAAACTTCGGTTAATGCAAATTTATGTATTTCCTGCACATTCAAATATTTACAATTTGCGCTTTTGCAGTGTATCAATCGTCGTTGTTATTAACTTGATTAACCAACCGAATTGTTGAAGTTTCTACTCCTATTTTGTTACAGCAGGGTACACTTGTTTAGATTGGTTTGGGCAGACTTATTTTGCTGTTGAACTCACCACACATTTAAATTTCCAAAGTTTTTAATTTATCTCAGTAACGGCCGATTTCATAATAGGACTTTAAACTTAAAGTTACTTTAACCTAAAAAAATATATTTGTTTTCCTATTCTTAATGTGACTTTAAATTAAAGCTTCCTTAAAGTTTGATTATGAAAACGGCCGTAATTGTCTAAAATTAACCTGATATGCCAATTCCTTCATTAATTAAAACAATTATTAATACAGTGACTGCGTGTTCAGGAAACAGAATATTCTTATTAAAGTATTTAAAAATTTCGTGATTAAGTAAAATAATCTGGCTGAAAATAATATAATAAATACATCGATGATAACATTTGCGTCGGCATCACAGCAATAAATCTAACGATTTAAAGTGTTTCTTTTTTGATTTCTAATTTGTATAACTTCGAGCTTAATATTTAGATTAATAAGAAACATTTGCACGTATTTTTAGCACATCAACTTAAAAATATTTAGACATTCGCTTGGAAATTAGAAGAAACGAACGTTGGAAATACGTACAACGTGCAGATCATGTAACTTGAATAAAGATATAAATAAGTCTGTTCCTGCAACTTTGTTTCCTAAGGAAAAAGTGAAAAAGTCGTTGATATAGTCAAAATGTCAAATAAATATACATGACAATTTTAAGTAAACTGCAACTGACAATGAAAACTTAGGTCTTGTGTGACGTAGGTTATAATATTGCATACTACATACTGACTGTCTCATAACGTACGGAGGAGACTGAAATGGTAGCTGTAAGAGATCAAAATAAAGCGTTTATCTTTATTCGCTTTTGACCAAACCTAATAAATTTGTCGTTTCGGTGAATATGTGGTTATTATAAAATATTACTGCAGATAGTAACGTTTGCTTGTTAATGAATTTCACTTTAAACTCTTATAACTTTTTAGTTATTAATTTTCTTCCCAAAAGTTTATTTAGAAAATAAAATTTAATCTGATTTCTTCTAGCTACCCTTTTAATATCCTTTACTTTATGAGACACCCAGTATATAGGGAACATGAAGTTGTTAATGCTAAATTGAGAACGGGACATTAAACTTCATACTTTTTGAGAAGGCGAGGTTAATAGTCCATCTAAATATAGTTTTTAATTGCACAGTTTTGAAGTAAAACTATTGTTCTCAGTCTCTATAACATTTATTATTAGAAGTCCTTGCGACGAACGGGAGACGTCATTTTTTTTTTAAACTGCTTCTGAGTAAAATATTGTTATGTGTCTATTTTTCTTGTTTCATTCCTGATACCGTTAATTTTGTTTAATTAATATATAATTTTCTGTAATTTCATAGAAATCGAAATTTTACATGATAGAATAACTTTAGAAAGAAGTATTCAAACAAAATAAAATTAACTTTTAGTTACTTCCGGTTACACCGAAAGTCTCTATCAACACGCTCGTTTTAAATGAAATGCTGCCTTTTTCTTTGTTATTCATTTCTATACGTAAAAATAAGCAAAATGACAGTATTTCTCTGTGTTTAAAATTTTCCTTTTTTCTTAATTCGCTTTTCTTCAAAACCTAATAATAAGAAAGTTACAGCAGTTTAACTGTCTTAATTTCTTCTTTAATTTACACCTATGGCTTCTTAATTAATCAAATTTATTTCACAAATTGCAACTTAATTGTCAAATAAACTTTAAATTTATCTATTTCCAAGTTTTGTTTTAACGAGTAGGCGGTGCATAGCAATAGGAAAATCCGTTTGTTTTTAGATTGTTGTTTCATGAAAGCAGTGTTCAATTAACTGTTAAATACCCCAAATTTGAATTTAAGATGTGCAATATTACTCCTGGTAGTAATTATTGTTTCTTAAGTAATTTCACTTTAAGCTTTCATAACTTTTTAATTATTGTTTTTCTACCAAAAGTTTATTGGGAAAAAAACTTTAATTTAGTCTCCTCTAGCTGCCCTTTCAATCTCCTCCGTACGTTATGAGACATCCAGTATAAAAATAAATATAGAATGGCTTATAGACGACGTATTTAGATGAAAATATATCAAGAGAGAGACATTCGAAGCTATAAATTTTTTGTTTATAGATATACGAAAGCAAGACAGAAACATTTGGTCATCCATTAAAAGAAAATCAAAAACAAACAAGATCGACTGTTATAAAATCGATAAAAACTCTGGAATAATATTCCTGTTAACCTTAAAGGAAATATGAGGAATTAGTACAGACCATACTTTTTTCAGCTAATTAGTCTTTCTTTTTCACCTAAATAATTGCAAAAATGGAGATTTTTGTATTTAAACTGGATTTTTTTTGCTGTCACCATCTCCCAACAGATATTACCATTACCGTGAATGTGACTGACACAATGGCTGCGTTCTAATAATGTCATTCAGCGGATGGTGTTGCTAAACGCATAACAAAGTGCACCTTTAAAATGCGAGCTGCTGGAGAACCCTAAATATGTCTCTGTTCAATAGCTAAGCTGAGTCAGAAACTTCGTTCCTGCAGTTATATGAACGTAACCTTTCGAGTGAATCAAAACAGGGCAATAATAAAATAATAAAAAGATTATCTATTGTCAAAATCTATAAAGGAAAAGTATTCTTAGTGTCTGAATCAAATATGCGACTAATGGCCAATTTCTTCACCTGATCAATTTACTTGCAAGGTATTATCCTTGGAAAACCATTGCATCGATAATAGTTTCCGAGGATACTACCTGGCAGATAAATTTATCCGTAGGTGAAGAAATCGGGCTTAAATGCATTGCAAGTTTAAAATGATAATTTATAGTTCTTTAGAGACTGATCTATTACTGTTTTTTTTTTACTCTGAGTTTACAATTAACTTATTGTGATACCAGGAATGATTTCATGATGGAAATCATTAAGGACGTTCAAGTGGTGCTAACGGCACTTACCACGCTCAACATGTTGAGAGTGCTCTATACCTATAAATGTTAAGGAATCGGTTGAATGATTTGATGAAACGCAACAAATTAAAATAATAAAAAAACACAACGCCAACAATTTGCGCATTTTAGTTTTAGTAATTTCATTTTAATATTTTGTTTAATTTTTTTGAATCTCGTAGTTACTAATTTATTTATTATTTATTTCTGTCCGGTTCAAGATTAAAAAAAACATCTTACTTACAATTTTCATCGGACAAGAATCAACTTCAATTGTACAGGGTGTCCCAAATCTCTGGAGAAGTCCAGTAATGGCCCTTTAAATTCATTTTATCAAGAAAAGGTCTTAGCAAAAGTTGTGTAGGTTTCCACTCCGTATTATTTAAAATTATTTTCAAATATACAGGCTGTTTATTTAATAAGTTACAAATCTTATTATTTTTTAAATGGAACACGATATATTTTATTATAGTTTGGGTTAGCCCTTGAAGAGACGATAAAAATGATAGAACATTATACTTACTTTTTTTTAGTTTTTATCGAGTTATTTTTAATTTTATGTAAAAAATGGGTCACGTTTGATCGTGCGTCAAATTGTCAATTTTAATGATACGACAATCAACCTTGGACCAAACTATTTCTAAATTTCTTTATTTTCAAAATATTCATCATTTTTAAAAACCTAGCGACTATCACACTGCGATTCAGTTCGCGTATTGTAAAATTAGTCATTTTTTTTCAAATGGAACAGCCTATATAATATATTATATTTGGATAGTCTTTTCTACAAGCCAAATATACTGTATTATACAGGGTGTTCAAAAAAATGACTAATTTTACAATACGTAGGTTTTTAAAAATGATAAATATTGTGAAAGTAGATAGATTTATAAATATTTTGGTCCAAGGTTGATTATCGTATTATTAAAGTTGACAAAATGACGCACGATCAAACGCGACCCATTTTTTGCATAAAATTAAAAATAACTCGGTAAATACTAAAAATAAGTAAGTCTAATGTCGGGCTAACCGAAACTGCAATAAAATATATAGTGTTCCATTTAAAAAATGATAAGTTAGGTTTGTATCTTATTAAATAAACAGCCTGTATATTTGAAAATAATTTTAAATAATGCGGAATGGAAATCTACACAACTTTTGCTAAGACCTTTTTTTTTGATAAAATGAATTTAAAGGGCCATTATTGGACTCTTCCAGAGGTTTGGGACACCCTGTACTTATTTACCTATCATGAGAAAAAAAAAACTTCAATTAGGTGCCTTTTTCGACTTTATTATGACGTAAAAGTCCAGTCTTTAGCAATTAGTTCTAACAAAAAGTTTTAGAGAGAACCTCATGTATTTTTCCAAGATAACTTAGAAGTCGTCTTTATGTTAGAAAAATAAAAGGATAAGTTCAAAATCTTTGAACTTTGTTTCCGTACAAAAATACTTTCCCAAAATAAATAGCCTTAACATGTCATTGGAGTTTATGTTCGTGATCAACTATCAAGGAACAAATTTATTTCCCTTGGTAAATCAAAGTTCAATAGATTCTAATAGTTTTTGACACTGTTATACTGTTATACATCGAATTTCCATAAGTAACTAACTTTTCAAACAATTACTACCACTAATAGAGTTTTGAACGGTCCTACATCATTTATTCATCATAGATTGAAGTCAGTTTGAAGATTAGATAAATCAATACCCTTTTAACAAATTTCAACAACAAATGTTCCTTTTTCTATTCTGAATTCGTAAGAGCTATTATCGTATCGAAACGATAGAGTTCAGTGCTCTAATGGCATCGATGTAATTTATTGATTTAATGTTGGCAGTACTAATTCTAAGTAAGAAATAAATTTCAAAAATTAAATTTCCTACTGTCATCCGCTGTCTACTTAGTGGTGCGATTGTGGTCATGTTAGTTAAATATGTATTTAAGCTCTGTAACTAGAGGTAGGTAGAGGTTTATTCAACACCCCTTACTCTAATAGATATTTTTTCACTTTACTTTTGATACAAATAAAAGTGAGGCTAAAGCGCCAAAGGAATAAATAGAACGGTCATAATTGAATAAGCGAAATCATCATTTTTACTTACAGAGCTTAAATTTGACCATAATCGCACCATAAAGCTGCTTCCTGCTTTGGAGGTTTGCAGAATTGGTGATTAGTGAAGGGGTACGAAGTACGTATATTTGACGTAAAATGTTAAGGAAAGTAAAGATAAATGGACAGAAACAGCTGATTGAGGTAATGAGAAACGCCCACGCGTCTTAAAATTGCCTAGGAAAAATTGAAAACACTTGAACATGCTTTTTGAAGATTCGGCTGATGCCTCCACGCCAGTAAAGGAAGTGATCACGTGATCAACGAAGTCAAATTACAGTAATCCCAAAATACTCAATTGTAAAATCTCCAATGCAGGAAAAGCGGCTTAAAATGATGCTAAATAAATATCACCAACCGCCGCAAAATTTTCTGTCTTTTTTCTTCAAACAGGACACGCAAGGTGCAGAATAGTATAAAATACTTTCTTTTCACTCCTGACGAAGCTCTCAATCGATAGTGAAACGTTGAGTGCTTTTTCAATTAAAGTTATGTCCGGTTAGAGTTTAAAAACTTTAATTTACTTACAATTCTCATCGGACAAGAATCGATTTCAATTATAAAATGTACGTTATAGAAGGACTGCCTTCTGTAACTTTTGTTGTAATAGTAACTACTATCTGTGTATTTGATTGCTTTCGTTAATTCAACACTAATAAAATTAAAGTGTCGCTTTAATTAAGGTCCTTCTTTGTTACCTGCATCTTGAAATAAGTCTGATAAAGATGTTTCCAACCTTGAGTAACGCGAGTTTTTTTCGTCGAGAGCTCAATTTGTGTAGGAAGTAAATATTTTGGCTGTGTTAACACCTAACACTTAAAAATACATTTATCTAATTATTGTTTTTGGAGAGAGCCCTGAGCCCATCCCCTCGCACAATCATCGACATAGAATTTACTTTCGATTTTTTTATCGATTATCTAATTTTGCGCAGAGAGTAAAAAATATTTCACTTTAGAAAAATTTAAAAAAAATAACTTTAGTCAATTATAGTTATTAATGTCCATTTTATCTAATACAATATTGTTATTGGACAATTTTTGAAATGCTCTAAATTGCGTAGTTTCAAACGAAATGTTGCTTGCTTTAAGTATTATAATTTTTGACACAATTTTGTTTCAATTTGATTTGAGCATGTGCAGTTCAGAGATAAAATGTAATACATGTCGATTGTCAGCACAAAACATACGTGAAAGTACTTCAGGCTAAAATAACGTCTATTATTAGGGAATACCAAAAATTGAATAATATAGATTGGGCTATTTGAACAAGACTTATCCTCCGTTCCTTTTCAACATATGTTCATGCTTACTGATGTAAGTGACAAAATTAATTTCTTTAATAATCATATAATCAATTTGTTTGTCAAACATGCTCCTTTAACACATCGATAAGGCTATAGCAAGATATCGTTGCACTAAAAGAAATGCATCTTGGGAATACTATAAAATACTAAGAAAATTAACTAATAAAACTTTCAGACTCGGAGAGAAAGCCTATTGTGATTATATTTCAAATAATAATAATTTCAAATGTCTATGGAAAAATTTTAATTGCTTAGATATTAATAAAAGTTGGAATATCTCCTCATTTAGCTGAACCTAATCAAATAAACAAATTTTTAATTAATAATTTACTTACTCCGAATAATAATTCCCAACAATTGCAATTAACATTTAATAATGAAAAAATATTTGAGCATAATTTTGCTTTTAGAACTGTTAATTTCTCTCTTACGTTGTTTTAAATCTATAGCAACCGGATTAGACGGAATTAATACAATCATGATAAAAATGTGTTGCCCATTAGTACTCCCTTATCTTAATCATATAATTAATTCTTGTATCGTGGATAGTGTCGTCCCTAATTGCTGGAAGCATGCCTTAGTCTGTCCTATGCCAAAAGTAAAAGATTCAAGCAGTATAACAGATCTACGACCAATTAGTTTATTACCGTTTTTATTTAAGTTCTTCGAGAGTGTTATCACAGAACTCACAGATTACCTTAATTTTGCTGGTATTATACCAAATACTCAATCAGGTTTCCGGAAAGGCCACAGTTGTGCGACTGCTTTGCTGAAAGTAACTGATGATGTACAGCTGCGGAAATAGAAAGCGGGACAAGTCTTATAATGAAATATCCGATTATTTTGATAGTGTGAAGTTTCCTTGGTGACGGTCATGACCCTTCTATTTAATTTATTACCGTCAGTGAACGTCAAAAATAACTTGTCAAATTGAGTTCTTAAGAATGTATCGTCTTTCTAAAACTAAATGTAAGTGAAAATTTTCGACCAGTGAATCAAATGGAATTAGTGGAGCCTTTGGAAGAAATGTATGCCATTTTGGATGTGGAATACGTATATCCGAAATCTTAATTCAATCAATGTTCGAATATTTGCATTAAATAATTCAATCGAAAGGCTGCGTGACTGTTATTTTGTTTCATTTTATTTCGCATGGCGATAATTTTAAGTAAAATAAAAAGTAGCTATTACACTAGTATGATTTATTTGTATGAGGTATTTGTTTGTTATAATTTTTAATTATAATCGGAATTATTAGCCATTTCACTTAATGTGAAGGCTAATAAAGTACCATAGTTAACGAAATTTAGAAGTAAGGTTTAAACTAACGAAAGTTTACTATCCCGCTTTTTATTTCCCCAACGGTACTTCAAACGACTGATAAAGGACTTATTACGGTACTTACCTTATTAGATTTCAGCAAGGCTTTTGATACAGTACAACATGAGATACTACATTCAATTTTATTGCATGTTGTCTTAAGTGAGATTGCTGCTAATTTAATTAAGTCATATATCTTTGAACATAAACAAACTGTTATTACCTGAGTACTAGGAGGCTCTGTTATTGGACCTATCTTATTTTGTTGTTATACCTTTAAATTTCTGTCTGTACTAAAACATTGTACTCCTCATGTTTACGCGGACGATACTCAGCTGTGATATTTCTTTGAATCTGCTGACGGGAAGGCTGTCACTCTGAAAATCAATCCAAACAAATCTAGTCATAATTTTTGGGTAAATAGAAATCCTGGGATAATCTCTCAAATATCATTCACATTTGTATTAATGGCGTTAAGATTCCTTTTGTAACAAAAGTCAAGAATCTGGGTTTAATATTGGATAATAATTTCCGTTATCGCAGTTAGATTCCCAAAGTAGTAGTCTTTTTTAAAGATAATTTTTCCTTTTAGATCTGTCTTAAATAGGGATGTAAAAAAACGCCTATATGAAGCATTTGTCCTTTCCCAAATTACTTATTGTACTCCAGTATATCATACAGCCTTGGATTCTATAACTACCTACCGTATTCAAAGAAATTGGATTTAACTTCCTACGCCTGATTGGTCCAGTGGAAAAGGACCGGCCTTGCAATCGTAAGGTCGTGGATTCGCACCCGCTCCGGATATTTCTCGAGGGTCGTTACTCACTATAGGTACGCTTTAGTGTTGGGGAGAAAATTCGACACTACTTTCCTTCAACGGCGAGGAGATTTGGAAGTAACAAAGCCATGGAACACTTTATACACACAAAATACACTCCCGCTCCTGAGGTCCTGACAAGTCTATGACTTAGGACCCCGTTGGGCAAACACCACAGATAAAAAAAGAACACAAAAAGTTTGTTTAAAAACTAGATAAGTATTTCGGCAGCTATGCTGCCATCTTCAGTAGATGCCTTCTTGATCACAAGAGAATGATATCACAGAGATCACTTCTCTCTCTCTCAATCTCAAGGAAATAAACTGTCTGAACATGAAAAACCGGAGAGAACTTCAAACTTTAAATCTATTTCATAAAATTATACTGTATAAAACTCTGCCGTATTTGTACAATAAAATACGTTTTCGATCTGGCGTGCATAATATAACCACCAGATTTTCGGGTCTTATGTCACCACCACCACATAGGACATCATTTTATGAGAGATCATTAACACATGCCATTTTCTCCAAATGTAATGATGTGCCTCATGAATTTAAACTTTTAAATCCAGCCGCTTTCAATTTACTTTAAAAAAAAGCTATTGGTGTTGCTGTGAAACTAATTGATAATTTCCACTTAAAATCGTTCGTTTTCTTCTTCTCTTCCCTTCGTGATTTCACTGTGTGTACACATATGTCTGTATGTCAATTCGTCTATAATAGCAAATTTTTATATTTTTATACAGGGTGTAATCAAATTAGTTTCTCATATTAATACCGTAAGTTTCTCATCGTGTAAGAGAATTAATGCCGGAACTACCAAAAGTCTAGCTCAAAATTAAAAAAAAATACCTAGTGGAGGAGTATTGACTCTTTTGTTTGAGAACTTCTGGTCGGCCGTGCACAAAAACAACGTTATAAAACAAAATTCCAGCAAAATTCAAGGTCAATTGGTTGATCGCATTTTAAAAGCTTTATGGGAACACAATAAAATAGAATCACCGACCCAGTAAAGACGAGCGTTCAAATTCACAACCTCTCGGTCGTAGCACGTGTGTGCATTATGGTTAAAGGAGAACAATTTAAATCTGCTTGAATTGATCAGAATTAAATCTGTTTCATTAGATAATCGACAATAATTAGATTTTGACAGCCTGGTCTTTGTAAACCAATAGTACACATTATTTACAGTACCAATTTTGCGTATTAAAATAATTAAAAAAAAATATTAGTCGCTCTGATTGATTGTCACTTTGTTAATTATTTCAATTATTTCCACTAACGAATACGTTTCTTCGTAGTTCGAGTTCGATGACGCTTTATTGTTTTGGTTCCACAAAATAATAAAAGCGACGACTGCATTCAATAATGATTTTTCGAAGTGCAGAAAGAAAAGACATTCTTAAACATTTTGCGCAATAAAGAAATAACAATGCAGTTTATTGACGACCAGCATATAAAGTACACGACGAATACGTATGAATTAGTAAAATAATTTTAGAAAATGGAATTTCTAATTTTTATTTATTTTTAATTTTGTGAGCAGAAAACTATTAAAAATTACGTGAAAATTGATTAATTTAATAAGCAACGCGATGGATATTTATAATTCTATTCCGTTATGGAATTACATAAGCGATGACTTTAACCCAGTGCCCTTCAGTTTGATGATGCTTTATTGTTTTACGACGTTTATGATGCGCTTGTAGAAACTGATACACGGCCAGTCAGAGGTTTTCATACAAAAAGTCTCCGGGCTCGGGGGTGGAGTGGGGGTGGGGGGTTAATTTCTTCAATTTTCCACCAATAAAATTCATATTTGCAGAAATCACTTTCTTAAGTGATAAAGAACTTACAGTTTTAATAGGTGAAACTTATTTGATTACACGCTGTATATTTTTTAATAGGTTTAGTTTAGATTAAATTTAAGTGTTCCTGATTTAGGCATTTTCATATATCGCATTTAAGTATCTTTATTACTCAAGGTTAGGTTTAAAAGCAGAGGAGCTTATGCTGAATCTGAATTTCGCTTTGTATTAACTGGTTAATTTATAAAACATATAGTATTTATTTGTATTATTTTATGATTTGCACAATAAAATCATTTATTATTAAGCGAAGAGAAAAAGGCAATGTCGCTCTGCACCAATTTTTATTATTTTCACGACCGGTTTCGCTTATTCTAAAGCATTTTCAAGTGCACTCATGCATGCCCGTGCACTTGAAAATGCTTTAAAATAAGCGAAACCGGTCGTGCAAATAATAAAAATTGATGCAGAGCGATATTGAATTTGAAGCGAATTATTGCGAATATCAAACAAAAACCTTTGGACCTTAGTCAAGGTGCTATACAATTGAGACTATTTAAAAAATTGTACGATTTCTTATACAATAAATGATGTAATGTAACCTTAGTAGAACAATAGAAGATGTTTATTAGATGAATCAGTTCACAATTAATTTCCTCATTTATGTTATTGTGTTCTTCAATCACATTTATAGAGTTTGGAAAAAGCCCTAAATTTGACCCTGACATTTGTTTTGTTTCCAACAACGAATTCCACGTTTTACGCTTGTTTTCTTTTTTGGTTGAATACCTGAACATGTGTAGGAAGTAAATACTTTTGACTTCACAAACATTTAAAAATACATTTAATTTTGGTCGGATGTTACTTCATCGGCGTCTGCAAAAGAAAATTTCTTGATTAGGTTTTTTCATTTGAGTGGTAAGAGATGCTTTTTAATAATTGCAGCCCAAGTTTGAAGCGTTGAAGTGTGACAAACATTAAATTGAATTGCAAAATGCTAATGTCTGTTTTCATTAAGACGTCTCCAGAACGTCATTAGTCGATTGCATCACCGATTGACGTCAACGATGGCTTAGTTGGCGCACGACGCTCGTCCCGACGCTAGGCGCACATGTGAAATATCTCGGGCAGACAAACAACACAGATTCTGGCCGAAATAAACTGCACGCTTCCACAAAGTTCGGATGAATCGAACAGAGCACAAGCAATTGTTTTACTTCTTTTGATGTTATTTTTAACACTCACACGGCATGCTCTATTTATAATCCCTACGGGGTATTTAAAGCGATTTCGATTGTGCTTTGAGTGCTACAAACTTCTTTAAATACATCTTGAAAACTCCATATTCTATTTGCATTTTCCCTTCATTAGCAGCATTCTATTATGATTCTAAATGAACATAATTGGAATTACTTCTTTTCTTTCATATGCGTAGGGAGATCTGTGTAAAAGGTACAAGGTGAAAGCTTCACCTTGAATTTATTTCTTTTTTAAATTGAGGCACTGGCGCACTCACGTGATCGTCGTTATACTTCTCGACCCTGTGTCGAAAATACCGTTTATACTTCATGCAGACGACTCATGTGTTTACTTGAAAAAAATTACCTGCGTGCAAGTACGGTTCTTTTTTGATCTTGTGAGAGAAGGTATCGCGTTTTTGATCATAAGAAGTGTGTTTGATTTTTCTCTTTCGATGTCTAACGAGGCTCCTTTATAACTTCGTCTGTATTTGCAAACGTTGGTCGCTTTGATTTAATAGAAATTTTTGTTTATTGGCGAACATCTACAAGAAAACAAATATTTTAATGGCTTTTTCGCACTTGACTCGTGATTACAAATTAATTTATTAAATAACATTAGATACTTTTAGACGGACAATACCATGATATCTGCTGTATTTATTTTTGTATACAACGTATTAAATTTTAAAATGAAGTTTTACTGAACAAACGATCAAATATTTGACAATCCATTCATGAAGTTGATTCTTGTCCGATGAAAATAGTAAGTACAAAGTTTTTTTTTTAAATCTTGCACCAGACTGTAATATGATGGGAACGCACTCAACGTTTCGCTATAGATTTATATCTTCTGTCCGGTTCAAGATTAAAACTTTTGTACTGACTATCTATTCGTAAATAATTCTTATAATCTTCAGGGCTTTTATCTCTTAATTCACGAATAAGTGGTAAATGGTCACATCTTTTCCTCTCTGCTTTCCATTCCTTCGCCCAAATTGATGGTGTTAGATTTTCTCGGTGCACTAGTTGGAATATAAGCAGCTGCATAAGCCAAAGCATAATTTCTCCTTATAGCAGACACGAGTCTAAAGCTAAACGTATTTAATACACTAGAATTTGCAGTTACTCTTATTCACAAATACACATCAACCGCCAAATCCTTTTCAAATTTTAAACATGACATTCAGGGCTATTTTGTAACATTAATATGTATATCAATTGAAATTGATATGGTCTTCAATTCTTGAAGAGAATTTGTTACGATTTCATAACATTTCACGTCGTTTACCGACCGCAAATTGAAGAGAGATGCATATTAACTCGAGATCATACTTGAAACGGATTGCAAGTTGTTACGAAACTATTTACAGAATACCAATTTTGCAAGGTCACTTAGCAACATAGCAACATAACAATATCAAGTCTATGTCAATGTTACAGTATGGTCCCAATATATCGTGTGAAATCGCACACTACTGGAGCTATGGTGTATATGTGTAGAGGCACCTATTGGAAAGGAAAAAAAATCGTCGTTTAGGTGTGCGTTTCAAAACGATTTGGCTTATGTGTCTCATGTCTTATTTACACACCCCTGACTTTTTATTTATTAACGGATTGTTTTTTCGCCAATTGTACACCCTCTTCATTTTTAAAATTTTTTTTTTCAACCGCGACTTGCAATACAGTCGCGATTGAAAAAAAAAATTAAAAAAAGGAAACGCCGATCTTATTTGATTAAACAATTAGATTAAGAAAATTTAGAAATTTCGAATTGCGAAATAACCCCAATTCGTAAATTTGTGTGAACATATTTAATTTTAAATTATTTTTATGTCGACTGACTAAAATACATAGAACCAAAAAACAAGTGTTTGTTGTACAGGATACAAATACACATCATATAAACCGACATTGTGCTTTTCAAAACGGAACATACAGGGTGCTGCATTTTGAAGCACAACTTAGGAAATTCCATTTAGGTTTTTTAAAGTACTCTTCAAGATGAAAATGTCTGTGAAGTTTGAGAATTTTTCATACGCTGAGTTTTAAGATATTTAAAAAAAGATTCTGTAACTAATTTCAATTTATATCAAAGTGTCAGCACAGTCTTGGTCAATAATAGTGAAAACCGATCAAATAATTAATATATCTAGTTCGTTTTTGAAAAAGATTGATAAAAAAGGCTTTTCTAATAATTTATTTATTTACTGATCAATGCCTTCCTGATAGTTTGGTATAAATTGAATTTCGTTGCTGGTCTTTTTTAAATATCTTGATACTGAGCGAATAAAAAATTCTCAAACTTCACAGATAGATTCATCTTGAAGAGCACTTTAAAAAACCTAAATCTAATTTTGCTATTAAATAATTAGGGAAGCCAATATTCGAGCATCTTTAAATTCACATGAGATGTCCTATGTTGCGTTTCAAAACGCAGCACCCTGTATTTTGGATCCTAAATGAAATTCTGATAACAATTTTTCTAAATAAGTTTGTATAAAATGATTAGTTTTTGAGGTATTTATTTTTAATAGTTCTAGTTTTAAGTTCTGATACATACACACGAGCACCAAATGCATAAAGTGTGAAAAGTCGTTTCTTGGATAAAATTTTTGGATTTGAAGAAAATAAAAAAAAATTGTAAAAAAGGCGACTATTATTTACATTTAAAACATGCAACTTCATAAGATCGTCGGATGTAGTTTTCACTTACTGTATTCGCTATCTGCACAGCATATTTGTCCTTTTCATGAAACGGTACAACTTTTTGTGCTCTTTATGAAATCAATTACAATTTCAACAAATGTATGAACGATTTCACTTTTTTCATGTGAACGGCTTAACAAATGGCTTTAGATGTATTTTAAAGTGGCTCTAATTTTGAGTTTTTCTAATGTTAACTTCAATATCTGATAGTCAACTTTTTTTCATGGCTTCCTATATTTTTTTTAGCTTTAATCCAGTAGAGCATTTTATTCTAAATCGTATGAAGTATTCAAAATTATTATTTGGTGCGCAATTAATTTAAAAAATTAATAAAATTATTAACATAATGAATGAAATTTTTAAGCCGGCCTTTAAAATTTGCAACAATAAACGACAAATGTCGTTCAACCCTCATTTTAAAAATATTTATAGTTATCATTTTTGTTATTATTTATTAAAATTTTGTAAAAATACCAAAAGGAAAAATAGCAGACAATCAACTAAATGATATGTGCGAAATGTATGTCGAATACAATAAAAATCGTAATCAAGTAATGCGGCTTCACATTCAGCGTTTCCCTGACAAAGAAACTTCAGACTCTTGAAAGTTCGTAAGATTTGAAGGAAAATTTGAGGCACTATGGAGCGTTTTAGAACCCAAAGCAAAAGCAGCGCAGATTTGATGAAAATATTGAATTAATTGTTTTTTCGTGTTCAAGAAAATCCGCGGACATCAACTCGAGAAATTGCAAAGAACATTGATACACCAAATCGAAGTGTGCACGCAATTTTAAAAAAGCACAAGTTTAAATCATTCCTCAAATCGTCCAAGTAGTACAAGAAAATAATCGAGGTCGGAAGGAGCTATTTTCCAACACTTAAATATGCTACAAGGCGATCAAC
This sequence comes from Prosopocoilus inquinatus, assembly GCA_036172665.1. Classification (NCBI taxonomy): domain Eukaryota; kingdom Metazoa; phylum Arthropoda; class Insecta; order Coleoptera; family Lucanidae; genus Prosopocoilus; species Prosopocoilus inquinatus. Next base: position 36,552,016 of record CM069869.1, read on the forward strand.
TTTCATACAGAAGAAGAATTATTTGGTCTGATGACTGCACATAACGAAGGAATAATAAGGACAATTAAAACTATAAATATTTCCAAAACAACGATTGAACGACATTTGTCGTTTATTGTTGCAAATTTCCACGGCTGACTTGAAAATTTCATTCACTATGTTAATAATAATTTTATTAATTTTTCCAAATAACTGCGCACCAAATAATAATTTTGAATACTTCATCCGATTTAGAAAAAAAAAAGTTAAAAATCCCGACAATTGTTAATAGTTATATTAACAAATGCTCAATTTATTTATATAAATATCGCAGTACAGTGGTGTCCGGTACGGAAGTGCATGAATATGATACACGGAACAGAGACGCTATCCGTCAATGTATACCACAGAACAAGTACACCACCAAGTTATTTCTTCATCAGAGTATTAAAAATTTTAACAAACTTCCGCGTTGCATACGGAACTCAGAAAACCAAAAAACCTTCACAAAAAATCTGAAATGTTACATGTCCACCACTGTATTTTATGAGCTCGGTGAATTCTTCGATCACGCGCCTGGTAGATAGTGTCTAACTCCCGACTTGTTCTTATTCTTTTTAATTATGAAATACCTAATGATATATTGTTAATTGACAATGTTTTATGTTACGTTTCTTATAATTTATTGTATTGTTTGTAACTTTATTGTATTGTGATGATGACACTGTGATATTTTCACTGAAAATTGTCTATTCTACTCTCCGAGGAGATAAATAGAATAAAGTAAGTAAAGTAAAGTAAAATGCTCTACTGGATTAAAGCTAAAAAAATATAAGAAGCCGTTTGAAAAAAAAAGTTGATTATCGATAGATATTGAAGATAACATTAGAAAAAATCAAAATTAGAGCCATTTTAAAATACATCTAAAGCCATTTGTTTCTTTTTTTTATTCTTTACAATCGGATCATAAATAACGTCGCTATGGCATGGAACAATTTTCAGGACACACCCGGTATTCATACAATAAGTATTTTTAAATGGAAAGTACGCTTACAAATTTGAAATATTATACATGGTACATCTAAAATGAATGAGAATTGATAAACCGTTAGAAGAAGTGATCTTACAAAAGAATTATCAATTCCATTAAATTTAAAACTTTAATCAGTAGGTACATGATTTTAACCGTTTTGAACTATTCAGGAACTACTGCATTTGGATCAATCCAATTTGGACATCTTTTTTGTGTTTAGTACTTTTTCATTTTTCATAGTACGATTTTTCGCAATTTTTTTCTCCAATCTTTTTCTCCAAACTTATAGAATCTCTACTGTTTTTCTAGCTGGTTTATTTGAAAATTCCTGTCCCTGTGATTCAGTCAACACGTTCATTAAACGTGTACGGACTTCCAATTTCAATTTCTGTATCATATTTTGTAGAACTCAACCATCTTTATAGTATCAGTCATTCAATATTCAGGATGTCGTAAATAAATAGTTTGCTTATTAAAGGAATTATTCTTTATTTATAGAGAGGATCTTGCGAAAGTTTGTTGGGAAGAGAAAGGATCGTAGGAAGCGTTCCTGGCTTACTAGACACTCTTTCTTGTGGTTCTACTACTGATATAGCGGCCGCTATTGCTGAAGAGGAACCAGCAGTCCCGAATATTCTCAGCGTGTGTATGAGACACCTGGAAGCACACGGGTTGAACACTCTCGGTATTTTCAGGGTTAGCACGTCGAAGAAAAGGATACGACAGGTAAAACCAGAGTTTGTCTATTGTGACAGCTATGTATATTTCAAAAATACTAAATATATTTGTAGTTGCGTGAAGATTTCGATTGTGGCAAAGAGACGACGCTAGACGACGATCAATGTCCACATGACGTAGCAACCTTAATTAAAGAATACCTTAGAGAATTGCCGGATCCGCTTCTTTGCAGAGATCTCTATCAAGCCTTCGTTCAAACACAAAGTACGACTTTATTTTTTAATAACGTGAATCTCGTTCGCTCTGACGCTAGTCGTTTTCAGGGATACGGAATAGAAGACTGCAATTCGAAGCTCTCCAGCATCTCATCCAGCTTTTGCCTTCGGTAAACAGGGACACTCTGTACGCTTTATTAAATTTCCTGGCGACAGTGGCGAAACATTCTAATGATTATAAGAATGCCTCAGGTATTCGAACTCGCATTGTTGCTTCGTATAGGACGCTCTGACGTAAGTTGTTTGTGATTTTTAGGCGAGGAAATACCCGGGAACAAAATGGACTCGAACAATTTGGCTACCGTATTCGCACCGAACATTCTGCACTGTATCAAGCCCGGTAGCAAGGATAACTCCGGCGACCGGCCGGAGGATCGCATAGATGTAATTAATGTAATTAGGATGCTTATAGATCACAATAAGTCACTCTTTACTGTACCTCCGGAGATTTTAGATGAAGTATACGTGCACATGATGGACTCGCATCCAGAAGCTTTGAACCAGTTGCTCAGTAAAAAGGAAGCGAACATAACAGCAGATGAGTAAGTTTATTTCGTGTGAGTTTAAAATATGAATTTTAATTTCAAAAAAATTGTAGGTCCTTGGACGATTTGGACAGTGAAAGCAATTCAGCGCCTTGGACGGGTGCTCCTGAACAGGATCATTCTCTGCAGACTTCGTTGGAATTCGATGGTACTTATACACCGCCACAAGCCCGAAGAACATACTCTAGAGAAGAATTTCTACATGAAAGCGCGGCTACAGGAGGGCCCAATGTTGCTATGCGCATAAGGTAAGCGGTTATTATGTAATAGTAATATTTTCATATCATGCGATTAAAAAGCACCTTTTGTAATTTGCCGCTTTCACGGCCTCGACTAAAACTTTCTCCAGAAAATTTTAATTTTAATATAGCAAACTGCGTTTGGTTTCCTGTAACTTCATACACGAGGAAATATTAAAATGAAATCTACCTAAGCAGAAAAGAAAAGAAAAATTTTTCAGTATGTGATCAACAGCTACACACTAAATTCAGAAACATTCATTAGTAAATTAAAATGCACAGTTTTTTAAGTAGAAAGTTTTTTTAATCTCAAACCGGACAGAAAAATGAAGGGAAACACACTCAACGTTTCGCTATAGATTTATAGCTTCGTCAGGAGTGAAAAAAAGTAAATAAACAAGTTGTCAAGAGAAACAAGTCGTCAAGAGAAACGAAAAGGTAACATGATTTTTAAACTAAACTACGAGTTGTTCGGAATAAAAGTAACGAGAACTAATTAAAGCTACTTTTTTTTTTTTTTTTTTTTTTTTTTTATATATATATATATATATATAATTAATTAATTGACAGATCTATATCTTGTTTAAAGAGTCCAGAAAACTACAAAATATGTCATTTAAATTTTCAAAGTCCGTACGTTTATTAATAGAATTTCCAGACATTTTAATTTTACACATTTCTATGAAACGTCTTTTAAAAATATTAGATTCACTGTACAAAATATCAGTATTATCAAAATCAAAATTATGATTATTTACTAATGAATGCTTTACAAGCATTGAATGATTTTGATTATTTTTTTGAATATGATATTTATGTTGGTCTAAACGTTTTTTTAAATTTTGGCTCGTTTCACCTATATAAACAGAATTACAATTTGAACATTTGATTTCATAAACCACGTTAGGTTGTTTTAATTTCGGTATTTTGGTTTTTAAATTCGAAAAAATTAAATTTAAATTATTCACAGATTTACTGGCTAAAATTAAATTATGTTTTTTGAAAATGTGTTTAAATGTATTGTGTAATGGTTCAATATAAAGCAAGGATATGTATTTATGATTCGAAGTTTGTCTAATGTTTTTAGAGACATTTGAATTTTGTAAGTATTTAATACGATTTTTAATTACTGATTCAATAAGATTTATTGGATAAGAATTTTGAATAAGAGTTTTCTTTATTAAATTTAAGTTATCATAAATGAAAACTTTATCAGAAAGTAAAATAGCTCGATCAGTTAATGAAATAATAGTTGCAATTTTATAATTTTTAGGTGTGTACGAGTGAAAATTTATGTACCTAGCTGACCAGGTAGGTTTATGAAACCAATTAGTAATTAATTTATCATTCTGTCTGATAATATTTACATCAAGAAAACTCAATGAATTATTATTTTCTTTTTCTACTGTAAATTGTAATCTATTATGAAAAGAATTAAATTTATTTAAAACAAAATCTACCTTATCAGAAGGCAAAATCAATAAAATGTCATCTACATAACGAAAATATAACGTTAAATCGAATGATAAAGAGTTAATAACAGATTTTTCTAGTTCTTGCATAACAATTTCAGCTAAAGCCGGAGATAAAGGAGAACCCATTGCTGTACCAAAAATTTGTTTATAAAATTTATCATTGAAAGCAAAATAAGATGTTTCAAAACATAAATCAACTATTTCTAAAAAGTTACCTTTGGAAATATCAGTAAAATCTTTAATCTCTAACCACCTATCATTTATACTTTTTAAAGCTAAATCTTTAGGAATGTTAGTAAATAAAGAAATAACATCTAAAGAAATTATAATGCAATTATTTGGTACAGTTATTTGTTTTAATTTTTCTACGAGTTCAAAAGAATTTTTTATAAAATATTCTGATTTACTAGTAACCTGAGTAATGATTTTTGAAATAAATTTAGATAAGAAATATGGAGAAGAACCAATAGTGGAAACTATAGGACGAAGAGGTGTATTAGGTTTATGAATTTTTGGAATGCAGTATAATTTAGGAAATATGGGATGTTGTACTTTAAGAGATTTAGCAACAATATTACTAATTTCAACGGATTTCTCTATCTTATTAATAATACTGAAAGTTTTACGTTGATAAGATTCGGTGGGATCGTTAGCTTATTCTACATATGTATTATTATCAGACAGCATAGTTTGAACTTTTGAAAAATAATCAGTTTTATCAATTAAAACAGTTACATTGCTTTTATCATAAACCTACCTGGTCAGGTAGCTACATAAATTTTCACTCGTACACACCTAAAAATTAAAAAATTGCAACTATTATTTCATTAACTGATCGAGCTATTTTACTTTCTGATAAAGTTTTCATTTATGATAACTTAAATTTAATAAAGAAAACTCTTATTCAAAATTCTTATCCAATAAATCTTATTGAATCAGTAATTAAAAATCGTATTAAATACTTACAAAATTCAAATGTCTCTAAAAACATTAGACAAACTTCGAATCATAAATACATATCCTTGCCTTATATTGAACCATTACACAATACATTTAAACACATTTTCAAAAAACATAATTTAATTTTAGCCAGTAAATCTGTGAATAATTTAAATTTAATTTTTCGAATTTAAAAACCAAAATACCGAAATTAAAACAACCTAACGTGGTTTATGAAATCAAATGTTCAAATTGTAATTCTGTTTATATAGGTGAAACGAGCCAAAATTTAAAAAAACGTTTAGACCAACATAAATATCATATTCAACAAAATAATCAAAATCATTCAATGCTTGTAGAGCATTCATTAGTAAATAATCATAATTTTGATTTTGATAATACTGATATTTTGTACAGTGAATCTAATATTTTTAAAAGACGTTTCATAGAAATGTGTAAAATTAAAATGTCTGGAAATTCTATTAATAAACTTACGGACTTTGAAAATTTAAATGACATATTTTGTAGTTTTCTGGACTCTTTAAACAAGATATAGATCTGTCAATTAATTAATTATATATATATATATATAAGTAGCTTTAATTAGTTCTCGTTACTTTTATTCCGAACAACTCGTAGTTTAGTTTAAAAATCATGTTACCTTTTCGTTTCTCTTGACGACTTGTTTCTCTTGACAACTTGTTTATTTACTTTTTTTCACTCCTGACGAAGCTATAAATCTATAGCGAAACGTTGAGTGTGTTTCCCTTCATTTTTCTGTCCGGTTTGAGATTAAAAAAAACTTTCTACTTACTATTTTCATCGGACAAGAACAAACTTCAATCACAGTTTTTTACTTTGTTTTACCACTAATTTATTATAACTGCAGTTACCGCAGTTTCGACATTAAACTGAAAAAAAATATACAATTTTAAGCTATTTATAAAGTGCAAACATCATAAAACTAATTAATTACAAATACACTGAAACGTGACTTACGCATGTAGTTGTTCACAAAATACATTAAATGGGGAGGAATGTATAAGATCAGTGGTTGTTTAGTAACATTTCATTGGAATTTTGGGCTGTTTTGTGGATTTCGATTGCTTCTAATAGATTCAATTTGAAACCTTTGTTTGCATAATGTAATATTTGTGTGTCTCTTATGGAAAACTTATGGTTTTCTGCAATTAAATTGTGGAAAGTAGAATATGTTTTATGTAATTTAAATGATTTCTGAAATTTATGTATTTTGTCTTTTGCATTGAAGATCGCGTTTGATGTTTTATTATGGGGGTTGTAAATTATCATTATTTCATCTTTTTTGAATTTTTTTCTTACAATATTACCTATTTCTTCTGAAATCTTCCCAAAGTATGTCAAGGTGATAAAATTTTTTGTATTGGTAGGTTTTACATATGGATATATTGTATACAGTGTTTGCTCTTTAATTTTTCTTTCCAGTATATTATCTATTGTTTTTCGTATCATAACCGTTATTGATGGTAATCTGTTTTATGGTGTTAACTTCTGCATCGAAATTTTCTTTTGATAGCGGTATTAATTACTCTATGTATCATTGAGTTGCTTATATGGATGAAAGGTTAAAATGACTAAAATACTGGCCCTAATAAGTCAGCCATTGAAATTAAATTTTGCTATGCACATACTCAGCCCAAAAAATGTATTCAAAGAATTGCTAGCATTATTCAGATTCCTTGCTATCATCTTTTTGGTTGGTGGAGATCCTTTGTGCATCCATTGCAGTGAATCTTGTTCTGCTGACGAATCCCAGCGGAACATCCACGATTCATCGCCTGTTACAGTTTTGTGAAAAAAGGTCTCGGTCACGACCTAAAGCCACCAAGTTTTTTTTTCCGTAAATATCTTGCTTGGCAATGCGCTGGCACTTTATCCATCTCTAAATCTTTATGCAAAATTACCAAAGTGGATGCTTCGCATATTCCTGTTTCATTTGAGATAACCAAAACTTTGATTCTTCGATCCGTTAACACCATTTCAACTTTCTTCTGTTTTATTTAAAAATACAGGGTCTGCCAAGTTGAGTGGCCTATTAAAAGTTCTCGGGGAAAGGAACTGCCCTAAGAGGAAGTGATCTTTCAAACTAAAATATTTTCAGAAGATATGAAACAAATAAAAAAGATTTTTAAAAACGAGCTGAAAGAGTAATTTATTGACTTACTTGACGTTTCGCAAATATAATTATTTGCTTTATCGTTGTTAAAAAGCTTTTTTATTTGTTTCATATCCTCTGCAACTCTCACGAGCAAGAACTATCCAAGAAATAAAATATTTTCACTTTTATGACACTTTCGGTTATACTGGAGAGCGCCATTAACTTTCTTATTTTAAATCGAATGCTATACTTTTTATTGCAAATTCCGATTCTACACATTGTTCTAACTAAAAGTTGTTAAGGCTTCCCTATAATTAAATGCATGGTTTTTGAGATATCTTCGAATTTCTGGAGAAAGTTATTTCGGTGACCTTTCATTTAAGAGAATGTATTTTCGACACTTTCAAATTTCAAGATTCAGGTTGCCTGTCGTTTGAAAGATTAATGTTCAGCCTTTCAAATCATACACTAGTTACCATTGAAAAATTCACAGGCTGGTCAAAATGTGGTGTCGAACCTTGTTTTGTCCAACTGCCCAAAACTCAGTTTTCGTAAAAGGAACAACCTGTATATTGTTGCATTATGAGATACAGAATCAAATTCTACATCGATTAGTAGTAGCATTCCCTATACCATTCCATTAGTTTTCATGTTATCAATAATTGTTTATTTTTTGTGTTAATTAGTGCCAATAATACAGTTATTCGTATCTAAGTTTGAAAAAAAAGAAGCAGATATTGAATTCCAATTTTTAAAGAAATAAATAGTTTCTAACCATAACATTATTTTGCCGTACATCTGGAAATAAAGCTATAGGGAAATACTTATTATTTTTATAAACAAGGGTCTTAAAAAAATAAGTATACGTAGTTTCAAAAACAATTTTCTTTATCAGGCTAACATTTTTGTTAAAAAAAGCAAAAGCAAAACTTACAGTTTTATTTAGTATCCTATAATTTGCATTACACGGTCGTAAATACTGTATAAAATTAAAAATAATACCGTAAAAATTTTAATAATCATACTACGACCTCTTAAGTGGCACAAAATGATTGAATTGAATGCACCCAACTCGACTAACAATCGATATGTTGTAGTAACCGAATTTTCTTTAATAAATTAGAAAAAAAATCTTGGTTAATCTTTAAAGGGCAACCCGAGGTATCACTCCTTTGAAGAGTAATATTGCCATTTTTAAATTTTGTAAACGTACGTTGGGCATGTCTTATATTAACAGACTCTTTGTTTTCTTCTTCACATATATTCTAAGCCACTTGTGCAGCCGTACTTTCTTTTTCTTTTCTTAAACTCGTATAACAATAGTTCAAGAATTCTTCGTTTTTGGTTATTCTTTGTAAGAACACATAATTAGAGTACGGGTTCACAATAACAAAGTATATTGTTTAGAGAAGTATGCTCTTCAATTTGCAAATAAAAAAATATCTCGCTACCTTCGAAATCAGAATTAGTTGATAAAGAAAAAACAAACGGCATTTTCTCCCAAACAACCTAGTAAAGTAAGCTCGATCTTTCTACTTTCCGATTAACTTTTCTGCTAGATAATATCCTAGGAAACCATTGATTGGCATAAAATGTATTGCATTGGGATTGAACGGGAATTACAATAGGGTATTTGATATATTAAATCAGTAAGTAAAAGAAGACAAGTGTTGTTGTCTCTATTAAGTCTGGTGACATTAATTTTTAATCTATTTAGTAAAATGTGATTGCACATGCGTGGAGCGACGGATAACTATGTAACTTCAGTGTTCGGATAATTACGATATTTGAAAATTACAAATTTTACTATTTTCTATATGATTTTTATCATGAATTTAACTTTTCTGTTGCAAATTAATAAAATGTTCATTTCTTCCAATATACAGAGTATTTCCTGAGGTAACCGGTAACAATTCGTGATTCACATTACTGATGCACATTTTTTCTTTTGTCGATATCTCAATAACAAAAAGGAATTGATTAAAAATGTATATAAATGAAGATGTTTTTTGTTCAGAACCACGTCTTACACATGGTGTAAGCTTATCGTTTACCTCAGGGAACACCGTTTATTAAATTAATCTAATCACATTTATTTTTCTAACCTTTTCTATTTTTTATAGGCACAAAGATAAAATCCGTGAGAGGTCTTCAAGAAAAAAACGTGAAGAATCCTCTTCAAGAAAAAGGAATGAAGACAGCGGCAGCAGCGGTTCAAGTCTTTCAGCTATTACCATAATCTCTAAAATGCGTGGCCCAAAAGAAGATGACAATTATTATGGCAAAATGAGGTCGTCTTCGATCGAATCTAGCTCGATCCATGGTGACAGCAGCGACGTTGCGAGAGCCCTGAGAATGAATGAGGATTATCAGAACTTGGACAGGCGTAGATCCTCACCTTATTTGGTAGGCAACAGCGGAGTCATTACAGCAAGTTTGACCATTCCCGTACAGACAGGAAATCAAGGAATAACGGCACTCAATGTGGATGATGACATCCCGTACATTGAAGATGGAAGCGGATATACTTATACGATCGATGGTAAACAGCAGATGACTATTGGTCTAATAAAATCGTCCCCAACAGCACCGCCTAGACGAAGACAGCGATCTACAAGCGGAAGTGACTCTTCGGTAGCCTCAACCGTACAACCAATAACAGGATCGATTTCATTGGGCCAACAGGGTTACGATTCTGCTATGGGTTCGTCCGCAACTTTTAGCAGCCCTCTGCATAACACCACACCTTCTTCTGTTACAAGCAGTATTGCAGATCCAAGTGCTTATAGTTCACCACCGTCATGGGCATCTTCTCCGCCTACCTCTCCCGACAGCCAAAGCACTTCCGTTAATTACATCCCGGATGATTTACCGATCGTGAAAACCATCAGAACGATTCCCATACAAAAACCAGTCGTAAAAGAATCGCCGGTTTTGCAGAAAGTAACATTCACATCTACCTCAGAACTTCAACAGTTACAGAAAGCCAAGACTCAGGAAGTCAAAAGTTACCATAAGGATAGTTCGCATACCAAGACGACATCCTCATCTGACTTGCAGAAGAGCATCAGTTCTCCCACTTTTTCTTTGGATAAAGGACAGGAACGAGAACAGGCCAAATTTTCTCCTAGCATAACCAGCATCGGCAACGCGGTCCTGCGTTCTCGAACAGCTGATTTCGAAAGAATTTCCAAGCCAGAGAATAAATCGTCACCTAAACAAGCCACGACTACTACATCAGCGTCATCAGTTTCTGATAAGAAAAAGTACACGAAAAGGAGATACACAGATTCAAGGCATCAAACAAGACATATACCAGACGCTGAAGCTTTAGAAGCCGCTAGTAACAGCTCGCAAGCGACTACTGCTGATAAAAACGCGCCGGCTTCTCAAAGTGGACCAGTCTACAAACGAAGAGAGCTAATATCCAGCGTGCCTTCAAAGTGAAGATGCGCGACAGCCATCGTCGAGATTGTGTTCAGAGACTTCTGTTGTTATAATTCAGTGATAAGTGTTGATTGTGTTATGTATATAAGTCCATCACTAGTCTTATCGGTAACCTACTTGAAACAAAGAAAAATGGAATTGTTAACTATTTTTTAAGGATACGTATGCATGCCAAAAATAATTCTAGTGTGTCAATGTAAAAAAAAACAACTAATTTGTTTGTAAAATACGAATCTATTTAAACATGTTACTGCAATATACGCTCTGAACATTTGCGAGTTCTTTTCATTTCCCTTCTAATCGTTTACATGTAGGGTAAAAATGGTTAACTGACAAGAGTGTATAGGCACCGTTTCGTCATAAAAGAAGCGCTATAAATTTGAAAAAAAAGGTAACAAGCAGTAATTGAATTTTCTAATTATAACGATTGCATTAATTATAACATAACGATGTGTTTAAAAAATTTATGTTAATCGATTGCAAATATTAACCTTTCATCCAAAAACAGATCATTTCTTGTATTCCGATAATGCAACACTCCTTTGGATTGTTTCTTTTAAGAAGCAGTGAAAAAATTCTCACTTCTCGTAATAATCTGCATTCAGTATTTCTTACCATTTTTTTTTGTTTTTTTTAACTCTTGGTTTGCATTTATTTAAAAAAATGATATTTGAAAATTCTTAAGTAAATGTATGTTAAAAATATGTTATTTTGGATTTCTAATATAAAACGTAGGTTTTCATTAAAGAAAAATATTTTTTGTACGCCAACGATACGCCACTGTCAGGGTAAGTGAACCACTCCAAAATATGGCAGATTTATATTAATAATAATGTCTGAGCGTTTTTGTAAAAAGAAAATATTTTCAGAAAGTGCCTATTATCAACACTGTATGAACTTACAACAGTTTGTGTAGTTTTCAATTTTGAAGCTAGAAATGCAAAAATTTGGCTTGGTAATAATTTAAAGTAAAATAAAAGAAGTGTGTATTTCACGCTTTATTTGCCTGGTTGCAAAGAATGAATAACAATAATGACAATAATTACAAAATACCCTAAAGTATAGTATCACAAGAGAAAGACAGATAGTGAGAGAATGAAATATAATTACAGAGGGTTATTATGAAGTGATTAGGAAAGTTATAAAGTTTACCTACAAACTGATGTTAGTGGGTTAGGGAAATTAGTTCTTATATACAAGCACTTTAAAATATTGGAAAACTTGGAAGATTCCTTATCCCGGCAGTCAGGCGACCCGTTCGTCTTGCGACCCACCCAAAAGAGATATATACAATAAAGGTAAACAAGGCGAACGGCTCATTCTAGCACATTATCTACAATACCTATCGTATTAGATTCCTTGCCTCATAGGCGCCATTCCCGAAAAATTATAGCTTCATAATAACAATAATAAAATTATAAACTGTATTCATACATAAAAAATCCATTCTGTGAACGGTTAAATAAAATATATATAAATGTGTTTAACACATTAAAAAATAATTATATTAAAAAAATATATTAACACAGCTGAACATTATTGGACGGATCATGTGTAATATCACCAACGTTGAAATACTTTTAAGTAAAAGTCTGTGTTCTGTTTTATGTACTGTTCCGCAGGGAAAAATATCGAGGCTACGTAAAGTCAATGCAGAACAAACCCATTTTTAGGGCCGGGAAAATAAATACTACGATCTACGCTTAAATTAAATAAAACTAATATGGTAGGTACCAATAAATCACGGTAAATTTTGACTTCAATATTTTTCCCACATATTTTCCTTAAAAATATAATTAAATACTCTGAAAGAAAAGATATTTGCAATCATTTTCAACATTAATAATGCATATACGCCTATCTTGTAAGTAAATCGTCCTTTCCAAAGCACTCCTCATATTTGGCCATAATTTCGGTACAAAAATAATTCCTAAAACAGGACAGTGGAAGAAAAACGTTTGTACTGCTATAAATTATATTTTTTCGCTAAATTTCCTCCGTTGTTCTGTTTTTTTTAACGTTTACAAGTGCATTCATCTTATACGTCCGTGCTATGGGTTTGTATTCTAACTTTTTTGACGCTTCCGTTTCGTGCGAATGTCGGCGAGCTGCCCGAAAATCCTGGGTTTTGAATACCAAGACCATCCTTAGGTTTAGGTTGTTTCAAACTGGATCTCAGTGGTGATTTGGGGAGGGTAGAGGAGGCTAATGTTGATCCGTTTGAGCCCAGAGTTGTGGAAGTAGTGTTGACGGAATTCATACTTCCATTTGTTGCTGAAGCGTACGGTTTACCACTGGCGTCCGTCATCGAAATTCCCACCGCTAAAGCAAAAATATTTAAAATACAAATTTTGTCTGAAATATCTAGGAATAATTCAGTAAAAGAAAATAAAGCTCATCATCAAAAATACAATTTTGCTGGTTCAATATTAATAATAATATTTATTTCAAAACAACTGTACAAAAAGTTAGAAATACAGGTTTGAAAAACATCCAAGAGTTAAAAAAATTTTGTTGCAAATCGTTTTTGATTGCAGTGAAAACCTCGAGCAGCCTCTGTACAGCTGTGTCAGCCCTAATTGGGGCTTCTTCAGCAGAGACGTAGCTCGACATTTTCACTGCAAACCAAAAACGACTTGACCGATTTATTCGCAATTGCGATGTAAGAGTGATGAACAGATAAAATAGCGACATCCTACGATCGCTTTTTCGATGTTTCGTAGGATGTCTGCAGTGAAAATGTCGAGCTACGTCTCTGCTGAAGAAGCCCCAAAATAGGACTGAAACAGCTGTACAGGGGTTGCTCGAGGTTTTCACTGCAATCAAAAACGATTTGCAACAAAATTTTTTAAAACTTTCTATATGTTTTGACAGCAAGCATGACCGCCTTGCATGGGGTAGCTTATTATGTAGCCAACCCGATTCAATTTGTTATCCTACTGCAATGTCAGGTCAAAAAGCGATCGTAGGATGTCGCTGTTATATCTGTCCGAGAGTTAGTAAAGAAGATTGTTTACGTTGCTGGTACATTATAATAATCTAGCACGTTGTAACATATTCCATACTATTTAAAACTTCCGGACACACTGTGTAGCTTCTAGTGTCTTAACAGTGCCTTTTCGATAACTATTAAGATATAAAAAAAAAGTCAGAACAGTTTTGTTTTAGAACTTACAACACAAAATTTCATGAAATCACAACACTATACTCTATTTTTTTATTGATAGGCGGGAATTTACAGACCGTTATAACGTGTTACACAACTAGCAGACGACAAAAAATTTCAAAGTTGATACCAATCGTTACTAACAAGTTGCTATTTTAATAAAATAAAGAAAAGAACACAAATAACTAACTAACTACAACTTCGCGTTTTCCGCCTATCCAAAAAAAAAAAAAAATGATTATAGTGCTGGACGCAACATTTTTTATTTCAAATGGTGCATCCTACACGTTATGTCAAATTAGGGTTGCTTATAAAATTCTGCACATTTTTGTATAACATAATGTTTATAATTCTAACTGTTCTGAAGATACCTAATATTTTATCGGAAAACTGTTTATAGCCATTAATTTATTTATTTGTAGCTCTAAGAGAAAAGTTTTTTCATATAGACTTAGTTAAAACTTAAGCTTATCATTAGCCATTATTATATGTATATTTGTTGTTACAGGGTGATAATGGTAATGATAACAACCAAAATGTTAGAAATTTTGCTGTGGAAAAACGAGAAAGTAATAAGTATTAACGTTAACCGGTTCATTTGTTTTCCATCGTCACCTTAGCATACACGTTTTAAAAGAAATAGGAGTATTAAATTTAAATCGGCACATATCGTGTAATCAAGTAGAGAGGATGCAATCAATAAGCGGCAGTCACTTGTATGCTAACACGTGGAATGTTAATATTTTTCGTTATTCTTGTTCTCATTAGGGTAGTTTGTCTTTTATTTTCACAGTTCAGACATAAACTCTGTTCATTTTATAAGTGATATGAAATGCGTAATTTTAGCGAAACGCATTTCTAGAATAACTCACTATTGCAGATAAGTATATGACACGCATCACAAAAATATAAATACTTTATCAAAAGGACAATTTAGGATATAAAAATACAGGACATGCTATTTAAAAAAATTGACTTTTGTCATTTTGAAATTTCTAATAATTTGCTTAGTACCATCATCATTTGTAAGGTTAAAAATACGTTTAATAATGGCTCAGTATCAGCTACATCTCTATAATCATGTGAGTTAAAAACATAAATAAAATAACAACAAACAAAATAATGACTGGAAACAACAGTTTTTAGATAAAATCTTAAATATCTCCAGAACGGCTAGATTTATGTATAGATTATGGTATACAAGAAAGGTATAAAATTTTATAAGCAATCTAAATTTGGCATCATTTGAATAAAAAAATCCAGCACCACTGCTTTGATTCATCCTGTACAAGGTGGATTAATTTCGATGTCTTATGGGCATCTCCGTATCTACAAGTGTGTGTCTACATGAAGACTAGTGGCCAAGTCTGGATCTCTTTTTTGGAGATTAAGTCAAAAACGTAAACAAAAATTTGCTACCTTCTTTTGTTTTCAAGTTATGGGCAAAAATTGACATTTCCGATATCTCGTTTATTTCTAGAGATATTAAAAAAACTGTTTGATCATTATTAGAACACTTTTTGGAATACAATTCAGTGGTGACGTTGTTTTTTTTTAATATTTACTTAAATTTTCAAGTTATAACATAAAGTTATATTTTTTTAAATAGAAATCATAGTAGGTAATGCCCTCATTAAATAGAGATATTTTTTCTGTTTTCAAAAATATATACTTTGTTGGGTTTATTTCTTATAATTAATAGCAAAAATGCCATTTTTGTTATTAGCCTTGCGTATCCTAGTCTCAGTAGGCTGGCTTCAATGCAATGCGACATTTTTTTTGTTTTTATTAAATATTAACCATCTTTCGAACCTTTAAATAGTTTTGGCCGCGTAAAGAATTTCATATTCACTTTATTTTACAAAATTCCGTTTGAGAAATGTAGCACCCATCGCAACCGATCTGGTAAAAGCTTTTTTGTTTTTATTAAATATGAATGCACGCAAATTTAATTTAATACATGTCCGATTTTGTTATTATATTTTACTATTTGTGTGTTTGTTTTTGTTTTTCGTGTTTTTAGTAAAATATAACTCAAGAGAAACAAAAAAAAAAAGAAAGCTTAATTTAGTTCTAATTTAGTTATTATTACCTTGATGTTTATCCGAACAACTTGTATTTTAGTGTAAAATCATGTTATCTTTTCGCTTCTCTTGACAACTTGTTTATTTACATTGTTTCACTCCTGAAACTATAAAACGATAGCGAAATGTAGAGTGTTCCTGCGATTTCACAGTGTCCGTTTTAAAGTTTAAAAACTATTTTCTCTCACATATTTCATCGAAAAAGAGTCGACTTCAATTATATTTTTTTTATTGAAGTCCTTTCTTGTCCGATGGAAATTGTATAAAAATTGTTTCCAATTTTAAAAAGTCATTGTGAAAATTACAGGAACGTTCAACGTTTCTTCCTAACGAAGATATAAACCGATAGTGAAACGTTGAGTATTTGTGCAATTTTGACTGTTTAAAGATTGAAAACAATTTTTCTATAAATTGAAGGATAAACTCATTTTTAATAGAAAGTCAGACAGGAACTCTTATCGGAACGGTCGCTCAAAACGATAAAATGGAAATTTGTAAATTAACGCGAATACGAATTTATTTACGCAGCCAAAACTTTGATAATATTTGACAGCTCGTTAAAATTTAATAAAATAAAAAATCTGCTCCATATTCAACCCAACCTACTGAGACTAAGATATTTACGCAAGGATAATAATAAAAATGACAGTTTTAATAATAATAATTATAAGAAATAAACCCAACAAAGTATATATTTTTGAAAACAGAAAAAAAATCTTTATTTAGTGAGGGCATTGTCTACTATGATTTATATTTAAAAAAATATAACTTTATGTTATAACTTGAAAATCACCGAATCGTATTCCAAAAAGTGTCCTAATAACGATCAATCTGTTTTCTAATAAATCTAAAAATAAACGAGATAAGACCGAAAAACGAGAAGTCGAAACTGTCAATTTTTGCCCATAACTTGAAAACAAAAGAAGATACCCAATTCTTGTTTACGCTTTTGACTTAATCTCCAAAAAGGAGATCGAGACTTGGCTACTAGTTTTTTTCTATCACTTGTAGTTACGTAGATGCCCACAAGAGACATCGAAATTGATCCACCCTGTACAGATGAAAATAATTTTATGTTGTAGTCTCTAAAATTTAAAAGAAAAATATTTTAACTTTTTTGTATCTTCTGTAGTAATCCAGAGAACACACTGTATTATCTATCTTTTCCTTGTGACTTTGATAATTTTAGGCTTGATTTATTCATCTTTAAGTAAGTGTCAAGTTATACAGAGTTACTACTAATTAAAGGTCCATCATGGGAATCTCATAAACTGTAAGAGATACAAAGACGGTTAAATTACAAAAAAATTACTCTATTTTGGGATCTACAAAGATGTGCACAAATATCTCTTCTATCTTTGGTCATTTCTGAAATATCTTCAAAAAACTGAAAATCGAATATCTTATTTATTTGTTAACATAGAATTATAAAATTCGGTAATTTTATATTAAATTCGATGGACAATTTAATCCCGTCAGCAGAAATAGGTTAGGAGTGATAGCTTCTCAGAAACGACTGTTAGCTGTTTCTTCCAATATGGGCATTATCTTAGATATTCACACCATGTCCAAAAATAAAATCTGAATACGACAATATACTTATGGTTTTGTTTTAAAACAAAATGTTAAGTTACTAAAAAATAGTTTTCAAAAATGTTTAATCAAGTAAGCGTATGCATACGAACATTAAGAACTAAAATTATTATTAAATTAACAATTCTTATACATATTTACGCATTTACATTTAAAAAATGTTATTTTCTGAAACTATGTTTTAGTAACTTTATATTTTGCTTTAAAATAAAAGCATATTAGCTGTTCACGATCTTTTCTTCCTCTAAAGGGCTATGTTTTTTTTCGTAAAGTTTCGTATATTTTGAGAGAAATCAAAATCTAACATAAAAAAAAATTCCAGTGTCACTTCAGCGGCAGTAACTGTGTTGCGGATACGTAAATAACGTGGACTAGGGTGACATAATTAAAGTAAAAACTAACTGAAAACAAACATATTTTTTATTATAATCTCGTCAAAATGCCAAAAGGTATAAGTGGCAGAATTAAACGTATAATAGTTAAGGCGTTTAATTATTGTATAAAGGATCACCGAAATTTAAAAAACCAAGCGGATTTGAAGAACTATCGTGTTAGCAGAAGAACCTACAAGTGTGCGCGTGGGAGAAGGTGATGAAAAACGTAGATAGAATTATTAATGTCCAAATGACCAAAGGACCGGTCGAAAGGGCTAAAAAACGTCAATATTGTGATTTAAAAAAATGAGTAATTGCTGTTTCGCGATTTGTTCAGTTTGGACAAAAACATTTAGCGTTTTATGAAAGCTCATTAAGGCAGTGTTTCACTATAGTTTAGATATATTGGGTTTTCGATTTGAAAATTTTGAGAAGAATTAAATTTTTCAAAGCTCAACACCCTGTACAGATAATAACTATAAAGCTGTTACGAAATTTCTGTAGACGAGATATTGTGTTGTCTACCTACAAAAATTCACGATGAAATGTAAATAAATAACCAAACTATAAGAGTTCAAAGTAAAGCAATTTTTTATATACTATCATAAATATCTTAAAAACTCTTAAATAAAACTAATTTTTTTGTTATTACCTTCTCGTTATGCGTACTTTCGAAATATGTAAAAATATAGTGGGTGTTCTATTTAAAAAATATAACTTTGGTATGGCTCTCAGTTACTGAACACCCGATATACCAAAAATAATTTTAGAAAATAGAGCTGAGTGAGTTATACCTCTGCTCGTTTGAATTTCTTTTCTATCTTGTACACTTTAGACGGTAGAGAAGACCGCGGCACACCCTGGACACCCTGTATATCCAAAATAGCGTCCACAAGAGAAAAAAAAAGCAGTTGTCTTTTAAAGGTGTTGTTTATCGAATTTAATATAAAATTACTGAATAATCTTTGATGATTCTGTGATAAAAATAGATAAGATATTCACGATTTTCGAAACTGGGAATTTTCAGTTTTTGGAAGATATTTTAGAAATGAATTGAATTTATATAGACTCCAAAATAGCGCAACTTTTTTGGAATTTAACCGTCTCTGAAACTCTTGTAGTTTACGAGATCCCCGTGGCGGGTCTTGAATTAGTAGTAACTTTGTATAACTTGAAACTTATTCGGTCATGAGTAAGTCAAATATCCGTTAATAGATTACTTTTACCCAGAAATTCTTTCGAATTAATATACGTCTCAAAAGCGAGGTAAACGTCATTGAAATTGAAAATATACAAATTAAACAAATCAGAAAAATATTTGCCTAAATGATAAAGAAGGAATAGTGTTAATTACTTTTGTAAATACACGATTCCATAATACCTCGTACTGTAAGAATGTATAAAGTACATACATTCTAAATTATAGAGTAATCAAAATATTTTTAGTATCACATATTTTAAGCAAACTATTTTAATTTTACGTTAATCGCGTGTGCAGTGAAATTTCTTAATAAAAATTGTCTTATTTTTGTAGACGTTAAAGTGAAATATGTCGCCGCTAAAACAAATGAATACTTTATTTAACTACAAAGTTCTTTTTAATCTCGAACGGACAGAATTATGAAGGGAAAACGAAACGTTAAGCATGTTCCCTTCATATTTCTGTCCGGTTCGAGATTAAAAAAAAAACTTTGTACTTACAATTTTCATCGGACAAGAAAATTCAATTACAAAATTTTCCTAAAGTGCTCTTAACTTATGGTGTCGGGGTGTGATTTGCTCTCATTTGTAGGTTGCTTTTTGACGATTTATAAATAATATACCGGTGTCCCGCCCCATCTCACCCTTCTAAAATCTTTATTTATTAATCGATTAACCTGAATTTTGGAGAAAATAAATTAAACAAAAGATGGAATTTTTCGACATACCTCTAGTCGTCATAGGACTTTATTTTAAATGGAAGACCCTATATATTTTTACATATTTGAAATTTACGGATCATTGTGAGTCCGAATTCGTATCAACTGTTAATTTTGGTTTATTTAACCGGACAGAATTATGAAGGGAAAACACTCAACGTTTCGCTATAGATTTATAGTGAAACGTTGAGTGTTTTCCCTTCATAATTCTGTCCGGTTAAATAAACTTTATACTTACAATTTTCATCGGACAAGAACTAACTTCAATTACTTTATTTAACGTAATAATTATGCTAAGAATTTTCTGGGTAGGTGTAATTATGAACTGATACTTACGGATGACAGACAATCACCTCTATGTTGTATCATTTACGTTAAACATAACGTGACGTTACCGACCGAGTTTACGTTCAAATTCCTATCTGACATCATCAATAACAGCATGCTATGTTTAACGTAAATGATACAACATGGGGGTATAATTAATAAGGATTAGTTATTATTTCATTTTGAAAAATGTTGGCTCATATTAGCCGTATATTGGTATAAGGCAAAAATGGAAAATGAATCCAAAATAAATATATAATAATATCCTTAAAAAGTTAATTTGTTTATAATTCGTAAAAGACAGTTCATAATTACAGCTACCCAGCAAAAATTTTATTATTGTTAAATTAACGTCAAAAAAAGGTTCCCCTTTTTTTTGGCGGCGACAGTACTTTTATAAACTTGTATATTTGTGTATTTACACCGTTTTACTTGTCACGTACATTTAAAAAAAAAAAATTTTAGTAGAATCATTATTGGTATTACTGGTTTACGAATAAGCGCAAAGACAGTGAATAACTTACATCTTTGAGCCGGTCGATCTCTAAATCCGGGATTCCCAAAAGTCTCACCAACGGGTTGTTGAGTGGATTTTGTCGGATCACCGCCTTCTTTTCGGGAAAAGAACATGTCGTATAATGCCATGACAAAGAGAGCGGCATTTAGTCCGATTAGAAAGATCTGTAAATTAAAACTGGATTGTGAAAATTTTTTTATACAATGTAAATAAAAGCTTGAGATATATCAAATATTTCCTAAAACATTTTCTTTTTACAAAAACGCTCCAGAGTGGTTCATTTATTTGTACAGTGGCGTACTGTTGGGATACAAAAACACATTTTACATTTTTTTTAATGGGAACCCCCTCCATTTTGTTAGGAATTCTAAGAGAGCGTACTATTTAAGTGCATCTACGTAAAAAATTATAAGGTTACATCAGATTTTTTTTTAAATAAACGGAACCAAACAGATGAAAAATACTGAATGCAGATTATCATATCAACGCCTGTTACGAGAAATGTGAAAATTTTCACTGCCTCTTAAAAAAAACAATTATTTAAGATAAATGCGGTACGTGCACTGTGGCTAACAAAATCTTGGACTAGAAATATTTAATAATGTCCATAATGCATTCGTTTCATAGTCACTGTTGAATGGTTAATGGGAAATAATTTTTATTTAGATAAATAAAATTAAGTATAAATATTATTTTATATTTAATTTTTAAACTGCGTTTTTTTCAAAAGAAAATCTTATGTGATCCTGCAAAATATGCAGATATACGTAGAAAAATATGGCAATTTGGAATTCATAATACAAAATAGGGGTTTTTATTTAAAAAATTAAATTAAATTAATTGTACCCTAATGGTGCACCACTGTACACATAAATGAACCACTCCAAAATGTGGTAAATTTATAGTAATAATCGACATATCCGGGTGAGTTTGCAAAAAGAAAATTTAAGAATTTAAGTTAAATAAAACTTCAAGAGGAGGAGTTAAATAGTGCTGTTCAGAGAGCAAATTTAAGTAACTGTAACTCTTTAATAGTGTCCGACCGAAACCGACTTTTTCGCCGAAACCGAATTTCGGTCATTGTCTCAGTATCGGCCGAAACCGTAACCGAAACCGAAACTTATACAAAGTAGCTTAAAGATAGTGACACTAAA
Source organism: Prosopocoilus inquinatus (assembly GCA_036172665.1). NCBI lineage: Eukaryota > Metazoa > Arthropoda > Insecta > Coleoptera > Lucanidae > Prosopocoilus > Prosopocoilus inquinatus. The sequence goes on from CM069869.1 coordinate 36,573,897, forward strand.
GTCTAGATTAATAGTTTTGTTTATTAATAACTGAAATTAAAGAAACTTATATTGTAAGAACAAGAACAGTGGTATTTTAGAGAGAGCTTTTTCACGTCAAGCAAAGCAAATTCACTTTATAATTTCAAATTTTATGATGCATTAAAGTTGCACTAACTTTGCAATCTGCCTTCTCAAACTCGAAAATTTTGAAGAAGAGTTTTAAGGGGGATTGGTTACATTTCACATAGGTATATGTACTATGCTCAGGGATTGAGTTTGAAAAGAAGAAAATACAAAAACATTTCCTGTACTCATGCAGTTTGTAACGGCAGATTTAAAATGATTATGTATATACTCGCTTAATTTGTTATTTTGTTATTTGTTATTTTCCATCCTATAATTTCTGCTAAGACGCTCCGAATGTAGTTTCGGTTGTATTATTGTAGCCGAAAATTCGGCTGTTTTTTGGCCGCAACCGAAACCGAATATTCGGCCGGACACTACTCTTTAATACTTAACCTTAAAATGTAAAGCGTTAAAGCGAAAATGTGATTTTGGACAATTCTTTCATTTTAAATTTTAAATTTTTAAAAAATTTTGTTGCAAATCGTTTTTGATTGCAGTGAAAACCTCGAGCAGCCTCTGTACAGCTGTTTCAGCCCTATTTGGGGCTTCTTCAGCAGAAACGTAACTCGACATTTTGACTGCAAACCAAAAACGACTTGACCAATGTATTCGCAATTGCGATGTAATAGTGGTAAATAGATAAAACAGCGACATCCTACGATCGCTTTTTGACCTGACATTAAAGTAAAGAGTTAAAGTTCCTCAAATTTGCTTTCTAATATAGCACCATAAAACTGGTAAGTAACTCAAATTGAGTACAGGGATGGACAAGTTTAGTGGTATTTCTGTCTTACACTATGTATAAAAGAAAAACTTAATACTAATTATGTTAAAAATGTTTGGATATTACCGAATAGTGCCTTCTATAAAATCACAGGTAGCTAAAAACGAATATCATTGTGACAAATTCGGAAGAGAATACAACAAAAAAACTTTTTCAAAACTGCTTGATAAATAACTGAGATATTTAGCAAAATATTTGAAATCCAAGTGCCAATATTCGAGTAGGCCTTGTTACAACGCAAATTGATAAAAACAATTGGAGTTAAATTTAATTTGATTTTAATATTGTTTTGTTTAATTTTTTTAAAGTGTGATGTTTTCTTTCGTTTGAATATATTTTTGTTGACTTCTTCTATACTCTCAATTAACTGCAACTTGAACAAAAGTAATTCAATTTATTTTTCATTTAACAATTCAGTGTCCAGTGGTTACTCTTCAACATTAACTTGTGTTGCACTTTGTTATTTTTGTTATTCATTTTGTTATCGACTCCCACAAGTGGGTTTTGGCACCGCCCCTATTTTCTGAAATATCATAAAAAACTAGTCCATTTTAATTTGAAGGAAAATATATAACATAATATCTGTTGTCTCAGTGAATAAGTGGTAAAAACTTGTCCAAAATGAATTAAGAGGTTTACGAGAAGCAGGGGAGGTGTTTTCCCCTCAGTGTTTATGTAGCCTACTGCAAACACTGGCTTGAAAGGGAGTTATTAGCTTTAGTCGTTTGATGCGAGGTACAATAAGTCCTTGCGTCACTTTAGAAATTATCCGTTTAAAAATTGTCGCTGACAAGGGCGTGTCTCGATATTATTCATTTTAAATTAGCTATTGCATTGTTGGGGTCGAGTGAGGTTGATTAAACATCCCCATGCTGTCGGAGTAGGTTCTCTTGGGAACACAGATCACTCGATACGTTTGAAAGCTGATAAATCCTGTAGCAACCAAAAATTCTAAAACGAATAAAACTATTGTAATGTGTGTTTACTGATTTACTCCTATTACAAAAACCCTATTTTACACAACTTCTTTTCTAAAGTTGTGCTCTGAAAAGTAGCAAAATTTGACTTAGGTATGCCCGATTTCTTCTCCTCCTGACACCTTTATCTGCCAGGTATTATTTTTGGATACCTTAGCTTCCGAGGAATTACCTGGCAGATAAAAGTATAAAGTATCGATACTAGGAATCGATACATATCGTACTTAAATGTATCGATTCATAGTGTCGATACTTTATCATCGATATATATATATTATCGATATTGGTAATAACGAATAAATATCGATACAAGATTTTTTTTAATCCAAAAGAAAGGTTTAAAGTGAAGTTATATAATTGAGAACCAATGCAATAAAGTCCAATCAGACAAAATGTACAGGAAAAACAAAAGACTGACTAAGTGCAGACGGATGTTTACTGACGATCTAGATCGCCTAATCAAAAAATGCAATAGATATTAGGGTGGATATCATATAATTGTCCAGTTTGACAAAGAAAGTAATGACAAAAAATTTGAAAATCATTTCAAATTTTGTTTGCCAGTATTATAAAATTAGGCTAAATAAGTTCATTCTCAGTATCAGCAAAGATCGTACATACTGTCGAAAGTAAAAAAAGTAGACAAATTACAGTTTCGTGTAATTATTCTTTCCGAAATTGGTAGTGTTTAAAGACGACTTTACAAATAACATTTAAAAAATTTAAAAGCTTTCAAAATTAACAAGTTTAACACTTTGATAAAATCTGTGAATTCGTTTTTAATCTATGGCATTTTGAGAAAGAATAATTACAGAAACTAGTAGTTTGTCTACCTCTTCTTTGCTTTCAACTATGCTTACGTTTCAATATAACTAAGGGAAACTGATTTTATTTTTAATAAAGAAAAATTAATCCTCAGTCACGTGGTATAAAAATATACTGGGAGTTCTATTTAAAAAACTTGACTTTTCGGCTGTTGAAATCAGTTTGAATAGAAGTTACTTTTTAACCACCCTGTAGACAATTAAGTTTAAAACTAGGCATGATCTCAAAGCATGTTACTGCAGTCTACTACAGGACAAAAATTAGCATCATGGCTTTTATTGCACAAAGATGGCAGTGTCATAAGCAAGGTACTGCAAATTTAAAAATAATGAAAAAAATGAAAATAACTCTGAAACGGCTGAATTTTCTTGTATGATATGTTGAGTAAAATAATTTTAGAATTTCCTGGGGAATTCAAAAATGCAATAAAAAAAGGGTATTCTATTTAAAATAAGAAAGTTCACAGCAACTTCCGGTACAAGCGGAAGTGCCCGAAAGTTGGAAATATTATATTTTAATAGAGCATTACCGCTAACTTATAATTGTAAAATAGCAAATGGAAATTCAAAGGGGAAGTCTGCAAATTTTTAACGAACGGTTCCATGAATCACCCTGTATAAGGCAAGGACTTTAAGTAGGAAAATGAGGCAAAGGGTACAACATTATTAACGTTTTTTGATTTTATACGTAACCTTATAATTTATTAGCTTCTCTATCGATTAATTCTTCAAAAAGAAAATATCAATATTGTGGGTTTGAATGTATGGTTGCACGGAGAGGACGGCAGAAGTTTCAGTTAACCATGCATCTTTTCCGATCTAACAAGGAAAGATTCTCAGGTGTTCGATTTTCATATAACTTGGTACGTCTGTGGACCTTATGCACTAAACTACCTTCCGTTGCTGCCAAAATCCACTTTGAAGGGACGTTATGGTCACCTCAAAATTTGTGCCTTAAAAATTGCTAATACCGCAGCTTACTAAGGCTTTTGATGTATTGGTATAAAAGGCGTGAAGGAGGCGATTTTGGTCCACGGCGAAATCGTAAGACCGAGGTCCGAAGTGCCGAGGGATTATAAGGCATATAACAGGCGAAACATGCGTTGAGTACTAAATACAGGGTGTTCTTTTACTGTATGCAAATATTTAAACCTGCAATATATCACCTAGAATGGCAACGATTAAACTCATATGTTCTTAACATAAATGTAATAGTTTTCGAGAAAAATTCAGTGGCAAATTTTCACTAAACCGTTTGAGAACTGCTGGCATAGGTACAAGTGGAACGTGGGCGCCTCTTCAATTACGACCCGCAGCCGAAGTAGGCCACGGTCAGTGCCTTTCATGGGTCTCAAGGAGGTACGACGAACGACGAACGACGAACTCAGCGCCGCTCCGATCTGCTGATCTGTCGAGCTGCGGTTCGTAATTGCCGAACAGATTAAAAGCGAGGTACAAACAAATTGTAATTTCTCATTCCATATTATTTTCAAAAGACTAAATAAAAATGTTAAATTTACTTTGTTTCCAAGGACCGTAAGGAGTAATAGTTTCATAACTAGCAGCGAGATTGCAGCAAAAGATTATTTACGTAAAAGGGCGAAGGAAGAACATTTTTAACGCGCTTGCCTAACTGGTGCATAAATTTTCGGATTTATTCGTCGAGAGTTGATATCGTAAAACATATTAATTCGCTCAGTGAATTAAAATTTTAAATAAAATAATTAATAAACGTTATCAGTAATTATTATTACGAAACTCTGCGTTGAACATCGAGTGCGGTGTCGGTGGGCGTGTTCATACCGAGAGGAAGGCGAAGTTGACCTTCCTATCTTTCTCCCACATTTCAACAGTTCCAAATAAGTAGTCCATCCGAAATTTTTTGGCTATGATACGGTAGCCACCAAAAAATACCCGCAGAAGGTAGCATTTCATGTACTTGTAATGAGGTTTATTTTATTTGCACACAGTAAAAGCACACCCTGTGTATTACACCCTGTATATTAAGTGAAACAATACCGAGTGTTTTTATTTTACTTTATTATTATAATGTTTCACCAAGCGCCGACAGTCTCTTCCATTGAATTTTTAAAAATTAAATTAATTCAACTGGTGGGAGTTTAAACATGGCTTAACTTTTCAGACAGATGCACGTTCCCATTAAATGATTTACTCGCACAACAAAACTAAGTTCTCATATATATGTGTGTATTTCATTTAACGAAGCTTTTTCAATTAAAAATCAAATCAAATCCACAACGCAATTTGGCAGGCTCTATTCAACAATATTCGATCAGTATTATTTTTAAAACCGTCATTGGTAGCTTTAACGAAGAATGCCAAAATTTCAGATGAAATATACGTCACCTGAATATAAAATCCCGGTCCCCTGGTTACGTTAAAGCTGTTGTTATTGCTCTCGTCCGTTTGAATTGCGAATAGGACAGCTGCTACCACCGCAAGAAGGGCTGAAACAAATAATTAACTTTAATCCGCTTGTCGCTCAGAGTAAGCGTTCGATTTGAACGTACTTCTGGCCATTTTATAGTCCACCCTGAATCAGATTTGAATTCGAAACGAATGGTAATTTCACCAATTCGAGAAATCGTAATACTAAAGCAGAATTTAGAGGTTGTCGTAAAATGTGCTAATTCACCAAAACATCAAGAGAGTATTATTAAGCGCAGAAGTTGGTGGAAAAATATTTTTTTATTACTGTGAAAGATAAGGAACTCGCTGAGGTATAATATTTGTTGTTTATTTTTCCAGTGGCTTCCAACAAAAATATGCTTACTTCCTGCATTTACAGAAGTTATGTACTACACCGTTTTCTTTTTTCATTTCCTCCAGATAACAGCCCGAAGGATTTCTTTTTAATTTCCGTATCTCGTTGGTGTTTCTTAAGGCGGCTATTCTATCAGCGCGGTTGAAAATAATCCGGCGAGTTATTGTTAATTAATTTGCCCTTAACATTTCCGAGCACGTACGCAGTAACCGTAAATTTTATTCGCAGTCTCCTGTGACAGGAATTCTGTTGGTCAAACAACTAATCAAACAAAACCGTATTTGTGTTCTGCAAAGTTCCGAGACAAATATTTGTTATCGTGTGATCGATGCATTAATACGGTTTCACAATGGATTTGTTCGACATTTCCTAAGTCTCCTATCGTTTTTAAAAATATATTCTTGCCATACTAAGTTTTAATACCTTGTCGAAGTCGTTAAAGAAAATAATGCAGGTCGATCAATTTGGGGCTTAAGGGGATTACTTCTAGAGCTTAGTTGATTTTATCTGAAATGCCTTGAGTGCAGTTTTAAAATTCATGATAATTATTGATTTCTTAAATATGTAACACAGTGAATTCTAAAATGTACTGATGGTTTTCGGGATGGTACATTTAAGAAATTTGCATGTTTCACATGTTTTTCAATGAAACAAATTTGTATTTCAGTGATTTCATTCAAATATATTGTATTTGTGTTGACTATTGAAATATACAGGGTGTCCACCGAGTGCTGCGGTCTTATCTACCGTCTAAAGTATATAAGATAGAAAATAAATTCTAACGATCTAAAGTATAACTCAGTTAGCTCTATTTTGTAAAATTATTTTCAGTTATACAGGGTGTTCAGTAACTGAGAGCCATACCAAAGTACCCAGTGCATTTTTACATATTTCGAAAGTACTAATAACGTAGGTAATAACCAAAAATGTCGGAAGTTCTATTTAAGAGTTTGTAAGATATTAATGATTATGTGTAAAAAGTTGCTCTACTTTGAGCTCTTGTAGTTTGATTACTTATGTTTGCTAGAAAATAGGAAAATAGTTGCCATGAATTCATAATTGACAGAACAATTGTTTAGATTAGTGACACACTACTTTTACAAATTTGTACTTCTCTTTGTGTTCATAAAATGGATTTTAATAATGAAAAGTTACGTGACTTGACACACCTAGTAGGAAAAGCAACCAAAACTGTCTTTTGGCGCCAAGATTACAAGAAGTAAGAAGTATTTACAAGAAGCTGAAAAACAAATTGAATATTTATTATAAATTTTCTAGATCCAATGTTTCCTTCTCATTCTTAATTTGCTCATTGTTTTATGTTATTTTCTAATTTAATACTTATTATTAAAGAGCGGATTCTATGCTAAATGCATATTGCATGCATAATTTGCATATTTGAGCATTTTGTTCAATTTTCGCATATTTCTTAAAAACGTGCATATATATGCATATTTGAAAGAATTTGTGTCGAAGTGAGTAAATTTTTTCCTGAATTCTTAATTCGTCAGAACATGTTGTTGCATTAATTAGGGTCTAGTTTGCACCCTTCTTGGGCTTAAGCAGGCAGAATTTTCCAAGTAGTGAATTAGGGATTTCCAAGTACTTTCTTAACGATGCGGTGGGGCGTTCATGTTTGCAATATTGTTTCATCACTTCTTCACGGATTATTAGTCGGTTATTGCTGCGAACGTTTAGTTCTTCCGTAAAAGTATTTTTGTTTGTGAGAAGTGCAATATGCCGAAAGACAATTCGAGCCTGGTTAATTCCTGGATCAGAAGCTATCCCGAGCTTGCTTACACCAATGGAAGCGTATTCTGTAAAGCCTGTAGTAAAATGGTAAGTTTTAAGTTTGTTTTCTTCCTCCTTAGGTAAATATTTGCTTGGTTCTTGAATATTGAAAGTTCAGACAGTTTAAAAAAATTCAAGTTCTTGTTGTAGATACCAACCCAACGAAAATTTTCGGTCACACAACATGTCGGGACAGAACTACACAAGTCAAAATGCAAGAAGATGAATGAATCGAAAACATTTCAATTACCCTTAGACAGTGGACCGTCGTTGATGACTTCATCTAATGAACAACAAGAATTTAATGCTGATTTATGCGAGGCGATGATTTGTGCAAACATACCTTTGAAAAAACTGCAAAATTCTATTTTTAAAAGTTTTTTGGAAAAATATACCAAGAAAAATGTTCCCGATGAAAGTACGTTAAGAAAAAATTACGTGCCTCGCATCTACAACGATACTCTAAAAGAAGTCAAGAAAATCGTAGAAAATCAATATATTTATTTTATTGTGGATGAAACTACTGATTCTTGTGGGCGTTACATTGTAAATTTGTTAATAGGGTCTTTGCGGGAAGATAAACCTAGTGAATCTTATTTAATAGCCTGTACACAGTTAGACAAAACTAATCATTTAAGTATTTTAAGATCTGTTAATGAATGTTTTATGAAATTTTTCTCACCTAATGTAGTTCCTACTGAAAAAATTTTACTTATGGTATCAGATGCTGCCCCTTACATGGTTAAAGCCGGGCAGCAATTTAAAACAATTTATAAAAATTTAGTTCACGTGAGTTGTTTAGCTCATGGATGTAACAGAGTAGCTGAACATATTAGATGTGAATTTTCTGATGTAAATCTACTAATTAGTACCATTAAAAAAATATTTGTCAAAAGTCCCCTACGAGTTCAGTTGTACAGGGAAAAATTGCCGAATGTACCTTTACCTCCCGAACTAGTGTTGACTAGGTGGGGAACTTGGTTGGAAGCGGCAATGTTTTATGCTGAATATTTTGTAGCAATTAAGGAATTGGTTGTAGAGTTTAATGCCCAAGATAGTGCTGCTATTGCAAAGGCACAAAATATTGTAACAAAAACTTCATTGGCAAATCAACTGAACTTCATCAAAATGCATTACAGTTTTGTAATACAAACTATAAACAATTTAGAAAAACCGAAAATGTCTTTAATAGAATCCGTTAAAATTGTTAAAGAATTTAAAGAGAATATTTCAAAAGTTCCAGGTAAAATCGGCAGTTCAGTAAATAAAAAATGTTTATCCGTTTTAGATAAAAATAGCGGCTTCAAAACCCTTGAGGAAATTTACGAAATTTTGAAATTGACTTAAGTGTAGAATTTTCAGCTATGAGTCACTTTAAATATGCCCCAATTACCTCCGTGGATGTTGAAAGGAGTTTTTCAATTTATAAAAATATTTTGTCAGATAAAAGGCAAAATTTCCTGTTAGAGAACTTGGAAAAACACATTGTCGTAAATTATAATCGAAGATTTTTTTAGTCGTTATAATATTTACTTAATAATGTACATACATAATATACATACTTCCTTCATATAAGCGTTTACAAATAAATGTAAATAAATTGTATAAAATATAATGTTTTTTATTTGAATAAGAAACAACAACAACAAAACACAGTAGACCAGTTATTGCATTATTTGAAGTGTTCGGCCTATCTTGCACATATTTCGCCATTTTTAGTGCATATATATGTGCATATTTCATCATTTTTTAGTGCATATATATGCGCATATTTCATCAAAATTACTCGCATATAAATCCACTCTCTACTTATTATTCTTAATTTGTACATTATTTTGTTATTTTCTAATTTATTAATTAAATTAACTAATATTTATTAATTTATCGACAAATTAGAAGAGAAGGACCGGTCGAAAAGGCTAAATAACGTCAATATTGTAATTAAAAAAATGAATAATTGCTGTGTCGCGATTTGTTCAGTTTCGACAAAAAACTTTGGCATTTTATGAAAGCTCATTAAGGCAGTGTTTCACAAGAGTTTAGATATACCGGGTTTTCCATTTGAAAATTTTGAGAAAAATTACCTTTTTCAAAACTCAACATCCTGTACACATAATAACTAATACATTGAAGCTGTGGTGAAATTTCTATAGATGAGATATTGTATTGACTACTTACAAAAATTCACGATGAAATTCAAATAAATAATCAAACTACAAGAGCTCAAAGTAGAGCATTTTTTTTAACACAATCATTAATATCTTAAAAACTCTTAAATAGAACTTTCGAAATTTTTTGTTATTACCTACTCGTTATGCGTACTTCCGAAATATGTAAAAATATACTGAGTATTTCATTAAAAAAAATACTTCGGTATGGTTTTCAGTTACTGAATACGCTCTATAGCCAAAAATAATTTTAGCAAATAGAGCTGAGTGAGTTACACCTCAGCTCGTTTAAATTTCTTTTCTGTCTTGTATACTTTAGACGGTTAGAGAAGACCGCGACACTCGGTGGACACCCTGTATAGCTTCTTTTTAAGCCCGCAATAGACAATCATAAATTGCATGAAATTTATATGTAATTTATGACAAAACCTATTTTCTACGTGTACAGCGAGCAAAAAGAATTACATGAATTTATACATGTAAAATTGACAACAAAGAGCAAGTTCTATTTCTCAAGGTTTTTGACATGAAATTTTAGTAAATTCTAGTGACTTTGATTGTTGCTGTTGGCTGTTGACTCAGATGAATGAATAACGACTTCTTCTAGTTTATGTGGGTACATATTTATAAATAATTGTAGCTTCAAGATAGTTTAATAATTGATAACCAAGTGCTCTCTGTTTGGATTATACCTTTGATAACATAATCTAACATTCCCAGCTATTCAAACAAAATAACTTGAAGTTAGAAGCATTAAGGAGTTACCATCTTCACCAACATTAACATTCTAAACTACTATTTAGCGGAACGTCTTTTTATTAATATAATTGAAACGTGTATTGCGAATTATAATTCATGAATTTATACACACATGTTTACATGAATTTTTACGTGAAATTATTGGAACATCTATTGCCGGCTTTAGCTCTTTTGAAGATCTTGCAGTAAAAGCTACTGATGCAATAGGAAATATAGAGAGTTACTATCAAAGCGCGGACTAAAATTTACCTTGGGTTATCGCTAAAGTGAGGAAAAAATAGTACCGATGCGGCGTACATAGTCCGATTTCGAGCTATCGGATCGACAAACACTGAGGCAGGGACTTTTTAATCCTCGCTTTGGTTATAGTTCGCATGTAGCATCGCGTTGTTCACGAAGCGAGCCGTTGACTATTGAATTGTCGACTTGACAATCTTCTAACAACACCAAATCACGAGATTTGAGTAGCGGGTGGTAAGTTATTTGACGCGTTTTAATTAAATGGTAATGATAATCTTAGTCATTGATTTTACGGGTCCTGAAAGATTGAATGATGGCATATTTTACGTTAGCGATAAGCCAAGGTAAATTGGCGTCCGTGCATTAGTTATTATTAAAAAAGCAGTTTGCTATTAAATAGTACTAAAATAAAAATTATGACGTATTTATGCAAATCACGTCTATCAAGTATTTTAATCAAATAAAATTTTACAAGTGTTCCCCACTTGGACGTTACTAAGTTCTTAGGCGTCCATCTTGACTGATATTTAGGTGGGAGCCACCACACAGTGGTTCGTTTAGCCAATCTAGTTGGACAAAATTATTTTCCCGATTTTCTCTATACTTTTGTTCATAAATAGTCTTATTACGTGTTTTGAAATAATGTAGAAGCATTTATACAGTGAAATCTCTATTTGTGGACGCCTCTGATGAACGGACACTTTGCGGTAATGGACAGGTTTTGTCGTACTGAACCAGAATATATGAAAAACTGTACAAAAAGAGGAAATAATGTTTCGTTTCTTGCTAAGAGTGATCCGTAAAGTCAGTCCCTGTCCTCCTGTTACGCCTATACAGGCTGATTCAGAATAAATGTCCGACCCGTTAGGGGCGTATTCCATTTAACATAAGAAAGTTGACAGCAACTTCCGGTACAAGCGGAAGTGCCCAAAAGATGGAAATATTATATTTTAATAGATCATTATGGCTAACTTATAACCGCAAAATATGAAATAGAATTTCAAAGAAGTCCGTAAACTTTTAATGAATGGATTGCCTGAATCTCCCTGTATACATAACGTATGTATAGTCGAAATGATAACGATTAACAAAAATGAAATGACAACGATTAACAAAGGTATGTCTTAGCCCGTACACTCTTATTTACAACTGTCACTTGGCGCAAAAAATAACCTCAATTTTATTTTAAAATGCAATATTACCAATTAATATATGATGACTGAAGTTTAATAGGAAAGTTAGTAATTAGCAAAAGCTTGGTTTGTTCTGTAAAGAACAGATTGCCGAATAGAATATTTAACGTGTAAACTGAAGATGAATAATTTGAGGCTTACGTTCAACAAATGTCAGTTAGAAAGTGGACAATCAAGTTAAGACGGGCGTTAATTTTCCATGGACTGCTGCGAGTTTGTTTCAACTGTACATACTTTATACAGACTTTCTGTTTTCTTTTTCTGTATACTACCTACGTCGGACACATATTTTGAATTACCTACCTAGTATATATAATATACGCTTTAAAAATAAACTAAAAATAAACCAAGTCTATTGATCTATTACTAAAAAAAAATAAGTGAATGAAGTTCTTACAATGCAGTGGTTTCACAATTTAAAATCGAAAGTTCCAAGTAACAGCAAGAATAAGAACGTGGTGGAAGGTACTGCAAGTCTACCAAAAATACGTTTTCGTACATAACGTCTTAATCTAAAATGCGATCACGACAAATCAGTGATTACATCGGCACGAATGGAAAAAATCTAGGAAATTTTTTGTTAAGATTGCGGCAGCGGTGGCGGGCGGTTATTATTAATGTTATTGGAAAACCTACAGGAAATTCAATACCTATACCGGTGATTCAGAACTCTCGACTCGTTAGATACTGACAGTGCATGAAATCGCAAGGCGAAAAGCAGTAGGCATTGGGGGTTTAATATGTATAGTTATTAAAACAAAATACGTTGAAGATTCATATTGGTTGGTGTTGGTAACGACAAAAGTAGTGGGTCACAAGAGAAATAATCCCACCCGGAGTAAATCGAAACACGAAGTCTATGTCCAGTTATAATCAACATCGGTTAGTTTAATTTAGTCACAGATCTAGTCTTTAATTAAAGCAAAGAAAATCCTATGTTTAATGTAGGATTACACGTGAAAAAATTAGTACACAACTTGCTTGCAAGTATGTAACGAATGGGGAGCTTTTTTATTATTAATTTCTTTGATTCAAGGTTGCGGTACTTACTTGCTAATAAGCCTAAGGCTAATTTCGCTATTACTACAGCACTGTATTTCATGACGACTTTCTCCTTCGATGTTAGCATTGCTAACTGGAGGATGCTTAATATACAGAATACTCCGAGAACGGCCACTCCAATCGCTGCTGCAAGACCAGCTATCCATACGACGACTGAAACAGAAAAACACAATTATTTTCAAATTAATAATAAGTATTGGAGGTTTAAAAATATCTTTTCAAATGTGATTTTTATTCTTTTAGTGAATTTCTTTCCGATTTATGTAAAAATTTCATTTTTTCAATCATCCGCAACTAAAAACACTTCTTGCAAGCAAACCTTAACCTTATGCTTCAAGGCTCATATAAATGTCATTTTGTAACATACTATTGTACTAGGAGTGGCAATTTAACTCTGGACGGGGTTTATAAGAAATGTATTTTCGGAGCTAACCGTTAGTGGTTATAAATATCATTCTTATCAACAAAATGTTTTAAGGAAAAAATCTACGTTTTCAGCTTTAAGGTCTATCAAGGTAATGGAACTTATAATCACATGCTATAAATGGAAACTTTTATTGGAAGTGGCACTCTTTCATATGCAAAAAATTACACTAACTCTATTCATTAAATATCGCATTACGCTAAGTTTTGTTAGAAATAATAAATTGCGTCCAGTCGTATCAGTGTGTTTTGAACGGAAACGCTTTCACTGTCGCTAAAGACATAATCTCTCACTTACTTAATTATTAGGCCGTGGAAAATATATTTGGTATGCAAGTGACTACACCAGTATTTGTAATATTAAGCTCGGAATTGAAGTTTATAAAGACCTATTATTTGTGAAGGGATTATAATTAAATGTGTGTACAAAATATAAAGTTGTTATAAATGATTCATAGTCGAGTGACCCTTAAATAAATAATGAACATTAGCTACTTATTCATAACAGTGTCACCTAATTACTCACCATGAACATCAATTAATTGATTTTTTACACATAAAAATTGCATTCGTTACAGGAAAATTAGTTTTCAAAACAACTACGATAAATTTTCAACATTCGGAGCAAAATAAGTAACAATAAAATATGCAACACACCAACAAATATTGCTGACATTGCTGCCACAAATGTTGTAATCTCTCCATCAAAAAAGGCAGAATATTTTAACGTCTAATGGACATAATTAGGCGTTGAAATGTTCTGACTTTTCCCAAATGTGAGATTAATTTAACATTATTTTTTTATTAAAATTGTAATGTGTTTAGTCATAAGAGATCTATCTTAAGAGTAATCAAAACAGGTACATTTAATTTAAGAAACTTAGTGCATAAGCGAAAATAGTTCCTAATCTACCATTTCATTAACTTTAGAACATATTACAATACGAAGGCGGTTTAAATTTGATTTGCATTTTATTTTTTAAAGCTCAATTAAATAGCTGTTGCGAAATGGTTTTGTATTCACCAAAGTAGATATATTCGGGCCTATTCTGTAAGATTGATATGCATATCAATTGCTACGCGTCTTCAAGGTCTTCAATAATTGAAGAGAATTTGAACGCGAATTGAAGAGATGTACAACTTTTGGATTGCGCCAATTTTAAGGTTACCGTGATTTATTTGTACTTATAGCGAAAAATAGAAAAAGGAGTAACAATTTGACTTTCCAAATCCTTGCTAAAATCACGCTTCTTCTAGCCTTTCACTTGACGACAACCCGACGACTAATTATGGACAAATTTTTATTTTTTAATCCTGCACGCTTACGCATGTACCACCGAGCGCTGTATTTCTTGCCAGATGGTTTTAAAATGCATTTACATTGACGCCCGGGAAATGATTTTTCAGCATAAGTAAAAACAGTGATTATTTTTGTGACAACGTTTCAATTTGCTAAACAGCACGGCCTCTTTGATTAATTGATATGCTTAACAAGTGACTTTGCAAGGTCACGTCCCATATCAATAATTGTTACGTTTCAAGTCCATATCAATGTTACAGAATAGACCCCATTAGGTCACGTTTGTTACAGTCGAATATTTGTTTTGTCAGATCCGGTCGGGTAGGCTATTTCTTTTACATGCATGTCGAGTGAATTGCAGTAGATTTACTACAGTGCCGCACTTGGCATTTGATCGTACAGCGGTCGGTTAAGCTTTTGGTTTTCGATCAGTGAGCGAAAAAATTGTAGTCATGTCTCTGATCGCACTGCGTGCTGTGGTGCCTTTTTAGAATGTTCTGTTGATGAAAAAATTAAACCAGCTGTTATTAACGAATCAAAGCTATACCGCTATTACTGTCCCCCTAGTGTAGGGACCGTCTCTCGGTTCTGAGTTGTGCCACGCTATTTTTCCGTTTGCTATTTACAGAAAGGTAAGCGCCATGTTGATTTTGTAGCTTATTTGTTTTCCACGTACTTTTATCGCTTGTGTTTACTTATTTCCATATGTTTTCCTTTCTAGCAATAGCTCCGGGTAGATTTTAACGTCGATTTCCAGCAGACCGGTTGTCGCATCGTTTAGTACTGGACTGGCGTCACGACATCCTCTGTGAAGCATCGACGGAAACTGTTTTCGGTTGTTGGAAGCTGTTGCCATCCCAATTCCCGGATTCCCCTTCGACGTCGGACTCTTAATGACGTAAGACTTTTCCATCTCTTTCCCTTCCTCGGCGACCTTTTGGGGGTTTGTCGCGGAAAGAACTGGTACGCGGGGATGTTTCGAGTCATTGGCGGGGTCCGCGCTGGCGTGAATTTTCGAACACCTACGAACTCGGTGGAAGGGATATTTTTGTTTGCGATAATTTTATTAATTTTGTTAGTTTTGTTGTAACGTAGTTAAGAGTATTTTTGTTCTTTTTTGTGATCGTATAGAATTTATTTATACTGTTGTTGTCTCATATATTTCAATTTTACTAGTTTTTCTTTCTATTAACTGCCAGTTTACTTAGTTTAAGTCAGTGAATGAATTTCCGTAATTTTGGAGTATACGTGTATTCTTAATACTTTTGGTATTTCTGCCTCTAAACCCAATACGGGGTTGCTTGTTTACGCGACCCAACCTGTTTGAGTTCATAAACGGAGTATTTATGCCGAACTTAAAATCTTTTTTGCAGGAGGGGTCTCAAAGATTACTTCTGTTTTTATTTTCATCTGTGATATATCATTGTGGAAACGGGGAGTTGTTCCTTCCAAGCCCTTAATTGTAACACGTTTTGAGTTCCCCAAGTCGTTTTCATTGTTACGCAGATCTTCTTCACATCGTAGTCCTCAAGGTAACGACTGATCTTGTTTCGAGAGGCACGGTAAGTTACGCTTGGTGCAGTCCCACTAACTGTGGGTCAGAACGCACAATGCGCTCCTTTCGTTACCACATAACACGTTATAAACAAATTTTATCAGTATTCAAACAACATTCAAAACGTTGATCAGCTCATTTGAAGCAATAGAAGAATATCTTGAGAGAAATGGCTGGATTTTTAAACATTAATGTAGTATAGAAACCATTGTCCATGACAAACTTAAATTGATAATGATGGTGATGACTTTCTGTCCCTTATGATATCTGATGCGGCCTGGGTACGTTGTTATATCACAGAAAGCCAAAATGTTAGCATGAAAGGACCGGATTCTGCGATAAACGAATACAGAAAGCTTGTTTTTAAATTATAATAATTGATTCAGAGTAGGTTTGGATGCATTAAATGACTCTTTCAAACACGTATAATTGCGGCCCTTGAAAACACTATACACTGTTTTTTTAATTGGGAGGAGTATTTTGAAATTTTCGTGTTAAAAACGAGCTTTGCCGTTGATAACTGGCCGAAATTGACCAATGACCAAGCTTATTTTTAGCGACAACATTTCAAAGTACTCCTCCCATTAAAGAAAAGAATATAGTACACTTTAATAAATACAATGTTTTGGCGATGTGAACTGATCCTAAATGTGAAGTTTCTAAACTTCACTCAGATTACTCTGAATTCTTATGAATGCAAATAATAGATGACTTACACATTACAAAATTTCGATTTTTGATGTCAATTGTCAATGTACCAATTTTCAAAGGACGCAATTATACCTCTGTATTACTTCGAAAATGCATTTGAGAAATGACACTGGAAAAATCGCAAAAAAACAGGTATTTTCTGTTTTTCTTTTATTACACCAACAGAACTGTAACAAATTTATAACTATAAACTTTACAAAAACGAAACTACAGAGACCTCTTGTGTTTCGTACTTTAAAGCCCTTGTGATGTTCTAAAGCGCGTTCAACTTCAACTGTCCTTAAAGACCTCGTCGTCACCTAAAGAGCACTTACATAAGGCATCCATCAAAGTGCGCAATCTTCGCACGTCGATTCCTATAAAAATTGATGGACGTAATATAATAGCATCGGCCCGTATTAAGTTACTACTGATTTCCCGGGAGCGAGATGGGCACCACCATAGCGGAGGAATCGCTAAATCAAACGACGCGTCGCGACGGAGGCGCAAACGAAAACGAATGGTACAAGTTCTTGGTTCGTGATTTGTGACGTACGTTATTTTTTTGTTTGGCAGAGTTGAAAAAGTAATTTTTAAACAAACTTCTGTAATTTTTAAGCAACTCGAATAGGTGGCTATAAATTTCATCTGACGGACTTTTAATCCTCGCTTGATTGTGTCATTTGAAAAATACTATTTACTGTTACTGTAAATGGATGATTTATTACAAGTCTCCAACAAGCAGTTCAAATCGTTTTTATTCTTTCTTGAGAACTTGTGGCTCCGCATATGAATCAAAAACAATTTTGGCTTTTTCTCGCATATTTGTTGGTTCAGTTATCACTAGAGTTAGGCTGACGCATCGGGCTCCGGTGTGGCGCACAAAATTTGATGCACTATACAGTAATGCCGTTCACAGTATGCATGCGACAACGTGCTTCTGAACCGAATTGGTGAGAGTCGATTAAGAATTTTCGCCGGGCTTTAGTTATCACCATAGAAATATACCTAGGGAAGTGTCAAGGTCAACATAAGGCAAGCGCAGAGCGCCTATTAATCCGCCGTAATCACAGGCGTCACTTCCAGCATCGGCAACAGAAACAGACGTTTTACGTAAATAATAATAAATTAAATATACAGTGAGAGTCTTGTAACGCTGCACATAGACGAAAATTACGTGATCAGATAATACATTTCTGAATCATATAAAATTGCACATAGGGGTTTTAACATTACGTTGCCATAGTTACTACTTAATTCTTAATGCTGAATCATTTACAAATTGCACATAGGAAGTATTAAGGAAGGGAATAATTGATCTATCTGGAAAATGGCGGCAAATAACGCAAAGACCTCTATCAATGAAGCTCCATTAGAGAATAATGTGTACTACATTTCCCCTTTTTCGGCGGTTGTATATATTTTACGGTAAATCGAAAGAGCAATTTAATTCAAGCTGACAATTCAAAATCAGTAGTGTCATTA
Source organism: Prosopocoilus inquinatus (assembly GCA_036172665.1). NCBI lineage: Eukaryota > Metazoa > Arthropoda > Insecta > Coleoptera > Lucanidae > Prosopocoilus > Prosopocoilus inquinatus. The sequence goes on from CM069869.1 coordinate 36,592,041, forward strand.
CTAACAACGCATGGTAACCATGGCGAATAAAATAAATTTGGAAATAATGTAATAAAGCTTCCGTTGATAATAATTACTATGTGCAGTCTTATAAGAATCTCAGCGTATGTCATTAAAAGTGATTCAAGTGAGTGTTAACCACTGTTAAACACTTGTTCCGCGAGCAATACGAAAGTTTAGTATTCGGACTGTATTAGTCCCCGCTCAGAGTAACTTCTGCGAAGTGCGAACCTCGCACTGGAACCCTTCCCCTCCGATCCAATAAGGAAGGAAGGAATAAGTAATACATTCGGTGTAAAAAATGTCAACAAACAAATATGCAAAACCAAACACGCTCTTCTAATCTTACTAGATGGCTATTATAGGGAGTTTTCAAATTCTTGAGGAACCACAAAGATAAACGTTCAGTATTTTGAAACTAGAAAGCAGCACGATGTATTAGAATCACAAAAAAAACTGTGATTTATGTCATAATTACTATTGAAAGGACATTCCTAGGTGTCAGACAAACAAACGAGTGGAGTGAAAAAGCGCTTCGTCACGGTCATTTCAAATAAAGGGAGTGTAAAATTTCAATAAGACTCTATTGCTCTATTTTAAATTATTTTCAAAGAAAATATGACATATTTGGTATCAGCGTATTCAGAAAAAAATGTTCAGTTGAACTAAGCTAAGAAACAAAGAAATGAGTTAAGAGCTAATGAAAATTTCAAATACTGTAAAAATGTTAAAAATCAAAATACCATCAAAGGAGTGATTTTCTCGAAACACTTGATCGCATTAGATCGAAAAATGCGATTCATAGCTTTCTAGATTGAAAAATAAAAAAGTTTATTTTCGTTGTCATGGAAACCAAAATTAACAATTGATACGTATTCGGAGTCGTAATGATCCGTAGATTTTAAATATGTAAAAATATATATAGGATGATCCATTTAAAATAAGAAAGTTGATATCACTTCCGGCGAAACCGGAAGTCCTATGACGACTATCAGTATGTCGGAAAATTCCATTTTTTGTTTAGTTTATTGTCTCCAAAATTCAGGTTAATCGATTAATAAATAAAGATTCTAGAAGGGTGAGCACATGGCGCGGGACACCCGGTATATTGCTCTCTGCACGATAAAGATTGCACAAAAGCTGCCGCCATTGAAGGTTCTCAATATTTACGTTCTCGCTGCAACTTGGCATTTCCCTGAGTTTTTGCAGCGTGCAAGAGGTGCGGACGACCATGGAGGTTAAGTTACTGCTAGAGTAACATGCCAATAAACGAGCCGATTTACGGACGCGCACTCCCCTTTCTTGTATGGAAAAAATAAAGAGCACCAGAAAACGCAACATCTGTGTGGCAAAGTGCGCGATACTCTACACTTCATTCGGTTTGCCGTATTAAAGGGCTGCAGCCGGATCGGTTTTCAGTAATGCGAGGTAGACAATAAAATTCGCGGACTCATTTTATTATGTTGCTTTGGCAACACTTGGAAGGTTGGCAGCAGTGACGCAGTGTTTATTAACATTTCGTGAAGTCAAGCATTTTTTTCCAGTTCTCTTCGCAATCTTGATTTGAGTGTAGAGCTGCTTTTGTACACGAGTGTTTTGTTATTGTGACGACAGAAATCGATCGTGATTTTGAGGAGGAGCGAATTGTGATGGAATTCCTTGTGAAAGCGGTGAACACGAACTCGGAAATTCTTGAAATGATGAGACCTGTTGTGTCTTTTGAAAAGAAGTTTATTTTCCATGTGTCCAAGAATTGTGCACCAAGAATGGGTTCCTGAGGGACAGTTAACTTTGCTTACTACTTGGGTGTAATGAAACGCCAGCGTGAGAGAGTTCGCAAAAAAAGACCCGATTTGTGGCAAACCAGTCCTGGGTGCTTCATCATGACAATGCATCCTCTCACACAGCCTTCATTATCGAACAGAGTTTAGCCCTATTGGTCACCATGATTCTTGAACTTCCTCCTTACTCACCTGACTTGGCCATATGTGATTTTTTTATTTCCAAAAATTAAAGAAAAAGTGAAAAGACACCATTTTCAAACTCTGGAGTCCATTAAAGAGTCAACGTCAGAGGCGTTATCAGGGGTAACAAAAGATCATTTTCGCGAGTACTTTGAAGGCTGGCAAATTTCAAAAAAAATATATAGCAAAAGTCTGCTAATTTTATTATAATTCCTCCTACACATTCATCGAGTTAAACACTCTGGAAGACAAATAGCGTAATAGCGTATGTGTACTGTGGGAAACCGGTCTGGCCTGGGGCCTTTAGTATACTAAAGCGAACGGAGTGTCGTGTTTTGCACATTTCGACAGACACATGTTGTGTTCTTTGGTACTTTTTATTACACGAGAGAGGGGAATGCGCGTTCGAAAATCGGGTTGTTTTCTGCGCGCTTCTTACTCCTTCGGTGCTTAACCTCTATGTACACGTTATACGGCATGGCGGTCTCCACATACTTAACCTCGATGCGGATGACTATACGTGCACGTTGTTAATGATACATATATGTAAATAAAGACTTTCAGAGAAATTACTGCAATTTTTCAATTCTATTAGTTTGTTTGCACGCAAACCCCACACTGATGTTGCAATAGCTCAGAGATACGTATGCCGAGTTGTAGCGAGAATATAAATGCTGCCTTTTCACCCATATTTTTTTAATTGAAGTTTGTTCTTGTCCGATGAAAATAGTAAGTACAAAGTTTTTTTAATCTCAAACCGGACAGAAAAATGAAGGGAAACACACTCAACGTTTCGCTATAGATTTATAGCTTCGTCAGGAGTGAAAAAAAGTAAATAAACAAGTTGTCAAGAGAAACAAGTCGTCAAGAGAAACGAAAAGGTAACATGATTTTTAAACTAAAGTACGAGTTGTTCGGAATAAAAGTAACGAGAACTAATTAAAGCTACTTTTTTTTTTTTTATAATAATATATATATAATTAATTAATTGACAGATCTATATCTTTTTTAAAGAGTCCAGAAAACTACAAAATATGTCATTTAAATTTTCAAAGTCCGTACGTTTATTAATAGAATTTCGAGACATTTTAACTTTACACATTTCTATGAAACGTCTTTTAAAAATATTAGATTCACTGTACAAAATGTCAGTATTATCGAAATCAAAATTATGATTATTTACTAATGAATGCTCTACAAGCATTGAATGATTTTGATTATTTTTTTTAATATGATATTTATGTTGGTCTAAACGTTTTTTTAAATTTTGGCTCGTTTCACCTATATAAACAGAATTACAATTTGAACATTTGATTTCATAAACCACGTTAGGTTGTTTTAATTTCGGTATTTTGGTTTTTAAATTTGAAAAAATTAAATTTAAATTATTCACAGATTTACTGGCTAAAATTAAATTATGTTTTTTGAAAATGTGTTTAAATGTATTATGTAATGGTTCAATATAAGGCAAAGATATGTATTTATGATTCGAAGTTTGTCTAATGTTTTTAGAGACATTTGAATTTTGTAAGTATTTAATACGATTTTTAATTACTGATTCAATAAGATTTATTGGATAAGAATTTTGAATAAGAGTTTTCTTTATTAAATTTAAGTTATCATAAATGAAAACTTTATCAGAAAGTAAAATAGCTCGATCAGTTAATGAAATAATAGTTGCAATTTTATAATTTTTAGGTGTGTACGAGTGAAAATTTATGTACCTACCTGACCAGGTAGGTTTATGAAACTCGTAGAAAAATTAAAACAAATAACTGTACCAAATAATTGCATTATAATTTCTTTAGATGTTATTTCTTTATTTACTAACATTCCTAAAGATTTAGCTTTAAAAAGTATAAATGATAGGTGGTTAGAGATTAAAGATTTTACTGATATTTCCAAAGGTAACTTTTTAGAAATAGTTGATTTATGTTTTGAAACATCTTATTTTGCTTTCAATGATAAATTTTATAAACAGATTTTTGGTACAGCAATGGGTTCTCCTTTATCTCCGGCTTTAGCTGAAATTGTTATGCAAGAACTAGAAAAATCTGTTATTAACTCTTTATCATTCGATTTAACGTTATATTTTCGTTATGTAGATGACATTTTATTGATTTTGCCTTCTGATAAGGTAGATTTTGTTTTAAATAAATTTAATTCTTTTCATAATAGATTACAATTTACAGTAGAAAAAGAAAATAATAATTCATTGAGTTTTCTTGATGTAAATATTATCAGACAGAATGATAAATTAATTACTAATTGGTTTCATAAACCTACCTGGTCAGGTAGGTACATAAATTTTCACTCGTACACACCTAAAAATTATAAAATTGCAACTATTATTTCATTAACTGATCGAGCTATTTTACTTTCTGATAAAGTTTTCATTTATGATAACTTAAATTTAATAAAGAAAACTCTTATTCAAAATTCTTATCCAATAAATCTTATTGAATCAGTAATTAAAAATCGTATTAAATACTTACAAAATTCAAATGTCTCTAAAAACATTAGACAAACTTCGAATCATAAATACATATCTTTGCCTTATATTGAACCATTACATAATACATTTAAACACATTTTCAAAAAACATAATTTAATTTTAGCCAGTAAATCTGTGAATAATTTAAATTTAATTTTTTCAAATTTAAAAACCAAAATACCGAAATTAAAACAACCTAACGTGGTTTATGAAATCAAATGTTCAAATTGTAATTCTGTTTATATAGGTGAAACGAGCCAAAATTTAAAAAAACGTTTAGACCAACATAAATATCATATTAAAAAAAATAATCAAAATCATTCAATGCTTGTAGAGCATTCATTAGTAAATAATCATAATTTTGATTTCGATAATACTGACATTTTGTACAGTGAATCTAATATTTTTAAAAGACGTTTCATAGAAATGTGTAAAATTAAAATGTCTCGAAATTCTATTAATAAACGTACGGACTTTGAAAATTTAAATGACATATTTTGTAGTTTTCTGGACTCTTTAAAAAAGATATAGATCTGTCAATTAATTAATTATATATATATTATTATAAAAAAAAAAAAAAGTAGCTTTAATTAGTTCTCGTTACTTTTATTCCGAACAACTCGTACTTTAGTTTAAAAATCATGTTACCTTTTCGTTTCTCTTGACGACTTGTTTCTCTTGACAACTTGTTTATTTACTTTTTTTCACTCCTGACGAAGCTATAAATCTATAGCGAAACGTTGAGTGTGTTTCCCTTCATTTTTCTGTCCGGTTTGAGATTAAAAAAACTTTGTACTTACATATTTTTTTACTTAGCTCGTTTTGAGTTTTACATTATTAAATTAGTTTGATGTATTATGTTATTAATTTGTGATGTTGATCCTTTAAGTCTTGTCTTAAAGTGTTAGGTTACGACCGTGCTTAGAATACATAGATATTAGGAAGACCACATCAGGAAGCTGTCACTTTAGCGTCTTAGTAGCATTATCCTTGGGCAAAATATAATACTCACTGTGTGGCCGAAATCTGGAATAATCCTGCCCGCAACGCTCTCTGTTGTATGTCAGTAACTTGCACGTTTTCCATGGACCGAAATAGCCCCTGTCATCTCCATAACCACCTGAAATCAAAGTTATTTATAGAATCAAAATAGAACCAGTAAGTGATAAAGCGCTGAGGGGTTTCTTGTTATAACATTTGGATGAGAAACTATTGGTAACATTTCAAATTAAAATAATTTAAACTAAAAGTTAAACACAAAAAATATAGACACTAATAAAAAAATGTATTAGTAGAGTAGTTACTGCAGCGTCGTTTTTTTTTTTATAAATGTATAAAATATAATCCTAAAGTTTATTTTTTGATAAGGAATTGCAGAAATTAAAAACAATGATTTCTGGGATCGAGAAATATTATAATTATAATTGTATAATTAGATGCAATGATACTTTGTTGAAATTGATGATTTTTGTGATTAGCCACTCAAGTACATTCTATTAAATATTTTTAACATTTTACATTTAAATATGTAAAAGTTGGTCAGGCTCTAAACTTTATATGTAAGCTTACAATATCCAGCAGCAATGTACTCGCCCACATGTATTTCCACCCCATCGAGTCCTGAGGGAAACATACTTTGCATTTATATTATTTCTTAGAAGAAATATATACAGTTCGGGGGTAGGCCACATTGAAAAAGTTTCTACGAACACATGTAACTAAGTATACACGTTGAAAAACTTAATAAAAAGCAATTTAAGTTGGTCGACATTCGATTGAAAATTCCTTCTCCGAGTTTAATTGATTAAAAGTAAGTTGCTGACGAGGTTTAAAGTCTCGTAATTTCCAAGCCCCGATCAGAAGTCAAACAGCGCGACTTTCCAAATATTTGTTTGTTGCTCGTTAATTGAGTCGTTGAGACTCTTTGTTTGTCGTCAAGGCTCTCTGCAAGTTCGAAAATTCCGTTCTGCCCACAGACTGTAAATATTGGTGGCGAATTTTAGAAAGTGGAGAAAATTAAAAATGTTACCAGGCAAATAAGAATCGACGCGCGACGTATTGTGTATATTTAACCCAGTTCTAAATCTAATCCAATTTACAGAGAGAGCTAATTTTCTTTCTAGTACTCCGGTTTACTCTAAAAGATTAGATCGAATGGAGTTTTTGCGTTGAATGCGCGAATGCTTTTCTAAAAGTAGTAATAAAGCAAAGTTTTTCAGTTAACAGCATCGATTCGAATGTGGTATTCTCTGTTTGTGAGCTAATGGAGTTTAAAACGTAAATAGAATTTATCATAAAAACAGTAGTAAATAATTATTCATCAGACCGCTTGTGAAAACGTTTAATATAATTTGTTTTTCATTCTACAAAAGCAATCTTTCTTTTAATTTCAATATCCGAAGACATTTCTTTTCATAAATTTCAAGTCCTATGGAAAATATAATTCAGGTATACTTCAATAACGTTTAAATGTCTAGGTCAGATTCTTTAGATGCTAGAAGTGATGTACTGGTAGCCAGTAGCCAGTGTTGAGATTTTACGCGTTTTTTACAAGTAAAAATTTTAAAATATGTAAAAAATGTAAAATACATGAAAAAGATTGCAAAATCAGGTTATGGTCATAAAGTGTTAGCGTGTAAATACTGTTTACGTAGTGTAGCAGTGCAGTTGTGTTCAGTTGCTTTCAGTTTCAGCGAGGTTATTCTCATAAAGTGTTAATGTGTTAGTACAGCACTGTGTAACGTAGAAGTGCAGTTGTGTTTAGAAGCTTTCACTTTTCATTTTTTATTCTTAAACATGCCTAAAGCAATAAAAAGATTAGAATATTCTAAATTAGGTTTTGAATACATCCATAGAAAAACATACAATGCCAAATGCAAATACTGCAATATACACAACCAACCCAGTCCGAAATAGACTCACCTTCGAAATTCGAGCACCTTTAAATCAATGTGGGATTTCCTATGTTGCGTTTCAAAAGGCAGTACCCTGTATATGTATATTATTTTCTAAGAATGAACGACAATCACCTTTTGTATGATGACCAAAGCACGGACGAAAATTTATGTTGGGTTATGGCTCACGTGTAGCGTCGCCGTTGATTAATCAGCGGTGGAATTGATGAGGTTCTGACAATGCCAAATCGCGAGATTTTAGAGGCAAGATGTTCGATGTCTTGTAATTAAATGGTAATGATATCTAATTTTAGGCTGCAATTCTGAGCCCGATCGTAAGCCTGTAAGATGCTACAGAGCCATTTAAATACATAAACCGTAAATATGTTATGATAGTTACGATAGTGCTCAGAATTGCAGTATTAGTCATTTGTTTTACGGGTCTTAAGAGATTGAATTATGGCATATTTTACCCAAAGTAAATTTTCGTCCGCGCATTGATGATGACACTGATTCTGACGAATGAATTTATTATCATTAATACTCAATAAAAATGTTAAAAATTCAAGTTTGTGTTTTTTACATATTTTACTTGACATGACCAAAATGGGTTATGTAAAATACATAGTTTTCTACATGTAAAAAACGTGTAAATTACATTACGTAATATACGTACCCAACCCTGCTGATAGCTCCTTAAACGTGTATAAATCAAGCAATGACATGAAATGTATTTTTCACAGCCAGCCCTTATGGAAATTAAAAAAAAACACATTTTATTATTATACTGTGTTTACTTTACATTCAGAAAGCTATTTACCAAAGTATTCAAACATTTAATATAAACTATATTGGTTTCATTTTGTCGTTGTTATTATATAGGATCCCGTAAAATTATCTTCCACATGTTAACCTTTAATAAAATCGCCATTGGAAATGCTACTGAGAATTTTACTTTATTAAATGAAAACGTAAATGTAACATTTGTTTTCATTCAGTTTTGAAAATTACAGAGACCAAATGGCGACCATTTTTTTAGATACACATTCGAAGCTGATTTTTTGAAGGTTTCCTTTACTGGAGCAGTTATTTGGGATAATATTCTTGCAATTTCTTAGCGTATTGCTGCTTTTAATTATTCAATGGTTTGGGGATACGTGGGCTGCTGGAAAAGTTTCTGGAAACGGTATAAAAAACGTATATGAAATTTGGTAAACGGTATCATTGTTTTTCGAAGTGTTCGCTTTTGACGTCAATACACCTTTGCATACGCTCGAACCAATTTCTAAAGCACGTTTTCTACTCTAAAGATGGTACCTCAGAATCCAGTGTCCGGAATGTTTCAATCGCTGCTTCAGCCGACGAAAATCGCTCACCACGCATTTTATTTTTGATATTTGGAAACAAAAGAAAATCATTAGGTGATAAATCAGGTGAATATGGACAATGAGTCATTAATTCAACATTTTTGTTGGACAAAAAATCAACTGTTTGACAGGCTGAGTGAGAGCTGGCGTTGTCATGATGAAGAATAATTCGTCGATTTCGATTATTTCTTCTTATTTGATCGATGACTTCCGGCAAACAAATTGTAGTATACCAATCAGCATTCACGGTTTCTCGATCCTCTAAAGCCACGGTTGCTATATGTCCAGTTAAACCAAAGAAACAAGCAATCATTTGCTTCGCAGCACTGCGTGGTGAACGGACAACTTTTGTTGGTTTTGGTTCATTTTGAAATACCCAAACGGTAGATTGTTGTTTACTTTCTGGCTCGTACGAATAGACCCACGTTTCGTCACCAGTAACGATGTTATAAACTAAATTTGAACGACCTCCGTTGAATTTCTTGAGCATTTCTTCGCACCATTTGACACGATCCTGCTTTTGCGCTTCTGTTAAATTGTGTGGAATCCAACGAGTGTAAAGCTTTCGTACGTTCAAATGATCACGCAAAATTTGGTGTATTTCTTTCATGTCAATGCGTAAGGATGATTGAATCTCACGGTATGTCACATGTCGATGTCGTTCAAGCATTTCACCCACAGCATCTGCATTAGTGGCAACAACGATGGACGACCTTCACGAAATTCGTCACTGAGAGAGGTACGTCCACGCTGGAATTCGGCAAACCAATTATAAACACTGCTCTCTGATGGTGCTTCATCTCCAAAACCCAATCGAGGCATTGTTTCGGCGTTAGACCATATTTGAAATCGTAAAAAATTATGGCACGAAAATTTTCACGCGAGATTTCCATGTTTACACAAAATTACTTTTTCTCAAATGCTGTACAAACAAAACTAGTTCACTTGGATATGAACTGTCAATAGAATTATAGGCGAAAAATGTCAAATTTTTCAAATATGACAGTTGATAAACGCTAACAATTCTACACCTACTAGATTCCAGAAAATTTTCCAACACGTAGTGTTGAAAGACCCTCGCTTTCAGGTAGCTCAAAAGTCTCCAAGTAAAGAATTAGGTGTCTTGGAAACATTTTACGTAAAATGTTCATTGACCTTCTAAATTTGGCCCTATGAGCCGTAGCTCCATCTTGTTAGAACCATACACCCGTATGTTCAAATTCTCTAAGTTTTGGTTCCAAAAACTTGCGTAGTATCTCGATATATCGATCGGCAGTTACGGTAACCGTTACACCTCCCTCTTCAAAAAAATAGGGACATGCTCGCCCAATTCATGATGACAACTGAAATGGCAAGGTGTGAGCTACTCGATAAATAGACTAAACCCCAGTTCCATTCAGTGATTCGGACATAGTGGCGGTGCAAAATGTGGGAGATGGACCCTGTATATGACCTGGGTTAGGGCTAAAAGTTCTTTTCATAGTGGACCAGCAACTTACTACATGTTTGAGCACCCTACCGCAGTGACTCCTATAACCCTAGACGTTGGACTAATAATTTATTCTAATCATGTTTACCACTCTCGTCTGGAATGAATGTCGCAAAGTGGTGGTCTCCACACTTATGCCAGTTGTACCATTGAGAGTGGAACCTCATAAACCGAGAGTAGGTTATGACACTTACGATTTCTGACGTTAAAAATTAATCAAATCGTCTTCGATAAAAGTATTGTCATAACAGGTAACAGTAGTAGTAAAATTAAAATAATTATTGAATGCTTTTGGAAGTCAATTAGAATTGAAAAAGTTGGCAAGAGAAACTTTTGTAAACAAATACTAGGTCTTGGTAACATCAACTATTGAAAAGCCGTTATTTGCGGTTTACACTGAATAACTTTTGTGTGAAATTGAGTTTCCGCTTGAATATGTGAAGAGAGTACACATTAAATTTGTTTCAATTTACAGCAGTGTACGGTTACTACATTTAGGTATCGTTATGTAAAATAAAATATACTGTAAAATACAAAACTTATAAAAAAATAACCTAAAATGGCCTGAATATAAGATAGGTAACGTAAGTTTGAGAAGCTTGTTCGTATAGGGTGTAACACAATAAAGCACACTTCATTCTCGATAGTCCTCAATGGTTATCTCGTCTAAACGATACCCGACATTTCTCTGCTTTCCCCTTATGTTCGCTCGCTAACAAATACTTTATATTTTGTAGTTCGAAAATAATTCTTTTAATCATCTTCAGCTTGTGGATGACATCTCCGTCGAAATTAATTGCGTTCCGAACGTAGAAAACTCTGCACGTTCTGTCACGATGTAGTAGTGTGCAAACCAATTAAGGAATGATAATTAATAATTACCCGCGCGGGAATTCTTCAATTATTTCGGTGATGCAGTTAATTAAGTCATGAATTATTAATTTAATTACAGTCGGTTATGTGTGATGGTAATATTCTAGGTGTCAAGACGGCTGAAGAAGATGTAGCCGGTTGACCCCAAATCGTATTCATCTTCAATCAGGAAACACTGCAAATTATTTACAAGCGTCATGAGGGGGCAATTTCGTACCATCGTAATCATAAAAGCTGATTTACTTAAAATTGATCCAATCGAATATATTAGCGTACCGATGAGAAGTTAGCAATAAAATTCCAGCAATAAAATTATAAAATTTCAAAACGCTGCCACCGCTAAAATAACGATCACAGATCAATAATATTTAATCTATTACAAAGAGTATAATGTGTAGATTTCCCTCATATGAAGAAACTGAAAAAATATTTGATATTAAGTTAACTATGACTATTTAAACCAACATAAGTCATTATTCATATATCGCACCAAAACAATTGCTTTCACTGAAAATTTTCATGTAGTCATAAAGTAAACATACATATCTATTTAATAATGCCTTCAGAAAGTTTTAGCCGGTTGATTTGAAGTAATTAGAAATTAATTAAAAGTGGCGCACAGATCAATGAAACAGTACCAATTTCAAATGTTCATAACTTTTCTCAGAGAACTTGCATAAAAATTCTGTATGCAGAATATTAAAGCACGGATCGAAATCTATCGTTTAAGCCACCCTCTGAGTTTTAGCCCGTTGATTTGAAGTAATTAGAAATTAATTAAAAGTGACGCACAGATCAATGAAACAGTACCAATTTCAAATGTTCATAACTTTTCTCAGAGAACAAACAGAATTTTTATGCAAGTGCGGAATGGAAAGTTATGAACATTTGAAATTGGTCTGTGCGTGCATGGAGGATTTCGAAGTACGGGCCATCGATACCGCAAGTCACAAACCACACCTGTGGCTCAGATATATGGACGACACCTTCATAATATGGAAGCATGGAGAAGAACAACTACGAAGATTTCTGCAACACCTGAATGAAATCCATCCGAAGATCAAGTTCACGATGGAAATCGAAGAAAACAACGAACTTCCATTCCTCGATGTACTTATAAAGAAAAAACCAGATGGAAGCCTTGGACATTCTGTATACCGAAAACCAACCCACACGGAACGGTACCTGAACGCACAATCACATCACCATCCAGCACAATTGCAATCAGTGGTAAGGACCCTCGTCACCCGGTCCCAAAGATTGGCTGACTCAGAAAACAAGGTAGAAGAAATGAAGAAAATCCGCTCATCTTTAATAAAAAATGGATATCAGGACAAACAAATCAGGAAAGCCGAACACCAACGCAAACCCAAGACACAGGAAGAGGAAAAAGATATAGTAGGAACAGCATGCCTACCATTTGTTAAAGGGACAACAGAGAAGATCAGCAGCATACTCAAGAAACACAATATCCGGACATCATTCAACACCGACAAGAAAATTGGAAACATCCTGCCAACAGTCAAAACTAAAATACAACTGGAAAGCCAAGGCGTGTACGGAATTCCCTGTCAAGATTGCGACAAGGTCTACATAGGCCAAACAAATAGAAAAATAAGCGTCAGGAGAGAAGAACATCGAAAGGCCGTCGAGAAGGACGAGAAAACATCATCATTGGCACAACACGTAAAAGCGACTTCACACAAAATAGATTTCGACAACACCAGAACAATTGCCAGCGTAGAACACAAGACCAAACGCATCATCCGAGAAGCGATAGAAATCGAGAAACATCAGATGAACTTAAACACCAGAGATGATGCCTTACGACTACCACCCACCTGGAGGCCAGTGATCCGAAAATCCACCGACCGTCGAGGACCAGTAACCCGAAGCCAGAAACCAGCGAACCCCGGACCATCAGGATTAGGAGAAAGCAGTCAACAGGCACGGTTCAATCAACCAACAACAAGAAGTCAAGCGGAAAAACCACCAAGCGTAACGACGCGTGACCGCAACACGGTACTTAAACCACCACCAGCGCGACCAGAAGCCACTGTGACTCGAGTAACGACGAGGAGCAGAAGCAGGCAAGCAGCAGCGAAGACCTGAAGATGGCAAGTGAGACCTTGCCGAAACGTTGTCAGAAGACAAATAGTTCTTTAGAAAACTCAACGCGGAGGACTACCCGGAAGAATACTACAGCATATATATATATATGTATATGCGTCAAACGAAACAGTCTATTTTGTCTAATCCTAATCAAATCTTTTAATACGTTCACATGAGATAAGGCACTACTCGGATCCTTAATGAATCATTATCATATTGTTAATGGTTTTGCTGATTTATTTTCTAAAATCTATTTAACTACTTCAATCTGTCGAAGTCCATTCAAATTGTCCTCCTTTTCATCTTTCACCTGTTACTGAGGATGACTTATTAGTAAGGCTTCGAATCTGAGGTTCCAAACTAAGAGGCGTTGTATTCCGCGCGCGGCAAGGATCGATTTCTCGCTGCATTTCCGATAGGCACGGGGATACTAAGATCGAATTCTGCGTCTCATTAATTTTGATTTTGACGATTCGACATTTATTTGATTGCTCAGTCTCTCCGTAAATATTGAAGAGTTCAAAATTTACCTAGAGAAAGCGGCTCACAACCTGTTATGTTGAGAGATCATTTTCTCGCTTTAAAAGACAAGACATTCTCACGGCAAATCGAAATGAACGAACGAACAAAAATTTGGAACGTTATTTAATAATTAATTTTAATAACAATTAATATCTGAGAAATTTTAGTATTTTCATCCCTATTCGAATTTCGAATACCTGAGAATACTCAACAACGCGCGTCTCTGTTAAACCGGGCAATCGAACGATTCAGATCTGCGCTACACCGGGGGTGTTACGATGCGTAATCGGCATCTGGGAGATTGGACGGGCTATTTTCCTCGATGCTGTACTTATTAGAAATAATGGTTAGGTTTCCCGACAAAGTTACCGCTGGTTAACATATGATCCCCAGCTTCTTGGTTTGTGATACGAGATATGTACTTGTTAAACCTTTTTTGTATATTATTAACCTCACCATTACTGCATCTTTATTTCCAGATGCTTGGAAACGTGCTAGAGTTACACCTGGTCATAAAAGGAACGATAAAACTGTGTTAAAAAACTATCGCCCTATAACAATCTTAAATAACTTTGCTAACATTTTTGAGCAAGTTATCTTTAAGCAAGTTTTTAATTAAACTCGTTCCTTCAGAGCATCTTCTCAACATGGTTTTGTCTCTGGTATATTCACCACAACGAACTTAGTCACCAGCACACAATTTATTTCGGAGCATTTTGATAAGCAGGGTCAAGTAGATGTTATATATACAGACCTTCACTAGTGCTTTCGATATGGTGCACCATGGTATTCTTCTTAAAAAATTAAGTTCGTTTGGCTTTCGGTCTCAAGAAGTCATGTTTAACAAACAGAATAAACTACGTGTTCTGCAACGGTTACAAATCTTATGAATATCTAGCAACATCTGGTGTATCACAGGGCTCTAATTTGGGTCCCTTACTGTTCGTATTATTCATTAATGATTTGCTGATACCTCGTGAAGACTGAGCTCTATCCTTTGCGGATGATGTTAAAATCCATGCCTCAATTTCAAGTGTTTCTGAAGCTGCTGATATCCAACGGTGTCTTGATACTCTTGCAACATGGTGTTTAAATAATTATTTAAAGTTAAATATTAATAGATGCTGTGTTGTAACCTACACTAGGAAGTTTCATCTACTTAACGTCGACTTTATAATTAATCACCAAAAGCTAACACTTAAGGAATTTACTACAGACCTTGGGGTAAACTTTGATTCCTACTTAGCTTTTCTGTTCGTATACATAACATAGTTACAGCAGCCTCCAAATTATACGGTTTTGTCTTGCATACGACTAAATATTTTTACAACGTAAATATATTCAATGTCTTTTTACTTGATTGGTTGTTAGTAGATTGGAATATGCTTCGCAAGTTTTGTCACCAATATATACCTGCTATTGTTTGGTTATTGAACGTATACAACGCAGATTCCTGAAGTTCCTTACATTTAAAATCAGTGGACAATATCCACCTAGAGGTATTGACTATGATTATCTACTATTTATACACAAGTTTCAATCACTTAGTTATGGCCATGATACGTGTACAGGGTGCCAGATTTTTATGGAAGGTACTTCATAACCAAATAGATTGTGGTGAAATTCTAGCTTCTTTTAATCTCTTAGTGCGACGCATTAACTCCAGGTGGGCCACAACGTTTCATTTGCCAACTGCTAACACTAATATGCGCTTAAAATCTCCCCTTTACGCTATGTGTCGCAATGCCGATGCCTCGTATGAGGATATATTCTATGAAAGCATTTAATCTTTTTTGGTTTTCTGTCACTTTTATTCTTTTTATTTCATTTCTTGTTCGATGTATTTTAATATTCTCTATTATTGCATATATTGTTTGATAATGTTTATCCTTATTTCGTTCTATAATTGGGATTTTTCCTATTGGGCGACTAATATTATTATTATGTGCAAATTATGAACAAAATAAGTCCCAAAACAAAACTGTGGTACTCAAGAATGTAAACTTCTAGCCAGAGAATACGTATTATTCAATGTTACTGCTTGGGACTTGTCAGAAAGATAACGAATTATCAGGGAACACGCTTTTGTTGAAAAGCCAATACAGGCAAAATGCTGAGAAGTAAGGTACGAATAAGGGCCAGTTTTTCAATCGGGGTTAAACTTTAAGTTCCATTTTATTCCCATGGAAACAATTGTGCTTACAAATGTTACCATGGGAACAAAGCGAAGCTTAAAGTTTAACTGTAATGAAAAAACTGAGCCTCAGAGTATCAAACACTCTGGAGTAATCTAATAGTATTAGTTAGATTATTTTAATCCGCCTGAACCAGAATATCATCAGTTCCGGTCTTTTAACTTCTTTGTAAATTATCTGTCTTATAAATGATAAAATATCTATCTACCGCATAAATACATATGTTGCCTGACATAATCTGCTTTTTAATTTAATGATCTTTTTAAAGTTAACAAATGACTTAAAAGACTGCGTCTTAGTTATTTCTCGTTACATTGTCTTGAATGCTTTTTATCTTTCGGTAAAGTGACTACTGCTAAAGTATCAAATGCTGCAATATGTACAGTCGTGCGCACCTTAAACATTGCAAATTAAGAATTCTCTGAGTGATAATTCTAACGTTGGAGAAAGATACTTTAAAAATAGACACTAATAAGTAAAACAAATTAAAAATGTCTACCAATGCAATGCTGCATTTATTTTGTTTCAAATTCATTTATTCAAGCTGCAAGGATGATAATTTTTCCAAACTGTATCGGTAACTGCACCTTGAAGGAAACAGAACAGAAACAGAACTTCATAAAGTTTAAGCAACTCTATCTTACATATATTTTTATACCTGGATTAAATGACTGAATGAATTAAATAAAAATAAAATAATAATTAAATGAAAATTTGAGAAACTATTTTAAAATTTTCTGAATCATTGTACTACATATGTATACCTAATTATTCTTCTTTCAAAGATTAGGTGTTATTAATGTGAACCTTTTTGTAATAGGTTCGAATAAGTTTGCGAAATTGTTTTGAAACATAACTGCAACTACTAACGATGTAAGGCCATTACAATTTTATTAGTTTCGTGAAACGCTTTCCTACATCTTTCGAAGATTTAGGACAAGATTGCCAGGATGAACCTGTCACGCTTACAAAATGTCTCTGAACGCCCTTAAACAGATCAGATAGGATATTCTCGGAATAAGTTTCACCAACTTTGAGGCGCGTTTCAATGTGATAAGTCCATGACAGACATCCTGAATCTTAGGGAGCCGGAAATTTATCTTCGAGTTGTACCTTATTTTCTCCGGTGTGGCATCACAATGAAAACCTAATACGACGCTGGTTTCTTTGTTCCTCCCCCTTCATTGTCTCTGCATATTACACATAAACTTACAATTTCTAATCTGTTGCACTTGTGCAGATACCGCAAAACTACTTCATGCGGTGTGAAATTGAAGCGACAGCGAACCGCAAGACTGAAAGTGACGGGGGCTTTTGCTGGCCACGCCATTCACATTCAGGTTCACGTTTGCATTCGAATTCATGCTGACTTCCGTTGTGATAATGTTGATGAAAGCAGACGAAGAAATGAGCAAAAATTAGATGCTGCATTCACCGTGCTGAATATGCGTGAATGCGGAAAATTGATTAACGTTTGTACTAGTTTAAATAATTATAGAATTTATTTATAAAGCAACAATGGTTAAAATGACAAAAAATATTAATGTTTATTTTGTTGTTGCTACTTTCACAAAAGTACTTACAAGGAAAAATACAAAAACCTTCGTTCAATCTAGAGTATTAAATTTTTTAATAATAATTTAGGAAATCTAAGAAATAAGATATAAGCAAGAAATTAAAAAATATTCAATTATTTGTAAGGACTGTATAAGTACAGAGGGTGAGTATCTACGAGGGGTGAGGTTTTAAATTCGCCGAATGAGTTACAAAAGAAGCATACTTCTTAATTTTATTGTTTTTATTTTTCAATATAATCTACAACAGTGATACATTTATTTAATCTCTGTATTAGTTTTTGTAAATCTTCAAAGAAAATAATTTTCTGATTTGTTCACAAAATATTTATTTACGGCGGCTTCCAATGACATTTCATCCTCAAAACGTCTTCCACGAAGTTCCTTTTTTAGGTTGGGAAACAAAAAGAATAGTCGCTTGGAACTAGGTCAGGACTGTTTGGGGGATGGTTAATTTCTTCAAAGCCGCACGACACCATAACAGATACGGCAAAGCAAGCCTTGTGAACAGGTGCATTACCGTGAAGTAGGAGAATACTTTTGCCAACTTTCCTGTTTTCTTTTATGGCCTCCCGCATACGAATTATAATGGTGTCGTTCTTAGACTTGTAATCTACAAGCACAATTCCTTGAGAGTCCCAAAAAATTGTCACCATTTTATCTTTCCGACCAATTATTGGACTTTGAATTTCTTTGGGGCTGGTCCACCCTCCACATACTCTTTCTTGATTCAGGATCATAGATATAAACCAATGCTTTATTGCCAGTCACAATCTTGCCGATAACATCTGCCTGATTGACTCCACAGAGCTCCAAAAATTGCTTAGAACAATCAACGCGGTATTTGCTTTTGATGAGGTGTAAGGTTTCGGAGGATCCATCGAAGAATTTTGAAGACAGTTGTTTCGGAAATCTTGAACATTTTTGCGATCTCCTTCAACTTTAGGCGAGCATTTCTTATAACGGTAAGTTCAATTTTCATGATCATTTCATGTATCGTTACGTCATTTGGTCTTCCATGGCGTTCATCGTCTTCTAAAGATTCTCTGCCGTGTTTAAATAAGCGTGACCACTTGTAAATTATACTTTTATCTCCGTAAATAGTTATAATTTCATTTAAAATGGTATCTACAGTTTTACCTGCTTTGTGATATATTTAATAACCGCGTGTACAGTACACTGCAATTTATGAAGTTGTAGTTTCACAATTTTGAGCTTCATAAAGATTTGCGACAGCGTCATCGACGCGCTCGCTTCAATGAATTCCAATTAAAGAAAAGAAAACGCTACTTACGGTTATACAAATGATAGAAAAAGATAGAGCACGGATGAATACTGCTGGTTAAAATACCTAGATTTTGTTATAATTATAATATTAAAGGATCTCTCTTTCAATTACTTACAACGGAGTATAAATTGGACTCGAAAATGTCTAATATCGCTGTATCTTCTCATACCGCAATCTAAACATGAAACCACAGAGAATTTGATGTATTTGCTTAATCTTTTAACTGCAGTGAAACCACTATCAGAAATACTGGTATGAAATTTGACGTTTCTACCCAGAAATAATTTACAATTAATAGTGAAAAATGAAAAGCTTTCCGTGAATTTACAAAATTGCCCTCATAACACAGCATTTTCTCTTTAATCTCAAAATCATGAATTACACATAGCTAAGGCTGATTTATAATTTGTAATATCGTATATGGCGTAGTTGAAGAAGGAAGTTATAACGTATTTTTTACCTCTTGCAATGAAATCTCATAACTAGTGTAAAAATTTATAGGACAGAATAAGTAAAAGGCAAAATTCAGTAAAACTAATAAATACAGCGACGACGTTTCGTTGTACGTATGAGAGTTTTCTAAGGATAAAAAATACTACTTTTATTTTTTGTAAGCCGTCAATCGTAAAATGATATGTTTATTTTTTTTACTAGTTGTTTGATTGATTATAATTACTTATTCTGTTATAATTTTAATGTAAGAGAGTGCTTCATTTAAAATTTATATGAACAGATAAAACAGCGACATCCTACGATCCCTTTTTGACCTGACG
This sequence comes from Prosopocoilus inquinatus, assembly GCA_036172665.1. Lineage (NCBI taxonomy): Eukaryota > Metazoa > Arthropoda > Insecta > Coleoptera > Lucanidae > Prosopocoilus > Prosopocoilus inquinatus. The sequence continues at coordinate 36,611,586 of CM069869.1, forward strand.
TTGCAGTAGGATAGACAAATTGAAGCGGATTTGCTTCTAATAAGTCCCCCATGCAAGGCGGCCATGCTTGCTGTCAAAGCATAGTGAAAGTTTTCAAAAATTTTGTTGCAAATCGTTTTTAATTACAGTGAAAACCTCGAGCAGCCTCTGTACAGCTGTTTCAGCGCTGTTTGGGACTTTATCAGCAGAAACGTAGCTCGACGATTTGCAACAATTTCTTTTTAATTTATATGTTTATTTAATTATTTAAATGCGAAGTTAAAAAGATAAATCATCTCTGCAAAACTCTTTTTTAAATACAAACTACAAAGTACTACAAATGCTATAAAATATTTCAAGTTCATCCACAAATCGTCTGTAGAATACATTTAATGGTTTGTATGCTACTTATAAAACGTTATTGACATATCCTTTGAAATAAATATTTAAAAAATAAAATCATTACGTTTTAAAAACGTGCCTGAACGAATTAAAAATAGAAAACCCACGGAAACAAGAACTCTAACGTTCTGCAATTAATCACGAGTTCTTGTCTGAAATATTTAACAATATTAAAATGATATTCTTAATCCTTAAGTGGACTAGTTTCAGAAAAACTGCATCTGATAGCCGGATGCCTCGTAGCTTCTGGCGCGTGAAACAGCAGGAATATAACAAAACAGGAAGTAAAGTGGTAGGAATTAAGTCACTTAATATTTATGAGAGTGTTTAAAATAAAGTGGAATTTAAAAAGGTATATTTTAGGAACATATAAAATACCGACATCTTACTATCGCTTTTTGACCTAACATTGCAGTAGGATAGACAAATTGAAGCGGGATTTGTTCCTAATGAGTCCCCCATGCAAGGCGGCCATGCTTGCTGTCAAAGCATAATGAAACAAAACAATCAAAAACGATTTGCACAAAATTTTTCTAAAATCTTTCATTATGCTTTGACAGCAAGCATGGCCTCCTTGCATGGGGGACTCATTAGGAGCAAATCCCGCTTCAATTTGTCTATACTGCAATGTTAGATCAAAAAGCGATAGTAAGATGTCGCTATTTTATATGTTCATCATTCTTACATCGCATTTGCGAATAAATTGGGCAAGTCGTTTTTGGTCTGCAGTGGGAATGTCGAGCTACGTTTCTGCTGAAGAAGCCCCAAGCAGGGCTGAAACAGCTGTCCAGAGGCTGCTCGAGGTTCTCACTGCAATCAAAAACGATTTGCACAAAAAATTTTTCTATAACCTTTCAGTATATTTTAGGATTCTTAATTTAAACATTTGCTATTTGAATTATATTTCTACACACAAAAGTTACATATACACATAGTACTTATATTTCAGATTTTTTTTACCTAGTTGTACCTACCTGATGATGCTTTTGAGTCACTTTAAAAACGTTATCACAATTATTTTTAGTTAAGTTTTATTCTTACTTATTTAAGTTGCACATTTTTAACAGAGTGTTTCTAAATTTACAAGACTGCTGTGCTTTGCAAATTCACGAATAAGTTTACAGGGATTTCAGTTTTCAGTTTTTTTGCCGATAAAAGAAACTAAGGTTTCCTAGATTTCTAGAAATCTCTGACACTTATTTTTACTTTCCTTGCAATAAGACAATGCTGAAACTATCGAAAAGAGAATTATTAAGAAACAAAATTGTCCTTGAACAACCATTTTTATCTATAACGTTGTTTATATTAATTTAGTTTAAGATAAAACACCGTTTTACTTTTGTAAGCGCAAATGCATGTTTTTAAAATTCGTGGAAACAAAATTTCACAAGAAAACATTGTAGCGTATTATTGTGTGAACCACATTTTTTTTCTGAGTTAACCATAAACGTGAGAGAAATGCATAACATGTCTGATATTAATTCTTTTTGGTTTGGTTGACAGCTTAATATTAAAATGGTTGTTAAATTTTGATGTCCTTTCACATCAGAATTCAATTTTTTTTTTTCAAGTTCGATTCGTAAATACAAACGAATCTGAGGAACGAACAAGTGGCTGCGTTGATACTTTTATTGAAGTACTTTATTTTCCTTGCTAACTAAAGGAAAGCAAGATTGTTTATGTCCACTTGCGCCGACATTGATGAAAGTTAATCTCGAATTAAAATGAAGAAAGTCCTATGTTTAATTCTGTGGCTCACAAGATACTTTAGAGAAAATTGAAGAAACATACGTAGACGCTTTGTGAAATTTCTTTAACGTAAAAGGTCGTCAACAAGTTGTTTGTGGCGTCTTTGAAACGTTTTCAGAATTTTTCAACTTCCAGCAGTAAAATTCTCGTCCTTCCCAGATCATTTTATTAGAAGTACTTATTTCGATTGAAACTGTAGCAATCGCTAATAAATTACTTTCCAGTAGTAACATTTAGTAATAAGATTTATTCTAAGGAAAGTTACAGTGATGGAAGACGATCCTTGTACACGAAAACATCGAGAACTAAAATTTACGAACAAAGTTTACGACGACAAGAACTGTCAGTTCATAACGTTTCGTGTAGGAGTTTCCACCGACATCAGTTTTCAGTCGGACGTGTTTTCCAATGCTGAGTGCTTACGTATACTCTGTAACCAAACATCTCCCCTGACGTTAAGATTATTTCGCACATCAGGGTGCGGATTTATTATTCATAATGCAAACCCTCGCAGCTTTCACCCTCGGAACACATCCGGAAACTTTTCCACCGTTTACGGATTTGGATGTTCCTGATTACGAACTCGCGCTTCAAATTAGATCACAGGTTCGCGCCCGTTATCCCCAACATTAAAACGCAAAAAATGAAGCGCGAGCGTCTTAACAGTTCGCATAACAAAAATAAAACACGAGTTGGCTTTTACCCAAACAGCTCCAAGTGTATTGTAGTACTTCTGTGGGTTGATTATTTTTCGCGCGATGTCGCCATAAATAAAGGAAATGGCCGTGATTTTTACTTCATTCTTTGGAAAATAATGTGATGGCAACTTTATAGCATTTTTATGATTTCTACTTTATAGGTTTTTTTTTGTCAGTTTTTATTAATAAATGTGATAATCTTGTTAGGTCTTTCAAATGTGAATTTATAAGGAAATGTTCTGGTGCTTTCACTCTCATGTATGCATCACCATAAATACTTTCATATAATTTAGAAAATTATACTTATCCTGCAACAGGATGTCACAAAACTAGAATTTGAATCTGAAACAAAGTAATAGAGGAGAAAAATAACCAACTATTCTTTACGTTTCTCATCGATGTACCTTCGGGTGCATAGGAACATGTAAACGATTTTCATCACCATTGTATGTCTGTCTGGCTATGATTTACTAATGCTTGATAATGATAACGGACTATTGTTACTTGATTTTCAAAAAATATAGTGTAGCTTGTTATGCAAAACTAGTATAACCCAAAATTTCGTTCGGAGTCGTTTATTTTTATTTCCACTCCATCACACTTAAATATTACACAGTAATTTCAACTATAATTTGTTTTGTTGTGTTGTTTATGCTACCGTAACTTACTTTTTAGTCAGAAGACTTGACGCCTATAGTTATAAATACCGTTTTAGAAATTCTATTGTGCTTGTGACAAATAAGACAAATTAATTGAAGGTGTTTAGTTGTATAAAATAAAAATTTAGTTATTCCTGCCTTTTTATAAATTATTACTTTTTTCATTGTTCAGAAATATCAAAATTAGTTTTTGCAATTTTTATTTTGTTGCTGAAAACAAGAGTCATCACGAATATATACACTGTTTCCACAACTAATACAGCATCAGCTGGGCTTATTTTCACTAAAAAAATAGTTGTGACATCACAAATTTAGTTGGGATTTTTAAGCGTGTGGTACGTTAGGATTGCAAAGGTGCAAGAAAATTTAGGAGCCACTGTTTGAATGTGTGCGGAACTTGTAAATTTTTGTGAATTTTTTCCAATATATGGTTTTCCATTTCTTTTACTATCAGGATTATACTGTTTAAGTTTCAAACGTCCTTTGTATACATAAATATAGGGCGTTTCTAAATTATAATCAAGTAAGATAAATTTAATATGTCAAGTCATTTTAAATGGATATCAAAACATGTATCACAGCTACATTGAGAAATCTGTAAATGTATTGGGATTTCAAATTTTCTGAATAAAACTAAGACACGATATTTTATTTTAATTTCTTTTCGAAGTTGAATATAAAGCGAATCGCTTAACACAAATGCAGGTGAAAAATAAATATAGGTACATATAATATAAATAAAATAAAATATAAAAAATCGAAATAATTAGAAAAGAAAGAATAGTTTTGCTGTGATATATAGAGAATGATGACCAGGCTTAGGCGCATTTTAGGCGGAAGTTTTCGTTAACTATACGAGGAACTACTAACATACTGAAGCGATCAAAGTCGGAAAAAGTTCTAATCTTTAACGCGTCTGCCCTGTAGAAACAAAACAATAAACCAGTCGAAGCCGGAGAAATCTATGCGTCACGCGGTAACCACTACAGTTCTGGTCGACTGGATATAAAAACTTGTTTACATAACCGATTCATTCCGAAATAAATTCGCATTCTTTTTGCAGTGACGGCGCTATAATTGATATGAATTAAATGTATTATGCCAGTCTTTTTAAACGTTACATTAAAGAATTAGAACATTTTTTTAATTACTAATTTGAAAGAAACTATAAAGACAATTTTGTTACACACGTAATTTAATTTTAATGAGGGCGAGAGTGAGAGGGCCTCGGGCATAAAAGCCGTTCAGCGGCGACGTTGAAATCTACGCTGCTGCTTTGTTTAACTTTATGCTGGTTTTTACCAGATATCCTAGGAATGTGCGACCCTTAATGATGACACACTGTATTAGTGATTTAAGAAGTTTGTGATTATTAGGGCTGGGACTTTCGTAGGATATCTGGTAAAAACCAGTATAAAGATAAACAAAGCAGTGCAGCGGCGCAGATTTCCCCGCTCCACTTACGCGCGAGCTACTTTTGTCGCGCTCATCGCATTAAAGGCCAAGCATTTGATGTAGAGTATTTATGTAAAAGAATTGCTTTTATAGTTTCTTTCAAATTAATAATTATGAAAACGTTATAATTCTGTAATGTAACTTTTAGGGCCGTCCAGACGGATCACTCGGTGGTTCGCCTGGATCGGCCCTTTAAAAGATTGGCATAATACCTTTAATTCGTATCAATTATGTCGCTGTTACTGCAAAATGAATGCAAATTTAACGGTTACATAAACAATTTTTTATATCCAGTCGACCAAAGCTGTAGTAGTTATTGCGTGCCGCTTAGACTTCTCGGGCTTTAACTGGTTTATTGTTTTGATTTTACGGTGGACAAGCATAAAGCCAGGCGCAAACCAGAGCGGAAAGTCGCGGGGTGGCGGTCACGGTGGCGAACTTGCATGTTCTTTTTAAGCGTCGTGTAAACCAGAGCGGAAACGGCGCGGTGACGGTACGGCCATAAGAATAAAGCGAGACGCAGTCCAGAGCGGAAACGCTCGCGGTGGCGAATTTGTATGTTCTTCTTATGGCTCTACCGCCACCGCGCCCGCCACCGCGCCATTTCCGCTCTGGTTTGCACGACGCTTAACATGCAAATTCGCCACCGCCAGCGTTTCCGCTCTGGTTTGCCCCTCGCTTAAAGATTCGTTTTTTTTATGGCTACGAACGTATATCTAATGAAACCTTCCGCCCAGAAATCGCTTAGGTCTGGTGATTATTTTGTAGGGTATAATTTGCACAAATACAAAATTTATTAAATTAAATAATTAAAACGCTTCCCGGTGATTCAATAAGCACAAATAATAATCGAAAGTAGATAAGAATTTTGTAACAACTCACTTTTATACCAAAAGATTTTATCAAATTCCACTCAAGCTATTTCCAGATGATTTACTATTTTGCTTTTAGGTCAAGGTATCCAGCTTAATACTTCTCCGCTTCATTAATCTTGGATCCGAAAAATATATTCGGTTCAAATCCAATTTAAGCTGTTATTTGGGATATCTGCATTCTGTTCAATATATTCATGCACTGAGAAAAATATTGAGGGTCATTTTCCTTTAAAAACCGACTCAACGTAGTAAACTAACTTTTTTCAGCGTCCTACTGCTAGATGAAGAGCTTAAAATAGATTCTCGTATGTGTCTCACTGAGAAAAATCATTCTCATATTGTTAATTTTGCGGGTCAGTACGCTGAGTCGTCTTTTAACAAGAATCCGAATAAAGCGTTCGTCCATTTTTCCTTCCTCCAATCCTTATTGATTTTCTCATTCTTTCTTCATATTTTTGGATACTCTGAAAGTGTCTCCCATGCGGTAATCAAACTGCAACAATCAGAGTTAATACCCAACCTAACCCAACTAAATGTTAGTTTACGCAGCAACTCGTCACAATGTCCAGATTGTTGAACCCTATCAAGACGCAATTATTTTTTTCCCAAAACATTCAAAGAACATTTAACAGTACATCAATTCTTATAAACATTCGCTGTTTATTAAGTCATAATATGCACAAAAACGAAACAATTGACACTCCTTCTTTTCGGAAACGTGCAAGTGCTTTTAATTGCACGGGCCTTTCCAGAAAAATTTCAAAGGGGTGGCCCCTCTACAACGCGAAGCAGAATCTACTAGTGTAAATGCATATAATTTCTGAGCAGAAAGTAATGTTGGGACATTCATATTCAGAATATCAGGTAAATAAGTCTCTGGTAAAAGTTGATGAACGATTTTTAGCCTCAATTTCAAAACAATCTTGGTAATCCGCCAGCAATTCTTACAAAAACAAATGCCTAAGTAACTGGGAAAAGTAGGTAAAAATGTTTTCCCATTCATTTATGTCAGTAAGAAAACAGAAGGTACAGCTTTGAGGGATCGAATAAGGAAAGACAAATTAATAATTCACTGCAAGTGCAGCAAGTGATTCTGTTGAAAGGACAGAGACTTAGGTTAAAGCAAGAAAAGATTTACACAGCGACAGAAGCGGAACGATTGGAAGTGCAGGGGGTCTCGAACTATATCAGGGCGCAACCGCCTAAGTGGCCTCCAAAGACATCTCATTAAACCTAATTCTTAAAAAAACTTTGTAGGTTAGTATATCACAACAAAAAAGGCACCGGAAGAAAAATAGAAATAATACAATAAAAATAGAGTTAATAAGTTTCAGTTTTTTAGAATTTTTCTTTGTACTGAAAAAGTAATAAAAATTTTATTAATTTCGCCACAAAACAAACAAACAAAAAATAGACGTTTCTACAATTGTTTTTCGAGTCCTAGTAGGAAAAAAATAACTACTCTTTGTAAATAGATTCATTCAATTGTTCTAGCAAATCTTACATTTATCTACTGTACCGATTCTGTACTTCTTCAAATTTGTATGAAACTAACGGTACATATACACAGCTTCTCTACTATTCTTACACGATAAATAACAACACTGCCACTGCAGAAATATCATATTGGAAAATAAATATAAATTAGTAAAAATTTATCTGAGAAGCTGATGAGAGTAATGTCATCGTCTTTTGAAGAAAAATAAAGTTATGTTTTGCACTCAACAATAAGAAAAATAAGTCCCTGCAATGAAAATCAGTTTCGTTACTTTTTAGCTTTGTTTTAGAAAATTTTTATTAATACTGATTCATTTATTTTTTTTTCTGATGGAAAAGTGCGGCAACCAATTGCTTGTGTATTAAATACACCCAGTGGTACCCGGGCGTCGCCCCATACTCCGCTGTGATTCAGTTCTGTCCGCATTTCTAAAATCCCATTCACAGTATCGACGAATAGTTCCCCAATCCTCACCCTCCCTACCATTCTTATTTATTTCCATTTTCCCTCTTCCTTCCTTTCCCCTTTTCTTCCTTCTTCCTCTTTCTTCTTCCCTTTCCCCCTCTTTTTCCTCTTTTCTTCCCTTTTTCCCTTCTTTTCTTTTCCTTTTGTCTCTCCTCCTTTCTTCTTTCCTTTTTTTCCTCATTAATCATTATTAATCATTATTGAGAAAGGCTGTTTTCTCTTCATTTCTCAAGTTCTCTTTCTTTCCTGTATAAACTTAGTCAAGCTGCAAATGGGATCGGGATAGCTCTCAAGCGACTGTAAAGAAAGCTCCAAGCCAGTCGGGAATAGATTTGACCGTAGATCCTCGTGTCGTGAACAACGAAGCAGCACGTGCTTCCAGTCTCCGTTGTCCCCGCATGAACAGGTTGAAGTCTCTTGAAACCGCAAGGAAGCCAGCTTGTCGGCAAAGGAACCATGGCCAGTCAGAAATATTAATTCGAATTCGGAAAAGTGCAGCAGTGCGAACCGTAGCTACGCCACTGCATAGTGAATTAAATGTACACAGTTCTTAACTCGCACATAACGCATTCAATCGTCACTGCCGCCATATTTTTATATATTTCTTTATTTTCTTAATTTACACTGAATTAACACCCTGAGTGTTATAAATGTAAAGTAATTATTTTCTTCAGAAACAAGGCCTTGGATATTTTTAATTCTTCAAAAACAAGGCCTTGGATATTTTTAATTTTTAAGTTTGTTTATTGTTTTATTATACAAAATTTTAACCTAACACAATTATATTTTTAAATGAAGAAATGTAAGCTATATTTGTCTACATTTTATAATTTATTTCTTATTCTTATTATATTTGAGTACGCTCAAGTCTAAAGAGCATTTTATATCAATTGTGGCAAACTATTAGGTTTCCTTCCTGCAATTTAGTTTCCTCTTGAATTTACAGTTAGGTATACCTATGTATACATTCCATGCTTCATGAAATTTATTACAGCAGTTTATCTTTCACATTACTTTTTATGATGCAATAAATTCTCATCTGTCTCGTCTTTATTTTCTGTTTAGATTAAATGCGCAACGTAAAATTAAAAAAAAAAATAATAATAATTTGGGCATGGGGTTAAGTATATGCAGGACGCTTTGCCATGTAACGTGTACCACTGAAAAGCGGTCCGGCCGCGGGTCTTTGGTATGGCAAAACGAACGAAGTGTGGAGTATCGCGCATTTTATCATGCACATGTTGTGTTCTCTGGTACTCTTTATTTTTGCCACACAAGACAGCGGAGTGCACGTCTGAAAATCGGCTCGTTTTCTACTCGCTCGTTATTCCTCCAGTTGCTCCAACTAAAATCTAACATCAGAATGCACTAGTAACAGAAATGTGATTTTTATCCTAGATTTTTAATATTTTATAATTTTTATCATAATTTAAAAAAAAAATATATTTGACAATATTTTCTATCTCTGATAAATTATTTTTAACGAATGTCATTATACAACGATGCTTTTAAGACAAAGTACTTTTACTTTAACGTTTTCAAATTTAATAATTCTCTTGAAAACTCGCAGTTTATTAGCTTTAGCCAACACGGTGACTTTATACTTCTGCATTTAACTTTGTTTTCGAACAACGCTTACTAGCTTTTCCGGGCGAGGAATTTCTGGATAACAATGTTCCTTTTCTTCGCCGATCTGTTTACCTACAAAAGAAGATTTCCAAAGGGAATACCTTCTGAATGCCAAAGAGACTTCTCAACGATATTAAATAAATAAAGGCAGAACTGTATCAAAGGTGGATTTACTTGATGGGTAATATTTCAAAGTTAGCTTAGAGCGCGTAATTGATGGAAACGATTCGGTTTTTGTTTAGACGATATGCACGCAAGCGTAGCTTATTTAATTAATTTCTACCTCGTGTGCAACCATAAAAGCCTAGCATGTGAGCTCAAACATACATTATTAACTGCACATACTTGTAGCTTTTCACAGTGAACGCGCATTAAAACTAAAGAAGACCTTGCGCTGCCTTATATAATCAATATTTCTTATGATAAACACCGCAAAGCCATAATCGATTATCGTGTTAGTCTTTGAAATTGGTTGGAAATGGGTGAATAATAAAATAATGCATACTCTGCTGAAGTTATAATATATAAATACCAGACTGCACACAAAACAACCTAAAGTTTTACTTTTTTCAGTTTGTTATGAAACCAATTTATCATTAGTTCAGTCTTTTTTCTGTCATGTACAGAAAAATAAATAAATATAAAAGAGCCTTAAAAAATCAGTAAATCTTGTAACTAATTAATAAACTGTAGTTTAGTTCATAGTAAACAAACTATGGAAAGAACTATTCCCTTCAAATTTGGATGATAGATAAAGTTTAACAATATGAAAATATAGATATAGACACTTTAGGCAAACATTGCCTAGATGTATTCGTACCACGTATACATAAATCTATACGTATACGTTTATTTTGAGTTTTTTAGTTAAAGCAATGGATTTTGGATAAAGTTTTACGTCGGATATTTAACAGGTTCATAAGAGTGTTAAAAAAACGTATTCTTACAAAACATAGAGTATAAAAATGTTTAAGTTTTGGATATCTTCAACTGTTTCCGACATGTTCCTAGCGAAAACGTTTGTATTGTAGAACATAAGAAAAAAACAAGTTTCTACGATACGCCAAACCGCGATAAACCAAGCGTATCAGAGTTGGTGTATATGACAAAAAAAAAATAGAAAATAGAAAAATACGAAAAGTAGAAGGAGCTAAACGTATCACAATACAACTTTGTCGAAAGTGTCTATTATCAAGCTATTGCTTAATAAAAAAAGAGAAGAAAACAAGTGCCTGGTCTCTTTTAGAAAACTTGAAATAAATTTCATAATAAACATGGAAGGAGATACAATAAGTAATAAATATCATAGTTACAACATTTTTTTTAGTATTTATAACCTAGTCTTCTTGCTTAACTAATCGTAAAAAACCAAACGATTACTTTGATGTAATCAACTGTTTTAACCTTGGATATCAAATTCATTAATAAATATTTCCAAACAAGTAGAAAACAACCTCTCAAAACGTGTTAGTTCAAATTTGCGCAACGGACAACGGCAAAGCGAAGCTACTTATTCAACTTTAAACGAAGGTAACGCAGGCACTCGCCTACAGAAGTATCAAATGATCACCAGTAAAGTGAGCAACATCATCAACCAAAGTAACAGCACTTGATCGCACATGGTCTAGAGGTAAAGGTAAGAGGCAATAGGTTCAAGAACCTGACTGGCTCCTCGTCCGAAAGAAGACAGCGACTGAAAGTGGAGGCGTGTAAAAGAGCAGCACGAAGAAGACGAAGGTGAACGAACCTCTCTTACAGCGTTTAGGAGTTTCCATTCACTGCAGCATCCTTTCTTATCGCGCCGAAATCACGCTCAATAGTAAGACGTTGCAGCCTGTAATTTGTAACTCTAAACTGCCATTTGTAATGATACGGATGTTCATAGTGTAGATATTTTGCTTAGCGAAGCTCTGATATACTTGTTACTTATTCATACATGCGCATAATAATAGCGTTGCTACGGTACTTTGATTTCGTAATTCGATAAAAAAAAGGAAAACACTTCTTATGTAATTAAGCCTAGACGCTTGAGGTAGTTTCAATCTCACTATAGCTTAGTAATTTCGGTCTTTGCCATTATCATATTTACTTCAATGTATTTTTTCCTTGCCTTACCAAATATACGGAATACTATATATTATAATTCGGATCCCAAACATATGTAATCAAAGAGATGCAAATGCCAGTAGCACGCATGATCAAAAGAATCACTTAGGGCGGAACGTTTGACCTTTTGTATAACCTTCCGATGACCTTGGCCGTTTACATCTGTAGTAACGATACCCTTGAGATTCAGATTCAGCTCAGTGTAATACTTTGACATTAAATATAGACATAAGGGTACATAACATAAGTTGAACTTTTATGTATTTAAGTATCTGATTTAAAGGACCGTTTAGAAAGATCATGTGAGATATTATGTATGTTTTAAATCATTTCTCACGTAAACACGATTTATTTATACATTTCAAATTTTAATTGTACTACATTGAATTTTGGCTATTTAAAGTTGACTTAGGCTAAGTTGCTCAGTGTTCGCTTCAGGTCCGATCCTACCATCCTACCTTATTAGCAGGTGGTAAGGTCGGACCTAAACCAGCAATTTATTAACTGCTGGTTAAGTATCTACTAAAACTACGTTTTACATCTTAATCACTGTATGAACAACCAAAAAAGAGAATAAAACTCTAGTAAACGTTAAACGAAGTTCAGTGAGCAACTCAGTCTTACAGAACTTTTGATCCTCTACATTTTTAAACTTACATGAACATATGTTCGCGCGAACTATGTGAGTCGACTTTTAGACGAAAAAATCGATTTACTTCCGGTTCGTATGTGTTTCAAAAACGAAGTCAATTCTAGATGCAAAAGACGTACACTTTAAAGTTAATTACAGCGAAAGAAACTTCCGGTGTGCGGAGCGCCACCTACTCTTAGCGCTAGGCAGTTTGCAGTTTTAAATTGCGAAGCCTGCAGACGTGGAATTTGCATTTCAAACTCAAGAGGAACGCCAGGAGAATAATTACAGTTTTTTGTTTGGGACGAGCGCTCTCAACCGAAGTGGAATTATAATATTTTATACGTTAATGTATTAATATTTTCTACGTTAGTGTTGGAAAAAAGCTCGAGCTTTCTAATGGTTGCGATAAATTAAGTATCATAGCTGAAAATTATGTGTATACTCTGGAATCAAAAAACGTTTCTCATTCTCAACATATAAATAATTCTGCTGAATAAAAAAAATCATGTAAGGAGACTGTTTACTTGCAAATTCGATAAAAAAATGTAATTATTGTTGAAGACTTGAATACTGCTCAGTTTCAAAGCTCCCAAAAATGAAGTAATTCTTTTGTTAAAGAATTTCTTAATCGTAAACAGTACACTGTTCTTAACAGTAAAGCTGAGTTTAAACTAAACTAACAACTGACACGCAGTAATTTAATTTTTTAGGGCCGTTTTCTCCGTCTGAGTTTATCTCTAATCTTCAGTTATACACCGTGATTCAGAAATATCTCCCGATATTTTCAGAGTGAATAGAACATCAAAAAATAAAGTCACCTTTTTATATAATATTTTTTTCCAAAACTGAATAATAAGGGAGTTATAACCCCTGAAAGAGGGGTGAGAAAAATTTGTTTTTATCTGCTGGATTCTTTAACTTATCAAACTAATATAAGATACAGATATAAGGCACCTAGCTGCGCATTAAGAACATATTTGTTAGATCGTCCATCCTTTTTAAAGTGTAGTTTTGTAGGAGTAGCTTTCGGTATTTTATCCCTAACTTTTTATTTTTTATAAATTTCGTCAAAAATTTGTGAAAGAAATATTCTTTATGGCACAAAAAAGTTTCTCTTATTGCATTTTGATAAACTCAACCGTTTTGGAATAATTGAGGTTTAAAAGTTCGTATGCATCTATTACGTAATGTTAATATCCTAAAATTTGTCAATTTCTTATTTTTCACTTTTCAAAAAAAAAAAGTATATATACATATACCGGCTGTTTCAAATTGGGTGTGCACTGAAGGGATCTCTTAAACTATAAGACATACAAATTTGGTTAAATGGAAGAAAAGTTGCACTAATCCATATCTAACTCGTATTCATTGACAGAATGATTTTTTTATTATTTCTTCTTGAGATATTAATAAAAATGTAAAAAAATCGATTTTCTTTTTCTCTCTGTATCTCTTTTATTGTACACAATTTTGAAATTCTGATTCAACTGTCTACGGGCACCTTTTGATTCTGCTTCGAATAGAGGTGGCAGAATTGAAGTCAAACATTTCGTCTTTCCACGACCATCATCAGTTTCGATTTTTTTAATACAACGTATATCTTTTTATTATTTTGTTCGATAGCATTTCTTCTCCTGATTGTAATGATATATCACACTTAATAGTTGACATTAATTTAATTCAGAGTTTATATGAAAATTCTATTTAGTACATAAGTTAAAATTTTTGGTTCATTTTCTTATCTTCTTATTGCTCCATTCGATAGAATTTTTTTCTGGTGATTTCAGTGATGTATAATACTTAATTCCTTTTTTTTCAAGTAAAGTTAAAATATGACCAACAAACTGACACAGTTTCGTAATGTTTCTCTTAATAAGTAAATTTATTCCTAACTACTTTTCTTAATTGTTAAGTATTTACAACTAACATTCAATTGTCGAAAGAGGAAAGATCAATAAATATTAACTAAATGATATTAGATGATTAACACAAACCAAATAAAAAGCAGTACAAAATTAAATTACAAGAACAAAATAAATAATGTGAATAAAAATTATAGAAGAGAAACATAAATTTGTGAAATAAATGAATTAAAGTAAATCCTCGAAATGTCCTCCACTGTTTTGAGGACGCACAGTCGTTCTTCAAACTATGTGTTGTCTAGCGTGTCGAATATGAATTCGCAAATATTTCTGCTAGAACCTGATATTCGCCTTCTTAGTTCCACTTTATTATTTATCTTAATGCTAGTCACTATTTCAATGTCCAAAATACAAAGCCTTCTTTATCCTGTTTAAATTATGGCTGGTGGTTCCGATATAACGTGCCAAACTTCAACTGATACTTCACCTCGTCAAAACGAGTGACAACAGTTAGTACCATTTTTGGATTTAACTATGTTTAAAAAAATTAAAGATAGTGAAGTGTTGAGAACCACTGAGTGCTAAAGAAATTTGAAAAGATACATTGCTACAGAAAGCATCTTTCAAATTTATTACAAAAATATTCGTTTTTAGCTACCATTGTCTTTGTAGAAGGCACTATTCGGTAATATCTAAATATTTTTAGTATAATTAGTATTCACATTTTCCTTTAACCCAACAGTGCGAGTCAAAATTAAAAACTAGGCTTGTTCATTCCTATACCAAAGCTGAGACACTAGTTTAGTAAGTTGTATTAGAACCACCTGATATTTGTCGGTAAAAGTTCATTTTCGTAAGTGCAGTGCATGTATAATAAGCTGTATAATAAGTAAGAGTAACCAAATTAACAGGTATTAATGTAAATTAGAACAGGATGCTCATACTATAAACTATAAAATGTATAACCTATTATATCGCGTTATAATAAATAACGCTTTATAATCGACATTTAAAAAAAATGAAACATAAATTAATATATTGGATTTTACAATGTGAACACGCCTACATAAAATTAAAAATTTACGGTACATAGCAGATTATAGTGTTGTACTACAAACTGTTATAACAAGTATACTTTATCGCAATAAGATTGGTATTAAAAATATCTACATCATCGTGAATTTTATTTAATCCCCAACAAAACCTATTAATTACAAAATGTTGACTATAATTGGTCCTAAAGAACGATATGTTCATAATTTCATTTTCGCGTAGAATCTAAATACATAGGTATGTGAATAATTCTCAAAAACTAATGCATACAAATGAAATTTATTTTGCATATTGCGACGAATAAACCAGGCCTAAATAATTTTATGTAATAAAACGCAAAATAAATGCTGCATTTGAATGAAAATTACGTTGGGAATCTCGTATGAGAGGTACAATCTTGGACAGTTAATAATTGAACCACCTTACTCTCCGTTAAAAATTAAAATAATTATATTTAAATTTTAAATTTTAAAAATAAAATAAATTATATTTATTAACACTACTGGTTATCCAATTCATTTAAGTTAATTATTCTGTGATTATTATTGTTATCAGGTTTAAAAGTAAGCATAGCATATGCACAAAAATTCTTAAACTAAAATGGTAAAGGAGACTGTGGTTTAAGAGATAACTGAAATTAACCTCCGCCCACAATAATTTTTATATCCGTAGATACGTATTTCGGCAGCTAAGCTGCCATCTTTAGTACGCTACCAACTTTAAAGGAAATGATGATAGGATGATTAGATTGTTGTTAGTTTCAACATTTTTTATGATTTTATTAGGGTGATTAGGTTGTTTTTAGATCTTTTTAGTGCTTTTAAGTTGGTAGCGTACTGAAGATGGCAGCTTAGCTGCCGAAATACATATATACGGATATAAAAATTATTGTGGGCGGAGGTTAATTTTAATTAGCAAAAATGTTTTACTTAATATGCACAGATGCTACAGTGCTTTTATTATATTCTGCAACATATCCCTAGGTTGCAGTTTAAGATAATCATGTCAAAGCATTGTAAATCTAGGCAACCAACATAACACTCGGGGTTGTTTACTCCGCGTTTATTCTCGATCTGTGACACATATTACCGTGAAGTTTGTGAGAAATTAAGTAATAAATAATCAGACTCTAAAGAAGCTTTAATTTAAAGTCACTTTAAGAATAGGAAACAAATGTATATTTTTAGGTTAATGTAACCCTCAAAGTTCTATTATGAAATCGGCCCTTAATAAGTTTGTTCCTAAAGAGTTTCCGGTTGGTCAACCTTTTTGGCTCATTGGTATCGTTCAGCAAATATTTTATTAAAAAAAATTCATCGTAAGAGGTGATGGATCTTGTTAATACCAGGCATCGTATTGATACCAGAGGCTTTCAAATTTGCTGTATTTGAGGAACTATTGAGTTACGGAGAAGATTTAAATAAAAATTGACCAATCAGTGTGTTATTATTCCTACCAGACGTTTACTTTTTCTCTTGAACTGCATGTGAGTGCAATTTAGTAAATGAACGTATTATTGAACATATAATTCTCACTGCAATCAAAAACGATTTGCACAAAATTTTTCTAAAAACTTTCATTATGCTTTGACAGCAAGCATTGCCGCCTTGCATGGGGGACTCATTAGGAGCAAATCCCGCTTCAATTTGTCTATCCTACTGCAATGTTAGGTCAAAAAGCGATAGTAAGATGTCGCTATTTTATATGTTCATCATTCTAACATCGCATTTGCGAATAAATTGGGCAAGTCGTTTTTGGTCTGCAGTGGGAATGTCGAGCTACGTTTCTGCTGAAGAAGCCCCAAGCAGGGCTGAAACAGCTGTCCAGAGGCTGCTCGAGGTTCTCACTGCAATCAAAAACGATTTGCACAAAATTTTTCTAAGAACGTATTATTGTGCTCACTATCTGTTTAAAAAAGGATTAAACATGTAGTAAGCTTAAAATTTGTATCAAAAGTTTTATTTCAAAGTGTGCAAGCCATTTAAATTATTTGAATTAGCGGTATTAGTTGCCTATGGTTACCATACTTTGACATGATTATTTTAAAAAGCAACATAAGGATGTGTTGCATAATAAAATAATGTACATATATAAATATAATGCAAAAAATAAAATCTAGATAACTTGTAATTTACAAGTGCTCTAGGTTGTTGCATTGTTAAATGCATATTTACTTCAATACTTGTTAACGGCTGAGGTAGATAATTATGGCTGCATTGTTATTGTTTGTGGAAGTTTTCAAGGTCTGGTGTATTTTAAAATACATTTATGTTGTTACGTAAAAACTGTAGTAAGATTTTAAATACATTTTTTATTATCATCATATCTTCTAGCTGCTTAAAGATAACTTTAATAAAAATATAATTTGCTGTAAAAATTTTATAATAATTTTTCTTGGATAGCCTAAAAATTGAAACCTTTTTCAATGTTCACTATCGACTCCACTTCTTTTTTCATTCATATTTACAACAAGTTCAGAAAAGTTATTCTTCGCGATGGATTTATTTAAATCGTACGTCGAATAAGTTAAATAAAATCAGAGAAAGGAGTGCTATATTCCTAATTATTGGCAAAAAAAATAATTCTTATCCTACTAAATGAATTTTAAACGTAGAATAACTGCAAGAAGTATCCGAGTTTTTTAGCATAGATATTATTTGGCCTTAATAATAATAATAATATATATTTGTCTTCAGATTTACATTTGTAAATGTCGACAATGTCATGATAACTATAAAATAGTAAACTGTAACTAAAACTTAAATTAAGAAACTGTTCATACATACGTATGCGGTCAGATAATGAATTACACGTTTACAAATTTTCAAAAATTAATTAAAAGATTCGGTATTGAAGGAATTCAATGGAATAATAATAGAATAAAAGACATTCTCCAGTACAATAGATTTCACCTTATTTTCCAAAGCTTTTGTATGTAAGTCCCTCAGGTGTTTAGGCAAATGATTAAAGATTTTAAGGGTAGTATTGGTAAAGCTGTTATGAAATAGCTGAGTTCTATGTTGAGGTAAGTAAACAAGATTTCTCTTACTCCAGCGAGTATTGTGTAAAGTATTTACATTGACCGTAGTTGTAAAGAGATGCGAATGTTGTTTTACATACATTATGCAGGATAATATACACAAAGAGGGAAGAGTTAGTAAACGTAGCTTTTTAAAAAGTAATCTACAAATATACGTTCTTGAAACACCTGATAACGTTCTTATGATTGACTTTTGAGCAGAAAACACTTCAGTTGCATGCGCAGAATTACCGCAGCATAAAACACCATAGCACAGGCGAGACTGAACATTCGCATAATATAAAAGCTTGAGAATGTCAAGATTTACATTTCCAAATAGTCTCCTTATTAAGTAGCAGTAGGAATTTAGCTTTATAGATAGGTCGAAGCAGTGATTGCTCCATGTGAGTTTATGGTCAAATATTAATCCTAAAAATTTTACACTGCTCGTAGAATCTAAAGTACACTCATCCAAATTTATATGTAAAGTACTTTACTGAATGGTACCCTTAGAATAATATATTAAGTTAATTTTGACATGTTTAATTCCAGCGAATTTTCAAGACACCAAGATTTCATATTGGATACAATATTTTGAATGCTTGAAAGTAAATCATTATGTGAGGAGCTAGATAAAATTACTGAAGTGTCATGTGCATAGCAGCATAAATTACACTGAAATATTTCTGGTAAGTCATTTACGTAAACTAAGAACAGAAATGGGCTAAGTATGCAACCCTGTGGTACTCCACTTTTGACGGATTGCCTGTCAGAAATTGTTCCACCCCAACTAACTACCTGTGTCCGATCACCTAAGTAACTTTCCAACCAACTCAAGGCGGCACCCCTTATTCCGTAATTATAAAGTTTATCTAGCAGTATGCCATGGTTCATAGTATCGAACGCCTTTGTTAAGCCAAAATACACACCAACAGCCTTTTTATGTTTTTCTATACCATTAACAATATGATTAAGAGCATTCACCAAAGCATTCTGTGTAGATAAACCCTTTCTAAACCCAACCTGGCAACCACTTAATAAATTTATTCTAGTGAAGAATTCACTTAACCGGTTAAACATTATCTTTTCAATAATTTTTGAAAATACAGATAAAAGGGAAATTGGCCTGTAATTTATTATATTAGATTATTATATTAGAAATCAAGTGTTTTCAAAAAAATTTAAAATTTTATTCGATACATTTTAAGCGGTCATCTTAATGTATTTCTAAAATTTATGTTTTTGATATATTGTATAGTTTAAAAAAAATTCTAGCATGCTTTGAAATGACTAACAATTAACGAACGTATGTCTTAGTTCATATACTCTTATTTACAACTGTAACTTACCGGAAAAAATAAACTCAATGTTGTATCATTAAAAATCCAATATTACTAATTAAAATTTTATTTTTAACACCAAATTTTAGTTGCCAAAAGCTGGCTTATTTCCGTAAAGAACAGATTGCCGAATAGAAATTTTAACTTGAAAACTGAAGATGAACAATTTAATACTTACGTTACTTTCTACAAATGTCAATGAGAAAGTGGACAATCAAGTTAAGACACACATTAATTTTCCCTGGATTGCTGCGAGTTTCCTTTCAACTATACATACTTTAGTATTCATGGAAACAAACAAAAAAATATTAGCCAACATGGGTCCGCAATTCAACTGTTTCTGAGATATTTGGATTTTGAGAATGGTCGCCTTTGTGAGAAAACTTATTGACTTAAAATTAATAACTTATTGTGACTTAAAATTAGTAACTTATTGTGACTTAAAAATGGTAAATTGTTGTGGAGAAACGCGGAGAACCCGAGAAATTTTCGAAACGGTGTGCCGATCATTCACAAGGAAGTGTGAAACGCGTTTAAAAATGAATAGTGAACATGTAAAGCATTTACTTTAGTTTTTCTTTAAATTATCTTTTGTTATATGTACGTTGTTATAAGAATTTTTTTGTAATTTTTACCCTAATACCAGCAGTATGAAATCAACTATATCTCAGAAACAGTTTATTTCCGGACCCGTGTTCAGAACACATTCTGATGGTTTCCAACAGTACAGTACAGATTGGGTAAAATACCGACAACTTTTTTTAATACCCTGTATTTTGCCACTGTATTTAAAACACCCTACATTCTGTCAGTTTTCTTTTCTGAATTTATTTCGTTCATCCAACTTATTTTTCATTGATTTTTGAAAATAAAGTGCAATTCAGATTGTTTTTAATATTATGTCATTCAAAGAAAACAACTAAACAAATTTCTGTTACAGTTCGTGTATTAATCATTAACATTCACCTACACAGGCTACTTAGTACATTTAAGTTCGCTATAACGAGAATTAATTTACACTGATGTTACGCTCTGAATAACTTCACGTTAACGTTTTACAACTCCCACGAGAGTGCTGCAACTGTGGAAAAGATTTCATTAAGACATGCACTAATTAAAAGAGCGTGCAAAAATATACGACTGCATAAATGATACGTCGGAAAGAGATATCTGAAGCGTCTAATTAAAATTTATGTATTCACGTGCGCCACGACGGAAAAATTGTCGTTTAAATAAAACGAGACCTGTAAACCGAGAGCTAAAGAAGTAGGGTCGCGAGCAATGAATTTTAGTCGTAATTGACTGTAAAAGGTTTGTACCTTATTTTATTAAAAGTACCTAAGGAAATTGATGCCAACTAAAAATATCTAATCTTACTTATTTTTTGTTAAGGAATAGAACCATTTATCAGACGTATATTGTACACGGAATCAATAAAATAAAATAAAACTATAAAAAATTTAAGGGAAATTAGAATTGTAATTATGTTATAAGACGTTGTATTTGGAGTAACCACTTTATCTGAATTAAAGAAATAAGCTGAAAACATACGATGAGAAACATTGCAAGTGCGTCGCAAATAATAAAAAAAAAACAAATATCCTTCGCACACCATTCATTTTATTGACATGATGGACAACGCGTACGTGCGTTCCATAGAAAGGTTCTCATCGCAAACAACAGAACGCATGAAATTGTAACGGAGTTTCCGGTAGAGCGAAGCGTAGAATGGGCACTTCCGTGCCACTAACCGTGGCTTCCACGCATACATAGAATTCCAAATTACAACAATAATGCACGAAGAGATTTCGTCTTTGAATGGTTCCGTAAGCGAAACGAATTGCCCTTGTTTCGGCGGGTGTATTCTTTAGTACCAAAACTATAACGCTTTGTTTTCACGGTCCAAATATTTCAATGTGAACAGAAACTGTTTTACCGATGTTATGGGAGCAATGAGTATTAAAAGTTTATTTGATAAGCGTTGCATGCACACACATAAAAGAGTGTGAAACAATCTAATCAAACAAGTAAAGTTTACATCAAGTAGTCTATCGTATTATCAAAATCACGAAAGTGTAACCCTGCGTCATCACTGCACAGTCTACATACCGGGTGGAAAGTTTCAAACCCGAACATAGCAAAGTTCTATTGAGAACTACGTTTCTGTAGATTACTGCTCGCCATTTAAAGATACAAAAATGGTAATGGTATTAAATGAAAGATAAAATTAAGGCCTATGTTATCGTGTTAAAATTATTCATATTGTGTTAAAACTTTTGAAATAGAAATTAAATTTTTAAATTTCAAATGAAAAATGTAGTCGCCTTAGTATGTCAGATTTGAAGTTTGCAATTCAATAACCAGAATTTTGTACAATATGCTTCTTATTCAAAATAAAATTCCTTTCATCTGTGTAGCATATTGACAATGAAAAACTGTTAGAATTTATTTCTTTGCTCCTGCATTACTTTACAAAATACTTTCCTACTATTTCTGTTAATTTCAAAACAATATTGATGGCAACAGAATTTGTGGAATTGCTGTTTTTTTTTAATATTCTTTACAGTTGTGTGTTACTTATTCTTGAACAGTGTGAAACTTATTTGTATATATAGGAGAAATATATTTTGCGCGGTTCAAATTCTAGTGAAGCAGGCAATATAAAATATTAGACCGTAGCGTGTAAACAAACGCAAGGGCTACGGAGACAATTAACGCCGCTACAGCAATGGTGTTACTCAGTATAACAAAAAACAGAGCAATATTGCCGTAATAAAAAATTGCAGTTGTGTAATCAACTTTTCTTGTTTAAATGTGTAAAAATTTTCAGAGTAATTAGTTGACCAGTTGCTCCTCGACCGGCGGACTTTATTGCGACATTGCGTCATATAGTAAGAACGTCGTAAATTATTTTCACTATCCCATTACACAATGTGCCTGTTCGATACATTTTTACGGCGCTACTGAAATGATGGCGTGTACTTATTCAAATCCTATGCTTACTTATTTGATTCTTAGTACAATTGAATTTGAAACTGATTTAGTATCGACATGTGTCGGTATTAATTGCCCATGTTTCAAGTTTATTGATAGTATCCGAAACAGAAACAACATTATTTTTGTATGCAATGACGTAGAATACAATTATCATTCTAATAAAGAAAGAATTGTTGTATTTTGAAATAATACTTTTTGACTGACGTATAAATTATTTTCCGTTAATTAAAAGAACTGAAAGTTTCAAATCTGACATAGGCAACTAAATTTTTCGTTTAAAATTTGAAAATTTCATTTATATTTCGAAAGTATTAATATTTAGGAATAATTGTAACACCATAATATTGTCCATAATTTTCTCTTCTCTTTAATACCATTACCATTTTTGTATCCTCAAATGGCGAGGAGCAATTCACGATCCATAACTTTATTGATTCATCGCTTCATCGGATCAACAATTCATAATCCATTACATCATCGGTACATCGTTTCATAAATCGGTCGTTCCACCGATCCATCGCTTCATTCAGTAATTACTTCAGGTAGCCAACCACCGCTTGATTCATCATTTCATGGTTCCATCGTTTCATCCATCCATCGATTCACCAGACCAGCGTTGATAATAAACTACTAAATAATAGATAGATCAATACATCGCTTTACTGATCCATCACTTAATTTATTTATCAATCCGTGGCTTCATCGGTGAATTGATTTATCGCTCCATCTTTTCATAGATCCGTCACTTCAGCGATCTATGGCCCAATCAATACAACTTTTACCGATCTATCGCTTTATGGATTTATCGCTTCATCGATCCATCGCTTCATTAATCCGTGAATACATTATTTATCGTATTATCGGACTATCGTTTCATCGTTCAAATTTACATATAAAGTGACTAATTTGATTGGAGTAATTCAGTTCCTCTCTTGGATTATCTTATTACTTTTCAGACCTCGGCCACGGAAAGGTTATGCAGGAAGATTGGTAGCTAATGTTAATCTGTTATCACTAATCAAGCTATTCTGAAAAAGAAACTTATAAATTCAACATTCAGCTACATTTATATGATGAAAATGATAAGCAACACGATGTTAAATTTTCAGTAAACCGTTAAGTGGGATTTATAAAGGTTCAAGTCGTAGTATAGGCATATTTTCTCCAAAACAAAAGAACGAAAGCAGCCTGACATGTAGAAACTTAAATGCAATTAACGAATGAGGATTTAAGGTCTTTAAGGAACTTTCATTTCCTTTCCCAACTAAAGGAAAATACCTCCATGGTCCGCTATGTATTAACCTTATACCGAGATAGCAAAATTTGTTTTGGTCAAGGACGGTCATGAAATGAACTTATAATGCTATTAACAGCAAGTAAAACCAAGAAACTGAAGAAATAACAGGAAGTATACTTTCTCAGAATTGCTGGACAAATTTTGACAATCTAAAAATGATTGATACAATCCACAAACTTAAATAATTCCAAAATCCATGACTACTCTTGACCAAAACAATTTTTGATGTCAAACTACAATAAAAAGAGTTTAGTTTTAATAAGATTTTAGTTAAAAAAGTGAAGTCACGTTAACCTCCTACGTACCGAATTGAAAATGCTAACCCGGTATGTGTAAATAGACATAAAGAAACGATGTAATAAGAGACTCTTAGTCAGATATACACGAATTGCTCGTTAAACATAAGTGCTAGATTTCTGATCATCAGGCAACGGAATTATATATTTTGTTCGATTAAATACAAACGAGGCGGCAAACGTGTAACGCTGCAGCGACATGTAAATGCACAGACGCTCGTTGCTGCCTCGTTCGAATTAAACCGAACAAAATATATAATTCCGTCCTCTACTGATCATCAATTGCTGTTTCCCTTATTTTAATATTAAAATCTCCAGTTATAAGCTAGGTCATAAAGAATTTTTTTTTAAATAAATGTTATACTCCATTGAATTTTGCTGGAATTACTGTTGATGTACCACATGTGCTCTTGTTTTCATGTCCGGAAAAGATTACGTTACCACCGAATGCAAAGCAGTATCCTTTTACCTTTCAGTGTACTTTGGTTGTGGCTATTGTATCTATGCTATCTCCTCAGTTCTTGTTCCGCTGTAAACTCATTTCATATACCAAGCTTTAAATTTCTTCATAAAACGTGATCCAAATTATGGACTGACTTTTATTTCCAGAATATTTTAAATTACATGAAATCATTGAGGATTTGTAATTCGTTGGGTTACTTTATTTTGAAAAGCTGGCAGAAATTTGACAATTAACGTATTTTTCCTCCGGTCATTTGTAGATATAATTTAAAGGTCGTATCTGAATGACATTTCACAGCTTTTGAAATAAAAGCATTTTACATTTTACTTGACAGTAAGTACTTTACGCTGTTGCACAATAATGACAAAGCGGCTTGTGTTACTGTTAGAAGCACGTGTTGGACCGAATTAATAATGCAATAAATAACTGAATTTGGAAAAGTGGTTCCAAATGTCCTTTTAAACCAAACCCTTGCAGTGGCTATGGTAGCGGTAGCGATTTCTTTGGACATCGTGGGAAATGATTAGTGCGATTAATAAAATTAAAGAATTTCAGATTTTAGTATTTATTTTTTTACTGTATTTCGGAAATAAAATGAACTTTACATTACACAACTAACGTTTTATTAACTAAAGTCTGTGTGATTCCTTTAGCAGCGGTTGAAATACAAAGTTGAGTTCTTACAACACATTTATTTCTTGAACAACAACAAATATAAGTATTCATGGAATTTTGAAACCTTGTTGTTAAATTCATGCGGAATGAAACTTATGAACATCATTAAATTTTTAACTTTATACATAACTATTTTTCCCAGTGAATAAGTGGTTAAGTCAGAGCATGACTTTTAAAGTTTGAAAAGTTGTGTAGAACAGGGTTTATGTGATAATTCAATCAAATCACAATAACTCCCTTTCAAGCCAGTGCCTTGATGCGGTGTCAAAAATCATGTTCAGGATCACCTGTATATTGCAACTCTGCCGTAGTACAAGGCCGCACTTTATCGCGTCATTATTTTCAGACGCGCCTTGATCTAGTTTTGCTCGCAACTTGTAGACGCTTTTCTATGCATTTCAGGAAGACTCTTGCAATAAATTTTACGAGCTCGCTATTTCAGCGTTATATTTGCAACATAAACATCTCGTCAGCCTGAAAGTCAGTGCTTCTTGCGTTGGTCTCGCAATCATTCGCGAACGTCAGCGCATTTCACAATATTACATAGGAGTTAAACAGTTTGTTCATCCGCAGTCGAGAGTAGATCATAAAGCTTTCTTTTGCTATCTTGTTTAAACGAAGTAAGCTTTTCATCAGCTTTGTTATTCGACGGAGTTTCAAAATGCATTCACAGTCACACTTGACTTTTATCGGGATTGGCTCTAACTGACATCAGATTTTACTCGGTTGGTTTTGGCTTACTTCCATATTCTAATTAATAAAGGTGAAGATAAAACAACTTTTAAGGTGCGCACAGACACCCTTAATGTTTTCGTGGTTATTTCTTTAATGTTGTTATTTCATTGATTTGTTTCTGACAAGAGACGTGTTGCATGGATGAGGTCGCTTCTTTTTAATCCTTTCCTGATTTCCGGTTAAAATTAGCTGGCGCTCGATCACTTTACGCGTTTATTTAACTTCACGCCCGTCACGACTGAGCAGCTGGCTTACTCTAAATTAATTTCCTCAGCACAACGTTTCTATTTTGACTTGGATAAATACATATATACCTACTAGGAAGAAAACACCTTCGTATTCCTCGTAAGCCATTTTGGACAAATTTCAACTTACCTCTTATTGACTAAGACGACAGATACAACATTTTATCTTAACGTAGTGTTTTATTTTTTAATGTATGCAGCTAACAAAGGCAACAAATTCATATTCCAAAAGTAACTTTGCTCTTACGGTTTGCTTTGCTCTCGCACTAATATTATTTTATTTTTAACATCCGAGACAGTTAATGATTTTATCCATTTCTCTTCGTATAATACTGTTTATAGCATTTTTACTTGCTGTATATTTTGATACTTTTCGCTTCTTCCATTTCACAAACAAGGTTTTGATATAGTTGCGGAAATAATAACGTGTCATTTTCACACACGTCACAGTTATTTTAATCTTCAACGAGAAATGTTAGGCTACAGTGGATGATTATTGATGTTCCGACCATGTTACGGGAAGCACCGACCGAAAAGACCTGCACTATTTAACAACACAATTGTAGGCGTTTTTATTGTTTGCAATTAAATATTTAAAGAATGGGGTGATTTGCAGCGACTATTACGTGCATTTTTATATTTTCAAAGAGAAACTTTCTTCTACTATCTCTCTAGGATGTGCGAACGTTTTGACGATTAAATACATTTAAATCGTTTAGTCGTCGAAGAAAAGACCTGAAGTAACTCGCATATATTCGCTCTCCATTCAATGACAATTAGAAGCACCGCAGCCACGCAAAGGTGGAAGGAGTGAACAGTACATTCGGCGTGAAAAGCGTCGGTACTAAGTGGGCCCAATCCTTAAGCTTGTAGATAACGTTCATCCTTCACATGACGTCTACGTTATGACGATTGAACGGGATACGTACTCGGCTTGAAAATCTTATCTGGACTTTACCTGCTAACATGTTGCTTAACTTCGGCACTGCGATGTGAATTGTCTCCGTGGATCGAGTACTTTCTTTTAGGAAAGGCAAGCAAACATCCTAATCCTCCCTTAACTGTAGGACACTTAGCAAAAGCAGAGTTTGGTTAACTTGGATTGCTTCGAAACTGCATTATGGATTGACCTGCTGCTAGTTCCGACATGAATCCTATCGATACCTTGTGGGATGGGCTTAAACAAGTGATCGCAAGCGACCCAATCCTCTCTTAATTATTATAGAGGATTGATGGATGAAACACTATTTAGAAAATGGAAAAAAAAATACCTCAAAAAGGGTTGCGAAGATTGGTACGAAACATGCAACATTATCTTGATACCGGGGGAGGTCGTACTCATTATTATGCAAACATAATAGTTTGATTTTTTAAGTATACAGTGCGTTTCAATTTACTACAATATTTGTCTCAGAGCAAGTGTTCCCTTAAATTTTTGGAAAGTATATTTTGAACGAAGACAAGTAAAAACCGGTTGTTCCATTTTACCGACGGCGACGTTGTACCTTTAATAATAATTTTGTACTGCATTGTGCATAAGTTTTAATAAAATGACATAGGAGAAATATATTTCAGGAATTTTATTACGTGAAAATAGATTAAGATATTTGACCTTAGTGGAATTTTTGTCACGCCCATATCCATATGCATACAAATAAACCTAGGTACGTGCCATTTCGATACTGTTTAAACGAAGCATTTACGACTTTAAATTTTATAGTTCTACTTTCTAAACTCAATTGCAAATGCAACCGGCTGAAAATAAACCAACTCCAACCTTGACTAACGTTTCTAATACTGTATTCGTTCGTTCCGTTTGCGCAGTTAGTTACCGTCCAATAATACTAATTTCGTTAATCGCAGGTGATTAAATTTCTAACACAATGAAATATATACCTCCAACAATGGTACATAGCTGTAACTGTACATTCGCAGAGCGCAGGGAATTATTTATCGCTGATTTCGATGAATTAAAGCGTTCTTTGAGTGCCAAGAACGCGCAGGTACTAACGTCATATTGTTATTATTGAGATTGCAAGCGCGACAGGTGCATAGTTTAATGAAGTCGTGATAAAATGTGCCATTAATTTTGAACTGACCGTGTCTATATTGTGAGATTACTTTGAAAGTCCGCAAAGGAGCACGCAAATCGACCGTAACATGATCAAGCAAAGCGGAACAAAATTAATTTAAATTGGCAAAACTTTTAAAACTACATGACCATTAAATTATATATATATTTATCAGGTAGGAGAAACTAAAGCGGTTTAAATAGTTTGAAATTGGAACAAGAAAAAGAATGTGATAATAAAATATTTTTTGTTATTCATTGTTTAGCAAACTTAGTTTCCGAAACACAAATTTCAAAATTCTCAAGAACTTGTATGGACTAAAATGGATAAAATACAAACGTGTATACGATTTAACGTGTATACTCAATTGTTGCATCTTTCCAAGAAAATTGTATACTTTCCGGAATTTCCCTGACTGTGTTTATTATTTAAAGAAAAATGATTAAAATAGGTGCAAGACTGATTAACATGCGCGAAACAATTTTACTCCTTTTTTGTAGTATCAATAGATGACTCAAACCATTCAAAATGTACAACGACGTTCAACTTAAAGGATACCATTTGACAGATTCGTAGCCCTTACACTGAATGTTCTTAAGGATGTGGTTCGCATGCGGGAATATCATTTAAGTTGAGCGTCGTAGTGCATACTTTATGAATTGATGAAGATGATCCAGATGGATGAAGCAAATTCTGTTTGAATGATACCGTTAATAGGCAAAATAATAAATACTTAGTGAAAATCGACCGAGATGATTAGAAATAACTTAATCGAGCCATTTTTATATGAAAAATTAAATAAATAATGAAACAAAACAGTTTCAGCGATTAGAGCTCAATTTAGAAATCCTAACATACTACAGTAAAACCTCTTTAATCCAAACTAATAATTGGACTGCTTGAGTCAGAAAATATAAACTTAACTTATACTCAGTAAAGCTTTAGCTTTCAATGATAGTGGTACCGTAATGTAGCGGCCATCATATATGACAGTGAATGACGTCATATAGCGTTGGAATATGGTGTCATGTAGGTAACATTCAAAAAGGTAACGTACATTGACAAGTAATTAAAAGGAAAATCAATGAGCCTGTATTTATTTTACATATTTCATAATAATCCAACCTGATTCGATATTACAAACACATGTTAAAATGAAGATTCACTAGAAAAAAATCTAAACGTTTAGAAAAACACTTTTTGCGTTTTTTTTTTAGGTAACGGTGACGTTTCTAAACATATGTGCTTAAAGTCATTAACACGTTTCCTTTTTGTGATGTCATTCACTGTCAATTTATGCCGCTACGTTGTGCTACCGCTACCCTACGAACCCGAGACTTAGGGGTTAACATGCTAATGAGCAATGAACAGTTAATAAGCAGGGCATTTCTTAGAAAACATGAAAACGCAAGAATTAGAATTATCATTGCATTCGAAGGTAGAGTTTTGTTTTATTGATTTTCAATTTATTAAAATTTTGGATATATTTCAGTACGATTTGTTGCTGCTGTTTCCAGATATAGTTATTTTTTTTTCATTTTGTATTCGAATGTAAAAATAAACCCAAGGTTCTACTTAAAAAATAAGTTAAGTCATTTTCGGCTCAATCGGACGCGTGAAACAATTCAAATTTCTCTAAATATTTGGTAGAGCATAAGTCATTTAAAATGTCTCTGTGGAAAAGTAAGAGTATAATATAATATAAGGTGCAAACAACACGTCCTCCGTTTCGTAATACGTTTCGACCTATAACTCGTTTAATCGACTTTTACTAAGATTTGAAAATGGTCTTTTGATCGAAACATGTCATCATAACGACTTCGACTTTTATTAATAAACTACTTTAAGTTGACAGCGTTTTTAGTGACTTAAGGCATCTCAATATTTCAATTTAATTAATTACAGTCACTAATATCATGGATAAGAGTATAATGGCCAAAACAAGAGCTTATTTTGTTTTACAAGGACGTAACGCATTCGGTAGCGATCATACTTTCTAACAGATCGGGCCTCTTAAATAATTTGGATAATACTTTTATTTATGCTAAATTTATATATTTCCTTCTCCAGAATATATATCAACAGTTTCTGTTCTCTGCGTTTGATTCACTACCGCACTTTCCCATCAAATTCATCCAATATTTAATGTAAATATTTTTTATAAAACATGTAGAACAAAGGAGAAAATTCATTTCGACTGACGTAATCAAAAGCGGAAATCAATAATTAGATCAAATACCAGTGATCGAGGTAATCAGTATCATTACTCATTGTTGCTTATTTTTCATAGTCAGTTAGTCACGTATTATCATCCAAGTGTATACAATTAAAAGTATTTATAAGCACGCTATATTTTCAAACAATAATCAGTTGTTTAGAATCCTTCGTCTATTTATTGTAACCTATATCTCAACAGTCTTGCAATCCAGAAGCCTGTGACGGGTAAACCGTATCTCGAATTTTAACTTTAATAATTTGAATATTTAAATACTGAACATTTACATATTCAAATTATACAAGAAAGAAAAACTTGTTAATTTATCCGCCATGCTTGTTACGAGTTAATATTTGCGGTACTTATTGTATTTTACCTGTCATAGACGTCTGGTTTATATGTATATATTGTTTTTTGGGATGCGTGTTAGCTTCTAGATTTAAAACTAAGACGACACAATGGTAACCTCGTTGTAGGTAAACTGACGCAAAAAGAAATGAAAATGTCAGAATTTAATTTGGCTTGCTTATCCAGTCCTACAGTGTATTTTTTAAACCGTAACTATAGGTATCTGTACGGTAAAACTTTTTCCTTATGTTAACTTATGTTCTGTTCAAAATGTTAAACACATTTTAGTTTCTAATAATCAATTACACAATTTATTATATATTATACCAAATACCAACTTTTTATAACCGATAAACATCGATTATTCGCCCAAAATGGTTAACTTTAGCGCTATTGAACAAGTATATCGAATTGGTTTAAAAGTAAGAGAGAGGGGAGTGTAAGAGATGGGAGTGTATCATTTTTTAATTAAAAGTTCCAAACGTCTACTCACAAATAAGTTAAACCAATTTAGAGGGAATAATGTTAGCTATATCAATGGGAACAAATTATTATTTCTCGTCGCAATAAGCCCCACATGTCAATTTTTAAGGCAAAATGTCAAAAAAATTGAATTATAGAAGAAAATTGAAATTAAAAAAAAAATAATTTTGACCTACATCTCCTTTATATCAACTCCTGGGCTAAGTGAGTTGAGCTAATAGTTAGTTCAATAAATATTAAATATATGTATGTATAAATTTTGTATGTATAACAAAATTATATTGACTCTTTCAATTAGATAAGTAGGTATATTTTAGTTTGAAGTAAGTGCTTAGATCGTAAGGGAAACAGAAATTTTTTAAATCAAAACATCGCCACATGTTTTCAAAAAATTTCACTTTCTTCGCCTGACCGTTGTTCTTAATTAAATTGTACAAATTTTATTTGATATGACGTTTAGAAATCCATCGTAGCTCTGTGTCACATTACTTTTGGACTGCGAGTGTATAACGTATACGTATACGTCATTCTAATTTACTGGTGCTGAACTGGAACAGTACTCTACACTTCGGTTTTAATTATTGTGGAGAGTTGCTTATTTCCTGCAAGCATGCACATTTCCGAGTAAGTTTGAACTTCGAATGACAGTTTATGTTATACTATTATCGAACTTTATTAATACAATATGCGATTGTTCTAGAATTCTGTTTGGGAAGTTCGTAACACGTATGCAGTCATGTGAAGGTACACGGTATATACGGCATTCCTAGGCTTTATGTGGGAATATTTAGGTACGTTATCAATGCAAATGCTTAGAATTACATTGTATTGAACACGTTAGTTTTCAGAGATGACCTTGCCTGTAACAATAACGACGACGAGGAGCAGCTCGTCCGGTGAACAGTGAATACCTAGTAGATCCGGTCCACCTTGAATGCGTGCACATCGACGACGGGCGATGGGAACGCTCATCGTTGGTGCAGTCTTTTGTTTTTGCTTGGACAGGTTGAATTTCAGGTACTCAAGAGTTTCTTGTAGGGCTTCGATGATTTAACTGGCTTAATTATGTCACCAAGGTCATTTAGATTGAAGGTCTAATTACAAGAGAAATTTAATTAGAGGAATTATTGTTACTTAAAGATAAACGCCTACTGTAGTATACAAGGTGAGTCATAACGGTCGGAAAAAACTTAATCAATAGACAAAGGAAGCTTTTATAAGTAGAAGAAATCCTATGTATCTCTGCCCTATTGTACATCGTTAAGGACCTACAATAAGTTAAATAAATAATAAGACAACTGAAAAATTGACAGAAAATTAATTAATATACAACAATTATGTAAATGAAGAAAATAATTTAAAAAAATCGTTAAACTTTCTTCCTCCAGCTCTGAGGCAAAGGCAAGGGCAAAGGGAAGGCATGAGCCGCGAACAGGAGAACATACTTGATCATTATTTCAAATTTCATTAGCTGCCTTAAACACTATGAAGAAGGAGCTGAGGCGTATCAGTTTCACCAGCTGTGAAGTGTCTACAGAAGTAAAAAAAAGAGGACTTGCTGCACACCAGTTAATCCTCACGTCGCAGTGTTCACCTCTCAGTATGAATTTCGGTTCGTGTTTTATCGTACTTCTATCGGAGTATTTTCAATGACTTCGTCCACAAAATTGTTTGAAAAACGTTAAAATTTAAAAATGAAGTTGATTCTTGTCCGATGAAAATTGTAAACAAAGTTTTTTTTTTTTAATCGTGAATCGTGAACCGGAAAATAATATGAATGGAAAAACATTCAACGTTTCGCCATCGATTAATAGCTATTAATCGATATCGGAACGTTGCCTAATTTAGTATTTTCCTCTGAAAATATCCTAATGTTAATAATTCATTCACTTTGAACTTTATTAGCTTTAGGATGGAACAATAAAACCATATCATTCATATGACAGTTTTGATATATTTCGTCACTATCAGAGCCTAGAATACAATAAAATCAGGGCCATGAGAACATGAATTATGTACCAGAGTACTGCAAATGTCGCAGCTAATAGCTGGTTAACCGGATATTTTACACACAGTACCAGGTAATACTCCTTACCGGGTGCTGCCCGGTAGTAGGTAACACTTGTTACCGGGATAATCCAGTTCTAGGTAGGTCACCCCTGGTAAAAATCTACCTAGCACACCCCCGGTAAAAGTTTACCTAGCACAGCCTTTCTCATAAAATAGATGCAGAAGTTAAGCCGTAAGAAACCTCCATTCAAACTATCAACCCGGTATACCTGTACGTTGTAGGTAGATATACCGGATTGACTCATACGTAGTAGGAAACCTAGTAACCGGTAACTAGGTAGGCAATTGTGTAGTACTCTGGTATGTACCAACGACGACATAAAAAATGGGCAGTGATTTTAACATTTTTTTTAGTGTAAATGATACTTCTAATTCAGTTTGTAATAGAGATTGGCAGAATTTAAAAACCTGCGGGTATTCATGTTTAGCCAGCCTGCATCAGCAAGTTTATAAGAAATTCTTTCATATCGTCTAATTCTGTATAAGTCGAAGGCAGGAGTTTTGAAGCTTCTGAATTCTTTTTTTATCTACAGCATCCAGTCAAGCACCATAGATAACATCGCAATGGTTAAACAATTGTAATATTAACGTGTTACAAAGATAAAGTTTGAGATTCTGTGTTAATAAATGACGATTGGAAAATAAAATTTTTAACCTAGTGTAAGCTCTCTGGAGTAAGTTATTGACATGCTGTTTGAAACGAAGGTCAGTATCAAGTATCAAGCCCAGCGATTTACAATGTTCAACAAAATCAAGAGGATTGCTTTCCAGATTTACTGTGAATGTATTTTTAATATACTCTCTATGCGCTTTTTGTCCGAATATCATTACTGATGACTTAGATGGATTAATTTTAAGACTGTGCTTTGTAGATATATCTAAAAGCTTCTTTAGATCTGAATTTACACACCGAATCGCTTCCTCTGCGTGCATACGACCAAACACATGCAGCAATTGAGTATCATCAGCATACGCAAACAACTTACAGCTTCTTAAAACTTTATAAAAACTATATGTATATACAATGTAAAGAAGAGGTCCGCAAATGCTACCTTGTGCGACTCCCCTGGTGATATCTAGTCTCTCAGATAAATGGCTTCTGATTTTTACACGCTGGGATCTACCGGCTAAATAACAACGAGAGAAATTTATTGCTCCAATACTTAGTCCTATATGAAACAAAACGGCCAGCAACAGCAGTGGTATATAGTGGTATATAGTGTCGAATGCTTTACTGTAATCAAGCATGACTGCTACAGACATTAGACGAGTATCACATGCTTTCAATATATCATCTGTAACGGCTAAAAGGGTAGTTGCGCAACTATGATTGGGTCTGAACCCGGACTGGCATTCCGGTAATATATTATTTTCTTCTAAAAAGTGTCGCAACTGATGGTCAACAATTCTTTCTAAAATTTTAGAAAACGTTGGTAAAATGCTGATAGGCCTGAAGTCTGATATCTGTGGGTATTTTAACTTTGGGGATAGGGTGTACTATTGCTTCTTTCCAGCATGATGGAAAAAAAATTTCCAAAAGGCAAGAGTTGATAATATGGGTAATAATTGATGAAATATTAGAAATTATATTTTCAATATCTTCTTGTGATACAGTTTTAAAGACAAATTCTTCCTTAGTATAACTACTCGAATATTCTTGAAAAAGTTATAAGTGATTTGATAACTATCCAACACAAAACGTTAAAAGCTATTATCAACATGATATGGAACAAATTGTCTTAGAAAGTTCTAATGTCCTATATTCTTGTTAACACAGAACTGATTTGAATGAGTGACATTAATTTCAAAGTTGATAATTGATTTATTTGGTTCTAGTAAGGGCGTTAAGAGGTTTGTAAGTGGTAGATGCCTTGAACTGATTGGGAGATATGTTTTGGAAAGCGTATTGATTTTTATCTACATTGCAGAACAAAATTTCTGCGGTTTTCCTACCTGGCTAGCTTTTATTATCAGGGACATTGAATTCCTGAATTTATTTATGTGGTGTAAACCAAATCTGACATTAATTTTGTGATAGAAGCCCATGTTGACAATAATTCCGGAAAATTTCTAATTATGAATTGATAATGGTCTGGTAACGTTAATAATTATATTAGGTAATATTAATTAGCTATATTAATTAATTTTAATTAAACTCGTTTCTTAAGGAAATACATTCGCACATAGCTGTTAATTAAGAGCATTTAATCAGGATTATTTATTGTTAAATTTTTATAACGGGCAGCCTTGCGTATGCACTCATTATAAAACCCATCATCCACTACCGTTTCCTATCATTAACGTTACCGTCCTAGAAGAAACCGAATACTAATTTATGTCAATTGCTGCAATTTTCAGGTACTTAATTAGCTAGATTAATACGGGTCAACAGCCTAGGATCGTACGGTAGATGATTAGATTTCGCATCAATAAATATGGCGTTGCAATAAAAATGCCGTTTTCATTGGTTTCAAAATCATCTTAGCACAAATAGACGGGAATATGGTGTAGTTCATTAATAAAGACCGGAGGTTTAGGTTGTAAAACGTCGAAAAACGCATATATCTCATTTAGGTGACTTAATTATGAATTTATATTTTTCCGCTCGTGAACAAATTAGCATACCGATCCAATACTTTTATTTAACCAACAATTGTATAATTACACTGTACATTGTAGACGTGCGAATAAGCTTCCTCCCTTCTATCGCAAGCAAACACATTTCTTATTGTTCATGAAACCACTATTGGTTAAAATGAAAGTCTTCTAACGACGTACTCGTACATCTCAGAGCAAGTGTTTTTACGAAACACAAAGCACTTGTTAAAAGTCAGCTATTACTGCTAATAAAAACAAAGATTAAACTGAAACCACTCAAAATATAATAGCTAACTAAAAACAAGACAATGATAAATACGTATTTAGTTGGTAATTTCATAATGACAATTATGTAGCTCCTAGTTTGTGTTTAGATCATAATCCGGACACCGATATTAAACTAGACTCTCGTAAATTATTGTCAACAATAATTACGTTTTGTACCTTTCCCAGTACTTTGTTTCCTACCCGGTGCTTATATTGCATATACTAAATTTCTCGTTGTCGCAATACTATGACAAATATTGTTCGGCTAGTTTTAATTAGTGGTCTCGGGTGTCAGATTCTGATATATACTTCAGTGAAAAACACAAAAAATACAAACGATATCAGTTTTAAATTGAATTCTGGAAAAGATATTACCTACTCATATTTACGCCATATTGATAAAATTATGTCGTTGAATTGATGTATGCGATATATTCTTAAGCGGGCCACAGACTTCGTTCAATTCGCAGACCAATAATTAGGAACCAGTAAAGCGAATTGGACCGCACAAAACAGATAAAACAGATTTTGCACCGTACGTTTTCTTCTTCACACACTAGATTACTACTAGCACGTTGGGACAGGTACGTGCAGACTAATTCGCACGAATTGGACAAAGTGTGTGGCCCCCTTTATATATTATAACCATAGAATCGTTTTAGGTCATTTAATTTTAGCGAAACTTTTATACAACTTTATGAATAGTGCAGTTTCTCAATGTTTTCTCATAGCTTCAAAGTTACACCGAACACGGGTAATTTAAACAGTCTAACATACATAAAATAATTATTGTCCGTCTTGTCACGAAGATCTTATATCTAATAAAGTGCAACCAACGTGTGCATGCACATACGTGCACAAGCTGAAACTTTATACGTCTATGTGCCCTATGAATAACAATTTTCTGCTCGAACTGTTCCAAGCAAAGAATTTCTTAATAAGTGCCGTTCGCGCTGAGACTCGTCACGTATACTACTAATCAGCAGAGCAAGACTTTGATCAAGGAATGCTAATTATTTATTTAAAATTCAACGAGATATACACTGAGAATCTTATAAGACTGCACATAGTAATTATTATCAACAGAAGCATTATTACATTATTTCCAAATTTATTTTATTCGCCATGGTTACCGTGCGTTGTTAGTAATGACACTACTGATTTTGAATTGTCAGATTGAATTAAATTATTCTTTCGATTTATTGTAAAATGTATACAACCGCCGAAAAAGTGGAAATGTAAGTACACATCATTCTCAAATGGAGCTTCATTGACAGAGGTCTTTGCGATATTTGCCGCCAAATTTCCAAATAGATCAATTATTCCCTTCCTTAATACTTCCTATGTGCAATTTGTAAATGATTCAGCATTAAGAATTAAGTAGTAACTATAGCAACATAATGTTAAAACTCCTATGTGCAATTTTATATGATTCAGAAATGTATTATCTGATCACGTAATTTTCTTCTATGTGCAGCGTTACAAGATTCTCACTGTAGAAGAACCAATTAAATGTATACAACTAACAATTTGATTTTCTTAGTATCATGATAATATGAAGAATTGTTGAGTAGTGTAACTAATTCTAAAAATACAGCCTTAGAATTTTCCCCTTGAAAAATTAAGGCTTATAGTAGAGTAATGGTATAATACCGTGCCTTCAATTGAATTCCTCATTAAAGTAAGCTGTGATTTTTTTATGAAGTTGGAGACACAATTCTAAAGAAAATAGTTGTCATTAACTGTCAGTACTGATCATAACATCAAATAAAAACACAACATTAAAGTTTAAAGTAGATGCTCAAAGTGCTCTCCTTCAGCTTGAATACGTAAGCGTACTCTGCGTTTCATGTTTTCAAACCCGTTTGCTAAGTGTTCGGGGGTTATGTTAGCACATCCATCTGTAATGCCCGCACGAAGTTCTTCGATTGTGTGACGCGTAGTTCTAAAAGCTGTGTTTTTCATGTGCGGATAAATGAAGTAATCCATAATTGTGAGATCCGGAGACCTTGCAGGAAAATTCACAATCCGATTATCGAAAAACTGCTGCAGGAAAGTTGTTGTTTGATGAGCTGTGTGGGCAGTAGCATTGTCTTGCTGAAAAAACCCTTCTGTAAGTTCATCATCATGTAGTTGATTAATGAACGGTTCTAATAACTCATTTCGGTATATTTTAGCAGTTACTCAGTCGTTAAAAAATATTGGTCCGATGATATGCCTTCTTGACACTGCTAGCCAAACACCAATTTTTAATGGATGTAATGGAGTTTCCACAAATTCATGGGGATTTTCTGCTGACCATATTCTCATATTCTGTTTATTTAAATATCCTGAGAGATGAAACCAGGCCTCATCGGAAAAGAAACACTTGTCAAGAATGTCGTCGTTGTTTAAGTTATCAAGAAACCACTGACAATATTTTGTTCTTCTGTGAAAATCTACTGGCCTGAGTTCGTGGACTGCTTGAATCTTATATGGATAAAGCTTTAAGTCTTTTTTTAAGAATAGTGTTCCCACTGATAGCTGAATTTCTTGTGAAAGTTTCGCAATAGATTTCTTGGGAGAGAGTTCCATTCGATCCCGAACCTCTTCAATGCAGGCTGCAGTCCTTTTCTTAGCTGCTCCGCTCCCTGTTTTGCGACCAAGTGATCCTGTTTCACGAAATTTAAGAACACAAGCATGGATATGTTTAACTAGCTGTTCATAAGTAATAGCAAAATTAGGAAACTGCTGTCGAAACTTCTGTACACACTGATTAATTGAATAAACTAACTGTCCATTTTCTATTCTACCGGTTTGAAAATAACTTTCAACAATAAATATTTTCTGCTGTAATTCTAACATTTTGAATTAATTGAAAATAGAAAGTGTCAATTTGACATTTGTTTAATTAAATAATTGAACAGCTATCAGTGCTGCAAATCTTAGGAGAAAAAAACAGTGAAATCATCGCCCACTTTATTGAGGAATTCAATTGAAGGCACGGTACTTTAGCATGCACTCTGGCAGAATTATACTTTCCACTGGGAAGGTATGTTTACACGTACCGAGAACTGCGGATACCACTGACAATCTGCTGTTTAGCAGTGTTGACCAGTGTGCACTTTTCTACACGAGCCAAATGAGGCGGGGTAGAGAGTGTGAAACAAATATGATGAAAAAAATTGGTTCGCTCTGTATTTTTGCACACTGTTGCAGATTCTGACGTCATTTATTCGCGCACAGAGTGCACCGGAATAACTATAGTGTAACTCAGTGGAAAACGCTATAAATCTTTGAAAAACTGATATCAGCTTTTAACCAATTTTATTGCAATGTTATTTTAAAAAGAACTTTAATATGCAGTTTAGTTGAGTAGTTGAGGTTGGTAATAGGACTGATGTAGATACGAGTCCAATTCTTTCTCTTAAGTGAGAGACAAAATTCTTCTCGTTTTCTTTACCTGGCAGGGGAGAAGGGATCACTAAATCTGAGGACTTTGTATTATTTGTTTAGTTGAGGTTGGCAACGGGATCGATGTAGGCATGTGTCCAATTCTTCTCTTATTGTGAAAGACAAAATTCTTCTCATTCTCTTTGCCTAGCAGGGGGGAGGAGATCACTACTGATTAACGTGGTGGATCCAAGGACTGGTGTTTTTTGTGCTTAAAGTGACCTCTGCTGGCGTTTAATACGGGCTCTGGGTCCAGCATTCTGTAGATAAATTTAATTTCTTTTAATACACGGTCTTAATAGTGTTCAGTCCAGTCCTGCTCATGATTGCTCGGTCAACCTCCTAGTAGCAACCGTTGTCTTTAAAATGTGCAGAACACTGACTCTTACATTTGAAGAACAAAAATAGATAATGAACTCAATTTGATAATAAAATAACCTTGTCGCATAAGAAATGGGTGAATGAACCCTAAGGCCTTCTCTCCAATTGCCCACGAGATCGCGAGCGGTAACGAGAATGTGAAAAATGTTAAATCATTGTATAATCGTATAAGTGTCTATAACCATGGCCTGCTACATTAACACACACTAAGGTGTATGTATGGCCACTCCAATTCGCTTAAAATTCGGGTCCGAGAAAGTAGGCTATGGGGTCCTCTCCTCAGCTCTACCTATTAAAGTTATTTTAAAACTACTGACAGTGACGTTTAGTATTTTTGAATTTTGAAAACATTGTTAGTCGGTAATAAATTTAAAACCTAAAAATGGGAGAAACATAGAAAGATAAAA
Organism: Prosopocoilus inquinatus; assembly: GCA_036172665.1. Taxonomy (NCBI): domain Eukaryota; kingdom Metazoa; phylum Arthropoda; class Insecta; order Coleoptera; family Lucanidae; genus Prosopocoilus; species Prosopocoilus inquinatus. The sequence continues at coordinate 36,651,990 of CM069869.1, forward strand.
GTCATTCTTATACCCAAAGTTCATTAACCCCACCATTAGGCTTCAATAATTTAGCATCTTAGAATCTGATAACTAGTCCAAAAACTAACAAAATACGCACACAGACTTCCAAACTATTTATTTTAAATACATATTTCAAATTGAAATATTAAATATAGCTTTTCAAAATTCTAGAAGTTTGTTAGTGGAAAAGTTTCTTAGAATTATAAAACATTGCGAATCTATTACAAAAGCAGAGCATGTCTAATAACGCAAATAATTTATAGGTTTTAATTTCATTCCAATAGAGAAATGTATTTGCAATATTTCAGGGGTTTATGCTTTTTTCTTCTGAAATACCGGAGATGCGGGACTTACTTAATCTTCTTTGCCTAGTTGCGAGAATAGATAAAATGATAGCGTTGTACCTCTGAAAGGCATTAGAGGATATTATTAATTACTGAGAATATGATAATTTTATGTTAAACATATTTTTCTAATTGTATTTGGAATTTTGCGATTGGTTGCTAAATATTAGCGGGAATGAATTTTAACCTTCCTCGTTTATTTTTGTTTAACTCGTACACAGAAAATTTAGTATTTGTTCAGTTGTTACAAAAAAAAATATTGCCAGGAATTTCACTGCCCCCAGAGCCTGTGCTAACCAGGTGGGATACCTAGCCAAGAGCTCTAAATTTTGTTATAACAATTTATAATGGAATGAAAGAGGTAATTTTCGATTTTAGTTCCGGCAGTTCACTAGTTATTGAAAAATGTGTAAACTTTTTTACCGATTCGTTATTAAAAAATCAATTGGCATATATTCAAAGCAATTTTGTTTGTATTGCAGATGCAATAACAAATTTAGAAACTGAAGGACTCCCATTGCATGAATCTGTTTCTATTATGAATAAAACAAATAATAAAATTTCTAAATTAAAGGGGTCAGTTAATGTTATAATAAGTTTTGTTCAGTTGTAGAAAAAAATGTAATCTCTAAAAAAATTAAAGGATGTTAATGAGGTTTTCAATGGTAACTTTTCCTTTTCAATTGAGTTAGCTTTGGAACCACATTTCATCAGCAAATTTAAATTTGTTCCTATAACGTCTTGCGACGGTTCAACAGGAATTGCGACTAATGCTGTAATAACTGTATATTTAAATGCATATTTAAGTGCATATTTTCTTGGTTTTTAGTGCATATTTGCATGCATATTTTGACCGTATTTTAGAGAATATATTCCAACCTACCAACTAATAACTACCAGACCGTTCTTGTGCCCGTGCTCATTCTCCTTCCTGGAAAATTGTAGAGGAGGCTTGAAATCCTAACTTTAACTAAATTTTTGAGATTTTTTTTTATGTAACACAAATACATAAATTTCCCTAAAGAGTAGCCTCTGTGCTCACAATGTAGAGAACAGTCCAACTACCGTTCAGTTCAGAGTTCAGCATTCTGGTGTCTATAGTATGTATGTATCATTGCTGACATTATAAACAGGACGCGAAGCAATAAAACTATGCGAAATTCGACCATAAAGAATTGTTTACTCCGGGAGGTGATGCAATAAAATGTGCAATAATGCTCAATTTAGCTAGGTCCTAAGAGGTACTGGTGCCAAGCAAAATCGGTTTATATTCTCCGCGATCGTACGAGCTAAATAAAACAACTACACGGAGATTCGCGTTAAAAACGACTCACCCTATTGAAGCTGCAAAATGAACAGTAGGAGAATGATTTTTCTCAGTGTAAACTAAAAAAACCATTCAGATACTGTTAATTTTGCAATAGTATGCTTAGAAAAATCATTCACATGCTGTTTATTTTGCAGTCATACGCTGAATCGGTTTTTAACGGAAAATCACCCTCAATATTTTTCTCAGAGTAGGTAGGCGTTGATAAACTACAATTATGGAGGGATCTAGTGCAAGAATCAGGTATCTCCACTATTTTGTGAAAATGAGTTGTATACATGGAAATACCTTGTTTAAAATTCTGTCTTTCTAATCCAGAACCGTATATCTCCTCTGTCTCGTTCTTTAGATCCACACAATAGAAAATGGTGATATCTTACATACGTTACTGTGTGTACAATAATGAGATATCTCCTGTAAATAAATAAGTTTGAGTGTAATGTGTGAAACAAAATTCCACTTGACATAGCTTCCGTTACTTCCCGAGAGCAGTCGGTTTAAAATTTAGAAAATACAAATTTATGAAACGTAGATTTATAGGAGCGCTTGTTTCACCTCCTGTACAATTTCCAATTTTGGAGATACCTCTGTTCTTGCACTAAACCAGATTAGAAACAGATTAGAATTTGATGATTTGAGACATTAAATAAGAGGCATTTTTTGATGTAGGTATCTACAGTCGGACTTTTGGTAATATCTCCCGTGCAAATATAAATTGCAGCTAGGCCTTCTGACTACTATAATAGGTAGCTACACAGACATGAAATAAATTCCAAAACAAGTTTGTTTACATTTTAGACATCGATTTTAAAATTTATTGAGGAAACATTACTTATAATTTATAAGTTATGAACATAACTACACATACCCACAGATATTTCGAATGAATAAGAAATTCCGTTCTTAACTGAAAAACTTCAGTTTATAAAACTCCCGAGCATAAATACGGTAAAATAAATCTTTATTTTCTCTACAGGGAATATCGGTGCAATAAGAAATAAATCTGTTCCTGTTTCTATAAATTCCACAATAACATGTTTATTAGAAAGGAAATTAATCGCTTGGAATTATTCTGTTTCGGTCACGTAAACAATTATCGCTGTCCCAACTGCTTTCTAAAAATACTACATCTCAGGCAGATGGTTTTTATTAACAGTGAAAAAATCACAGGATACGTTTTATCACAATTCTAAATATTGACCCGACACTTACGTAACAAAACACCTTCCGATAGGTAATTATGACTAATTTAAAGAAAATCTCTTTTCGATGATTCATACCACCAGATGAATATTTTCTGTGCTTTAAATTTACATTTTGTTGACATTGGTATTTTCCTGCGGTTGACTGGTTTACTCAGTGTTTTTAAAACAACAATATTCTCGAGTATACTAGATAAGTGATTCTGTCCTCGTAGCTAAGGGTGTAGACACGTGAAGAAGAAACGAAAGATTACTTCATGATCCGCAAGGTAAGCGTAAGGTAACATCGGAACGTGTAATTAATTTTAATTAAGTCTTTAAGCCTGCGGAGCGTATTTATGTTAATTATGGTTGCGGCTACGTGACCCTGCATATTTTCGTTAATGGTGGGCTTAAACTAAAATAATTCTGTTTAAGCTCACCTGGGTTATTGACCAACACCAACAATAGGTATGTCATCTGTGATATCCATAAAAACAGATGTGCGTGATATAAAAGAGAATTAATGAAACGGTAAACTGAGAGAACTCGATAAATACATTAATTTTATCAATTTTATATTACAAGACTTTTTTTATTTGAAAACCAATTATTTGCATTCATATTGGTACTTGGTATAGAATGTTATCGAATAAGATGGCAATAATTATACAATAATTTATCCATACTGGGCGCCTCATAATGTATGGAGGAGATTAATTTAAAGTTTTTTTTCTTAATAAACTTTTGGTTAAAAATCAATAATTAAAAAGTTAAAGAGTTTAAAGTGCAATTAATTAGCAAGCAATGTTACTACCTGTAGTAATATTTTATATTTTAAATTCAAATTTGGGGATTTAAGTTAATTGAACACTGCTTTACAATAAACAATGGCTCCTTCATTTTTCCTTTTAATGCCCAAAAACGGATTTTCATACTGTTGTGCACCATCTGCACATTAAAACAAAGCTAGGAAACAGACTTACATAGACATTTTATGAATGGTGGTTTTGATAAATTTAGAGTTTATTTAACAATAAAGTTGCAGTTTATGAAATACTTTTTATTAAGTAAGAAGCTGTAGGTGTAAATTAAAGAAGACATTAAGAAAGTTAAACTGCTGCAACTTTCTTATTATTGGGTTTTGATCAAAAGCAAATTAAGGAAAAAACTTTACTTTGATCTCCTGCAGTTGCCCTTTCAATCTCCTCCGTACATTATGAGACTCCCAGCATAAAAGTTTTTCGTTTTCGAAATATAACTTCCTAAAGAGGCAACTTGAAAAGCATATTTTCTCTGGAACGGTATAAGGTAGAGAGTTGAAATTTGTCATACAGGACAAGTGAAATACAGGATATGGATATGTCATACGGAAAATTGAGCATTCTTCACCAATGTCTTAGATACACGTAAATAAGTCATCATTTTAGTAAATAATTTTCTTATTGTTATTAAAAAAAAAACTGAAACAAAAGTTGAAAAGTTCGAATAAAATTGTACCAGAAATGAACTATTCTCATCTTCGTCAAATTAACTGTTTTCGAGATAATTAAAAGTCGAGAGATTACATTGCTCCAGGAACTCGAAATTTCGTAAAGCTCTAACATACCCTAAAAACATTAGTTGAAATTTTACCTTCGTATTTTACTTGTCAATATACAATATACACCGTGATTCAGAAATGTCTCCCGATATTTTCAGAATTAATACAACATGCAAAAATAAAGTCACCTTTTTATAAAACTTCTTTTTTCCAAAAATGTATGCTAAGGGAATTATAAGTTCTGTTTGCAAAATAAGTGTAAAATTTTTAACCACAATAAGCCAACAGCACAAATATGAAAATAATACAAAAAAAATCGTATAACAAAAAGGAAATTCTTTTATTCGTCTATTATTCGGCGCTCATAAAATAACAAAAAGAAAACTTACGCAACTTGCTTCTCTAATCGTATACAGTAAACATAAGAATACACAAGATACACAAGATACACTCACCGAATATCACCTGCGTGGAGGATCACATTCAAACAAACGTTAACTATTAGACGTTTAGAAATGTTTATAACAATTGTACGACATGGCATCCATCATTAGCGACACACAAACGAGTTCGGCCAAAAAGTGATTCGTGTGTTCGTGTGCGTGTCAGGATTAGCGCAAATACTGTCGAAGGCATTATGAATACATTCATTGCATTTTAATAAATAATAGTAATAATACTAGGTAGTTAGCATATTTAGCTTTAACTCGTTTAATCACTTTTCACAAGCTAAACTGTTGTTGCTAAAGATTACGAAGCAATCAATTGTTTGTCATAATCATAAAAATTAAGCAAATTCTTTCGATCAGCTGTAATATGACTTATTGCGACATTAAAAACAACGCTTTTATTAGCCTCTCGACTTCGGCAAAGGTCTGTTTTTTGTTCTAATAAAATGTCCTTTTCTTGACCTACCTCACAGAACAGACATGATTATTCTTGCCCGTTTTTCAAATGCGATTTTCTCGAAATGTGTAAAATTTTTGTTAGGGATTTGTAAGTTCAATCGTTCCCATTTATGGTGATGTATAGGGATAAGAAACTTTGTTTGGGAAAAGATATTCTATCGATTATTTGGCACAAAGTAGTACATGGAATACCGGCGCATTTTTACAATTCTGGTGTTCATTCGACTTTTACATTTAAAATACCGGGATTCAGGAATTTCTGTATTTCTGTAGGAACGCTTTTAAGCCGGCAATACATATTCCAATAATTTCACGTAAAAATTCATATAAACATGTGTATAAATTCATGAATTGTAATTCGCAATACACGTTTCAATTATATTAATAAAAAGATGTTCCGCTAAATAGTAATTTAGAATGTTAATGTTGGTGAAAATGGTAACTCATTAATGCTTCTAACTTCAAGTTATTTTCTTTGAATAGCTGGGAATGTTAGATTATGTTATCAAGGGTATCATCCAAACGGAGAACACTTGGTTATCAATGATTAAACTATCTTGAAGCTAAAATTATTTATAAACATATACCCACATAAACCAGCTGAAGTCGTTCGTTGTTCCTTCATCTGAGTCAACAGCCAACAGCAACAATCAAAGTCTCTAGAATTTACTAAAATTTCATGTCAAAAACCTTGAGAAATAGAACTTGCTCTTTGTTGTCAATTTTACATGTATAAATTCATGTAATTCTTTTTGCTCGCTATACACGTTGAAAAATAGGTTTTGTCATAAATGATATGTAAATTTCATGCAATTTATGATCGTCTATTGCGGGCTTTAGAAAGAAAATCAGTCATTTATTGAAACAAAATCATATTAAAACTAAGATTAGCAGCATTATACTTCATAAATAGACAACTTTTCTGTTAAATAACAACTAAAATAAAAATAAAGCTTCTGTCTTTGTGATAATACACTGCTCAATAAATAATAATAATAAAAAATATACATAATAACCATCTTTATTTTATTTTATACATAATAAAAGTTTTTATTGTGGTGGCGAAGTTCAGCCAAGCCGTTTTTCAACTTAACCAACAATAGAACACATTTAATATAAATCATGCAATTAATACATACTTAGTATAAATGTATAAGTGTGAGAGTGAATAAAAATAATAACAAAAAAATGAAGTGGACCACTAAAACACTTCGAACGAATTGTTATATTATTTTTTTCTGATTTAATTTAATTTTTTAAATGACCCGGTTCATTTGTTGAGCAGTATAATTATTAGAAAACAGTAATAATTACAAAAATAATAATTATAAAAAACGAACACGAGTAATTTCCTGAAAATAATCAACAAAGGATAATGAAAACTAAAAGTCAAACTTGTAAGTTAAGATAACTTTATCGTTAAGTGAGATAATACTGATATCGATATTTCGCTATTGCAAGTATTATTACTGGTTTTACTAAACTGTATAAAAGTGTCCGGTATTCCGATTTTTCGGTATTACGGAAAACCGGTATCCATGCCCTAGCACAAAGGTTCTCTCAGGCTAAGATTTTTGTAAAAAAGTAGTAAAATAATAAAATACTTATATCTTTATTGTTCAAAGTGGGACGTCATTTATTTTAAGTGTTTATGAGTCGAATAAAGCACGAAATTTTATAAGTTTGCCATTTTTTTGGACAAGTTGTGTAATAATTTCAGTTATGAAAACATTGGTATGGCCGGTGTGAATTTTCATTAGGTCCTTTAATACAAGATTTAAGTCCTCGTTAATTTAGCTTACGCAAATCCGTTCCTACTTCAGAACCTTCCTAAAACTATGTATATCCTACCTTGCATATTCATAAATCTTTTAAACCAGTTATTCGTGTTATACCGATATTATATCAATTTCCGTTGTTTAACAATCGTTTTAACTTAACGACCCAGGCAAACCACTAAATGCCTTCCCTTCCATCGATTATGTCGTTATCAGCGCGAACGTGACGCATTACGTCAGCACCAGGTACGAACGTAGTTGTCGGACAAGAATTTTCATTATTTTCAAAGACATAATTGCGATGACTGAGACGTCTTACAATTATTATCTTTTTTTGAAAAGCGTTCGTTGACAATTGTGCGGTTTTTTCTTGTCAGCTTTTCTCTTGACAAACAACCTCACTCAATTTAATCCACTTCACAATAAGGAAGGGATTAGCTATGGGCACGAGCACAAATGGCGTCGTTTTTCTGTAAAGGAGAAGTGACGCATGAGTTTTCTGAAAGATCAGAGCCGTTTGAGAAATGCCCCGCGATTTATACTGTGATAGAACAGTGTGCTGTTGCGGAAACCTAAAAGCTTTTCGACTATGAATTACCATTTAATTGGCAATTTGTACATACTACTTCGCCGACTTAAAGCTCTTTCAAGTTGTTAGACGAGGAATGAATCATTATCTCGTGGCTCGTCGTTCCTTGAAGTCTTTAAAATTCTAGACGCACCACAATGAATCATTTACGTAAAGAAATGTTATGAGCCTAGCATTATTATTGGTATTTTAAAAATATATGAATACCTATAGGAAAACAGATGTACGGACCAGATACAAATGGTGCAGCAATCGACTGTTTGGTTGTAGTGACTACTAATATTTCGGAACTGTTTTCAACAACTAATGACATGGTAACACAATAAACTCTGTTTTGTATAATAAAATATTAATAAGTTTTAGAAAGACAAATTTTATTTTCATTTCAATTTTGGTATACATATTCATGCAAACATGGCATACACAACACGCCATACTTTTTTTGTGTGACCTTAAGAAACATCCTCTATACTGAAAATAGGTGGTGTATTTGTATTGATTAAAACAAACAAAACTTTGCACCTAGATTTTAGCCATATTAAACAGAACGGCGGGCACGTGTATTTTATTAACTAATACAATGGTTTAATCAGTTGTTTTTGGTTAATGTAAGGAGTTGTCTGATTTAAAGTAGAAGTACTTATTTCTACAAATTACATATTTCGTTCCGGCTTTTCAATCTGTGCGGTTTCCCGTGGGAATTACTGTTCCAGAGTACTCGCTGACACGTAATTTATTCAAATAATTAAGTTGCTTAATTATGCGCCGCAATCTATGGGATGAGTATTTTCTAGACCTCTCACGTTTGTTTCGTAAAATCAGGTTCAGTTAAACCATTGAGAACGAGTTAAACAAGAAGTACCCAGTGTGCTCCTTTTGTCCTTAATTATCTGGGAATAACACACAAATTTGTTTAAATTTTAGTTTAGTAGTAATAGTAACAAGTGTTCATTTCGATTTCCGGTAGCATTGGCGTTGTAAACAAATGATTTTTTTAAACTCATGTCGTAGCTTAACTTTACTGCTAACAGTACTGTCACTACTGTCATGTTTTATTTACGTTATTTATTGGTTTCATTGCAAAAATAATTTCTTTTCAGGACTCATTTACGATGTTATTGACTTTATGTTGCATTACAAAATGATGTTAGATGTTTTTACTGAAACAGATTTATGATTGAAAATTAATTTTCGTAACGGTTCAAAAGTCACGGGAGTACCGAAACTACTTGGAATATTCTAGAACTGAATTTTACTCTGTATTGTTGACTGTAAAATATTTGAAGACAATCTGCTTTTTTAGGTACAGATGTTTCGACAAACTGGAGGATCTTCCGAAGTCAACTATGAAAACATACTGCTAAGGTTATGGAAAGTGCAATACCTGCAACTGAAAATGCTCCATACATCTCTATTCGCTCGTTATCACAATCAATTTGACTAGTTTGAGCTTTTGGTTGGAAGGTGCCACAAATTATTACCTAAAGATGCAAAGCTCAATCTTTACCGCATGACATTGGTGCAAGAATTGCTGCCCGGTGATCTCAGATAGGGAGGGACATTACAACTTCTTATGAAAAAAATTATTTAATTTGTGAGTGAGCTGTAATTTATATTTTTCTGGATACGTTTTATATTATGATGACATTTTAAAGTTAGGTTACGTCCAATTTTAACACTGCGATAAACGTTTTTCGAAACAAAAGATTTTCACAGGTAATGCTACCGGATTTCGAAATGAACACTTGTTAATATATGTTTTTATTTATTTACCATCAAGAGGGTCGTGATTTTATTTTATTAGGTTGGCTATTAAAGTTAAATTAGACAAATTAATTTCATGTCATTATAACATATGCCAAAATGTGACAGGTCAGATAGGTCAACCGGTATTGTCAACTCTCAACTTTAACAATAACTTTAAGAAGTCTATAAATCAATTTGTCATGTAAATAATCAATTTTTTATGTCAAAATGGTGAAAATTGTAAGACGCGAAATGAAAATTGCTATACAAAAAGCATTTGTAAGGTACCAAACGGACAGGCTAGATTTGGGGAAAATGGATATTACTCAAAGATTAGAGGACATTTTTGCAGTGAGTACAATATTTCAAATTTGTAAGCGTACTTTTGATTTAGAAATACTTATTGTAGATGTCACAAAAGTGTATAAGGGATATATTGATGATGAAAAGAGACGAATTCGAAAGTTCTTCTGGCAAACGTACTGCTAAGGACAAATTTTTTATTTTATTTTTATTACATGTTTGGAAAAGATTTGCAACGATTAATTCGGCAATATAATTTGAGAAATCAAAAATACACCTTTTGACGAAAAGAAAATATTGCAACATTGCTTTATTCGCAGTAATCTTACACTCAAAATCAAAATGACTTTATTTGTCAAAGTTTAGTTACTTGCATAAGTACCACTTTTTCCTTAAACTTTCACGGCATACTTCGATGGTAAATAAATAAAAAAAAACAGATATTAGCCTGTTTTGTAAAGTTTAAGAATAGCTTCTCCACATTTTTCAGTCAATGGGGTTTATTCTGTGACATTGATATGGACTTGATATGTGCGCCCTTGCAAAATTGGTATTTTGTAAACAGTTTCGTAACAACTTGCAATCCGTATCAAGTGTGATATCCAAGGCGCGGATTCATATATTTTTGTATTAAAGAAGCGGAGCAACTCTTATTTTTAAATCCAATGCTCTTATACTCGAATAAATTGGGACCGCTTGATCAGACTATGTAGCAAACCAAATTAATAGTCGATCACATATTCCCTTTCTTCGTTGTAGATAAATAAAATACATAAATAAATACTTCGTCGGCTCGCTTACTTGTTTGAAGGGCAAATTTAACGATCTTTTTTTATGAAAGCTGAGCCACAGATGTGTGCGCTAATTTTATTTGATATAAAATGGAATTTATATAGCAAGTTTCTATTTGTTCTCTGCGAGGCGAGCCGTATGTAGAAAATAGTTCAGGATTTGGTGATATCAAGTTAATATGCATCTCTCGTCAATTGGCGGTCGGCAATCGACTTGAATTGTTATGAAATCACATCAAGTTCTCTTCAATCATTGAAGACCATATCAACTGACATGGAATCAATTCTATAACTGGGCTGCAGTCAAAAAAAGGGTTGATAGTAATACTCTTTTAAAGTTCTCATAAAAGTGATATTAGACTTAGATATAATGCTTGTGCTTTATCTGATGCCAATAATGAAGACCATAAGATTAATTTTGACGATGCTAAAATTTTAGATATTGAACCAATTTTGAGTCTAAGACTTTTTATTGAAATGTGCCATATTTTTTGTAATAAAAAAGTATTAATAAAAGAACTGATATTGAGAAGCTTAGTTGTATTTATACTTATCTGTTAAATTTGAAACCTAAAAAGAAAGACAATCAAGATGTTGGAAATCAAAATTTACATTATTTTACCTAATAATGAATAAACAATTTTTTTCTATGGTGATTCAATTTTCTAAATTTCACAAATAATCTAGTTGTTAAAAATGTAACTTCAAAATTATTTCTTAAAAATTATTTTAAATGGATTTTATTATAACTAGTGATTTAACTTTGTATACTCACTAAGGAGTAAGTTATCATGTGAAATTGTTCTCATTATTAATTATTAATTTAAAATTTGCTTTGTAGAAACCTTGATAAAAGAAATAAATTGTCCGAAAGCTCGGTTGAACTTTAAAAGAGTATTACTACCAACCCCTTTTTTGACTGCAGCCTAGTTATAGAATTGATTCCTTAACTGATCAGTCGTGATCATATTTCAACTGATATGCATATCAATATTACAGAATAGCCCCGAATATTACTACTGCATTATCATCGGTGTACATACAAGATCTTACCCTCGGTTAGTCTGTTAGCTAAATCGTTAGCGTGTAACAGAAACAAAAGGGGCCAAGAATGTTACTCTGAGGTGTCCCACGTTCAAGAAATAATCCTCGGAGCCTCATTTTTCACTATGTTTCCAGTTAGACAGAAAGAAACTATACAGGCTGGGTCATTGGTATCGATCTCTTTAATAGCGGCTTAACTACTATATATAAAAGAAAATATCTTGTACAAAAGTTATCGTCTGTAACGAGTTCTATCTCAGCAAATTATTTCCACATACACAACATGTTCCATATCTACCAAACTTATAATTTTTAAATGGAATGTACCAATTTTTATTGCAGACTTCGACAGATCTCTTAAAAATAAGCATTTTCTATTAAGCAACTATAGCTCTAAAGAACCATTTGTCATCTACAGCTATTCAATTGAATTAAAGAGCTAAAATATAGAGGTATTTTATTCATAATCGTCGGATAAAAAGAATATATTTATTGTACCTAACTAATCATAAATATCGTGTAGAATTTTCATAAGAAGATTTTTACAAAACTCATTCAGAAACACCTATTATAATTAACAAATAAACCAAAATGTTTTCACATACATACACTGTTTTCATATGTTTTGCTCTTGGAACACAGCCATCTTAATGAATTTGTAAAAAATCAAAATATCTTCTTTATTTATTAATTTCCGATAAAATAATAAAGAACAATTTTATTTCAGAATTTTATTCTCTGTGATGGTCAATAACATACGGGATGTTCCATTAAAAAGAAAAGTGTTCTTTTCCCTTTATTTCATAAACGCGATGTTCAATTGTTTTTTTGAATGCATCGTTGCAATCAGGGCAAAATGTACTACTAGTTTGCTAATTTAACCATATCTGTAACTTTAATAATAAAAAAGTTAGCAATAGTGCCGAGTTATTTTTGAACAGTCTGTATACTTTACTGCAGTTTCGGTTAGCTCTTGAAGAGGCGATAAAAATGATATAACTTCATAGTATATAGGTACTGGTACTTACTTATTTTTGGTATTTACCGAATTATTTTTAATTTTATGCAAAAAATCTTTGATCGTCTGCCAAATATTTCTAAATCTCTCTACTTTTAGAATATTCAACATTTTCAAGAATATAGCGACTCAATATTACGATTCAGTTGTAAAATTAGTCATTTTTTCAAATAGAATATCCTATATATTATAGTAGATTTGGATAGCGCTTTCTACGAGCTTTCCAACCATACTATATTTTATGGTGTTAAGATTTATAACTTGATTGAAAATGACAGCGTACCTGTTGAAGTACGCCTACAAAGACATAATTAAGGCTCGGACTTTCCTAGGATATCTGGTAAAAACCAGTATAAAGATAAACAAAGCAGCGGCGTAGATTTTAACGTGGCCGCTGAACGTTTTATATGCTCGAGGAACTCTCACCCTTGCGCTCATTGTATCAGAAGCACCGTGTGATGTAAATTACGTATGTAACAGAATTGCCTTTATAGTTTCTTTCAAATGAATAATTATGAAAGCATTATAGTTATTTAATGTAACTTTTAAAAAGGCTGGCATAATACATTTAATTCATATCAATTATAACGCCGTCACTGCAAAAAGAATGCCAGTTTATTTCGGAATGAATCGGTTATGTAAACAAGTTTTTATATCCAGTCGACCAGAACTGTAGTGGTTACTGCGTGCCGCATAGACTTCTCGGGCTTTCACTAGTTTATTGTTTTGTTTTTACAGGACAGACGCGTTAAAGTTTCGAAGTTTTTCCGACTATGATCGCTTCAGTATGTTAATAGTTCCTCGTACAAAACATCCGTTTTCATAGTGTAATTGGAATTATTTAGTGAAAATTGTTCATTGCTGTATTTATTTGATATTTTTATTGCAACTATCAAAATAATGATAAAAAATTCTTTATTTGAACAAAAATAGAATGTTTAGATAAATGTCTTGAATGATTCAGCAGCAGAAAAAATATTTCTTAGACGAATAAAAATATTTTACAGCACGATATCATTTTTATCGCCTCCTCAAGGGCTAACCGAAACTGTAATAAAACATACCGGGTGGAAAGTTTCAAACCCGAACATAGCAAACTTGTGTCGAAAACTTTGTTTCTGTGAATTGCTGCTCGCCATTTGAGATACAAAAATGGCAATGGTATTAAAGAAAAGAGAAAATTATGGACAATATTATGGTGGTAAAATTATTCCTAAATATTAATACTTTCGGAACATAAATAAAATTTTCAAATTTTAAACGAAAAATATAATGAACAGATAAATTAGCGACATATTACTATCGCTTTTTGACCTGACATTGCAGTAGGATAGACAAATTGAAGCTGAAGAAGCCCCAAGCAGGGCTGAAACAGCTGTATAGAGGCTGCTCGAGGTTTTCACTACAATCAAGAACGATTTGCACAAAATTTTTCTAAGAAAAATATAATGTCAGATTTGAAACTTTCAGTTCTTTCAATGAATGGAAAATAATTTATGTCAGTCAAAAAGTATTATGAATTATTGTACAGAGCAAATAATAGGTAGGTACTCTTGTTGTTTAAGTTATAACAATTCTTTCTTTATTAGAATTGTATTCTACGTAATTGCATACGAAAATACTGTTGTTTCTGATAGTATCAATAAACTTGAAATGACGCCATAGGCAATCAATACCGACACATATCGATACTAAATCAGTTTTAAATTCAATTGTACTAAGAATTAAATAAGTTTCACACTGTTCAAGAATAAGTAACACACAAATGTAAAGAATATTAAAAAAAGACATCAATTCCACAAATCCAGTTGCCAAAAACATTGTATTGAAATTAACAAAAATAGTAGGAAAGTATTATGTGAAGCAATGCAGGAGGAAAGAAATAAATCCTAACAGTTTTTCATCGTCAGTATGCTACACAGATGAAGAGAAGCATATTGTACAAAATTCTGGTTGTTAAATTGCAAACTTAAAATCTGAAATACTAAGGAGACTACATTTTTCATTTGAAATTAAAAAATTTAATTTCTATTTCAAAAGTATTTACATGACAGGAATAATTTTAACACGATAACATTGGCCTTAATTTTATCTTTCATTTAATACCATTACCATTTCTGTATCTTTAAACGGCGAGCAGTAATCTACAGAAACGTAGTTCTCAATGGAACTTTGCCATGTTCGGGTTTGAAACTTTCCACCCGGTATAGTGTTCGATTTAAAAAATAGTAAGTTAGGTTTGTAACTTATTAAATGAACAACCCGTGTATTTGAAAATAATTTTAAATTATGCGGAATGAAAATCTACACACAAACTTCTGTTAAGACATTTTCTTGATCAAATTTTTGGACTTTTCCAGAGGTTTGGGACACCTGTACATAAGAGAAATAGCAAGTCACATCTTCGTGCTTAAACACCTTAAATTTATGACATAATCTTAAAAGTTATTAGCACGTTCACAATGTTTATCACGTGCAACCGATTCGTAATCAAATCACCCTTGGTGGTAAAATCTCTTCCGAACATTGCTTGCACGTATACATTAGGTAGTTTACGTATAAGTTGCCGTCTCACAATTAGTTTGCTTCCCCAACCAATGTGCATTATTCCAATCGAACTAATTAGCATGGATAACGCCTGCAAATTAATTGCTAATTCAATTATGATTTGCTCCAGCCATACGTAAACGTTATCAGCAAACGAGCCTCCAACCGATTAGCGGAAACGGCCGCGAAACCAATCAATCATCCGGTCCAGCGAAGCATTTACTAGATCGACTGACAAACAAAAAACCAAAAAGCAGGAGATAATGAAATAAAATCGTCAGATTAAAACGAAACGCCCCGGGGCGCCTGTCAATTAGCTCCTTCGACGTAGAACGCTTTTCATTTCACCGTTAGGTGCAAGGAGATTTAATTTTTAAATGGCAAACACAAACGGCAAAAACACATGAGTTCAGCAATAAAATATCGCCGCTCGGTGACCCGCTTTCTATGTGCGTAGTTCCATGGCAGTGTAAGCTGGGCGTGCCCCCGTATAAACCTTTTGCTCTTGCTGTGTGTAGTTTGCATAAATGCTTAGCATGTCGTAAACAAATTTTTACGAATACAAATGACGGTATGCGAATACGATAATTAATATTCAATGTTATTGGACAGTAAACAAGTCGCCGTGCAGAGAACTTTGAAACTTGCGATGATGTTTACGTGAATAGAGAAGTTCGAAGCTTTATGGTAAACGTTTCACTTTTGTTTTTCCTTGAAGCTCTTCACTCTTTTTCTGTTTGTTTTTTTCTATCTTTTCCTATCTTACATTATCTTTTCTTTGCAGTTTTTTCCCTTTCGTTTGAATGAGACTCTTTGGGAAACTAAAGAAATGGTCCAAAACGCTGTAAGACATACGGTGTACGACACTTTAGTGCTTGATATGACAATTTGGTATATGGCAACTTGTTATAATTATAAAGATCTATTCATTTCATCGAGGTTAAGTATACATATGGAGGATGCTATGCCGTATAAAATTCCGGCCTGGAGTCTTTGGTATACCAAAGCGAACGGAACGTGGTGTACCGCGCACTTCGTCACTCGTCAGTCTTTACACACATGTGTTCTCTGGTGCTCTTTATTTTTGCCACACAAAGGGAGTGCGCGTCCAAAATTCAGCTCGTTTTCTGCTCGCTCATTACTCCTCCAGTACTTAACCTCCATGGTTCATGTTTTTGCACTAACTGCGTCTATTTTTGTTCAAGTTCAAAAATGACATGAAATATGTACCGTGCCTTCAATTAAATTACTAATTAAAATAAGCTGTAATTTTTTATGAAGTTGGCGACGCGCAATACAAGAAAACGCAGTTGTCAATAACGTCAGTGTTACCTATGTTACAGATCATGCCATCAAATAAAACACATTCAAGTTTAAAGCAGATACTTAAAGTGCTGTCCTTCAACTTGAATACAAAACCATATTCTGCGTTTCATGTTTTCAAACTCGTTTTCTAAGTGTTTGGGTGTTATGTTAGCACATATCTGTTTCTATTTCCGCTCTTCGATTGTGTGGTGCGTAGTTTTAAATACCATGTTCTGTATGTGCGGAAAATTAGTAGTCCATAATTGTAAGACCTGGAGACCTTGCAGGAAAATTTACAATCCGGTTATCGAAAAACTATCACAGAAAAACAGTTGTTTGTCGAGGTGCGTAGACCATAGCTTTGTCTTGATGTAGAAATCCTTCTGTAAGTTCATCATCATGTAATTGCTTAATGAAAGATCCTAAGAGCTCATTTCGGTATCTTTCAGCAGTTACTGATTCGTTAAAAAATATTGATCCGATGATCCACTTTCTTGAAACTGTTAACCAAACGCCAGTTTTTAATGGATATAATGGAGTTTCCACATATAATAATAATAATAATAATAATATATGCCTTTATTGTGTTCTCAAAACAAAACAAAGAAAAAATAAAGTGAAATGCAGATAGCAAAGGAAATGTTACACAATCACAAGGCGAAGTTCAGATCGGCCTAGGCTTCTCTGCTATTAAACTTAACCTTGAAAAAAATTAAATGTAAAGTTAATTAATAAAATTGCCTATAACTAAGAGAGCAAAACAAACTTTTTTAAACTAAATTACAAGCTAACTACATACTGTGGCGAGCCAACCTGACTTAGCGCAAGGCGTCAGGAAGTCGGTCCGCTTCGATGTGTCATAGGCCGTCACGCGTTCGGGGCCTATATGGAGCAAACTAGAATCTTCCAGCATCGAGACTTCCAGACGCCAGCAATGATATAAAATGGCCCGGGGTTGACTCACCAGGCAGTCGAATTCGAGCAGCGATAGTCGAAGTTAGATTTTAGTGTGAAAATAAATTGTTAGAAATAAATTAGTTTTTAAACTTTATTAAATTACGGTTAAGTTTTTATCGAGTGTTTTATTCGTTTAAATAAATAAACTCAAACCCTAGAAACGTAACAGTGGTGTCAGGTGTGGGGTTTGTGCAAATAAATAAACAATTTAAAGTAAATTAAATTTAATCAGATTATTAAATAAGTACAGTATAGAAAAAAAAAAAAAAAAACAATGGCTACGAGAAAAGTGTTGTTGAAAGACTTCAAAGTGGCCGAATTAAAAACCGAATTGGAAGAACGAGAGTTAGAAACCTGTGGTTTGAAAGGCGCACTTCAACAGCGTCTCCGATCCGATTTGTTAACAGCTGGTGAAGATCCAGAGACGTTCCTTTTCGAAATTTCGTGTGGTCCCGTCGATTTTAATAAAATCTTGAAGGATGAATTTCGAGAACAATCCAGAAATTTAGAGGAGAAGCTTCTAGAACAATCTGGAAATTTCAAGGACGAACTTCGAGAACAATCCAGAAATTTGGACGAGAAGTTTCAAGAACAGTCTGGAAATTTAGAGAAGCTTCAAGAACAATCCAGAAATTTAGAGGAGAAGCTTCTAGAACAATCTGGAAATTTCAAGGACGAACTTCGAGAACAATCCAGAAATTTGGACGAGAAGCTTCAAGAACAATCCAGAAATTTAGAGGAGAAGCTTCTAGAACAATCTGGAAATTTCGACAAATTACAAAATAAATTGTTGGAACAATCTAGAGACTTAGACGAGAAATTTCTAGAGCAATCCAGAAATTTCGACGAGAAACTTCTAGAACAGTCTGGAAATTTGAAGGGTGAATTTCTAGAACAGACGAAAGGACTCGAAGATAAACTAGTGGTAAAAATATCGGAAGAAACAAGAAACCTTCAAGAAAATGTGGAAGAAATAATATTCCAGCAGGATAATAAAATCAAAAATCTGGAACGAATCATGGCGGGGTTGCGAGTATTCGGGGATCAGCCACCAGTAGAAGTACTAGAAAATAATGAAATCCGAATTGTGGAAGGACCAGCAGAAAATTCTAAACTGAAAGTAAAACCACCAACGTTCGATGGAAAGTCTTCTTGGCCCAACTACTTCAAACAGTTCGAAGCAGCAGCAAAGGCGAACAGATGGACGGCCAGCGAAAAAGCCACTTCGTTAATTGTGGCCTTGAGAGGGGACGCTATCGATGTGCTACAGACGATGCCGCCAGAGGAACAAGAAGACTTCGACAAGCTGGTGAATAGGATGGAAATGCGTTACGGACAGGCCCATCTGACCGAGGTATACCATGCGCAGTTGAGGAATCGCTGTCAGAAATCCGGAGAAAGTCTTCAGGAATTCGAAGCAGACGTTGCGCGTCTGGCCCAGTTGGCATATCCCACAGCTCCTGTTGAATTCCTCAAATGTTTGACGGTGCAGACCTTCATAGATGGAGTCCGTGACCCAGACAACCAGCAGGCATTGAGAATGACCCATCCGAAGACGTCCAAGAACGCATTAGCTTATGCCTTGGAATTTGAAGCAGCGAGACGAGTCTCAAGAGGGCATGTCAAGGTGCGAGCGGCTATGGACTTCCAAGAGGAAGAAGAGGAAGAATCCGCTAACGCCAAGGTGAGAACTACTATAAAGGAGCGAGCCAGGGAGTATGCCACCGCCGAGGATGTTCGCCGCATTGTGGAACAGGTCTTCAAGCAGAAGAGGCCGCTGGTGTGGCCAGGAGGAAGGACATGTTCGCAGGCGATGTCCAAAGCCCAGACAGGATCCAAGGAAGCCACAGTTAAACTAAGCCGGGTCGGTGCAGAGGGGCAAACGTCGACCCGTATTCAAAGGCCCCCAAAGACGAAAGCCAAACAAGTAATATTCCTACGGCAGTTAACCAGCAGTGTCTTCGTGGATGTCACCATTGATGACATTCCTCACATCATGTTGTTGGATACGGGTGCGACGAAGACCATCCTAAGACCCGACGTCATTAAGTCATCTGGACGCACCGAGCCGACCAAGTGGAGGCTGAAAACTGCAACTGGAACATCAGCAACTGTCCACGGTGAAGTAGAGGTTATCATCACCATTGGTTCAACTCCAATAAAACACCGTGCACTGGTGGCAGATATAGAGGACGAGGCAATTTTGGGCATGGACGTCATGTGTGCCCACGGGTTCCAATTGGACTTAAAGCGTGGCGTGATGGCGGTCAATAATGAGGAGTTGGTTCTACATCAACGAGGGGACGTGGCCGCTCGAGTAGTCCTCGCTGAAGACGTTGTATTACCCAGCAGAACTGAGGTTATCGTCGACGCAAAACTGGACGGTGTTTTTCAAGATGGGCAAGTCATTATGGTTGAACCTAATACTGATGATCAAAGGATTGGAAGAGGAGTCCTCGTTGGGAAAATGTTGTTGACGGCGAAGAAGGAAGTACCTGTCCGCCTGATGAACGTCAATTGTTTCTCTGTCAATATCAAGAAAGGAACAATCTTGGGAAGCTGCACCATGGTGTCCTCCATCTCCCGGCGACTTGAAACAAACGTGCCAGAAGCGAAAGTCCCAAAGAAATTATGGGAAATGGTTATGTCAACAGCCCAGGAATTGACTCCAGACCAGAAGACAAAAGCAAAGAATCTGATCGGCCGCTATCAAGATGTATTTGAGGTAGAAAATGGATCCAAGGGAAGAACTGATGTCGTGAAACACAAAATAGAGACTGGAGAAGAAAGACCTATCCGTCAAGCTCCAAGGCGATTACCGTTGGCGAAGCGTGAGGAAGCGGAACGCATTATTAGCGAGATGGAAAAGGATAATGTAATAGAACCATCAAGCAGCCCGTGGGCGTCACCAGTAGTACTTGTGAAGAAGAAGGATGGGTCCACCAGGTTCTGTGTAGACTACCGGTTACTCAATAATGTCACCAAGAAGGACAGCTATCCCTTGCCCCGGATTGATGATACCCTGGACACCCTGGCCGGCTCAAAGATCTTCTCAACTTTGGACTTAAAGAGTGGATATTGGCAAGTGGAGCTGGCGCCCGAAGATCGAGAAAAGACGGCGTTTTCCATTGGTATGGGTCTATGGCAGTTCACAGTGATGCCATTCGGGTTATGTAATGCCCCAGCGACATTCGAGAGGTTAATGGAGACGGTTCTGAAAGGTCTGTCCTGGACAACGTGCATGGTGTACCTTGACGACATAATTGTCGTGGGAAAGACGTTCGACGACCACCTAAGGAACCTGGAAGGAGTGTTCCAGCGGCTTCGCGGAGCTGGACTAAAGCTTAGCCTCAAGAAGTGTCACCTGTTCCAGAAGGAAGTGAATTACCTGGGGCACATTGTTAATGGAAATGGAATCGCCGTGGACCCTGTGAAGATTCAGGTGGTGAAAGACTGGCCAACTCCCACAAATAAACACCAAATAAGGAGTTTCCTTGGCCTGTGCACTTACTATCGGCGCTACGTTCCTGGATTTGCAGACATTGCTAAGCCGTTAACAAAACTCACTGAAGAAGGTCGTCCATTTGAATGGGACCAACAGTGTCAAATTGGCTTTGAACAACTAAAGCAGTACTTGGTTAGTGCTCCTATTCTGAGTTATCCTCTCCCGGAAGGCAAGTTCGTCGTGGACACAGATGCTAGCAACGTTGGAATTGGTGGCGTACTCTCCCAGATACAAGAGGGGCAAGAGAAGGTGATCGGCTACTTCAGTAAAGTCCTATCAAAGCCGGAACGAAACTATTGCGTCACAAGAAGGGAATTGCTAGCCGTCGTAAAAACGATAGAACACTTCTACAAGTACTTGTATGGTAGACGCTTCCTGCTGAGGACCGACCACGCCGCTCTAAAATGGCTTCTCCGTTTCAAGAACCCAGAAGGGCAAGTTGCACGATGGATCGAACGACTTCAGGAGTACGATTTTGAAATTCAGCATCGGGCAGGAACTAGCCATCGAAATGCCGATACTCTGTCGAGAAGACCCTGTGCCGAAGACTGTAAGCACTGTAGTCGTTTGGACGAGAAAGTAGCCACGACTGCGAGGACAGCCATTGTTGATGACAAATGGCAAGGCGAAGAACTGCGAAGAGACCAGGAGAACGACCCGGATTTGAAATTAGTGCTAGAATGGAAAAGCAGGGACGCGAGGCCTACCTGGGAAGAGGTAGCACCATGTGCACCGTCCGTAAAATCATACTGGGCGCAGTGGGACTCCATAGTGTTGGATCGTGGTCTTCTGAGACGAAGCATAGAGAATCAGGAAGGCATGGAACAGAAGACACAGTTACTGATCCCCAAGAATAGGGTGCCAGAAGTTCTGAGGGAACTTCACGATGGAACTTCGGGAGGGCATCTGGGAGTTAAGAAGACTATGGAGAAGGTGCGCGAAAGATTTTACTGGGTGAACTGCAAGGAAGACGTGAAGGAATGGTGCAGAAAGTGTACAGTCTGCGCAGCCAGTAACGGTCCCCACAGGCGGGGTAAGGCTCCCATGAGACAGTACAACGTTGGAAGTCCTTTTGAGAGAGTTGCCATCGATGTAGCCGGCCCGTTTCCAGAAACGAATGGTGGAAACAAGTACATCGTCGTGGTAATGGACTACTTTAGCAAGTGGGTTGAAGCTTACGCCCTACCTAACCAAGAGGCAGTCACTATTGCGGAAGTCCTTGTCAGGGAATGGATCAGTCGGTATGGTGCACCTATGGAACTGCATTCAGACCAAGGAAGGAACTTTGAATCGGCCTTGTTCAAGAACGTGTGTACTCTGCTCGGCGTACGAAAAACTAGAACAACTGCACTCCACCCACAGTCGGACGGAATGGTGGAAAGGTTCAATAGAACCATCAACCGACATTTGTCCAAGGTCGTTTCCAATCATCAGAGGGACTGGGACACGTACATCCCCCTGTTTCTAATGGCATACCGCTCATCTGTTCATGAGACAACAGGGGAGACTCCCGCGAAAGTGGTATTCGGGCGAGAGCCGAGACTGCCCTGCGACCTGAAGTTTGGTGTGAAGCCTGGCGAAGTCTCTGCCGACGAAGATTACGTGAGCAAATTACGCAGGAAAATGGATGATATCCACAACCAAGTGCGTCACAATATACAGACGGCCAGCGATCGGATGAAGGAGCACTATGACATCAACGCTCAACACGGGGGATACCAACCTGGAGCACTGGTCTGGCTTTATAACCCCCAAAGACGTCGAGGCCTCTCCCCAAAATTACAGACCTCTTGGGAAGGTCCTTACAAAGTGATGAAACGGATCAACGACGTCGTTTACCGCATCAAGAAGGTCCCCCATGGCAAACCCAAAGTAATCCACTTCAACCGGATAGCCCCTTACCATGGAGAAGCAGATGAAGGGACAGTACAAAGAGCGCAAGTTTCCGAAGTGAACTTCGAAACCTTCATGTCTCATCACGCCGAAGGAAGCAAGGCACGGTTTGGAGTGACCACGGAGAAGCAACAAGATCTCTTTAAAGTGCCACTGGAGTACAGTCTGGCCCACTGCGTAGCAGAAGACCTGAAAATGTCCAAAGGAATCGCTCAGGTGTTTAAGAAGAAATTTGGCCAAATCGAGGAGCTACGAAGACAGCATCCCGTGGTAGGCAAGAGCTTGCAGATCATTGATTCGACGGCAGATCGGAGGCGCCACGTGCATTATTTAGTCACTAAGAAGACATCAAGCGGTAAACCTGACTATGTGACTATGTGGAGAGCCCTATATAGCCTGAGGAGACAGCTAATAGAGAACCATCAGATGAAGTTAGCCATCCCCAAATTGGGCTGCGGATTGGACGGACTAGACTGGAGAGTAATTCGAAGCATGCTGGAAGTCATCTTCCACAGAACGGGAATTGAAGTCCTAGTCTGCAGCCACCACCCACAGGCAACAGTCAGCAACAGCAAAACCGTGGACTGTTACTTCTTCCAGGCGGGAAGTTGCAAGAATGGGCCAGCATGTAGATTCCGACACCCTCCTTCAAGACTATCACCAGGAACATTTCGAGACGAAACGTTTCTAAGAAGGGGGCAGTGTGGCGAGCCAACCTGACTTAGCGCAAGGCGTCAGGAAGTCGGTCCGCTTCGATGTGTCATAGGCCGTCACGCGTTCGGGGCCTATATGGAGCAAACTAGAATCTTCCAGCATCGAGACTTCCAGACGCCAGCAATGATATAAAATGGCCCGGGGTTGACTCACCAGGCAGTCGAATTCGAGCAGCGATAGTCGAAGTTAGATTTTAGTGTGAAAATAAATTGTTAGAAATAAATTAGTTTTTAAACTTTATTAAATTACGGTTAAGTTTTTATCGAGTGTTTTATTCGTTTAAATAAATAAACTCAAACCCTAGAAACGTAACAATACGAAAGGAAAAAGAAAAAGATCAAAATATTGTGCACTAGCGAGTATGAAAAAAAAAAAAAAATCGAAGGGAGAAATAAAAGAAAATTGGTACAGTTTCAATGTTTTAAGTTTGTTGAAATGAAACTAGTTTGCATTTTAAATTCCTTTTGAAGGGAAGTAAACCATACATTTTAAGATCTGATGGCAGTTTATTATACTTTGCATATATTGCGTATGTAAAAGATCTTTTATAGAGTGAGGTTTTGTGTGGCGGTGGTGATATGAGCCCACGAAATCGAGTGGTTACATTATGCACATCAGAGCGATAGCGAATTTTATTACATAAATACGGCGGAGTTTTGCATAGAATAATTTTATGGAATAAGCATAAGGTTTGTAACTCTCTGCGGTTCTTCATGTTGAGCCATTTTGATTCAACTAATTTATGGGAAATGTGATCAAACTTCCTGATTCCGTAAATATACCTGAGGCAAGAATTCTGTATTTTCTGAATTCTATTAACTGTAACAACATCAATAGCAGGATGATAAATCGGGGTACAGTAAGTGAATTGAGAGAGGACGAAGGTCTCGCACAAGCGTTTCTTGATATCAGTGTTTAAGAAATGTCTAAAGGGAAACAATTTTCTTAGGTGTAAATACGAATTACTAATATATTTAGAAATCTGTTTGTGGTATCTGAAAGTGTTGTCCATAATTAAACCTAAGTTTTTAGCAGTAGAGACGTGAGGAATTTTGACACCATTAATATGAACATTAAGTACATTTGACAGATTGGAACAACACTTTGCTTTTCCAAATAGCATTACTTGAGATTTGGAAGCGTTTAGAAATAACGAATGATCTAAGGATATTGTTGATATAGCGTTAAGATCAGCATTTATCTTCAACAAAGCACTATTCCACTCTGAGGGTTTAAATGAGAAATAGAGTTGGGTATCATCTGCGTAAACATGAGCTGAGCAATATTTTATTGAGGATAAAAATTTTGATGTGTAGATAGTGAACAACAAGGGACCAATTACGGAACCCTGAGGTACGCCTTGAGTTAAAATGAGAGGTGCAGATAAAGCGTTTTCAATTACGACACTCTGTTTACGATTGTTAAGATAGGATTTAATCAGGTTTAATGCACCATTATCAAGACCAATATGACGCAGTATCATATATAAGACATCATGCTGTAGAGTGTCAAAAGCCTTGCTGAAGTCAAGTAACGTGAGAATTGTTATGAGATTGTTATCTGATGCATGCAAGATGTCATCAGTTACCTTCAGCAAGGCCGTTTCACAACTGTAATTTTTTCTGAAGCCAGATTGTACATTAGGTAATATGTCCTTAGTGTTTACATAGCTGGTAAGCTGTTCTGTTATAGTACATTCAAGTAGTTTTGACAGCAAAGGAAGCAAGCTTATTGGACGAAGCTGTTTCATATCAGTGGGATTTTTTATCTTCGGTATTGGTTTAATGAGAGCGTGTTTCCAACGCTCTGGAAAGATACCATCAATAATACAGGAATTGATAATGTGAGTTATATACGGCAATACTAATGGGCAGCACATTTCAATCATAACTCTATTGATATTGTCAAATCCGGGTGCCTTAGATTTAAAGCGAGTTAACAGTTTGCGTATGTAATCAGAGCTAACTGTTTGAAAGGTAAACTTTCTATCAAAATTTTCAACATTGCCATATAATTGTTGTAATTTCTGTATATTAATGTGTGGGTTGGGTAGACTGTCAATGAAAAAGTTGTTAATTCTGTCAGGATCTGCAAGATTATTAGGAATACAGGGTAGTTTATTATTATTTATGCCAAGATGTTTCAAACTATTCCACAAAGATGTTGAGTTCCGAGAGCGCGATACAAAGTCAAAATAAGCTTTCTTTTCTAATTCAAAAGTTTTTGTGGTCAAGTTTCTTAACATCTTATAATATTCCCAATCCACTACTCTGTTAGTCCTACGATATTTTGCCTTAGCATTGTCTCTCAGCTGCATTAATTTTTTTAAATTTGGAGTTAACCAAGGGATCCATTTCTTAGTGAAACGACGCGTAATTAAAGGACAGTGTTTGTCGAATAGATTCAAAATTTGACAGTTGAAGAATGAGACTTTTTCATCAACATTATTGATTAGAAATATATGTTGAAATGGTATGCGGTGTAAATCAAGTAAGAATTGTTCCACATTTATATTAGCGTAATCACGATAAGTTCTAAATGCAGGCAGGACAAGACACTTATTTAAAGGAAATGTGCAGAATGTAAGGTCATGATCAGAAAAGTCACAAGCTATCACACCGGACTCAATAGCGTCAGTATTATCTGTGGTTAAAATTAGATCCAATAATGTAGCTGAATTTTGAGTAAGTCTAGTAGGGTTATTAATTAATTGCTTACAGTTAATAGAATCAAAGAACTCTATTAAGTATTGAGTCGGTAGATTATTTATTTTTAAAAGATCAATATTAAAATCTCCACCACAGAATATCCTTTCAGAACAAGGAAGTGATGTGGCAAAAGAGTTTTCGATTTCGTCAAGAAAAAATTTATAGTCTTGCTGAGGAGGTTTATACACTGCACCAACTACGAAACTTTCGGTTCTCAGCTTCAAGTGCACCCATAATTGTTCAATAGAATCATTTGTATCAATGACGGAAAAGTGAAAATAATCCTTAAAATAAATACCCACGCCACCGCCACGCATATTTCTGTCCTTTCTTAAAAAATTATAACCGTCTATCATTAACAAGTCATCTGGAATATTCTGAGTTAACCAGGTCTCAATAACAAGTAATATATCAATATTATTGAGATATACGTAATCAGTTAATTCTTGAATCTTGTTTGATAGCGATCTAATATTAATTGACCCAAGTTTTATAAAAGTCATATTCATTTCATGAGTTGCATAATATTAAGTATTATACATTCATAATTGAAAATATGTTTGCAAAATACGAAAAAAGATGAACAAGTGTATATTGTAATGAGAGATAAAACAAAATTTTTCTTTTTCTCCCCTCGAAATATCAAAACTTTAATAATAAGTAAAATAATTGAATAAAAAGTTGCTTAAACTGCAAAAGAATAGCTAGTTAGTTCGAACAAGACGATAATTAGTCAAGGTGGTATACTGCTGTGATTACTTATATTTACTTATAAAATTCATATAGTCGAGTGAAGAATTAATTTTTTGAATTATGCCATTAACTTTTACAAAAATATTACCGTTGTTTGTAAAGACACTGGAGTTACCAAAACAAGAGATTAATTCCTTGGTCCAGGAGGCACGTCGACGGGTCAAGTCTTCACGTATGACAATTTTTGTTCCTTTTAATTTTTTCTTAAGGTGGTAGATTTTGTTCCTCACATTTCTGGAGCAGAATTTTACAATTAATGGTCTGCAGGACCCCTCTTTACCGTTCAGACGATGGCAACAGTTAATATCGTTGTTATTAATTGCGAAGTTCAATTTGTCCCTGCATAAATCGACAATTACTTGTTCAGGATCCTCAGAATTGCTCTCAGGCACCCCAAAAATCCTGAGATTGTTCTTGCGGGAATATTGTTCTTGTTATGGAGATTCATGGAGATTTTCTGCTGACCATATTCTCATATTTTGTTGATTTAAATATCTTGAGAGATAAAATCAGGCCTCATTGGAAAAGAAAAATCTACTGGGCTGAGTTCTTATATTGATATAGTTTTAGGTCTTTTTAAGAAGAGTGTGGCATATTCCCACTGAAAACTGAACTTCTGGTGAAAGTTTCTCAAGAGATGTCTTGGGAGAGTTTTCCATTCAATCACGAACATCGTCAACGCAGTCTGCCGTCCTCTTCTTAGGTGTTCCGCTCCCTGTTTCGCGACACTTTCACGAAATTTATCAACATGATTTAACTAGCTGTTCATAAGCTATTGCAAGACTAGGAAACCGTTGTCGAAAATTCTGTACACGCTAATTAATTAAATAAACAAATCGTCGATTTTCTAATGTACCGCTTTGAAAATAACTCTCAACAAGAAAATATTTTGTGTTATACTTCTAACATTTTGTAAATGAAAATACAAAGTATTAGTTTGACATTTGTTTAATTAAATAATTGAAAACGTAGCCTACCTTAATGAAATATTTAATATAATTAAATTAAAGGTCACGAAAGGAATAGACCTATTCTGGAATCTCTTCCGACCTGGATTTTGAATTTTTCGGTTCAGGTCGGAGAAAGTTCCAGGATCGGCCTATTGCCTCTACTAACAATGACTTTTCTTCGAAAAGAAAAACTTTCCAATCGTTGGCAGAAGCGTACAAAGAGTAAAGAGAGAAAAGAGAAAAATTACATACCGGATGTCTCACCCTTCTAGAATTTTTTTTTTCTTTTATCCATTTACATGAAATTTAAAAAGGGAAATTAAACTAAATCCTAGACAGCTGAACTTATGGGTAGGACATCGGTATGTCATAAATGAGTACCTACATTAAATGCAAGACTGTATTTGCAAAAAAAATATTGAAATTGACCTTTTATGTTTATATACTTATTGTGATAAATACCTACAATCTAAACTGAGTTTTCAGTTGAAAAAGTGCGTAGTTGCTTCCTAATTTGCGAATGAATTTCAAATGTCTCATGTACCAGTTCAAGAAAATCCCGTTGGTTTTCGCTTTATCTCGAAACAATCTGACGCAAATACCGAGTACTGCATAAATATAAAATCACATATAATTACTTTTTTTAAGTTTATTTATTTATTTAATTTCAAACAGTATACAAGTACATTTGCAAAATTTAATTCCTAGTAAAAAAGTATGTTCTTACACAATATTTTTTTGATCCATGACAAAGCGATAACTATACGGCACCAGGAGGAATTTCTCAAATTATTTAAGTGAATAGTCCTAACATTTTTGTTTTAATTAATAATAATATTAAAAGATTTTTATGCTATTCAGTTTAGGGACTCCGTATCGAACAACTTTTAATAGTAATTTTTTAATAATGATTTTAAGTAATGTTATTTGTTGTAAGATATGAAATTTCATTGCCACAATGTATGTTAGGTTTTACATCTAAAGTACGAAATTTAAAATCATTGTAAGTTAAATCAAAAGTCAGATAAACGCGTTTTATAGAGGACATTTGGCTTACCTATAAATGTTTTCTAATATTCTGAGAAATCATTGGGTTATAGACAGAGCGCGTGAAGTTTGTGGAGTTCAACACTCGAACGCCTGGTTGATTAATAATGGTTAATGATTAATACGTTTAGACCTTATTTATTTATTTCGATTAGCGAGTGCAAGGAGTCATCCAGCAGTAACTGTTGTTTAAATACATTGTACAGTTTTTGGGCATTAATTTTAATTATTATTATTATGCCATTAATACCACTATCCGTAGGGTCTCGCACCCTGATTATAAAGCACGATGTTAATCTTTTTATTGTTAACTAAAATAAAACATGTAATTAATGCTAATCAAACTTGTGTGCTGTAACATTGAACTTTCGGCGAATTACAAATATGGAAAAGTTCAAGCATAATCTGTGTACTTTTCTACATAAGCAATATGATTAATACTAGATAGCTAATGATAAAAACTAATACAGAGAGAACCAATCCTAGAAAAATCGTAAGTACACATTGCTTGTTTAAATTTCATAATGAATTCCGTATTAATAACTATTAATCAAATACAAACATGATACTGAAATAATTTTTTTTCACGCTGACTCATTTCCTAGCCTTATAATTTATTCATAAATTTTGTCGAAGAATTTATGTCTTTGTGTAGTGTTTTGAAATCTGCTGTCTATTATTCTTAAGAACATTAACATTTAATATAACAATAACATTTTGAGTCATAATTTTACAACTAGGTAATTGAAGCAAGACTAGATAATTACCTACCAATTTTCTGATATGACCTGAATGTACAGGATGGGCCAACAGTGCGTGGGCGGAAGATTGTGGCGTTACTATTGAAAATTTTTGAAGTCTGTGTGCGCAATAACATACATATCGGTTAGATGCACAATCTAAAGTTATTTAGACTTATACAGAGTGTTCCGTAAGCGTGTGACGAACATATAATTTAAAACATCTCTTACTAAGGTTTCCAATAGTATAAGACTTTTACGTATAGGTCTTAAACTTTGAACGTAGAATGTTTTTAAATTTGTTTCTTTAAAATCTCAAGTGTATTGTAATTTAATAAATAAAATTGGATTTTGTTTTGTTTCTAATGCACATACATTTGGTAATAACATTGTTAATAACCTTGAGAATATTTACAGTAGATGTATTTTAATGTTTGAACCAACATTTAGAACATATCGATTTTTTTTAATTACAAAAAAATATTAAATTGAACTAAATTTAATTTCTTCATAATCATATCATTCTTCAATTGTTTTGCATTGTATTCACATTATGAAATATACAAAATGCCACAAAAGCAATAACATAAATCTTAGTTAACAAAAGAAAAATTTAACAAACATGCTCAAAATGTAATCCAATTTATTTTATACATTTTTAACTTGGCGATTAAAAAATATATTAAAATTTATTAATAGTGCAGACATAATACATACAGATACAATTCTAAATAATTCTGTTTCATGATCTCGACATCCGTAGCAGATTCACTAAATCCATTTACATTCTGGCGTAAAAAATAGTAAAATCAGAGGGAAGTTCGAGTAGTATTATTTATTGAATTAACTATTTAGTTAAATCATTTTCTGGTGTCATTGTTGTAATCTGATGGTACTTCATCATGCTTAAACCACATATCTTCATCGCTATTTCGGGGAACACTCATCAAAAGTACAAGGAATAATCAACCCAATATCAGAAACAGAATCGTCTCACAAAATACAAACCGATAATAAAACATGACTAAAGTGATAACACATGAGTGCATTTATTAAAAGACCGTTAGTTCTGTGAAAAATTTCTAGAAAGTTAGGATTTCCGCCACGATAATATTGTAAATTCTGTTTGCTAGGAATTTCTTTATTTCTAATAAACAGAACGGAAAGTTTTTAATCCAATAAAACAAGTTACTGGATTTTAAATGCTTATTAAAATACTACAGAACATTCAACGTCATTACAGGTTGAAATTTACGCCGGTAGAAACACAAAAAATTCAATTTTATTTATTAAATTAAAATTATAACTAAGATTTTAAAGATATAAATTTTAAAAAAATTCTACGCTCAAAGTTTAAGAGCTATCCGTAAAAAGTCTTATACTATTGGAAACCTTAGTAAGAGATGTTTTAAACTATATGTTCATATACAGGGCGTTCCATTTACATTTTTTTAGAAAAATGGTCATTTGCGTTGTGAATCACCCTGTGTAAAATACCCGGAAAAAAATCGAGTTGACCACAGTTCTATTTTCCAATAGTTAAATAATGTATCCATCAAAATTCAAAGCAAAATTTTTAAAAATAACTAATTTATGGAGTAACAAATTTTGCCATTATTTACCGGTAAATTTTCAATATCTCGAAAACGATAAACATATTAGGTCAATAAAACCTTATACTATTTTCATCCACTGATAATAAGACATCTAAGAGTGCAATAATATATAGGGTGTTCCATTTAAAAAAAGATATGTTAGGGTCGTTACACGCTTACGGAACACTCTGTATAAGTCTAAATAATTTTAGATTGTGCATCTAACCGATATGTATGTTATTGCGCACACAGACTTCAAAAATTTTCAATAGTAACGCCACAATCTTCCGCCCACGCACTGTTGGCCCACCCTGTATGCATACGTCAAAACGCATCTGAAAGAGATAAAAAAGACTTTATTAAGCCCGAAAAAGTTTATTATTTTGTTATAAATGATAAAGATACATCAAAACTACCATATTAAATTAAAAGTACGACCAACAAAACAATATACAGAAATAAATGTATTGTAAAAAGTAATATAATTGTAGTAAAATAGGCGACAGAAACAAATTGTAGCAAATATTCAAACAATTGTATCTTACGATAAGAATAGCGTCTTTCCCTACAACTGTACGAATATTTCCTACAATTTTTTTTCCGTCACCTATTTTAATGCATTTTTCTTTTCTGTGAACAAAACCTGAAAAAATATGAAAAAAATATGAAAAAAAAAGTTCTTTTTTCAGTTTCTCGGTCGAAATCACACATCCAACTGACTTATTTTTTGTATTCTCCCAGCGCGAAGCACAAATTCCTGTTGACTCTTCCAGAAACCTGCATAAAATAATTCATATTTCATATACGCTGTTTCACTTTTCCCTACACAGTGTTTAGGTATTTTTTGCCAAAAATTTAAATCGCTATAAAAAAAAACCAATTAGCGGAAAAATAAATAATAAATAAATAAAAGGGCATTATGATCTATGACCTATTTATTCATCGCAAAATCAATATAAACCGGAAACTGCATATTTTTGCAGTTACAGGGAAAGTACAACAAAATGTGAAATTTAATTCATATCTATTTCGAAAATACCTGATGGACAGTACAAAATTTATAACAAGTATGTACTTCATATTTTTGTATCCTCTTAGGTCCAGTTTTACAAATGCGGTTAAAAAACGATTATTTCAACAACTGTTGTGAAGGATTTAAGCTTCGGCTCAAAGTTAAACCGTCATCGTAAAATTGGGCCTTAATGAAACTACAAGTTAAATAATAGCACTTGCAGTTTTACAATAAATTCATTTGTTAATTAATTACAGTTTGTTTCATTTTACCGTAATTTTTGCTTGTTGCATATTTACCCCACTTGACCCGATCAATCATTCGGTTCTAATGCTTTTCAAAGAGAAACTTTAATGTTGTAAAGACATTGTAAGACGATTACTTATATAAGCAGGTTTTGATAACGCAAATCACAAAAGAAGAAACTCGAAAATCTGCACTTCGATGAAAGCCGATTTCTCACAAAGGAACTGCCATTAGTTTTCATCTTAATTAATATTTCAAACTTTGTCTTTGATCCGACTTATTCTCCGTAAATTGCGAAGGAACCTTTGAAGTTAAACTCGCTTACCTGTCGTAAATTAAAACGTACAGTAAATAATTTAAGAGAATAATGTAAGTATGAGTGGGTATACGAGTCGATTCTTGTATTGATTCGTAGAAACTTTCTCATAAAGTGATTCAGTACGTATAATTTGCTCTTTAACTCAACAGAGAGTTGCAATTAACACTTTCTTTAAGTATCTTATGTTTTGTTGCCTTTGATTTGGAAATTTGATTTTCTTAATCAAATTTTGCATTGTATGTTTTAACGAAATATTTTCAAATTACGTTTGAATTTTTAAAACTTGTAATAGACAACAGACGCAGCCAAAGCTTTTTTTTAGAAGAGAAAAGGAGTCTTTAATCGAAATAACAGAAAAAAATAGGAAATTCAACATGACATGCAATGTAGAGAAAACATTGTATGATGACAAATCTACACTTTTAATTAAAGAAGTCATCGTTCACATTTTCCCAAAAATCTTTTCATAAATTCATAAATATTTTTTTTACTTTTACTTGGTCGCAGACAACGCGCAATAATATGGTTTCTATTTCGTGATTTTTCTTTAAGATTTTGGGCTTTGAATCAGGATAATAGGTATTAGACAAAATAACTAGTAACAATTACAATGTGCTTCTATTACGTTCATCTCTCAAAATAACGCAAAAAAATATCACACTTACTTATTTTAGTATTGTGCCTCTCTAGTTGTTATGCGATTTATACTTAAGACAATGATGGGATTGAATTTTATTTCCTCTCATTATCTTCTAACATTTTCTAATACTAGGTAAATCTGGCTTCATCCCATTCATTTTCTCTTTAGAATTTTTTTCTTATGTTTCCATGCTTACCTTCTAGTCTCCCACGTATGTTTTTTTTTTTACTGGTTTACGTTTCGAATATCAACTTCAATGTCTTCTTTCTTTAATTATTTTCGCATACCCAGTGATCCCAGTTACCTACATTCCATTTTTGATTTTAAGGAGATAACAATTTCTGCCTAATGGCATCTCAGTTGCTGTTAATTTGCTTCTGTTCTTCATTTAATACCCAAGATTCAGCTCCATATTTCACTACTTTTTCATATACCTCACTCTTTTACTCCATGCGTCGTTTTTTTTTACACCGAAGCATACGTCTTGTAAACGTTCCAGTCCTCTGTTTGCTTTTATTGTTCTATTATGATAACCTCTATTTATTTTCCTCCTGCTTTAACCTCTTTTCCTATAAAGAAACTGCATGGGTTTTTTCCGTGTATTAATTGTTGTTTTAGCTTTTCCGATATTCATGTTGATTTCTCTGGTATACAAATATCCTCGTTATCTTGCAACTATCTAATAAAAAAGTAAATAATAATTAAGGGTCGGACATTCCTAGGATATCTGGTATAAACCAGTATAAAGATAAACAATGCAGCGGCGTAGATTTCAACGTCGCCGCTGAACGGCTTATATGCCAGAGGCACTCTCATCCTCGTGCTCATTGCATCAGAAGCTAACGTTGCCTTTATAGTTTCTTTCAAATTAATAATTGCGAAAACATTATAATTCTTTAATGTAACTTTTAAAAAGACTGGCATAATACATTTAATTCATATCAATTGTAGCGCCATCACCGTAAAAAGAATGCCAGTTTATTTCGGAATGAATCGGTTATGTAAACAAGTTTTTATATCCAGTCGACTAGAACTGTAATGGTGCGCATGCGTGCCGCATAGACTTCTCGTTCTTTGACTGGTTCATTGTTTTGTTTTTACAGGGCAGATGTATTAAAAATTGTTCCGACTATGATCGCTTCAGCATATTAGTAGTTCCTCGTATATTTAACGAAACCTTCCACCTAAAATGTACCTAGGCCTGATAATATAAATTCCTCTTTATTTCTTAATCCCACCTATAACTTCTGTATTCACAGTCAACTTCTTGCCTTACTGGTTTTTCAAAGTTTCTTTCACGTTCTTGAGACTTAATTCTTAATTTATTAGTAATTTTGCTAGTAGTTAGGTACTTCACTTTCCTCAGTGCTATGTTATTCTTGAATAATTATTAATCTGTCACTGCAAGCACGCACACGTGATCATTCGTCTAATAGTCTAATTTAATGACGTAATGGAGCGAAAGTATCGATCGTAGATGTTTATCACCACAATCAGGTAATGTAGTTAACAATTCATCTTAATACTGAAGTAAACAGTATCCCGGTTACATACGAAGGGGATTTTTTATGCTATGAGAACCACGGGTTAGAGAAAAAACAAATTTTTTTTTCAACGTAAGAACCATTAACACTAACACACTTATTCCAAAGTTTTTCTAAAAACGCTTTGTCTTCGAAAAAAAAAACCTTTTGGTAATTCTGCTAAATAAGACTTCAAAGCGTTTTCTAAGTCATTATTGGAAATCCTCTCCAGTGTTTTTAGAGTTTTGAAAAGAGATAATAGTCACAGGGGACAAGATAGAGACTGTAAGATGGATGTTGTAATTCCTCAAAGCCGCGTAAGCGTATAACCGCTTTCAAGTTCTTGTGTTTTCTAGACATGCCCCGTTATTATAGTCTCTTTTAAAATACATACACTTCATTAAGAGAATCCCTTCTTGGGTAGAGAAGTACCCTTATAAACCCGTTGCACGAACTTTTGTTTCGCGAGAGGGTCCCAGTGGCGTACCCAAGCCACATCTCCAGTTACAATTCTACAGAAAGTCTTCATCTTGGAATAAGCAGTCAAATTCTCCTCGCAAATTTGTCGTCTGCAAAGTTTTGGTTCAGGACCGAGCAGCTTGGAAATCCATCGTTCCGACACTTTGCTCATTTAAGTTTTCGTGTAGAATTTTAAAATATACTCGTTTCTGATATCTCTATTTTTCTCAGTAGCTGAAAGGGGTCAGTCAACACCAAATCTTCACTTTTATTGATGATTTCTTCAGTTGGTGTTTCCACAGGTTTTCCCCACTTTGGTTTATCATAAATGGATTTTTTGCCCCATTTGAACTGCTTGAACCAATATTTGACTTGGAAATAGGACGGGCTGTTTTCTCTATACACAGCCACTATTTTCTCATGAATATTCTTCGAACTATTGACATGTTTCAATAGCACTTTTAGCGCTTCTGTATTCAAGTTTCAAGTCACTTTTGTTCACTTCTTTAAATTGACATAAAAATGACAGTTGTTTAGCGATTGGAACCAAACTTCAAGATGACATTATAAAATGTCACAGAATGACACTTGACCTAAGAAACAGCATACTATTTTCATAGCTAGGTAGATAACATAAATAATTTCCCTCGTATAATATTTTAAGCATTTAATTAAAGTAAATAGAAATGTTAAGAGGATAGAGTAGCGAACCTATATAATCCTCTTACCTTCACCAGATTCCCTGTTTCATTTAAGTCATAAATAATAATTTTATCTATTCAGATTTCCCTTAAATTAGGTAAAGGCAAAAAAAAAATTTAAACATAATCAAATAACAGTAAGCTGCTGCCCGTCTTTTCTTATAAGACTTTCCCTGACTTGTTTTTGCTCAAGAGTTTCAATAATAATAAATCACTCCAAATCCGAGCCTGCCTAAGAAACAATCTGTTCCAGCGATTATCATCAAAGTTGATTAATTTGCAGGGAAAGCAAGCGGCTTCAGCCTGCAGGTTAAATCAATATAATTCCTTTTATGTCTTCATCGTTCACTCATTCGTCTCTTTTATGGAGTTTATAACGCGTGAGTATACACACAGTATCTCCCTTAAAACGTCACGTCGCTATTCAAAAGATAAAGCCACGCAAAGTGAATGCCTGGGGGAAGTGGAGAACCGGAAGCGAAGTATATTTGAATTGACGCGTCTTTACGATAGCAACCTGTTTGCGCGTCGCTGTCTGTAGCGCGAATTTAATTACCCATTCCCTGCGTCCGCATTCAAATTGGTTCTGATTAAATAAGGGAAGTTTTATGAAGTTCCCCGCAGGGTTCACATTATTGGCTGGAATTACTTTTTTTTATAAGCTTTATTAATCTAAAGGCGCATTAAGAGACCTTGTTATTTAAATTACGTCATATTCTAATCAGTAGTGGATACAAAAGGTCATTATCTCATAGAATTTATAAATTTTATAATTCAAAGGATCTGTATTATTTTCAAACATTACCGACGACTTTTGAAAAACGTGGTGGTTGATCGGGTTTTTAGGACAAAAAAGATTCTAAATCATTCAGCTGACCAGTTTCGGTTTTATTTCAAAACCATCCTCAGAGCCTAAAAGGTATACATTGAGATTCTATCAACTAATAATTAAAAAAGATTTTACCTCTGATTGAAACAAAACGATAAATTTACGTATTAAAAGTCGTTGTAAAAAAGAAAAAAACAACATTCAGTCTAAGACTGGTAGATACAAAAATGTAAACACTTACGGTTCCATTAAAACATGTTTAAAGCAAAGTTCATCAATAATGGGATGTTTTTTAACAATTAACAATAAATGATTAAGTATAAAACAAACTTAAAAGTAACAAGTAACAATACTTGGGGAATTTCACTCTAACCTGTAAGTTGGTTAATTTGTCACGTTGCTGAGTAAAAACCAGCTTCAGTCTGTCATTTGGCGTACATTTTCTAACGTTACTTTTAACTTTGTTTTATCCTTAATCATTTAATTGTTAAAAAACATCCCATTATTGATGAACTTTGCTTTAAACATGTTTTAATGGAACCGTAAGTGTTTACATTTTTGTATCTACCAGTCTACGAATACGAACAAATCGTACGATGGTTTGTAGTTTATCGTTTTGTTTCAATCAGAGGTAAAATCTTTTTTAATTGTTAGTTGATAGAATCTCAATGTATACCTTTTAGGCTTTGAGGAAGGTTTTGAAATAAAACCGAAACTGGCCAGCTGAATGATTTAGAATCTTTTTTGTCCTAAAAACCCGAGCAACCACCACGTTTTTCAAAATTCAATAAACAGGACGCCAATTTCATTTATTACCGACGACTTTTTTCTTATACATATCGGATGCTGAGTAAAGAATGGGCCATACTTCCAAATAGCCTTTTTTGGGTCGTGTGTATTATTGTAGCCAATGAATATCAGTAATGGATTTTGACCAATTTATAATAATAATAATAATAATAATAATAATAATAATAATAATAATAATAATAATAATAATAATAATAATAATAATAATAATCTTTATTGGTCACAAATTCATAATATAATAAAAAAACAAAGTAAATCATTTTAATAAATGGTGACCAAAGGATTCCGAATCAGCAATTTCCAAAGAAATATGCTGCTCTGGTACAATTTTGCTTCATTAATAAATTACGGCTTTAAAAAGATGTTTTTTTTTCAAAGGGGTCCTAAGTCATAGACTTGTCAGGATCTCAGAAGTACGGCTGCGAAAATTTATCGATACATAGATATTATCGATAATTATCGAATAACGATATTTCCATTTCAAATATCAAAATATTATAAATACTATCGATAGTATCGGTATTATCAGTATTATCGATATTATCGGTATTATCGATATATGAGAGTTATCGATATTATCAGTGAAATCATGTTATCGATATTGTCCACAATGTAACATTCCTAAAAATATTAAGAAAATGTGAGCGGCAAAATAAAAACAATTTCGGTTAAAGATGAAGTGTGTTGAAATTTTCTTAATTTTTGAGGTTTATTCTCTTCAAAGAAGCTGTCATTATCTTTCTCAATTTATTTTCTTTATCGTTATTTGTGTAATACTAATTAATTTATTTAAATTGTTCCTTAGTGCGGGACTGCCCACTCGCACGGCGCGACCCTGGTTACTATGGTAGCTAGATTCTTCTCTTTTTCAAAAGAATATACTTTAATTTTAAAAACACACTACTAGCAAGATTAGTCCTCGGATCAAAGTGTCCAGAATATGTAAATATGGAGTTGTACCATTCATGATATTTTAATATTTTATTTTTATAACTATTAACTAGAAATGAATTAAAATATCCAACATTTTCTTTACGTTGTGATTAGGACTGTGAGAATTTATGGATGTGTCGATAAATCGAATAACCATATTTTTATTTTCAGGTATTCATATATCGATATTTACCGGGGTAATGGTATACATTATTAACAATATCGATATTATTGTAATCTTGTAGGTTTTTTATATTGTGCATATTATTTCGATATCGGTAATAGATAAATAGATAGATAATTGATAATAGATAAATATCCATAATATTGATATTTTTTATTTATCGATTTCCGAAATTGAAAGTCTGATATCGCGCAGGGCCCCGCAAGGCCAAAAGCCGCCCGCGTGCCACTCTATATTTTGGCACCCTCTGACAGATAAATTTGGGGCATACAAAAACGGTCAATTGTCAAAATTATTTTTAAAAAATAAGAAAAAAAAATAGAAAAGACAGAAAAATTAGAAAAAGATTGAAACGGAAATTTTTCTTTTTTTAAACATTTTCCTTTACTGTTTTAAAAAATATTTTCCTTAATTTTTAAACATTTTCCTTCACTTTTGAGTCTAATTGTCCCGACCCCCAAAGATGATGGGACCAAACTTTTGTCTTATTCGACTAAGCAGGCCTCTCTTCAAACTCTCTCTCTCCCTCCGAGAATGCGACTGAGCGAAGTCTGCTTGTTATTAATATTAGAAAAATGAAACTAAACCACAAAAGCAAAAGGAACTTAAATTTCTAAAAATGTAAAAAATAAAATGTAATTTGTTTTTTTTTACCAAGCCTACGTAATTTATTTTTTTCCTTAATAAAATTATTACGTACGTTAATTTTTTTATGAAAAATTTAGCTCACGAAAACTACAAAACTTAAACTTGTCTACTTTTAGTTGCCGCAATTAACTGTTGTATTTTAAGTACAAAGTTTTTGTAATCTCGAACCGGACAGAAATATGAAGGGAAAACACTCAACGTTTCGCTATAGATTTATAGCTTCGTCAGGAGTGAAAAAAAGTAAATAAGCACTCCTGACAAATCTATAGCGAAACGTTGAGTGTGTTCCCTTCATATTTCTGTCCGGTTCGAGATTAAAAAAACTTTGTACTTACAATTTTCATCGGACAATAACAAACTTCAATGTTGTATTTTAGTCGAGACAGTTCAATTTTGTGGATAGTTTTTTTCGAATTTTTATCAGACAAGAAACTGTTTCCCATTATTTTTTTTGTGGAAAAAAGTGAGAGAACGTGTCCAGTGGCTAAGAGGCTGATTGCCGCCCCTTGAACATGGCGCCCGCGTGCACTGCACGCTTTGCACACACGCTTACGGGGGATCTGATATCGCGCACCCCTACTCAGGAGCGGGGTATATTTTTGTGTGTATGAAGTGTTCTACGACTTTCTTACTTCCAAACATCCTCGCCGTTGAAAGGAAAGCAGTGTCGAATTATATCCCCAACACTGAAAGGTACCTGAAGTGAGTAACGGCCACCCCCGAGAAATATTACGAGCGGGGTGCGAACCAACGACCTTACAATTGCAAGGCCGGTCCCTTACCACTGGTCTATTCAGGCGTTTAATTTCATTCATCTTGAAATAGCGTTCAATTTACCTTAAATAAGGGTATACTTGTATATACATCTCAAAAGTACACCACTTTTGAGGAAAGTGGCTCTAAACTTAATATGTTACCTAATATTTGTATATCTAGATAGGGTGTAATTTTAATGAAGAGGCAAACTTCAAGGGTTAGTTCCTCACACCGAAATATGAAAAAAGGTCATGTAAACATGTCCCGCCATCATATAGATTTCGAGATTTAGCAAAAACAACTGAAA
Source organism: Prosopocoilus inquinatus (assembly GCA_036172665.1). Classification (NCBI taxonomy): domain Eukaryota; kingdom Metazoa; phylum Arthropoda; class Insecta; order Coleoptera; family Lucanidae; genus Prosopocoilus; species Prosopocoilus inquinatus. The sequence goes on from CM069869.1 coordinate 36,692,646, forward strand.
AATTATTTTACTTGAAAAAGTTACTAACGTATAGTGAAACGTGGATTAAATAGTCATTTAATTTTGTGAAAACTACTGACGTATAGCGAAATGTAATATTCCAAGCGCTAAAAAATTTATTGTACATATTTGTTTCCTGAAGAACTATGTTACTGATACACGTATATTTTGTTCACTGATGACGTTCACAAGCATGTAAACCGTTAAAATTGTGTTGTTCTATTTCTTTAGATTAACCTCTTTTTAGGAAATAAACTATTCCAGAATTTTTGAGAACAATTTGCGTTCTTTTTGGGACATATGAAAATCACAACAAATTTTCGATAATTTCGGCGAAGATACTGGATGAAGTGGTGTCATCTTGGTGGTGCATACCTGTATGCGGAATTATGAACATCTTTGGTATTAACACTGAACAAAACAGTTCTTCTGAACATACCTCTGTAATCATTTTTTTACGAAAACGTATGCGAATGTCAACGCTTCACTTTCAATCTACCGCTGACGAAACACGTGCTCGCTCTCAAAAAAGGGTTCACGAAGTATGGTGATGGAAATTGATTTGCACAATGTTTTTACTCCAAAGAAATGGTGTTGGTATCATTTGAACGTGGCATTAAGTTAAAATTTTATACATTCAGCTACGGCTGTGGAGTCGGAGTTGTGAAATCGGAGTCAGGAGCAGTTATTGCGTTGCCGGAGTCGGAATTAGAGTCGTTAAAAAAAACTATACCAACTCCGGCTCCGACTCCTGTGATTCTTTATGTAATCGGAAAATGGACCGCATTTTTTCGTAATTGCATTTTTCTATCTTGTGGATCATAACATTCTAATACAAAAATTATCTTTCTACGGTATTAAAGGGAACGCGTTAGATTTATTTGAATCGTATTTAAGTAACAAGCGCCAATTTACTGAAATCATAAATAAAGAAAATGGAAAAGCTACTCATTCAAGTACACTGGATATTAACAGGGGTGTGCCACAGGGTTCAGTCTTAGGCCCTATTCTTTTCTCAATCTTCATGAATGATTTCGCGGCTGATGTAGACAGCATGCTTACTTTGTATGCTGACGATACAAGTGCATGTGTATCAGCCGAAAATAAAGCCTCCTTGAAAGCTAACGTGGAAAAAACATTGCAGGAACTTGTTGCATGGTTTACTGCTAACAGATTAAAAATTAACGTACATAAAACAAATGTGGTAGTTTTTCCAGTCCACAAATTTGACTCATTTTCAGTATCACATGAGAATCTTAAACTTAGCGCCTTACGTGCAAGTAGCTTTCTGGGTTTGGTTGTCAACGGCGAACTCTGTTGGAAAGATCACTTTTACAAAATTAATACTAAACTTAATAAAGCAATTTTTGCTATGAGACGGCTTAAACCTATCTGTAATCAGTGGTCACTATTATCAGTTTATCACGGATACTTCGAATCAATAGCCCGTTATGCTTTACTATACTGGGGTAATCGCTTTAACTTAGATAAAGTTTTAAAGGTGCAGAAACAGTGCATTCGCATTATAAAACAACTACCACCACGTGTCTCATGCAGAGAGCATTTTAAAAGTTTACATAAACTAACTGTTATTAACTTGTTCATTTACGAAATCTCTGTGTACGTCTTTGATTTTCGTTCGAACAACTCAGTTAACTCAGTGATACATGGCTATCCAACACGCAGCAAAAACGAAATAAGATTAACAGTACCACAATTTGCACTTTATGAAAAAAGTTTCTTAAATTTTAGCTTTAAAATCTTTAGTAAATTGCCTCCAGATATTTCTAGCGAAATTATACGTAAACGATTCATTAAAAAATTTAAATTGTATCTCTATAATAAGTATTTTATTCAGTCAATGAATTCCTCTCAGATTAGCGTCATCGCAGCGCTTCAATCAGTATCAACCTTTAAATATAACGTTTTTTTGCTTTCTATATTTTAATATGTTCTATGATTCTGTAATTAAGATGTTATGTCTTGTATCATTCTACATCACTGATATTTTATGAATGATTAAACTACTATTACTACTACTACTATGTTACGTGCGCGTTTGCATGTAGATGGTATATTTTAGTTGCGGATATATTTTTTAATTTACGATAAAAGAAAGTACGGAATTTATAATTAGAGAAGGTTGTGGTATGTATCGTAAGTTGGCAACACATGCTTGCAGTTTGAAGTTAAATATTTTAAGTGTCAAAACTGTGACATTTACTTTCGAAAATGTTTGATATTCAATTTAAAATTTTTCTCAATAAAAGATACTTCAAAAACGCACAGAAACAACAACGATTTTATTTCTACATTTCAGCAAAATTATGTGTAATATATCTTTAAACATAGAACGAACAAAGCACGAATATAACCTTAAATATAACAACTGTTAAATTTATTATTAATTTCTCAGTGTGTCCAACCATACAGCGTAAAATAGCACCTCTCACAGCCTCCTCTAATTATAATTTCCGTTGACCACTCGGTACTTATACAGGTCTGTGATGGTATGATTGATTTGTTAAAAGCATAAAATTATTCAGGCAGGACCCGTTTTCAGGAATTGGAACCATGAATTAAAGACGTTCTTAACGCATTTTTTAACGCCAATATTTTTTAATTAAAAATGCGTACCGGTAAAATAACGTGAATTTTCTGTATTGATTTAAAAAGAATCGGGATGAGAGTCGGAATCGGAGTCAGGGTTGGAGTCAGATTAGTGCTGGCAAAAACCGGAAAAAATTGAAACCGAATAATCGGTTTCTTTAAAAACCGGTTTTGGATAAAACTGGTTATCCAAATAATGGTTAAAACCGACTATTCGAATATCCAAAAACCGGTTTTACAGGTTATAGTACAGAAGGAAATGCGATGTACTAATGGTTTAAAAGTTTGTTATTTCCAAGGCAAGAGCGCCACTAATGTTTCTGATTTTTATTCAGATGAAGATGTTTTCAAACATTTCAATTTTGTGCTTCTCATCTCCATTTTAAAGTATTAACTATATTTCTAATTTATAAGGACTCACACATCTAAATCTTGACACAAACTCACTAATAATAGTTTTCGTTTTCTTTTTGTTAAATAAGATAAATGTCAGTTATTCTTGTTCTATTTAATGAACAATGTTCAACAAATCTTAGAAGTAATGCAAATATATTATGTTGTAAAAATTCATTATGGTGCCGAACAACATCTGTACCATAAATTATGGTATTATAATCTACAATAAACTTTTCTTGAATTCTCCGAAAGACTGTTGGGTACGGTCGAAAAGGCTACTCACAACAAAAACTGAAATTATTTTAATTCTTTTTCTAATCTGTGGATTAGATCGTACCACTTGACACTTACATTTTTTTAAGTAGTGAACATAACAGATAAGATTTACCTTCAGTTTTTTTTTGTTTAATACTTCCAACATTTTCATTTTATTTGAGTTTTAAATATGCTGTCTCAAAGTCCTAAGATTATCTTTAATTGCGTGAAAAAAATAAATACGTAATTGTGTACAGTTATTTGAATTTCAGGTAGTTAGGCTATTTGAATATTTTTCATAATAACCGGTCATTCGAGTATCCGAGTATCCAAAAACCGATATTATTCGAATATCCGGCTATCCAAATACTTGGATATTCGAATATCCGATTATTCAAATAATTGGATATTCGAATAACCGATTATCCGGATAACCGGTTATCTGGATAACTGGTTTTCGGTTTTGTTTAAAACTTTGGATAATCCAAAACCGGTTAACCGGTTATCCAAAAAACCGATTTGGTTGCCAGCACTAAGTCAGAGTCGAAGGATTGAGGTACCCACTCCGCAGCCCTACATTCACCGCCATATTACCACTTAAGCGTGAACTTAACGTTTCAATAATAATTTATTATTGTTTATAAAACAAAGTCTGTTACTGAACTCTGCGTAACTTAAGATCATGAATTAATTCGCATTTTAGTAAGATGAAAACCATGATTTTGAAAACGAAGGACTTTTAGAGAGTATCAATAAGCCAATAGTTTAATTGTTTATCTAATTTTATTTTTCTCAAACTGCTTGCTACTAAATTGGTAGAGCCGTTTATGCATCAAAATTTTCAGAATATTTTGTGAATGTGTGTGATGGTGTCATTAAATAAAGTAAAAAGTACATATACATTAAAAAAAAGTAACTAGTAAAACGACATCAGATTTGGCAGTCTATATGAAAGCTGCTCGCAAGGTCATTTAAACATGGTCTTCAAATTTTTATTATTTATTATTTACGCTTTAAGAAAATTTTATGAAAGTTACAAATACCACTATTTTTTTTAATATGCTGCTGTTGTATTTATACCTTCCTGAAGGTGAATGCATGAAATATAAAAAAAGAATAACTGATATTTAAAAGCACGTGGATGTGTAAAGTAAAAGAATGAAGTCGTCCTTACCATTGGAACTGTCAAAGTATCCCCATATCGGAAGTCCAACCGCCGTGGCGCCAACGATGAAACACACAAATCCCAGTATCGCTACGCATGTCGAATACAAAACTTTGTTATCCGCCATATCACTAAAGCACATGCACTTTTCCCAGTCCCATTTCCATTCCGAATCCCTTATCCTAGTGCCATCCCAAACACACAGCACCGCCACTCGCTCATAAAATTTGAAATCAACATCGAAGGGACAAAACAAATTTCGTCGACCTGAGTCGCACTCACTGTTATTATTAGATCGAAACGAGAGTTAAGAAAGAAAATCAATATGGTTGTTTACTATCGAAACGCGGAACGTTCAATTTTCGCGCTGCACGTACACAAACACGCACACAGGCACACGCGGGTTCAATTCGACGCGCCCAACATTCTCGCAACTCTTCGTCATTTGCAACGTTGCTGCGCTGTTGTATGTACAAAATCTGACTAGCTTGATATGTTCACTGCACGTACCTTCATAGAACTGCTCGACGTAGACACGTTACGCTATTCTATGACAATATTGAAACGTGGACGCCGCTTTGTCCCATTAATTTCGCGACTTTGTACGTTGATTTTGCTGCTTTGCTATACGGAGTTGCGGGACACGTCGGCTGTGCCGTTGTGAGAATGAGAATGGTAATGGAAATGGGAATATGAAATGGAGATGGTAGGGGGCCACATAGAAAGACTACCTACCTACCTATCTACCTACGAACGCGAGTCCACGCGTACGACTTGCTTTGCTTCGACGGCGACACCGGTTGTCTGTGCACGTGCTTGCATCTACCACTCCTCAGACGAATTCCGAAGACGTCGTTTTAAAAATACCCAAAGTGGGACACTCTTAGTTTATAATGCCCCAAAGTGAAAAGCAATTGAAGGTTATTCAATGGTATGAAAAAAAGTGAAATAGTTACTGATACTGTAATTTTTAGCATCTCCTCTGTAGTACTTACTCTAATATTTTTTTTAGGTTGTACCCATTTGCAAAGCAGATACTTTAGTTTTTTAGAAGTTATTAATTCTACCCAGCATTTATTTGCTTCTACAAAACTAGTCTCATAGTAGTTTCATGTAGTCTACTAAACTTGACAGCATTTGTAAAAACACAACGGAAAACTGAACACAAGAAGAAATTATGATAATGTATTGTTATTATTAAATAGCAATGCATTATACAAAATCACTAAAGTGTTTATTTTGATTTCATAAAGAAAATGTAGCCTTGCTAGGGAACGAATTTTCTGAACTGGGCAATGAGACCAGAGATTTTGTTCTGTCACATATTTAAAAAACGTAAGGACTTTAAATAGTTAAATGATTTCGAAAAATACGACCCTAAAATGCAACTGGGACTTGGTTTTGTTGTGAAAATCATCAAACCACCGTTTCTCAAACTGACTGGATCAAATTTCTTGCTACATACAAAAAAACATCATCAGATAGGGTTACCATACGAGGATTACCAACGATCCGTATGCAGTGTGTCCCAGATTGAGCAGGCTACCATGGGTAACTTTCTTATTAGCAATGATAGAGATTTGGTTAACGTTTGGGAAAAACTGAAAATCGCTTTTTTCTTTAATGTCTAATAACTTCGTAATTATAAAAAATATGAAAACAAGTTTGATATAAAAGTCACTAGGTTTAATAAAATACAGTCAAAAGTTAGGTCGAAATAAAATTCAAGATAGCGGATTTCAAGATATTGATAGTAAATTTCTTATTTTAAATAGACGCCTTATTGGATTTTTACACGATTAAATGGCATTAAATGGCTTTCTCGTTTCAATCATGTGAAACAACCAATACTTAAATAAAAAGATATTTTAAAAAATCCATATTTTTATTTTAAATCAAACAGGCGAGGGGAAAATTACTTTTACTTACAAGACAAAAATATAACAAAAGAAAGTTATAAAAATAACTGCTCAGAGTCTGACCATTAACTCTGAAGCACAATTGACACCGTTCTGTAACACTTCTGGTTGCAATTTGTAGGGTATTGCGATTAATACTACGAAATGTGTGCACCTCTGTTTCACGTAATTTTTTGTTTTTATAGTTGAAATACTCATATTTTTTTTTTTACTGTGCCCACAAATAAACTATCGTTTGAAACATCATTTGAATAGTAACAGTTACAAATACAGTTAACCAGTGGCCACTCTGATCCTGGGATTTAACACCCCTTGACTTGTATTTCTAGAGCACAGTAAAAAATTTAACACACTGTATACAGGACTCCTACCGTGTTTCATTACCCAGTCCCGCATTGTTCCGTAATTGTTCTATTTTTGTCCCGTTTTCTGTCTAATCTTTGCGTGAAAGAATACCCTTATGGTCTAACAAAGAAACAGGTTGCCACTGGATTTTTCATCGTTTGCTGATGAAAAAACTATCCATAAACTACCTTATATTATGCGGTTAGGTCAGAATGCAACAAAATAGTTTGGTGGAAAAAGCGACGGAACTAGTTCTTTTTAATACCAACTAAAACGTTTTGCTTTCCTGGACTTAGTTCTTTTAATTCTCACCAATTCAATTTTAAAATAATTTTTCTTGCACCCAATTTTATAATTATATGAATGAAGAAAATGATATAACTAAGAAAGTAAAATAATAATAATAATAATTGTCTTTATTACCCTATTCTTCTTTTCCTTTTTTATTTTTAAATTAGCTTTAAAATATGATTGGACTAAAATGGATTGGCCTTGCATCTTTTCTATTATTTTACGTGTTAGACAGCTTACATTCTATTCATTTTTTATTAGAGCAAAACAAACCATTGTCTATCCATTTTTTTTTCTTATTTAGCACTTAAGCATCCCGCATTTATGCTTAGCAATTATGGCAACCATAGCTATAGAAAACAAAGTCTATAATAAAAATTTCCGAAACTCCAACAAGTGTACTCGATTTCGAGATAATTAGGACAGGTTGCCAGTCATTAATTTTGAAGTTTGTAACCAGTCTTGTTCAATTTATTTAATTTTTTTTTTTGCTCTTCGTATTATTTGTTTTCTGTAAATTTGCTTCATCTGTAAATTTTTAAAATCTCTGAAAACTTGTAATAGTAATAGTCGTCAAACGTCGATAAGAATGAGCCAGCCTGCCAGCCGATCGCGTACCAACAGAAGTTATAAAACCTGTAGCTCTCGTGAAATACAAACATAAACCAAAATTATGAATTTAAGTACCTGTGTTTTATAAACAGTACAGGTAATGCAGAATGTATTATTTGCGGTAAACTGTTGAGCGTAAAACGATATAATATTGCTCGTCACTACAACATTTTCCATAAAGAATATTATCTACATAAGTTTTGTATATCGTTGGTTGTTGAAATTGAAGCGACTGAGCGTCAAGCGGGAACCGGCACTCCATGTACGGTGGTGGAAGGAGAATATACCCCGACATATTCCCCTCGCATGATTAGGCCTGGTTTAACATAATGTTAAAATGTATGTACAATGCCTGCGAAAAAAATCTGGGACAACTCTCTACACGCATTTTTGAGTTATTTTTTTGGTTTGAATGCAGCTTTAAGCCATTCATCTTGCCATTTAGAGCTTGTTTCTATGGTAACGTAAAAACACATCGTTATATTTACAGTAGGACGTATTACATGTACCACATTTTTTTGGCTGGCATAGTACATAAGTACAAATACCAATAGTCATTTCTTCATCGGGGTTTTCTTTGTTCAAAGAGATCTTATTTTGATTTTAAAGAAAGTGCTAAAATTCAGTAATAATCACTTTAATGTAATTCAGTTTTCATTGGCATGACATGAGTAGAGGGGTATCGCTGTCAACGACAGTTACACATCCCGTCAGAATTCAAGTGCAGGGCCCTGAATTGCGTTGAGTGGGAAACAGTAACATATTCTTGAATTATTTGTGAAAGACTGTGGTAATTAATAGCTGGGATAAATGGAAGTTGGATTTATATGCATTTAAAAAAATATAGTAAACAACGAAAATACACACTTGACGCGATAAATAATTAATTAATTAATAATAAATTTCAGGTTTCAGGCGACTACGGAAAAGGAACTCATGTATTTACTTCGCTGTTAAGATCAAGTGCTTATGTATGTACAGGGTTAGTTTTATTAATAAGAACTCCCCTTTATTATTTTAATTATTAACGAACACAAGAAATTAAAAATATGACCTTACATGGATTTTTGTATAGAGTTTATTCTTGCTAACAGTTCATTAGAGTAAGCGAAAAGATATTTTTTTTAATGGAACAGCCTGTGTATTTTTACATATTTCGATTCTCTGAACTATTCTGAATACAAATATATACATATTGTGTAATAGATTCATTAGTTTTTGTGTTATCCGTCAAAAAATTGTGGAAATTTTAAGATAATACGAAATAAAAATAAATTAAAGTATTATTAAATATCGTTTCTGCTTGATTTCTTCTTGTGTTAATTTCTACGTCACATTTCGCACACATTTACTTCGCTCTTTTGCTGACCAGAACTGCAAAACGTGTAACCTGAATTAAAAAAAAAAATGGTCCGGTATACGTATCACGATCTCAATCCTTGTAGCATAATCTTCATTTTTATTCATACTACCCAATGTTACAAATGATAATTAATTAGTAAAGTGACTTTGTTAGGACTAATAGAAAATTGTCAAAATATGGCCAACTTACACTAGTCTAAGACATCTTACATTCACAAATTAAAGGAGGCAACAAGAAGGATGAATGGTTATAAATAAAGAATATATGAAATACAAAATTTTCTCGTTGTTCTTACATTTTATTAAAAAATAAAAAAGGCTTTAAACATTCCTTTGTTTCACAAACACATACAAGAAAATCGTTTAAAACGAATTTTTCAATTATGCCATTGGTTTCTGTTTACTGTAACTACAGGGAGTTCTTTTACTGTGTGCAAATAAAAAAACCTCAGTATAAGTACATGAAATGCTACTTACTGTGCGTATTTTCTGGTGGTTACCGTACCACAAGGTCACAACGCCTTCCTACACACCGACCCGCAATCAAACCCATTTCGTAATAATAATCACCGATATCGTTTATTAATTATTTTATTTAAAATTTTAATTCACTGAGCGAAGTAAAACGTTTTACGATATCAACTATCGACGAATAAGTTTAAAACTTATGCACCAATTAGGCAAGCGCGTTAAAAATGTTCTTCCTTCACCCTTTTACGTAAATAAACTTCTACTGTAATCTCGCTGCTAACTATGAAAGTATTATTACTTACGGCCCGCGGAAAAAAATTAAATTTTTATAAGTCTGTTAAAAATAATATGGAATGAGAAATTACAATTTGTTTATACCTCGCTTTTCATTTGTTCAGCAATTACGAACCGCAGCTTCTTGAATTGCATTAGATTCCAATTTAAAATACTTAAACTTGTAATTACTTACTTAAACTTGTAATTACTTGCAGTGAAGTTAATTTAAATTGTAAACGTTTTGACTGTCAGCTGTGATCGGAGCGGCTGAGTTACGTCGTTCGTGCTCAAGAGCAAGTAACGCACTGACCCTGGCCTACTTCGGCTATGGGTCTTAATTGAAGCGGCGGCCGCGTTCCACTTTTAGCTATGCCAGCAGTTCTCAAACGGTTTAGTGAAAATCTGCTACCGCATTTTTCTCGAAAACTATTAAATTTGTATTAAGAACATATGAGTTCAATCCTTACCTTGTATGGTGATATATTTCAGGTTTAAATATTTGCACGCAGTAAAAGAACACCCTGTATAACATTAAATTCTAGGGAGACAGTTAAAAAGTGTGTAGGTCACAGGCAAATGGTTATTTTAGACAAAAAACATTTTCCTAAGTTTTTAACACTTGTGTTATATTTAAACACCATTTTCCTAGGCAAATATTGAAAATCTCTATTGGAAAGTTGCATTTTTATTTATAATCTTCAAGCTTCGTGTGACACGTGCCGATTTTAAATGTTAATTAGTATGAGATCATAAAAACCTATTGAAAATGGAAACTTGAAGATATTTATTTGAGTTCAGGATGAGTCCCGGTGCTTATTTACACGTCAACAGAAAGCGAAAACTTTCAATTTTATAATTATTAGTAGTCGCAGAATCATGCAATATTTTTGCATATTTGCAAAAACAAAAGAATACAGAATTATTTACATAAACTATTCATGAATCCTTTTCAAAAATGAGACGTGATATTATAAAACCTACTTCAAAACAGCTTTAAAAGACGTGCAATTTTAAAGTCGATTTCTCCCTCAGTAAAGTCAATGTATTTCAAATATAGCTACGTTCATTCGGTTGTAATAACGTTATACAAATAATTGACTTTAGAAACGACCTCTCTCACTTTAACTTTAGGCAGTGTAAACGTACAATATAAATGAGTATATATGGTAACAATCACTGACACTAAAACTCGATTTACCTATTTGCCTAAAAGTATTCATTGAAAATTGAAATAAAATATCGGAGAGTTACTTATGAAAACAACAAGAAATTGACGTCTCTAGTCAACCATAAAATGGATGGCCGAATAACTTGATAATAAATAAGTAAAACATTGTTGGCAGTAAGTGAAAAAAAGTTCATAAATTCCAATATTTGCTATCGAATTTTAGGGAAAATTGAGCAAGGTTTCTTCCTGAAATACCCAAGTACTAAACTTTTAGAAAGTAAACGGGTGGCAAATAAAGAGTCATCGCATATTTTATTTACACAATGACAGGTTTTAGGCAAGAGTTGAAAGCTATTTGCGCGCTTACAAAACTTTTCATTTAAAGAAATATATCTTTTACGTTACATTTACTGAAAACTGATATGATTTAATTAATATCTTTAAGAAACATATAAAAAATCTATTCAATACTAATTTAAAATATCAAGAAGATTTATGTGCACTTTTAGCTGATGATATAAGACGTTTCATACCTTCAGCTGTAAATCAATAATATATTCTTTTCCAAGTTAACAAACAAGCTTAGAAATGGTTATAATATAATACAAATACAAGGTAAAATGAATAAAATACATATCAAGTACAAATAGGGTGGAATAAAAGTATCAAATAATAGCTGTAACTTTCTTATTTGGAAAGTTATGAAAAAATGTTTAATACGAATGTTCTTTGATGTATTCCCACACATGCTTTCACGTACATAGTTTCTCCGTGTTCTCTTTCGTTTTTTTATTATGGTAACCAACTTTGTTTGTTTAAATTATAAATAATATAATTATTATTAATAAATAACTTTTACTGATTTTCAAAAAAAAACGTATTATCCTCGATTCAGAAATATAATTTTCTTAAAGAAAAGAAAAATTAAGAAAATAAAATCAGCGAGGAAAAAATATTTAATTCGACCCAATCGTCAGCTTTAACCAAAAGTGCTATAAAAATATCACAATTAAAAAATTATACCTAGATCTTTTTGTCATGCATAACTTGAATTGTCAAATTTCCACAGCATGCTTGACCAAAAATGACAATTGTGTTTTATTACTGAATTAATTTCTACTCCTTTATTTTATTTTGTTTTTATTTTTGTCCATAACGACAAAATAGAATAGAAAAAAAATATGCTTGTTTCAAATTTCGTTAAAAATAATTATAGGTAGTATTTAAAAAAACAAAGTTTGTTGCCACAGTAACAGAACAAGAGAAAATAAAAACAAACTGAAAAGGTCACAATATGTGCGACAATAAATCAAGCAACCTTTATTTTAAACATTTTTTCATAACTTTTCAAATAAAACAGTTACAGCCATTATTTGATAATTTTGTTCCACATTGTATAAAAATTATTCATTTTAAAAGTTCTTATTAAAAGTGAATAACATTGAAGTTAATAACATCGGCTTTTTCATTCATTTCATTTCATACAAAAGTGCATCTAATGCTAATAGAATGACAAATAATGTAATGTTTTAATTTTTCACAAGAAAATATTAATATATGTATTTTAGTATTTATAAACAAATTGCAAAAACTGAAAATGTCATTAGATGTTAAGTTAAAATTCCTTTAAAATGATATGCCTGTCAAGCCAGCTTGTTTCTTCCAATTTTAAAGTTCACAGTTCGCACCTTGCGAACGTTATAATTAAGGAGGTTATGATGCTATTCAGAAAACAAATTCAAGAAACTTTAACTCTTTAATACTGTAAAATTTAAAATTAAAGGATCGTCCAGAATGGCATTTTCACTTGATTGCTTCAAATTTTCAGGTTTAAAGTGTTAAATAGTTAAAGCTTCTTAAATTTGCTTCCTGAATAACACCATTTAACTCCTCTTAATTTTTTTTTAACTTTTTTAAATCGTTAAATTCAAATATTTCTAAAGAGCACCATTTTAATTTTATATCAGGCGAGTGTTCAAGAATTTAAAACCACTGACTTATGCAGCTATATTTGAATGAGGTAATCCTGACAATCTTGTATGATACAGCAATGCTTAAAAGAAGTACGACGAAAGGTAATAAAATCGTACGAACCTGATCCTTATTTAAACTAACCATACCGCCAGATCGCTTGTCTGGAGTCGCATTTCTTCTTAACCACTGCTGTACACACTATTATTTCAGAAACTCGAATTTGGTTTTACTGCAGGAATGAAACTGAGGCACGGTGGCTCGCAGGTGATTTTCTAATATGTAATAACGTCTCCCTTGATACCATCTCACTGCACCAAATAAATGCACTTCGTATGCATATACTTTCTTGCACAATTATTAAAATAATTAAGGAAAACTAAGTTGGAAAGCTTTTCACTATCCGGCCATTAACAATTAATCTTAATGAAGGGATGTATACCAAAAATGCGTTTTTCTACCTAAAAACATACAGGTGGTAACTGAACATGTTCCGTGTGCACATTAAAATTTCGTTATTTTTTCATATTACGTATTTTTATTCTCTGTCATTTACTTTACACGAAAACGTCAACCAATTTAATATTTCAATATTTCACCAAACCAATGAACATACAAATTATGGGTAGTAAATTAGCTTGTATTCATATTATATCAAGCACTTACAAAGCACTCAAATATAGGTTCCTTTGAAATCAACAAAAGTGATTATAGCTACTATTAAATTATAAATTGGTCTTGATCTCTTAGTTCGAACCATATAACAAATGTAATGATTAATAAAATGTTCTAAGAAAATACATACTTTTATACCTTCTAAGACCTACTAGGACAGAAGGGCATTAGGATCACGTGTTACTGTCCTGGACATTTGTAAAATCGCTTAATTATTGATGTTTCAATTGACGACTTCTTGAAGATTGAAGAGAAAGATTTATTTATAGTTAAATCATTTCCTTAATTATTCTCTTAATTATTCTCAAAATTTTAAATTATAATTTAGCAGACAATTTATAGAATAGTCATTTCATCCTCTGCATGCTGACAAACTTGTCAAAATAAAATGCAATTAGGAACAATCTTTAATAAAGTACAGCGAGACATTGACATCAGTTAAAATATATGTAGGTACAAAGTGATCAAGAATGACTATATGAGTTGACAATACCGTGCAAAGTATTTTTGCTATTCGGCTATTGCAACACTGTAACTGAATCGTTGGTTTACTTGACAGATATTGACGTAATATCAACAGAGAAAAGATTATAGATTATATGAAAAAGAAACTGATGAAGCAAAGAAGTTAAATTTGATATACTGAACAATAAAAAGTTAATGTTCATTTGCACATTTTGCTGTAATCATAAATTAGTTCTTCTTTCCAGGCTCTCAAACATCGTCTACGGATATTAGAAACAACGTTTCTCACTTCTGGCACGAGATGACTGTCAATATCAAGCCGTCAAAAACCAGAAATTATTCCAGTTATGCCATTTAAAAATAAAATTCAGAATTGCAAGATCTAACATTTATTCGTGATAACTTTATACTTAATGGATTACATTTACAATTCTATTAAAAGTTCATATTTTTTATTTTTGTAAGAATATTCACTATTTTATTTTACGACTTAAAATTTTAACAGATTTTATGATTCCAAGGAATGTTTATTTGTCCATTTTTGCTTTTATTTTAGGAAATACATTTTAAAAGAGAGATGGAACAAAATTCTCGGCCGTTTTTGGCCGTTGGTTAATCTAACCTTGAGTGTATGTCGATGACCGGCCCGTGTTCTTCCAACTGAAACTGACCGACCTCGCCACTAGTTATACGCGGTTCCTATAAAATCCTAACAAATTCGCGAGTGTCACCTTTTTAGTAAAAAAATATTCCATGCTTTTTTTCTACAGACAACTACTGAAGAAAAGAATTAAATTTCACAGCTCTTTCTGCAAATCCCCTTTTAATCTTTTGTCGACTTCATTAATTTCCTGTGTAAAGAAACTTGTATAGATACGGGGTGTACCTAAATGAAATGTGGATACAAAGTACAAGCCGTCAAAAAGGTATATGATTTGCGTACAAGGGGAAGTTCTGGTCTAGTCTAGTAAATATTATTATTATGAAAAGCATACCTGGATTGTTAAAGCTTCTTAAACTTATCTGACTCAAACATTAATTAATTAATGCTGCTTTAGTAACACTGCGTTAACATTTCATCGCCATTCAACCTAGTAAAAGGCAGATGTCGATTGATATATTCCGAAAAGAATTTTATTTTTTTAAAAATTTGCACCACTGAAAATATGTAAAATCTTGGGCAACATTCAAAAATAATTCTAAGAGAACGTTCTGAAACCCGCTGTTATAGTAGGTCAACATCAAATAGAAATGAGTTTTGCAGTCTAAAAATAAAAACGTTTGTATGACTGACTTCGACCAGCTCGATTAATATTTGCTCATTAATAATTTCAATTTTTAATAAATTAATATCTACGTAAATTAGGTTTTTGAAATCTCATTTCATAATATCCAGAGTTTTTGTTCAGAGTGACCTCCGTTCTTTGCAATTATCAGCCATTTCGTACTATTTAATAATTTACTGTTACTTTGTTTACGTTGTTATGTCGTATTATGTTGAATACTACATGTTGTCAAGACGGTAAGTATTAAGCAACATTATTCAATTGGGAGCTGAAACATAATTTCATTTGGTTCACCGCCTACTTTTTCGAATAAAGTTCTAATCAACGTAGGTACGCATTATATTATTAATTATCGATTTATGTTTTTAATTATTTAGATAATTTTGGCATTTAATATATCATTATAAAGAGATTTTACAGTTTTAGAAAACGTAATAAAGTTAGATACATTTTATTTAAATATTTGAATATATTTACTACATCTAACACATTTGATGCTCAATTGTTTTTTAGATTAAGGCAGATAATAAAATTCAATGTAGAACAACTTTCTTTCTATAACATTTTGTCGTTCCTCTAACAGTACCCGACATATCTATCGTGACAGCCAAAATCAAACAGACTGTATAAAAGCAAGTTACCGATAAAAAAAAATTCTAATTCTTAATTGTTAATTTAAGCCGATCGCACTACGAGTATTTTACGTACTGTAAAACAATATTTTTCTTTCCGTAACGCACAAAACGAAAAGAGGAATTGGATCAATGTTATTTCGAGGCTAGAACCAAATCGAGTTAAAATTCTCGTCATTAAAACTTTTTGAGGGTGCTTTTAATATCATAATTCAAATCTCGCAACTTACTGCTTGAAATATGAGTAGAATAAATTCGTTTCGCAGTAGAAGTGAGACCCGATTATTCGTTCATTTGCAAGTATAATATGTTTATTTCAAAATTTTCTAAAGAAATAATTGAACCGTAACTTTGTTCAAAATAATTTATTACTACTAATATTTTTTACAAACTTGACTAGTACTATAGTAAAGTTTGAGAATTTATTGTCATCTTTTATGAAATATCAACACGAATAACAATTAAATTATTTATTCGTAGGTACTACGAGTACATTCACGCGACTTATTTGTACTAGTGCAGAAATAGTATATTACGCAATAATAATGATAAGGTAATTGGCTTATTTAAGTAGGAGCGAGCGAGAAACTTAAAAAGCCGTACGAGTTTAGTAAAACTTGAAATTGCGTACACCATTTTTCCGTGCTTTATGCGAAAATTAATTAATTATAATTAATAGGTTTTAGCCCGCTTGATGATTGAAAATTAAAAAAAAAACTATTATAAAGTCTATAAAATTTAAGATTGCGTGTGTGTTAATAAAAGACATCAGTAAATGGATTATTTTCTCTGGAACAATATATCAATGAAAGAAAATAATCAGAAACACACTCTTAGGTGGATACTGGCAGAAATAAAAAGTCTGAAGTATGTGTTGATTGATCATTTAACAAATCCATGAAAATGACAAAAAAAAAATAATTTTCCTTGCCAGTTGGGTGTTTTCTTCCCCGTTTATCATTTGTAGGTGTTTATGTTCTCGTTTTCGAATATTTTCAATTGAAATTTGGTAAAAATAATTATCATCAGAACAATCTGAGGTGAGTCTGAGACTTATTGTTTCTTTTAACTGTTTGTCAAACGTCAATATATGCATGAAATATTAGCTGCGTTTCTTTTGCCACATCACATAAACGTCATTTCCGTTGACAGGAACAAGTAACGTTGAAATGAGATTTCTACCTTCCACCTTGCCACTCCGACACTCCCATTAGTTGCTAAGTCGAAATATGCATTCAAACTTACTTGCTCGTGCTAACGGAAGTAACGTTTATCTGATATGAGGTGAGATTTATGGCAAAACGAAAGCACGAAAGTATTTCATTTGACTAGCGCTATCTTTAGACTGATTCACAATTACCCTTTTTCCCACGCATCCAATCTTAAATACTGTGGACTTTATATATCTTTATAGATCTATGTTTTACATGTTCTAGATTATATAGATACGCCTAAGTGTTCAATACAAATATTAAAGCAGTATTGTTGCTTGCTGTCATTCTCTGCTATGAGTAAAAATTGTAAATAATTAGGTGTCAAAAAATCTGAAAAACACCAATATCTAACAAAGCTGTAATATGCATATTATGCACTAATTCAAATTGTGTGCACATATTGCTGTGTATTTTCCGGCTGGTAGTTCTCCTTGTTGTTGTTATTGCTCGAGTGTTTGGGTTCTGAAGGAATGGAAACCCTTCAACTCTTATCATCAGATGACCAAAAGACTTATTGACTTTATACACGTGACAAATGATGCTCTGGGTTTGCACCTGTTACACTAATTAAACACTTGCCCGCATTGAACCCAGAATTCAGTTTTTAAATGGTTTGGTTTACTAATTTGTTAAAGTGCTAAAGGCATAATTCTCAATTTATTCCGTTTTCATAATCAGACTTTAGGGAAGCTTTAATTTAAAGTCACTTTAAAAATAGGGAAACAAATGTATTTTTTTAGGTTAAAGTAACTTTAAATTTAAAGTCCTATTATGAAATCGGCCCTTAAAATAATAAAAATGGGTGACGACTTGTGCCAAGCCACAGCTTATTACCATTTTTTTTGTTTAATTTTATTTTAATCAAACTGTATTGTGATGTCTTGACTCCAAGTCTGGTTATTGTTCGCCACTCAGTACAATTCATTTTCAACTTAATATGTACTTTTTATACAATAAAATTCAGTTCTAACATTTTTAATAAATACCTTAAAGTTTTAGAAGATATTTCCTTTTCGGAATCTACTGAAAATCTGCTGAAATTTGTCGCGTCTTCGCATTTTAGAGAGTCCTTGCACCACCACTCCACTTCTCCACTATCGCCGTTCTACTTATGCCGCGCGCTGCTTAACGCTAGGGATATTTTCTGAACTGTAAATTAGAGTGCCTATGCTGTATAAACAAATATAAGTTTCGGTTGGTATTGTATTGTCATATTTTCCAGTTTCATGTTAGGTTTGTTTTAGTTCTCATACCAATAGTCCTAGAACCGTCAAGAGCATGCGCACAACAAGAACATCCAAGCATTTTTTGTTGTGCTCAGACTCCTGACAGTTCCAGAGCGGTTCTAGGACTGTCCTTTCAAGAACCAAAACAAGTCTGTTTTTTTACAAAAATTTGTAAAATTTTCGACAAATGAACACGTATGTATGTACAAATTTTGATTAGTTTACAATTCAAACTATTTACCATAAAATTTTTCTAATGTTTAAAGATGTTCATTCAATCAAAACAGTGTTCAAAGAATTTCTAACCTAACTCAATTTTGTTTCAAACTTAACCCAGTTTGGCCTTAATTTTGAAATTAACTGTTACGCTTTTTTGTTATAAATAAACGAAAGTATAATTTGTAAATCTAAACAAAAGCTTAAAAATATTTCAACTAAAAATGTTTTTTCTGCCGTAGGTGTTTTGTCAGGTCAAATGTCGAGCCGTTAAGGGGTGCATGGGCTTTTTGTGAAACCAATCAAGATATCTTGTGAACTCTAACCACCTAGAGGGTGGTTTCTAAGTATCATTCTATACGAGCGCTTAAACGGCAGCGTCTGTGACGCCAATATCGGCGTGCGTTTCATGTAAATCTATATTATGCAGGATTCATAATGGACATAAACATAAGAATTAGTAAACATAGTGAATTGTAAATGTAAATTTTCGCTATGTTGGTCAATCCATACGTCAATAGTAGTCTTGTAGTGCTTAATAAGGAGGCTCGGCCCTTGTTTTGTTTGTAAAAACTGCATTGACAAATACATGGAAAATTTACGTTTAAAATTCACTATGTTTACATAAATCTTTCGTGTACATCCGTTGTGAATCCGTACTTTAAAAACGTCGCGTTTTAGAAGCAGACGAAATGCCTAGAAAACATTACTCAAGATAAACGAGCGTTGAAAACAAGATGCAACGATTTTGTAACACAGTAAAAAGAGCCGACCGCCAGCGCAGCGCCGGGAAATCGCCTCGTTTAGATTGAAGAGCGCTGCCAACGTGGCGTTGCTAACGCATACGGATCATGGATATAGTATATAGTAAAAGATACGCCTTGCCCTATAAGTCCACGGAAAACATATCACCGACACCGGTACATCTCTCTATTTCACTCGATACAATGTCAATGTGTTTAACCTCTCTTTCTTGCTTATTATTCATATGTGAATATGAAGTTTGAAATATCAAGATGGAGGTATAACCTCCAGCACCAAATCCCGGTGCAATTTTTCAAATGGCAAATTTCCAGTAGGGCAAAACGAACTTTTTCAGCACATGGTTGGCACTCGGCATCGTAATTAATAATATTATTTATTACACCCATCAGAGTGTCGCATTGAAATTTGTTTTCTGATATTTTTAGGGCCAGTAATGTATATAAAAAAAGAGCAGGTACCTAAACTTGTATTTTAGCAATCAATTAGCAATCTCTGTTTTGCCCATGTTCAATTATTGAATATTTAGAGTGTGAATATTAGCAAATCCTATAGTCCGGGAGTTGTTTCTTGACAAAGTTAATCGTTACCGTTCCCGGGTAGTTCTAGAGGAGTCTTAACAACTGAAACGTTTCTCCGAATCTAGATTCGAATCTGTCCACGATAGCTACTTTCCATTTCAAGTTGTGACGCCCCAGGTCTTAAATCCTGAAGCCGCTCAAAGTTAGTTGTTCAATGGAAAACTGTTTTGTGAAACGGAATACAGAGCTTGAAGTCCCTGAAGAGTTTGGAGCAGCTCCTTTGTGTAAAAGGAAAAAATCTGATGCATATCGTTCCTTCGGATTCTGACCTGTGAACCCGGTTATCAAGAGTGAGCGAACGGTTAGTCCCTGGGTTCGCAGACGGAATAGTTAAGAACATCTGCACTCTAAAGTTAATCTACTCTCAATGATTAACACGTTCTATAGTAAAAAGGTCGTGAAGGGATAATGCATATAAATTCATTAAAAATATTGCTACACATAAATTCGCTGAAGCCTAGAAAGAAAATGGCTTTTCAGATTCAATACAAACACCCTGTTTAAGTTTGCCAGACGTCCTTTGTTTTAAAGGACGCCCCCCATTTTTAGACTCAAAAATAAATCTTGTCCCATATTTTAATATCAAGACTAGAGGACAATAATAGCTATTTTTATTCTTGTTCATAATTAAATAACTAAGTACTTACTACTGGCTTCAATTAACGACTACGATACGTTGCATATTAAAATCGCTCTCTTTGCATTGCATACAAAATAAATTAAAAAGCAACATTTAGGTACGTACGGAACCCTCAGTACTCGAGTCTGATTTGCACTTAACCAGGTTTTTATTAATGTCGTTACCGATACCATAAAAGAGAATTTTATTGAAAACAACGATGTCTCTTATTTTCATCCTTGGTTCTTAATTTTATTTTATCAAATCCCCTAAAATACAAAACTGGGAACTGGAAACCCTAACCTCACTTTATGTAAACGTCCAAGCATTAAACGCTAAAATTTCCTAATTTCTCGCACACACACATGTTAGGGATTGCTAAAACACAAGATTACTCGTTTTTATAAAATTTATTGAATTATTTGACCTTATAAATATATACATGTGAAACTGCAGATGTTTAAGCAATTTTATTATTTACGCTACTTAAATATTACTAATCACTCTGGTCGTGTGCAATAAATATGTATAAGATACAACATGCTGTTTTTGCAAGCGAGAAAGAGGGGAAATGCATCGAAATCATATCGAGTGAAATAGAGAGATGTACGGTATTCTTTGATATGTTTTCCCAATAAGCGACGTACGTTTACATGGAGAAGGCGTATCTTTACTTATATATCTATGATACGGATGCATTGACAACGCTCGATGCTTCCCTAACGCCGATACGCCAAGCGCTGAAAACGCCCGTATAGATGAAACCATCAGTTTACATGAAGCTTGATCAGTTGTTGTTAACGCGGCGTTGTAACTGCCGCGTTTTTAGCGCTCGTATGGAATAGGCCTTAGCGTCTCTTCCACCCGTGCGCACCTTAATTGCTACAATTTGACATTTCTGTGAGCGTTGTAGTACAAGGTCTTAAGGGTGAAGTTTGCTTGCAAGAGGTGCAGTTCAGTTGCGCACGACTGTACATGCACTTGAATCTCGGCCTTCCTTTAACATACAAAGTTAAATTATGATATATACCGAAGTCTCACTTATTATCTCACATCAAAGAGGTACGTCAACTTTGATGAACGACACCATACTGCAGACCCTCGTCATATTTTCTACAAAAATTATTATAGATGGGACACAATTTTCAAGAACAAATTGCCGTAGTATAAACACTCGTGCAAGTTCGTAGCTAGTGCACAGAAACCTACAAAAAGGTTTTTCAGCATTTATTAAGCGAGGCGCAAACCAGAGCGGAAACTCGGGCTCTTCCGCACTTTTCATTTTTCTAAGTATGTAAGGTAAAGATCTGGCATTAATTTTTTAAACAACACTTTATTTTTCTATGTAAAAATATGAACCAAATTTGAAAGACAATATCTGACGTTAATTTTTTACAAACATTTTTTCGAGCGAAATTTTCTTCGGCATTAATATGCATATTCCACGAAAAACATGTAAAATATTTTTGGTAACGTTAATTGCTTACGAAGTTCAAGTGTTGTCTTGATGATGACTCACCAATTAAATTGAGAAAAGTAGGACGACGCGACCTTCATCGCCGAAAAGAAAAAGTGCGTCTTGACCGATATTTCGCAGATGAGTTAATTAACAATCACTGCTACCGAGTTAGTGTAGTGAGGTTGTAGTTCAAATAGATTACGCATGTTGAATTAGACCATACCCGTATTCATCTATTTGTAGTAAATTGGGTGAGTCAGGCGCGTAAAATATTGGCACGTTGCACGCATAAATTAATTAAACTTCGACGTATAAATTAAATGCTGCACCAGGTTATTACCAAATTTTAAGTGACTAATCTTTTTTTCTCTGAAAATCGTTAGAGCAGTATAATGCTAAAAGAATGAGAAGCGTGTTTCTTGTCCAGTACAGATTGATGTGGAACTGGTATGAATCAAGTTAATATACAGGGTGTGCTTTTACTGTGTGCAAATACATATTTAAACCTGAAATATATTACCATAAATGGCAATGATTGAACTCATATTTTCTTAACACAAATTTAATAGTTTTCGAGAAAAATGCAGTGGCAGATTTTCACTAAACCGTTTAAGAACTGCTGGCATAACTAGAAGTGGAACGCGAGCGCCTCTTCAATTACGACCCGCAGCCGAAGTAGGTCAGGGTCAGTGCCTCACTAGATGTTGAGCAGGAACGACGTAAAGCAGCGCCGCTCCGATCAGCTGGTCAGTCGAAACGTTTACAATTTAAATTAACTTCATTGCAAGTAATTACAAGTTTAAGTATTTTATATTAAAATCTAGTGCATTTTCAGAAGCTGTGGTTCGTAATTGCCGAACAAATTAAACGCGAGATTAAAATAAATTGTAATTTCTCATTCCATATTATTTTTAAAAGACATAAAAATTTTACATTTACTTTGTTTCCAATGACCGTAAGTAGTAATACTTTCATAGCTAGCAGCAAAATTGCAGCAAAAGTTTATTTACGTAAAAAGGTGAAAGAAGAACATTTTTAACACACTTGCCTAATTGGTGCATAAATTTTCATCGATAGTTGATATCGTAAAACAAATAAATGTAATATTACTTCGCTTAGTCAGAATAATTAATAAACGATATCAGTGATTATTATTACGAAACTCTGCGTTGAACATCGAGTGCGGTATCGGTGGGCGTGTTCATACCGAGAGGAAGGCGAAGTTGACATTCCTATCTTTCTCGCACATTTCAGCGATTCCAAACAAGTGGTCCATCCGAAATTTTTTGGCTATGATACGGTAGCCACCAAAAAATACCCGCAGAAGGTAGCATTTCGTGTACTTACACTGAGGTTTTTTTATTTGCATACAGTAATGTATGCAAATAAATATATATATATATATGTATACTTTATGAAGAACATTTATCTCGGAAGCTCAATGCTAGAGTCAATATTTCTGACTGGCTTTATTCCGACAAAAATGGGTAATTCAGAAATAAAAGAACATATTTTACATGGTTTCGTTAAATGTAAAAATAGAATCTGCTATTTTTGAGTGTCTGCATTATATAACTTCTTGTCTGGATAAAGGTGAGTCGCCTATCAGTATCTATTTTGAGCTATCGAAAGCCTTTGACACTTTGGAGCATGAACTATTATTGTCTAAACTTTATAAAATTGGTGTTAAAGGAACTGCACTGTACCTGTTCCGATCTTATCTCACTGGAAGGTATCAGCAAGTATGTATTAAACATATGAATCGTGGTGTAGTTGAGGAGATTCTATCCGACTCTAGAAGTATCAGCAAAGGTGCGCCCCAGGGTCCAATTCTTGGTCCGTTATTATTTATAATATATGTTAACAATCTGAATCAACAATTTCCATATCCTTCATTACATCAGTACGCTGACGACACCTCTTGTATAGTGACAGGTACCTCTCAGGCTTTGTGTTCTGAACTAGCTTCAGTCTCAATTTCTCAGACGGATAGTTGATCTTTAATCATCTTCGATTAAATTCAACCAAAATTGTGGCGGTATTTATCTAGCATTGTAAGTACTGAATTGTCTGGAATTTTAAATGATGTTCCAGCGAACACACACATTTGTCCAGAAAATATCCAGCAATAGACAGACAATCTTAAGATACTTCTCTGAGACATAAATAGGAGGCAAACGTAGAAAAGGTGCAACTTTCTGTAACTTTATTAAAGAGTAAACGTTTTATCTATAATTTATTTATCGGTTTTTTTTTCAAAATATGAAACTAATCATAAGTGCGAAACGCGAAATCAGATAAACGCGTACTTGAGACCACCTAAGACACATTTAACTAAACTGCAAAAAAAATGTTTTAGATCAGTGCATCAAGGTTTACAACCACCTGAACTAAAAAAAAATTATGGCAAAAATATTTTATAATAAAAAAAATACGGTTCTGATTTTATAACTTTATAATTTTTTTGAAGAACTTTAGTTTTGTAAATAGTTAAATAAGAACTCATGAAAAAATAAACTACACACAACGCGTATTTACAAGCTATTTGTGCACATATTGTTTTATGTAGGAATGTTGTGACCTATATTTTTTTGGTGACGTGTTCTACGTTTTACAAATTATGGAATAAACTATACTATTATTATTATCATCATTAACGAAGCAAAAATTTTGACTTTGATTCAGATCTGCTTGGCGCTAAATGGTGTTCTGACAAATTTGATGATGAACATCTGCAGAATTAATGCAAGAAGAAAAAAATCTGTGTGGGCAAAATGGTTTTTATTGAATTTGGGAGAAAATCTTAGTAAGATAAAAAGTTTTGCATTTCAAATCAGGGATATACCAAATTCCAACATTCTAGAATGCCTATTTAAATAAATAGTGCTCCACAAACATTAGAAGCTGATAGCGTTAACACCTTGAGTAGGAAACATCTTATCTTGTTTAACGTTTTCTCTAAAGGAAGACCATTTTGCGTACATAGATTTTTTACTTCCTGTGTTGACTCTGCCACTTTGAAGACATTTGACGTCAAATGTGGCATAAATTAAGTTCGTGCTAAGCAGACCTGAAATACAATGGACGAAGTCTGAATGAATTTTTTATGTACTGCATTTCTCTCTTGTATATTTGCAAATACTCGAGAGACAATTCAGAGTTTAACAAATCATCATTTCTTTGCTTTTGCTGTTCTTAGCTTTTAAAATAACAAGAGTTCTCCTATTGAATTTGTTAAAAGGGGAAACTAGAAGTACCACAGCTTGTTGAAAGTTAGCATGTTGAATGTTTTCCTCAGCGACGCCTGCTGCTGTTCGCACGTGTAAATTCATTAATGTAAATTACGCGTGGGTGCAAACTGTGAAATTAGCGAATATACGTGGGAAATGTTTACGACGTAAATTAAAATTTATCGTCATGGGGGTATTTCCAACTAATTATTGCTTTTTTAGCGGAGGAAAAAATACGGAAAAAGTTGTGTCGGGAGAATCGTCTGTTGTTGTTGCCAATCTTACTAAATGAACGTATACAAAATAAAACATAAATTTCAAAATTAAAAAACAAATTCTTTTCGTATTATACATCAATTCCTCTCTACGTAGAAGTCACTTTAGATATTTTAATAAAGAGCGATGAACGCAAATTATTTTTCTCCATTATCTCAAAAAAAAAAAAAAATTAAAGGAAAGATACGTTTCTTTTATAGTCTTTTCCAAGAGACAAACTTTTTGGTAAAACCCTGAATATCTCGACTTATATCAAATAAGTTTAGTAATTTTCTTAAGTTAGCTGCTTTAAATGTACAGTCGCTGGGCACAGGACTTCAAGAATTTGTTGATACTATTTTAACTAACTCCTTTGACGTAATAGCGGTGACAGAGAACTGGCTGCATGATGGTGTTGAATCGGATGTGTATAAAATTATTGATTATAAATTATTACGACAGAGTTGATCGCGGAGGGGGTGCCGGATTTTATGTTAGAAATCAACTTCAGTGTAAATCAATTACTACTAAAATTAGTCCTTTTATTGAGCAGTTATGGATAAGTGTTAAAATTTCTGGCAAAACTATTGCATTTGGAGTAGTTTATAGACCACCTAATATTATTATTAACTCCTTTTTACCAGATTTTTAAACATCTCTTACGCTAATTTTACCAATGGTGGATGAGGTAGTATGTCTAGGCGATGTAAATATCAATTTTTATAACTTAAATAACATTAGTGTTAAAGCTTCTTATCAATGATTGAATCTTACTCTCTTACCCAAATCGTAGAGGAACCTACATACAGTAGCACTTTGATTGATATTATTGTCAGTAATCCTGATCTCGTGATCAGTTCAGGTGTAATGGATGTACATTTTTCTGACCACAGACTAGTTCATTGTACACTAAATTTTTCTAAACCTGTTTCACCCGCTCGATTATTTACATATCGTGACTTCCGAAACTTAGATTCTCAAAAATTTTATGATGGTTTAAGATCCATACCTTGGAATAATATATACGACTGCGTAGATTTAGTTAGTTTTTTAGAAGACAATATTTTAACCCTATTTCATACTTTTGCTCCTGTAAAAACCGTAAGATTAACGAAAGCACCTGCACCGTGGTTAACTGATATTATTCGAAATATGATAAAGCTTCGTAACAATATACTCAATAAATTTAAACGTTCGAAATGTGTGGCAGATTGGCATTACTACAAACGTCTTCGTAATATTATTAACATTGCCGTAAAGCCTGAAAAAAAGGCATATCTGAATCTCATCTAAAAAAAAATGACCAGAAATTAACTTGGCAAGCACTCAAATGCTTAAATGTTGTTAATTCTAATTCTCAAGAACCTTTCCCTGATGCTTTCAGTGATCCTCATGAAATTAATCAGTATTTTCATGAAATTAATCAGTATTTCTTACATTCTGTAAGGGCAATGAATAATAACATTCATATGGATACTTTATATTTTTATTCCAATAACCGCCACAATGATAATCACGAATTGTTTGCATTTCATACAGTTACTGAAAGTTCAGTGGAGAAAGTAATTTATAGCATTAAGTCTAATGCTCGCGGGTGCGATGGAATTTCCACTGAAATGGTAAAGTTATGCTTACCTTTTCAAAGTAAATACATCACCCACATTATAAATGAATGCTTGATCCGCGGCGATTTCTTAAAGACTGGAAGCGTGCTATGGTAGTACCGATTGCTAAAGTAAAGCAAGTTAATTCTTTTGGCGATCTGCGACCTATATCATTGTAGCCAGTCTTGTCCAAAATTCTTGAAAAGCTTGTTGTGAATCAGATCAGGATATACCTAAATCTATATAAATTACTTCCACCTACGCAATCAGGGTTTAGACTGGGGTATAGCACGAATACAGCTTTGTTAAAGGTTACGGAGGATATTTTCAAAGCTTGCGATAATGGCGATTTAACTGTACTCGTCTTGATTGATTTTTCCAAAGCCTTTGATACTATCAATCACAAACTAATGTGTGCTAAACTTCATTATTTTGGCTTCAGTGATAATGTAATCAAATTTATTTCCTCTTATTTAAATAACAGGACGCAAGCAGTTATGGTAAATGGTTCTCTTTCTTCTTTTCACAGTATTCAATCAGGAGCTCCTCAGGGGTCAATATTTGGACCTCTTCTATACTCTTTATATACTGCAGATTTCTACACTAAAATAAAATTTTATAATATGCATTATTGTGCTGATGATACGCAGTTGTATTATAGTTTCAAGGTTTCTGATTTGCAAATAGCTTCCAATCTAATTAATAAGGATATATCAGAATTAAGTTTGATATCTGCCTCTGATTCATTGTGTATTAACCCTCGAAAATCATCGGTCATTGTATTCGGCAGCGTTAAAGATCGGCAAAGAGAAATGAGTATATTTGTTAATAATATCTAAATTCCGTTTGTGTAACAGTAAAAAAATTAGGTGTACTTTTCGATAGTGACTTACGGTTCTCATGTACGAAAATTAATTCAAAAATCTTATTCTTCATTAAAGTGCCTGTACATGAACAGACACTTCCTTTCTATAAAATTAAAAATATAACTGTGTGAGTCACTTGTTCTTTCTCATTTCAATTACTGTGATACTGTATATGCCTCGTGCCTAGATTATATATCTTCAGCGAGAATACAAAAAACTCAAAACTCCTGTCTTCGCTTCGTCTATGGTTTGAAAAGAAGAGACCATATATCATGTAAGTTAATAGAGGCTAAATGGTTAAATATGACTAATACAAGACAGCTTCATATGGCCTGCCTTGTCCATAAAGTATATATTACTTCTTGACTATCTTATCTTAGTGACTTACTTGTTCCAAGATATATGTTACATGACAGAATATTACGACGGACTACTGCACTTCATACACCATTGCATAAAACAACCCTCTTCGAAATGTCCTTTTCTTATAAATCGTCTTATATTTACAACGAAATGTCTCGTGAGTTACGTCTATCTTCGTTCCGCTCTTTTAACAAAAATTATCGGAATCAACTTTTCCTTATGCAACAGCGACTGTAACTACAATTGTAATGTTTTCTGTTCCCAATTTTTTTTTCTCTTTTGTTATTTATAATTGAGTTATTTTTCTATTTAACGATTTTTTTTAATATTTAATGATTTTTCTTATATTTAATGATAATGTAATATTATCATCGTTAGTTGGGTGGCAGAGCAGCTTAGGCTGAACCCCGCCAACAAAAATAGAGACATTTATTATTATTATTATTAATTACTTGATTGTATTGGCGGATTGAAAATATTCAAATAAATATTATCTAGTAATGCTTTACCTTTTGAGGTTAAATGATGCAAATAGAAATTTAGTTAATATTAAGTTGTCTACCCATTTAAAAGTAATTTAAAAGTACGAAATGTTTTTAGGAACAAAAAATATTTAAATATAAGGGAGAAAGCAATGATCATTTAAGAAAAGATATTCTGTTGTCACCGAATACTTCCAGCGAAAGTTTTATATCAATTTAATTTAATTTAAGATTTAAGTCATAATGTTAACTTACCGATAACTGGTGGCAAGATGTGCTGTGAAGTCTATCAGCAGCCTCAAGCAGGTCTATGAAGGAGGAGGGTATAGGTCAAAACATATACGGGCGTGAGGGAGAGACCCCGCCTGATATGCGCTCTGTGAAACCAACTCCCAAGGATCCACAGCGTGCGCTGATATCTTAACACTCGGTCATTCAAGATAGCTTTTATGGCACAGCAAAATGCCAAAATGTACTCAATGGTAATTTATTTTGGCACAAGTAACTTCAGTACAACAAGAACGTTAGCCTCGAGGACTTAAAATAATCTAAATAATTCGATTGCGAACAGCGGTTCAATAATCTAATATAAAAACGACTGAAATAATGAACAGATTTGGAGACGTCCAGTACAGAATCGTAAAACGATAATTAAATCTTCTTAACTTAAGCTTAGCTTAAAACCACGAGAAATCGTTAAACATTACATAAATATGTGCCGAAAATATTTGCGTAAACCAATAAATTACGTCAAGTTACAAACAGAAGTCTACATTACTCTGGTTCTAGTTAATCAATGTAGTGGCGTGAAGGTCGCAGTCAGATTTCAGCACATGAGACGCCGTCTCACGGGAATATGTCGAACTTGTAGTCAATGTTATCCTACCCCTATCGAATCGCTATGACCTTCGAACAGGCGAACGTCGTAATGGTGACCCTGTAGAATGTGGAACCTTCACAATAAATAATCATATACGAGCGTACACTTCCCGAGAAGGGAAAGAACAGTAGCAAACGTAGAAGCAAAAATAGAAATCGGAACTAGAAACGGAACTAGCAGCGGAATCCTCTGTTAAAACAAAGAAATTAATTACAAACATGATCCACGCTAACATCGCAATCTAATTGCCTTCGTCTGTTTTTAATGCAAATCCGGATTATCCGATCGGAAAATTTGCTTAAATCAAATGACATTTAGAGTCAGTTGTACAAAGGAGACTTAAACTCACGTTCAACTGAACCAGGTTCAGAGTGAATAAAATCGCATCAAATTTTATTTATAAATACATTATTTTCTATATGTTGTTAAGATTCTATGTTAATTTGTTTAGTTTGAACCTGGCTCAGTTAATATTAAAATGTATTGGAGACTGTGGTTTGTAGTACAGAGAAATTGGATTTAACCTCCTAACCACAAAAAGTTTGTTTAAAAACTAGATACGTATTTCGGCAGCTATGCTACCATCTTCAGTAGATGCGTTCTTCTTCATC
This sequence comes from Prosopocoilus inquinatus, assembly GCA_036172665.1. Taxonomy (NCBI): domain Eukaryota; kingdom Metazoa; phylum Arthropoda; class Insecta; order Coleoptera; family Lucanidae; genus Prosopocoilus; species Prosopocoilus inquinatus. Next base: position 36,722,913 of record CM069869.1, read on the forward strand.
ACAAGAGAAGTGACTGTGTCATGCCTATCGCTACCTTATATACTAATTTGTTCCGCTCCAATTAAGCGTGATCTCTAAAGCGAGCGTCTCACTGGATTGCGTCAACATAGTGAAGCAACACGGAATTTGCCAAAGACCCATGATCGGTGTTCATTCATTCTAATTCCCTGTTGCTTGACGTTGCCTTTGGCAGCTTCCGTGTTGCTTAACTTGATTGACGCAATTCAGTGAGACGCTCGCTTTAGAGAGCACGCTTAATTGGAGCGGAACGAATTAGTGTATAAGGTAGGCGTATAAGATAGGCATGACACAGTCACTTCTCTTGTGATCAAGAAGAAGGCATCTACTGAAGATGGCCGATAGCTGCCAAAATACGTATCTAGTTTTTAAACAAACTTTTTGTGGTTAGGAGGTTAAATCCAATTTCTTTGGCTCAGTTAAGCTTGGGTTTAAGCCGCCTTTGCACAATTGGTCCTCAGTAATATGTCCGCCGAAGAGAGAGAGAACGATGATGCCGGAAACGGCCTTCTACCAGCTAAATTGCGAGCAAATTCGAACGAACACAGGACGCGATGAACTTGATTGCCTGAAACCAATGAAAGTCTTTATTTCAAACGGCTTCATTTCCTAGACGCAATATTACCACCTTACTAAATCAAACACATACCACACGTGGTGGCTGCCGAAATGGAAGTAGGAATCAACCCGTAACAATTCTTTTAAAGAAGTTCGAGTCTGCAGTACCTTCTTTATGATATTACAATATTTATGAAAGAAAAACCATAATATCAGTTTTTGACCTGCACGAGACCTGAGTAACAGATTTCCAGAATACGTCCAATTTTATACTTAATTATTTACACAGCAGTTGTTTTAAACCTTCTATTAATTAAATTGAATTAGCAAGCTAGTAGTACATTTATTTACCATGATTGCAATGATACATTAAAAAAAAAACAATCGAACATCGTGTTTACGAAATAAAGGGGAAAGAACACTTTTTTCTAAACGAAAAACGTTATACACAGGGTTTCCCAAGTTGGGTGACCTATTAAAAGTTTTCGAGGAAAAGAACATCCCAAAATTCTTAAAATTAACACACTGCCCTAGGAGGAAGCGATCTTTCAGACTAAAATATTTTCACTTTTATATCACTTCCGGTTATACCGGAAGTCGGCATTAACTTTCTTATTTTAAATGGAATGCTATATTTTTTATTGCATTATTCTGATTCTACACGTTATACTAAGTAATAGTTGTTAAGACTTCCCTATACTTATGTAAATGTAACGGTTTTTGAGATATCTTCTATTTTCTGAAAAAAAAATTTTCGGTGACCTTTCATTTATGAGAATGTATTTACGACACTTTCACAGATTTCAAAATTCAAGTTGCCTGTCATTTGAAAGAACAATGTTAGCCTTTCAAATCATATCCTGGTTTCTATTAAAAATTCATAGAATGGTCAAATTATGGTGTCAAACCTTGTTTTGTTCAACTATCCAAAACTCAGTTTTCGCAAATAGAATACCCTGTATATTTTTGCATCATAATATGTATAATCAAATTCTACATCGATTAGTAGTAGCATACCTTACACCTATTTCCATTACTTCTCTTGTTATCAATAATTTTTTCTAATTAAATAAAGTATGCGAAAAAAAGAAAGAAGAAACTTTTTCTGATACATTTTTAAAAACCTGGGTTAACACCGCACCCTGACACTTACGCAATTCGATCAAACTCGACACTACCCACTTGACCAAGAGGATTATTTACAGCTTTGATTAAACACATTGTCAAGGCCAAGTGAAGTAATTTAATTGCTTTTTTTCTTAATTTACAAAAAATTAACAGCAAAAATCCATCAAGTTTGGTATTAAAATGTTCTAAATTTTATGGTCTTTCCGAGTACATATATCCTATTTATACTTATAAATTTATTTATGTATAAATTTTATGACAAATGATTCCTACATACATAAGTATTTTTAATATCAATTATTTCAATATCTGAATTAAAATTTTAAAAAATCAGTTTTTGAGAAAAGTGTCAAAGCTGTCCAAAGTAACTATTGGGTTCTTTTATCTTTGCATTTGTAGATAAAAACGTAGATGTCTTCGAGACTGTAGGTAAGTTAGTGTATCATTTTACAATATTAGCAAATTATTCACATTCTTAAAATAAGTGGAAATTCCAAGTTTAATTAAAACTAAGACAACATTGACACCACTTTAAGTGCTGGATCTTCATTAAAAACGACGTGGAATTTTATTCAGTAGAGCAAACTAACTTCGTCAGGATGAACTGCCCCTGACAACGCAGTTTAAAATTTCAAAATGCAGACCGGAGTGCACTACTAATTAGTCTCGTCGCTTGCCTTGCTATTGTTTTCCATTACGCTAATTAGTTAATTTAAAGAAAGGAGAGAGCACGTTGGTGCCATCAATCCTAGGAACGTGTTTTTAATTACCACTTGTTTCCTACTGGATGTTGCTGTAAACTGAAAATGTTCGTTTTCTGTTTCACACCTCTGAATTGTTTTAATTCATTTCGCACAGTTAACAATCTGGAATTTATTAATTTTCTTATTGCAGAGCAAATTTTTGTTGAAATGTTTTATCACGCTAGGTAAATTTTGTTGCTTCTTGTGTCTGGACTCATTCACTCATTCTAGTTACTTACTGGATACTTATCTGTTGTTTTTTGTTTCTTACCATTTCTGCTCATCTGAAAATAGGTATTAAATTTAGTTCAGCGGTTCACCTCATGGGTGGTTGTTCAAATAAAATAAAAATTAATGAAAACCGCCAAAACCTTAGGTGAAAAAAGTCACTGAATGAATTATACTCGTTAGTTTGGCCCCATTAATTTCGAACTATTGCAACAAGCTGTCCAAACCGTACAGGTACAGTGTCAGACAAAATCATGACTCATTTGAAAATGAACATTGTCCCCAGTCATGGAGATTCCAATTTTTAAGACCTCATGCAAACGTTAAAGCGGAGCACATACATATACAGTGCGAATATAAAGTGTGGAATAATTAGCATAAAACGAAAATTATTGATTTTTAAGAAAATTTCAAAAACAATTTCAATTTTTCATTTAAATTACTAGTTGTTTGGCATTACACCTAAGTGTACAGAGCGTTATAGATAAGAGTGTAACGTCGCTGACATTTTGTGTTTTTAAATGACAACCCCCAAATTTGAGTTGATATTTCAAGAGGCACCGTGATTATCAAAATAATGCTATAAAAATGATGACCCCTTTCATCAGAAAATTTTTGAAAAAATTAACAATGAAAACTGAAGAAGAGTTGTAATTTCAATGTTCCTAAATGCCTTTTATGTAAACAAATAAATTTAGCATATGAAACATGCTGGAAAAATTAAAGTTATCTCACAATAAATCTACAAAAAGAAAAAAGTGGATTATCCATAATATTAGTGACAATCAAAATTGAAGAAAGCGTAAATGCCGAAGGTCACTAAAACAAGCACGTGTAGTCTTGGCTATATTTTGCTCATCCGTGTAGTAAATTGATAACTGATGACATGTTTCGGTTGAATAACCATTATCGAATCTAAAATACAAGATTGGCACTCAAAAACAAGTAATTAATAGTAAAATTAGTTAACAAACCATTGACGAGAGGCCACGCAATGGTTTTTTAACTAATTTTACTATTAATTACTTGTTTTTGAGTGCCAATCTTGTATTTTAGATTCGATAATGGTTATTCAACCGAAACATGTCATCAGTTATCAATTTACTACACGGATGAGCAAAATATAGCCAAGACTACACGTGCTTGTTTTAGTGACCTTCGGCATTTACGCTTTCTTAAAATCTACAAAAAGCTGACAAATTCTTTGCAATACAGTAATGCAGATTGGAACTCTTCCAGAACTTTGCGAATATTTCGGTTTGATGTCCCAAAACTAGAAAAGTGCAACACTGCCGCTTTAAATTCACTTTCTCAAGAAAATGTCTTAACAAAAGTTGTGTAAGTTTCCATTCTGCACAATATAATATTATTTTCAAATATATATAGGGTGCTTATTTAGTAAGTTACAAACCACAAAACTTATTATTTTTTGATATATTTTATTAGTTTCGGTTAGCCCTTAAGGAAATGATAAAAATGACATAAGGTTATATTTAATTACTTTTAGTATTTACCGAGTTATTTTTAATTTTATGCAAGAAATGGGTCATATTTGATAGGCTGCCAAATTGTCAATTTTAATGATACGACAATCAACCTTAGACCAAAGTATTTCTAAACCTGTCTACTTTTACAATATTCAACATTTAGAAAATCTAATGACTACCAAGAAAACTACATTTCAGTTCGCACATTGTAAAATTAGTCATCTTTTCAAATGGAACACTCTGTATATTATAACACACAGCGTGTTCTTTTACTGCATACAAATAAAAAAAACCCAGTGTAAGTACACAAAATGCTACCTTCTGCGAGTATTTTGTGGTGACTACCGTATCGTAGCCAAAAAAGTTCAGATGGACCACTTGTTTAGAACCGCTGAGATGTGCGAGAAAGATAGAAAGGTCAACTGCGCCTTCCTCTCGAACACGCCCACCGATACCATACTCGATGTTCAATGCAGTTTCGTAATAATAATAACTGATATCTTTTATTAATTATTTTATTTAAAATTTTTATTCACTGAGCGAAGTAATATGTTTTATGATATCAACTATCGACGAATAAATCCGAAAATGTATGCACCAATTAGGCAAGCGCGTTAAAAATATTCTTCCTTCACCCTTTTACATAAATAAACTCTTGCTACAATCTCGCTGCTAGCTATGAAAGTATTACTACTTACGGTCCTTGGAAACAAAGTAAATGTAAAATTTTAAAGTCTTAAAAATAATATGGAATGAGAAATTACAATTTGTTTGTACTTCGCTTTTAATTTGTTCGGCAATTACGAACCGCAGCTTCTGGAAATTTACTAGATTTCAATTCAAAATACTTAAACTTGTAATTACTTGCAGTGAAGTTAATTTAAATTATAAACGTTTTGGCAGACCAGCTGATCGGAGCGGCGCTGATTTACGTCGTCCCTGCTTATAATCCAGTGCACTGACCCTGGCCTACTTCGGCTGCAGGTCGTAATTGAAGAGGCGCCCGCGTTCCACTTTTAGCTATGCCAGCAGTTCTCAAACGGTTTAGCGAAAATCTGCCACTGCATTTTTCTCTAAAACTATTACATTTATGTTTAGAACATATGAGTTGAATCGTTGCCATTTATGGTGAAATATTGCAGGTTTAAATATTTGCATACAGTAAAAGAGCACCCTGCATATGGATAACCCTCTCTACGAGCTTTCCAACCATACCATATTTTATTGTCTTAAGATAGATAACCTGAGAGGTATTATCTATCCGTCTATAATAAACTTACAGAAACATGCTGTAAAATATTTTAATTCATCTCAGAATCATTCAAGAGATTTATTTAACATTCGCTAAGACATTTTCTTGATAAAATGAATTTAAAGGGGCATTTTCGCACTTTTCCAGAGGTTTGGGATACCCGTACAGGTCTAATTATTGTTCTAATTTGACATTTTAATTGTTCTAAATTATTGAATTTGTCTTTGTAAACCTAACTTTCATCAAATTCCCAAAGAAAAATATCTGGAGGTGTCAGAACAGGAGATCTGGTAGGCCAGTCCACTGAATCCAAATCAACCACCGGGAAACATTAAACATTGTTTAAATATCTTCATACTGCTGCTCCACAAGGTAGGAATGTCGACAATATCTGGATTTGGAGTAGCAACTAAAATAATTATTTAATTAATTCGATTCGCATCAGGGCATATCTCTGTAATTTTCCAGTTATATATATTTTTAAATTATTTTACTTATTTTCTGATTGAAACTTTGCAAGTTTGCGTAGAATATTTACAGATAATAAACTCACGACCCTTCCCGAAGAAATTTATGTATTGGCTACTAATTTAGGCCATAAGGAATAAACTTGAAAAATAAGTTTACCATTTTAATGATTTTCGTGATAAATTTGTTCACAAGCTCTCCCACATTTCTTCATTAATTTTGCAATGTTTCACTTCTTCTGTTTTGAAATAATTTAGAAAACAGTTTAATTAATTCAATAGTGGTCTAAAATTGTATTTCACGAAACGAGCGAATAAATTCTATTTAAATTGTTCCAAATCGTATAAAATAAAATAAAAAACTTTTATCTCTGTTATTCAATAAATAAATTCGTAGACATTTTTTTAATTTATAAGTGATAAAGCATTGTGTATGCATATCTATGCATAATTTTTTGCATATTCTGTATATGTTAAGGCATATTTTAGCCAAAAAGCTTACATATATGCGCTTATTTTCATTATTTCCGCTTGCATATAATTCCAGCTCTACTGACGAGACCAAAAAACGATCGCCACGTTCAAATGGTAATGTTCTTTGATCTGATCCAGATATAAGTAAATACCTTGATAATTTTATTAAATCGTTGTAACACTTTTGAACCTTCTGTGTCTCAGAATCCAAGAACTTGAGCCGCATAGTATTGACTCCGACAGTTTCGAATCAGTATTAGGCCTAGTTCTCACTAAGACGAACTGATTACTAATACATTGACAGTCATTGTGTGACTGTCGGGGTGTTCCATTTAAATTCACCAAATACGACAATTTTATCAGGTTATAGTATAACGCCATATATTTCAGACAATAAAAATACTCTATTTTAACGTCGATCAAGTCAAGAGCATTTTTTTGCGACAAAGTATACGGCTTACTGTTCTTGTACATTTGATTGCTTTGTCTTACAAGTTTTATCTGTCCATTTTTTATATTTAAGTTTGTTTGATACAAAACATGTTCTGATAAAATTTTCAGCCTTTTATGGCTTACTGTTCTTGTACATTTGATCGTTTTGTCTTACAAGTTCTTGTGTCAAAATAGTTGTTTATACTTCATTTGCCAACTCGCTCAACTTGATTTCACTTTTCTCTGTGTTCAGTATTTAAACAGAATACCTAGAATGCGAAGACGTAGACAATTCTATCAGTAAAGAGACTTTGTTAGGGGTCGAATTGTTGAATTACGAGAGGCGGGTTTTTTATGTCGGGAAATTGCCCCTCGCGTGAGTCGCAATGAAATTACTGTTATACGAGCTTGGCAAACATAGAGTGTAGTAGGAAAAGAAAGACAAATAAGACCTAATGGAAAACCAAGACGCATCACAGAACGTCAAAATCGCCGGTTAAGACTATTGGGTCTTAGAGACCAATTGTCGACTGGCCCATAGATTGGCGACCAGTGGAATACTGCGGAGGGTAGGCCTATCAGTATTCGAACCATATACCCCGCATCAGGTCCTTTGGGCTCTTTTCTTACCGTCCACAGCTAATGCTTCCACTGACGGCTGAATACCGCTGCCAAAGACTGAAGTATTGTCGATAACACGAATAATGGGGAAGTAGATTGGAACAATATAGTGTTCAGCGATGAATCGCGCTTCTGTTTAGGTTTGCATGATGGTCGCAGAAGGGTGAGAAAACGTCGTGGAGAGAGTCGTCATACTGAGTTTTCTGTAAAATGACGTGTACACCATACCGTAGGAATGATGGTATTTCCGTTGGTACCCGTTCATGATTAGTGTTCATCAGGGGTACTATAACAGCAATTCGTTACGTTCACGGCGTTCTCCAACTCTTTTTCTTACCATATCTATGTAGAAGGTCATCCTAATGCTGATTTTAAGTAAGATAACGCGCGTCCTCACATAGCCAAGAAAACAATGAACTTTTTCGAAAGAGCTGGAATCGATGTTTTGCCGTGGTCTCCCAGATCCCCTGTTTTAAATCCAATTGAACACATATGGGATATGATGGCTGAGCAATTTACACCAACCGCCACAAACTTTGGCTAACCCCAAAAAGAAATTCAAGTTGCTTGGGACGGATCACAACAACAAGAAATCGATTATTTCATTTTCTCGACGGCCAGATGTGTTAAAGGGTGCATTCAAAATCGAGGTCGTCCAAGACATTATTAATTCTTATTTCATTATTTGTTACTATGGCGCGCCACCCGGCTTAGCTCAAGGCGTCAAGAAGTCGGTTCGTTATGCGTCATTGGCTGCCACGCCACCGGCATCTACATCGAACAGACTAGACTTTTCCGGCGATGGAACAAACTCGAATCTTCCAGCGTAGAGGATTCGAGACGGCCGTAAAGGATATAAAATGGGCCAAAGTTGACTCACCAGGCAGTCGAATTCGAACAGCGATCGTCGAAGTTAGATTTTAGTGTGAAAATAAATTGTTACAAATAAATTAGTTTTTAAGCTTTATTAAATTACGGTTAAGTTTTGATCGAGTGTTTTATTCGTTTAAATAAATAAATTTAAAACCCTAGAAACGTAACAGTGGTGTCGGTATGCGGGTTTGTGCAAATAAATAAACAATTTAAAGTAAATTAAATTTAATCAGATTATTAAATAAGTACAGTATCGGAAAAAAACAATGGCTACGAGAAAAGTGTTGTTGAAAGACTTAAAAGTGGCCGAATTAAAAACCGAACTGGAAGAACGAGAGTTAGAAACCGGTGGTTTGAAAGGCGCACTTCATCAGCGTCTCCGTCAATTGTTTCTCTGTCAATATCAAGAAAGGAACAATCTTGGGAAGCTGCACCATGGTGTCCTCCATCTCCCGGCAACTTGAAACAAACGTGCCAGAAACGAAAGTCCCAAAGAAATTATGGGAAATGGTTATGTCAACAGCCCAGGAATTGACTCCAGACCAGAAGAAAAAAGCAAAGAATCTGATCGGCCGCTATCAAGATTTATTTGAGGCAGAAAATGGATCCAAGGGAAGAACTGATGTCGTGAAACACAAAATAGAGACTGGAGAAGAAAGACCTATCCGTCAAGCTCCAAGGCGATTACCATTGGCGAAGCGTGAGGAAGCGGAACGCATTATTCGCGAGATGGAAAAGGATAATGTAATAGAACCATCAAGCAGCCCGTGGGCGTCACCAGTAGTGCTTGTGAAGAAGAAGGATGGGTCCACCAGGTTCTGTGTAGACTACCGGTTACTCAACAATGTCACCAAGAAGGACAGCTATCCCCTGCCACGGATTGATGATACCCTGGACACCCTGGCCGGCTCAAAGATCTTCTCAACTTTGGACTTAAAGAGTGGATATTGGCAAGTGGAGCTGGCGCCCGAAGATCGAGAAAAGACGGCGTTTTCCATTGGTATGGGTCTGTGGCAGTTCACAGTGATGCCATTCGGGTTATGTAATGCCCCAGCGACATTCGAGAGGTTAATGGAGACGGTTCTGAAAGGTCTGTCCTGGACAACGTGCATGGTGTACCTTGACTACATAATTGTCGTGGGAAAGACGTTCGACGACCACCTAAGGAACCTGGAAGAAGTGTTCCAGCGGCTTCGCGGAGCTGGACTAAAGCTTAGCATCAAGAAGTGTCACCTGTTCCAGAAGGAAGTGAATTACCTGGGGCACATTGTTAATGGAAATGGAATCGCCGTGCACCCTGTGAAGATTCAGGTGGTGAAAGACTGGCCAACTCCCAGAAATAAACACCAAATAAGGAGTTTCCTTGGCCTGTGCACTTACTATCGGCGCTACGTTCCTGGATTTGCAGACATTGCTAAGCCGTTGACAAAACTCACTGAAGAAGGTCGTCCATTTGAATGGGACCAACAGTGTCAAATTGGCTTTGAACAACTAAAGCAGTACTTGATTAGTGCTCCTATTCTGAGTTATCCTCTCCCGGAAGGCAAATTCGTCGTGGACACAGATGCTAGCAACGTTGGGGTTGGTGGCGTACTCTCCCAGATACAAGAAGGGCAAGAGAAGGTGATCGGCTACTTCAGTAAAGTCCTATCAAAGCCGGAACGAAACTATTGCGTCACAAGAAGGGAATTGCTAGCCGTCGTAAAAACGATAGAACATTTCTACAAGTACTTGTATGGTAGACGCTTCCTCCTGAGGACCGACCATGCCGCTCTAAAATGGCTTCTCCGTTTCAAGAACCCAGAAGGGCAAGTTGCACGATGGATCGAACGACTTCAGGAGTACGATTTTGAAATTCAGCATCGGGCAGGAACTAGCCATCGAAATGCCGATGCTTTGTCGAGAAGACCCTGTGCCGAAGACTGTAAGCACTGTAGTCGTTTGGACGAGAAAGTAGCCACGACTGCGAGGACAGCCATTGTTGACGACAAATGGCAAGGCGAAGAACTGCGAACAGACCAGGAGAACGACCCGGATTTGAAATTAGTGCTAAAGTGGAAAAGCAGGGACGCGAGGCCTACCTGGGAAGAGGTAGCACCATGTGCACCGTCCGTAAAATCTTACTGGGCGCAGTGGGACTCCATAGTGTTGGATCGTGGTCTTCTGAGACGAAGCATAGAGAATCAGGAAGGCATGGAACAGAAGACACAGTTACTAATCCCCAAGAATAGGGTGCCAGAAGTTCTGAGGGAACTTCACGATGGAACTTCGGGAGGGCATCTGGGAGTTAAGAAGACTATGGAGAAGGTGCGCGAAAGATTTTACTGGGTGAACTGCAAGGAAGACGTGAAGGATTGGTGCAGAAAGTGTGCAGTCTGCGCAGCCAGTAACGGTCCCCACAGGCGGGGTAAAGCCCCCATGAGACAGTACAACGTTGGAAGTCCTTTTGAGAGAGTTGCCATCGATGTAGCCGGCCCGTTTCCAGAAACGAATGGTGGAAACAAGTACATCGTCGTGGTAATGGACTACTTTAGCAAGTGGGTTGAAGCTTACGCCCTACCTAACCAAGAGGCAGTCACTATTGCAGAAGTCCTTGTCAGGGAATGGATCAGTCGGTATGGTGCACCTATGGAACTGCATTCAGACCAAGGAAGGAACTTTGAATCGGCCTTGTTCAAGAACGTCTGTACTCTGCTCGGCGTACGAAAAACTAGAACAACTGCACTCCACCCACAGTCGGACGGAATGGTGGAAAGGTTCAATAGAATCATCAACCGACATTTGTCCAAGGTCGTTTCCGATCATCAGAGGGACTGAGACACGTACATCCCCCTGTTTCTAATGGCATAGCGCTCATCCGTTCATGAGACAACAGGGGAGACTCCCGCGAAAGTGGTATTCGGGCGAGAGCCGAGACTGCCCTGCGACCTGAAGTTTGGTGTGAAGCCTGACGAAGTCTCTGCCGACGAAGATTACGTGAGCAAATTACGCAGGAAAATGAATGACATCCACAAGCAAGTGCGTCACAATATACAGACGGCCAGCGATCGGATGAAGGAGCATTATGACATCAACGCTCAACACGGGGGATACCAACCTGGAGCACCGGTCTGGCTTTATAACCCCCAAAGACGTCGAGGCCTCTCCCCAAAATTGCAGACCTCTTGGGAAGGTCCTTACAAAGTGATGAAACGGATCAACGACGTCGTTTACCGCATCAAGAAGGTCCCCCATGGCAAACCCAAAGTAATCCACTTCAACCGGATAGCCCCTTACCATGGAGAAGCAGATGAAGGGACAGTACAAAGGGCGCAAGTTTCCGAAGTGAACTTCGAAACCTTCATGTCTCATCACGCCGAAGGAAGCAAGGCACGGTTTGGAGTGACCACGGAGAAGCAACAAGATCTCTTTAAAGTGCCACCGGAGTACAGTCTGGCCCACTGCGTAGCAGAAGACCTGAAAATGTCCAAAGGAATCGCTCAGGTGTTTAGGAAGAAATTTGGCCAAATCGAGGAGCTACGAAGACAGCATCCCGTGGTCGGCAAGAGCTTGCAGATCATTGATTCGACGGCAGATCGGAGGCGCCACGTGCATTATTTAGTCATTAAGAAGACATCAAGCGGTAAACCTGACTATCAAAGTATGTGGAGAGCCCTATATAGCCTGAGGAGACAGCTAATAGAGAACCATCAGATGAAGCTAGCCATTCCCAAATTGGGTTGCGGATTGGACGGACTAGACTGGAGAGTAATTCGAAGCATGCTGGAAGTCATGTTCCACAGAACGGGAATTGAAGTCCTAGTCTGCAGCCACCACCCACAGGCAACAGTCAGCAACAGCAAAACCGTAGACTGCTACTTCTTCCAGTCGGGAAGTTGCAAGAATGGGCCAGCATGTAGATTCCGACACCCTCCTTCAAGACTATCACCAGGAACATTTCGAGACGAAACGTTTTTAAGAAGGGGGCAGTGTGGCGCGCCACCCGGCTTAGCTCAAGGCGTCAAGAAGTCGGTTCGTTATGCGTCATTGGCTGCCACGCCACCGGCGTCTCATCGAACAGACTAGACTTTTCCGGCGATGGAACAAACTCGAATCTTCCAGCGTAGAGGATTCGAGACGGCCGCAAAGGATATAAAATGGGCCAAAGTTGACTCACCAGGCAGTCGAATTCGAACAGCGATCGTCGAAGTTAGATTTTAGTGTGAAAATAAATTGTTACAAATAAATTAGTTTTTAAGCTTTATTAAATTACGGTTAAGTTTTTATCGAGTGTTTTATTCGTTTAAATAAATAAATTTAAAACCCTAGAAACGTAACATTACTATTCCGACCAGTTTTTTAATCACAAGTTAACTTTAACCTTCAGGTTATTGCCATGGAAACAATTGTCTTCGTACTTGTTACCATGGAAATAAATCGAGAGGTAGGGTTAACCTGTGATTGAAAAACCGGATCTAATGCTGACATATGGTAGCAAAATTAGTTGAATATATTTATTATTTCTAGGTGTTGCATTTCGAATGTCATTTAGTATATTAAATTTTTAAACGACGAAAATTGTAATTTGGAAAACAAAATCGGAAATAACAGAAACATATAAAGAATAACCGTTTGAATTTTTGTTACCTGAGTGTTGGAGGAGGAAGTAACAAAACTGCAGAACAAAATGACAAGTTGGCATCTTCTGCTCGGCCGCTATGAATGTAACATGACTGACTGACTATTGTCTCAAATAGTTATTACACATTTAAAATACACAGACGGTCACAAAGTTTAAAGTAGACCTCTTTTATAATTACACAGCCCCACAATTTTTTTCTTTTCAGATCTGGAGGTCAGACTATATCTACCACATGTTTTCGGGGTCGCTGAATCCAAAAGCGTGATCCATTTAACTTCCGCGCGTCAGGTTTTACCAATAACCCCATATAACCCTATAACCCAAGCTGTCAAGTCCTATTGTACACGAGATCCTGTAAATCCTGTAAAGGCAGCTATACACCCACAATAACTCTATTGCCCTATACATTTAACCCCGAACTCCCTAACCCCATAATCCTATAACCCCATAACCGATCTCTCATTGCGGGCACATCATGAGATTTATCAGGGCTCTATAAACGGAATATATTAAACTCTCTAATCCTCCAACACCTCTAACCCCATAATGCCATAACCCCGTAACCATGATATTTTTTAAATTAACAAAGAATGTACTGAAGATGATGAAACTGGGAGCCAATAATGGTGTAGACTATGTTTCTTGCATCAAGCATGTAACGTGGTTATTGGAGTTAAAAGTTATGGAGTTATGGGGTTATGGGATTAGGGGTTTATAGGGTTTAATATATTCTGTTTATAGAACCCTGATATATCCGGCGATAAAAGATCAAGCAGCTTGGGTTATAGGGTTATATGGGATTATTGATAAAATCTGACGTGATGGAGTTAAATGGATGGCGGATTTGGATTCAGCGACCCCGAAAACATGTAATAGACATAGTCTGACCTCCTGATCTGAAAAAAAAAATTTTTGTGGGGCTGTGTACCATATATAAGAGTTCTAAAGTTAAAATTAATTCTTTACGTCTGCTAGTTTCAACAAACAATGCAAAAAGTAATTATTAAACTTGGCGACGTTTATGTACAAAATTAATTATAGTTATATAAGGGCATTAGATTAAATAAATTTCAAAGATTTAGTTGCAAATGCGAGGCGTTAATTAAATATTTATTTTGCTGCTTTTATCGGTAACTCAAAAAGCAATTGTGAGACGTTGAAGTGCATTTTAATTATGATTCGTTAATGATAGAAATTTGCTTACTGATTTAATAATAGTTTCTATTCCAGTTTAGCCATTTTCTTTTTAGTGACAAGTAGTAAGTTAGTTATGCAACCAAGTTTGTCCGGATCAATTGAACTACTAACATTCAGGGTTAATAAAAACCTTCTACATACAAACAGAACTTAAATGTATTATTACCAGACGGCGGAGCTTTGGGGTCTTTTTCTAATCGTACATCTCAGTAACGCGTTAACATAAAAACAATTCATCGCTGCATCTGTCGACTAGGAAAAGGACCCAAATTTCCGCCGTCTGCATATTATAGAGCGAAAAATTTTTTCGCTCTATAATATTTTTATATATTTAATAAATTTTCATTCATTTCCTCCGTAAGCTGGAAAACTAAAACCTGTTGTCTTGTTAGTTCAAACTAAAAATGAATGTATTCGTCACTTTTTGGGATAAACATTTATCCATCGAAAATATTTAAAATTAAGATGTAATTATTTGACTCCAACGAAATGAAAAATTCCACGCATTAACACACGTAATTAGATAAGTTAACTATAAATTATGAAGACCAAGAAAATGACAGTAAATGTGAATTAACGGACATCGTGGATAAACTAAGAAACAAACTTGCGATTGCTCTTAGTACAAATTCTGAATTGGAAGATAAAATTAACCATTATCAGACTGAAATAGATAAATTAAGACTAGACAACCAATCACTATCAAAACTAATAAATGAATTAAATCTTTCGCGAAACATAATTATGAATAAAAGAAAGTGTGAAAGACAATGAAACGCAGACTGGCAATAATTACATTCAGACCCGTGCTTGTTACACTCAAATAGACATAAAAAAACACTAATAGTGAATTTCAGAAAAAAATAAAATAAAAATGTTATCGGTCCATCGAAAACGGACAAATTATTTCGAGACTGTAAATCTCGTGAAACTAATGCCAAAAATAAAAAACCAAAACTGTTAATACTTGCGGACAGTCATGGAAGAAGCTTGGGTATCACTTTGGAAAAGATGTGTGGACATGATTTTGAAATATTAATAATATTCAAACCAAATGCGAACTTCAAAAACGTTACAAAGGACATCAACTTACTGGTACAACATTTCATTGCAGACGACTTTGTACTCGTATTAGCTGGAACCAACGGTTCATCAAATCAGAATTTGCGTAAAGACATTGAATATCTTTGTAAAAATTGCAGTCATACTAACTTAATATTGGGCGCACAGTCGTATCGATATGATTTATATGAAAATTTCAATTCATTTATTTATTGTAAAAATGTTCAAATACATAACATCATAAACAGTTTATTTTCAGTATCCAATGTTAGTCTTTTAGACGTTAACGTAATGTTAAAAAGAAATGATTATACACAACACGGTCTTCATTTAAATACGTCCGGAAAATCCAAAGTATGTCAAATGCTTATCAATAGATTAAAAAACCGTATTCGTCAGAACAGTACTGTGATAGATATTAATGTAAATGATCCAGTTACAGATGTTTTTAAGACTGTAGTAAACCATTTCGAAAATCATAAAGATTTGTTATTATTGTCTTTAAATATTCGTAGTTTAAGGCGTAAGGTTTCCCGCCTAAAATAATTAGTGACAGATATTAACTGTGATGTATTATGTTGAAATGAGACATGGCTGCGAAAATCTGAGATTGAAGCTTGTAATATAAATGGTTTTCATCTTGTGAGTCATTACTACAGCATCGAGGAAAATAGCCCGTCCAGTCTCCCAAATGCCGATCACGCATCGTAACACCCCCGATGTAGCGCAGATCTGCATCGTTCGATTGCCCAGTTTAACAGAGACGCGCGTTGTTGAGTATTCTCAGGTATTCGAAATTCGAATAGGGAAGAAAATACTAAAATTTCTCAGCTATTAATTGTTATTAAAATTAATTATTAAATAACGTTCCAAATTTTCGTTCGTTCGTTCGTTTCGATTTGCCGTGAGAATGTCTTGTCTTTTAAACCGAGAAAATGATCTCTCAATATAACAGGTTGTGAGAGCCGCTTTCTGTAAGTAAATTTTGAACTCTTCAATATTTACGGAGAGACTGAGCAATCAAGTAAATGTCGAATCGTCAAAATCAAAATTAATGAGATGCAGAATTCGATCGTAGAATCTCCGTGCCTATCGGAAATGCAGCGAGAAATCGAGCCCCGCCGCGCGCGAAATACAACGCCTCTGAGTTTGGACCCTCAGACCCTTAGTCATTACTGTCGTACCGATTTTAATGGTGGAGGCATTGCTATATGGGTGAAAAAAGGAGTCTTAACTAAGTCATTTGAATTATCAACATTTTGCACAGAAAAAGACTTTGAAGCATCCGATATATATTTTTTAAGCAATTCCACACCTTATAGTATAATAAATATTTATCGCTCGCCAAATGGCAACTTTAAGAATATTATTTCTGCTTTATTTCATTTTCTCGATGGCCAGATGTGTTAAAGATTGCTTCCTCCAATCGTTTCTCTCTTATCGACAATGTTTTCACAAACAACGATATTTTTGCTGTGACCAAATCTTAGGACAATAATCTGTCCGATCATACATTTCTTCTAGTTTTTCATAAAACCAATAACATAAATGTCTTTACTAAAAGTACTACTAGGATAGTGGATTGACGAAAATGTATAACATGTTATCAAACGTTGTTTGGTATCTTTCACATAATGTTACTGAAGTGGATATTGCTTTTAATCAATTCCTGTCTATAATTTTGAATGCTTATGAGCAGTCTTTTCCTGTAAAAAACGTAAAAGCATCTTCCACTGGAAAACTACTCTTAAATTGGTTTACTAATGAATTGCGGGAAATGAGAGATCATTTGAATTTCTTATTCGAAGTAAAGACAAAATATTCCATTCCAAGAAATGTAGAGGATTATAAGAACTTTAAAATATCATACACCAGATATCTTTAAAATATCATACACCAGATATCTAGAACTTTAAAAAAAAATTGCAAATGAAAAATTTATAAAAAATTCAAACAATAGTGCTAAAGCTATGTGGGACATAATAAACATGCAGAGAAAAGGTTCTTGTAACATTCCCGAATCAAATCAAATCTCTGTTGATCAATTTAATACTTTTTTTGCAAATGTAGCAAATAATACAATTTCTAAATTGGGATTGCCTTCAGTTTCGTTCGATGACTTTGTAACTAATATTAGCAAACCGAATAATATTTTTAATTTTAGCGAAGTCACATACATCGAAGTTCGTGATATTATAATTAAATTGAAACTTAGTAAGAGCAGAGATGCATACGGAATAAACGTTCCTATCATCAAAACTATTGTAAACCTAATATATATCCCTTTAACTAAGCTTATCAACATGATGTTTAAATATTAGTGCTGGCAACCAAATCGGTTTTTTGGATAACCGGTTAACCGGTTTTGGATTATCCGAGGTTTTAAACAAAACCGAAAACCAGTTATCCAGATAACCGGTTATCCGGATAATCGGTTATTCGAATATCCAATTATTTGGATAATCGGATATTCGAATATCCAAGTATTTGGATAACCGGATATTCGAATAATATCGGTTTTTGGATAATCGGATACTCGAATGACCGGTTATTCGAACGAGGAAAAATATTCAAATAGCCTAACTACCTGAAATTCAATTAACTGTACACAATTACGTATTTATTTTTTTCACGCATTTAATCTTAGGAATTTGAGACAGCAAATTTAAAACTCAAATAAAATTGAAAATGTTGGAAGTATTAAACAAAAAAAACTGAAGGTAAATCTTATCTGTTATGTTCACTACGTAAAAAAATGTAAGTGGTCAAGTGGTACGATCTAATCTACAGATTAGAAGAAGAATTAAAATAATTTTAGTTTTTGTTGTGAGTAGCCTTTTCGACCGTACCCAACCGTCTTTCGGAGAATTCAAAAAAAGTTTATTGTAGATCATAATACCATAATTTATGGTACAGATGTTGTTCGGCACCATAATGAATTTTTACAACACAAAATATTTGCATTACTTCTATGATTTGTTGAACATTGTTCATTAAATAGAACAAGAATAACTGACATTTATCTTATTTAACAAAAAGAAAACGAAAACTATTATTAATGAGTTTGTGTCAAGTTTTAGATGTGTGAGTCCTGATAAATTAGAAATATAGTTAATACTTTAAAATGGAGATGAGAAGCACAAAATTGAAATGTTTGAAAACATCTTCATCTGAATAAAAACCAGAAACATTAGTGGCGCTCTTGCCTTGGAAATAACAAACTTTTAAACCACTAGTACATCGCATTTCCTTCTGTACTATAACCTGTAACGTAACACGTAATTCATAATTATTGTTACGTTTCTAGGGTTTATGTTTATTTATTTAAACGAATAAAACACTCGGTAAAAACTTAACCTAATTTAATAACGCTTATAAACTAATTTATTTGTAACAATTTATTTACACACTAAAATCTAACTTCGACGGTCGCTAGTTAGAACTCGACTGACTCGTGAGTCAACTCCGGGCGATTTTATATCATTTGCTGCCGTCTGGAATTTTCTACGCTGGATGATTCGAGTTTGTTCCATCGCCAGAAAAGTCTAGGCTGTTCGATGTAGACCCCGGTGGCGTGGCAGCCAATGAGCTAAGCCGGGTGGCGCGCCACACTGCCCCCTTCTTAAAAACGTTTCGTCTCGAAATGTTCCTGGTGATAGTCTTGAAGGAGGGTGTCGGAATCTACATGCTGGCCCATTCTTGCAACTTCCCGTCTGGAAGAAGTAGCAGTCTACGGTTTTGCTGTTGCTGACTGTTGCCTATGGGTGGTGGCTGCAGACTAGGACTTCAATTCCCGTTCTGTGGAAGATGACTTCCAGCATGCTTCGAATTACTCTCCAGTCTAGTCCGTCCAATCCGCAGCCCAATTTGGGGATGGCTAACTTCATCTGATGGTTCTCTTACATTATCCTTTTCCATCTCGCGAATAATGCGTTCCGCTTCCTCACGCTTCGCCAACGGTAATAGCCTTGGAGCTTGACGGATAGGTCTTTCTTCTCCAGTCTCTATTTTGTGTTTCACGACATCAGTTCTTCCCTTGGATCCATTTTCTACCTCAAATACATCTTGATAGCGGCCGATCAGATTCTTTGCTTTTGTCTTCTGGTCTGGAGTCAATTCCTGGGCTGTTGACATAACCATTTCCCATAATTTCTTTGGGACTTTCGCTTCTGGCACGTTTGTTTCAAGTTGCCGGGAGATGGAGGACACCATGGTGCAGCTTCCCAAGATTGTTCCTTTCTTGATATTGACAGAGAAACAATTGACGTTCATCAGGCGGACAGGTACTTCCTTCTTCGCCGTCAACAACATTTTCCCAACAAGGACTCCTCTTCCAATCTTCTGATCATCTGTATTAGGTTCAACCATAACGACCTGCCCATCTTGAAAAACACCGTTCAGTTTTGCGTCGACGATAACCTCAGTCCTGCTGGGTAATACAACGTCTTCAGAGAAGACTACTCGAGCGGCCACGTCTCCTCGTTGATGTAGAACCAACTCCTCATTATTGACCGCCATCACGCCACGCTTTAAGTCCAATTGAAACCCGTGGGCACACATGACGTCCATGCCCAAAATTGCCTCGTCCTCTATGTCTGCTACCAGTGCACGGTGTTTTATTGGAGTTGAACCAATGGTGATGATAACCTCTACTTCACCGTGGACAGTTGCTGATGTTCCAGTTGCAGTTTTCAGTCTCCACTTGGTCGGCTCGGTGCGTCCAGATGACTTAATTACGTCGGGTCTTAGGATGGTCTTCGTCGCACCCGTATCCAACAACATGGTGTGAGGAATGTCATCAATGGTAACATCCACGAAGACACTGCTGGTTAACTGCCGTAGGAATATTACTTGGTTGGCTTTCGTCTTTGGGGGCCTTTGAATACGGGTCGACGTTTGCCCCTCTGCACCGACCCGGCTTAGTTTAACTGTGGCTTCCTTGGATCCTGTCTGGGCTTTGAACATCGCCTGCGAACGTGTCCTTCCTCCTGGCAATTCCAACACACCAGCGGCTTCTTCTGCTTGAAGACCTGTTCCACAATGCGGCGAACATCCTCGGCGGTGGCATACTCCCTGGCTCGCTCCTTTATAGTAGGTCCCACCTTGGCGTTAGCGGATTCTTCCTCTTCTTCCTCTTGGAAGTCCATAGCCGCTCGCACTTTGACATGCCCTCTTGAGACTCGTCTCGCTGCTTCAAATTCCAAGGCATAAGCCAATGCGTTCTTGGACGTCTTCGGATGGGTCATTCTCAATGCTTGCTGGTTGTCTGGGTCACGGATTCCATCTATGAAGGTCTGCACCGTCAAACATTTGAGGAATTCAACGGGAGCTGTGGGATATGCCAACTGGGCCAGACGCGCAACGTCCGCTTCGAATTCTTGAAGACTTTCTCCAGATTTCTAACAGCGATTCCTCAACTGCGCATGGTATACCTCGGTCAGATGGGCCTGTCCGTAACGCATTTCCATCCTATTCACCAGCTTGTCGAAGTCTTCTTGTTCCTCTTGCGGCATCGTCTGTAGCACATCGATAGCGTCCCCTCTCAAGGCCACAATTAACGAAGTGGTTTTTTCGCTGGCCGTCCATCTGTTCGCCTTTGCTACTGCTTCGAACTGTTTGAAGTAGTTGGGCCAAGAAGACTTTCCATCGAACGTCGGTGGTTTTATTTTTAATTTCGAATTTTCTGCTGGTCCTTCCACAATTCGGGTTTCATTATTTTCTAGTGTTTCTACTGGTGGCTGATCCCCGAACACTCGCAACCCCGCCATGATTTGTTCCAGATTTTTGATTTTGTTATCCTGCTGAAATATTATTTCCTCCACATTTTCTTGCAGGTTCTTTGTTTCTTCTGATATTTTTACCACTAATTTATCTTCCAGTCCTTTTGTTTGTTCTAGAAATTTCTCGTCAAAATTTCTGGAGTGCTCTCGAAATTTCTCATCTAAGTCTCTAGATTGTTCCAACAATTTATTCTGTAATTTGTCCAAATTTCCAGATTGTTCTAGAAGCTTCTCCTCTAAATTTCTGGATTGTTCCATCAATTTAGTTTGCAACTCGTCTTTGAAGTTTACAGATTGTTCTCGAACTTCGTCCTTGAAATTTCCAGATTGTTCTAGAAGCTTTTCCTCTAAATTTCTGGATTGTTCTCGAAGTTTCTCTAAATTTCCAGACTGTTCTTGAAACTTCTCGTCCAAATTTCTGGATTGTTCTCGAAGTTCGTCCTTGAAATTTCCAGATTGTTCTAGAAGTTTTTTCTCTAAATTTCCAGACTGTTCTTGAAACTTCTCGTGCATATTTTTGGATTGTTCTCGAAATTCATCCTTCAAGATTTTATTAAAATCGGCGGGACCACACGAAATTTCGAAAAGGAACGTCTCTGGATCTTCACCAGCTGTCAACAAATCGCATCGGAGACGCTGTTGAAGTGCGTCTTTCAATCCACCGGTTTCTAACTCTCGTTCTTCCAATTCGGTTTTTAATTCGGCCACTTTTAAGTCTTTCAACAACACTTTTCTCGTAGCCATTGTTTTTTTTCCGATACTGTACTTATTTAATAATCTGATTAAATTTAATTTACTTTAAATTGTTTATTTATTTGCACAAACCCGCACACCGACACCACTGTTACGTTTCTAGGGTTTATGTTTATTTATTTAAACGAATAAAACACTCGGTAAAAACTTAACCTAATTTAACAACGCTTATAAACTAATTTATTTGTAACAATTTATTTACACACTAAAATCTAACTTCGACGGTCGCTAGTTAGAACTCGACTGACTCGTGAGTCAACTCCGGGCGATTTTATATCATTTGCTGCCGTCTGGAATTCTCTACGCTGGAAGATTCGAGTTTGTTCCATCGCCAGAAAAGTCTAGGCTGTTCGATGTAGACCCCGGTGGCGTGGCAGCCAATGACGCATAACGAACCGACTTCTTGACGCCCTGAGCTAAGCCGGGTGGCGCGCCACATTATATTTCAAAAATATGTGGCTAGTGTAAAATTGGCGTTTAGAGATAAAATTCAGTGGAGTCTGTTTTTTATAAATCAGTTGTTGTTAATACCTAATTAGTAATTTTTCAAATATCCGAATAGTCGGTTTTTGGATATTTGAATAGTCGGTTTTTCGAATATCCGAATAATCGGTTTTTGGATATTCAAATATCCGAATAATCGGTTTTTGGATATTCGAATATCTGAATAATCGGTTTTGGATATTCGAATAGTCGGTTTTAACCATTATTTTGATAACCGGTTTCATCCAAAACCGGTTTTTGGATATTCGAATAGTCGGTTTTAACCATTATTTGGATAACCGGTTTCATCCAAGACCGGTTTTTGGATATTCGAATACTCGGTTTTAACCATTATTTGGATAACCGGTTTTATCCAAAACCGGTTTTTAAAGAAACCGATTATTCGGTTTCAATTTTTTCCGGTTTTTGCCAGCACTATTAAATATGAAACATATCCAACTACCTTAAAACTCTCTTGTGTCGTGCCAATTTACAAGAAAGGTAATTCCGAAGAATGTGGCAATTATCGGCCCATTTCACTGGTTCCAGTAATATCTAAAATTATTGAAACGGCCATGAAAAATTGAATGTGCTATTTCTTTGAAGCATAAAATTTATTCAATGTAAATCAATACGGTTTTCGCAAAAATTATTCCACCATTACCGCGATAAATTCTCTTGTGGATTATATGGTCAATGTGTTTGAAAATAGAGTACGCATTCTCTGCATTTTTTGACTTAACGAAGGCATTTGATTGTGTCTCACATGACCTTCTCATTTCCAAATTAAAACATTATAATTTTAATATCTGTAGCATTCAATTATTAAAATCCTATTGAAGTAACAGAAGGCAGTTTGTGCGATACAGCGGTAAAACTTCGAATTTAATTGATAATAAAATTGGTATACCCCAAGGGTCTACACTAGGCCCTATTTTATTTTTAATTTTTATCAACGACATTGACAATTATGTATCAGATTCCACGTTAATATTATTTGCTGATGACACAACACTGTTATACAGGCATAAAGATTTAAATTGCGGGATACAAACATTTATAGATGCCACAACGCAAATAAATGAATGGTTTTTGAACAACACACTTTGTTTAAATGACAGCAAAACTCAATTTATGTATTATTCCCTAAGAAATATTGATATAAAAGACAATATTAAGGAAGAAAAATATGTAAAATACTTGGGCATTTACCTAGATCCATCTTTACAATGGAGTAAACACATCGATTATGTTGCTAACAAACTTAATAAAACTATTTATCTCATTCGACATTTGACAAATTCTGTTCCCTTAAGTACTGTGCTAACAGCCTATCACGATATTTTTTAGTCAGTCATGTCTTACTCAGTGTTAGTATGGGGACATTGTGCTGGAGCAAACATAATTTTTCTTCTTCAAAAAAGAGCTATTCTCATTATAAGTGGACTTGGGTACAGAGATAGCTGTAAAGTACTTTAAAAAAATTGAAAATATTAACATTGCACACTATATATTCTAGAATGTTTAAATTATAAGAAGTTAAATATAAATAATTACAAAAATCATTGTACTGTACATGAATATTACACCAGATATAATGCAGATATAGTAGTATCCCAACATAGATTAATTAAATTTCGGTATGGTAGTAACTATTATGGAATAAAATTTTTTTAATATTTTACCTCCTGAAATAAGAAACAAGTCATTTTTACAATACAAAAGGATTGTCAAAAAATATCTAATCAATAACGCGTTTTATTCAGTCGAAGATTTTCTTCAGCATTCTTTTAAATATTAGGATGTTTGTGAACACTTCCATTGTTCTAGCAACTCTAGCGTATCTGCTTTTTCTTTTATGTACTTACTTTTATACATGCATTGACTTGTGACAGTCCCTTGTGTATTTATCACTAAGAAACCATTATTATTATTATTATTATTATAAGTTCTGCATATATTATGACTTTCATATACATAAAGTGGAAAAAAACACTTTTGTTTTTTAAGTAATTACATTTTTGTTATTTATGAAATTATCTGCGTTACTTCCTTTTTCGAGTTAAGAAATTAACTATACCTTAAATCTAATACCATTCGCGAATGGCCTCGAGAGAACTACTAAAGAGTTAAAAAATAGTTACATTAGGACCATCATTTTTCCCTTTGTTGTTCCCAATAAAACCAAAAATTGCAAATATTTGTTTTTTGCAAACGCTATGGTTTCGGAAAGCGACGCAACCGACATCTGGTTAAGCTTACAAAATATGGAAATTGGGGTTCCAGTCGGCATCTGCATGCATAATAATGCTGAAACAGATTTAATCTCGCGCGAGTTTATCGTGTTAGACCAACGCTGTATCTTATGAATTTTTACGCCAACTAGTAACGCTGTTTATTTTGGGACAATTTTCAGCTTAGAAGAATATAAATTGTATTTTACGAGCGAAACTGCGGATGAAATCTAGTTTCTCTTTTTTCTGGGGCGCTCAACACTCAAAGTAATGCAATAAAGGAATTGACGTCCGTGTAGGTGTCTTCAACCTTTCCGTTTCGCAAACTAAATGATAACGTAAATATTCTGTAATTTTTATCATAACTAGCCCATAGATAGTAAAAATTACTTACGCGGTAGGGCATAATGGTCTCGCAAAATATTTACATACCTTTCATATTTTAATAAATAATTGTTTTGCGTAATTTTTCCATTTTTTGTTTTAATTATCTTAAAATGAGTTCACAAACATAAACCGACCATTAGAAATAATTTTCAAGATATTGAGGTGGTTTTCCTGAAGGTTGGTTTGTTTATACAGACTGAGTTACGGTTCGGTATTTTCAAAATAGCTTTCTCATTTTAAGAAATACAGCAAAAAGCCTTTAAGAAAAGTTGCATTGAATGTTAAGTACTGCAAATTGGACAACTCCAACGACCTGATCTGCAATTGTTTTAAAGTGGCTAAGCCTTCTTCGATTTTTTGAAATAACATAGTTTACTTTTTATGGCGAACTATAGTAGACGTTTAAAATCTGTATTAACCTGAGCAAAAAATTGATCCCCATTGATAATAAAAATTTCTGTAAAAATGGGAGAAACCATTTTGTCGTGCCAAGATGATTTACGGTCCTATATTTAAATATCTTTTTTATGTTGAGAATTTGACCAAGAAAATATTCCAGGAAAGTTGTAAGGGATATTAAAGGTACAATCTTATTATTTCTCGATCTTCAATTGTTTCCAGGATATACTTTCTTCAGTTGTTTAAACAGAATGTTGTATTGTTAATGATGATGTACAGAAATATTCGTATCTCATAAGATAGCAAACAGTAGCAAGTAAATTTAATATGTATTTTAGGGTAGGGTCTTGTTTATTACACACATCGGAAAAGTCCAGGGATAATTTTAAAAAACCATAAAAATAAATTGTATGTATTTTACATTGTACATTTAATGTATTTATATATTAAAATGTCCCTAGCCCAACATTTTTGAAAGTACGTGTAAAAAATACCAGCACGTGTATATTGATACACACAATATTAAAAAAAATGAATTCTTCGCTCCGTTAATTTGTTCGACTTCTATAACGCACTGCTTAGTAACGATTGCTTTTGTTTGTAAATGTGTGAGTAATTTAGTGTTTAACCATTGAACGACAACATTTATCATTAGCTGATATCAATAGAGCAGTAGGTCTTCTTCAAGCTGACATGAGACAAGTTGAAGTCGCTGAGCGAATAGGTGTTTCCCAAAGTGTCATCAGTTGATTATGGAGGCGTTTTAGGGAAAGTGGTACACCAGCCAAACAACATCCAGGACGTGGACGCTCTACGACAGCTGCTCACTCGTTTTCCCGAATGGTTTTCTGAGAGCTCAGTAGTATTTTTATAATATTCTTCAGCCCATTGTGCGTCCATTTGCTGGTACTGTTGGTGAAAATTTTCGTCTTGTGCATGACAATGCTCGTCCACATGTCGCAGGAATTATGACGTATTGGTTAAACAATGAAGGAATTGAAACATTGTCACGGCCAGCACAATTCCCGGATCTAAATCCAATTGAATATGTGTGAAACATACTTCAAAGAAAGATTGCTACGCGTATAGGCGATGTCCATGACAGATTTACATTTCCGGAGCTTCTAAAAGAAGAATGGGCACGTTTATCTCAAGACGATGTTGACAAAGTAATTTTATCCATGAACAATAAGTGTCGAGCTATAATTAACCACCCTGGAGGCCACATTCTTATAAAATTTATTTTTCATTGTTTTTTAATCGAAATTATCTATGTAATTTGGGATTTAATTTTTTTTTTTGAAAATTGTGTTTGTTGTTTGATCATTTCTTTCTTTTCTATGAAAAATGTTTACGTTATTTTGTCTCTGCTTAAACAATCGCTAATATATTAAAATAATATATTAGCGATCGCTAATATATTAAAATATTTTGGAATTTTTTTTTTAAGTGAAATACGTAAATTTCAAGAAATATCCCTAGACATTTCCGATGTGTTTATTTGATACACAAATGCAAGTGGAAACTCGTGAGAAATTTTTTTAAACTGTATAGAGAATTATAATTCGTGTAAAACATCTTCATGAAACTGCTTGAAAAGCAGACTATTTATTTCGAATATACTAACTGTTAGAAAAATGAAACTGTGCATGCTATAGTACTTATTTTGAATTGTAAATGAACTCAGTGTTCAGAGTTGTGGTAAAGCGGCAAAATTTCCGTAGAAAATGTCTTCACTTTTAAAGTGCTGCCTACGATTTAGAAGGTAAGTTTGAGGTGGAATATCAAGCAGCAGAGTTGTTTAATGATCTTATTCTAAGAAAAGATGAATCAACTAATTTCAATTTTGACCGCTTTTTGTAAATTCTGTCCCACTGTGGTATGCTATTAAGACAGTCAAAGAAGGGGTATCCGCTTCGAAACAATTGAAGATCAAAGTTATTAGTGTTCTTCGAGTTGTTTCCATTACCATTCAGTGGTAGCCAGCATTAGCCATTTTTAAAGTCTTTTTGCTCCGTCGCTTAAAATAAGAAAGTTATTTAAAATATGCAGAACCACGACTTACCCTGTATATTTTGTGTTACTGTTTATTTTTCAAGAAAATAGGTACTTTTATCCGCTGCGCTATACTTAGTATTTCTACAAATGGAATTTATGAACTAACAAAATGAAGACTTAATCGATAAAGCCTAAGATAGACAATCAAAACTTCCTGCAAGACAACTGCATTTAATCAGTCTGAAATAATAGTTTCGATTCATTATAGTAACAGGTCATTTTTACAATTTTAATTGGAGTAATACATGACTTTTATAAACTAACAATTAAAGTAAGCTTTTAATGAATGTACCAGGCCTTAATTAATTCAACTTGAATTATCTGAAAATCTAATGATTTAAATGAAAATTTCAGTTGTTTTATCATAATTGCCGGACAGCCTTTATCAAAATTTATGCTTTTTTGTAGCATGAAAGCAATTCATTAAAATAGCTATTCAGAATCAAAGGAAGTAATTGAGAAATAAGAATAAATTTCCTGTTTTCGAATACATATTATTGTGGCGGACATTTTAGTTCCAACAGTATTTATTACTTGAGATTTACTGTTACTTTATAAAGAGAGGTTCACAATAAATTGTATTTCTTTTGTTTTTGAGATAGGAAGCTGTAATTTCATATCTGAATGACTTGTTCTTATAATCTTGTCCTATATCTTGTGAAAAAAGGGTACTCTTGAGCGGTATTCATTCCTCAGTGTCCACGTTGTATAAATTTCAAGATAAATTTTATCTGACATTTGCCAATTTGATTTTAGGGAATGCAAAAGTGTTCTGAATAAATAAATTTATATAAAAATCGATAATAAAAAAAATCCCCATTTACAGCACACTTTTTGAAAGATACTGTATAAGTATCCACTTCTGTGGAATAAAAACTCTACTAACATTTGTGACATTGACCTGTAATGTCACACAGCAGCTTAAATGCAAGTAAATGAATAATACACAGACATCAGCGCTTTTACATTCGTGCACAGTTTCAAACATGGTGAACAATATATTAGGTGACCTTCATTGTTTAAATTATATTCGTTGAAGATCGTTTTTCTTAACTTTACATATAACTTCCTTTCCTTAAGATAGGACATTATGGAACTTCAGAACAGATTTTCTGTTATTCCGAGCACATATAACTTACCCTCTAGAAATACGGGGTCTATTGGTGAATCTAGTGAAGCGACACGACTTCTAGCGAAAATATTTGAACTACATACTAGTGACGAAGTAAGTGGGTAATTCCTGTGTTTTGTACAAAATGTGTGGTTTCTGTTCAGTAATTTGTATTTGAAATAACATACGGAATCATCACAGAATCTCTCAAAAAAAAAGGACTTAACCTTTCCCGCTACAAATAACGGTATGAATAACATCTGAGCATAGAATTTTAGTGACAATAATCTTTAAAAGTATTTGAACTGATTTTCAAAACACTAATCCATAATTGAAAAAAACATGAAAGTTTAAGCACAGACTCACATCGTTTACTACGTGCTTTCCCACGTCATAAAACTCTTGATGCCATGGTTACCGACGGCGAGAAAAGTTAATTTGAATCGCCAGTAAAGTCAAAAGCTCGCGTTAAGTCGAAGAACGGTCCGCAAACGTACAGTTCACGACCAAAATCTAAACAGCCGTACCTATCGACCTTCCTTTCCTATAAAGCAATTTATTCTAATGCACAAAACCTTTCCAATAATTACATAACTGTTCTCAGTATTTTTTTTTGTATCTTCCTAGAACGTGATTAACGATGTTCCAGATCACGCTAGATAAATAGATATTTGATAACTATGATTATATATATCATATGTAACTATAATTCTGTTCAATGTATATGTTTGTGTGCCGAATTATTACTACTAAATTACTAGCATGAATTATTTTCCTTCGAGTATTATATTATGTAGCGTATTTCTTTTTTTAATTTTTGCATAAAGAAATTTGAGTAGCAAAATCAAAATTTTATCAAACTCCAAGTGAGCAAGCAGTCATAACATCCTTTCTAAATAACGGTTTATTTAGCTGACTGGCATGAGAAAATCTGCGTGAATGAACGTGTAAAAACGGGGAAGTTTTTAAAACAAACCTCCCAGCGAAAATGAGAAGTAAGGTAATTAGTGCTTGTGTCAGTTGTCCTTCGGCCCTAATTTAAATGAGACGTTGTTTTTGTCAAAATTGTTAATGTAAATATAACTCCGGAAAGTTAAGAGTTTCGGTGGGTGAAAAGTATGGTGGTAGAAGCCCCGGAAGGAGAACGAGCCCCTGTCAAACCACGTTCCGAAAAATAAAAGAAAGAGGTTCTCTATTGCAGCGTCTCCCTGGTCACAGGTAGGAAAATGAATTCTGTTCCATGTTAATTTGTTTTATTTGTTTTGGAGGAAAATCCTCAAAAAAAAAACATTTTCCGTTTATTTTTAACTGTTATATGTCTTATTTTTATTTGTAAAATTAAGGTGTTGAATATACATATTCCTTTTTCACTCCTTCAAGGGACTTTTATTTCATTTTGGCGTCGTAATCAGATATTCATTTCTTTTCTTATTGAGAATTGCATGTAAAACTCGTACAGTTCTAGAGTCAAGAAATAACGCTTCCGATTTTAATGCCAAAGGAGAGAGAGCCTCATTAATTACACGCGTGGTAGAAATTTCAATTCTTTCTTTTGTATCATGTTATTCTTTATTTTTGGGCCCGATGCCCCGTGAGCTATTAATAAACGCATCGGTGGTGGCAGCGTAATAATTTGTAATAAAGAAATTCCTTTTAATTTTCAATTAAAAAATTAAATCCCTCATTTAATTTAATTCGGCTTTTTTACCCAGAAAGGCCGTGCCTACAACTTCAATAATGTTTTAGATTAAATATCATTATAAATGTGTAAATATTGTCTTTACTCAAAATTAAATGATATAAGTGATAATTATATTGGTTCAGTTTCTTGTGCCATGAAAACTAATTAAACATTTTTTCCTAAATGTTTTAGAAGTGTTTTCTTTTCTTATAAAATCTCTTCCTCATGCCGCTCACACAAAATCTTGAAGTTTTGCAATATGATATTGCGGTTTGGATCGGTTTTGTGGGATGATAAAATAAAACACCTTTAATTTAGGCCAATTGATATATTTAATATTGACAGAATTATTTGAATGTTGTACCCTTTTCACATAGAAAGATATATTTATAGGAATGAATTCACTAACAATAACACATGCAATGCGCACGTAACGACATTCCCATGGGAAAGGCGCCAACGGGCATTCCATGTTGTAATTTGACATTACATCTATACAAACATACATAATTACATTATATAATGCATAAATTATTTATATCTAAAGTCAGACATGCAATCTTATTAGAGATGTGGCTGGAGAGATCCCTAATAAGAAAGCAGCCGAACAGGGAGAAACAAACTACGGGCAAGTTTAGCAAATACCGAAGTACTTCGGCCACAATCCTTATCGTTGCATGTGTCTCCCTTTTGCTTTGTTTTGTCGTTACATGGAACTCTTTCCGTACATAGAAATTTTTCTCGTCGCCCTGATCTCAAGGCAGATCAATCTCAGATTTAAAAAGTAACAAGCCTTCAAGAAAAAAATATATGCTTGTATAAACCAGAAAGTATCAAAAATAATTTTTGAAATGTATTTTTTATCATTTTTTTATTATCGTATCATATATGCACAGATTAATTTTACACCAAATTTTTGAACACAATGAAAACTGCGGGAAATCTGTTCCCTAATCGATGCTAATACTGCTTATACAAACGATTAGAAATAAATTATAAGGTAAAAGGGTCGTGTCCGTTTTCGAAGCCAAAGTCGTTGTATACGAAAGGTTTTGCGTATCGGAAACGACTTCCAGTACGCGAAACTTTCCGACCGAAAAACCGAGGAGTGAGAGCTCGTTGTTTAGCCCCATTTCTGGAAGAGCCCCATCCGCTGACATCTGCAGTTTGAACCCCACAAATTGCAACGGCACGAACTGTTGTAACAGCAATCGGTCGGCCGATGGTCGCAATTTCCTCCTCTTCTCACGCATGCTCGTCTGAAAAGGTAAATTACAGAAGCACGTCTGGAAGGAAATTAGAAATATCTTACGACCACATCGAAACATAAATTCAAAAAAACACCTAACATTTAGCAATGCCTTCTACAAAGCATCTTCTACATTTCGACGTTACTGGACATCAATTTTTCCACGAACATCTACATATCATCAACAACAGAGGAGGAAATTATACAACATATAATTATTGAAGGGGTTTCGAATGGTGCAGACAACCAGGATTAATTCTATACAGGTGTTAACGCGGTATCCTCATCATGATACGTGCATTAATGTACACTGAAAGCCCACAAGAGAATTGGAGTAATCAGAAATCGAATTGCGAGGTATGCAACAAAATCAATATAACAGATGAAATTGCCCCAATAAAGATCAACATTAAAAGAGTTGCAAAAGTGTATGTTTGAGAGTAAGATTAGAAATATTAAAACAACAAAGTTCATAAAGCGAGGGAACTTTACCAAAAAAAAGAAACATAGTTTAAACAAGTGAGAACAACCTGTGTCCCATAAGTTTGTCTATGACTGTAAACCAGACCTCAGATTTTAGTATTAATAATATGAAAATATTTAAATATTCAAATTATGCAAATAGTGATAAACTGAATTAATTATAATTTAGGTTTGTTTTTAGATTACTAATCGGGGTGTAATTTTTATTAATTAAAAAAAAAATATATTTGAAACAAAGAAATTGTACAGAAAAAGTAAGATAGCAAGTCTTTAAAAAGCAAAGTCAAACGAATAATGAAACGTAAGATAATTATAAAACACAATAGAAAGGAATGGGGATAAAGATTTACCTTCATACTCTCTATAAAAATTCGAATCGGTCAGAAAAAAGCGGAGGAAACGTTTCACTCAATCACATCTGCATAAATTACAATCTAGAAACTATTGGAGTGAGAAAGAGAAATTAAAACATGGAAAGTAACGAGAGAAAATTTGATATAAAATTAAATTAGTTCTATTAAATACCTAAAAAAGGTGATAATATATATGAAATACTGCTAAAGAAACAAAACAGACAAAGATTATAAATTATAGTAACACTAGAATCTAATAATATTGCATTGCTGTTTTTGTACGTACATATTTATCGAAATACTTTAGTACGTGATAGTAACCAAGATAAATATTAAATAGAAACTTCTTTAGTTTATAAACATCTTACATTATGAAAACGAGAATAAGAGGAATTAAAGAAAAACTTGATAAATTAAAAAGATCTGGCGTCATGGAGAATGTGCGTCAGTTGTTACAAAACCGAAGACGAAAGTTAACACTCTTAAACCTTTATTTATTTTTATTTAAAAACTTTGTAATATTTCGTACAGGGTGACTACGAGAGAATTTCCACACCCCTTAACTTCTTGTTTATTTTTGAACTTGTTTAATACAAAACTTATACAGAATAATTCAAAATTTCACACATTCTACAGCTTTGGAATTCCTTTTTCGTAGAGAGTTGAATAATGACATTAAACGCGAATATGTACGGCAACTATTTATCTTATCTTTACATTTTTTAGACAATATCTCACTAGAATTTAATTTAGAATTCAAATATGTATGTAAAAATATACAATAAATATAAATATATAATCTCGAAAACAAATAAATACCTGTTGAACAACGAGGGCTTTCGTAAACTAATCAACCAGGGCTTTCGTAAGCTAATCATCTTGTAGTTTGCTACTACACTTCAAATGAAAATATAAAGCAATCCAGTTTAAAGGTATCCTCAGAAGAGTTTTCAACAAAGTTTATACAACACACGTCACGGTTTCATATGAGCTTTAGCTAAATTTATAATATCAAAATATTAGTTATAGTCATTTGACATCCTCTTTTAATGAAATTGCTAAAAGCTGCCAATTAAAAATAAATTGGACTTGAAAATTGAATTCTTACATAACCGACTATACTTTTACATTTGGTTTAGCTAAGAAGAAACCTTTGAGGGTAACAGAAAAACTAGATATCCTATTCAGTAGTAGAAATTGAAAGTAGTGACAAAGTAACAAGAATTATTTCCTTGTAAAATATAATTGGGATTAAGTACAGCCGTCCAAAGATATATGTCAACAAACAAGAATGACTATTTGTAATTTTGAAGTAGTGCATTTAAAGCGGAAGTGAATTGAGTAGAATGAGTAAAGATTGCAAACCAAAGTGCTACACTTTTCCAATCAAATTAACCTACTTTCTCGCTCTAAAGAACGAAATTTTCAGAGATGACGCGTTATTTTTTAAACATATCTTTCCGTTACTATTTAAAAGGCAAGGCAAGAAATTAATTTATTTTCGGTGAAAACAAAAAGAAATGGATTCCAAATTGTCATTTCGTTTTGTAGAATTCAATTCACACTTTTTAGAAGTTGTGGTTCGAAAGAGTATAATAATCGTGAAAGTATGACGGTTGTGCACAATAGCGATTTGAAATCTTCGTGACCGGATACTCAAAGTGTAAAGAGCCGGAATTTTACCCCTAATGTATATTTTCTTAATTATTAAATAAGTCTGGCGTATTCCTTTTTAATGGCTCGTAAAAGAATCTAAATTGCGAATGTCTAAATTCTTTTTATCAGGGACTTGCCGTGCCCGAGACTAAACATTATTGTGATAACACTTTTTTTTCTCTTGCTGTGGCGTGGGAAATAAACCGAGCGGAATGTAATTCTACCCACACAAAAAGAGTAGTTCAGACGGGATACGTCAGGTGGCAGCAGTCACCAGGTTAATTTTGACGTAATTTTGAGAGAAGATTCAGGCTGTATGAGTCCCTCGGAGAAAGAAAATGAATTAATGTCCGTTCATCACTCTTCAAGTATAAACTAGTTCCTAATCCTCGGTTTTACTAATTTTCCCCTTTGATCAATGTAGTTCGTTCAGTTCAATTTAATATTTCTTTTGTCTAAAATTTCTTTTATTTTAAAAACAAAGTTAATTAGTGCGACCGTTTAGTGAAAAATCAGGATGGGCTGAGATCCAAACCCTGCTGCGGAGTACTACCTTAGATTAGGGGTGGTCTTTCAGAATATCAGGTATTGTTTGCCCACCCCCCTTTTTGTATAAGCCGAATTTCTATTACTTTTTGCTTCAATATATTCTTTTTAGTTAGTAACAATGTCTTTTCCTTAATTTACTTATTTTCAGTAATGCCTGACGACTGTACATAGTTCTAAAGCCTGAAGAACCCTAAAGCCTCTGGCCTTTTAAATATTTTAATCAGTGTCTTAAAATAAGATACTTGGTGGCAGCGAAAATACCGAAGTTTCGAGTAACCAAAAATTCTTTTTGGTACTTAAAAAAAAGAACACGTTACCCATTGTTCAAAATTATTTTTATTTGTCTTAAATCGGCCCCCGACAGTAGGTGGTGCTGCAACCAGGAATCTTTTAATAAATCTTTGTGCTTTTGTTTCGAAATTAGAATGCCTGGTTTCAAAAGTAAAAACAGCACTGCCATCCTACAAAAGCTAGGATTTTTCTTCTTATTATTATTCAAGATAGTTTTCCTGGACATAAACGAACGTGTATACGTAATTCAGACACTTTCAGATATTTTTATCCTTTTTGCAAGTTTTTTTTTCTCATTGTCTTCTAAGTAGTTTCTATTTTTTTAGTTCAAAGGTTCAACTAAAGTGACTGTCTCAACGGATTTTTTGCTAAATTTAATGATTAGTCCAAATACAGACTAAATCATAAAGTTAA
Organism: Prosopocoilus inquinatus; assembly: GCA_036172665.1. Taxonomy (NCBI): domain Eukaryota; kingdom Metazoa; phylum Arthropoda; class Insecta; order Coleoptera; family Lucanidae; genus Prosopocoilus; species Prosopocoilus inquinatus. Next base: position 36,757,955 of record CM069869.1, read on the forward strand.
TGACTCAGAAAATCGTATTTAATTTGTAAATTACTTATTATTTAATTTGACTTAATGGGCCAAAGATTGTCTCTCTCGTTATCGTTAAGCTTTTAGTTTGATATCTCAAAAAATTGAAGCCCTGATAAAATGGTCTTATTAATATTTTTTAGTTGAAGTGTCCGGGTTTTTCTTCCAAACTGCTGCTACTGTGTAATGCGCCTCTTAGAAACCAAAAACGGCTTCAGCTATGAGTGTGAAACTACAGCAGGAAAGAAGATCAATACGCAGAATTTTCGAATGAAGTTAAAAACTGATTTTCCCGCTATTAATGGAGGCGACTCATCTTCACATTGTCACTTTTTGGGCTAATTTTGTTTCTGTTGTGCAATATCGAGTTTATGTTTTGTTTGTTTAGTGTTACAAATTAACGAACAAATAATCATAAGAAATGCATTCCAGGGCTTTTTTGATCAGTTATCGACAACTAGCAGTGAGCTATTTTTTTTCTATTGGTATAATAAATTTCTGACTTTATCTGTGTTATCAACCCACATATAACTAGTTGGTTGCCTTCTCCATCAGTTCTTCAAAATTTATTGCAATCAATTTACAGGCTTTTAATAATATTTATTTTTTTTCCGCAATTACATATGCCAGCATATTTTCAATTCAATAAATCGTTTAACTATTCAATTGAGACATCATAACTGTTCGTAAGATAGATGTTGCAAACAATTTACTATTACAAATCAGGTCGCGAATTTTTCAAATCACCCTCGTACATTCGAAAAAGTAATACAAAATATAACTTAGATGAAAACAGTGTAATTAAGGGGTAAACGAGGTGATCCTTACGTTTTTTCACTGCTTTCGGGCTTCTCGTCTCGTTTCATTTGAAGAACATTTAAGCTGCGCATGAAAAAATTAATTAATTAATCGCACAGTTCCCATGTTGTTCTGAATACATAGTAGCAACAACTACAATGACAACACAAAACTAGATTTCTAATTGCCAAGACATTAAACTGCACTAAGTTCAGCATTTAGCGGGATTAATGAGACTGGATTTGCTCACTTTTGTGCCGATTGCAGGAAGCGGTCCAGGGCGTTTTCCGAGTATTCGTCTTCTAAAGGAACTCCATCATCTGAAAAGGAAAATAAACAAAAATTTAATAACTAAAAAACTTACACATGAAATGTTATTATGGTTACATTTTGCAGAATCTAGTGAGTCTGTATATGGTTTATAAATTGAAAATGCATAATTCAATCCATCATAATCTAATTTGTTGTGAGAAAATCATATCATCTGGAAGCAACTGATTACGTATGCATGTTATTTTCTGGAGGAACGGATTCAACTTCTGATTTAATCGAGTTTGGCGGATCGTGATCTTAATGTAAAACGTAAGACGGATTTCAACGGTGAAAGGAATCGACATCGCTCATGAAATCGCCATTTTTATTCGATGGATTCATTGAAATTCATTAGAGTGCGCATTATCTACGAAGGAGAGATGTGTCCCCCGACAAATTCGATATATTCGAGGAAATTGAATTTCGTAGTGTACATGTCATAGATTTACTACTTCGCATTTATATATTTCGTTCTGCTCGATACTTTCTCAGAATGTGCTTTTTTAGATGCAAGTATTAAGCCCTAAATTTTATTATAAGTTGGAAAAAAACTGAACACACTTTGTTTTATTTTTCAGACAGATTTATTTAAATTTACTGTTACTTTCATCTGCTTCAAAATAAATTTTATGAAATTTTAGTTTGATATATTCAGCTTGACTCTACAAGTTGATATTTCATATGAATATAACAATAATACTTATTTATTTTCCCCAAAATACAAACATAAATAAAAGTAAACAAAAATATAATTGTAGGAAGCATTAAATGTTTATGAAAGGGCCATCGCCACAAGAATACATAGAAACGGTAGCAATTATAGTTTGGTCAAAATATCTATTCACTTATTTCATTTATATGCTCTACAATTACCTAAGTGAAAATTTTATAAAATTGGTTTGGAAGCAAACCAAATTTGAATAAGATTGAGGCAGTAATAATTCTGGTTAAGCACGTGTCTCAAAAGTCTAATTCAGATGCATTTGACCGGTAAAACGTACGCCGACTTACCCATAATTGGAATAGTGTATTAAACACGTATACCAAGATTTTGGGTTTTTGGATAATTTAAATAATTAACATATAAAATAGCGACATCTTACTATCGCTTTTTGACCTAACATTGCAGTAGGATAGACAAATTGAAGCGTGATTTGCTCCTAATGACAGCAAGCATGGCCGCCTTGCATGGGGGACTCATTAGGAGCAAATCCCGCTTCAATTTGTCTATCCTACTGCAATGTTAGGTCAAAAAGCGATAGTAAGATGTCGCTATTTTATATGTTCATCATTCTTACATCGCAATTGCGAATAAATTGGGCAAGTCGTTTTTGGTCTGCAGTGGGAATGTCGAGCTACGTTTCTGCTGAAGAAGCCCCAAGCAGGGCTGAAACAGCTGTCCAGAGGCTGCTCGAGGTTCTCACTGCAATCAAAAACGATTTGCACAAAATTTTTCTTAAATAATTAAGTCAGGCGCTGATGATTTATGGAACATACGTTATGTAATGATAATATTTATGATAATAAAGTATTGTAAAACCCGTATGGACGGGAGTTGGATAACCACGTTTGCCCCGATTCTTTTAAACAATCCGTAAAAATTTGGACCTCAATTTCTTTGTTCGTAGCGCGCCTAGTGTAGTCTAGCATAGCCAGAAGTTAACCAACATCTATGAAATTATAGCGTTAAATAAAACAATAAAAAACCTTCGGGAGAGAGAAAAATATTCGGTACAACATTATATATCAAAAATAAAATATCAAAAAAAATAAAGCTGTTAAAAAATTAGCTTTTCTTTAAGCGTGAAATGAATCATTTCCTTTTTAGCTTACCAACAGTTTAATGGAAATGGAAATAATTCGGTTACGATTAAATTCATTACTAGAAAGAAAACAAACGCTCGTGAGTATAATAACTTCTTCGCAAAATTAAGTTCAAACTGAGGAAAACTGACTGAATTTTACAGTAAAAAAAAAAAATATTTTAATATAACGAGTAATTAGGTCAAGAGTAATCTCGAAAAGTAGGAATCATCGCTTTATTGTGCGCTCTCACTTATTTAAGTTTTCAAGACTTTTGTCCCTTCCAGGTTGTTATATAAGTGGAAAATGCGACTGCATTTGCATACAAAAATATTCTCAATGAAAAACATCAATTAGGGGTAATATTGCATCTCTTCGCCCACTCAATCTTATTCTTCTGTCTGTAGTCGAGCGCCACGATCGAACTGTATGCAACAAAATTCTTAGAAAACGCTCCGTCTCTGCTAGCTAACCTTGACCCAATTATAATTTCACGTTATGAATCATTGTAATAGAAGAATTAATTTAATTCCACCATTTAGGACAGACTATCCTTCCATGTACCACGCATGTCCTGTAGATCATCCTCTATGTATTTATGTACACCTAGAACTAATGTTCTAGTTCGCTCTCCTATCCATATCGTTTCCAGTTTGTATAATCAACTTTGTAATCATGTTGACATTTTCCACCTTAATAGTAATACCTTTAAATGCAACTTATTAAAGTTCTATAGTAGTGCGCACAATACGCACTTTATGGTTATATTGTTTATTTGACTACATAGTTTAGGTTTATATTTAGATTTAAATTTGTTTTGACTTGTTTTTCTACATTTACCATTTTGCTCTGTAATTGGTTTTTGTAAACTGTTGGGCAAATAAACATATTATTATTATTATTATTTAATTTTCTATAAAAACTGCAACTGTAAAGATGAATTGGAAACAGTATACAAAAAAAACTGTAAGAAAGACATACCAAAGAAAACGAAAACACTGAAATAGAAGAAAACGAAGAGAAGATGAGAATGTAGTACAAGACTTGGAAACAAAATAGCATGCCTTCAAAAAGTCCCTCATTCGAATTTGGTATTCGTTCGATAAATATCTGTTTGTGCTCCAATCCAGCAGTTCCTAAACTTTTTCGGCCACTGAGCCTTTTTTGAATCAAAAGTTTGTCATGAAGCCGAAGAAATCTGTACAAAGCAAATTACACATGATACGTATACGAAAATATACATATATTTAATAATTTTCTTGTCATCTTCATAACGGCTGTGTCTTGTCATCTTCATAACACGGATAAGAATCAATCGAGGAACCCTAAAGGATCCCTGGAGCAAACTTTGGAAACCGCTGCTTTAGTCTAATCATGACTAGATGATCTCCTTTAATTTAATCTTTTGCGGTTAAAGTAATTGTGTTGTAAACTTTTTCCTGGATAAGTTATTAGTTTACTTGCCAAAAACTGTTATTTTTACGTAAATCTCGTTGCTCTCTGCTTGATACGAAATGGTCTTCTCTTTAGAAAAGATTTCATATTGAAAGGTACTTTTGGAAAGCAACAAAGGAAGTCTGTTAAGACCAACTTAAGACTTAATTGAGAAGAATTGTGAATTGTAAACAGTCAAATGACATTGACATGAACTTATAAACTGATAAATAATCCAATTATACAGAGTGGTGATAAAGCACCTCACTGATCTCACTTGTTTATCGAATGAGTTTTTGTGTAATACTGATGAAGCAGGTAAATTTTAGATTTTAGGGCACAAATATTTTTTTAATCGGAATTTGCTTATCTTCTGAGATGTCATTATTATTTTTTCTTGATCGCCCTTCTTGGGAATTAAATGGTGAAATAAATAAATTTTTACCCTACATAAGTAAAGTAGAAATTATAATTAAAAAATAGAATTATATTTTTTTATTAAAACTGTTCGAATTATCTCCTACGAATCAACAGGAATGAACCTACTTCAGTCTAAGCACTTTATACTGCGTATCTGATCATTACTGGTCTGATATTTTCAATTTTTGCATAAATGCTTTATCTATTTAGATCATACTTTTGTCTAAATGGCTCAGTAAATCGCTATTGTTGCAAATCAGTGTTTCATCAAAATATCGACATCATGCTACTTTTATAGCTTTCAAATATAGAGAATTAAAAATTACTGTAAGAACAAAATACTACAGGGAATACTAGGAATACTTTTTCGTTTACTTTTTCATTACACATTTTTTGATGGGTGATTTCCGTTTTTATTTGCGGAGGAACCCCAAGCTCCCTTTGTAGAACCCAGGTTGAGAAATACTGTCGTAGATATTAGATAGAAGAAACAAAGCCTCACTTGACTCAAGACTCTCAAAGCAACGCTAAGGAAACGTCAATGTACGGACAACGTTTTTCAGAATCTTTTTTTTTAATAATTTAACTGGAGAATGAAATTTGGAATTCTTGCATTTGGAGCTAAAGATGGTACCTCAGAAACCAGTGTCCGGAATGTTTCAACCGCTGCTTCAGCCGACGAAAATCGCTCACCACGCATTTTTTTTAATATATGGGAACAAAAAGAAATCATTAGGTGATAAATCAGGTGAATATGGATGATGAGTCATTAATTCAACACTTCTGTTGGATAAAAAATCAACTGTTTGACGGGCTGAGTGAGAATTGGCGTTGTCATGATGGAGAATAATTCGTGGATTTCGATTGTTTCTTCTTATTTGATCGATGACTTCCGGCAAACAAATTGTAGTATACCAATCAGCATTCACGGTTTTTCGAACCTCTAAAGCCACGGTTGCTACATGTCCAGTTAAAACAAAAAAAACAAGCAATCATTTGCTTTGCAGCACTGCGTGAACGGACAACTTTTGTTGGTTTTGGTTCATTTTGAAATACTCAAACGGTAGATTGTTGTTTACTTTCTGGCTCGTACGAATAGATCCATGTTTCGTCATCAGTAACGATGTTATAAACTAAATTTGAACGACCTCCATTGAATTTCTTGAGCATTTCTTCGCACAATTTGACACGACCCTGCTTTTGCGCTTCTGTTAAATTGTGTGGGATCCAACGACTGCAAAGCTTTCGTACGTTCAAATGATCATGCAAAATCTGGTGTATTGCTTTCATATCAATGCGTAAAGATGCTTGAATCTCACGGTATGTCACATATCGATCTCGCTCGAGCATTTTACTTACAGCATCTACATTAGTGGCAACAACAGATGTTGATGGACGACCTTCACGAAATTCGTCACTGAGAGAGGTACGTCCACGCTGGAATTCGGCAAACCAATTATAAACACTGCTCTTTGAAGGTGCTTCATCTCTAAAAGCCAAATGAAGCCGATTGAGGCATTGTTTCGGCGTTAGACCACATTTGACATCGAAAAAATTCATGGCACGAAAATTTTCACGCGAGATTTCTATGTTTACACAAAATTACTTTTTCTCAAATGCTGTACAAACAAAACTAGTTCACTTGGATAGGAACTGTCAATAGAATTATAGGCGAAAAACGTCAAATTTTTCAAATATGACAGTTGATAAACGCTAAATTTTCCAGCAGCCCACGTATCTTTAACAATATATAAAATACGAAACTATTTAACCAACATTGCAACTTTAATAATAAGCAGGATCCCTGTAGTGGACAACTTATTTTGGACAGTTTGTATAGGTGAAAGCTCGAAATTCCAGCCATCGTCGAATACTTAGTTTTACACCGTAACCGAATATATGGAGATTTAATTACGACCCTCTCTATGCGATCAGACGTGGCACTGATTGTATCTTACTTTACTCTGTGATTCATATTTTAATTATTATAATTAATGATGTAGTAATTTTTACTCTGTTTTGACTGATCTTATACACAGCCATTTTATGTCTACACGAGCTGTATGTATAAACTAAGCTAAAGTATACTACGATGATAATCCTATCTTTAAACATGTATTTTAAACAGTACAGCTTACTCTTACTGTGTCTTTTGGCAACCGTGATCTACTGCCAACAATTAACAATGCGGTCCTCTTATCTAATGTGTCATTATTTCATTATTTTAGATGTGATTATTTTATATTATTCTTAAAGAATTATTTTTATTTATTCTCACGTAAGCTTTTTTTTAATAAACGCTTTTATCGAAATAAGTTCGAATAAATAGTCTTGAATAAATTGTAGGTAAGAAGATAAAACATTTAAGAAAATGATTGCCAAATAAAACAGAATTCGTTTCTCAAAGAATATATTTTGAAGATACCTATAATGATTAAAATTATTAGGCTCGAAGACATACATTTTAACAATTTCATTAAAAAAAGATGTAAGAAATTTAGTTTTTATCTGTCTCCATAAAATAAAACGGGAGAAATCCGTAATAGACTTCTTTGACAAAGTATTTTTATGTAGGGTTTTCCAATTAGTGAATCAGAACTTTCAAATGAGACACTCTGATAACTACAAGTGATAATCCTGTAATCTTTATTTTGAAGAACAATTTATGACATTATGTTTAAATAATATCGTTTAAATGGCTTCCTCGACTTCGCCTGGCTAAACGCATTCCGAATTTGCGACTATACTTTCACACATATGGGGGCCTATTTTGTATAAAAACCGTTAAATTTAAAGGGCTCTAAAAATTATGCTTGTTTACAAACCCGTTGAATCATAAATGTACTTAATCGGAAAACAATATCTCAATATCTCAAAAAATGGATCGACCTCCAACTGCTCAAGAGCCTTTGGCTTCAAATCTTTGAGTGATTTGATCTTTATAAGCCTCAAATGGAGATCTCTATGAAAACTTCCTTGTCCAAATTATCTTGACACAATCAATACTGAACTTATTTGTTATCAAGATTTGCCATTTATATTCCAAATCAATCTTGTTTTTGGAATTAAAGTTCTGACGCACTTATTGGAAAACCCTTTACCAACTGAAATTTCTTGAGAAGATAATTATTTTGAAATCTCTCTATCTTGTATAAGCACATCTGCATAATCTCCTCTTCGTCGCACTCACGTTAAATGTTCTTGAACACTTTTCACAATGATGGTGCCATCCAAATGACTTGACTTTTCAAAATTTACTCTTATGGCATCATGAATGTCCTGTGTAAATGAGAGGCGACGTAAAACATTTTGAATATAACCGTAAGAGTTCAACTTTGCAATTGCCTGGCAGCAAGTTAAACCCAACCAAGAGGTCTGTCTATCACTCAGAAAGGTATCAGATTTAATATGATAAAGTTTCCAAACGTTTACATCACTTTAACTTAGCTATTTATTTTTCTTTTGAAATTTCAAAAAAAAAATCGTACTTGACGACCAGAGTTTCCCCGCCAGATCATCTCGATTTCTTTTAAAGCTATGAATCAAGTATCTACATAAAAAAATTCAATCGCTATAGGAATTGGCATTAGCGGAGGCGCTGTCAAGTACAAAAAAGGAATTCACTTCAAATTCACATTGTAATTCGTCAATTTCATACTTTCAATTTTAACTTCTTATTTAATGTAGCTTTTGTGATATTTGTAATTTTTGAAAAAGACAATAAGCAATTTTGGGTGTATCATTTCATAAGTGATTGACACAATAGTATTATGAAATAATTATTAAAACTAATAATAATAAAATAGACATGTCAGTCAGTTCCTGCAATTTCAAATCAACCTCTTGATTTCCGCGGTCCACTCTTATCAAAGATTTATTTGGACATATTGAATAATTTATTTTATATGTATATCGGTACACGATACGTCAAACACACGCTGTCCGCCTTACTTCTTATTCAGACGGAAATTACATGTTTCTTTCTGCAATATCTCATGCATCGATATTAAATTTTCATCGCGTCTATCTAGACTGATTGCACTGAAATAAATTTTGTGCCGAATTTTCCACGTTGGCTTTCATGAAATAATCCATTATTAATGGATGGAACAGAAATAGAAGCGGCGAAAGGTCAGTCATGTCGTTTACGTCAAGCTGTCCGCGACTTGACGAACGGAACATATTTATTCAGTCAATTTCGATCTTAAGTGATGCGAAAATATCGCAAAATATTTCAGTTAAAATAAAGATTGAATGCCTACGACAAAGTTATAGCCATTTAGAAAGTTATCTAAAGAGAGAAAATAAAAAACTTCCAGTTTTCTTTTTAATTTATAAACGAAATCATAAAACTTTTGTCGCGCTAGAATTCCATTCCACCACTGTACGGCGTTTAATAGGTAAAGTGCTTTTTCTCCTCATGGTTGGCTGTAAATGATTGTGAATCAACCTTGCTTGAAATTGACATGTATGATAACCTCTCTTTTCTTTTTGAAGGAAAAGCTTTATTAACAAATTTCATTCAAACCGTAAATTTGACTGTACTTTCTCTCCAGTTAATATTCTCTCCACGGAATTTTCACAGCTAGGTGTGCAACGAGCATGGGTAATTTTTGTTTGTATAAACGAAAACTTTTGCATAGTTTTAATTTTAGTTTTAGTTAATTTTTAGTTTTAGTTTTAGTAACTGTATAAACCAAGCTTAAGATGAAATCAAATTGAAGTTGAAATTGAAGTCATCCTTTTTAGAAAACGTGATTGTAGAAAGACGGTGTCGGGAAATTGTACTTAACGATAAACAGCAGCAGTGAATCGAAATTAAACCTTTCTGTACGCCGCCGAAGAAGACCACTCCCGGTTTTGATTAGAAATCGAGAATTTCACAATCCATCGCTAAGAATTTTGTTGATATTAATTTAGTTGATATTGCGTCTTGGTAGCTATACCCAGAAGAATGATTTTTGACTGACGCAATACCGAATGTCAGAAGAGCAAACATCATCAATTTTTTAGCCACAATACTTCCTGGTCATCTGGATGTCAACAGGGAGCTTACAGCCCCTGAAAAATCAAACTGCTTTTTATGTAAAAGAAAAGCACTTAATATATAAATTTGTGCAGCTATGTATATTTTTGTAGTTCTTACACAGAAAGGCACTTCATAAATAACAAGGTAAGTCAAAAGTGTCCTTTTGACTTTCTAAGTTATTCATGGATAACTCAGATTGAAAGCAAATATTAAATCATATATGTAGTAGGCCACCTGCTCAATAAGATTAGTTTTTATTCCAATCACAAGGGAGCGCAGAAACTTGTCTGAATTTCTCAGCCTTCCCGATCACGGGAGTTTATGTCTATTGCCACAGTTTTAAACGAAATTATAATTCCCCCCAGGTCACTGGGATGGCAGTGCACTCTATTTACAGTAATCTGTAATCCTTAGCATATGTTTAAGTTACCATGATTACCTTTTATTGATTGTGAAAAGTTTGGATTCGGTTGTCAGAAGCCAAAGTATTAATTCGATTTCATCCTTAATTAAACGTTTAAAATTCGTTTGCGGCCATCCCAGGCAAACGAACAGGACAATATGTGATAAAAGTAAGGTAAGAGACAATGATAAGCGAAAAGTGCGCTTTTTCGGCTATCACGGCCGTGCGGCCTAATTAAGCGCCGGACCGAAAATCTATCCGAGCAAACGTGGTCGCAATTTATAGAAAGAAAATCACAAATTGTCCATTTATTCTTCTGGAATAGCCCTGAACTAGTATCTTGGGCAAGAATGCAGCTCAATGTATTAGATTATTTAATTTCCTGAACAATACTCAAACCGTTAACGTAGAAATATTTTTAAATTACGCGCCTTTTTTTATTTTAATTCCCCCCAGACCGCGTGAGGCGCGCATTTTGTTGCTTCACATACAGGGTGTAATCAAATTAGTTTCACATATTAATACCGTAAGTTCCTCATCATGTAAGAGAATTAATGCTGCAACTACTAAAAATCTATCTCAAATATAAAAAAATGACCTAGTGGAGGAGTATTGACTGTTTTGTTTGAGAACTTTTGGTCGGCCGTGCACAAAAACAACGTTATAAAACAAAATTCCAGCAAAATTCAAGATCAATTGCTTGATCGCATTTTAAAAGCTTTATGGGAACAATAAAATAGAATCACCGACCCATTAAAGACGACAGTTCCAATTGACAACCTCTGGGTAGTAGCCCGTGTGTGCAATATTATTAAAGGAGAACAATTGAAATCTGCTTGCATTGATCAGAATTAAATCTGTTTCATTAGATAATCGGCAATAATTAGATCTTGATGTCATGGTCTTTGTAAACCAATAGTACACATGATTTACAGTGCCAATTTCGCTTATTAAAATGATTAAATAAAAATATTAGTCGCTTTGACTGATTGTCGCTTTGTTAATTATTTCCACCAACGAATACGTTTCTTCGTAGTTCGAGTTCGATGACGCTTTATTGTTTTGGTTCCACAAAATAATAAAAACGATGACTGCGTTCAATAATGATTTTCCGAAATGCAGAAAGAAAAGACATTCTTAAACGTTTTGCGCAATAAAGAAATAACAATGCAGTTTATTGACGACCAGCAAATAAAGTACACGATGAATACGTATGAATTAGTAAAATAATTTTAGAAAATGGAATTTCTAATTTTTATTTATTTTTACAGTTTTGTGAGCAGAAAACTATTAACAATTACGTGAAAATTGAGAAAACTGATTAATTTAATGAGCAACGCGATGGATATTTAAAATTCTATTCCGTTATGGAATTACATAAGCGATGATTTTAACCCAGTGCCCTTCAGTTCGATGACGCTTGATTGTTTTACGACGTCTTATGGTGCGCTTGTAGAAACTGATACACGGTCAGTCAGAGGTTTTCAAACAAAAAGTTTCCGGGCTCTGGGGGGGTTTTGATTTCTTTAATTTTTCACCAATAAAATTCATATTTGCAGAAATCACTTTCTTAAGTGATAAAGAACTTACAGTTTTAATATGTGAAACTTATTTGATTACAGGCTGTATATAACGTTGGCTTTGACATCTAATATATCTTTTATCTGTGTTCCCGATTCCAGTCTACAGAGTAGTTAGTCTGAAAGTAATTAATTGCGCAGGACTGACGTTATATTATGAATAAATGCGACCGTTATTTTCGAAATGTGGCGTGCAGATCCTGTATGTGAATGTAATTTTACTCTCAACGTGAAGTCAATTTTGAAAACGTGGTAGTTGATCGGGTTTTTAGGACAAAAAAGATTCTAAATCATTCAGCTGACCCGTTTCGGTTTTATTTCAAAACCTTCCTCAGACCCTAAAAAGTCTACAGTGAGATTCTATCAACTAACAATTAAAAGAGATTTTACCTCTGATTAAAACAAAAACGATAAACTACAAATCATCGTACGATTTGGGTGAATGAATGAATGAATTGTCACACAATGATAACTTAATACCTTCATGAAGTTCAAAGTTTGTCCTGGTGTAACACAACTTGCAAGAAAACGAAACCTAATTTAATTATAATATTTAAATGATCAGTACATAATTATAACAATTGACCAAATTTATCCAAAAATACCACCAATAAGTTTTGGCCCGTCGATTATTTGACAGAGTAAATTAAAATTCAACAGATACAAACGCACATAACTCTTTGTACAGACGTTGCACAAATGATATTTTCACAAAAAATGAAAGAGTATGTTCAAATCTATCGATTTATGCTATTTGTGAGTTTTGGCCCATCGATTTAATTGACTAATTATCGAATGTAATTAGTCGGTCTGGCGCACATAACTTGTTATGCAGATGTTGCACAAACGAAATTTTCAGAAAATATGAAAGAGCATGTATGCATCTATTGATTTATGCTATTTGTGAGTTTTGGTCGATCGATTTGATTAGCTAATTATGGAGTCCAATTTGCCATTCTGGTGGCAGTATTTGTTTAATGCAGCGCCAATTATCACTGAGCAACAAAATTAAATTTTTTGAATGTTTCTCAAATTAAAATACTAATTTTTTAAATAATCCCTTTTGTACACATTGATCTATTCTGTAACCATTGTAACATTTGATTTCATAGAAGCCGTGTTCTCTTCAATTGATTTTTATGGCATATTTAAGTGTCACTGGATGATTGCTAAGGTTGCTATGGTTACGTGTAAATTCATTTCTCTTCAATTATTGAACATCTGTACAACAAGTTATGTGTGTTTATGACTGACGCTGCATTAAATACTAAATAAATACTAAATACTGCCGCAAGAACGCCTAATTGTACTCGATAATTAGCCAATCAAATCGGTGGGCCAAAACTCACAAATAGTATAAATCGATAGATATGAACACACTCTTTCATTTTTTGTGAAAATATCATTTGTGCAATGTCTGAAGTTGCCCAATTTCACTTAATGAGTACTCTGTCAAATCGATGGGCCAAAACTTATTGGTGGTATTTTTGGATAAATTTGGTCAATTGGTTTCAATTTGCTTGAAAATTTCGAACGTAAATATTTCCTCTAATGAGGTTTCCTTATAATTATGTACTGATCATTTAAATATTATAATTAAATTAGGTTTCTTTTTTTTGGTTAGTTGCTATGCACCAGGACAAACTACAATTAATGACCTTCATGAAGGTATTAAGTTATCATTGTGTGACAATTAGGTGTTTTTTTACAGCTAATTGAAATTTTATAGTTTTGTTGCTGGAGCGTTGTTGCTAGCTTCTCACCGGTACTAAAATGTTAAACCGTGACGAACTCTTACATAATTTAAACCAACACGAATTAAAATTTTAACATGACTGATTTATAACTTGGGTAAAAGGGCCAACAGTGAAATTACGGTACGTCATGAAATTACGACGGTCGACTCCCGACCTTCAATGTCGACCATCTTAGAAATACAACCGATTTACAGCCATAAATTAAGTCTGTTTTACAACATTGTACTAATTTATGATACGAGAAAATAGTACATACCAAAAAATATTAGCAAAAAAAATATTACGAAACGGACATAAATACATCTGCTTCTGTGCAACTTTATGGTACCACAATATGTTTTACTGTTTTATACTGTCCTAAAACTTGATATACCTTTTTCTGGTATCATTTTATATGATTATATAAAACAGTTTAAACTGTTGTTAATTTATGGAGGAAATAGTTAAATTAAAATTCAAAAAAAAATCATAAAACTTTTGTTAAAATGTTTTTGTGTTAGTAGTTTCATAAAGGGAAACTTTTTCTTCGTTAAATTAATAGTAAAACGTTTCCCAGTTGTAAGCAACTTTAGCAGACATACTGTATATTTATTAGACGACAGCTACTGAAACGTGATGTTCTACAGGGAATAGGTATATAGAAAAGCAATTTGGCGGGTCGTATGTAAATTTATTTCGTTACACACGGCGCATAAGATACTTCTCAAGACGTCTTTTGAAGATTGTGATGCATTGCGACTTGACACGGACGTGAAATTTTTATTGTCTCGAATGCAGTGCTAAGGAGTATTATATAAATTGTTCGTTGTTTTATAGTGCTGAAGTCCTGTGAAGAATTCATTAATACTGATTTGTACTGCAAAAATACTTATTCTTACTACACTGCTCTGCTAAGGATAGAAGTCGTAACTGATGGAATCATTGCTTCGAGATGTTCCTCACTTTGTATAATTTATTATGCCACCAAAATTTGAATATTTTATTAAAAATTTAATTTAACATTTGCTAAAAGCAGAATCTAATAAGCCAGAACATCTAGGTCATTTATTAAGCATTCACTCTTTTTTCTCGTCAGAGCAAGCGTTACCTTGGATTGCTTACATGAATTTTGCTCTATGCCAGAACCTAATATGTAAAATATTGTAACAATTCCACACAAGTAATCTGGCTGTACTGCCAAATACGAAGAAGCACCCATCTGCGAATGACTCTGGCATAAATAATGTGCCTACTACTGCAGTCGAGGTGGTGTCAACGTACTAAAATCATAAATTTTTCTAAAATCTTTCATTATGCTTTGACAGCAAGCATGGCCGCCTTGCATGGGGGACTTATTAGGAGCAAATCCCGCTTCAATTTGTCTATCCTACTGCAATGTTAGGTCAAAAAGCGATAGTAAGATGTCGCTATTTTATATGTTCATCATTCTTACATCGCATTTGCGAATAAATTGGGCAAATCGTTTTTGGTCTGCAGTGGGAATGTCGAGCTACGTTTCTGCTGAAGAAGCCCCAAGCAGGGCTGAAACAGCTGTCCAGAGGCTGCTCGAGGTTCTCACTGCAATCAAAAACGATTTGCACAAAATTTTTCTAAAATCTTTCATTATGCTTTGACAGCAAGCATGGCCGCCTTGCATGGGGGACTCATTAGGAGCAAATCCCGCTTCAATTTGTCTATCCTACTGCAATGTTAGGTCAAAAAGCGATAGTAAGATGTCGCTATTTTATATGTTTAAAATCATAAACTTAAAATTGAAAATAAATATAACCGTTTCATCTGACATCTACATTTCATTGTGATACCAACAGAACTGTCGTCCTAACTCGCCTACTCTGACGAGAAAAAAGAGTGAATGCTTAAAGCATGTCATAAACCAAGCATATATACTTTATGCGAACTGTAGAAACGACTTCTAAGCTTAACAGTGCAGTACAGTGATAGCTTTTCTCCTCTTATAAGTACCAGGCAGAAGAATAGCCGAGATTGCTTATGAACGGCAAGCTCCGATTTCCTCTACCCCATTCTTATGTCATCCGTAATGAGCAGTTTCCAAAATTTTAGGTTACATTTACAGAAGGCCTTTAAGAAAAAAGAATGCTGGAGAATTTTTCACTCCTCTTTATTTCTACTCTAAGTTTGGCAGGTAAGTATTGAAAACTAAATTGAAATCGGACTTCTTATTCAGTACTAATAACTAATGACTGTTATTTATTAGATTACGAAGTTACGTTAATCAAACGGAACTTGTCTAATTTCAAATTTGAAAGCATCTTTTTAAGAAATAAAATTATGCCGGAAGTTCATGAGTTCAGTTATGTGTAATTCATTTAATTTTCAGCTTGTTCTCTTCTAAGAAGACTTTAATTAAATGTTTCAAGTTTTTGTTCATTAATTACGTGAACGTACCTACACAAATACGTCGGTTGCGAAAAGTCAAGATCTTCCTTTGCTAACGTTACTAATTAAAGGGAAATTTTAATTAGAGCACTTTAAGTTACTCGCTAATTATAACCTGGATTTCGGCTTATCTCTTGACGTTTAGAATTTACTATCGTTCTATCTAATTAAAATTTTACCTGATACCATTAACTGTTAAGTCCTCTTAATTATTTATTAATTCTATTGAAAGAAAGAAATCTCTCGACACGTACACGATATTTCTGCTCTCTCCCCCCTTAGCAAATTGGAAAATCAAAAATAGTAGAACTTCTTTTAAGAAATTAAAATAAAATAAAAAATAACTTTTGAAATAATTCACTTAATGTTAATTTTATTTTCAGATAAATCAAACTATATTTTTACCAAACAATTTGAAATTTTATTATACATATCTGCAAAATTTTGAATTGAAGGAAATTCTATATTTAAGTATTTCCATTTACAAAAGAAGAAAAGAAATTATAAAAAAAAAGGACTGATACAGTAAGAGTTGTCGAAACAAATGAAGAAAAACGACAACGTTAAGTGATTAACAGAGGGCTACGAGCAGGTATGGGACAAGAATCTTAAAATTAATCTTGAAAACCTGATTGCCATTTGTTTTTTCGAAAGTATAAAATCGAGTAGGAAAGGTCCTGAAACTTTTCTAATTTATAATTACTTGGTATACAAATAAGAAGGTTAGCTATTCTAGCTTCCCATGAACAGCCTGTACATAGGTTTATATGAATTTTATTACTTGAAAAATATTTCCTACATATTGGTAAAATTTGTTCCTCCTATTACGACTCAGCCTGTACATCCGCCTAATTTTCTTTATTTAACTTTTGATATTTTGAATATTAAAGAGTTAGATACAAAATCTATAATTACACAGGGATACATCTAAAGGTTCACCACGGGAATTTCGTAAGCAATACGTGGGCTGCTGGAAAAGCTTCTGGAAACGGTATGAAAAAACGCATATGAAATTTGGTAAACGGTATCATTGTTTTTCGAAGTATTCGCCTTTGACGTCAATACACTTTTGTACACTTGGCGTTGTCATGATGGAGAATAATTCGTTGATTTCGATTGTTTCTTCTTATTTGATCGATGACTTCCGGCAAATAAATTGTAGTATACCAATCAGCATTCACGGTTTCTCGATCCTCTAAAGCCACGGTTGCTACATGTCCAGTTAAACCATAGAAACAAGCAATCATTTGCTTCGCAGCACTGCGTGAACGGACAACTTTTCTTGGTTTTGGTTCATTTTGAAATACCCAAACGGTAGATTGTTTACTTTCTGGCTCGCACGAATAGATCCACGTTTCGTCACCAGTAACTATATTTGAACGACCTCCATTGACTTTCTTGAGCATTTCTTCGCACCATTTGACACGACCCTGCTTTTGCGCTTCTGTTAAATTGTTTGGGATCCAACGACTGCAAAGCTTTCGTACGTTCAAATGATCATGCAAAATCTGGTGTATTGCTTTCATGTCAATGCGTAAGGATGCTTGAATCTCACAGTATGTCACATGTCGATCTTGCTCAAGCATTTCACGCACAGCATCTACATTAGTGGCAACAACAGACGTTGATGGACGACCTTCACGAAATTCGTCACTGAGAGAGGTACGTCAACGCTGGAATTCGGCAAACCAATTATAAACACAGCTTTTTGATGGTGCTTCATCTACAAAAGCCAAATGAAGCCGATCGAGGCATTGTGTCGACGTTAGACCACATTTGAAATCGTAAAAAATCATGGCACGAAAATTTTCACGCGAGATTTCCATGTTTACACAAAATTACTTTTTCTCAAATGCTGTACAAATAAAACTAGTTCACTTGGACAGGAACTGTCAATAGAATTATAAGCGAAAAACGTCAAATTTTTCAAATATGACAGTTGATAAACGCTAACAATTCTAGACCTACTAGATTCCAGAAAATTTTCCAGCAACCCACGTAAGAGATACAGCGACGGTTAAATTACAAAAAGGTTGCGCAATTTTTAGTTCTATAAAATTGTACAAAGGAATATCTTCCATCTCTATTCATTTCTGAAATATTTCACTCTAACTCCAAATTTTATTTATTAACATAATTATAAAATTCAGTAATTTTATATTAAATTTTGAAGGGACGGCTGTTAACTGTTTTTTATGGGTACTATCTTAGATATTTGTACCACGTGACACACGTATCTAAATACTGCGATATGACATACTTATGGTTTTGTTTTGAAACAAAATATTAAGTTACTAAAAATACTTTGAGAAAAGTTTTAATCAAGTTAAATTATTAAATATTATTAAATTACACATTGAAAAAATGTTACTTTTTGAAACTACCTTTTATTAACTTAATGTTCGTTCTAAATAAACTAAAGTTTCTTCTGCAAGTCGTAAACTGTTTATTTACATTTTACGATTTGCAGAAGAAACTTATTTTTACAACTTGCTTATTAACTTTCATTTCTCCCCCCAAAATCCTTTTATGCTCGGCGAAGATAAAATGTCGGAAGCTTTTACAATTTTGGTTTGACGAGCTAGCTGCAGTCATCATTTTACGTACTTCCTCTGACCATTAACTTTCCTCGAGCTTTCATTTCGCGCCACTTACAAGAAACTCACGCAAGAGAAACGATCATACAATATTTTTAGCACCGAGATAAAAGTTGCTGCCAGAAATAAAATCGTGAAGTATTACCTACTTTCATCTGCCGAATTGACTTTTTTGTAAAGAATGTTTAGAATATTTCCCTATTATGTATCTGCTAACAAATGGGCACGTTTTTGATAAGAGTTTTTCCTGTAATATCTTTGAAAGGTTTCGAGAAATATGAGTTTCTGTGACTCATAACAGAAAATCGTTAAGTGATGGGAAAAATATTGCAATCGGAATGAATGGCAAAAGGCCAAACGTTTACACTCCATTTATTGTAAGGAGGTAATAGGAGTATCGTACACTCTCCCTTCCTGCGTTGAGGGCGATTGGAGAAAATGTACGATACTCCTACTACTGACTTTCTTCTTATAATAAATGGAGTATAGGTAAGTAATTTGATAGGTTTAATCTGTTCATTAAAAGCTATTTTCTGATGTGACTCATTAGTTTTGTGCAATAAATGTTTACTATTTTTGATATTTTTTAATGGCATCGAGAGTTTAACTTTGCATCTTTTGAAATAAAGATTAACCCCCAGTTTCACAAATATTATTTAATTATTGATTAATTTAACAGCGTGATTAAAGCTTGTGATTGGTTGAGTGAAACAATGTAATTGGTTGTTTCAAATCTATTGTTAACTTCGTCCAATGACGTTCCTTAATCAGAGAATTAAATTAATCCCTGATTAACATTTTTCTTGTGAAATCCACCGTAAGAGTTCCTAATGATACATGTTTTTGAAATTTTGGAAAGTAAATATAAATGATTAAGCTGTTATCCCTTCACCTCCCAGCAGAAATAAAACAAGTTAATAACAGCTTCTAATGAGTGATGTCAGTGTTCTGCAGGGTTATTTCACAGACAACAACTAAAGCAGACCTACCATGCCGGCATAAATTTGGTGCCAGACGTTATATTCAATATCATTTTTTTCTGAGAAAATTAAGTCTCTTACGCCACTGTTTGTTTATGTTATTATTGTAATTGTATCTTGTATTTCGAATACCTATAACCACAATCGTGAGTTTAGTTACCTAATCGGGTGGAACTCGGAAATTTTACTATTGCTGAAAATATTAAATTTTCAAAACAAAAATAAATTCTTCTTTCCAATGAGGGGACCTTCCAATTTTCAACAATCTCCTTTATTCAATTTCGATGAGGCTGTCCAAAGTGTGAGATCTCTTAAATAACACAGTACAGTTGAACATATTGACGATATCTGTGCCCACGTATGCACACATAGAGGACTATGTATAGAAACTTGTAAATTATAACTGACAGCTACAAAGGAATTAACTTTATTACAACACGGCAGACGTCAAGTAGGCCGTATGTGTTTCACAGATTGTGACGTCAGATTCAGGCCAGCTAAATGGTTTAATAGAAAATCAATTTATGGTTAGTATAAAACTGTATCGCGCTTTTGCTTCGACGGCACAATTATTGTTTGCTCGAAATTGGTCTGATAAAATGTACAGTGAAATGACATAGGTCAACTGGAGCGGGAGAATTATAGCGTCTGTAATGGAACTCAGTCTTACGTAAAACATTGATTGGATTATAATTCTAAATGAAATAAATTTCCTCTGTATTTTAGAAAATAAAACAAGCAACAAAAAAAAACTAAGTCAATTTTAATTAAAGAAAACACCTTTAATTAAAATTGTTTCAATGTTTCTTTCCTTGCAGAGGTAGATCGTTAAAGAGGACTTACCGTCATTATTGGTTGCTGCTCCAATTATTATCTAATCTATCTTTTGCTTTAATTTTGTTTCGTTCGTCAAAGAGATGAACGTTATACATTTGCTTATACAGACTGATTAAAATGAGGTGTCCGACCCGTTAACCACAGGTAGTACTCGAAAAAACAAATCAAATAAATTACTGGAGATATACAAGGGTCTAACATGTAGTTTTCGAAATAAAATGGATTGAAAATTCATATGTAAACTTGATGGTCACTAGAAAGCTGAATGCGTCACAATAGCAACGTACTGTCGAGAAAAAAAAATGCAAAACATTTACCTTTAACTGAAACTGTAAAACGTTTTTGTTTACGACTCTCTGACAAAAAATTGCATAACCGAACGATGAACTTGAATTTTTATAATGCAAATAGTGGAACAATAATAATTTTGTTAGTGTAATCCTGTTCGTGTTGGTGTCCGTGTCAATGTGCATATCAATTCACAAAAATTTAGTAAAATGAGTGTATTTTAAGATTACTTGCCTTGAGAGAATACAGTAATGAAGAATTGTGTAATGTGTTCTTAATGCCAACCGCGGATTTTTTTTAATTCTTATATTTAATCAAACATTACAAATAAAAAATTCAATTAATGAAGACTTCATTAACACGGTTGAGGACCTTCAAATTGCGTTTTTACTGGAGCAAGAAAATCAAAGCAATGCAAATCATTGCTCGGCATACGTGATTCATTAGACCAACATTCACACAGAAGTTTCGAGCTCTTAACTGGTAACATATCTTGGCAAACAGACTTGCTCGTGTGCAAAGAAGAAGAATCTTGTGTTTCAAGTATGCGAGACAAAATGTGCATTCAGGAGTGAATGAAATTTTAATAAATTAAATTTGGTTAACTCTAAGACACTTTGTGTATGACGGCCCATTCATCACGTAACTAGGCGCAAAATAAGAAGCTCATCGAATATCTGTTATAAAAACCATATGTTAGAACACATGACATTTTTTTTTGACACAGCAACAGAGTTTCTAAAACATAAACAGTTAGTCAACTTGATTTTAAAAACACGCATCACATTCGAATAGTCATCAGTGCTATTGAAACGGTTTCTATTTGGGTCACAAAAGCCGTTGATTTTCGAAATGTTTTTTTTTTGCAATTTGGAGTTTGCAAGTAAATATGCCCCTAATCGAACGGACACTTATTATGAATCAGCTTGTACGTTTAATAACTTCTCTAGCACAAAGATTCCTGTTTTGCATTTTATTTTTTTAGTGTGAACTTACACGTAACTTAAAAACAAAGACGATAACTAAAATTTCAATCAACTTTTCCAGTTTCATATTAAAAATATCAATTTGCTAGTTGTGGAGACTTTTACTTATCCTATCAATCGGCGAGTATATTCTTCATACGTTAAGTTGAAATGTTGCAAATCGTTTTTGATTGCAGTGAAAACCTCGAGCAGCCTCTGTACAGCTGTTTCAGCCCTATTTGGGGCTTCTTCAGCAGAAACGTGGCTCGAAATTTCCACTGCAAATCAAAAACGACTTGACCAATTTATTCGCAATTGCGATGCAATAGTGATGAAAAGATAAAACAGCGACAGCCTACGATCGCTTGTTGACCTGACATAGTAGCAGGATAACAAATTGAATCGGATTTGCTGTACAGGGTGTAATAAAGATACAGGCCGCTACTTCACGGACGTATTCTACAGATAAAAAGAAAGAAAATAGTTCATATAAACATGTATATAGGGTGTTCAGGGGAAGCTGCAACAACAACTAACTCTCTTATTTGAATTTATAGAAAGTAACTTATATTGGAGAATTTTCAGGACCTGTCCTGCCCAATTTTATAGCAATATCGGAAAATATCGGAAAATATCGGAAAAACAATAACAAAGTTTTTCTGAGATTTTCAATTGTTTTTAACTTTTTTTTAATAAAACCTTTTTTTTTTCATCGCATCGCGTTCAGAACGTCATATTAATTATGTCTTTAAAATATTTTCTTCCAAATCCTAGTAGTTTTTTATTATTTGGTAGATAAATCTGGATGATCAAGGTAAAAGCCTACAACAGCTAACTTTTTCATTTGAAATTTTACGATTTTACTTAAAATAGGAATGTTTTAGGACCTTTTCTGCTATATTTTGTGGCAGATCAAAAAGAAAAACAAATTACTCTTCGGTTTTCGAGATTTTCAGTTGTTTTTAAATTTTTTGAACGGAATCAGTTTTTTTTTTTATCATCGCAACACGGTCAGGACTGAACAGCTGAATTAGATCAGTATTCTTCTAAAAAATATTTTTCTAGCTACGATACGGTTTCCCGCGAACACCCTGTATACACGTTCTTTTTTCTTTACTTTAATCTGTAGTATATATCATTGAAGTAGCTGCTACTTCTACGACATTCTACTGACCAAAATGAAGAGAAAGTTCAAACAAACGTATATCCAAGATATCAGCTGTTTTATGTTATAGTTAAATTATTAAAACTATGAAATTGAAAATTAAATATTTAATTTTAAGTAAAATGTTAAAGTAAACGTAGGAAAAATTTCATTTAAACATGTACACAAATTTATCTACCAAATAATAAAAAACTACTAGGATTTGGAAGAAAATATTTTAAAGACATAATTAATATGACGTTCTGAACGCGATGCGATGGTAAAAAATATGTTTTATTAAAAAACGTTAAAAACAATTGAAAATCTCAAGAAAACTGACAGTCATTTGTTTTTCTGGTATTGCTATAAAATTGGGCAAGACAGGTCTTGAAACTTTTCCAATATAAGTTACGTCGTAAAAATTCAAATAAGAGATTTAACTGTTATTACAGCTTCCCGTAAACATCCTACATACATATTGTTTAATATTAAGTATTATTTAAGGTATTATTAATGTGACTCACACAGCTTTTTTCAACAAAATATTTTGTCACCCCGACCTTCTTTGAATTCATCGAACGTGGGCACTCTTAGCTTACGCTTGGTAAACTTGAGTCAGACGATTTCTGTGAAGATTGCTCACATTTAAGGGTGTTTAAAACCAATACATTTTATCTATTACAACACATTTTCATCTGAAGCTCGTCAAAGAGCGACAACACATTTCATTTTCAAGCTCATCAAAGAGCCACATACATTCATTTTCAAACTCATCATACAGTGTCATATCAATAATTATCTTATTAAAGTGATTTTTATTAAATGTGTGTTTAATTCAACAAGAAATAATTATTCACTTAAATCACGAGTGAATACATAACACATATTTATATGAAGTTTTTTCTGTCTTTCGATCTGTAGAATACATCCGCGAAGTAGCGGCCTCAATTTTTGTCACACTCTGTATAATAAGTTACCCTATGCAAAAGCGATTTGCAACAATTTTTTTTTAAACTTTCATTATGCTTTGACAGCAAGCATGGCCGCCTTGCATAGGGTAACTTATTATGTAGCAAACCCGCTTCAATTTGTTATCCTACTGCAAGGTCAGATCAAAAAGCGATCGTAGGATGTCGCTATTTTATTTATTTATCGTTAAGTAATAAGATTAATATTATTCTCATCTACAATCCTTGGAGATGATTGTATCGCCAATAGCTTCTAAGGGTATTGCAGACAAGTAAATTTACAAGAAGGTGCAAAGATGTTGCCTTATTAATTAAAAATTATAATTTTTCAAACTGTACTTTTGTCTTTTATAATACCATGAATCTGTTTCCCTCAATAGGTGTTGTTCAGTTCTGTGGTATTACTTATAATGTGTATTACATATTGTGTATTCAAAAATTCAAATTCAAATAATCCTTTTAAAAATAACAACCGAATTTAAGATTTTCTGTAGGTCTAATTGATGGGATTATCTACTACAAGGGCTTGAATTAATTATTAAGACGTTAGACATAAGCTATAGCAATTAGCAATATCTCTGCTTGGTTGTTGAAATCATTGACTGACTAACTATATCTAGTTTAACTTGCCTAATTAAACAAATTGCTTCGTGATTAACACGATAAGGAAGATGTTAAACTACAAGATACTCTACCCGTTAAAGTTCTAAATAGACAAACATAAATATACGTGTGTGCTTTTGAGGCGTCGCGACGCCTACTTTATTACTCACTTTCGTCCTTATTACTTTCCATCAATTCCAACCAGATTACGCCTATCTCAAACCCCCGCGGCTTAGATTTTCAAGCTAAATTCGACGAGAATCGACGCTGCATAAAAGCTGATGACGACTTGTTTACACGTTTCTGCCAGTGCCTAATAATTAGATCAGAAATTTGGATTAAATTTTTCGCTCGCTGAATTTTATGCCTGCGTCATCAGACTCGTAAATTATCAAGGAGTGTTTTCCATATAAAGTCTTTTAATAATGTAATTCTGTTGGAGAAGTTCCTGTTTTCTTCGTTGTTGAACAACAGGAAATTAACACGCATTACTCGACTGCTAAATCGGAATATCCTTTAATCTGCTCCGGTGACGTTATATGTGTACGTATATGTACGCATGTGTATGTGTACGCAGGCAGGCGTTGATGTTAGTAATTCCGGTGGATTACATAAAGTTAGACATGTGATATTTCATGAATTTTACGAATCCACCGGAAAATTTATTCTAACAAGTTTCCGTGTTATAGATAGAACACGTTACTTAAGATATTTCCCGTTTGATTCAGTTGTACCAACAAAGCGGTATGAAGATGACACAAAAAGAGATCAAAGGAAACGCAATTTTCTTTTCATAAATTGACCTTTT
Organism: Prosopocoilus inquinatus; assembly: GCA_036172665.1. Lineage (NCBI taxonomy): Eukaryota > Metazoa > Arthropoda > Insecta > Coleoptera > Lucanidae > Prosopocoilus > Prosopocoilus inquinatus. The sequence continues at coordinate 36,783,087 of CM069869.1, forward strand.
ATTTCTTCAACGCTCCTGTGTAATACTGTCAGGAAACGAGATAATCCCCACGCAAAAAATGCTAAGCTGTGAGAACATTGCATAATTACAAACATTTTGTTGCAATATCTAACTAAATATTTGAATTTTTTAGTAGCTTCGAAATCTCCAATAAAATAAATCATAATATACCTATAAACCTAATTATGAATTTTGCAAATAAGTAGTGCTTGTATACACAGACAAAAATCTTGCGGAGTTTAAGGAGTAAGTAGTTAAACGTTATACCAAAATAGTAAAAATTTCAAGTAGTAAAAACTATTTTCTTTATTTTGTCAAAGTAACTCTTTTTGATGTATATTTAACTACTTGCATAGTAGTTACAAATTTTGAATATACGAAATGGATAAATATTACCACATATTACAATTTTGCGGGGTTGAAGATAAATTTAACATATTTCTGTGTTAAAGTATTTCTGAATCGGTGAGCATGTAACTCATTTTAGGAGAAAAATATTATTTCAACAACAAAACGATGTTAAAAAGTTCCAAAAGCATTCTGTTATACATTTATCTGTTAGAGTCTCACCTAAAAATTAAAATTTAACACGTATAGGTGGTTATCTTGATAAGTGGTTAAGTTGTAAAGGTACAATTTTACACCATTAAGGTTAACACCGTTCAAGTACAAAGTGTAACTTCAACTCCTTAAATGTAAATTTGTAACACCCGTAAAATGTAATTTTAACACCATTAAAAGTGTAACTGTAACTCCTTGAAAGAATAATTTCAACATCTTTGTGTAGTCAAACTAACACCTTTCACTCCTTCAAATTTTAACATTTGTTTGTTTAACTACTTGTGCAAATGCACACGAGGGAACTATGAAAAAGTGTTCCCAAACATCCAAAAGTGCTAAAGATTTTTATCTGTGTAACAAGGTAGAAAGCATGGTAATTTTCTTTGTGTATTTATTTCGATTTCATTTGTTTAAGCGAATATTTTCCGGTTTGACATCATACATTGCATTAAAACTTGTATGAGAGTTTCCTAGAATTTTATTTAATTATTACTCGCAATTTTTTTTTTACAAAAATAATGCAATTTTACTTGTTAACAAATCTTGCAATTCTTGTCACTCATATGTATTTTATTTAGCCTAACAATTAATTTGTAAAGGCTATTTTAGATTATACTAATTTATGTTACGTGAAAATAGTACTAATAAATAATAGGAGTATTAGCAAAGAAATGTTATGAAACGGACACAAATACATTTGTTTCGGTACGATTTTATGAATCAAAATTTGTTTAATTGTTTTACACTATCCTAAAACTTGATAAGTCTTTTTCTGGTATCATTTTATATGATAATGTAAAACAGGCTTAAACCGGTCAGTATGATGCATTTTGTACGATAGTTTAATGCAATTTGTAAGCAGTAGTGTTACAATTTAACTACCAAAAGGTTTTCGTAACTTTTACGAAATATTTTCCTGTGTGTGACGAGACAACTGTGATTAAGGATTATAAAAGTAAGTACATTTTTTTATTTTTGAGCTAGACCTTTGATAGTTGCAGCATTAATTCTCTTACATGATGAGGAACTTGTAGTATTAATATGTGAAACTAATTTTATTACAACCTCTATATATGGATACGCTGTTCTTCGATATTTTTTTATTTGTTTTTCCGAAAGCAAAGCTTATATTTTATTAAGACCCTCCCTATCTAGTTCACACTGGTGTTATTCTGATAGTCAATAGCAAAATACTAAACAAAAAATTGGAATAAATTAAGGAACAAGAATTACATAATAACTTAAAAACCACGATCGTACTAAGAACCGAAGTATGAAAATTAATTTCAAAAAACCAGCAAGCAGCAACGAATGGCTCACAAAAACATTTATGGACAAAATACATAAAAACACAACAGTTAAGGTAGTTGCATAGTTCAATTGTCTGAGCACGTTGGCAACACGTTTAACGTTTCACCGGGCAGCTCTAAGGTGTGGGTTTGGATCCATTCCTGGGCATATGAATTCTATGTGAGAGATAGAAAACTGTGTTGGATTGTGTTTAGGATTCAGACCGACTCCTTCGAAAAGGGTTTTCTGCGTTTCTCCGATTTGTGAGGCGAATGCCAAAGGAGAAAACAACTAGTAAGTCGGTCACAGCCGCAGCAGGGAATACATTAATTATTAGCCTAAGGCCTAGTACATACTTGGATACAAAGTCGCGCAACTTTGTTTTAAAGTCATGTTTCGCGATTGTTTCGAAACAGTTGCTAAACAAAATGTGGTGTATCTCAAGTGTTGCAGGACAAAATCGCAGAACTTTTGTTTCGAAACCTAGTACACACTTGGATAAAAAATCGCGCAACTTTGTTTCAAAATCTTGTTTCGCGATTGTTTCGAAACAGATGCTAGACAAAATGTGATGTATCTCGAGTGTTCGGGGACAAAAATCGCAGAATTTTTGTTTCCCATTTCAAATTCAAAACTTGATACAATGTTGCGCAACATTTGGACGTAGGAAAAAAAAGAAGATGAAGATCACAACAAATTCGATAAATCTCGTTCACAATCAGTACACCTTCGTATTTTATCGGCTCTGCTGTGTTTTTTTTTTAATTATGTGGTCTCAAAGAAAAACTAGATTTCCATGCTACAGCTTACTTGCAGCCTTGTACGACGTCTTTTTAGTAAAGTGTAAAAATCGAATACTAAAAATAGATATACAGGATGTTATCGAATAAGATGACAATAATTATACCACGTATAGACCACATTAAAGTATTACAATTTAACTTAATTTATCTACATACAAAACTCTTTCGTTCCTGAAAAGAATATTTTCTCAAATATATCTGTAACAGCTTGAGGCAGATCGTTGAAATTTGACATGCAGTATAAGTCAGATACAGGGATGGATATATCATACGGAAAATTGAGCGTTCTTCACCAGTGGCGTAGATCCGGTGAAGTAGGTTATTATTTTAGTAAATAAGTTACTTATTGTCAAGTTCCATCTTCGTCTGATTATTAGGTCGAAAGATTTTATTTCAGCAAAATTCGAAATTTCGAAAAGCTCTAACTTACCTTGAAAACATTAGATGGAATTTTATCTGTTAATGTGCAATACTTAATTGCTGCGTAGTTCTTTTTCTCAAAGTACGCTTTTCAAGCTGCTTTTGTAGGTTATATCACAGAAACGAAAAAAATTTGTATATAGATAAATTAGGTTAAATCGTAACATTTTAACGCCGTCTATACGTGGTATAATTATTCCCATCTATTCGATAACACCCTGTAGAAGATTTAATCAAAAAATACAAAATTATAATTTCTGAAGTTGAAAAAGATTTATGAACTTTAAAACCCAACTTCGCTGAGAAAATAAATAGTTCAATGTTTTGGTTTTCTTTTATTTTTAATTTTTTACTGAGCATGAGAACCACATCAAGCAGCGATGCTACAGGCAGCAATTCAAATATCGCTGGCCAAGGCAGTGCACATACTAAAGGTTGAGCTCTATTGACTCGATAGTTTAGAAATCGAGAAAAACTATTTTTGACACATTTGGTTTTTGATGAAATTTGATATAACTGTTTATCTAATGTATTAATGAATAGTTTAAATAGTGACATCCTACGATTGCTTTTTGACCAGACATTGCATTAAGATTGACGAATTGAAGCCAGTTTGTTACATAATAAGTCATCCCATGTAAGGCGACCATGCTGCTTTCAAGGCATAATGAAAATTTAAAAAAAAATTGTTACAATTCGTTTTTAATCGCAGCGGATCCGTCAAGCATCCTCTATACAGCTGTTTCAGTCTCATTTAGGACTTCATTAGCAGAAGCGCAGCTCGAGAGTTCTACCGCAAACCAAAACGGCTTGTCCAAGGATATTCGCAAATGCGATGTCAGCTCAAAAAGCAATCGTAGGATGTCGCTATTTAAGCTATTCATTACTATTACATAGCATTTGCAATTATCCTTGGACAAGTCGTTTTGCTTTGGAGTGGAACTCTCGAGCTACGCTTCTACCAATGAAGCCTCAAATAGCACTGAAACAGCAGTACAGAGGATGCTCGAGGCATCCACTGCAATCAAAAACGATTTGCAATAATTTTTTTTAATGCATTAATGTTAATGCTTGGTTTTTACTATTCTAATAAGCTTCAAACAAGAAATATTGGGAAAATGGCCATTAATTTATTTAAAACTAAAAACAAAAGAGACGCAAAACATTCGGATATAAATAACTAAATTACTATTTACTTGACACTCAAATGGTAAAATTCATATTAATTATTTTATTAGTAAATTAGTAAATTTCCAATTTTATAGAAAATGTCGCTTACGTCGGCGTCGTTTTGCATTGAACATACATACATCCGGATAGGTAGGTTAAATGTTTATTGCGAATCGATTGGTTCTTTTAAAGAAACCAACCAATCAAATCAATCAGCAAGAAATATTTTTCGTATCCAGAACTACGGATAAGTGTGGACATGCTATAATTTACAGAAACAGTTTCGATACTTTGTCTCGCAACAATGTTTTGCGATTGTTACGCGATTTTGTATCTAAGTATGTACTAGGCCTAACGTCTTCTGGACAATTTCAAAGAATTTGGAACTTGCATGGGATAAGAAAAAAAGAGCATAAGAAAAAGATAATAAATTTTAATGGATTAAGACGAAAATAGTAAAGCAAGAGAAAGAGAAGAAAAATTAAAAAGATAGTGAATATATTTTTTTCCTCAGAATACTTAGCCCAAAGCTAAGGAAGTTCGTCTGGAGATGTGTAAGCTATAGTTACTTGTATTGTCCTTGCGTATCGGCTTTGCTCTTTTTGAATTGCTTATATAGTAACTTGTTATTCGAGTCTCGATATCATTCTTCTATTGAATTTTTCGTTTTCGGCATGCCTTTCTGTATCCCACCTAAACAATTCCATATATCATGGCAAAAATATGGAAGTCGACGACAATGACTTCTCTGTGGACGTCTTATTCAGGATCTTCAAAATCGTCAATAACTGAGCGCGCTTCCGGCGGTACAATGTTTTGTTCCTAGATACAGAATGTATAACTATAATCCGTACTATTTTGTTTTTGATAAAATAAATGGAGTTATTTAAAAAAAAACAAAACAAATTTTCTACACGGTCAATTGTTCTTCGATCAATTGTCCACCCAGGAAATATTCCATTCGGACAATTTTCTTGTCGGTCAAGTGCATTCGGGAAATTTTCCGTCGATCAATTGTTGTCAGGGAATTTTCCTGTAGCTGGTATTATCACTCTTGAATTCGAGAAAGAATTAAATCTGCTAAAGCGAATAATTAGGACGATACTAACTACAAAAAAATGAGTCAGTCAATTCTTAAGTTCAAGAATGTAATCGAAACTAATAAAGGAAGTACAAAGTTAATTTCCACTATAGAACAATCAAAATTGACTTTACGACACCAGTTGCAATAGTAGATACTTATCAACGATGGAAAAAACTGTATATGAAATATATATACCAATGACTAAAAGTATTTTTTAGGACATAGATGTTGTTTTCTGAGGGTAGGTTAATACAGCGTGAGTTGCAGTAAAGTGCTTTCAAAATAACTTGTTATTTTTAGAAAAACTGTACCACGACCTACTTCTGAAGCAAGAAATGGATAATTGTAATGTCTTCAAAACAGACAACAAGTCACTAACAGCCTTAATTATTATTTGCAATGTAATTAGTAATTGTGCACAGCTTATTACAGTGTTGTTTTAAAGCAATCAAAAATAATACTGCGAGCTGTTAATAAAACAAAATGGCTTCAGGGCATGTAGACATGTGAATTGGACAATTGCAGATGTATAAAGAAAGTACTACTTTCAAATTTCAGGTGTTTAGATTTAATGAAATGGTTACGGAGGTTTCCCAATGACATCTGCTGTATAATAATCTAGGGAAATAGCACTTTTGGAAAACCTGTAGGAAACTTAGTACAATTTGCAATACGAAATTCTGGATAAATTGGTCCTTATACGTTATCATTTCATTATGCATTATTAACAGACTGGATTCAATACACAATTAATACACAACAGCAAGATATAATAATTACATAGGATAGTTTTGTAGTTGTAGCTGTTTTTAATAAAGATGAGGCGAATTCTGTATTTTTCCCTCAACTAATTATAATACTAATTGGTCCCGGCAGGGCATCGATCCGTTTATTTTAACCCGAACGTTATCGTAATCGTGACTCGGTTTCGTATGTTACGTATGTACATACGTCTACTGGCTTACCAAAACACGCATTTAATGACGAGCACTTTCGATGGACCGTTTCATTTAATGACGCTTGTTCGCCCGTGACGATAAAATAATGGACAAACATTAGCTTCTAATACCCACTTAATTATGATAAGATAATAGGAATACGTGTGCCATTTTCAGGCAACGACGTTCTATGTACTACTGAATAAATAAAAACTGTTTTCCTAAAAGTTTTTACGAATGTGTTTTTCTTTTATCTTTTACAAGCAGATCGGTTTGCATTCTAGTCAAGTCGGATCACGTCAGAGTCGTTCCAAATTCATAAAATTGCAAAAAAGGTACATTTATGGAAACATTTGCGCAAGAAAACAAGTTAAACGTCCATTTATACAGAAATGATCCAAGCTAGGGAAGCGGTGAAGTCTTCGGTCGGGGCGGATTGGGTAAACAGCGGAAGGACGAAAGGGGCCATACGTTGGATATTATCGATAAATGAAAATTATAAAGAACTCTTACACTGTCCTATATTTTCGTTTATCGAAATCCTTATATCTGGATATGCCTTCTTCCTTTCGCTGTTTACTCAATCTGTCTCGAAAGGTACGCACCGCCTTGCCCAATTGCCTGAGTCAATCTCTACCGAGCTTAACGAAATTAACGTATCTGCACATTTGGTTGATTTTGAGATTATTTGTTTTAAAATCAGCACATATTAAAAAATCAGAAAAACCTATAATCAACATTTATAACAATTTTCATTATTGTTACGAATTTGGGGGTTCACAAATTATAATAGTTAAATTTCAGAACTCTTTAATTAAAACTGTCGCTTTCCACAATTAACATGACAATTGTAATGAGCTTGTCTATCAAATAACACTTTTACAAAATGTACTTTCTATTTATTCGAGGTACGAATCCTTCGCTCCCTAACTTCATAACTAAACTCCTGGCGGATCGTAAGGCTTATATAGCAGAGCCTTCTGTTGCTCGAACGTACTAGAATGACCGCGTAGCTTCGGTCATGTTCTGTGACGCAAGGTGGCGTGTCTGATGCTAAAATAGATCTGTTTATGCGTCACGGCTGTAACACTGCCCCCGTCTTAATTCTGTTCGTCCCGAACAGAGTACGGAGCCAAACGGTCGATGTGGATCACTTTCATCTTCCCACGGGGTAGCTTTTGTATCCTATAGACCACATCATTGCTACTCTTATTTGATAGGGTCCATCCCAAGGCGCCTGTAGTTTGGGGACACCAGACCACGAATCCTTCTGGGGTTGTACAGCCACACCTGGTCCCCTTCTTGGAATCTTGTTTCATTGGCTCGTCGATTGTAGCGGGACTTCATTTTGTCTGTCGCCAAACTGATGTTACGTTGGACGTATTCGTGAGTGTTCATTAAACGGCGTTCAAGTTCTTGCGAGTATTCACTTAGTCTCAGTCGGGTCTCTGGTCGCCCAAATTTTAAGTCACAAGGCAGACGCATTTCTCTTCCGAATAAGAAGTATGTAATTCGTTTAGTAGTGTCATGCTCTGCGGAACGGTACGCCATCAGGAAAAGGGGAAGATGTTCGTCCCAGTCCCGTTGGTTCCTGGAACCAACTTTAGCCAGATGTCTCTCCAAAGTCCTATTGAAACGCTCCACCATTCCATCTGACTGTAGGTGCAAGGGAGTTGTTCGCGTTTTGAAAATGCCTAGTAACCTGGTTGATTCCTGGAGAACTGTCGTTCAAAGTTCCTGCCTTGGTCGGAATGGATCTCCAAGGGTACTCCAAACATTGTTATCCTCTATTCTCTATCAAGGCATTCACAACGGTTACTGACTCTTGGTTTGGCAAATCATAACCTTCTGGCCATTTGGTGAAATAATCGGTCACTACCATCATGTATTTGTTTCCATGGTTGGTTTCTGGAAATGGGCCGGCTATGTCAATGGCAATCGTCTCGAATGGTGCTCCAACGTTGTAAGGGTGTAATTTTTCGCGAGTCTTTTTCGCGGGTCCGGATACTGCAGCACATGTAGTACACTTGGCACACCAATTTTCTATATCAGTTGTACATTTCGCCCAGTAGAAGCTTTCTTGTACTTTCGACAATGTCTTGTTGATGCCCAAATGTCCACCGGACGTACCGTCGTGAATCTCCTCCAGGACCTCAGCGACCCTTACCCTTGGAAGCACGAGTTGGTCTTTCATCTCACTCTCATTAGGTGTTCCCCATTTTCTCATTAGCAACCCATACTTCAACTCCAGAGAATCCCAATGTGCCCAATAGGTTTTAAACACTGGATTCCTCCCCGATATCTCTGCCCAGGTAGGAAGTTGCTGTCTTTCCTTCCATTCGATTATGGTTCTTATTTCAGGATCTTCTCGCTGTTCCCTCTTAATGGTCTCGATTTGCCACCTGTCTACTACGACGCCAGTTCTTCTGATGGGAATTATCCCTTCTTTATTTTCTGCTTTTAAGCAGTACCGAAAATCCTCAGGACAAGGTCTTCTGGAGAGTGCGTCCGCAATATTATGGACACAACCTGGACGATGTTCGATTGTAAAATCACACTCCTGTAATCTTTCTATCCATCTGGGAAACTGGCCTTCTATCTTCTTAAACTGAAGCAACCACTTTAATGCTGCATGGTATGTTCGAAGATGAAACTGTCGGCCATAAAGGTACTTGTGAAAATGTTCTGTTGTCTTCACCATGGCAAGAAGCTCCTTTCTGGTTACACAGTAGTTGCTTTCAGCTTTCGACAAAACTTTACTGAAGTAACCAATAACACGTTCTTAGCCGTCTTGCATTTTTGACAGTACGCCTCCTTCTTGGCAGTCCCTACCCCAGAAAAATGTGGTTTTTCCATCCGTCAATGTATGTAGAGGTTTCGCTGCCTTTGCAAAGTCTTTAACGAATCGACTGTCTCGAGTCTCAACGACTTACGAGAAGCAGCAGCAAGACCACCAGCAGCAGCAGCACCACTACCACCAGCAGCAGTAGCCCTGAGGAAGTTCTTCTGCAATGAAGAACGAAATGTCGGCAGTAGAAGGAATTCGAGGAGAGACGCGGTTTCAATCGGAAGCCAGGAATTCAACGATGGACGACGGCCGCGGAAGCCTTCAAGTTAAACTATTCGAAAAATGTTTAAAATATGTGAATGACATTTAGTGTGTACTTTAGAGTCAAAGAGACTAATATTAATGTTTTCAACTGACCGCTCTAGAACAATATTTATATCCCTTCTTTTTATATCAGGTTAAAAATACTCTAATTGCGCTTTCGGTTTGGGTGCACTATGTGCTCTGGTGGGCACTCATTGTATCTCCGTCTCCTTTTAATCTCAAACCTCAAACTCTGTGGAAATTAAATGAAAATACTCTACGTGCGCACTTACAATTAGTGCACATAGTGTACTCGAATCGAAAGTGCTCTAAGAGTGCCCTAGAACGGTTTAGTTCTCACATGTTTCGTATTTGCCTATCCGATCATGATCGGAAGATCGGATTTGATACGTGTTAGATATATTTTTATTAACTAAAAATATAAAGAATTTATAACTTAAGACATTACACTTTCGCCTAAAATGCATCGAGTTTACTTAAACCCAGACGGTTGCGAGAAGGCACTTCAGAAACGTAAACAATAAACAAAATCGGTCGGGGCGACATAGCTTCGTCCAGGGGCCAGGGCAATTGGTATGCTGTTAAACGATGTACACGTCAATCAGTGTTTGCGGTATTAATAATTAATAACGCGTAAATCGTGCGGAATAATTGTTATTACACGGCAGGCGGGTTATTGGCCAATCTCGCGGTTCGCGGTTTGAGACGTTTGCGTACGATTATAGTCGGTGTGTATTATATACAGGGTCCGTATATACAGGGTGTGGTTAAGAAATATTGTGCGCCACCCGGAGAGATAAAAAATGCAGTACGCTCTAGAGATAAGTTGTATATTTTAACAAATTGCATGATATGTAGAGAATTAGCTTGATCTATTTCTTGCATGGTATGAATGAGCGATTCCCCAGGTCTAGGCTCGGCAAGCCGTGGCACGTGCTACATCACTTGACCGCTGACTAGTTGGACTATGTTGGCGGGAGTAGTTTCGGTGATGTCTGAGACGTCGACTTCAGGAACGTCGTGCATGTGTGACCACCCCTGAAGGGGGATCGTACAAACAGGGTTTAAAAACGCAGCCGAGAGTGAGCAACGTACTGTTCACGGTCCAAGGTGATTCTCGGGGACCCGGTGCAGATGGAGGCCCTGAGGAATTGTCACCAGCCTTACGCGTCAGGTGGAGGTGCAGTCAGGGGAGCCACCGTAGTGAGATGCCAGCCATTCTGACAGAAGAGTAGATTGATGGCAGAGAATCTAAGGGTCGCATAGTACCAAGGCGTAGGGTAGAGTATGTTTGCATGTACCTAAATGAGCCTATCTGCGATACATGTAGAATGTGCTTGTGGAAATAATATTTTAGAGAATTGGAACATATAAGAGAGCAACAGAAATGAGTTTGGGAAAGCTCAGGATTGTTACTATTAAGAGAGATGGTGGAGGCACGAGTATGAGTTATTAATGGACCAAAAGGGTTGATTGAGCAAGTGCAGATCGTTGTAGTCTTGGCGACCGGGGGTCCCCGGTGAGTAAATAACTTGCCTGTTACATATGATTGTAAACACATGTTATTGTTGCATGAACGTAATGTGTCATTGGGAGGTGATGGCGGCGGAATGTTCCCAGTAGCCAAAGGAAAGAGTGAGCGTTTGATAACTTATATTTATATGAACGTATTAATATGTTTTTGTAATAATGAAAAAAAAATATTTTGATAATTTGCGGCCGGTCTTACATACGCAAGAACACTAAGTTAATAAAAAGTTCACCGAAGGTTGGACTTAATCTTTAGTTAAGGCTATAAACTAGACTAGACTAGATAATACCGGCCCTAAAATTGATATTTTCGTGACTGACGTGGTTTATTACATCGTTGTCGTAAAAGCGTGTTGAGGGAAAAATTTTATCGAATGCCTTGTAAATATTTTCAGCTGCAAATGATACATTTTTAAAATCAAATATTACAAGCGGACAGGGAAGTGGCTCAGTAGTTAGCCTAACCAACGCTAAAAATCGTGCCCCTTATCGGTGTGGGTTCGAATCTCACCAGGCACATGTTGTGTTGTTGTTGTTCGGATTGTGACCCATCTTAAAAAAATAAATTGTTTGGAATGGTGATACCATAAGAGAATAATGTGCAGGTTGCTGCGCAAAGCAAGAAGAAGAAGAAACATTACAAGCGATTGATTGATTATACAGGCTGTCAATTTTTCGAGCCCAAGCGTGGGGATCTCACTTATCTTAAGAGATAAAAGGTCGGTTAAATTAGACCAAAGTTGTATATTTACATATCGATTAATATTCTAAAAATACATGTAACATTTCTTTTCACTTTGAATTTATAGAGAAAAGGAAAATTTTTCATTTTCGTTTTTATTTCTTAAATCGAAACTAGGCATTTTAAACTCACACACTATTAAGGCACTTTTTTATGAACAATCTGAATCTGTCATTACATTTTCCAAAACCGTCAAGATTGCAGAGATGAGATTGTCAACTTTTTTTCTTATGGGGGCAATATTAGATTTTCACATTTTTTAAAAAATACAGTTCTTTTTTCGAGTTTCAACGATGTATCACACGTCATGATTAATTTTCCCTTCTTTATAGAAATTTTTTAATTTTTTTTTTTTTTGAAGAGCGTCTGGAAACAATCAAGATTTTGGCATTTCAATAATGTTTCTTGCTGTATTAGACAATTAGCAGGGAATAGCAATGTTTATTTTATAAGTTATTGTACGAAAATGAAGAGAGAAACGGAACATGCTCCAAATTTATTATTCTTTTAAAGGAACGTTCAAATTACATCGGAAACGTACCTAGCTTTTTCCAGAAAGGCAGCAGCCTGATGCAACTTATTATTTATACCTCCGCAGGAATTTAGGCGAATATGGCACTTTTAACAAGGCAAAGAAGAAATATGACGCCAAATCAATTGAAAATAAAGAGAAAATTCTACAAGCTGTAAAAACCACAACATTTTTATAATATTTTAATTTTAAACAATTCTCGATTTAGGTGCAAATTAATCCTTCAAGCTCAACAAGGTAAACTGGAGTCGATTTTTAACATACCTTACCAAGTGGTATGGAAAATTCTAAAAAGAATCATAAGTACCATCCTTGTAAAATCCATATTTCACAAATTCTTCAGCCTGGGGATAATGAGCGACGGATAGAGTTTTGCAGGTTGATAAAAAACCGGTTGCTGCTAAATAGTTTCTGTAAATGAACGCCGTAAGATTCCAGGATGTAGAAATATTTGGATTGGCTTCAACCAACGCCAAAAGGTTCACAACCTCATTTTCTTTCTCAGGTTTACTGTACTTTTTTGGTTTGGGTTTCTCAAAAGCTCCATACAGTTTTAAATTATTTTCAATTCTCTTATAAACTCTTGAATCTGGTTGCCGTCTTTCTGGGTATCTAGTGAAGTATATTTCGGATGTTGTAATTAAATCCTTCCCGCTCTCATTATATGCTGTAAGCATGTCTCATTTCTCCAAATTATCGTAAGAAACCATCGTAACGTGACCTCTTTTAATTTTGACAGGACACCGTCACATTATGATTTTTTTCTTCATTTGTTGAATTTAGCAATCTAAGCCTACTTACTGTCGTATTCATTTTTTGTTGTAAAAAATGAAAACATTCAATAATTTCGTTGTTTATGAAAATAAATGTATCGAGTTATATATTTTTGAAAAGGTAAGGAAACAAGTAATTTACTGGTGTCATAGCCAACAGAGGTTTCGATTTAAAATTTTAAAGTTATATTCGGTTTCGCAAAACTGGTGCGGCTTTTACGAAAAACAATAACGTCTGTTAGATATCCGCTCAATGATGAATAAAACAGTTTTAGAATTTTCAAAATATCTCATCAAATTGCCGAGATATTGTGAAAAATAGTTTTTCGCGAAAATTCGTTTTCGGCCGATATTTCCCGAACGAATCGAGATAGCTAACTTTTGTTATTTCCACTCGGTTTTTCTCGAAAAAGTAGCACTGGGTCGCGGGAACGGTTTTCTTCTGCTGCTTTAAATAACTGAGAAACTCTGGAAAACCATCAAAAATGGTCCAGTCTGTACATTGTCCACACATTGTTTACATGTAAAAGTAGACAAACAATTTTATGTATAAAGGAACAACACTGCGATTGCGACCATATCACGTATCCTATCTTTGATGTTTAAACGAAATACTGAGTGCAAGTGTGTCGTGTTTTATCATGCGTTCCAAATGATACTGGGATACGGTACGAATATATGTCACAGCACCACATCCACACTTGGCTGATCATGATCGAATACGAGGATACAAAAGATGCGAGGACACACCCTGAAGTATCACCCATTTGGTTATGAAAAGAGGTACTCTGTTAGAGTTTAAAATCCGCGTTTATTGACACAACCGCTATACAGGCTGTTCTTTTACTGTGTGCAAATATTTAAACCTGCAATATATCACCAGGAATGGTAACGATTGAACTCATATGTTCTTAACATAATTGTAATAGTTTTCGAGAAAAATGCAGTGGCAGATTTACACTAAACCGTTTGAAAACTGCTGGCATTGCTTAAAGTGGAACGTGGGCGCCACTTCAATTACGACCCGCAGCCGAAGTAGGCCAGGGTCAGTGCCTTACTGGATCTCGAGGAGGAACGACGTAACTCAGCGCCGCTCCGATCAGCTGGTCCGCCAATACGTTTACAATTTAAATTGACTTCAGTGCAAGTAATTACAAGTTTAAGTATTAAATTAAAATCTAGTGCAAATCAAGAAGCTGCGGTTCATAATTGCGGAACAAATTAAAAGCGAGGTACAAACAAATTGTAATTTCTCATTCCATATTATTTTCAAAAGATTTATAAAAATTTTACATTTACTTTGTTTCCAAGGACCGTAAGTAGTAATATGTTCAAAGCTAGCACCGAGATTGCAGCAAAAGTTTATTTACGAAAAAGGGTGAATGAAGAACATTTTTTGCCGCGCTTGCCTAATTGGTGCATACATTTTCGGATTTATTCGTCGATAGTTGATATCGTAAAACATATTACTTCGCTCAGTGAATTAAAATGTTAAATAAAATAATTAATAAACGATATCAGTGATTATTATTACGAAACTGTGTGTTGAACATCGAGTGCGGTATCGGTGGGCGTGTTCATAACGAGAGGAAGACGAAGTTAACCTTAATATCTTTCTCGCACATTTCAGCAGTTCCAAACTAGTAGTCCATCCGAAATTTTTTGGCTATGATACGGTAGCCACCAAAAAGTACCCGCAGAAGGTAGCATTTCGCGTACTTATACTGAGATTTTTTTTTTATTTGCACACAGTAAAAGAACAGCCTGTATATGCAAATTATCCCTGAAAAGTGCAAAAGACGCGATTTAAGTATTTCTCGCGCAATTCACCATCTGTTTCTTCGTTATGGGGTTTTAACCAACGTTGTTGACACATGCTGCAATACATCTAAGGCGTACCATTAACAATAAAGGAAAATTCCATGTTGCCATATAAGATTTAATTTATGACATCCTTGAAAGGAACACCTACAATGCTGCAGTAAAACAAACGCAGTTACGGCCGCCATTGGCGTGGTTTCCCCTTAGAACGCAGATGTCTTTCGCCACTTCAAAAGTACCCCGAAGGTAGACTATCAATCATTTTGGTTTTGCTTACGCAGCTGCAAACATTAGACCTTTCGCAAACGATTGTCGGCATTTATTTTTAGGATGAGATTAGGCGGCGGTGTCTGCATTCCTGCTTATTGATTATTATTGATCCCACTATTTCATATGCTGTCACACTACTTTCAATTCGTGCGAAAACTTTCTCCTTCAGATTTTAAAGGTAGGACTGGTTTCTGCCTATATTACCATGTAACGCGCTTCCCGCGATTCAGTCGCTCTGCGTTGGCTCCAGCACCTGGAGGTACTCAACGCCCTTTGCGGGTGTCGTCCAGTGGACGGTACCAACCTTTCGGAAGGAAGCTCGGGGAGATTTGCTCTGTTTACAACTACGTGTCGGTTTTGACGTGGTTCTGATAAACGGAAACTCCTTTCCTCAGGAGTTGTCTCAGCCTGTTCTCGACGAGTAGGTCAGGCTTTATCTTTGGCAACTTTTATTTTGGGCGACCGTGCTTCAGTTTTTGGCGACCTTTTTTCTTTTGTATGGCGACTAACTATGTACGTAACGACTTTTCGTCTCTGCTTTTAGTTCCTTGAGATTCGACCTTGTTGGAATCATCGGCGCTCGTGGTGCTTTGGCTTGCGGAACTAGCGTTTTCGATTGGACTTGTCTGTGACGATCCTAAAAGGGAAGTAGTGCAGCAACAGTGTGAACCCGGTTTTCCTGTTCATTCCGGTGTCATTTGCGTTGGAAGTCATCACACGTCCAGAATTGGGATTTTGCCATGCCCGACCATGAGATGAGTTGAACAACAACCGGTGGGAATTACCTTTTATTTACGGCCACTTCGCCAGAACTTACATTACGCGTTACGTTCATTCCGTTTACGGCCTTACGCCGATTTGTTGTCACAATTTTTGAGCGCTTAACGCCAGTGATTCAAAATTTTATAAAGCTTTTTGTCGGATCCGCCAATCGGTTATTTTGATTCTTTTTCGTTTCATTCGTTTTCGCGTTTAACTAATACCCACACGCGTCACGACTGTAGCTGCCGGCGGTGCTGCAAGTTAATTTCCTCAGCACCACGCTTACTGATCTGCAGAGGTAGGTAGCAACTCTTTACTGGACACTTAAAATATCTGTCGGTGAGACATTTTATAACAAACTGTTTTTCTTCGTTCTCTTCTACGTTTTCTAATAATAATTCCTTACAGGAGTTTTAAAAGCAAACTTACTTTTTTATTAGTAACTGTTGTTAATGCCACTTGAGGATTTACAAACCTAATACTTAAAAGAAATTCTTAATTACCATATTGTTTCCGAAACATTACTGCTTAAGCCGGCGTAACAACGTAACGCTAAATTGCTTATTCAACCGAAGCAATTACCGAAAGAAGCCGAACCAGGCGAAACCAGGATAATTAATTTATTGTCAAGGGAAATTTAATTACCGTAAAACATCTTAACAGATAAGCAAAATTGGAATGAAATGAGACTTTGTTGAAGGCGAAGTGAAACGTAATTACTGTTAAAAACTCTTGGCAGATGAAGTTATTTAGTGCACTGAACGAAGGAGTGGAACTTAACGAACTTAAAAGTTTAGTTTCAGACGCAGATAAGTGTAATGTTGGAAATAAGCGTACCGATATGGAGTGAGAGATGATAGTAATCACACGTTGTGTTTTCGTCAATAACAAAAATTTTACTAATGAAGAGAAAAATTAATTTGAAAGGTTTTACGTATGCATATAACGTTTGTCGGTCGCTACGTTTTGTTTGATAGCCATGCTCATAAATCAATTATTGTAATGGAAAAAATGAAAACTGATCAACATTCTCTTCTTCTGTTCATCCATATTCCTTTTTCAGTCTGTTTAGTATTCGAATAAAATTGAAAATTTTTGACGCCGATAAAAATTACTTTGAATGAATGTTCTACAATAGAATGCCTCTTTAAATTTCCGAGTTAGTTTCTGACAGAAACATCTATTATTAGAGAAATAACTTAAATAATTATAGTAAATAATTTATAATTATAGTAACTATTTAACAGCAGCGCTAAAAATATCACGGCTGAGGTTCATGGGGATGAACTACCACTGATATATGAAATAGTTATTCAGAAAAAAAAAGAAGTCTGCTTGAAACCTAGAATTATTTTATGAACCTGTCACGCTAAATACCTAACTCGTATTTTCCTATAATTATAATTAATACATATTTTTTCTCTTTCATTCTTTCATGCAAAATTACCACAGTTGAAATTTTACCCATTTTCTTAAAACGTTAATTATGCCTTGATATTTTAATTTTGAGTTCGAGAAGTCTTTAGGGGCGGTTGGAGTTTACTTTAGAGTTTAAAAGCTTCACAGAAAATAATTCGCGTTCTGGCAAATTAAATTCATGACAAAAACGCCTCCGTGTGTGACGATGGACAGGATCAAGATAAACAATTTTAAGCAATGTCCCGTTGATTGAGCGGCCAATTTGCTATTGTAACACAAAACCTACAACAAGAAAGTAAAATTTTATCACTATTCCACGTTTGCCAAATAAATAATGTTGTCGCGAACGATATTACTTTAGATTTTTAGAAGGCATATATTTTTTGAAAATGTGTTACTAGGGTGATATATTGATTGTCAGAAAGCAATTTTATAAAAAAGTTTGTTAAACAATTTACTCATAATTAATAATTATTTTTGTCGTCTTTACTATTAATTTTTCCAAGTGGCTGTACAAAAATAATTATATATTTTAATAATAAGATGAATTCTAACTAACAATGTCATATTTTCTAAAGCTGCCATTTTTATTCAATTCATTTGAGTATGGACTTTTAGAAAGGTCCTGTATCACAACAATAATGGTTTTTCTCATCAGCCATATAATGCATGTCATAATAGTCAAGACATTAACTACAGAATAAACAAAATACACACTCACAAGAATATAATTATTACACGATCAGCGTAACTTCGGAGACTGTTGAAGATATTTACTTCAGACTACACTGCACTCAGGATCCAGTAGCCCTGTGTGTATAGCTTATATAAGTGTCGTTCAGTTGTTAAAAGTATTGTATAAAAAGTCACATTCCTGTTCAAATATAGTTTATCATATCTATTACTGCACAACACTCTACAGGATGTGGATAGCTAAGTTACGAAAAGTGGAAATCTCTCGCGATGCTAGATTTCTGAAATCAGATCGAAAAGTAGAAAAGCATGATTATGAGTATTTTTGCCTAAGTCAATGAAACAAACAGTCAGAGGGTACCATCGACATAGATGTTATTCAGAAAACGACGGATGGTGGAGATATGGAGGAAAATGAAGAAGAGTCAGAGGAACGACATCCTAAGCGTGTTCCAGGCAGATCTCGAATCATTCGTGCAGGATTACGAGGTGAGAAAAGTAGAATAGTATTTCAAGAGCGTGCAAAAAGGCTGATTTTGCTTTCAGTGCAGAAATTCTATAATAAGATTAAAAAAACCTTGTACTTGCAAAAATTCTAGTCAAATCAACATTTTCGGGACCAAATAGAGAAGAATGATTAGCTGCTGTTGCAGATGAGTTTATTTCCATTCTAAAAAATGGAACATGGGACTTAGTCAACCGTCCGAATGGTAAAATGACGATCAGCAGTCGATTATTTCTTCGAAACAAGTACGGAGCAGACGGAAAAGTTACAAGAAGGAAGGCCAGAATCGTCGCTAAAAATTTTTCTCCGGTGTGGGCTATAATGAAACTTACTCACCGGTAACACGCCTGAGCTCAATACGGATCGTTGTTGCTGTGGCCGCTCATTATAATATGCACATCAAACAATTTGATGTAACGACTGCGTATTTGAATGGGGCAGTTGAGGAAGAAATATTCATGGAATTACCAAGTCACACTAAAGAAGCCCTCGAACTCATAGTGCAGGAAAGGCGTGCATCAGCTAAAGTTACAGCAAAGAGCACAAATATACTGGGACAGATGACTAAAAATAACGTGTGCTGAGTTAGAAAATCTTTGTATGGATTGAAGCAGGCTGGTAGCTGTATCAGCGCCTAAATAGTGAGCTGTTGAAATTGAATTCGATGTTAAGCCGACAACCAATGATCCATGTGTATACGTGGAGAAAACCGAAAAAGACCTGCTTTTGATCATTGTTTACGTCGACGATATATTGATTATGTAACTTGAAAGAAATCGACAAAATTTACAACTGTATGCAAAAACCATTTGAAATGAAAGTTTGGGTGAAGTTACATGTTGTCTTGGAATAAAATTTTCTTGGGACGAATCAGTAATAATTCTAACGCAAGAAGAATACAGCACAGATATTTTAAATCGTGTTCAGATGACAGACTGCAAAACTGTTGCGACACCGATTGAGAGTGGAAGAAGATTATCTAAGTCTAATACTTGGTCCAATAATGACGGTGAAAGCCTCCTTACAGAGAGCTAGTGGGTGCTCTCATGTCTTTATGTATTTATGTATTTATTGGTTGCCACACGCCCAAGACATTACACATGCCGCAAGTATGTTAAGCCAATTCAGTGATTGTTTCACTAAACAACACCCGCAAGTAGCGCAAAAGGTCCTGAGATATCTGAAGAGCATCTTAGATATAGGAATTACCTTTGGAAAGGGCACGAACAATCTCATTGGGTACGTGGATTCTGATTGGGTCGCGTGTATTGATGATCGATGGTCGTACATAGGATTTGGAATCACAATGAATGGCGGTGCTGTATCTTGGGAGTCCAGGAAGCAGCAAACTGCGACAATGTCATCATCTGAGACCGAATATATGGCATTGAACGAAGCTTCTAAAGAAGCGACGTACCTAAAATGACTGGCAAAGAAGATAGGAATTAATGGCATGTCAACCGTACAGCTGTATAACGATAACACTGGAGATCAAAAACTTTCCGGAAATCCAATATTTCAGTACCGAACCAAGCATCCTGTATTAAAGGAAGTTGGAGTCCTGTTTATTGAATTTTGAAAACGTGGTAGTTGATTGGGTTTTTAGGACAAAAAAGATTCTAAGTCATTCAGCTGACCAGTTTCGGTTTTATTTCAAAACCTTCATCAGAGCCTCTGATTAACAAAAACGATAAATTACAAACCATCATAAGATTTGGGGTGAATTTACGTACTAAGAGCTGGGTTCCATTAAAACATGTTTAAAGCAAAGTTCATGAATAATGGGATGATTTTTAAATTAACAATAAATGATTAAAGATAAAACAAAGTTAAAAGTAACGTTAGAAAACGTACGTCAACCGCCGAACCCGGCTGTTAGTACGTAAATTCACCCCAAATCTTACGATGGTTTGTAGTTTATCGTTTTTGTTAATCAGAGAATCTGATGAAGATTTTGAAATAAAACCGAAACTGGTCAGCTGAATGATTTAGAATCTTTTTTGTCCTAAAAACCCGATCAACTACCACGTTTTCAAAATTTTCAATAACCCTGTATGTCATCATTTTGTACTAGAAGCTCTTTCATCCGAGGAAGTTCGATTAGTTTATTTGCCAACAGACAAAATGCCATCAGATGTATTGACGAAAGGACTACTTAAAACAAAACTAGTGTGACTAGTGTCGTTCCGTTGTTATAAATAGTTATAAAAAGTATTGTACAAAAAGTTTGTCATATTCCTGTTCAAATATAATATATCATACCTAAATATTTTTGCGTTTGGCGATCCTGCACCTCTGAACAGAGACCCTATATGTAAGACTAAAAAAATTGAATAAATTCGACAATTAGACTAAAAAGTACTACAAACAGTAATAACTGTACACTAAAGTAATTAGATAATACAATGTTAAGATGGTTTAAGGTATTTGTGACGAAAGAATACTGAATTTATAAGATAAAAAGTAAAAATATTAAAAATTATAAAACTTTAGTTAATTAAAAAATAAATCTAATCTAATCTAATAATGAAATTTTGATTTAATTTACATAAATGTGAGTTTAAATAAATAAATAATAAGTTTTAATAATGGTTTTAGGTATAGAACTTTTATAAAAATTGAAGGTAATTTAAAAGGAAATCTAAGTACATCGTAATGTATAGAGTGTTTCATTTAAACATACAAAAAGGAGTTGACAAAATAGCCGGCTTTGATTACACGGAGAGAACACTCTGTACAAAATATCTCAACTACGATGTGGCTACCCCTTTACACTAGAGAACTCTCAAGTTTTTATTTCCTAGAAGCAATATTAAAACTAACTTTACGATTTATGTTGTGAAGTGGAATCGTGAAGATTTGTTTTTAAGACATCTATCAACTACAAATTATAATCGATAACACTGATGCCATAAAAGTTACACATGTGTCAAAAAAATACCGTCCTAAGTGATTAAGATTTAATCTTACAACTTTTCCAAAGATGTTGAAAATAACTTTGCTTTACTTTTAGATATTTCGGAGTGGATGGCGTATTTAGGATATTTCGACCGCTAAAGCACAATGCCACTGCACAGTTGCACATAAAACAAAAGTGCAATGTCTTGGACGCGCACGAACAAGATACAATGTTTAAATAAGCAATAAATAAATTAATAATGTTTTATATACCCATAGAGCAAAAGGTAATGTTTTAAATTCCAACGAAAACGTTAACGATCAGCGCGCTAACTCTTACTATAAGTTACTACTCTTATTTCATTTGCTTTGTGCCTTTTGCTTGATCGGCGCATTTCGTTCGCACGGTATTCCCCGGCGTGTTTTCACGGTCGTTCGTCAACATATCAGTAAGTCATCGATAAACAATGAATTACTATAAGCTGTAAAGAGTTCATGGAAGGCCTAAAGGCTTGTTTACGTTAGACAGCTTCAGATTGATCGAGAGGTATATCATGGATGCAATCGCAATCAGCTGAGTTGACTTAATAAAATAGTATTTTGTTTCGAGTATTAATAAATAATTTTGGCTGGAAATTAATGTGACAACGGGTCTCCCGATTAATTCCCATGTTATTTGTGATTATTTCATTTCATTTCATTTATTAGAGGACCTAATCTGTTTCATTACTCAAGTTAATGTTTGTTAAAACGTAAACAAGTCAGAGGCTACACCTACTTTTTACGCATTCGACTAAATCAAATTTCAGTTGTAAAGCGCGTGCGAAGGATAAAAGTGTCTTTACCACATATTTTACAGTGAAAACTTCGTGTTTGGATATTTTCTGCATATTTTTTCATTACATCTGACCCTTAGGTAAAGAAATGATGCCCTTTTGTGTCTTGCGCTGTGGGAAATGTAAACAAATCTACAGGTTATACCAACTTCTCTGTTTTAACATCGCATGCTTCTAGTCTTAGTCATTGTCGACAAAGAATTTGAAAATATAACGTGGCTCTGACATGTTTAAAGTACATACATATTTGTTGAGAAGGTTTCCTTTCACAAATTATAGGAAAAAGAAGAAAAAGTAATGAAAAACCGAAATATTTTTTGTTATCGTCTTTAAAAAACATAATAATAATAGTGGCTAGGTAGCATGTACTGTTTACGCCTATTAATTTCATTTTCCTTACGCCATCATGTCTAAATGCTACAACATGCAACTTTATCTGTTTAAATATTTTTCTAATGTCTTGTAAATCGCCTTGTTATAACGTATTTGTTCTAGTGTATTTTTAGTAAAAAGAAAAAGTGGAAGATACTCAATGGATAACAAGCCTGTATAAAATATATCAATTAGTGAACCAACCATCATAAATTTGCTTAATTACAGAAAGTTAAGGCAAGGCCCATGATAAGGTACATAAACACTTTATACCGTGTCATATCCACGGCACGGCATTATCAGGTGCTCCGGGTATAATTAAAAGGTAACAATAAAACCGCTAATCAACACGAAAACGAACCGCCTCATTTTCAGATACGATTACAGCCACCCACAGTAAAAAAAACAGGAAACGAAGTTGTAACATGAAATTTATCGATCTTATTCTGTTACCAAGTGACGAACCGTGGAACAAAATGAGTGTTCCTAATTAGTATTCTTCGACGACGACTGCGACTGGCCGAATTAACATTTCCAATTACGCTACGATCAAAGAAGTCAGGCCAGCGAAATATTGTTGGCCCTCGCACTTCATTTAATTTGCGCCGGTCTTTTGTCATGTTTTCTATAATTTGCTTCTTGGTCGAACGAAAAGATAATTAATTAATAAGTAACCGCTAGACTAGACACTTCTTTTACTCTTGCACTTCGTGAATAAGGTCCTTGGGAAACATGATTTTATATAAATCAAATTAATCACGCTTTCATTCGCTTGAATAGATACTTCTTCTACTTTTGCACTTTATAAATAAAGCCCGTGTGACACCATGATTTGATATAAAAGCTTGCTCGAAGAGATAAAGAATTGTCGAATTAGCCAATGAACATTCATGGTGGTAGCCTGTCTCCGTATTAGACTTTACATCAAATCCTACAAGGTGTCAAACGATCCAAATCCTGCAAGGTATCAAACGATCCAAATCCTGCAAGGTGTCAAACAATCCAAATCCTGCAAGGTGTCCAACGATCCTAAGACACGAAAATAATTCCTTAAAACTTATTATCATGCGATAAGGTCAAACTGTAACGATAAAATTCACGGTAACAGTGATCGCTACAATAAAATAAATAGCCTGTGTCCTTAAAATTTTATAATGTGTAAGCTTATGATCCGTAAAGGCTGCCGCACACACAATGCAGCGACCTTTTCAGCTGTACTTAGATTAAGGCTAGTGACCACTGCACGCGAAGCGAAGCTAGGCGAAACGAACTTGAGATAAACTAAACCACACAAAACGAACAAACTGCGACCATTTAGAGCGACGATGTGTGTGCGTTTTATATTTTAGTTTGAAAAAGAATAGGTCGCCGCCTCTGCGTAGGTTTCATGTTTCAGACCTACGCCACTGTACTGTTTTAAATAAGTTTTATACAGCATCTTATATACCCAATATTTGGATTAGTTTTTCTTGTCAATGTGTCAAAACACATTTTCAGCCAGTGTTGTTGTTGTTGTTGTTGTTTGTTGTCCTGCATGTAACTTAACGTAACAAGCTACGATAAGCGCGCATTTAAAGCTAGAAATTACACCAACGACGAATTCGTTCGAATCACAACATAGCTAAACCGAGCGAAGATAAATATTGCTTTATGTCTTCGCTAGCCTAACTTCTCTTCGCTTAGCTTTAGTTGCCGCGTCCGCGTAAGACTACATTGAAGCTAACTCTGAAAAAACTTAGTTTCCCTCAGCTTAGCTTCGCGTCGCGCGCAGTGGCCTATCTCTTTTAGTTAAGCAGCTTCGTCGCGGTTCGCCTAAGTGTGCGCATTCCATAACTGTAAAACTTAAGCGCAATATTCTTCCAAATAACTATGGTAAACAGCTAAACACTAAATAAAACCCGTTATTATATCAGTAACAATGTCTCTATCATTAACGAATTAATAACAATAATGTCTTTATTTCCATTATAACAATATAATTAAAACACACATTAATATGTCCACGTCCACGATTAATTTTTGGATTACAATTAGAAACAACAAAATAAATATTTAGTTAAGGCATTTTATTTGTAACTATCGCACATATTTGAAATTTATTCAGCCTAAACCCCTTCTAAGAATCTAATTAACGACATTTACATACATAAGCATAACTCATGCATGTTGCCAAATTTTTACATTTTTTTAGACCTCACATTTTGCCTCGTAGCTGTTGCTCTCGAACTTGGATGTTTAATTTTTGCAATTTTCGCACCCCCATGAATTGTAAAAAAATAATATTTTAAGTTTTATATGCATTTTTGGAAGACCCTATATAAAATACGTTAACACTTTGTTATTATTAGTGCGGCTTCGGTTGAAATTGAAGCATGCGAAAAACTGTTTTAACGTCGATGTATATTAAACGCGATGTTAATTTGCGGTCAAGCCATCACTGCTTTTAATTACTGTGTTTATATAGTGTAATTAAATTTTACTGTTTTCATCAACTCCTATATCGAACAGCAGCGTTTGTTAAATTATTTTATCGGTTATGACCCAATCATATTTCGAGAGTCGTTGACTCCCAATTTAAAAATGTAGAAACCTTGAGAGAAACGTCGACTAAATGCTCAATTTTTCCAAGTGTCCGTACAAAAATAATTATATATTTTATAATAATTTTCATCAGACAAGATAATGGTTGAATTATGAATTTTGCTGGTGATTTGAAGAAAATTTAGGGAGAATCAATCATAAAATTTTATTTTCAGATAAAACCAATCTTTCTTCAAATGTGACAGCATTGCCTCAAAATTGCTATTATTAGTTAGAAGAAAACTCAAAGTTTAGAAAAATTTTGTGCAAATCGTTTTTGATTGCAGTGAAAACTTTCAATTTGTCTATCCTATTGCAATGTCAGGTCAAAAAGCGATCGTAAGATGTCGCTATTTTATCTGTTCGTCAAAGTTTAGAGTCAAATTTGCAAATAATCAAAGATAAAAAAAATAATATGTGATGTGGGATTTAGGTAGATAAAATTAGTAGCCCCCATTTTCTTTTCTTTTTTTTAGGAGAAATTGTGAATAAATTCAAATTGGAAAACATTTCTTTTAAACAAGATGAAAGTATGCCTTGCACATTCCACATTCCTAATTAAAAATTGGATTGATGATCATTTTCCCGCAAGTTGGATTGATCGTTTTGGACCAATATATTGATTCGTTAGCTAGACTAAACACCTACGGATGATTAATTTTGGGAAGCAAGGCCAAATTGTTTACATTTCCGTTATTCACTTTTGATAAAGCGAATAATAATATTTGCGAAACGTCAACTAAGGTAATAAATTACATTTTTAGCTCGTTTTCTAAAGTGTTCTTATTAGTTTCATATATTTCTGCAATTTTCA
Organism: Prosopocoilus inquinatus; assembly: GCA_036172665.1. Lineage (NCBI taxonomy): Eukaryota > Metazoa > Arthropoda > Insecta > Coleoptera > Lucanidae > Prosopocoilus > Prosopocoilus inquinatus. The sequence continues at coordinate 36,809,012 of CM069869.1, forward strand.
CGAGCAAGAACTACACGAAAATAAACTATAGCACAAATGTAGGATTATTAAAAGAAAAAACAATGATTAGTGAAATGAAAATTAAAAACTTTTAATTTAAACACTTTGTGTTTACAACTAAAAAAATCGTTAAAGGCAAAAATTGCGTTTTCTATTATTTAATATACAAAATAAATACTTAACGCGAAAGAAACAAAAATGTATCAAAACCAGCAACCTTTCGACCGCTGAACGATTACAGAAAATTCGTGAACTTACCGTTAAAAAAAGAACAAGAATAAAATACAGGTAAATAAATCAAATTCAGCGATATTTTAAAAATATTTTTAACGATTTTAAAATATAAAAAAAATTGTTGCCAATCGTTTTTGATTGCAGTCTCTGTACAGCTGTTTCAGCCCTATTTGGGGCTTCTTCAGCAGAAACGCAGCTTGAAATTTTCACTGCAAACCAAAAGCGATTTGACCAATTTATTCGCAATGTCAGGTCAAAGAGCGATCGTAGGATGTCGCTTTTTTATCTATTTAAAATATAAGTAACTAATCAGTTAATAGTAGAAAGAAAACGCAAAATTTATTTAATAATACAATTGATCCTAATTGTAAGCTATAAATTGTAAATTGCTCTTGTTTTTATACAGTGTCTCAGATAACTTGGAGATTTAGATGGAGATCTCGCTTGCTGTGAGAGATACGAATTCGGTTAAATGAAATGACTTGTTCCTATGTATTAGGGCAGTCATAAACTAATTAAATTAAAAAAATTCTATTCAGTTCAGGAGATTAAAACCAGAATTTTGAAATTTCGTTTTTGTATGTCTGTAAGCAGAATTTAAATATGCTTTTAGATTATTTTCTTTACTTTTCGTTCTTAAGTTTGCAACCACAACTTCAGTTTTCCCAATGCACAAGTAGGCTTTGGAAAACGTAACTCTTTACAATGATATAAAACATGTAATACTTACTTTGAATAAATAAACGAATTAAAAAATATTTTCTCCGCAGATGTATACTTTTCTATACTTTTCTATACTTTTCTAACAAATGGTTGAAATGTATACACACGAAACAAACAAAAATTACTAACAAACAATATATACGTAATTAAGGAGTACTAAACAATTAATACAAAATGTTGGAACATACAATTGACCATGCGAATTTGAAACTTAAGATTTTGTTACATAATTTTTATAACTAACAAGAGAATACGTTAAAGAAAAGTCTACTCTTTACCATCGAAACAAAATCTTGTTTATTTTTATTAAAATTTAGCCAGTCAAATGCGATCTAATGCAAACGCTATTACCAAACCCAGGAGGATTTAGGCGGAAGATCTCATTAAATATACGAAGAACTACTAACACGCTGAAGCGATCATAGTCGTAAAAATTTCGCATCTTTAACCAATCGAAGCCCCAGAAGTCTAAGCGACACGTAGTAACCACTATAGTTCTGGTCGACTGGATATAACACTTGCTGTCATAAACGAAAGCTTCCCAAATGACTACGCGTTCTTTTCGCAATGACGGCGCTATAATTAATATGAATTAAAGGTATTATGTCAGTCTTTTTAAAAGTTACATTAAAGTATTATAATGTTTTCATAATTATTAATTTGAAAGAAACTCTAAAGGCAATTCTGTTACACACGTAATTTACATCAACCAGTTGCTTCTAATGCAATGAGCGCAAGGGTGAGAGTGCCTCGGGCATATAAATCATTTAACGGCGACGTTGAAATTTACGCCGCTGCTTTGTTTATCTTTAGACTGGTTTTTACGAATTACCCTAGGAATGTCCGAGCTTTAGCTATTACGTCAACGTACTAAAACATTTTCTTGTGTCTCCGTCTATAGCTTTCAAGAAAATTCTTAATATATAACATATTCATTCGCTATATTAACACAAAAATGGCTGAAATATTTTTAATAGTGTTTATTATATCGATTGTTTTGTAAATTTTCCAGCAATTTATTAATTTTCATCTATGTATGTCAGCTACCACCTCTTTGCTTTTGTTGCTCCAAAACGAATTACTTTATTATTAAAGCTTTCTTTAACCTACGAAATATTTTTTTCTACACCCGTACGTAAATTAGTAATTCTATATAATATTTGTCAGATTACGTGAAGTTTTAATTATAATAGCGATCCACAAAATTCAATAATACATATTTTAGACAGATTTTTTTTATTAGATTGTGGGAGTGACGACCCTCAAGTAAAGAAATGATGTCCTTTTATATTATACTCTGTAATGGTACGCCATTGGTCCTATGGGAAATGTAAACTAATTTTCAGTTTGTGATGACTGATGTATTACCATTGCATGCCATATTCTTTTTCAGGATAATATCTGTTCTTAGACATTAGATTTTGATACCAATTTTACAAAATGTTCGATTAATGTTTATTACGTATTTGTAACAATTATTATAAAAATAAATAATTTTTAATTACGCATTATTCTCTTTCAATGAACACTTTGCAATAACAACACGCCAGTACAGTACCTACAGTAGCGTAATTAAGCAAAGAGTGCACTAATTACATTGTTCATTAGTCATGTGCACTATCCTTAACGTTCCTTGTATAATATTCAGGAGCTCTACGATTTAAGGCGAAAAATAATTTTTATGTTTTTTAACACTATACTGGATGATTCAAGATAAGTGTGCGACCCGTCAACCAAAGGTAGTACACAGAAAAATAAAACAAAAGTGTATATGCATAGGGGGTCTTATATCCATAGTTTTTGACATAAAATGCTTTGAAGATTCAGATTTAAATTTGTTGTTGAGCACTAGTACAGCTGTATTGCGTCACAAGAGCAATGAACTCCCTTGGAATAAAACGAAACACTAGCGTTTAGCTTGAAATGAAACCGTGAAACGTTTTTATTTCTGGCTTTCTGTGCAAAAAAATGTATAATATGCAATTCATTCATTCGAATTTTGGTCTTATGGATGTATACATAAGAAATGAATCATGATTTCCATTTTGGATTCAAAAGAGATTGATTTTTGAAATGCGACTGATAAATTTATTTCTTGCAATTTCGTACTTGCATGATCTTAGTGAGTACGCTCCTAACGGTTCGGACACTTATTCTTAATCACCCTTTATAAATATGCAAAATATAACGTAGAAATTATGGTAAAAATTAAATATAATACAGTAGCCATCACAAATGATTGAACTGTTTCATACATTTCATGGACAAATTTCTTATCTTTTATGAAACTTGGATAGGGTTTATGGGATTTTAGTGCCTAATCTAAAGCTATGTTCAGATAGTAACACCAAAGAAAACTTTGGAAAAGTAAATAATACGTCAGAAATTAGAAGTCATTTAATATTGTAATCTTGCATTGCTGTTTGTAGATTTCATTTAATACAATTGAAATGCTTAGTTTTTTCTACAATTTTAAAATTGTATAAGAGACTAAGTATTTCAATTGTATTAGAAGTCATTTATATTAAGTATACCTTTATTTTTTATTTGTGACAGAGATGTTTGTAACACATACAAATCTTAATTCCTTTATGAAAAAGTTCATATTGTTCATTTTATAATTTTATTATCATGATTTTTCATATGAAAGACATATCTGCAATATATTATAAGTATTACTTTTTAAATTAAATTGTTCTAAAATATATTCTTAGTAAAGAAATATTGCTATTCTATTGACAAGCAGAATATATTGTTAGTAAAGAAATATTGCTCTTCCATTGACAAGCAGCAATACAATTACGATTATACCTACGTATTTATGATTATTTCGTTATTCATATGAATGCAGATTTCTTTATACTTTGCATCTCAAATTAAGTTCATTTTGTGTATTTTTGCCATAAGATAGAAACAATAAATATACTTTTCGGCAAGGGTAAACATTTAGGGCCGTTTCCTCAGTCACAGTTTAACTTTATACTGTAATTCTGAGTTCACGCACATTGTAAGCATTGTAAGGTATTATCGAGTCACTTAAATTTACGGAACGTAAATACCTTACGATACTTACGATCGAGCTCAGAATTGTAGCATAAATCTTAAATTTATTCCCGTAGCAACAATTGTTTTTATAAGTGTTACTGGGGAAATAAACAGGAAATTTAGGTTAAACTGCAACTCAGAAAACGGACCTTAGGTCCTGTTTCACCATTACAGTTTAACTTTAAACTTCGCTTTATTCCCGTGGCAACAATTGCAAGGATAATTGTTTCCATATGAAGAAAACTGGGCTTAAAGTTAAACTGTAATGGAGAAACCGGACCTTAGTGTCTTAACCAATTCACTATGGAAAACTGTCTCTGTCACTTTATGACAATTTTTTGTTAATTTTTCACAAAAATTGACAAAGTGTCACACAGTTCTAAAAAATTTCTTTTTAATTTTTAAGTTTTTATCGTAGAAAACTTACATGAAACCTTTCTTGCCCTTTCTCGGCTACGGCTCATGTCGCACACTCGTGCACAAGCGTCAGCTTCATTCGCTTTTTAATCAAATTGTTATTTCATTTAATTAACTAGATTTTGTGATTAGATGTTATTTAGTAAATAAATATATAAAAATAAGATAAAAATCAAGACATATGTTAATTTTTTCTTTAAATTACGCCTCACCATTATCTCAAATTCTCGCTATTTTTCGCCATTTTCAGAACTACTCCACAAATGATTTTAAACTTTATTCTGAAAGATGCAGTTTGTGTTCAGTTTTCTACTCATTTTATTACCAGGGCTTATTGTTTTTCAAACTTCTGAAAAAATTAAATTTTATTTAAGAAATTCAAAACTGAAAGCTATGTTGATAACTGTCTTTCAGGAAAGCAAAAAAGAAATAAATAAACAAGTCATATGTACTACACGAATATTTATATTTAACCCAAAGGGTTTTCAGTTAGTTTTTTTTGAAAAAAAAAAAAATACCGCTGAGTAATTATCAGATGATATTTCCTCATTAATTTCTATTATTTTTAAAAGAACAACCAAAGTTGTGGAAGTTAAATCGGTTGTGTAATGTTTAAGCAATCACCAAATTTTTTATTTTTTTTTTTTTTTGAAAAAAGTTTCTAAAAAACTTACCGTCGTCTTGTAAGTACGGTCCTGCCGACGCGGGCACGATGAAGACGGCCGCGACAAGCAGGACGCAGGTAGCGACAAACAACCAGAAGGACTTCATGATGTGTGAAAAACTGAAGAACCGCCGAACAAAACCAAACGAAACGGCTACGTAGGCCCACTTCTGGTGGCGGCGGCGGTGTTACAGGTGGAGGGCCGCCAATGAATGGGCCCGCTCTTAAGCAGCGACGCGGATATAGCATAGGGCGCGAGTGCGCGCCGTCGTCACGACGACCCCTCCCTTAATTCTTTGGCCTCCTCGACATGCGTACCTACACAACCATTTATCACCGAAACCACTGATATTGGCGGCGGCAGCGACGTCCGACCCATGTATTACTGTCCCGTTACGACAGACGCCACCAATTGAAACCGCTAATAACAAGCGACGGCGGCGTTAATTTCGTGCCAAAAAGTTCGCCCGCAATCAATCATTGTTTTAGGGTAACTTACAGGTGAATATTTTATGCTGGAGGCGGGGGACTGGTGCTGACACATTAGGCATTCTATAAATTGGCGTTAATTCTGATTAATGATAAAATAAAAAACTCCTATGATGATAAAGCGAAGTTTTAGGTATACGCGCTACTGGTTCTTTAATTACATCGGAAGTTCAATAATAATTAAAACCGAGAGTATTTTCTTATTGAAATTTTCTCAAATAATTGAATTGGAATGCTCAATGAATTAAAGTCTCATTTTACCTTTTTTTGTTCATAAAAAATCTACAAAGTTCATCGTTTACTTCAACTGTAAAATTGAAAATTAAATAAGCTGTACCCGTTCAAATTCACGTCCTTTCGCTGCCTTAAAATTTCGCGCGATTTTTTTATCAAGTAGACTAATTTCATCGAAATTTTAGTTTTGTCAAGCAGGCTTTCTCTTCAAATTTGACAGTAATGAATTCACATTGAGAAATCATTTGAATCGATGAGTGCATAATTGGTTCAGTCCAAATTTACTATGTTGAGAAAACAACAAATTGTAGAAACGCACGTCGGACGGAGGTTGGAAACTTGCTTTTCATCCCCTTTTGTCCCCAATTCTTTTAGCAGCAATCCGTACAATATTGAATTTCGATTTCTTTGTTAGTAGCGCCCTGGTTTTAGCATGGAAAGCCAGAAATCGATTTCCAAATCGTTTTCCCTGAATAGCTCGTATGGTGTCTACTAATATTTGTTTTTGGAATTGTCGAAAACTGTTCACTCCTTATCTCTTTTATGTTTTCTTAAAAGTCATTTCTTATTATCGTTTAAATAAAGAATCCAACTTTACATTACAAAGTATATTCAAACAAAAAAGTAATTACAAACGAAATAATATGTGAATTAAATTAATAAGTAAAATTTGACAATTAACATAAAATTAAAGCTACAGTATGAAAGAGAGAAGGAAAGATTAACAAAAATCAGTTTATATCTAAGAACATTTGTTAGATCTTTGTTATTTAAACTCACCTTCGCCGATCGTGGATGCTTCTTAGGTACACTTTTAAATTAAAACAAATTTGGAAAATTGACTGACTAAAAAAGAAATAATTTAAAATTTTGAAAACTTTATGACTCGTGACGCACAAACTAAATTACATTCGGAATCGAAGAAGCACTCTTCTAGATGACAGGAGTTCGTGCCAACTGTCGTGACAAACCCTCTTGGGCAACTGTCTTGTCGAACTCCCCTGTGATTTGAAAAGCTACCTATTTATTGGAATCAGATGACCTCCTTTTGGTTTACGTCAGCTTTGGTAATGAGAAAAACCTTGATGGCTAATTCTAATTTTTCTAGCATCGAGATTCGATCAAGGCCCTTCTGCATGATTCATCCTCCTTACATAATTATTTCTTTTATCGCCGATGTTCCAGAGATATTAATGCCCTTGATCTAATTTCTCGGTACATACATCGCAAGCTTGACGAATACTTTCGTTGCATAACGCTGCACGTGTTTTGTATTCTTCATGAGTCATAATACGAATTCTAACTTAATAATATATCCGAATTAAATAAGCATACTAAATTATAAAAATAATTATCCTAAGAATCTGGATTCTTACAAAATCTTTCTCTAGATTTTTATTTTAAGTAATTGTTGGCTTCAAGAAGCTTCGCATAGTAAACATAATAAATTTGGACTGAACACCATTATGCACTCATCGATTCATTTGGTTTTCACATAGTTTGGCTGCAGCAAAAAAGTAAAGTATTAGAACGGAAGTAATAGATGAACATATAATTTTTGAAGAAGCCCCAAGCAGGGCTGAAACAGCTGTCCAGAGGCTGCTCGAGGTTCTCACTGCAATCAAAAACGATTTGCACAAAATTTTTCTAGGAAGTAATAGAGTTTAACAGGAAGATAAAAAAAACATAAGCTAAACTTTTTTCTACTTTAAAATTTGAAATCTGCCATTCAAAATGATTACATAATTTACAAGGAAAAACTGAATTTTAAGAATGCAATAGCATTCGCTTGGTCATCTTTTCTAATAACGTAAGGGTTACCGGTATTTTAAAAATGGATATTATCCTGAATAAGCTTATCATCATATTAGTAAAATCGGCATTCATGCGTTCATAATATTTTGAAGGGAAAGGTTTTATTAACATTACATTCGTGTACCATCTGCAAAATCGCATTCGTCTTAAGGCGGCCACACATTACCATGGCAAACTAACCAAACGATTATGTGTGAAGTTTACCGAATAGTGTGTATGGTAAACCATTTGCCATACTCGTTCCAGTATTTGCATTTGTCTACGTTCCGATAGAAGTTGGTAATTGAGACTCGAGTGTAAGATATATTTGCCGCTTGTACATACCTAAACGCGAGTCAGCAACACCATATACATTATTTGATAAACGTTTGGAAAACTTTTCATAAGGTCAAGTGGTGTAAAAACGAGACACTTTTCAGAACTTTCAATTTTTTAATTATAGTGTCTATTTCATGTATCGTTATTATGCTCGGGTCAGAATTTTTATGGCTCCGGCTCCGTTTTCTTTGAAAAAGACATCAATTACTCAGGCCTGCCCATTTCCGGTTAACGTTTACTATTATGAAATTCCGAGAATCTAACACTGTTTTATATTTCCAACCGAACAAGCAAAAACACGATTTTTATTTACAAGCAAATTTGCGACAAAATTAACGTTTTAAATGAGGGGATTCCATGCTGACAGCGGAAATTCAAGTTGTTGAACTTACTTGCAATGCTGCAATGTTGAGGTTCATATTTCATTCAAAGCAATTAACGTTCGGCCATAACATGTTTTTCGTCGAGACGATGACAGTTTCGATACATCGACTTTTGGACCGGAACTTTTAGAAAACGCACTTTGTGGCATCCGGTACGGTTGGTATAAAAAAAGAAAACCCCCGTAAAAGTGTTCCATACATCTTAATAGACGTTTAAATAACAACTCCCAAAATATAGTATTAAAAATATCGGATATTCATGCGTATTCTGTAAGCACTGTTTCATTTCAATTGAAATGCATAACAATAATCGAAGAGAAAAAGATTGATATGAAATCATAACAATTCATCTTAATTATCGTATTCTGTAAGTCCATTTGTTATGCGTGAATTGAAGAGAATTGTGACAAACGATAATCGTATAATATACGCGGTAATATACGGGTCACTGAAATAATTTTGACATTTCAAATCTTTCAAATTGCTGGCGCGAGCATTTTTACGAGGTTACTGTTATTATTAAAATAACTTCAAAAAAGGCACGAGCTTCTAAAACTTCAGAAAAGCAGTTTGATCTGATGTTGGATTTTATCAGCAACAATAAAATCTTAATTGAAGTTTGTTCTTGTCCGATGAAAATTGTAAGTACAAAGTTTTTTTAATCTCAAACCGGACAGAAAAATGAAGAGAACACACTCAACGTTTCGCTATAGATTTATAGCTTCGTCAGGAAGCTAGAACACACTCAACGTTTTATAGCTTCCTGACGAAGCTATAAATCTATAGCGAAACGTTAAGTGTGTTCTCTTCATTTTTCTGTCCGGTTTGAGATTAAAAAAACTTTGTACTTACAATTTTCATCGGACAAGAACAAACTTCAATTAAGATTTTATTGTTGCTGATAAAATCTTAGTAACAGGAAAGTTGAAACCAGGAGATGGCCACGAAAAAATTCAAAACTTGTGGCAAGGACTGAGCCTAATTTTAAATTCTGCAGGTACTGGGCCAGAAAAAAACTGTAGATGGGTGGAAAAAGATACCTTCAACGATTTTATTATTCCTACGTATCAAGTTAACACTTTATTACTTGAGTAAAAAAACACAAACTAACATTAATTTCAGTATCAGCGAATTTGTTTATAACCAGTTCGGTTAACTATTACTATTAGGTATACTTACTGTTACATCGTTTTTTTTTTTATGTAATACGCAATCTGCAAAGTTAGCAAAAAATAAAACACTAGAATTTTTGCCACAGACGTTTCCTCTATTTCTTTCACATATTTAAGTACACATAAAACAATACATACAGTTACAAATACAGGAATACCTCAAAAGAGGAAACGCAGCATTGGTCCTGAAGGTGTTAAACCAACTAAAAAGCGTACAAGTCAAAGTAGTTCAAAGTCGGCTTCTGCAGAGAGAGCTGCGTACGCTACAGCATTGGACGGACGTAATGCTGAACTTGCAAATAATACGGCTGCAATAAAAGAACTTGCATCAGCAATGCGTGATGTAGCTGCAACCATGCAGCCTCTAGCTTATTCTATTTCAAAAATAAAAAATATAAGTTTAAAATATTTACTTCTTTTTATAAAAAGTGATTTCTAATGATGTTTTGCCTTATCCTTCTTGCTGCAACTAACACTACTTGGTTAATATTTTCTACCGCATCATCATCTGCCATGCCAATTACATTCTCATCTTCTCCCATACCTCTACGCATTCTCATGTTATGCAAAATACAGCAACTGTAAATGATACTTGCAGATTTTCTTGGGGTGTAGTGTAACACATGATCTTTCAGCAAGCAGCGAAATACTGCCACATACGCTGCATTACCTACCGTTTTTATTGTTTATTAGTGGGTAATGTTTAGAGTAGTAGTAGGGGGGTAGGACATAATGGAGCGCGGAAAAAAGGAAGACAATTGGTAGTGGGTACGGTTAACGTGTGCGTCAAAGAGAACTTCCCCCGGCATTGTACGTAGGCTAGGGACTGAATAAATTGGGTTTATGGGAAGCTGCTGATTGTTTTAATAAGGCCACCCACCTCCAGCCTGCTAATTTAGCGAGGTAAGTACACTTTCTTTTATTCAAGGTACCCTCCATGATGCCTAAAGCGGGTGCTCCCTCTGAGTTTACCCCCTAGCGGTGCCTTGCTCCCGCGAGGCCCGTGACAATACACTTTTCAGTACACCAATGGTACGTTCAACTACATTTCTAGCGGAACAATGTGCTGCAATGTATCTGAAATCTGGAGTATCAGCTGCTGCATTCAAAACGGGAATCATGAGCCAAGGCTCTAAACCATAACCAGAATCACCTATTACATTTGAGTATGAAAATATGCAGCAGTTAGTAATTTTAAAATTTAACATATCCAGAAGCCAAGATGATTACATGAAATTGTTGCTGCATGTGTTGACGAATATTTGAAAGGCTCCATATTGGAGCATCATGAACAGAGCCCAGATAACGTGCATTTACTGCTAAAATTCTCAAATTAGTCTAGCGTTAAAGTCCTTGAACGGAATTGATTACATTTTCCTAAGAGATAAATGATGATGAAAAAACTATTGACAACTTAAAAACATACAAAAAACACCTTTAAAAAGGTGAAAATAAATAAAAACTGTCTCATATTTAACCCCAAAAAAGTCTAAAAATGAGACATGCCAGGTTAAATATCATAAAATGCATGCCGGTTGCTCAGTCACTGTTTAACGTTAATCTTCAGTTAGCTTCCATCCATTCCTATGCAAAAAAAAAACTGAAGATTAAAGTGAAACTGTAACTGAGAAAGCCGGGCTAACAGTCATGGGTGGGTGACCTCTATTAAAAATTTATAAAAAAATTTATTTAATAGAAAAATACCTACAACAAATTAACACACAGATAAGTAAATGATGATGATACTGTCTTGAATAGAAACATTTTTTTAACTGTGAGCTAATAAATAAATAATAAAGTATTTATAATAAGAAAACTATCGGCAGTATTGGATTTGTGAAGTCTTGACCGAGTCTTGACTTAGTAAATTAATTTTTTCTTTTAAAGAATTTATTACTTGTCAAAAACTTTTTTATACAAAACAAAACTTATTATAATAATAAATGTTTCCCGGCCTGTTATCGCAACGCACACTATTATAAATATCTATAATATCTAACACCTCCCTTCTTAATTATAGGATACTAACTACTTAAATAAGATTCATTTCACAATTTTTCTTTAACTAAATAAATCATTTCCTAGGTCTTAAATTATATCGTTGTTCAGTAGACATTATCTTTTCTGTAGGCATTTGTGGTTCACTTTGTTCAATTATTTTCAGCTATCAGTATGAATCTTTTACAAACAAACAAATACCAAACCAATGCTGTGTCTAAATTTTCCTTATTTAAATGAGCTTTTTTTAAAACAAGTTTAATCGTTTTTACGGAGTTTTCTGCTGCACCATTACTCTGAGGATGGTATGGAGCAATTAATATATGTTTGATACCGTTTCTCTTAAAAAATATTTCAAATTCTTTAGATGCAAGCGGAGGTCCGTTATCAGAAACTATTAACTCTGGTATTCCGAAACGAGAAAAACGTGATCGTAGAATGAAATACTTTTCTCTGCTGTAGAGTTTTTCATTTTAACCACTTCAAGCCATTTAGTGTATCCACAATTACTAAATATTAACTTCGTTATTTCTGTCAACAATTGTTAACACTAAGATAAGATTAGTTCTCAAACTGGGGACGAACAATGGTTGCGTTAAGTGAACGGTTATTTTGAGCAAAATTGTTAGGTCAAAGGTCAGACTGTATCACCTGATCAATCAGCTCATTGGAAAAATTGGTCGCGATTTAAAATGTGACCAGCGTTGTCAGAAAGGTTAAGTGGTTAGTCGAACCAATTTGACCGATCAAGGTAGGTGCGGCTTGTGGAGTAATTCCAAAGTTTAAGATTAAGGCATTGTTTTATTATTATTATTATTAAAAAATCCTTTGATAATGGAAAAAGTGGAGTTGATCCATAGTAGTGGTGCAAAGTTTAGAGTTTTTTTCTTGAACAAAGACGAGCTACAAAAAGCCAATACTATCTCGCAAATGATATATAAACGAATTGTTATAAATAATCCGTCCTTCATTTTTTGCAAATTTATTTTCTGTAAAGCATAATTAACGTTAATTATAATTATTGGAAATGGAATTACCTTTCAGAGCAACTTCAGTCTTCACAACAGTTAATTGTTAATGTTAATTGTAGTTCAGTTTTATTTAAGATGATACCAGAAATGCCTGCGTTGGGTATAATATCATCTTCTGAGTTTTTTTTTTAATCTGTGGTGTTTGCCCAACGGGGTCCTAAGTCATAGACTTGTCAGGACCTCAGGAGCAGGGGAGTGTATTTTTGTGCGTGTAAAGTGTTCCATGGCTTTGTTACTTCCAAACCTCCTCGCCGTTGAAGGGGAAGTAGTGTCGAATTTTCTCTCCAACACTAAAGGTTACCTGAAGTGAGTAACAACCCTCGAGAATTACCTCGAGCGGATGCGAACCCACGACCTTACGATTGCAAGGCCGGTTCCTTACCACTGAACCGTTCAGGCGTTAATTATTTTAGTCATCGTTGGATATATTACTTTTTTATTATCCATTCTCTATTACGTATTTCACTAATTTCAAAGCTTTAGAGACCCTTTCAAAACTTGTTCCATTCCCGCCCTCTTCTGTTATAATTTATAATTACAATGCCTATCTAGCCGTTAAGTGGGCGATTAGTAAAGTCCGACCAACTTGGTCAGAATAGCTGTTGACTTAACGCAACCAATGTATTTTCAAGTCTAATTGATTTGTTTTCAGCACCATTGGTAGTTCTGACTTCAAAATTTGCCTTTGTCTTGGCTCTCACAGTATCAACGGCGTCACTTGCAAGCTTTAGATTATTGTTTGCCCTCACTGATGTCTGGAATAATTTCAGGTCGTTACACAGATGAGAAGTACGAAGTACAACCGCTGTCCAAGCACTAATTGACACTCGCGTCTTTCATTGCAGCACTATGAGTTTCATTGACGAATCCCGCTGTGTTCGGCCTCCTTTCTAGTAAAGCATTTTGAAGCTTTATGACCAATTTTACCACAATAATTGCATTTAATTGTTACCATAGAGGGTGATTTTTTCTCATTTTTCGAAAAGGCGTGATTAGATTGGACATTCGTATTCCTTTGGCTCGTATCACGACTTTGTTTTGAGAACAAAACGTCACTTGAAACATTAATAATTTTCTGTTTCCCTAAATCATGTTCCTCCATAATTTTTACTCTTAATGCTTCTATATCAGGCAAGGAGTCTCTTGAAGCAATGGCAATTCTAAAGCTTCCATAACTGTCCGGCAAACTGAACAGTAATAGAATTTACAGGACTTCGTTGCTCACATCAACTTGCATATTCAATAATTTGTCCGCAGTCTCAAAAAATCTTGAAATGCTCGCGTGCGTAATCTTCTTGCATTTTGTTGATCATAAATTGTCGAAACAATTGTACCTTACGCGCTGGTCCACGAAATGCATAATATATGGATTCCAATTTTACCCATATACCTCTTGAAGTTTCACAATTTCGGATTTGTTTCAGCTCAGCGGAGCTAATGGACAATATTAGGTCGGACTTTGCTTTGCGGTCCATCCTTAGCCAACCACGGTGCGCGGCTTGAACTGCGACGAGTAATTAAGCACCTTCGCCGGTAATTAAGGGTTTTGGAATTTCCCAACTGACATATCCCCACATGTCGTTTTTTACTAGTAGAGTTTTTTCTACTTGAATCTGCCACGTATCATAATTTTCCTTGATCAATGTTTCCAAGCTCGCCGAATTGACGATGTTAGAATGTGCCATCGTTTCAAGTTAAATTTGAAGAAATACAACGCAACACAAATTAAGGACTAATAATGTCTTTTGAACTTCAGCAAGCACTTTGTGAGTCAGAATCTTTTAGAGGGATCCAACTGGGTCCATAAGCTGTAGGTTTATTTACGGATCTGATTTGATTATAGAGTTTTTAACTCTTTATGAAAAATAACCCATAATTTGGAACTCAAAACAAGAATTCCATAAAATTAGAAATGTAGTAACCGATGCCTGGAATAATATTAAATCTGAATTTAGTGTACCAATGACAGTTGTTGAATTAAAGAAAACAAATAGTCGCTCATGGGTACATGCCTTGCACTTAAGAAAAGATGTACAAGAGACCTACAGAAAGTGGTAGAGAATGTTTATAAACCCACGTGGTTCGTATTCCAAATAGCGCATAATTTTTTAAACAGTGTTTGAAAAGTTAATTAACTATCTCTATTCCTATGAACAGCCAGCATCCACCACCTCTTTTCTCCTAGCTAAAGTTTTTTTTTTTTTTATCCATCCAAATACATTAAAATTCCGTTTGACAAATATTGTTCTAAAGATTTAAATATCATTTTCAAAATGCAGAGGTACACAATCGCACATACTAATAATAATTCTTTAAAACGTTTACTGAGAAACCCTAAACACAAAACTGAACCAAATCAGAAATCAGGAATCTATGAAATATCTTTCCAAGGCTGCACTAAAAAACATATTGGGCAAACAAAAAGAAATATACTAACACGTTTTAAAGAACACTTAACTCATTTAAAGTACAATAAATTTGAAAAATCCAATGTTGCTCAACATATTTTTGACACCAGTCATAAAATAGATTTAAACAATCTCATTTTCCACTGGCTGCACTGAGTGTATCTTCATATCGGTTTAGCTTTATGTAATAACATGAGATGGATATACACTCAGTGCACACTGGTGCGGCTAGCGGAAAACGCTATTAGGTTAGTAAAAGCAACGTCAAGCAATAGGGAATTAGACTGTTTTGAAACCATTTTCATACACAAAAATAAGAACGTATAGTACATAAGGTAGTTATAAGCACGACACGGTCACTTCTCTTGTGACTAAGAAGTCATCTACTGAAAACAGCAGCATAGCTGCCGAAATACGTATATGTATAGTTTTAAAAAACTTTTTGTAGTTGAGATTCAATCCAATTTCATTGTACTGTAAACTACAGTCTCCAATACTTTTCATTAGAAATGGTTTATTTTTTGTTCAGGAAATTAAACTATCTAAAACATTGAGCAGCATTCTTGCCAAGGATACTAGTTTAGGGCTATTCCAGGAGAAATAATTGACAACTTGTGATTTTTTCGCTATAAATTAGGACCACATTTGCTTGGATCGCCAGTACGACAGCTAATAAGGCCGTGCGGCCGTGGTTACCAAAAAAGTGCACTTTTCGATTATCATTCTCTCTTACATAATACCTTATTTTTATCACAAATTGTCCCGTTCGTTCGCTTGGAATGGCTAAACCGAAATTTAAACATTTAAATTGAGGAAGAAATCAAATTGATACTTTGACTTCAGACAAGCGATTTCAAACTTTTCAAAATATATATATATAACGTAACCACGGTAACTTAAAAATATGCAAGGATTACAGATTACTGTAACTACAGTGCCATCTCAACGGCCTGTGGGAAAGTATAATTACGTTTAAAACCCCTGTGAACAAAATAATTAGCCGAAGATTTGATTTACACAAAATTATGAATTTTCAACAAGGATACCAATTCTCAGTGTACCAGTTTTCAAGGGTCGCAACTGCACAGAAAAAATAAAGTTTTGTACTAAGCATTTTACTTGTTTTCGAAAGTTTTTCTGTGAAGTTTTTAAATTCTAGAATTAAGAAAGTTTGGATGTCAAAGTTAACTATTATTAATTTGATTATTCACCGACATTTGACGGAAGTTACATGCGTTAAAACCTGGTGCGTCAGAGTCTTGAAGCTTCCGCGGACGTCCATCTGCTTCGCGTGACAGAATTTTCTGGGCAAAGAAACTTCAATAGACAATCGTCTGCCGTGCGGCCTGGAACCTTGGCTAGATCGAAAAATCTCCTAAAGCAGTCCAGCTTATTTCAGAGATCGGTAGGGAAAATACGAGGCGGTTTGCGTTAGAGTTTACAACCGTTCGTTCCACTTATGCTTAAATAAATTAGTTTATATTCCGCGTTGAATAAATTAGCATATCAAGTGTATCGAGTTTTTAAATACAAAATAAATTAATGCGAACTATAAATTCGTAATATTATGTAATAAAGATGGATTTTTTTATTCTTACACGTGATTGTATTATAAATTTATTTGCACATCCAAACGTAGGGGTCCCACCGCTACCATTATTTTAATATAAAAAAAGGAAAAAAGATAATAAACTGTCAAATATTTTATTACTCCTATTTTTGTTTTTTCACTAAGGGCTAATATTTAAAATAAAGTTAATATTTTTTTTACATTTCAGATTTTGGTGTAACTGAGCTACTTTTTGTAAGACGCTTGGTTAAATTTTTCAAAAAGAAATCTGGCAACTCTGCCCTCCGCGGCGCATTTTTCTCCTTCTTTCGCAGTCTAGCTGGCCAGTACATCGCACGGCACGACAGCAACGCGTCATTTAATTCTGATTTGAAATGGAAAATTGTTTAATTTAAAATGTAAATGGTACAAAAAACAATTAAAATAATTTAATTTTCTGCTTCAGTAGACTTCCGTTACTTTGGGTACTATCTATCTGCTTTTTAAAACATTTTTTCGTGGTAGCCTAAAGTGTTTCTCTTCACCCTATCCTGATTCCCACACTTGTCCCGGTTTAGAGCTTCGTGATTATGGTAAGCCTATCTAAAACCAGATTATTACCACGTAATCAAATATTATTACAGGAAACTAATAAGTTGTTGCATGTAATAATATTTGGTTACGTGGTAATAATCTGTTTTCAAAATCAACAAAAAGATGTTTTAGAAAAGTTGTAAACCTGTCCAGCGTGACAATACATTCAAACTCTTTGGAAAAGCAAGCGCTGCGTTTGATAAACTTCAAGTAACTTATCGCCTTTACTTTAGTGAACAGAGTAAATTTCAAGATTTTTAAACATTAAAGAAATAAAGTAATAAATAAGTAAATCAGCGAAGAAAACGATAAAGTAGATTCGAATAAAATTTTCGAAGGTGATGTGCAACTGCATAAATAACACCGTTTCCGAACAAAATCGAAAATCGTTTTATTTAAAAATAACACCGAGCAGATGCGAAACCTCACGTACTCCTTAAAAGCACTGGATCACATCTGCGTTCCAATTGAAAGCAAACCGGAACCGCTGCATCTCTCCAAACGCATTACAAGTACACAAAACCAATTTCGCCTCGAGTTATTCCACCCTTAATCCTGTGCTGCCAACCCGCCTGCGATGCAATATTTCAGAGAGCGGGCGTTCTGTAGCGGTAATTATTTTTATGGCCGAATCATTCGGAAATAATTAGATCCCAGATGACGTATAACGTCGAACGGAAGTCACTCGGATGTCGAATATTTACGGCCCACTCGTATTCGAGTGTACTTCCCGTACGGTTACCGTTTCAGAGAGTGCGACGGGAGTTATAAATTTTCAGCGCTTTGAATTTCTTCCTCTAAGGTTGATTACGGAAGCAAATCTATTTCGTTTGACACAATTTACTTCTGATAGTCTTTTTAACAATTTAAAAAACTAATGGTTACATAACTATACAGTGACCGCCAAAAAGTTCGCAGCAAATGGGAAAATCTTTTATTTTGATTTTTTATTTAACTTTTTACGCCAATAGTTTGTGCATGTTCGATAACCAAATATACGTAGGATAATGCTGGTGAGCAACTTTTAGTGTTGCTAAAAATAACACTTATTTGAGATACGAAAATTAAAAAATTGTTGTAATTTGAAATTGCTGGATATATTAAACAAAATTAAAAATTTTAGTATTCGACGGTTATTTGCAAAATATGTGTTTTGATCAGGGTTGGAAAAAAACTGTTTTTTTTTTTTAAAGAACAAAACTTCTGTTTTTGTTTGTTTTAAACAGACTTTTTTGTTTAAAACATGTTTAAAATTGATCCTAAATTAAACATGTTTTAAACAAAAAAAAACAGCTGTTTAAAACAACTTTTAAATGTTTAAATTGCCCTTACAGCTTACATAAAAAGATATATATTATTATATTTGATATTTGTGTAAAAAGAAGAATTTATTAAAATTCGATCTCTAATTAAAAGAAAAATGAAAAGTTTGTAATGTTAGATTATGTACCCTTTTAAAAATAATCTATGTACTCTGATAATAATTTAAATAATTTAAGGCAGAACTTGATTTATTTAGGATCTATGGTCGTGGTGTTTTAAATGATTTTCAAAGAAAGTATGAAGTATCAGATATCAACATACTGAGAAAAACATTCCCAATAAAAACTAAAATCAAATACAATCCAAAGAAATATTTTTTCGAATTACTTGATCGCATTAGAACTAAAATACATGACTCTTGGCTTTCAATACTGGAAAACAAAAATTTCAAATATGTAAAAACATGTAGGATGTTCCATTTAAAATAACAAAGTTGATATTACTTCCGGCGAAACCAAAAGTCCAGTAGGTATATGTCTGATATTTCAAATTAATTTTTTGTTTAATTCATCGTTTTCAAATTTTAAATAAACCTTCTAAATTCTAGAAGTGCGAATATACGGCCTTGGGACACAGGGTAGAAATTCAATGAAGACAAATGAAACGATAACGTTATAAATATTTTAAACAGCGACATCCTACCATCACTTTTTGACCTAACATTGCATTATCACTGACAAATTCAAGCCAGTTTGCTACGTAATAACTAATCCCGTAGCCCTTAGTAGAACAGGGAAGCGAAGAACCCAGTATGTATCAAAACTTAACGTAATAATAAAAGGTTAAATATTGAAAAGGTATTTTAAAATTTTACAATATAAGTATTATTCTAGTGATCAGTAATAATTAATGAATTGATTATAATCAATCTAATGCAATTTAAATTTAGTTCAAATCAGAGCTACAGTGTAGTCATCACGTCATCAGCTCAGCCACCCATTGTCTACAATTATTAAAACAATTGATATGAGAACAAAGTAAAGTTTAAAGTTAATCTGTCAGTGAAATACAGACCCTAACAATTAACTTCTGATTATACAGTATTACGTTGCAAAAATAAAACACATACATATATCAAAAGTGGTATTTTTTAGCTTAAAACTAAAAAAATGAATTTAAAACATTAACAATAAAACATGTTTAAAACTTAAAAATAAAGCACTTATATCAAAAGAGTTCTTTATTAGCTTAAAATTACAAAAATGAATTTAAAACATTATCAAAAAAAACATGTTTAAAACATTTTGTTTCAAACAGATGGTATGTTTTTAATTCGGTGTTTTAAACATGTTTTAAACACTATGTTTTAAACAGTTTGTTTTAAACTTTCCAATCCTGGTTTTGATTGCTAGACAAAATTTCCTTCGGTCTAGTATTTCAAAAAAAAGAAGATTTACGATATTCTCAGTTTTGCTCAAGATGTGAAGCACTCAATGGACATTTGGTATTTAACTCTTAAGAGTGGTTAGCTTAATTTAAATATTCCTCTTGAGTTCCGAATTGTTGCGTACACAAGAAAATTTGAAACAATTTTTACGTTTCTGGTGCAAGGCCTTTTTTACATACGATTTCGTGTTAATGTTTTTGATTTCTTCATAATACGTTTCTCATAATCCCAATTTAGTTTAAGCAGACCGAAAATTGTAAGAATTGCATCTACTTTTCGGTTTGGAGCCGTTTAATATCCGTATTTATAAAATCGATATTTTTCGTGGTAACCATGAAATCGTATTTATTGTTTGTTCCAATGTCGATTTTATAAGTACGGATTTAAACGGGTTTAAACAAAAAAGTAGCTGTAGTTCTTGCAATTTTCGGTCTGCTTAGGCTAAATTAGGGTTAGAAGATTTGTCTAATCAAGAAATTAAAAGTATAAAAGTATATATAATATATACCAAATATAAGTAGGACAATGCTGCGGAGCAACTTTCGGTGTTGCTAGAAAGCACTTACTTAAGATACGAAAATTAAAAAATTGTTGTAATTTGGAATTGCTGAACGTATCAGACAAAATTAGAAAATTTTGTCTGGCAATCAAGACACACATTTTGTAAATAACTATTGAACCCTACTAAAATTTTGTCTAATATGTCCAGCAATTCCAAATTATAACAATTTTTTTAATTTTCGTGTATTAAGTAAGTTGCTCACCAGCATTGTCCTACTTATATTTGGTTATCAAACATGCACAAATTGTTGACGCAAAAAGTTTTTTAAGAAAATCAATAATAAAACATTTTCCCATATGGTGCGTTTTTGGCGGTCACTGTATAATAAATATTTGAGACCAGGTCTAAATGTAAATTAATTTTTGTATATTGGTCGAGTAATGACGTTACAGATGTAGGATTTTTTAAATAAAAAATTCTCTCTCCACAATAAGTTTATTTATAGATACGTATATCGACAGCTAAGTCGCCATCTTCAGTACAGTCACACAGTAATGTCACACACATTAAAGTTGCAAGTGAATATTTTCGGAAATTGAGTTAAACTAGTTTCGGATTATTTCATCGCGTATGTTTCAAAATTAAATATCAATAATGTTACGGAAAACAATTGCAAAATTAAACTGTTACAGTTTTATTATTGTAACAAAATAAATAATAATTGTTGCTACTTGAAATAGGTCATTTTGCAATTAGGTTACTGTATCATATTGAAACGTTGTTTATCTGGCTTGCAATAATGAAGTCAAGAGTAGTAGGAAAGTAGGTTTTAAAAAGGGCAGTAACAGTTGAGTAGTTAGTTCTAAGGTAGCTCTAAGGTAGTTCTAAGTTGGTTCTTAGAGTTCACAAGAATTCTTTTGGGAGTTCTTGGAGACTTCTTAGGAAGTTCTTTAGAGTTTAGTTTCAATGTGTAGTTTGTGAACATCACGTCATTATGTGTAAGTACTTAGTTCTTTAAATATATTTACGTTTAAATAATAACACATTTTCATATTCTTGCCCCCTGCGCGTGTGTAGTTCCGTTTTCGGTTTTGCTCGGCTAACTAACGTGTTAAAAATGCGTAAATTAAGCGGAATTAAAAAGCACTGTGCGTAAGCAAATAAATATTTTATTTGTTTATTGTTCAGTGCTCATGGCCTTCAAAATTATCCTTTCTTCCGCCTTTTCTAATTTAAGGGCAGTTTTGAGCTGACGCGATTGTAAAAAGTGCGATCGTACCGCAGGCCATGCGTAACACTCAGTTAAAAGCATTCTAAAACAGTTGCACATTAAACACTCACAAGTTAAAAGCACTTTGATTAGTATTGTTACAGCCGGACGCTAATAAAGTTTTATGATCAGACGTGTGGCGCCATCTATTGCTCAACCGACTTTGTCACTGGTTGGCAGTTGGCAAACGAGTGTTATGAATGTTCCAAAACGCACGACATCTGTCCGGAATATTCTAGAAAGTTCCATGTTTGTCTAGTAACAGTCGTACTGAAATATAAGGGAGGACGGCGAGCGATTTGCGAACATGTTTACATTGAGCGAGCGATAGTACGAGCATCTTGGACGATATAAATGGTGAAATATTGCAGTGCTATTTATTAAGATAAGTATTGTATGTTACTGTTTAAATAATTTGTACTGTATTAAGCTAAAGTTTTTATTAAAGTATTAGAAATTAGTCGAGGAAAATTATTTACGAACCCCGTAGTCGTAATAGAATGAACCAGATATTCTCCACGCCAAATCTCCAGATATGGCGAGGAGAACAGAAACGAATTTGTTTCGTCTTGGGTGTGAAATTGATTCGTGATTAAATATTTGGTCATGAAAAGGGCCAACCTGAAACGTTATTTCGTTTCGTCAACAAAGAACAAATTAATAATCTCATACACGAATTTCGAAAGTTGTTTTTCTTCTCCTTGAATTTTCTGTTATTAGTCTTTTATGATTACGCTTTTGGACGGCATTGCCGCTTGCGAGAAACCGATTTTATTGACATCTTCCGAATACGATATCTGTGCTTTAAAGCTCACTTCACCTTCTCCTAAAAATCACATACTTAGTACCGACGCCACATGGAACATAAATACAAAAGCTCTAGTACAGATGAATCCGTAAGCCATTTTAATTTCTGATGAGTGAAATTTTGAATAATTATTTATGAACTAAGAAAAATTATTTAATATGCTCAGGAATGAATAAAGAATACCAAAAGACTGGGAAATAGGAACTGTATTACTTCTACAAAAAAAGAAGACCCCCGTGCAGGAAATATAGAGGAATAATATTACATTAAAAATATGCGAGAGAATTCTGGGGGAAAGGTTAAAAATAAGAATCGATCATCAACTAGAAAAACCTCAGAGTGGATTTAGAAAGGTAGAGGAGTCCAATATCTTATATTTACAATGAAACAATTGGAAGAGCCAAGCCAAGAAAAGAAGCATGGAACGGCCTTAGAAAAGAGGAGCAAGCTATAAACTGAGAAAAACTATAGCAGCTATATACCAGAAAACAAGAAATTAGGCGAAAACAAGAAATATGAAGCCAACTGAGTTCATCACCAAAGAAGGATTAGAACAGGAAAGTAGTAATAGTATAGTACTTAGTCCGATACTTACACACTACTCGATATGCTTTAAAAGAAATTAAAGTGCTAACAAAAAACTACATGTAGGATACCTAGAGAAACATGTAGGTAGTGGAAATAGCTGAGAATGTATTTGCCGACGATTTAATAATATATGCAAAAGGTAAACAGTAAATTAAAATTATTGTAATACAGCACTAAAAAAGAGAAATTTGAAAATAAATGTAGATCAGACAAAAGTGATGACAATAAAAAAAAAACGATTTCACACTAAAAATAAAATTAGATGAAAGATACAAATAGAGACATTTAAGTATTTGGGAGTAAGCATACACAAAGACAGAAAAGAAGACCTGGACAGCCGAATAGAAAATTCGACAAAATTATACTATGCACTAAACAGCACATTTATAAAAAAATAGGAAATATCAAAGCAAACTATAATAACAGTGTATAATACAGTATCCAAACCAATCCTAACGTATGGCTGCGAAAGTTGAATTTCAAATAACCAGATGAAGAGTAAAATACAAACCATAGAGATGAAATACCTCAGAGCGATGAAGGGAGTCATTCGAAAAGACAAAATAAAAATGAGCTAGTCAGAGAAGAACTGAACGTAGAAGCTGTTTTGGAAAGTATGTTTGGACACGTGGTACGCGCGGAGGAAGAGCGAGAGACAAAAAGGAAAAAATGGCTAGCGAAGGAACACAAAAAACATTAAGAGGAAGACCAAGTAAAACATTAGCAGGATATTAGGAATAAAAAGTACAAAGGAACGAAGGGTTACGAATGGTAAGAAACAAAAAGAAAAAGACTGAGCAAGATTTATATATAATAAGTTTCTTCATTACAATGGAAGTATAGTATCTTAACACCCAATGGGTAACTAAGATTACTGTTTTTATGAAACAACAAATTATCCTGGAATTATGGTTGGTTAAAAGAATAGGTCTCTATCATATGGGTCGTTAATGGTTTAAATAATTAAAATTTTAATATATTACAGACAATTTTCTCATTATATATTTACATTTAAGATTCAGTATAAAATGTTTTCTTTTCAGTATAGACTCGGCTAAGATAATTTCACTTTGACAATACACGAATTGGTGCGTTTTTGGAATAACAGTTGCACTATTGTTAACTTGGGAATCCTTCCTTCTCCACCGGCAATGAGTCGTTGTGGCAAAAGCAATTAATTATTTAAATTATTTGGAAGCAGTGTCTTATTTTTCATGCTCGCCACGTAAGTGCAAAAACAAGTTATCTCGCTATCGATTCAACGTTGAATGGAAATATTGCATATCCAAATAAGGTTGGTTGTAAACTGGCTTTATTTAGTAACTTGATACAAGTAGGCAACTTCGTGTAGATACATGTATAACATCTCCTTCCTTAAAAATAAAGAAATTTAAAAAATTAACTTAAATAATTATCCTACTGACTGCTCCATGTTGTGTATCCAAACAAGGTTGATTGTGAACTGGCTTTATTTAGTAATTTGATGCAAGTAGGCAACTTTGTGTACATACGTGTATAACAGGAAACACGAATTAACTCGTGAGTGCTAGCGATATCTGGACAATGGGAACACGAGTATGGTAGGAACCGAGCAGCAAAGTGTTAATTACTTCATTTAATTAATTCTAGGGAAGACACCACGTGTCCCAAATTTAGAATTACAGCTAATATCTTAATATTCTTAGACGGCAAGATTCAGATTTTTTCGAAAATGACTTGTAGTGCTCTCTACCTCTATAAGAGAGAGTACTTATAGACTAAGATCCCACTTTTCTACGTTCATCTGTTATTTTAACGAAACACGATTTTAATGACAGATTACCTATAGAGGAACACAACGTGACCGGGTTGCCTTGCAAAATCTCGCTGCAAGTACCTTTAATTTGCGCAGTTTCAACAGCTTTTTTCCAATAATTGCGTTCATTTGTTAGGGTAGTAAATGAGGTGCCAATAAGTGAAGACCGATATGAAGAACTCGAAAAAATTTGGTTGCCGCCTAAAGTCACTTACAGTCAGGGGTAAAAGGAACCTCTTTCGTCGATCATCTACGCTCATCGTCCATGGAAACAAATTTTATACCTAATTGGAGCTAAATTTGCCCTTTGCACGATAGAGTTTGGTTGCCTGCACAAAAGCTGCCGCAACTGAAGGTTGCAGCAGCTTTTATTCAATCCATCCATCTCTATGCACTTTTCTACTATATCTAAACTTCCTATGGGGCCTATTCTATATCAAAAGCGTTAAATTTAAAGGGCTGTTAAATTTTATTGCTACTATGGACGTTTCTTAACGTTTCAATTTCTATTTCGCTAATTACCGTTGGTAATTTTTCTTTTAAAATTTCTAAATTTGTACCATGGCCAAGGTATTGGTCCAATATATCCGTCCATCTTCTAAACAAGTAGTCATCAAACCACCTTTTAATTAAATATGTGGAATGTGCAGGACATCCATCCTGTTGAAAATAACGTTTTTATTCACATCCACCAATGAGGGTAAAACAAATTTTTCTGACATTTGCAAATACATAGTTCAATTAATTCAAATTTTCCTCGAAAAAATAAGGGCCAATAATTTTGTCTGCTAAAATTTCACACCACACATTTATATTCCTAAATAACTGCTACTTTGAGATGATACTGTCCCGTTTAGAAAAGCTGACTTCATTCGAAATTTTTTTTTTTTTTGAAAAAGAAGCCAATTGTCTCCATTTTCTTCAACGCACAAGTAAAATTCTAATCTAAAGCCATTGTTTAAAGTGTCAATAAACTTATGTTTTGTCTGGACGTAGGTATCTAATGCTCGGTTTTTGAAACGATACATAACTTTATGTAGAGATAAACTCAAGATGAATTCACCATAATTTCAAAAAACCGTTTCTCAAAACTTTGTCTATAGGTAAAGGGTGTACGTAGCAACGTAAACAATTTATACTTTTCATTAAATTATCTGTCAAGAAAAAATTATGTTTACCTAAAGTTATTTATCCTATCAGAAACCGGGCATTAGTTTCCTTGCAAATTTTTAATTGTCAGGATATTTTACAAAAAATTTATCAATGGTTGTTTGATAAGTCGTTTCTCGTAACTTTAACTAAAGGTATTAATTATCAACAAGAGCTTAAGGAATTAGTTTCATTAATCACGTTGGCAGGTTCTGGTAATGCGAAAATTCTGAATGTAAATATGTTTCCTAAATTTAGAGCCAAAAATAAGACAGTCCGTGAACTTTTTTATCATTTTTGTAGGTTTTAATGCAAGCAAAAGTTTTTTTTTTAAAAAGAATAACTTTTTTCATAAATCGTAAAATAAAAAAGTTTTTCCTCCCTGGACGCAGTGTATATCTATGCAAGTAGTAAACAAATTATTGATCTCATTCTGGTTAATTCAATCCCCGGCAATTTCTGTACATAAAACTCTTCCGGAGGTTGACTAATCGATTCAAAATATCTCAATGGGAGATAAGTTAGAATATCTGGGCGATAGTGGTAAGATATTGATTTCAAAAACCTCTTCGAAATAAGAGCTGAGGAAAAAGTTAGGGTATCCTCGAAGGAAAAATGATAAAACTAATTAAAACTTGGCAATATTTCATTCCGAATTGGTAGAGATATAAAATAAATTGTGATGAAATCCTATTATGCCGACCCAAAGCATTACTCCTATATCTCATCAGTACGACATCCTTGAGCAAACTCCTAGCATTTTTCTCCACGTGGTTTTCTAACTACTATGCGGCGCCTAAACCAGCGGCGTAACTAGAAGTCAAGCCATCGGGTTGCAAAAGTTTTACTGGAACTTGCTCATCTACATCCGCAAGTATGAGAAGATACTCCTTTTAGATATGAGAAGAAAAAATAATTGAAAATTAATCTCTGCCCACAATAATTTATATCCGTAGATACGTATTTCGGCAGCTAAGCTGCCATCTTCAGTACGCTACCAACTTAAAAGCATTTAAAAAGATCTAAAAATAACCTAAGCATCCTAATAAAATCATAAAAATGTAAAATGTAATGTTTTATGATTTTATTACGATGATTAGGTCGTTTTAGATCTTTTTAAGTGCTTTTAAGTTGGTAGCGCACTGAAAATGGCAGCTTAGCTGCCGAAATTTACGGATATAAAATTATTGTGGGCGGAAATTAATTTTCAATTATTTCTTAAACCACAGTCTCCTTTACTATTTTAGTTTTAATGAGAAGAAAAGTTAGGGCGGAGCTAAATAAATCAAAAAATCCACCTTCTTTTATTGTTTATCCCCGGTTCGGTACATTTTTGATGGCAGCGGTGGTATTTGACTAAGACTTTTTATTCCCACCGAGGTATTGTTGTCTTAAATTTTGGTTTCGAAGTACCACAGGGCGGGCAGGCGGCTAAAGTTTGTTTATGGCGGATTGATTTGGAATACCTGCAAGTCATATAACTACGCCACTATGGCCTAAACTCATCACTAAATAGCCAAAAGCCGTTGATCTAAGTACCATTAGATGTCAAAGCCAACGTTTTATATGTGGAGCAACAAAATACGCGCCTCACGCGGCCTGAGGAGAATTAAAATAAAAAAGGCGCGTAATTAAAAAATATTTCTGCGTTAACGGTTTAAATATTGTTCAGGAAATTAAATAATCTAATACATGGAGTTGCATTCTTGCCCCAGGTACTAGTTTAGGGCTATTCCAGAAAAATAAACGGATAATTTGTGATTTTCTTTCTATAAATTACGACCACGTTGCTCGGATCGTTTTTTGCTCCGGTACTTAATAAGGCCGCGCGGCCGTGATAGCCGAAAAAGTGAACTTTTCGCTTATCATTCTCTCTTACCTTATTTTTATCACAAATTGTCCTGTTCGCTCGCCTGGAATGGTCGCAAACGAAATTTAAACGTTTAATTAAAGAAGAAATCGAATTAATACTTTGGCCTCTGACAATCAATTCCAAATTTTTCAAAATCAGTAAAAAGTAACCATGGTAACTTAAAAATATGCTAAGGATTACAGATTACTGTAAATAGAGTGCCATCCCAGCAACCTGGGGGGAATTATAATTACGTTTAAAACTGTGGCAATATACATAAACCCCTGTGGTACCATCATCTGTCCTTTTAAATGGAACGCTGTGTGATCTCTGATCATGGGAAGCATAATTCAAACCAATCTTACCAACAATTAGATAAGGATATCTAACAGCAAGTTGATGAAGATAGAAGACGACGATCCGCCGCAACCAATTGGCCGTCGGAGAATTTGTCTACCGATTTGCCAACAACATGATTTACTGCCGAGATCTCCTTTATCGTAGTAGATATCGAGTAAACTTATTCATAAATAGGGCGGCAGATTCCTAAGCTGAAAAAAAGAGGACACAATAGAAAAGAAATCATTTACTGTTCTACCTAAGTTTGCTGCATAGCAGTGGTTAATAAATGACATTGGTACTTATTTTGCATTATTATTTTATTTACAAAACATACCTTTAGAAAAAAGAAAAAGAAGGATCCGTGTCAAAAAAAGAGGACATGTCCTCTTTAAAAGAGGACGTCTGTCCATCCTATGCGTAAGTAACTTTTCTGCCATATCTAAAGTATCCATCTTGACAAGACTTTTGTTCAGAAGTGGCGTGGAGAATATCCTCTGCTTCTTACCAACCAAAGTGCTTTTAACTCGTGAGTGTTAAAAAATGAGTATTTAACTTATGAATATGTAGAAGATGGCTGCTTATCTGCCGAAATACATAGCTACGGATATAAACTTATGGTTTCATACCACAAGTCTGTAGACACAAGAAGTTAAAATCGAATTTGCGGTATACAGTGCTCGCCAAAACTTCGGCATCAAGTGGGAATTTATTTTTGATTTTTAGAAAAAAAAATTTACGGCAATAATTTCTGCTTATCTGAAAACCTATTTAGCTCCTATCAGATCAGATATACCGAGTGAATTTTACTTAACTAGAAAATAGCTTATTACGAGACGGATAAAATCATGAAATTGTTATATCCCGGAAATTAATCTAGGTTTCAATGACATTCCTTGTGTTAGTTTGAGCTTATTAAAAAATCTCAAGGTCAGAAAACAACTTGGTTTTCTTTGAATTCCGTTAACAAATTTTTTTTAGAATATTCTCAAAATTTCACATACTAAAACTTAATTTCACAATTTAATAATTTTAGGTTGAAAACTTGTAAGATTTGTAATTGGAAAAATAATAGGCAAGATTAATTATTTCTTCAGATATTTGATTATTTATCGAAAAGTAATACTTTTTGTTGGATTTATAATTTACGCAATCTTCCTTTAACAAAATATATCAAGTTTACTATGTAATATTAAACAATATTCACATGTTACATATATCAATCTGTTACTTCTAATTAAAAAGTTTTTCCTTGTGACTAATTTCCTTACCCGAAGTATATAATCCTTACGATCCACATTCCTCCAAGAGGTTATGGGCCCAGAAGTCGCATAAAGTGATAACTACACTTCGGAATTATTATCCGGAAATATCAAACGGTATTTCAAGCTACCGCAAAAATTCAGCTCAATTTATAGTCACTTAACATGACTCACACAAACACAATCTACCCTGCTCGATTAGAGCAATTGTCAAAAGACAAGTACGATACATGGAGAATCCACACAGAAGGTATTCTGGTGAAAAATGACATGTGGGATTACGTATGCGGTATCAAAGTGAAACCTGAAATCACTGGCAATCCAAATACTCTAGCGGCCGAACGCGTAACACAGCAAGAATGGATACAAATGGACCGCAAGGCAAAATCAGATATTATTTTAACAATCAGTCCCCCAGAACTCAAGCAAGTAAGCAGTTGTACAACGTCAAAAGAAGTCTGGGATAAACTTGAATCCATATATGCCTCTAAAGGTCCAGCCCGCAAAGCAACTCTTCTAAAGCAGCTTATGCTCCACAAAATGTGTGAAGACGATGATGTCAAGGAACACCTTTCAAAATTTTTTGACGCAGTTGACAAATTGGGTGCAATGAATGTCAATCTTGACGACTGTTTGGCTATAATGCTTCTATACAGTTTACCAAATTCGTTCGAGAATTTCCGATGCGCAATCGAATCGCGCGATGATCTACCTACCCCTGAGCAGTTAAAGATCAAGGT
Organism: Prosopocoilus inquinatus; assembly: GCA_036172665.1. Lineage (NCBI taxonomy): Eukaryota > Metazoa > Arthropoda > Insecta > Coleoptera > Lucanidae > Prosopocoilus > Prosopocoilus inquinatus. The sequence continues at coordinate 36,839,101 of CM069869.1, forward strand.
TCTCGAAGAAAATGATGCTAGAAGACAAAAGTCGGATACTAATACATCCGGAGCAATGTTTGCCAAAAATCTTCAAAGAAGAGGCTACCCGAAGGTTAATCAAAATGTGCAATTAGAAAAGAAAAATCACCAAGGAGAAAAACAAAACAAATCACGATGCCAATTTTGCGGCATCCGAGGACACCATATTTCCGTATGTCGAAAAAAGAAAACTGGAAACCATAAGGCTAATCTCACGGATGATGTCTATTACGCCGACGCCCGAACGGTGGATCATTCATCGCCGGACTACTCCAGCAGCAGCTTCTGGTGTCTCGATAGTGGAGCTACCTCTCACTTGTGTAACGATCATTCACTTTTCACAAGATCTGAGCAAATTAATAGTGGACTCCGACTTGCCAGCAGTGCCACGACTCAGATCAAGGCAAAAGGAGACGTCCAAGTCTCGACTTTTACTGGAAACATACCCAAAACAATAAAACTTGAAAATGCTCTTTATGTTCCAGATCTTCGTACCAATTTATTATCAGTCACAAAATTGGTTGACAGAGGACATACAGTTACTTTCACGAAAGCAGGAGCTGTCGTTAAGGATAATCGCGGTACGTGCGTCTGGAAGCTGATCGAAATGGAGATTTATTCCATTTGAAGCAATCTCATCATCAAGAGGCCAATTCCTCTTCAATGGACAATCAGCATTCCGAAAACAAATGGCACCAAAGACTCGGCCATTTAAATATGGACGATACGAAGACTCTCATCAAACTGGGATACGTCAAGGACTCTTTCCAGAATATTGACAGTTTACCTCCCTGTAAAATATGCTTGGCCGGAAAATTTACTCGTCTTCCGTTTTTGGCTCGTACTGAAAGATCATCGACTCCGTTGGCCATTGTTCATTCGGACTTATGCGGACCCATGAGAACCACTTCCAAAGGAGGCGCTCATTATTTTCTTACTTTCGTAGATGATCACACCCGCTGGTGTGAAGTATTCTTTCTACGTAGTAAGGACGAGGTAACCACAAAGTTCCTTGAATTTAAAAATCGAGCTGAGAATCAGTCCGGATTCAAAATTAAAGCATTACAATCCGATAATGGGCGAGAATTTTGTAACTCTCGTATGGACGCGATCCTAGCAAGCTCAGGTATCCAAAGACGTCTGACCACAGCTTACACACCGCAACAGAACGGCGTGGCCGAACGTAAAAATCGGACTTTGGTAGAACTGGCACGTTGCATGCTTTTGGAATCAGGTCTCCCTCCATCTTTCTGGGCGGAAGCAATTTCAACAGCAAACCAAACCACATTCGCAATCGTTGTGTCACGAAGAGTCTTCCACACGGAACACCCTACCAAATGTGGACTGGACGTCGCCCGATTCTCAATTACTTGAAACCATTCGGATGCAAAGCTTTTGCCTTAAATAAGACTCCAGGAAGAGGAAAGTTCGATCCTCGAGGAATAGAGGGTAATTTTGTAGGATATTCTGAAGTATCCAAAGCATACCGCATATGGGTACCTAAGCTACAGAAGATTCTTGTTACCAGAGATGTCAAATTCCTAGACGAATTCGGCCCAAGAACTCCCTATGTGGACTTCGTCTCCAAGAATACGTTGGACAAAAGTACAGAAATCGAACTCATTTCTGATGACGTCGCTAACGAATTAACAAAAGATTCAACAAATATCAACAGGCCGACTTCATCTCAACAAAACTCATCGCAGACCCCAGCAATCAAACGATGCCCTGGAAGACCACGAAAACAACGTACCGGTAATCCCGGAAGACCAAAGAAAATATATCAAACTAAGAACGACACAAGTGTGAACCAAGATTCTGAGATAGATTCTCAAAACAACACAATTCATGAATCTGATCAGAAAACTAATAACAAGAACGACGAGATATCAAGTAATGATGCAAATCAAGAAGACAATGACGACGGCATTACTCAACATGAAGCTGAGTTCGCATTTTTTTCCACAGAAATTCCCATTTCCAACGCCCTAACCGGTCCCGACGAGGAGGAATGGAAACAAGCCATTTATCTTGAGACAAAAAGCCTCATTGAAAATGATGCTTGGAAGATGGTTCAAAAACCAGTAGACATCAAGATCATCGGCTGCAGAACAATATTACGAAACAAATACGACGGCGATGGCAACTTGGAACGTCGCAAGGCTCGTATTGTAGCGAAAGGATTCGCTCAATTACCGGGAATTCATTTCTATGATACCTTCTCTCCCGTTGCCAGGTTGAGCTCCTTCAGGCTATTGATATCCCTCGCAGCCAAGTATAATCTAAAAATCTCACAACTTGATATAACTACCGCCTATTTGTACGGCGACATCGATACCGAAATATACATGGAAAAGCCCAAACTTCTCGAAGAAATGTTATCTCGAATCATCCTCAACGAGAAGGACTCAAGTCTTCGAGAGAGAGCACAAGAAATGCTACAAGCAATTAACGACGGAAATCATGTTTGTAAACTGAATAAGGCTATCTACGGACTTTGTCAATCCGGTCGCCAATGGTATGCCAAATTAGACGGAGTACTCAAGAATTTAGGATTATTACCAACAAACGCAGACCCATGTGTATATGTAGACGACAGCAAACAAGCATTCGTTCTCGTATATGTCGATGATATACTAATCATAACCAATAACAATGAGAAGGAAAATCAGATCAAGTTCGCATTATCAAAACACTTCAAAGTCAAAGACCTCGGAGAAGCATCATTCTGTCTGGGAATAAAGATTGATCGAACCAGGGAGAGCATCAGATTATCGCAATCCAGCTACATCCGAGAAATTCTTGAACGTTTTGATATGGCAGATTGTAAGCCTGTTCTTACTCCCATGGTTACCGGCACAAATTTAGGTAGCTATGACGATGAACAAACTAGAGATCAGAAAAAATATCCTTACCGCGAATTGATTGGCGCGCTCATGTACTTGGCTATAGGAACTCGTCCAGATATCGCACATGCTGTCAGTGCACTAAGCCAGTACAACGAACATCCGTTGAAGGCACACTGGACTGCAGCAAAACGCGTCTTAAGATATCTCAAAGGTACAGTAGAGCACGCATTAACTTACGAACGTGACGATAAGAACCTACAAGGCTTCGTCGATACAGATTGGGCAAATTGTGCTACAGACCGAAAGTCTTTCACGGGATTTGTTTTCATTTTCAGTGGAGCAGCTATCTGTTGGGAGTCTAAGAAACAGCACACAATATCCCTGTCTACCACTGAAGCTGAATACTTAGGATTATCGACAATTGCTAAAGAAGTTACATATTTAATCAACTTTCTAAAAGAATGAGGTTTCAATTCAATCATCAATGTGCAATTGTACAGCGACAATCAGAGTGCTATCAAGTTATCTGAGAACCCAATTTTTCACGCTAGAACAAAGCATTTTGATGTGAAACATCATTTCATCAGACAGGTTATTCAACAGCAACCCGTGACTCTATCATATCTGCCAACAGACTACATGATCGCGGACATTTTAACCAAGGGACTTCCACGACCGAAGCACCGCCAATGTACTGAAGATTTAGGTCAGCGACAGAATAAAAGACGCTCAATTAAGGGAGAGTGTTGGATTTATAATTTACGCAATCTTCCTTTAACAAAATATATCAAGTTTACTATGTAATATTAAACAATATTCACATGTTACATATATCAATCTGTTACTTCTAATTAAAAAGTTTTTCCTTATGACTAATTTCCTTACCCGAAGTATATAATCCTTACGATCCACATTCCTCCAAGACTTTTTCATATTTCTTATATTTTTGTGGCAAAGTGCCTTTTAGGGGAAATATTTTTCAAAGATAATTAATACGTATTTAAAGAACGTCTAAAAATTCTAATCTATTCCTGTTAATAAATTATTTTCACAAAAAGCCTTGTATTCCTTTAAAGTGGCCTAACCGAGGAGACTTTTTTTCATGTTCAAGTCAGTAGGCAGCATATGAGATGGCTACACTGTGAACTGAAGGCCTGTTTTAATAATAGGACTTGATTTTAAATTACTTTCGAATGTAAAATGACCTCTGTTCTTGTACAGAGTCGTGGATTCGCACCCCGCTCGAGATATTTCTTGGGGGTGGTCGTTATCCACTTCAGGTACCCTTCAGTGTTGGGGATACAATTCGACTCCGCTTCCCCTTCAACGGCGAGGAGGTTTGGATGTAACAAAGCCATGGAACACTTTACACACAAAAATTACACTCCCACTCCTGAGGTCCTGATAAGTCTATGATTTAGGGCCCGTTTGGCAAACACCACAAATAAAAAAAAAGATATTCTCATACGTAAAGTTTTCTACCTTCCAAGGAGAGTAAAAACAGAGAGAAAAGAAAAAGGCGAAGCATTTTCAAAATCTCTAAAAATACAGGTAAACGCCATACGAGCAACCAGGGAAAACAAATTGGAAAATTTGGGCTTGCTGCTACCAAATCAGAAGCGTTACCAACAAGGAAAATCGAGGTCCAACTTTTAAAAGAATTGGGAACAAAATTGTATGAAAAGTGGGTTTCCAACCCAAGACTGTTATCTGGTAGAGGCTAAGTAGGTGTTCAGACAAGCAGAAATTATTGTCGTAGAAATTTTTTCGAAAAACCAAAAATAAAAACTTTTCTCACTTAATGCCGACACTTTGGCGATAACTGTATAGTACCAAAGTTAGGCAAATAATTAAGTATTTTTTAAATTTAAAGAAAGCCATTGATTTTGGCATGCTGAAATGAAATTGTAGCATTGCGTTAGAGTACACACAAAAAATCAACAAAAAATTGCTTTTAATTATTGTCTTTCTCGCCTATTAATTAATACATGTTGTTAATAACGTGTTCGACATTATAATGTATAACGTGTTTACAAAACTGTAACACGATTATCATTACATCAAAGCGAAACATGTTAATATGTGGATACGAATAATATATTAGCCCTAAATTAGTAAGTTATTAACACATAAATTTTGTAATGGAATAATGATATAATAATATCCACAAAGCCAATTAAAGCGACCCCGTTAACATAATGAAAATCTGTACACCGCTATTTTTAGTTTCATGAAAACAATTCTCTATTTATCGAGTTAATTCTTAATTGAGCTAACTTTATTTGATATCCGGATTAAACGACTGTGGAAAACAATTTCTTAAAAAATAAATGTAGTAGGTAATGGAATCAGGGACAAATTCATTTAATCAAATAAAGGCGGTACGCAATTAGATTAAGTGCACGACTGAAATAACTCCATAATTCTCTCGCAACAGGAACTCTACAACTTGTTTACGTCGATGAGGAGCCCGGACCTTTAACATTTCCGGACGTTCATCTAGTTTTTTTAATTAAACCACCGCGCCACATGGGTCCAAAATTAGTATTGCATGTAACGAATATAAACGGTCAATTTAATTTTGAATACTTTTTTTTCTGCATAGGTGTGCTTGGAATGTATTTGCCTGATGGACTGTACTGGCGGTATGTGGTATAGCAGCCAGAGATGTAATAATCTGTTTCAATTACAGCGATTATTATTTCACTGGGGCTTTAGTGTTCGCATTTTACAGTTGCAGCTTGGTTGAAAATTTCATATTTCCTACATGATATGAAGGAAAGAAAACTTGAGACTTTGTATGTAATTCTCCTTTCAGATGTATTTTGTTTTATTATGTCTATAAAGCAAACAAGAATTGAATGTGTTTCTGTATCTGTTAATATTTTAATTCGTGTTTGTCATACATATCTTGCTAATTACAAATACTTTAAAAATGTAAAAAATGATTTTTTTTAAATTATAATTTTTTGATCAACGTACAGCGCAACGTCGACATTTAAGTATACAGGGTGATTCTTCAATAGACCGCCAAATAATAATCCCTACAAGATTATAAATCACTGATTACGATCAAACTGCTAAAAAAATTTTGGCTGCTTCAGTTTTCGAAAAATAATCAAATATTTTACCCAAATCCACAACACTACACTATTTAAGAACCAGCTGCCAGATGAAGAATATAAATACAGTCCTAAAAGTGTTTTTTTTTTTTAGTTTTATGGCTGCAGCAGCGAGGAATCGGGCGTGAACTTGAGCTTAAAAGGAATTGAATGCCGGAAAAGTTTTAAAATATTTACTTTAATATTGAAAAAGGCAATAAATCATCTGTAACAAATTTATTTAATACTAATTTTTAAAATAAGGATAACGATGATTGCAATTTGAACACCTAATTAGTTTATTCCTACCAGCATTGCAAACTTTGTCTTAAATGTGCGTCCGAAAACAAAATTTATGTGAGCCAAGTTTTTGCAAAAATAAATAAATTTCGCCCGCTAGCCTTAATAAACAATCCATCTGAATCATGCGTTTGGAAATTGGTGACCTTGGCCTTAATTCATTCATCGCACTGCCCTATTGTTGGGGTAATAAATAATAGCGTGCTCGCCATTTTATTGCTTTATTTTTAATAAGATCCGAAGACGTTCTAGAATTATTTTTCAAGATAATATTGACAAATGTCTGTAGACTATAACACCCCCTGACTGTTTCGTTAAAAGTATCGTTTTGTGAGCGGCAAAGGTAAATGGTATAAACTCGCTTCACAGTAACCCTAATTTTCACTTTAGTTATTGGGTTATTGAATGCCCTACAAATCTAGTTCGTATTTTATCCGTACGAACAATTTTAAAATCAATATTTTTTTTCGTCCGCAGCTAATTAAAAACGGCGTTCCCTCTAAATAAATTTCAATGTTAGAATTTATAGCTTCATTGCTTTAAGGTTCTTGGACATTACAGCGCGGCGAAGAGCGGCGACTTTTTTTTAGCTATACTTGGATACGTTGGGTAGCTTCGCCGCTCTTCGCAGAAGTGTGCGCACTCTCATAAGAATACAGCAAAAGAAATTTTCGGCGCCGCGGTTCGCCGCGCTATGTGTGCGATAACCCTTAGAAAAAGACAATAAAACGTACGAAAACACGGTATCATAAAACTTACGATTGCGAAATCAGTATTTTAGTCTACACACATTGGCGTAACATGCTTTTTGGGGTCATTTTTAATTAATAATAATTTTTTTGGAAAATTTTTTCTTAACATTTTTCTCGTAATCAGTGATTTAAATTCTTTAACAGGTTTTTTTTTTGGCGGTTTATTTAAGAATCACCCTGTATGCAGGTGTCCACCGAGTGCCGCGGTCTTCTCCACCATTTAAAGTATACAAGACGCGAAAGAAATTTAAACGAGCTGAGGTGTAACTGCGTCAGCTCTGTTTTCTAAAATTATTTTCGGCTATACAGGGTGTCAGTAACTGAGAGCCATACTAAAGTTATATATTTTTTTTAAATGGATCACCAAGTATATTTTTTTTTATTTCGAAAGTACGCATAACGGGTAGGTAATATTAAAAAATTTCAGAAGTTTTATTTAAGAGTTTTTAAGATACTAAAGATAGTGTATAAAAAATTCCTCTATTCTGAGCTCTTATAGTCGTAGTATATTTATTTATATTTCATCGCGAATTTTTGTAGGTAGTCAATACAATATCTCATCTACAGAAATTTCACAACAGATTCAATCTATTAGCTATTATGTGTACAGGGTGTCGAGTTATGAAAAAGTTAATTTTTCTCAAAATTTTCAAATGGAACAGCCTGTATGTCTAAACTCTTCTGAAACACTGCCTTAATGAGCTTTCATAAAACAATGTTTTTGTCTAAACTGAAGAAATCGCGAGACATCAATGGAATGTTTTTTTTTTCTTTCAATATTAACGTTATTTAGCCTTTCCGTCCGGTTTTCCTGTTTCAGTTAGATAATAAATCAATGAATATGTTTTCTTTTGTGTTCAAAGTAATTGAATATGTTCCTATTAAAATAATTCCTATATTCCTTTACTTTAAAAATATTTAAATAACTTTATTAAAATAATTTAAACAATAAAATTTAAAATTAAGTTGCCGTTTGGTAGAAAATAGGAAACCAGTTGCCGTGAATTTTTAATTGACAGAACAATTGTTTAGATTAGTGAGACACTACTTTTACAAATTTGTACTTCTTTTTGTGTTAACAAAATGGATTTTAATAATGAAAAGTTACGTGACGTAACACATTATTTTGTTATTTTTTAATTTATTGATTAAATTAATTAATATTTGTATATTTATCAACAAAATATGATAGAAGGACCGGTCGAAAAGCCAAAAAAACGTCAATATTGCAATTAAAAAAAATTATTAATTGCTGTTTCGCGATTTGTTCAGATTGAACAAAAACATTTGGCGTTTTATGAAATCTCATTAAGGCAGTGTTTCACAAGAGTTCAGACATACAGGGGTTCTACTTGAAAATTTTCAGAAAAATTAAATTTTTCAAAACTCAACACCCTGTACACATAATAACTAATAGATGGAATCTGTTGCGAAATTTCTGTAGATGAGATATTGTGTTGACTACCTACAAAAATTCGTGATGAAATGTAAATAAATATTCAAATTATAGGAGCTCAAAGTAGAGCAATTTTTTACACACTATCATTAATATCTTAAAAACTCTTAAATAAAACTTCCGAAATTTTTGGTTTGTACCTACTCGTTATGCATACTTTCGAAATATGTAAAAATATACTGGATGTTCCTTTTAAAAAAACATAACTTTAGTATGGCTCCAAGTTACTGAACACGCTGTATAGCTAAAAATAATTGTAGAAAATAGAGCTGACTGAGTTAAACCTCAGCTCGTTTGAATTTCTTTTCTATCTTGTATACTTTAGACGGTAGAGAAGACCGCGGCACGGCAAATGAAAATTGACAACAAAATGGTTCAATTAAAAATCTAGAATTAGGTTTAAATTTGCTACGAGTTATAGACCTGTAGTTGCATTACCTATGGTTAGACTATTAGTACCAAGAATGACGTCACATTCTATTATTTGGCCATATTCTCTAGGGTAGCGATGCTCAAAGTGCATCGAGAAGCGTTATCCCTACTCTCGATTATTTCGGGAAATTGAAATTTCACTCACAGAGCAATTAAATTATTAATATAAGAAGTGTTGGTTGTATTTACAATAGCATTCAAAATAAAATCTCTATTGAAAATTCCTGTTTTTTACTTATTTATCACAAAATAAAAGACTGCGTGACAAATTTCACAAAACTGTTTGAAGACAATGTGCAATGATGATGCCAACTTTATTATTTTACATGGAATGGTCTACATATGTTTACAGATTTCCGAAGTATGATCACGACTGATCAATTAAGGAATCAATTGTATAACTGGGCTGCAGTCCGGTTAAAGAACTGGGCTGCAGTCCAGTTATAGAATTGATTTACAGATTTCTTTACGAATCATTTGAAATTTTCATTAAGTCGGAACTCATGTTTTTAGATACAAACCTCAAGTATTGCTGAGCATAATTCAAGGGATTTCTTTTTTTTTGAATCGACTGGCCTCAAATACTTCATACTTTTTTGAGAAATCCATTTAATCCAGAGCACGTTTTATGGTGTTTTCGACTGACCACTCTGGAGCACTTTGAGAGTATCTCCATCGTTTTTACATGAGGTTAAAACAAGATGGAGACACTCTGAGAGCGCACCCGATCACTCAGTCGAAAGCGCTATTATTAGGGCCCTATGCTCGAGCATGAGAAAGGCATACTACTTTCTTTCTTTTTTCTACTTTCTTCTACACAGATCGTGTTAACCGACACGTTCACTTCTTGAATATACAGGATATAGATTGAGAATTGTTTATGTAGGCAGTCAACAATACATAATTATCACCTATTACGCGTTCTCGAGAACTTTCAGAAAGTTCCGTTAACATTCACAGTTGAGGTTATTTTGTTCTATAGTACGAGTTACCGGTTACCAAAGGCATAAATGTTATTGTTAAAAAGTTTTTGGGTAATAATAATTATGACAGTTCTACGAATTTTCATTAATTTTTTTGCAATTTAATCTGGAATATTGAAGCACATAATCATCAACATTTTAATTTTTAGAAAGAGATATTAACTTAACAACCTCTTCGTATCCTTGTAATCTTTGATCTATATTTTTACCTACATTAGTAAACTTTTTTAAACTTTTTCTACACCTGCGATATTTATTTTTGCTACGGTTTAGGCCTAACAGAGTTATCAAATTTAAAAAAAAATTATATCGCCATGTCATATGGTCTTTAGTCATGAAATAGAAAAATCTTTTTCTTTTTTAAACAGGTGTAAATCAGTATAATTATACAAAATTTTGTTGCAAATCGTTTTTGATTGCAGTTTGTCTATCCTACTGCAATGTCAGGTCAAAAAGCGATCGTAGGATGTTTTGTCTGTTTATAATTATACACAAAAAAGAATTGCATGCCTAACTAACTTATTTTCGGAAAGAGATGTTCATTATTTAACTTTTTTGTATTTTTGCGTTTTTTAATTTTCATTGTAATTTAGTTACAAAAAGGAAACCCAAGACGCAGTAGCTCACTTATTTTGAAAGACTGTATTTGCTCAAAGGAGAAACAGTGATAAAAATCTAACTTTTTTAATCGAAAAGTAATTATTATTGTAGATTTACAATAAATGTTTAGTAAGTATGGTTACATTTTATGTCCTTACCGAAAGAACACTACCATTTAATTATACATGTATCCGGCATTTGTTTGTGTTACTAAATTAAAGTTCTTAAATTTGCAGTTATTTGAATTTTTATTTTTGATTTGATTTCTTAATTGTATACACTTCGATTTCATCTTTTCTTTTAAATTCAATTTTTGCTTACTATTCACTTAAATCGTTCTTTTAATTTTAATTAATTGTATACACTTTTGTTTGTTTCGATAATTTATCAGTTATTTTCGTTTTGCACTTCTCTGTTAGTGTCCATTTAGTTTATTTAATTAAACACATTGAAATAATAAGGGTTAAGAGATAAAGCTGAATGTTGGTGGGGCAAGTATCCCGGAGGTGGATACGGTAAAAGTTTAGGTATGTACTACTACGCTCAACTTAAATGATACCATTTGATAGTTACGTAGCCCTCACGCTGAATATGCTTAAAAGTTTGGTTGGCATGCAGGAGTATCATTTAAGTTGAACGTCGCAGTAGATAGATAAAAATATACGTTTTAAGTTGCACGTCACGAAAACCGTTCAAAAGGCCATCAGTTATCTTAAACTTTTATATATGGTTGTAAAGACTGTTTAGATATCGAACTGAAAAAATGCTATATTTTAATTATTGTTAGTCTTCGTGCTTAAATAAAAATGATACACAAAGAATTCAGCAGGCGTCTTCGCTTCATTTACAGTATCAACCGCAGAGATTATATTTCTCGTGTCTTAAAATGAGTCAACTGGCTTAATATGAGCAAGAGACTATATTTACATTCTAGCATTTTATACTATAAGATTTTAAGCAATAAAATTCCATATTACCTCTATTACAGATTAAACTTTAGAACGCATGTACTACGACACTCAACTCAAATGATACTCCTGCATGCTAACCACACCCTTAAGAACATTCAGCGAAAGGGCTACGAAATTGTCAAATGGTATCGTTTAAGTTGAGCATCGTTGTACATAATATCAATGTTAGGAGTAAGAGTTTACTAAATCCACCACTTCACCGCACTGCTTTGTTTATCAAATCATCATGTGTTAAAGTGTTATCGCTTATGAATAAAGGTCGGACATTCCTAGGATATCTGGTAAAACCAGTATAAAGGTAAACAAAGCAGCGGCGTAGATTTCAACGTCGCCGCTGAACGGCTTATATGCCCGAGGCACTCTCATCCTCGCGCTCATTGCATCAGAAGAAGGCTTTTAGGCTTTAAGTCTTGGACACATACAAGCGGTTGCGTTCACGATCGCGATAGCATTAGCGATAGCGATCAAACGATCCTATAGTAAAGAATGTGTCCGCACATACTTGTTGCGACTTGTTGGCGATAGACTGAACTTTTGCAGCGTTCGATCGTAAAATAAATCGCGATACAATTTCATCTGCGTTCAGAAGCTGCAGGTTGAATTAATCGCTGTGATTCCTTGCGGTTCAGATGAATTTCATGTACCTAAACTTGCCTCCTTTTTCTATATGACACATAATTCATTAATAAAAAAAGCGTAATAATTAAAAAAATTAGTTCTATTTTAAGGCTACCTATATACCTTCACAATCAAGCATTTTCGTTATCCAATGTTTTCTTTAACAATACTACTTCTTTGTTGTTTTTATTTTTTTTTTTCGCTCTGGTTTGGACATCGCTTAATGCTTTATGATAAATTCGATAGGAAAGCAGCAATTTACAATTAAAAAAAAACATGCATTGAAGTTCGTATGGTGCGCAATCAAAGTGGACACCCGGTATAAGAATGATGAACACTGCAAGAATGCACAAAGTTTCAGAATGCATAGAAGTAATCACTCCAAACCAAATAAAATATTCATATTATTTTGGCGGACACGTTAATCTCATCAGTATCTTCTTCTAATGTAGTGTGTATAAAGAGTGATTCTCACAATAAATCGTTATTTTCATTTTATTTTAGATATAGGAGGCTTTAATTTCATATTTAGTTGCAACTCTTAATTCTGTTATAACATTTTCACTTTGCTTTTAAGCAGTCTTCATTTCTCGGTGTCCGCACTGTACACCGTTCAAGATAAATTTCGTCTGATAATTCACAATTTAACATTAAAGGAAGCAGAAGCGTTTTGTGCGTCAATGAATTTTTATAAGAATTGAGGATGAATGGGAAAAATTCGGTCAGAAGTTATGATGGACGGTGAATTTAGAAACCCTTTAAGGGCGTGTGGGCGAATATTGTTACCCAAAAGTAATTAATGCTTGCGGTGGTTTCGCAAATAATAGCGGATAGTTTGTGCCCCATCTTGCGGTTATGCCTAGCTTAATTAAACTGTCCTTCTAATTCTGATCTTACCACCGAATTAGGAACGAATTTGCGACAGGATTTGGACGCCGAAAGGGCGTTCAGCGCTAATTAGATCAAATGAAAATTTAGAAAATTTTGCTGTAAATTTAGTATCTTTTGCAAAATTACGTTTTATAAAGCTTAAGCTTGAATGAGGGATATATGACATCATTTTTGCAGTTCTTTATTCAAGCAAACGCCATTAATCGACTGTAATCTCTTTATGCTGCGTTTCAGCCACGGTAGACAATATAACAAGTGATGTAACCAGAGCATTCGGCTGTGTGTTGGTGTGTGCAGCAAAGCGTAAGATCAATGTGTTAGAGCGATAGTTGAATACAGGGAGGCAAAACATCAATTCGCGAGAAAGAACGGTGTTTAATCCTTTACCATGAGATATTATCCACAGCACATTAAAGTATTTCTTACAGTTGTAGAAACGTTCCGAATGGGACTTTTGATTACCTGTCAATCTTGTATCGAGGTTCCAGCGCTGCACACAGTGCGTCGAATTACACATTTTGTAAAATTCCGATTAATAAATGTAAAGTGTAAAGTCATTTTCTAACACCAAATTTCTAATTACTTTTGATAAGTTTTACATGTTTACACTATCATTTTTTCATGTACCCATTGTCTAGTAAAAAGATCGAAAACCATTTTGGAGTGCTCGAAAGTGACGAACCTCTTTTTAATAACAGTTTATGTCACCTCATCGCGCGGCCATTTTTTTTAATCATTTATAAATAAACTATTTGATTTTCGAAAGCTTTTATTAGTCTTTTTTCAGTAAATTTTTCATAATTTTTTGATGTGCTGAAGTTACTTGTTCCATGTACTCAAATTTGGGTCAAGGTGGTGTAAAAATGACATACTTTCTAGAACTTTCAATTTTTTAATGTGTTATATTGTATTTAATGTATTATAGTCCTTCAACGGAATTGATGAAATTTTTGTAAGAGGTAAATGATGATGAAAAAACTATTGACAACTTAAAAACATACAAAAAAATACCTTTAAAAAGGTGAAAATAAATAAAAACTGTGTCTCATATTTAACCCCAAAAAGTCTAAAAATGAGACATGCAAGGTTAAATAACTGTGACTGAGAAACCCGGCCTAACAGTCATGGGCGACATCTAGTAAAATTTATAAAAAAAAATATTTAATAGAAAAATACCTACTACAAATTAACGCATAGATAAGTAAAATGATGCTGTCTTGATTAGAAACATTTTTTTAACTAGAAGCTAATAAATAAATAATAAAGTATTAATAATAAGAAAACTATCGCCAGTATCGGATTATATTATTTTACCAATTTTATTTGATGTCTCATTTTTCACCTGAATTTTGCGTGTCTCATTTTTACACCACTTGACCCTGCTTGTTCCAGAAGTAACATTTACTAGAATGTCCTAATCAATTTGATCTATCTAAACTGGTTTACAATGGTAACCATAACATCACAACAGTTCTTACTTGGAAAAAATTGGAAAAAAAGTAAAGAAATTCTGTAAAACTTCTAGTGTTTCAAAACATTGACACCTCTGACGGTATTCATTCATAACTGCTTCCGATAACCAACTTTAAATAATGCGAAAGTTTGAAAAAGTGTCTTTGTCGAAAAGGAATTTAACCGTAAAAGACTTTAGAGTTAAATGTTAAGTGTTTCCGCATATCATGATCTGGTTAATATGACTTATGTAGAAATTAGGAGAAATGAATTCCGCAAAGGTTCAGAAGATTCCGTTGTATATTTGGGCATATTCTAAAAGGTTCCATTACTAAACATTCATTACTACGCTACTCAGATTTGCAGGTATGTTGATTTTCCTTTGAACATTTGAAATAGTTGGTTAATTGTGTTCATATATTGCAAACTTTTATACCGTGAATGTATCTTATTCTGAAACATGCAAAATACACATATCTTTTTGTTGCTAGAGTAACGTAATGATTAAATGACAGCAATAAGTGATTTTTCGCGACTAACCGGTTACGAGTGGTTAGGCGATATAAGTGACCACTGCATTTTCGTGACTTACCGGTAACTGTTGATATGACGTCACATATGTTACTGCGGTTACTATTTTCCTAACCCGGTCAGAGAGTTGTGTAACTTTGCTGTCTCTCTCTTATTCCGTGAGTTCCACACAGAACCGTGGTTCCGCGTGCTAACCTCAACTTGATTCAATCACAATTTTTTTTTAATAGTTAAATACACCAATTCATTGTTGGACAGTTGTCAAATTTTAAAATGCAGCCGACAGAAAGCCTGTAACCGTAACCGTCTCGTTTTGGCGAATCTTACTAACAGTGACGTATTCTCGTGACCGTAACGTCACTACTGCTAACCATGCTATTCGTAACCGGTTAGTCGCGAAAAATACCTTAAAGTATTAGAGAGTGTATTTTATTTTGAAACATAGATTGTCAAAACAATTATTAACTTCAGCTTGTTTAAATTTTCAAAGAATGTAGTGTCGAGAAAAACTATCATCAGTTAACTGGCATAACTCAAATCTCAAATTGAGAAACGTAGCAAATTTGTTTCAAATTACATATCCAGACCGTCCAGGACCCAGTCCAGTTACAATAAGTAGGTTTGTACAGAAGTATAAAAATAATGAGTGCATCGTTTCTAACCATAAGAAAAATAATAGACCCAGATAGTTATTACTGACGCCAAAAGCAAAGCTATACATTCTTTCAAAATTTAAAGAAGCTGAAGTTAATAATTGTTTTGAGAATCTATGTTTCAAAATAAAATACACGTTCTAATACATTGCTGTCATTTAATTATTACGTTGCTCCTTGAGTTTTTCATTCATTGTTATTCTCCCCGTCGAGACACATGAAGATGACTTGTTAATTTCCAGCCAGGAATGCAACAGGCTTTCTACGAGAGGCTGTTTAAAATATCTAGGGTGCGTTCAGAAATAGCACACCCCGGGGTAAGAGTGATACTTGGACAAACCTCAACCGTTCAAAATAAATTAAGAGAAACTCTCTCGGCGTTCAAATAAAGATTTTGGCGCAACTTTTGAGTGCATTCTGCGCTTCTCGGTCGCGACAGGGGTAAAATTTACCGTCATGCGCAACGTGAAACAATGGATAATATGTTCAAACGCATTTACATTTTAAACAAAAATGTCAATCTCTCTAATGTTTCTACAATTTTGAAAGAAAAACAGTTATAAAATTTATACCTACCAAATGTGAAATGCATTTTAAAATCTTATAAATTATTCGTATTTTATGCATTAATTTTCCATAGCTAAGACAGTGCTTTTGTAATAAATTTACCGTCCCTAAAACGTCACATGTTCACACTTCTTGTACTTTCTGCGTTCATATACAAACACAGTCCAATGTACACTCCACTATGAAACGTTATCACACCTTGCCCAACCGCACCTCACACCGGGGTGTTAATTTTTGAACGCACCCCAGTGGTGGTCCTCATTATGAACAGAAGCCGGCGTGTAATTTTTGTTTGAGACTGAGAAAGAAGTCGTCTATTGTTCATGTAAGGATGATATCATCGATGAAAATTGATTTTAGGTGCAAAAAATTGAATGGTAATGCAAAAAATATATAATTAAATGTTACTTCTATTGTTGCCTAATCATTTGTGATTTGCTTTTCGTTTGCGTTTCGATTTCGCATTTCTTTTCAAAGAGAATGCCGTCATGTTATTCTTGAAGGTGTTGAGGCGGACTTGGATAATTTCCAGGCACGCTAATATGGTTATCTGCAATTATTTCTGCTCGTTTAATAAACGCTTTATTCTTTGTCATGCTATTTAGTTAACATTATAATAAGCAGATTTTTCTGTTCACGTTTTATATCAGCTGCTTTAAATTGAGTGTGTCCACGGATGGAGTTCACAGTAGGAAAAACTTTTTTATTTTTGAATTCTGTAATAAAATTAATGCTTCATAAAACTTTCTGCTTCTTCTGAAACCCCCGAAAATGTTATAAAAAATGATCCTTTTGATAGTTGAGAAAAATTGAAAAACTGTTTCAGATTTCATAAAATAAGTCCAAAAATGTTAAGTAAAAATGTTTCGGTATTGTCAGTTAATGTTACTAATAATTTACGTGAAAAAACTCTTCATATCATAATATTAATTCTGGAGAGTATTTAATAGATAACAATAATAATTTTTTATTTATTGTTTACAATAATATATACAGGTGTCTACCGAGTAACGCGGTCTTCTCTGCCGTTTAAAATATACAAGATAGAAAAGAAATTCAAACGAGCTGAGATGTAACTCAGTCAGCTCTATTTTCTAAAATTATTTTTGGCTATAAAGGGTGTTCAGTAACTGAGAGCCATACCAAAGTTATATCTTTGTAAATAGAACACCCAGTATATTTTTATATATTTCGAAAATACGCATAACGAGTAGGTAAAAACCAAAAATTTCGGAAGTTTTATTTAAGAGTTTTTAAGATATTAAAGATAGTGTGTAAGAAATTGCTCTACTTTGAGCTCCTATAATTTGATTATTTATTTACATTTCATCACGAACTTTTGTAGGTAGTCAACACAATATCTCATCTACAGAAATTTCACAACAGATTCAATCTATTAGTTATTATGTGCACAGGGTGTTGAGTTTTGAAAAACTTAATATTTCTGAAAATTTTCAAATAGAACACCCTGTATGTCTGAACTCTTGTGAAACACTGCCTTTATGAGCTTTCATGAAACGCCAAATGTTTTTGTCCAAACTGAACAAATCGCGAAACAGCAATTAATCATTTCTTTTAATTGCAATATTGAAGCTTTTTAGCCTTTGCGACCGGTCCTTCTGTTTTATTTTGTTGATAAATTAACAAATATTAGTTAATTTAATTAATATATTAAAAAATAACAAAATAAAGTACAAATTAAGAATAATAAGTATTAAATTAGAAAATAACAGAAAACAATGAACAAGGAACCATTGGATCTAGAAATTTTTATATTAAATATTCGAATTGTTTTTCAGCTTCTTGTAAATACTTACTTCTTGTAATCTTGACGACAAAAGACAGTTTTGGTTGCTTTCTCCTATTAGGTGTGTCACGTCACGTAACTTTTTATTATTAAAATCCATTTTATTAATACAAATTAGTACAAATTTGTAAAACAATTGTTCTGTCAATTAAAAATTCATGGCAACTGTTTTCCTATTTTCTAGCAAACGGCAACGTAATTTTAAATTTTATTGTTTAAATTATTTTAATAAAGTTACTTAAATATTTTTTAAGTAAAGGAACATAGGAATTAGTTTAATAGGAACATATTCAATTACTTCGAACACAAAATAATACATATTCATTGATTTATCATCTACCTGAAACAGAAATACGGGACACAAAGGCTAAATAACGTTAATATTGAAAGAGTGTTCCATATGAAAATTTTGAGAAAAATTAACTTATTCAAAACTTGACACCCTGTACACATAATAACTAATAGATTGAATCTGTTGTGAAATTTCTGTAGATGAGATATTGTATTGACTACCTACAAGAATTCGCGATGAAATGCAAATAAATGATCAAACTATAAGAGCTCAAAGTAGAGCAATTTTTTATACACTATCATTAATATCTTAAAAACTCTTACATAAAACTTCCGAAACTTTTGGTTGTTACATACTCGTGATACGTACTTTCGAAATATGTAAAAATATACTGGATGTTCCATTTAAAAAAATATAACTTTAGTATGGCTCTCAGTTACTGAACATCTTGTATACCCAGAAATAATTTTAGAAAATAGAGCTAACTGAGTTACACCTCAGCTTGTGTAAATTTCTTTTCTATCTTGTATACTTTAGATGGTAGAGAAGACCGCGGCATTCGGTGGACACCTTGTATATAAAAAAATTTGTTATAAATCTTTTTTGATTGCAGTGAAACCATCGAGCAGGCTCTGTACAGCTATTTCAGCCCTATTTCAGCAGAAACGTAACTGCTTCTTCGGTAGAAAGAAATAGCTCGAGCTATTCAATAATAAATTAATTAATTACAATAGGTTTTTTTTTTAATTGAACGTTATGGAATTTTGAATTGTTTGCTATATAATCGTAATTATTTTTTTTTAATACCGCTGTGCGAATAACTGAAGAGCTTGATTAAAAAATTTCATGAAACAAGGCCGGTGTTAAAAGAGAATGATGAAAGTTTATGTTGGGGATTTATGGGATTCTATATGCGTAAAAATTATTAGGATAAATTGTTATCTTTTTAATCGGTGTTAAGTTATTAATTCTTATCTAATTTGGCGTTATTGTTGTCTTTTCCCGACTAAATTGCATCTAAAAGTAAGTATTTTACTCTAACAAGGGGAAGCTCTACTACTACTCTTAAAGGCTAAACATCCTAACTTTTTTAACTCCACAAATGGATGGCCGCGAGAGAACATCGAAAAAGTGTTCTCTGGCGTCCAAAAAGTTTTAGAATTTTAGAATTAGAACTCCAGATTCTTATGTGGACAATGTGGATACTACTTCGCTTGTCTTTGCAATGACGAGCTGACAATGGAAATTGCGATCGAGTAAAATTAACCGATAATTCTGATACATTGTTAGAATCGGAGAAACACTCTTTACTTAGAAATATCAAAATTCGATATGGCGCCCATAAGGGAAAAAAGTTGACAATCGTAACTCTACAATTCTGAGCAATTTTTGGGCAAATGTAATGACAGATTTTGATTCTTCGTAAAAAGTGCTGCAATAATGTGTAAGTTTCAAATGTCGGGCTTTATCGGTTTCTCAATTAAACAAATAGAAACGAAAATGAAAAATTCTATTTTTTTCTCAATATCTTCAAGATGAAAAGGAAAATGTAATGACGTTTGCGTTTCAGATTATTAGTTAGTATGAAAATACGCAACTTTTTCCTAATTTAACGACCTCATATTTCTTCAGACATGCTTAAACTCGAAAAATGGACAGCCTGTATATGTACAGTGGCTTTCAAAAAGTGTGCCACAAATGGACCTTTTTTTATTAATAATTTGTATAAAAATTTATTGGCGCAGAATGCTTCTGCATCCCTTAAAGTGAAATTGGGAAATGTCACATAAAATTTAACATGTATACGGTATAGTGTAGACACTCAAGAAATTATCAAAACCGCTTAAGAGTAGAGTGCCCTTTATTTTACAAGATACAGGAAAATTTCATCAAAATGTCATTCAGAATTAAAAGTTCTAGCTAAATATGAAATTACAGCATCTCAAAAATTTAAAAAAATCATAATCTATTGTGAATCACTTTTTATATAAGCTACATTAGGAAATACTTAAGAAATCAAAGAATCCGCCAAAATAATTGAAATACGAAAACACAAAATTAATTCTTATTGTTCAATTACTTCAAATGGCATGTCACCTTGGTTCGATCCTCGGACGTGACAGAATTTTTCTGTCCCATGTTAGTATTTCTTTCCTAATTAATTTATTAATTATTGCACTAATAATATCCTTTCGTTTAATGTTGAAATACGTGGGCTGCTGGAAAATTTTAGTAGGTCTAGAATTGTTAGCGTTTATCAACTGTCATATTTGAAAAATTTTACGTTTTTCGCTTATAATTCTATTAACAGTTCCTATCCAAGTGAACTAGTTTCGTTTGTACAGCATTTGAGAAAAAATAATTTTCTCGCGTGAAAATTTTCGTGCTATGATTTTCTACGATTTCAAGTGTGGTCTAACGCCGAAACAATGGCTTTTGGAGATGAAGCACCATCAAAGAGCAGTGTTTATAATTGATTTGCCGAATTCCAGCGTGGACATACCTCTCTCGGTAACGAATTTCGTGAAGTTCGTCCATCAACATCTGTTTTTGCCACTAATGTAGATGCTGTGCGTGAAATGCTTGAGCGAGATCGACATGTGACATACCGTGAGATTCAAGCATCCTTACGCATTGACAAGAAAGCAATACACCAGATTTTGCATGATCATTTGGACGTACGAAAGCTTTGCAGTCCTTGGATCTCACACAATTTAACAGAAGCGCAAAAGCAGAGTCGTGTCAAATGGTGCGAAGAAATGCTCAAGGAATTCAATGGAGGTCGTTCAAATTTAGTTTATAACATCGTTACTGGTGACGAAACGTGGATCTATTCGTACGAGCCAGAAAGTAAACAACAATCTACCGTTTGGGTATTTCAAAATGAACCAAAACCAACAAAAGTTGTCCATTCACTCAGTGCT
This sequence comes from Prosopocoilus inquinatus, assembly GCA_036172665.1. Taxonomy (NCBI): domain Eukaryota; kingdom Metazoa; phylum Arthropoda; class Insecta; order Coleoptera; family Lucanidae; genus Prosopocoilus; species Prosopocoilus inquinatus. Next base: position 36,860,301 of record CM069869.1, read on the forward strand.
GGGAAGCAAATGATTGCTTGTTTCTTTGGTTTAATTGGACATGTAGTAACCGTGGCTTTAGAGGATCGAAAAACCGTGTATGCTGATTGGTATACTACAGTTTGTTTGCCGGAAGTCATCGATCAAATACGAAGAAACAATTGAAATCGACGAATTATTCTCCATCATGACAACGTCAGCTCTCACTCAGCCCATCAAACAGTTGATTTTTTGTCGAACAAAAATGTTGAATTAAGACTCATTGTCCATATTCACCTGATTTATCATCTAATAATTTCTTTTTGTTCCTAAATATCAAAAATAAAATGCGTGATGAGAGATTTTCGTCGGCTGAAGCAGCGGCTGAAACATTCCGGACACAGGTTTCTGAGGTACCATCTCTAGAGTGGAAAACTTGCTTTAGAAATTGGTTCGAGCGTATGCAAAAGTGTCAAAGGCGAATACTTCGAAAAATTTCATACCGTTTTTTCATACCGTTTCCAAAAACTTTTCCAGCAGCCCACGTATCTACTTGGTAGTTAAATTGCATTCACCATTTATTCCTAATTTAAACCTTCGAACTTCGGAGTCACATTAGTTTAGTGGTAAAATATTCAGCATGTAACCGAGTGACCCGGGTGACGCCATTTCTTTTAAGATAAGTGAGTGCTTAGTCTCGGAAAATGGACTGCCTGTATTATAGCAGGTGAGAATAGTTGTTTACGCTTCTTATGGCGCTTATTAATGTTCAACTAATTTTATTTATTATTTCGCATGCCACTACGTATATCAGGGGTTCCCCCAATGTGGTCAATGTGAAGACTTAAAAGAGGTCGATGAACCTACAGGTGAGGGCTGAGGATCTATGAATCTCTAAGAGCCTTCTAGGGGGTCAGGGTTATGAAATATGAATTCCTTATTATTATAGACCTATCTGAATAGTTAAAAGAATGTAGAAGATTTGTCAATAGTATTAAAAAACTTTTGAAATAAACATTGTACGGCGACGAATATAGAAAATGGGACATTATTTTTTTCCTAGATAGTATCCAGCTATAGTTACCACTTCTACGTTTCGGTTAAATGTTAAACCGAATAAAAGAAAACCAAAAAACCAGAAAATCAAAACCCAGAAAAACAAAAACGACCGTCGAGGTCCAGTTAAAACACCTACAACGTCATTTTAATTTAAAATTATTTGATTGGCTCTCACAAACCATTTGAATTGTTTATTCATGTGATCAAAAAACTCCTTCTTTTAAGCAACATAAGCTGCTTTCTTCCGCTTAAAAGTTTGAATCTCGTTTTGAATAGTTTGAATCTGGATTTGGATTTCAAGGAAAATGAGGATTAATCCGTTTGCAAAAGAACGTCCGTCTTTGAAACTAAACGCGTTTGGACCAAGTTTTTGCGAGCGAAAGAAACCATCTATAATTTCCGACTGGATCTGACTGGATCAGTTTAGTTCAGGTGCCGTTCAGATAAGTTATACTTTCAAAAGAACAAGACTATTGTTTCGCACGAAGTCTGGCACAAGTGCATTCTGGATTGGGCGAATTACTTTTGCACATAAATTTTACATTGCCTACAATAAGATAATTTCGTTCGAAATTTTATGTTCGAATTATTTGCCATTCGAACGAAGTGGAGAATCGAGGCTCTAAATTCCGTATTTTTAATTAGTTCCGTGTTGGTTAATTCTACGTATACTCATGACTTATGATTATGAATCAAACTGCAAACCACGAAGAATTCCTTCGAAAAGTTATCTCCTTCACTGGTTTACTGCTTCAGCTTTATTATGCATTCGATGCAGGAAATGCACGACTCGTTCCTGAAGTACGTCGTCGTCCTCTGCGGATTTAACACGTAATGTTCTCTTGCATAAATCTAAAATGCTGATTTTACCCCAATCAAATCGAATATCTATAAAATACTGTCATTGCCAGATTATATATGTGATATTCACGTGCTCCAAAACAGCTGACAGCCATCATACGCGACACATGTGAGGATCTTCGTTCGCGTTTTAGTTAATTACAATTTCAATTTCAGGCGCAGATTTCGACCGTGGATTATAATTAACGGGACAATGGCGAATTAATTAAACAATGTTCCAAGCTCTGATGGATTTACGTCAACTACAGAAGTCTAGTTTTGAGTGGGAAGAGAGGGTTGCTACACAGCATTAAAAGCTGATTTTTATTAAAGGGACGCAGAGCATTTGATCAAGAGATATAATTTGGAAAAGGAAGCGTACAGAAATTTTGAAAATTGCATTCTTAATTTTAAGGTATCCGTCAGTATTTCATGAAAGTATCGCTTTGTTATTTTACGGCCTGAATTGAAACTTTTACCGCCTTTCCTACAGCCCTCATTTCTCTGAAAATCGCAAGTGTGAACTATCTTAAGGTTATTATAACGACAAGAAAGATGAATTAATATCATCGAAAAAGTTGCTTAAATTTCATCTCCTTTTGTCCCCTGAATCATTACCGCCTGTCACCGATTGATATCTACCGAGTGTTCATTATAATTGTAAATTAATGTGAAAGTTTAATTTGGTTTTGCAGAAGAAAATAAATTACCATTTTGAAAGTTATGCGTTTCTTATTCAGCAAAATTTATAATAATTGTCTATACAGGGTGATGCATTGAAAAATGAAGCATCCCATGTTAACTTAAAAGTGCTCTAATATTGCCTTCCCTAATTATTTTACAGTAAAATTCAGTGTAGGGTCAAGTGGGGTAAATATGCAACAAAATATACAATTTAGGGCACGATTTTTTCACCTCCTGATAAATTTATCTGCCAGGTAATATCTTCGGAAACTATTATAAATAAATATATAGATAAATTCATCGGGAGGTGAAAAAATCGGGCCTTAGAAAGACAAATTGAAAGGAATGTATTTAATCGAACATCTAAATAATATGATTTCAGTAGGCAAACAAATTGAAAGTGTCCTCTAAAATACTGACTGAGCTTTTCTACACGAGCCATGAATCAAATCCAAATGATCGATACTTTTTTACTTTTTGATCAACGATTAATGTAACTGAGTACTTCTAAAACAGTTTGGGCATTTGAAATTTAATTTCGGATACAAAATGCGAACATCAAAAAAATATAAAATAAGCAATTAATAAATGGTCTTTGGTGTTTTTTTTTCTATTTTGGGTTGCACAATGAACGATATATTTTTTATATCAAATAACAAGTTTTACTAAGTAATAAAGGTGGACAGGTTGCTCCATATTTAAATGTCTTATTTTTAAATAATCACTCAGTAATTCAATAATTTTCAATGGTCAGTGATACTAACGAATCGACAAGTATCCCGCGTTCCGTATAAACAAAATATTGCATTTTCAGTAACAGTTGCATCGAAAAACTCAAGTAGTATTTAGGCTGTTACTTTAATATCGACAAAAGTGTATTTACATATTTATGAATCAATATTAAACGTCACATTAGTTAAAAGAACAGATCAGTTCGAAAAAAAACAGCTTTTCATTTTTAGCCTTGATTTTGGGAAAAAATGAAAGATAGGAAAATGTGAAACAAGCTAATAACTTGTATACTGTACGATATATTGAGATATTGACATTTGCGAAGCAAAAATGAAATAATCAGAAAAAAATGTGCCGTATGCTTTTACTTTTGAAATGAACGTCAAAAGGCATCTTCAAGATAGAAATTTCAGTAACACTTTATTAAGTTCGAAAAGAGTTTATTATTTGTTATAAATAATAAAAATACATCAAAATTACCATAATAAACTAAAAGTACGGTTAACAAAACAATTTACAGAAAAAAGTGTCTAGTAGTAAAATGTAACATAATTGTAGCAAAATAGGCGACAGAAACAGATTGTAGCAAATATTCGAACAATTATAGTCAATCTTACAATAAGAATGCATCTTGCCTTACAATTGTATGAATATTTTCTACATTTTTTTTTTCTGAGTACCAAACCCGATAAAAATATGAAAAATTCTTCGTTTCTTTGGTTTCTCGGACGATCCAACTGTCTTAATTTTTGAATTCTCACATCACGAACCACAAATTCATGTTAACTCTTGCATAAACTGCATAAAACTGATTCATATTTTCCCACACGCTATTTCACTTTTTCCCTAAATGGTGTTTCACTTTTCTCAATAATTTAAATCACTGAAAACTAATTAGCAGAAAAATAAAATGAAGAGGGTATTGTGATCTGTGACCTATTTGCTCTATGCAAAATCAATATAAAACTAACCCTGCAATTAATTTTGCAGTTACAGGGAATATTATACAACAAAATGTGTAATTTAATTCATATGTTCTCACACCGATTTCGAAAATATCTCACGGCAAGTACAAAATTTACAACAATTGCTTCATATTTTTGTTGTATCCTTTTAATGAAACTACAAGTTAAATAATACCACTTGCAGTTTTATAATCAATTCATTCGTTAATTTAGCTTGTACCACTTTTACCCTAATTTTTGCTTATTGCATATTTAACCTACTTGACCCTAAATTTTTTTAAGTATTCCTCAGGATGAATCTATCTGTGCAGTTTAAGATTTTCTGATTTGCTCAGTTTTAAGACATTTAAAAAAATCAGTCATCACGGCCTTGATCAGTGAATGTTAAAATAAATTACTGGAAGAGCTTTAATTCTCATCTTTTTCAAAAACGAGTAGATTTATTAATCATCTGTCAATTAACAATTCTTTAGACTTCAGTATATACAGAAAACCAACTCAGACACACAATTCGTCTCACCCGTTCAATATTAAATGTGCGGCTTTCAATTCAATGATTTATAAAGTATTACATATCCCAATGAATAAAACGAACTTTGAGAAAGAATTGAACATAATTAAAACAATAGCTGTCAACAACGGTTACAATATCTCACTAATTGACAAAATCACGAAACGAACAAAAATGTCTATGGCTAGAAAACAAATATTCCACTACACTGAAGAAAAGAATAACAAAAAATGGATCAAATTACCTTATCTAGGTAGTGTCAGTTTAAAAATCAACAATTTGGCTAAGAAAATAAGTTACAGAACTGCATTCTAGAATAATAACACACTCAAATCATCCCTTGTAAACAACAAATTAAAACACGATAAGTACAAAAAGTCAGGGATGTATAAACTGAAATGTTCGAACTGTAATAAATGTTACGTAGAACAAACAGGAAGGAATTTTAAATTACGGTTTGATGAACACATGAGAGTAGCCAGATTAAACCAAGGTAATTCAACATTCGCTAATCATTTGCTGAATTGTGATCACACCACCTCTTTAGATAATCTAGAAATTTTATTTGTTGAGAACAAAAATTATAAAATGAACGTGTTAGAATCCATATTTATTTACAAAGAAATTACCGAGAAACTGGATAATCTGCTCAATGACCAAATAGATCTGACAAATACACCCCTAGTTAACAAGAACCTAGTTTCTAAGATCCCCCGCAGTAATAGTGCCCATAAAAATTTATTGTAAATACTTATTAGCTTAGGCGAAATATATTTAAGAGTTCGCACAGTCGCACAGTGCGTCGAGCTATGGACAAAAATCGAAAATGCAATATTTTTTTAAGAGACAAAAACATTTCAGTACTCACCAATTAATATCTAAAAAGTAAATAAAATCCCTATTTCTTTGATTTCTCTGTTTTTTATAACTATTTATGATATAGTTTTTGAAAGTTCAAGGACCGTTTGCCATAGTGACATTTACGATTCCTTGAATGTTACCTTACATAATCAAATGAAAAAAAATCTAAATAATTTTGACTTGTGAATGAAATGAATAATTTCAAATTAATTTGTGAGGATATTTTAACATTAAAACTGCAAATGAAAATTATCTTGTTTTACCAAAACAAGAAATTCTCCTGCTATTACCTGCTAATATGCTGGTAATTTAAGGAGAAATTTGTTTTAGCAACGTTTCCCAATCACCAAGGAAACATCAAAATCGATACAATCAACCGTAAAAGACACATTTTAAAAATTTAAATATATCAAAATATCTGGATAGTGTAAATAGAGAATTAATTCAAGCTTGTTCTTATTTTTATGTGAATTGTAGTAGATTTTGGATGCAATGTTCTCGAAATCGTATTTTATTCACAATGCGTTACCATATTTTCTCAGAAAGGCAATTTAATTTAGCATAAAGTTTGTTTAGTTTGGTGAAGAAATATCTACAGAGCTTCCTACATCGAGTGGAAGCGAAGAACCATCTTTCAAGAAAATAAACAAGAAAGAAAGGGCACAATTACGTTTCTCTATTAAATCTCGAGGAAATATTGTCATTTATGAGTGATCCAAGAACATAAGTTCGCTACTAAAATTGCTTACAGCTGAAATAACTATGAACTATAGGTATACATAATTACTATTCAAAAGAAAACTTCAGAATATAATTTGTATCTAATGAAAATTTAACTTTATTAATCCTTAATTTATTTTCAACATCTAATAGATATCCAACGCTAATGATTTGTTAATGAAAATGTTATAGCCTCTAGAGTTATTTTTTTTTAATTCGACAAAATACGATTGAATATTATAAAACGTAAGGCACGTGTTTGCAAAAGATCAGCTAAAAATCATTAGCCGATATTCACAGTTCCCAAGATATCGATTAAATGTTGAAAATAAATTGAAGGATTAGTGGAGTTAAATTTTCATTAGATAAAAATATTTGGAAGTTTTTTACTTGAACTTTAGCAATTAATAAATTTCAGTTGTAAGAATTCCTTGTAATGAACTTACGTTCTCGGATTACTTATAAATGCCAATACTTTAATGAAATTTAATAAATCTAATTATGCTCTTTCTTTTTTCTTCATTTTCTTTTCTTCGTCACAAGTTGGATCATACTATAGCTATTTAGATATGTCAAAGCTTATAGGGGGTTCCATTTAATTTTCTTGTAAAATTTCAATTGTTTCTATGCAAACGTACAGCTGTGCGCTCCTTAAGTGCTACAATTTGACATTTCTGTGAGCCTTGTAGCGTAAGGTCTTAAAGGTGAAGTTTGCGTGTACTTGGTACATTTCAATTGCGCACGACTGTATATCAAAAATGTTACGTTTACTCATAGGGCTGATTATGAATAAAATACTTTTAAATTTTGGCTCTTTAATTCAATGGAAGAGCTGTAGATTTCGATTTAGGGCTACAGTTGTAAGTTTGTAAGAGCTTTATCGAAATTGGTATATTCCATTTAAAAAAAGTATAAGTTTAGTAGATAATTCACTTATGGAACATGCTGTACATGTGAAAATAGTTTGCTGATATAGAGCTAATTATAGACAATAACTTTTGTATAAGACATTTTCTTTTATAATTAATAGTTTAGATGCTGTTGAAGAAATTAATACTAATAACACAGCCTGTATATTCTAGTGATACTATTCTATTTTCAATTACTGCAACTGTTTATAGTATGTATATTTTCAAGACCAAAAAATAGGAGAAAGAAGAATTCTGATTTTTGTCCATTTACGCCTATCATTCGACGCAGTGTGAGTCGGTTTGAGTTTAGTTTTTTAATATAACTCTTGAAGATGGCATAACAGCCGAAATGTGCATTGAGTACTAAATATATTAAGTGAAACAATACCGAGTGTTTTTATTTTAATTTACTTTATTATTATAATGTTTCACCAAGCGCCGACAGTCTCCTCCATTGAATTTTTAATTAGGGAAACTTATATTTGAACATCTTTAAATTCAATTTAAAGTAACATGGGCTTTCCTACGTCGCGTTCTTCAATACAACACCCTGTATACACAAATTTAAAACGAAACCTGCACATATCTGAAATGCAGAACAATCTTTTGAAGTTATCGATTTCAACACATCTCCCTTTTTCTGTATCTTTACGCACTTTTACTCGAAATTATGCATCTGTAAATGATTGGTTTGTTAGACTCGTTACCTTTTTTATATAAAATTAGTTACAAAGCGAAAGAGATAGGCTACTACAGAGAACGTTCATTGGTTAATTATTAAAAATAATACAAGAATTGTTACCGTGTCATTAAATACGTTTTTTGCTTGCAAAATATGTATTCATATTTACCCTGAAGCGCTAAAATAAGCATAAAAATATTAAATGTTTCCACTCGAATAAGTCTTCATTTCGCTCCCATGCATTATTGAATTTTGATTTCATTATGACTAAGTATCTGATGTACGTCACAACAGTCACCACTTAATAGAATTTTGCAAGAAACGTCAACGCCAACGCAAATTTCTCTCTAACTTGATGAAGCGCGGTTCTTATATCCTATTAGGTGTGTATTGTACGCAGACTACATTATGAAGATGCTTCGCGAACGCTTTCCTGTAGTATACTTCGATTAATTAAGAGCTTTCAATGAAGCTCAACAGTAGTGATTATATAAATTAAAATTATTTAATACTAGGTGTTTAAGCCATTTATTTGCTATACTGATTATCAAATACCTTTAATTATGTAATGTAATGTAGGGTCTCCTCCACAAAACTTTAAGTAGCTAGTTCAAAGGAAAACATAAAGGTATTTTTCGCGACTAACCGGTTACGAACAGCACGATTAGCAGTAGTGACGTCACAGTCACGACAATACGTCGCGGTTAGTAAGATTTGCCAAAATGAAACGGTTATAGTTACGGGCTTTGTGGTGTGACAACTGTCCAACTATGAACGTATGAATTTAGCTGTTACAAAAAAAAAGTTGTGAATGAGTCAAGTTGAGGTTAGCACGCCGAACCACGGATCTGTGCAGAACTTACAGAATAAGAGAGAGACAGCAATGTTCCACAACTCTGACCAGATTAGTAAAATAGTAACCGGAGTAATATACGTGACGTCATGTCAGCAGTTATCGGTAACTCACAAAAATGCAGTAGTTACTTATCTGAATTTTATTTCATGTTTTCATTTAGTGTTTGTTTACCTGCTTGCCCGTATGCTTATTCTTTTACTTATTACAGTGGCTTAGGCCAGGTGTCTCTGCTTAGGTCAAAATTTAAGATAATTGCTAAGGCATTTTCTTTTGATTTATCAGTATTCACCAATGTGCTGTCAACATAGAGAAAGCATTCCGTGCTGACGTTACGTCAAATGACAATTTTTTTTAACGATTTCTCCCTTTTCTGAGCATCTTAATGAATGAAAGTTGTAAAATGGTATTTTATAAACTAGATTTTCATTATCAACACTGATTTATTTATGAATGCTTCAAAGGGCCAGTGCTTTTGATGTTGTTTACTGGTCTACTCGACCGGGTAACAGTGTTTCTGTTTCCCGGTTCATGAGTTCAAAAAATTATTTACGAAACATATATTTTATACTCCTACTATTTTTTCTAATTTGGATATGAAAAAAAATGTTGCGATATTTTCGTTATTTGGTCCACATTTAAAATAATTTGAAAAAATGTCAGTTCAAAGGTTATACTCGTGTTATAAGTTTTTCGCTCACAAAATCGTGATCCAAACGTGTTTTGATTCAAAAACAGACATTCTTTTCATTGAATCTCTCTATTTTTAAAACTTGTTTGGATTGAATTATGGTTATTTACAAATGAACTGTCAATCAGAAATTCAAGTCAAGTGTTTTGTTGCAACAACTACGAAGTTCAAGTCCAAACTATTCGAAACACAATCCAAACTGTTGCAAAAACTACGAAATTCAAGTCCAAACTATTCGAAACGTTTTAGTTGTGTTAGCGACGCAGGTTAACATTTGTAAATTAGGATGTACAGATATGTGAAGCTAACTATAAAGCATTCACGATCTTTTGACTTTCTAGTAGGCTATGTTTTTTTTTCCCGTGCATTACGTGCATGTAATTTGATACAAGTCAAATTTTGACAATGTCAAAAATTATGAAGCTTCCTATTTTGTAATAATGATTATGTTAATGATTTGGAAGAATACTTATCGTGGTCGGTAATTTTAAAGTAAAAGGAAGCTAAATCATTCATAACATTTGCCAGCGGGAGCTCCGATCTTCAGAAACAATAATCATGCAATTCTAATCCAATTTTCTGACGTCCATATTTTTTAGCAATACCAATATAAAAATGTAACTATAACACGACATACTCTGAAAATCAAATGATCGTGAATGAATGTTAAGTAGGTACCTTGTCAAAATAAAATTTCGAGTGCTTTATGAAATCCAAATAGCTCATTTGAGTTTCATAATTAAAGTTCCAAAGTGGAAAAAAGAACATATATCTTAAAACGTGTAACCTGACTTGGTTTAATGAATATACAGAGTGTCGCTAAAATTCTTAGATATGGCTTATAGACCTAATCTCTAATCTATAATAGATAATAGGTGTATGAGCACATAGTTTAAAACAGCTCTTGCTAAAGTTTCCAATAGTGTAAAACTTTTTACTTAGAGCTCCCAAACTTTGAAGTAGAAATTTTTTAAATGTTTCTTTAAAATCTCGGTTATAATTATAAATTAGTGAATAAAATAGGGATTTTTTGTGTTTCTGTTTGCGTACACTTCAACTTGTAATCGCGTTGCATGTTTTGTAGTATTTTAATAAACATTTAACGTTTCTTAGATAAAAACTTGCCATAATAAAGAAATTCCTAATAAACAGAATTCAGGATATTACTTTTTCTGGCTCAATTGTTGATAATTGACACTCTGAGACGAATTCTCAGCATTGTAAAAAATGCTAAAAACAAAAAAGTGACGTAAATTAACAAGATAATGAATGATTAACGATAAAAAAATGAGGCTACATATGTGAACAACGATAAAAAGAGTTCAACAACGGCAACTGATTTAACATGAAGCCGAATAATTGATTCTTTATTAGTTACCCAGACGCACTGTTTTGAGAATTTCAGTATATTTGTTTAACAAACATTGGGTGTTGCGACTTTTTAAAGGCACTATGTATTCCCGTGTTTCAACATACACCGTATTGTATGTTCGTACAATATAAAAAGGCTATGGTGTCAATGCATTTTCTGCGAATATCAAGACTATTATCCAGCGTTTCCCAAACTTTTAGGTTTCGCGACCCCCTCATGAGCAGTGTCTGAATCACGCCCCCCCCCCTCCCGTAGAATCTTAAGCTTGAACACCGATGTTAAACGATTATCAAATACTTTTATTTTATTCTTTTAAATTTGAAACTCGTTATTACATTTCATAGCACATTTGTTTTAATGTTTTAATGTATTGACACTTTTTTCTAAAACTTAACATGAGAATATTTACATTGTATGTTCAAAGTAAAAAAAAAACTCACGATATATGTACAGTCGTAGGCTTTAAATTTTGGTCGTTATTGTCAATCAAACAATAAAAACATCCAGAAATTAGAAATTTTCATTTGTGTTTTACCAAGGAATCGTCAAAATAAATTAAGTATTTAAGAGACTATTACTAGCATTTAAAATAAGATACAAGTCTCTTTCATTTTAATAAAATACAATACAATGCAAACCATTGATAATTAATGAAGATCAAAATTTATTGCTCGCGATTTTATGTACATGCTATCTCTTGTATAAAAACATAATGTGATAAATTAGTTACAATTTGTGTTTAATTTTTTTTAATTTATTCTGCTGCGCCCTTTGAAGATTTACGCGCCCCCCTAGAAGGGCGCGCCCCACAGTTTGGAAAACCCTGCTATAATCTTTGTAATATAAATTGCGTTCCACGTCATAGGAGATAATGACGTTAAATTCCGACATGGCAAATATTTAATATAACTTGTGCAGCAAAGTAACGGCTATTTGTTTACATTCCAAGGTCAAACGTTTCTGACATACTCCTGGCTCCTGGCAACCATACTAGAATTTGATACAATACGTGCTATGACATGCAACAGAATTTATATTACAAGTACTATATGTATGTAGATTATTTATAAAACATTCTGTTTTGAGAGATAACATTTTAAAAACTTAATTAATTTCATGACATTTCGGAAGAACCAAGCCAGATTTTGTTCCCCATAATGTCAATACCAACTGTAGACTTACATTTTAAAAAAAACTTCAACCTGAACTCTAATTGTTGTAGAAAAGTTTTGTGCAAATCGTTTTTGATTGCAGTGAGAACCTCGAGCAGCCTCTGGACAGCTGTTTCAGCCCTGCTTGGGGGTTCTTCAGCAGAAACGTAGCTCGACATTCCCACTGCAGACCAAAAACGACTTGCCCAATTTATTCGCAAATGCGATGTAAGAATGATGAACATATAAAATAGCGACATCTTACTATCGCTTTTTGACCTAACATTGCAGTAGGATAGACAAATTGAAGCGGGATTTGCTCCTAATGAGTCCCCCATGCAAGGCGGCCATGCTTGCTGTCAAAGCATAATGAAAGATTTTAGAAAAGTTTTGTGCAAATCGTTTTTGATTTATCGAGCTACGTTTCTGCTGAAGAAGCCCCAAGCAGGGCTGAAACAGCTGTCCAGAGGCTGCTCGAGGTTCTCACTGCAATCAAAAACGATTTGCACAAAACTTTTCTAAAATCTTTCATTATGCTTTGACAGCAAGCATGGCCGCCTTGCATGGGGGACTCATTAGGAGCAAATCCCGCTTCAATTTGTCTATCCTACTGCAATGTTAGGTCAAAAAGCGATAGTAAGATGTCGCTATTTTATATGTTCATCATTCTTACATCGCATTTGCGAATAAATTGGGCAAGTCGTTTTTGGTCTGCAGTGGGAATGTCGAGCTACGTTTCTGCTGAAGAAGCCCCAAGCAGGGCTGAAACAGCTGTCCAGAGGCTGCTCGAGGTTCTCACTGCAATCAAAAACGATTTGCACAAAACTTTTCTAAAATCTTTCATTATGCTTTGACAGCAAGCATGGCCGCCTTGCTTGGGGGACTCATTAGGAGCAAATCCCGCTTCAATTTGTTTATCCTACTGCAATGTTAGGTCAAAAAGCGATAGTAAGATGTCGCTATTTTATATGTTCTAATTGTTGTGTTTTAATTTCTATAAAAGTAAGCATCAAAACACACATTCTACTAATGATAAAATTTATTAAAATGCTCTTATAATTCAACAACAACCTCTAAAAAGCACCTACGTTATCAAAACAACGATAAAAAGGCTTGGAACTTGGAAAATTGACTTATCAGATATGCGTAAAAGTTTTCGTAGAAACTCTAGCATTTAGGATTCTTAGCGTATTTTTCGGCTAACCTATCGATGATGACGTTGTATTGTCTGGAATTCTGCAGAAGATACGGCGAGCGCCACTTGTTCCTAATCTTCACCTCCATCGACTTCCGCTTCACACCCGGCCAGTGTACAAGGAAAGCACCATCCAAAATCACAAACTTGTATCCGATAAGGCACATCTCCAACATCTGAAACGAGTTAGTGGCGATATAATAATTTGCAAGACACAAAGCAACTTTTTGTTTGAGGAGCTTTCTCATTAACACCGTTCATCCGTCAGAATTATTTGTCAGCTCTTTGATCTCGAAACGAAGTAGAATTAGAATTCGCAGCGACTTTAACAAGTTTTCAGGTTTGCGTGTTTACTTGGCGGAAATATTTTAGGGAAGGACTAAAACAAAGAATCGTCAAAGAGCTTTACGTTTAAACCTAACGAAAAAAGTAATAAAAATTAAAAATTGCTCTTACTTTTTTTACAAAAATCAAGAATCTAGATAATAAATAAAAAAGTAATAAAAATAAAATTGGATTTCTACTAAAATCAAATAAGTGTACCACTAATACAATTGCCAAAAAAAAACAAAAGCCTCGCAAATGATAATTATTATAATTCCAAATCAAATCAAATCAAAATTTTTATTATACGCATGTATAATAATATAATAATATAATATATGCAATTACAAGCGTGTTCTTTAATAAAAATACATACTCGTATAAGTTTCAAAGAATACCTAAGTTCATTTTACTAGAACTATATTAAATATATTACGACGAATATTGCAAAAAAATATGTATTGCGACGCTCAACTTAAATGATACTCCTGTATACGAACCACACCCTTAAGAACATTCAGCGTGAAACTGAAATGGTATCACTTAAGTTGAGAGTCGTAAAAACACTTAAAACACTTTAAAAACAAATCTGAGGTTGAGGCGTCATGATTCTGTGCGAACCAATAATTATTACGAAGACATCACATTGTAAAATTTCTTTGACTCTGTAGAAAGCCTTTTTCTGTAAAAAGTATTTTACAGTTCGCTGAAAATTTATAGAGAGAGATCCCTTATTTCATTGGGTAAGATATTGTAAAAAGTGGGTCCAAAATAATTGGAACCATTTTTACTCATTTGTAAACGTTTATAATCAATACGTGTATTAGAGACGTGTCTTGAATTGAAATCATGTAAATTGCCTTGTAAAGTTATTTAAAATTTTATACATGAATAATACAATAATAACTATACATGTAGCGAAGGTAGTATTAATAAACTAAATTCTCTAAATTTTGATTTTACATCATCCTGAAAACCAAGTCCAGAAATTATTCTTAAGGCTTTCTTCTGTAATTCTAAAGGATTTGGAGGCATGTCTCCGCGCTAATAGTCCAAGAGACATATAAGAAACTAAAAGTGAATCATAGTTAGCAAGAGATTTTGGTTAACTAAGGGTTTTAAGTTCCGCAGAAGAAACATGTTTTTAGAAATTTTTGAAGCCAATTTATCGATGTTGATTGACTAATTTAATTGGCGATCTAGTTGAATACCTAGGAATTTCACCGAAACGAAATTAACGTATTCAGTTAATGAACGATGAGCATATAGAAGGTAATTAAAAGTCTTCTTATTATGAAAAAGAGAGTTGTCATGCATCCAAGTATTGAGGTTATTTATAGTATTATCTAATTCATTTAGAGCAAATGCGATATTCTGATCAGCTGTTATTACGGTTGTGTCATCAGCAAGTAGAAGATCTCGCAATGGAATTGCAGACTTTACGCCATTCAAATAAATTAAGAAAAGGATGGGTCATAAGACGGAGCTCTGAGGGACACCGCTTTTTATTATCGACAAATTTAACAGTTTGCTATTGATCACAGAATATTGTTTCCTATTTATAAGGTAAGACTTTAAATGCAGTAGACTGATTTCACTGAAGTTATAGAGTTCAAGTTTTTGTAGCAATCTTTGATGTGAAACATACACTCTGCAGAAAACAAAATGCATTGAATCAACCAGACTATTGCTGTTGACTGTATTTAATCAAAAATATTTGTTAAATTTGGCTTTTTTTGGTTGATCCAATGCATGTTTCTCTTCGATCTTATATTAACCGTCTTCAAAATCAAATAACACTTTGCATAAGTGTCAGGATAACAAAAACCGAGTAAGTCACCACTTTTAATCACTAGGAAGAAAATAAATCATTAATGTCACAATTTCGCCATCGTAGAAATTGCTGTCTGTTCCTGCTTAATAAAATAATTTTTAGAATAATTCATCATTCTGATGTTTTGATATCGTCTTATAATCCAAATTTTCTAAATGAAATTAACACTCACAATCAGTAATAGCTGTATCTACAAGAATCAATTGTAAGGCAAATTATATGTATATTTTTGCTGGTTTGAATATTCGAATTGAAAGGGAGGCTTAATGAGAAAAGTGATCCCTGCAACCATATTATTCACGAGCCAATTTTCTCCGAAACGTTGATTGAATTTCAAACGACATAATTTTTCTTTCATCTCCGCCAACTAACTATAATTAGTAACGAGGTTGGCAATTTACGCGAAGCCAAATCGACTTATTAGCTTTACACGATCCAATTTCAAACATGCTTTTTGAAATGCATACCTACACAATAACAAATTTAATGAGTTACCAAAGTACAATTTATATTTCAGAAATTGTATAACAAAAAACAACAAAACAAACCTGCGTCATTTTGTCTTGTTTTCCTTCCCATGATAAGGCTTCGCTGTATAGTGGGTCGTTCTTCGTGCCTATGTAAATTGGTTCCCAACGATGAAATGGATATTCCCTCTTTGCGGCTACCAAGGGCTGGAAAAGACACGAGAAAATCTTTTACTTTCATATTCCACTAAATTTATTTTCAATTTATTCAATAGAGACACCTGCACGCGTTCATTCGAAGCAATCCTATTCTTAAAAAAAACAGTGATTTAACAAGCAATACTTGTTTTTCTGTTATTCATTTTCGCTGTTTATATCATAACAACTCTTTTTGTATTTTGTATAGTGTATTGTATTTTGATCTATTTGCTTGAAATTATGTTACCGGGCCGTAGCGCATCTGTACTTGACTGAAAAATTACTTTAAAATAATTCTTCGAAACTTTGCTTCAATTTCGACATTATCGCCAATGAACTGTAGATTATTAGTTATTAAATCGAAAGATCGATTCTCCGTCGCCGACCCACCGTCGCTAATTAGCCTTCGCCAATTCGCCGTCGACATAATTCAGCCCAACTCGCCGTCGCACAGTGGTCGAAATGCTTAATCTAGCTGTGCAAAAATATGAAAGTAAACAGTACCGATTTAAAAAAGCTGATGCTTTTTTAATGTAATATACTTTGGTAGTTACTAAGACAACATCATAAAATTTGTAGTTATTTAAGTAACTTTAGATTGGGAGTGTCAAACCCAAATACACAAAACAGTAAACGAAACGCTAATGTTCGTTTTTTCTTAAGCCTGAAAGTTTGCGCCTTGTTTTTAAGATTCTATTGGGACTTGTATTTTCCAGAACTGTGGATAATTCTCCTACAGGTAATATGAACATTGAATAGCCATTATTTTAAATTTGAATGAATCTTTTATGTCAACTAACACGCTGTTCAAGTTTATTATGTAGTAATCATATCCGCTGATATTCAAGTTGAAATGTACTTATGTACAATCACAACAAATATTTGTATTTAATTAATAAGAAAGTATATGCAAGAAATTGCAAACAAATATACAGTGTGAATAAAAAGTAAGGAAGACTGATGCGATAATAGAGCCGCTATTATAGGTTTTACAAAAGAATGTTTTAAATAAAAGTTAAATGGCTACTTATTTGCCACAAACTGGCATTTTTCATTTTTCTTGTGACGTCATAATCTTCAATTGTGACGTCGAAAATGGATATGAGTGGTTACTATGTAATAGACCTCAACAGCGTTCCAGTTGATTTAAAAAAAGAATTCAAATTTAACATCTTCAATGTTCTTATTACCTGTAGAGGAAAGCTTTGGAAAACAGAAATTGCAACAAAATCTTAAAAATAACACATATTTAGGCTAGGAATTTCGTTTATTGCTTTGTACATCTGCATTTAAAAGCCCTGTCCTTAGTTACTCAAATAACTAGAATTTTTTCCTTCGAGTCCATCTGGGATGAGGAAAACCGAATCTGATAGTGAAAATGGATAAATTTTATTTGAAAACCATTTTTCAAATCGTTAAAATCAAACAAAATTTATGCATTGAATTGTACACAGCTAGATTAGGCGTTTCGACCACTGTGCATCGCCAGTTAGTTTTATTCAGCTTGATAAAACTCTTTCGACTTATTTAGATATCCAAGTTTTACCTAGAAAACGAATAAAAAAATTTCAACTACTGCAACCTAATCGATTAATATTTGCTTATTAATAATTTTATTATTAAATCAACTTTAAATATTCAATTAATGAGGGACACGATGTTCTAGTAATAGGCATTTTGTAATGAATTGGTAACTTATTATTACAAACTGAAATTTTGAAGTCCCACTGTTGAAAACCTCTGTATGTATCATATTGAATTCACGACAAATGACTTTTTGTTCAGTTAGTTTATTTTGTATATTTGCGAATTTACCAACGCCAAATTTACTGACCGTGAGTTGTACGTACGTTAATTGACGACGGCCAATCGGCGACGGCGAATTATCCTAGACCCCTAATTCGATAGTATTTGAAAACTAAGCTTAAGCAAGCCTCACCTGTAAAAAAGAAACCCAAATATTAGGTAACACTGCACAAAATGGATGTAAAGTATCCTTTGCGATTGTTCTATTAGTTATTTATGTATCAAGGGCATAATAAAGATGTTTCTATTCGCGCGGAAAAGTTACAAAGCCAGGAGCGTCTGATATAACGACGACAACGTAATTACTAACTACAAAGTTTTTTTAATATCGAACCGGACAGAAATATGAAGGGAAAACACTCAAACTTTGTACATTGTACTTACAATTTTCATCGGACAAGAACAAACTTCAATAGTAATTACTAACCTAATAAACTAAAATCTAATCCTTAATACTACCTACTAAATCTTTTTACCCAACATTGCTTCTCAGATAATTCTTAATTTTAATTTTTAATGCATAGCAATTGTTCCGTTGAAGCTTGAAAAAGAGAGGAATCAGAACTGTAAGTTATACTTCTACGTATTATAAAACAGACGTTAATATAAGGTGCTTTCTATCGTTTAAAAGTTTGAATCGTGTTTTGAATAGTTTGGACCTTAATTTCGTAGTTGTTGCAACAAAACATCTGACTTGACTTTTTGATTGGCAGTTCATTTGTAAATAACCATAATTCACTACAAACAAATTTTTCAAGATTCAAAAAAAAGAATGTCTGTTTTTGAATCAAAACACGTTTGGATCACGATTTTGTGAGCGAAAGAAAGCACCTATTAACTCCTGTTCAAAATTAGCGCACCACTTACTGTTTTTATTTCATTTTTCTAATGGGCAAAGTTAATGATGTTTTATACTAAATCATTGGCGACTTATTTCAAATTAAATACATTTTAATAATTAACGTCTTGTTAACTCTTAAAACTGTTGGTTAGATGAAATTGTTTCATTAAGATACAATTACGTTTAAATTTAAATTCAAGTTTAACATAAATTATTCTTGCTTTCGTCAGGTAGTAAGTTTTGAAAATTAGTGAATATTTAAACAGAATATCAGTTTATATTCTCGCATCCCAAAAACATGAATCGACCACAACATTTAACTACTGTAGGTTGCATAAAAGCATCAACTTTGTTAAACGAAGGATGAAGTATGCGATATGTAACTAATTTGCTAGACGTTGACCATTCATTAATTAGTCGGATGATTAGAAGATACAGAGAAACTAGGGCAAACGCAAGAAGATGTTGACAGGGTAAGAAGAGGTCTACAAGTTTAAGGGATGAGCAATTTCTTCGGCAGCAGATTAAAAAAAAAACAGGTTCGGAGATTAGTAGTGAACTTGTAATAGTCAGAAATGTTAGGATATCAGCTGTAACTGTTGAAGAATGTTAAGAGAATGAGGGCTAGTCAGTAGAAGTTCTGTAATCGCATCGCTGCTCACCACATGACACATAATGGCCAGATTATGTTTGGCGAGAGAGCATGTATAGACGATTGGAAGCAAGTCTTGTTTATCGACAAAACCAGAGTGAGCTTAAAACCACCAGATGGTCGAGAACGAATATGGCACAGGCCTGGAGAAAGATTTGCTGCTTGCGATATGTCTGCATTCAACAAAAGTCAATGAATGCTCAGCTTTACCTGGAAAATATTATTCTGGACTGTATCATGCATTTCTAGGCAATAACTTCACTTTCATGCACGGTAATGCTCGACCGCACGTTGCAAGTAATGTGCTGAGATACCCAAATGAGATCAATATTGAAATATTGGAGTGGCCACCTCGCAGTCCAGACTTGAACTCCATTGAGCACCTAAGGGATGTTCTAAAAAAAGCAATGAAGTGTCATGTACTGGCTCCAAGGAGCCTTCATGAGCTAGAACATCTCGCTCTTGCAAAATGGGATAACATTTTACAAGAAACTATCCACAATTTGATAAGAAGCTTACCAAGACGAATTTAGGCAATCATCAGAGCTAGAGGTGGTGCTACACCTTATTAATTTTTTATGGTATTCAGTTTTTCTTTGTTTATGTGTTCAACAGATTAGTGTACATGAATCGTTGTATTGCTGTAATGTTATCTAATTGTCAGCTTTTATATTAAGATAAACAGTTATTGAATAACGGTTGCAAAATTACAAACTTATCAACGATTTTTGTAGTAAGGCATGAATTTTGAACAGGAGTTTACTTACTTGCTAAGCCACATCTGTTTTGGCAAATTTGAGTTTTTTTTATTGTTTTGGTGCTAAAATACATCCCGATTGTTAAGTGTTTCTTTAGTGTTTTCGGAAAGGTCCAAGCAAAACATGGAAAAGAAAAGTTTTGTTTTCTGTTTGTTTACTTTTCTGCGAAATATTTTTGTTTGTTATACTGAAACTCTTCGAGTACAAATAAACTGATTCAGAAAGTGATAATTTGCCGTTTCAAACAAACATTCCTGATATCCTTGTTCATTACAATTCACGTTGAAATTTACCTTTTCTCAAAAAGTAGATACTACGACGCGACGCTCAACTTAAATGATACTCCTGCAGGAGAACCACACCCTTAAGAACATTCGGCGTAAGGACTACGAAACTGTCAAATGGTACCATTTATGGTTATACATGTAATTTACATAAAATTTATGATCGCTTATTATGGACTTTGGTGATAAGTCGTATTTGGCGCTACTGAGGCCTACCCGCCTTGCAATTGCAATTCATGCATCCCCGATTATTTCGTTACTGGCTCCAAAGCGCAACGTACTGGTTTACATAACTCGCATCACAGACATAAACAATGAATAATAGTAAAGTGAAATTATTATCATAAAGTGATTACTGCTAATTGCGAAGAAACATGTATTTAAAGTTGAAAAAAATAATAAAGCTGCTCCACTAAAAAAATTACATTTTTTTGTGATATGGTGTCCTTTACCTTCGGGGCATAGATTTACTTTATACACCGACCGGCAAGAAAAAACGGCCACCTTGAAATATTTTATAATAGTGGTCAGAATCGCTTACATTATGAACAGGAATTTGATTTCATTCACTTCAGGTTTCTTGACTATTAAGTGAAGTAATTCCAGCACGTGAAGTACATATGCATTATTGGTCATAATTGAAAAGTCAACTTTAATTTTTACACAGAATAAAGAAATGTTTTTTACTGGCTCTATTAGATACATATATTTTTGCAAATTAAAGTTAAATTTTAAAGCTTATGGTTTTCGAGATATCTGCACTTACAGTTACAACTTCTGATAAGAACCTTATTTCTAGAAAATAAACAAAATTAAATCTCAAGGAAATATTAAGCGCTGTATCGAGTACGTTTACAGCAGTTTATGTATCAAGTACGCAAAATATGGTTTTAGGGGACTAATCCTAGTTAATGAGATGAATCCCCTAAAACTATTTTGCGTACGTGGTACATAAGGTCCGTTGCACATGAATATATATAGGAGAAATATATTTTTCAAATTCTAGTGGAGCAGGCAATATAAAATATTAGACCGTACCGTGTAAACAAAAGCGAGGGCTGCGGAGAGAATTAAGAATGGTGTTACTCAGTATAACAAAAAACAGAGCAATATTGCCGCAACAAAAAATTACAGTTGTGTAATCAACTCTTCTTGTTTAAATGTGTAAAGATTTTCAGAGTAATTAGTTGACCAGTTGTACTTCGACCGGCGGATTTTATTGCGACATTGCGTCATATAGTAAGAAGGTCGTAAATTATTTTCACCGTCCCATTATACAATGTGCCTGTTCGATACATTTTTACGGCGCTACTGAAACGATGGCGTGTACTTATTCAAATCCTATGCTTACACATGAATAAGGTCACTCAAAATAATAAGGGTTTTGAGCTCTGTTGGAAGTTTTATTGAAAACCGATGTTGCCATAGTAACGAGTGTTTGCGAAAACATATGCTGCTTTAATAATTTTCAAAGTTAAGGCTGTTTTTGACATATTGCTTTATTAAATAAAATCTTATCGTTTCAAATGAATAAGGTTACTTTGACATTTTAAAGTTTATCTGAGTTTAATATACTTCAAAGAAGTTTTAAATAAAATTTAACTTAATTTTGGTGTTAAAAGTAATGGGACGTGGAAAAGTGCTGAGTGTTGCAGAAAGAACTACAATTTTGGCGTACAGAAACGTTGATCTTTCTGTTCGTGAAATAGCGCGTCGATTGACCCGATCGTTGTGCGTCCAACCGTACAGAATTTTTTGAAGAATCCAAACGCTTACGGTGTCAGGAAAAAGGGAAGACCAAAAAGGAAACTTTCAATTCGTGATAAACCACGTATCATAAACGCAGCCTCCAACAGTACCGTGAGTTGCAACAAAATAAAAGCCGATCTCGATTTGCCTGTGACAAAAACAACAGTTTGGAGAGTCTTAAACGAAGATCCAAATACCAAACGCAGCAAAATGCATGTTGTTCCTCAACTTCTACTACATTATATTGAAGCGCGGTTGAATTTTACCAGAAATAACATGACCCGCAGCTGGAAACTTGTGAGTAATGTTATAAATCGTGTTTATTTACTGTAAGAAATGTGTTTAGGTAATTTTTTCGGATGAAAAGAAATTTAATCTAGACGGACCGGATGGTTTCTCACATTACTGGAGAGATTTACGCAAAGAAGCGCGGTATTTCTCCAATAGAAATTTTGGTGGCGGCACAGTCATGACTTGGGCAGCCTTTAGTAGTGTTGCGAAGCTGGAAATGCAGTTCGTTTCTTCTAAAATGAACAGCGCTGAATACGTAGAAGTGCTTCAGAAAAGTTTGATACCATTTCTAAAACGTCCACAACGTCTGCACTTCACTTATCAACATGACAATGCAAGAATTCACACTGATCGCGAAACAAAGGCATGGTTGAATGCGCGTAGAATCGATGTTCTCGACTGGCTCTCATGTTCACGCGATATAAATCCCATGGAAAATCTTTGGGTAATCATTGTTCGTCGTATTTACGGTGACAGTACACAGTATAACAACGTAAATGATCTAAAGAGAGCCATTTTGAATGCTGGGAACAACATTGAAGTTGCCATATTAAACAATTTGATAAACAGTCGCGTTTTCAACTAATTCAACGTTTAGGTAAATTAACCGATTATTAAATGTTAATGGCTTATAATTTGCTCATCGTTCTTATTTAATAAATCTTAAAATACGATGGTGACCTTATTCATTTCAAACGGCCAAATTTTATTTTTCCTAAGTAACAAGTCAAAGCAAGCTATACTTTCAAATTTACGATGGCAACAAATGTTTTCGTAAATACTCATTATGACGGGAACAACGATTTGCAACAAAACTTTGATTGTAGTTCGGAAACCTTAAAATTTTGGGTGACCCTATTCATCTGCAACGGACAATAGTTTTTTTATATCAGCTCACCAAATCACCAAGATTAATGTTAAATTGCTCGAATTTCGAATTAGCAAGTCTAAATTATCAGACATGATAATGATCGGTAATCATAACAACGAGTTGTTGATACAATTACGTTTGTGTGGGAAGTCACAAACAAAGTTGATTTATTTCATTGAAATTTGCTTAAAAAAGAATCCGCTATAGTTGTGCCATGGCAGCTTTAAGTACTAGGCCGCTAAAATTTTTAGCGGACTTTGAGGCCTATTCTATATCAAAAGCTTTAAATTTAAAGGCCTGTTAAATTTTCTTGCTACGGTAACAACCAACTGTATTTTAAATTTTAGAGGACCTCTAAATTTTAACGGCCCGTTAATAAGTCACAGAATACGCCCCTTTAAATGTTACCATGACACTTGAGGTTGCTAAAGATACGTTTCATGATTGATTGTTACCTTAGCAACAGACCTTTACATTTAACGTACTACAGAATGCAATATAGCCCCTATATTAACATTTATAATAAGTAATTCGAGAACATAAATTTACTACAAGGACTCCTTGCAGCTGAAATTAACTAATTGCTAAAGTTCAAACAAAAATCTTCTACCTATCTCTAAATAAGCTTTTAAGTTACTTCTTATTCGAATTCCATTTTGAAATCAATGCAGTTAAATGTAAATTATCACGTTAGGTTTCATAGGTGAACGATTTAAGGTGTAATGACTCACATACACGCTGTCACATCGGTGACGGTGGCAGCATGGTGCCAGCGGTATCGGACTTTTGACGAGTCCAATCTCCTTTTGCTCCTTAAAAGCCCCTTATTGCCACTACCACCAGCTGCTGTGGTGTTAAAATAAAATTCATTGAGTTTCGTCATTACAACAGATTCTTAACTTTATCAAAACTATGTTTAAATGATCCCATACTATTTTGGAGGACTTGACTGTTAAAGTGAAGCCAAGCCTGTGACTATTTTTTTAATTAATGAAAAGAATACATCATTTATTCAGGTTTACCGTTGTAATAATTTTGTTCCGGCAAGATTTAACATGCGCTGTAAAACATTGCATAGCGGTCGCACGAGAATGTCGTCGTGATTTACATTTCCTTTTCCGCTTTACGTTTACCTTAATAACATTTCCGGGACTGTCTTGCAACCAGATCTGCAGGCCGGGGAATTTCTGACAGTGAAAGCAAATATGCCGATGGAAGTAAACAGCCTTTTCATCCTTAATCAATTCCAAAAGCTTCTCCTTGCTTTTAGGTATCTCCTCGTACCGTTCAATTTCAAAAACAGGTACTACGTATACAACGGACGGATAATTGAACCGCTTCTTGATTTTAAGTTTACCAAGCATATTAATGAACCTGGACGCCAAATGCTCGCTGGGTATTAGTTCTACATCAGACACCAGAACGTGTTCCGTATCGGCGGCGGTTTTCGCCGAATTTCTGCATACGTTAACTGGATACGGAAGTTTGTTTCGCGTCCGATGTGAAAGCGAGCTGGAAGTTTCTTTGAGAGTGCAAGTGTTCGGGGTCGGGTGAGGCAGCGTCGAAATATAAGGCGGGGCGTTCGCAGGAAAAACGAAATGGACAGATACCTTGGACATTTCAGGCAAACAATGGCACAAGTGAATCAGTTGCCTGGAAACGACGTCAGCGTCCGAATCTGGCACGAAAGCTGTCATGCTAATGGGGCCTTCCCAGTTGATGGCAATTTCTGATAGGTAATTGATAAACTCGGGGGTGGAGTGGGTGGCGTACGTCACGAGCGAAGCAGGACTGTAGTTAGTTTTTGACTCGACTACGTTATACAATATCCTGTACGCGCTTTCAGGACCCATTTCCGAACTAAAGCTCAAGTTTTCTTCCTCATAATTAAACTTCCAAGGTAAGCCAAAATTATATTTGCAGTAGCTTTCATTGCTGGGTCTGTAACTTTTCAAGAAACTCCCGGGTATACGGGTTAAAATCTGAAAATTTACATGCCTGTAGGACCTCAGCAAAGAAGGCCTGTGATTTAAAATCGTTATCAGCGGTATCAGACATGAGAATATCACAATTAGAAGAAACGCACTCTTGATTTTAGCACATAATCTATTACTGCATAGCATATTTCATAGCAATTTTGGGCCGGCACATTTGAATTAATTAAGCGGAATAATCTAATCACATGTCACTGTTTTCTTGCTGGCGCATTACACTGATTTCAGGAGGGCATGGTGCGCCCTGGCGATGAGCGTTGGTACTAAAATTTCAGCGTTGCGGAGATATGGCCGCAATGCCGGAATCAATACTTCTTGTTCGGTGCTTTTAGTACTCGCACTCAATGGAACAGTCATATTGATCTATAGAAACTATGAAAAATGTTATCAACGGTGCGTCCGATTTATTGATTTTTGTGTCGCGTTATCAAATTGCCTGTTCGCGTGACGTTGAATTACTCTAGCAACGAAATCTAGCTAGAGTTTGTTTGCCGCTTTAAAACCGTTGCAGTTATAAAATATTTAAGGAGCAGCGTTTATCTAGATATTTTAATTTATTGCTTAATATTTTTACAGTCCTTATTATTTCGGAAAAAGGGCGACATAAAATAAATGTTTTATAAAAATGCAATTTCGAAAATCCAAATGACAAAATTATATTCCTATTTCTGGAAAAAAGTAGGGAATTTTTCAGAAGAATAAACTGATATTCATAAATTCACGACATTATGCAGGAGGAAGCAACCTGGCTACCAAAGACAATAATTAATAATGTTATAACAGAAAAAAAATGTATAGGAAAAAGTCACTAGTAAAAATAGTGGGCATCGAGAAAAGAGTCAAATTAATAAAATCGCTATCAAAAAATAAAAATGTTTCAAAACGCTGATTCTATATTTTTGTAACGTTTCCTAATGTCGGGATCACACCAAAACGAACATTGTTAGCTAACAATATTAG
The DNA here is from genome assembly GCA_036172665.1 of Prosopocoilus inquinatus. Classification (NCBI taxonomy): domain Eukaryota; kingdom Metazoa; phylum Arthropoda; class Insecta; order Coleoptera; family Lucanidae; genus Prosopocoilus; species Prosopocoilus inquinatus. Next base: position 36,886,515 of record CM069869.1, read on the forward strand.
CAGCAAATTGAATTTCAATAACATTTCTACGAACAGTGTTCCATTCGTAAGCGGTAAACTTCAAAAGCAAATAAATGCTTTTATGACGCGCGGCGCAACAGCCGGCGGCGGAGCAATGTTATAAAAACTGTCCAATTATATTTCAAAAACTGCTTGTCGTAGCTGAATGAATTTGATTCTCTTTTTATTTCTTACAATTATAAATATTTATTTATACTTAAAATACTTTGTACGTTCAATTTAATTTAAAAAAATTATAACAATGCATTATAAGAAAGCAAGTACACTAATTAATACAATTAATACATTCATACGTTTCTATAAAACAAATATAGTTATTTTTCAATTAAGAAATGTCAGAAATTAAATCATGAATCTAATTAATAGTAGAACAGCATTTGATGATCTACCAAATTATCTAAAACGTGAAAAATGATATTTAGAACATTTTATCTTTTTAAATAAATCTGCTTGATTGATCTTTGGTTTTTTATCAAAATATGTTTTATTAGCATTTGAAGCTAAAAATATTTATATTGACCGTATATCAAATATTTTTGTTTATTTGTACGGCGTGATTCAGAAATGTCTCCCGAAATTTTCAGGGTGATCAGAATATAAAAAAATAAGGTCACCTTTTTATATAATATTTTTTTAAAACTGAATAATAAAAGAATTATAACACCTGAAAAAGGGGTAAGAAATTTTGTTTTTTGTCAATATCTTCTGGATCCTTTAACTTATCAAACTATGTTCTGAACACCGATATAAGGCATCTAACTACGCATAAACAACATATTTGTCAGATCCTCTGTCCTTTTTTAAAGGGTAGTTTTGTAAGGGTAACTTTTTATTTTTTACGTATTTCGTCAAAAGTTTGAGAAGGAAATATTCTGTAGGTTATTTGGTACAAAAAAGGTTCTCTTATTTTGACTACTGTCATTTCGACAAACTCAACCGTTTTGAAGTAATTAGGGTTTAAAAGTTCGTATGCGCCTATTACGTAATGTTAATACCCTAAAATGTACGGATTTCTTATTTTTCACTTTTCGAAAAAAATTTATATAAAAAAGTGGTTTTTGATGTTCTATTCACCCTAAAAATATCGGGAGACATTTCTAAATCACGGTGTATAATTTATATCATCAACTTGGGAACAATTATTATTATTATTTTAATTGCATTATGAATTAATAGTGCCTGTGTTCTTCTTCAGAGTTTTTTATAGGTTTTCTAAGTCTAATCCCTGCAGTTTTTAATTTATTATAAGGTTTTAACATGTATCTTCCGAATTCAGTAGTGTGCATGCTGCCAATGATTTATGGAATAGTGCATAAGGCAGAATATATTTAGGTTATAGTACCTATACAGTGTGTCCACCGAGTGCCGCGGTCTTCTCTACCGTCTATAGTTTACAGTACATTAAATAGAAATGAAATTCAAAACGGGCTAAGGTGTAACTCAGTTATCTCGATTTTATAAAATTATTTATGGCTGTATAGGATATACGGTAACTGAGATCCGTACTAAAGTAATATTTTTTTAAATGGAACATCCAGTATATCAAAACTCTCGTAAAATTCTGCTTTAATAAGCTTTCATAAAACTTAAAAAATTTTGTTGCAAATCGTTTTTGCAATATCAGGTCAAAAAGCGAACGTAGGATGTTGCTATTTTATCTTTTCATAAAACGTTAATTGCATTTATCTAAAACCCGAGACAGCAATTAATTTTTTTCCATTCAATATTGTGGTTTAGACTTTCCACCCGGTTTTTCTGTTTTAGTTAGCTGACAAATTAATGAATGTGTTTTATTTTTTGTTCAAAGTAATTGAATATGATCCTATTAAACTGATTCCCATTTCTTTTTACTTTGAATATATTTAAATAACTTTATTAAAATACTTTTAAAAAATTACATTTAGAATCACGTTGCGGTATGCTAGAAAAGAACCGAAGTAGAAGAGTCGGTCAAAAAGCCTAACATCAATATTGAGTAAGAAAAAAGTAAGTAAGTAAGCAAGTAAGTAATTGCTGTCTCGCCGTTTTTTCAGTTTAGACAAAATACATTTAACGTTTCCTGAAAACTTATTAAAACAGTTTCGCGAAAATTTAGATATAACTTTGGTATGGCTCTCAGTTGCCGAACACCCTATATAGTTAAGAATAATTTTATAAAATAGAGCTGAGTTACAGCGGAAAATCTACTGTTGCATTAATTTTACATTGATTTAAGGTAATTTTACATCAATTATGCACCAATAAGTAATAATTGTAAGAATAGAAAAAAATGAAAAAAATATTTAGTATATTTTGATTAAAATATGTTTTATTGGAATATAAATCAAATTTGAACATCGAATACAATGAAAATTTTGAATTATTGCATTCAACTGTTTATTCCTCAAACCGTTATTTAATAAAACAGACCACGTATACTATAACACAAGAAAAAGGTTTTAAAATGGAAAAATAATTGAAAGAAATATGCATATGTACGAAATTATATTAATTATAAAAAATACGTACTACAAATTTTATTATTATAATATTTTATTTTATTCTGATATGTAGTTTTTAAACTATCGAATTATTCCCATGATTTTACACCGCCGCGCATCGTAATAACATCCATTTCCTTTGAAGTTTACCGCCTTGGGCTGAAACATTGAGATCTGTTCGCAACCACGGTTATTAGCTCGCAGATGTTAGCGGAAATGTTATTCAAATACAATTTGCCGCTAACAATGTTAGAAAACAGTGTTCGCGAACAGTGTTAGCTGCACATGTTCGTGTCGGTGTGGACGTGGTTTTCGACGTTCCTAGTAACATGTGTTCGCTAACATTGTTCAGAAGATTTGTTAGCTAACATTGTGTTAGCTAACACTTGTTCGCGTTGGTTTGGGCGCGGCATAAGGCTTAACGGTGACTTTTTTGAAGAGCTCGTTGTAAATAAGATAAGCATATTTGGTCGTTGTAAAGTCTATCGTGCACTAGCTAAAAAATATGTCAATACAATAAATAATTTTCCTCGTATTTACGGGTACCATTTTGAGCCATTGGGACGTATATTCTGAAAACTAAATATTTATCTTATTTTAAACGAACTCTATCAATAAAATTATTAATGTGCTATGCCCGCCAAAAAAAAATTGGATCAACTCTGCATGCATTTTTGAGTTATTTTATTAATTTGAATGCAGCTTTAAACCGTTCATCTTGCTATTTAGAACTTGTTTCAATGGTAATATAAAAAGTACTTTATCATATTTACAGTAGGACATGTTACATGTCCCAGATTTTTCTGGCGGAGTACCTAAATATGTGAAATATCTTTTGACATTTTGTTATTATCTTAATTGAAGATATGAATAATTGAATTTCTTAATGAAAATATTTCCGTTAGCTTTTTTAAAATCTTTTTTGACCTCAATTAACCTAGGCAATTTATAGCGACCTAATAAAAAAAAGGTGTTACTGAACTAAATGACCTGTTCGATTCTATTTTTAAAAGAAAAAATTGAACAGCGTTCTTAATCGTGTAGCTGCGTGCAACAGAGGGTAATTACCCTTTCAGTAATCTCTTTTTAATTTGTTCCACGTGAGTACAAAATTATGTGGTCTACAATTCCTAGATAGTATAACTCTTCCTAGGGAATCTGAACAAAGATATTTTATATAAACTGTCGACAATGTGTTTTTATTCAATTGCAGTAATAAAATGTGAGTAACAATAATAAAATTGGTAACCGTTAAAATTTAAAATTATATTTTTATAATTTGAGTTGGTAACAGAGTTGTTGTCGCACCTAAACGTGTGCGTTAATAGAAGATTTGTGTTGTGCTGGTGTTATGTATTTATTTGATGTTGGTACTAATTCCAAGTAAGAAATAAACCTCACAAAGTGAATTTCCCACTCGCCCACCCCATTACTCGCCATTACGCTGCTCGTGATGGAATTCCGGACTCGTACACGAAAAACTGCCTTCAGTTACTTGTGTTTTAATATACAGATTGAGTTGGGCAACTAGGGAGACGATACGGCACAACTAAGCAGATGAGCGGTCTTCACAGGTGTTTGGAACGGTAGAGAGACTCTCAACGCCTACCTACCTAGTGCCTGACACACTCTGTATGTACAATTTTTCTTCAGTATTGTGGCCCGCCAGACGGCTTACTACGTCAAACTGAAGGCGTCAAGAAGTCGGTTCGTTATGCGTCATTGGCCGTCACGCCACCATCGAACAAACTCGAATTTTCCAGCTTGGAAAATTCGAGACGGCAGCAAAGGATATAAAATCGGCCGGAGTGGACTCAGGAGTCGAGTTCTAACTAGCGATCGTCGAAGTTAGATTTAGTGTGTAAATAAATTGTTACAAATAAATTAATTTGTAAGCTTTATTAAATTATGGTTAAGTTTTTATCGAGTGTTTTATTCAAATAAATAAATTTAAACCCTAGAAACGTAACAGTGGTGTCAGGTGTGGGGCTTGTGCAAATAAATAAACAATTTAAATTAAATTAAATTTAATCAGATTATTAAATAAGTACAGTATCGGGAAAAAAACAATGGCTACGAGAAAAGTGTTGTTGAAAGACTTAAAAGTGGCCAAATTAAAAACCGAATTGGAAGAACGAGAGTTAGAAACCTGTGGTTTGAAAGACGCATTTCAACGGCGTCTCCGATGCGATTTCTTGATAGCTGGTGAAGATCCAGAGACGTTCCTTTTCGAAATTTCGTGTTGTCCCGCCGATTTTAATAAAATCTTGAAGGATGAATTTCGAGAACAATCCAGAAATGTAGAGGAAAGGCTTCTAGAACAATCTGGAAATTTCAAGGACGAACTTCGAGAACAATCCAGAAATTTGGACAAGAAATTTCTAGAACAATCTGGAAATTTGAAAGACGAATTTCGAGAACAATCCAGAAATTTAGACGAGAAGTTTCAAGAACAGTCTGTGTTCGGTTTTACCGAAATTTACAATTTTGTTTTATTTTAGAATAGTTTATTTTATTTTATGTTAGAATAGTTTACTATTTAGTTTTCAATTATTTTGATTTATTTTAATTATTTAGTTTAATATAATTTAAGAAGTAGTTAAGAATTTAACGCGTCACAAAAATTCGTCGAAGGTTGGGCCTTGCGCACGTTTTTTCATAGAATTTAATTTCATCATCTGTTGCAGCATTGACTCATATTCTAGCTACGGCCCAACGATGAACACAGCAATGCGTTGTCTTCAAGTCATACTTTTTCGAGGAAAATTCTGCCTCGAAAATAAGGGAAGACACCCTCTTCTCACCGGGAGAAGTTTCTTTATTTTTTCATAGAAGATTAAATTTCTTGCTCATCATTCAGTCTCAACGATAAGTCGCGTCTTTCAATTCATTTCGTTTTACAAAAACGCTTCATTAGTCCTAAGCAACTGTCTATCAAATTAGACTTCGAAGTGTGTCTGTGAATTGTAAATATTGTAAATATAATTTTTAAGAAACAAATACAATTCTTTATAACACCGCAACTTTACAGTCTGGAAATTTAGAGAAGCTTCGAGAACAATCCAGAAATTTAGAGGAAAATCTTCTAGAACAATATGGAAATTTCAAGGACGAACTTCGAGAACAATCTGTAAACTTCAAAGATGAGGTGCAAACTAAATTGATGGAACAATCCAGAAATTTGGACGAGAAGTTTCAAGAACAGTCTGGAAATTTAGAGAAGAAGCTTCAAGAACAATCTGGAAATTTCAAGGACGAGCTTCGAGAACAATCCAGAAATTTAGAGGAGAAGCTTCTAGAACAATCTGGAAATTTCGACAAATTACAAAATAAATTGTTGGAACAATCTAGAGACTTAGACGAGAAATTTCGAGAGCAATCCAGAAATTTCGACGAGAAACTTTTAAAACAGTCCGGAAATTTGAAGGGTGAATTTTTAGAACAGACGAAAGGACTCGAAGATAAACTGGTGGTAAAAATATCGGAAGAAACAAGGAACCTGCAAGGAAATGTGGAAGAAATAATATTCCAGCAGGATAACAAAATTAAAAATCTGGAACAAATCATGGCGGGGTTGCGAGTGTTCGGGGATCAGCCACCAGTAGAAATATTAGAAAATAATGAAACCCGAACTGTGGAAGGACCAGCAGAAAATTCGAAATTGAAAATAAAACCACCAACGTTCGATGGAAAGTCTTCTTGGCCCAACTACTTCAAACAGTTCGAAGCAGCAGCAAAGGCGAACACATGGACGGCCAGCGAAAAAGCCACTTCGTTAATTGTGGCCTTGAGAGGGGACGCTATCGATGTGCTACAGACGATGCCGCCAGAGGAACAAGAAGACTTCGACAAGCTGGTGAATAGGATGGAAATGCGTTACGGACAGGCCCATCTGACAGAGGTATACCATGCGCAGTTGAGGAATCGCTGTCAGAAATCCGGAGAAAGTCTTCAGGAATTCGAAGCAGACGTAGCGCGTCTGGCCCAGTTGGCATATCCCACAGCTCCTGTTGAATTCCTCAAATGTTTGACGGTGCAGACCTTCATAGATGGAATCCGTGACCCAGACAACCAGCAGGCATTGAGAATGACCCATCCGAAGACGTCCACGAACGCATTGGCTTATGCCTTGGAATTTGAAGCAGCAAGACGAGTCTCAAGAAGGCATGTCAAGGTGCGAGCGGCTATGGACTTCCAAGAGGAAGAAGAGGAAGGAAGGATCTGCTATAAAGGAGCGACCCAGGGAATATGCCACCGCCGAGGATGTTCGCCGCATTGTGGAACAGGTCCTCAAGCAGAAGAAGCTTCTGGTGTGGCCAGGAGGAAGGACATGTTCGCAGGCGATGTCCAAAGCCCAGACAGGATCCAAGAAAGCCACAGTTATACTAAGCCGGGTCGGTGCAGAGGGGCAAACGTCGATCCGTATTCAAAGGCCCCCAAAGACGAAAGCCAACCAAGTAATATCCCTACGGCAATTAACCAGCAGTGTCTTCGTGGATGTTACCATTGATGACATTCTTCACACCATGTTATTGGATACGGGTGCGACGAAGACCATCCTAAGACCCGACGTCATTAAGTCATCTGGACGCACCGAGCCGACCAAGTGAAGACTGAAAACTGCCACTGGAACATCAGCAACTGTCCACGGTGAAGTAGAGGTTATCATCACCATTGGTTCAACTCCAATAAAACACCGTGCACTGGTGGCAGACATAGAGGACGAGGCAATTTTGGGCATGGACGTCATGTGTGCCCACGGGTTCCAATTGGACTTAAAGCGTGGCGTGATGGCGGTCAATAATGAGGAGTTGGTTCTACATCAACGAGGGGACGTGGCCGCTCGAGTAGTCCTCGCTGAAGACGTTGTATTACCCAGCAGGACTGAGGTTATCGTCGACGCAAAACTGGACGGTGTTTTTCAAGATGGGCAAGTCATTATGGTTGAACCTAATACTGATGATCAAAGGATTGGAAGAGGAGTTCTCGTTGGGAGAATGTTGCTGACAGCGAAGAAGGAAGTACCTGTCCGCCTGATGAACGTCAATTGTTTCTCCGTCAATATCAAGAAAGGAACAATCTTGGGAAGCTGCACCATGGTGTCCTCCATCTCCCGCCAACTTGAAGCAAACGTGCCAGAAGCAAAAGTCCCAACGAAATTATTGGAAATGGTTATGTCAACAGCCCAGGAATTGACTCCAGACCAGAAGACAAAAGCAAAGAATCTGATCGGCCGCTATCAAGATGTATTTGAGGTAGAAAATGGATCCAAGGGAAGAACTGATGTCGTGAAACACAAAGTAGAGACTGGAGAAGAAAGACCTATCCGTCAAGCTCCAAGGCGATTACCGTTAGCGAAGCGTGAGGAAGCGGAACGCATAATTCGCGAGATGGAAAAGGATAATGTAATAGAACCATCAAGCAGTCCGTGGGCGTCACCAGTAGTGCTTGTGAAGAAGAAGGATGGGTCCACCAGGTTCTGTGTAGACTACCGGTTACTCAACAATGTCACCAAGAAGGACAGCTATCCCCTGCCACGGATTGATGATACCTTGGACACATTGGTATGGGTCTGTGGCAGTTCACAGTGATGCCATTCGGATTATGTAATGCCCCAGCGACATTCGAGAGGTTAATGGAGACGGTTCTGAAAGGTCTGTCCTGGACAAAGTGCATGGTGTACCTTGACGACATAATTGTCGTGGGAAAGACGTTCGACGACCACCTAAGGAACCTGGAAGGAGTGTTCCAGCGGCTTCGCGGAGCTGGACTAAAACTTAGCCTCAAGAAGTGTCACCTGTTCCAGAAGGAAGTGAATTACCTGGGGCACATTGTTAATGGAAATGGAATCGCCGTGCACCCTGTGAAGATTCAGGTGGTGAAAGACTGGCCAACTCCCAGAAATAAACACCAAATAAGGAGTTTCCTTGGCCTGTGCACTTACTATCGGCGCTACGTTCCTGGATTCGCAGACATTGCTAAGCCGTTGACAAAACTCACTGAAGAAGGTCGTCCATTTGAATGAGACCAACAGTGTCAAATTGGCTTTGAACAACTAAAGCAGAACTTCATTAGTGCTCCTATTCTGAGTTATCCTCTCCCGGAAGGCAAATTCGTCGTGGACACAGATGCTAGCAACGTTGGGATTGGTGGCGTACTCTCCCAGATACAAGAGGGGCAAGAGAAGGTGATCGGCTACTTCAGTAAAGTCCTATCAAAGCCGGAACGAAACTATTGCGTCACAAGAAGGGAATTGCTAGCCGTCGTAAAAACGATACAACACTTCTACAAGTACTTGTATGGTAGACGCTTCCTGCTGAGGACCGACCACGCCGCTCTAAAATGACTTCTCCGTTTCAAGAACCCAGAAGGGCAAGTTGCACGATGGATCGACTTCAGGAGTACGATTTTGAAATTCAGCATCGGGCAGGAATTAGCCATCGAAATGCCGTTGCTTTGTCGAGAAGACCCTGTGCCGAAGACTGTAAGCATTGTAGTCGTTTGGACGAGAAAGTAGCCACGACTGCGAGGACAGCCATGGCAAGGCGAAGAACTGCGAAGAGACCAGGAGAACGACCCGGATTTGAAATTAGTGCTAGAGTGGAAAAGCAGGGACGCGAAGCCTACCTGGGAAGAGGTAGCACCATGTGCACCGTCCGTAAAATCATACTGGGCGCAGTGGGACTCCATAGTGTTGGATCGTGGTCTTCTGAGACGAAGCATAGAGAATCAGGAAGGCATGGAACAGAAGACACAGTTACTAATGTCCAAGAATAGGGTGCCATAAGTTCTGATGGAACTTCACGATGGAACTTCGGGAGGGCATCTGGGAGTTAAGAAGACTATGGAGAAGGTGCGCGAAAGATTTTACTGGGTGAACTGCAAGGAAGACGTGAAGGATTGGTGCAGAAAGTGTGCAGTCTGCGCAGCTAGTAACGGTCCCCATAGGCGGGGCAAGGCCCCCATGAGACAACCAATGAGTACAACGTTGGAAGTCCTTTTGAGAGAGTTTCCATCGATGTAGCCGGCCCGTTTCCAGAAACGAATGGTGGAACCAAGTACATCGTCGTGGTAATGGACTACTTTAGCAAGTGGGTTGAAGCTTACGCCCTACCTAACCAAGAGGCAGGAAGGCCCTGTCAGGGAATGGATCAGTCGGTATAGTGCACCTATGGAACTGCATTCAGACCAAGGAAGGAACTTTGAATCGGCCTTGTTCAAGAACGTGTGTACTCTGCTCGGCGTACGAAAAACTAGAACAACTGCACTCCACCCACAGTCGAACGGAATGGTGAAAAGGTTCAACAGAACCATCAACCGACATTTGTCCAAGGTCGTTTCCGATCATCAGAGGGACTGGGACACGTACATTCCCCTGTTCCTAATGGCATACCACTCGTCCGTTCATGAGACAACAGGGGAGACTCCGGCGAAAGTGGTATTCGGGCGAGAGCCGAGACTGCCCTGCGACCTGAAGTTTGGTGTGAAGCCTGGCGAAGTCTCTGCCGACGAAGATTACGTGAGCAAATTACGCAGGAAAATGGACGACATCCACAACCAAGTACGTCACAATATACAGACGGCCAGCGATCGGATGAAGGAGCACTATGACGTCAACGCTCAACACGGGGGATACCAACCTGGAGCACTGGTCTGGCTTTATAACCCCCAAAGACGTCGAGGCCTATCCCCAAAACTGCAGACCTCTTGTTAAGGTCCTTACAAAGTGATGAAACGGATCAACGACGTCGTTTACCGCATCAAGAGGGTCCCCTATGGCAAGCCCAAAGTAATCCACTTCAACCGGATAGCCCCTTACCATGGAGAAGCAGATGAAGGGATAGTACAAAGGGCACAAGTTTCCGAAGTGAACTTCGAAACCTTCATATCTCATTACGCCGAAGGAAGCAAGGCACGGTTTGGAGTGACCACGGAGAAGCAACAAGATCTCTTTAAAGTGCCACTGGAGTACAGTCTGGCCCACTGCGTAGCAGAAGACCTGAAAATCCTCCGAAGATAGCATCCCGTTGTAGGCAAGAGTCTGCAGATCACTGATTCAACGGCAGATCAGAGGCGCCACGTGCATTATTTAGTCACTAACAAGACATCAAGCGGTAAACCTGATTATCAAAGTATGTGGAGAGCCCTCTATAGCCTGAGGAGACAGCTAATAGAGAACCACCAGATGAAGTTAGCCATCCCCAAATTGGGCTGCGGATTGGACGGAGTAGACTGGAGAGTAATTCGAAGCATGCTGGAAGTCATCTTCCACAGAACGGGAATTGAAGTCCTAGTCTGCAGCCACCACCCACAGGGAATAGTCAGCAACAGTAAAACCGTGGACTGCTACTTCTTCCAGACGGGAAGTTGCAAGAATGGGCCAGCATGTAGATTCCGACACCCTCCTTCAAGACTATCACCAGGAACATTTCGAGACGAAACGTTTTTAAGAAGGGGGCAGTGTGGTGCGCCAGCCGGCTTACTACGTCAAACTGAAGGCGTCAAGAAGTCGGTTCGTTATGCGTCATTGGCCGTCACGCCAACATCGAACAAACTCGAATTTTCCAGCTTGGAAAATTCGAGACGGCAGCAAAGGATATAAAATAGGCCGGAGTTGACTCAGCAGTCAGTCGAATTCTAACAGCGATCGTCGAAGTTAGATTTTAGTGTGTAAATAAATTGTTACAAATAAATTAGTTCGTAAGCAGTATTAAATTACTGTTAAGTTTTACCGAGTGTTTTAATCGTTTAAATAAATAAAATTTAAACCCTAAAAACGTAACAGTATGTAAAAAGTGCAAAAAGTTGCAAATTTTGAAGATGTGACTTTCGCAATTACCAATATTTGTCAGTCAGAGCTAGCTGCTTAGTAAATTAAATGCATTTTCCAGAAGCTTTTAACATTTTAAAAGAAAAGGCTGCAGAAATTAAATGAGACATTAAGGTGCAATTAAAAGTTCTGAACATATTCTCTTTCACAATTTTGCTCTAAAATTTACGAGCAAGCCAATAATTAAATATATTTATTTTTACATGCTATTTTGCTATGTCTAAAAAACGAATCAACTCTGTTTAAAGGGTGGGCCATTAGTGCGTATTCTGTAGATAGCGCATATATTAATGCAAATTTTTAAATTGTGTTTTCGCTGTTACCTACCTATGGTATAGATGCGTGATTTAAAATTAGTTATAATTACACAGAGTATTCGTGTGGCGGTGCCAGACCAAAGTATTTTAAACGGAACGTAGTGTATATTATGGTTTATTTCGATTCGTCTTTAAGAGTAGATAAATTTATTGTAAGAATATTATGTACTTAAACCTAATAGTTTTTGAGATTTTGAATTTCAATGTAAAAAATGGTATTATTTGATGATTTGCAGATTAACTGTTTACTAAAATTCGACATTTAAATTAGACAGTAACATTACATAACCTCTGTGGAACAGAAAAGAATATCTATCTCGAACATATTTTTATTATTTTACACAGGGTGATTCATAACTCCGATGTTTATTTTACTCGGTTAGTTTAAATGGAACACTTATTACTTTATTACTGAATTTAGTAGGTCTTTGATTAAGCTTTACAATGATATAGGGATTAGTATGTGTTACATAACAAACCTAACACAGTAAGATGTCAAATTTGTAAATTCATAAAACAGCATTATTCCGTCTTCTAATAGAATATTTTGTCTGTAATGTCGTTGATTTTATTTAGAAATTCTGTATTCACTCTGTTTGTAGTTTCTAGTCTGTTAAAAATAACTCTCATTTGATTTATGATATCACAGACGATATGCATACTTAATTTTTATTTTACCAACATTCCCTATTTATTTTAAGTAAAATTAAGCAACGTTAAGGAAGTACACAACAAACGACTATAACAATACCAATGAGAATAGCAGTAAAATTATAATCATAATAATAATAACATCAATTGATTTAACATTAATACAATATAGAAAATTTTCAAAATGATAACCGGGTGCTCTTCACATAATTGTTTTCTATGACAAGGAGATTAATTCACATTTAAATCAACTGTTATAGTTATTTATATTATTACTGTTATTTTTATTGGTATCTTTATTGATATCAATATTGTTGTTGAGTGATGTCTTATTTAAAATGATCAGATAGTTTTGATAAAATTGAAATTAAAATTTTAGGAGTTAAGCATTAGTTTCGCAGGCAACGAACACTTTGCGGGGGGGGGGGGGGGGCAACTTCAGACGTGGATTTGATTCCTACTGCCAGTGCAAGTTCTATGTGAGAGATGGAATTTTCATCTGTCGGTTATTGTTCGGTGGAATTTGCTTTGAACTGGTGTTTCTGCATTTCCCTGGTTTGTAAAGCAAAGAAGGTAAACATGTAGTAAGTCGGTCGCAGTCACAGTTAATGATCATGTATACGAACCATTACAACTCTGCGACAAACCAGAAAGCTTGGACCTAGGATGGTATTAAATAAAAGTATGCATACGGTTTTTTATGTTACAGATCAAATAAATGTAAATTTTTAACAGACTAAAATGTACAAATAGTCTCAATAAAGATTTTTTAAATAAAATTAACTAAAATATAGTCAAAATATTCTGATTTATGAATCTACGAATTTGAAGTCTTACTGTATGTAAGTTTGTTTTGTAGCACAAAACGAACCCTATATTATTGTAAAGCTTAATCAAAGACCTATTAAATTCAGTAATGAAATATAGCTTGGAATAAATGCAAAGAAAATCTATGTCAGCCTGTCACTAGTCCAATGACGTCATACCCGCCCACTTCGCCCACAAACTAAAATCAAACCATTGTGCTTATAAAACCCAGACAACCTTTAAATTTAATAACCTTAGTCCTAACTAACCTACTCTGACGAGAAAGAAGAGTGAATACTTAATGCGTGTATACCAAACGACTCTTGATCAAGACCGCCCTATACATTTGATTTTGGTAAATACGCGAGAAATGTGGTCAAGACACAACTTAGCAATAAAGTAGTCGTGTTGTAACAGCGATACTGTGAACCCCTTTTTTTATTTTTTTATATGTAGTAGTTGCCCAATGGGGTCTGAAGTCATAGAATTACCAAGACCTCAAGAACGAGTGTGATTTGTGTGTGTTTGTTACTTGCAAACCTCCTCGCCCTTGAAAGGGAAGCAGAATCGAATTTTATCCCCAACACTGGTGGCTACCTGAAGTCGATATCGGCCACCCCCGACAAATATCCTAATCAAGGTTCGAACCCACGACCATGGGATTGCAAGGCCGGTCCCTTACCACTTGGTCCATTCAGGCGTTGATGATAATCTCTGTTTACTCATGAGGCACACTTGTACTTACTTAGTTGTGTGCGTACACTTTCCGACGGTATATCTGTGTGAATTCTTTAAATTTGCATTGTTGTATAAATTATTAGTTCTCTAGTTTGCTTTTACTGCTGTTTGTAAATAAAAGGTTTACGATTAAGTACAGCCAATAGGAAAAATAGATTAAACTTCCAATTCCCAAAAGTATTTACACAAACTTCGCCGACTTTTGTTGCCCACCGCTTATAAACGGTACGCACTCTGCCACCAACAAGTTTAGCTCACAATAATCTGGAAACTTCGAAAGCGGGCCTATTTTAACACGAATCCATTATTAGTAATGCGCCCTGGTGTTTTTTTTTTATAAATTTAAACAAAAAAATTTAAATGGGCGTATTGTATTCACCTACCTCATCCCATCATCTATATCTTATTTAAATCATTGCATTTTTTAATTCTTATTTTAACATTTTGTTTGTATTGTATATCTTTCGAAAAATAACAAACGAAAATCATTTTTTAACGATTAAAATCGCTTTTCTCAGTCGCAATTTAACGTTAATCTTCGGTTTATTCTGAATAAACTGAAAATTAAAGTTAAACTATACTATAACTGAGAAACTTAAACTGTTTAAACTTAATATTGGATTACGAGGACTCGCATGTTAAATTCATAGTTTCAAAGTTTCTAGAGCACCTGTATATGTATGTATATCATTATTCTCCGAATCTTAATTTGAATTCCAACTATGATCAGTTACCTTGTCCGAATGAAAAATTATGCTCGCCATCATCGGAGGGTTGCACGCGATCATAAGGTGCGGCGAGACGCTCCTTCCCCGCATTGACCCTTTAATGCCGAATTCAGGACTCAGTTGGGGTAGGCCGCGCAGTTCAGCGGTAGGACCGTCGGTAACCGGGGCGCCAAGCCATATTTACACCCTCTTCCTAGGGGCGAAATAATTTTCTAGTGGACTTTCTTGCATCAAACACCGTGGCTTTGTAAATGTTTGCTAACACTGTGGATAGTTGTCTCTGCTAATTGATTAGGGTGCGAACTCAGGTATATTATGTACTACGACGCTCAACTTAAATGATACCATTTGACAATTTCGTAGCCCTTACGCTGTATATTCTTAAGAATGTGGTTCGCATGCAGGAGTATCATTTATGTTGAGCGTCGTTGTATGTGTAAAGTGGTCAATTCGCTCTTCTTGATTAATTTGTTTGTTGTTCTAATAAAATATACAACAAAATAAAAAGTAAGATTTTCTGTTGTTAAGGAAAAATATGTATTTTTCATTTAGATATCATCTCCCTATAACGCAATGATAAATTTGATATCAATTCTTGTACAGCCTCCTAAGGGAATGTTTTTGGGTGATTTGATACTTTTCTCTTAACTTTTAAATTACTTTCTCAATTTAAAACAAATTTTATATAAAAATTATTATCGTTCACACAGGGTGGTAATCGACGGTATACAGTATCTCTCCGGATTAAGTTTACAAAAGGGAAAATGAGATTATATTTAATATTGCAAGAAAATGGCAAAGGAAAAATAAATTGCACTCAAACTATTTCTGAGGGGTAGTCGATATCTACTTCAGGTACCCTTCAATATTAGGGATATAATTCGACACTGCCTCAGCTTTAGAAGCGAGGAAGTTTAAAAGTTACAAAGCAATGAAACATTTTACTCACACTGAGGTCTCCACAAGTTGCTGACTTAAGACCTCGCTGAGCACCCATCAGAGATAGAAAAAATAAAAATAATCGACCACATTTTAAACTATTCGATTAACCAACCCCTCTTCCAGCACATAATTCAAAGTTGTCATCGTAGTTCCTTGCAACTACTATGAATTTCTTAAATTGTTTCAGATTTTCTAACACATCCTAACATACATGGCAAACAATTTTTTAGACGCTACCAAAAATAAGAAAATTGAAATTATTACGGCTTCCTGGTGGCCGAAAAACTAGATCATTTCTGCCAATCCAATTACCCGAATTTGTAATTTAACCAGTTAATAACAATGTGAGGTTAATGGATCAGACAACCATCATGTTTAATTACAGATTCGTTCTTTATAAAATCATAATATCAAACAATTGTTTTTTTCGTTTAAATTAAAAACACTTATGGAATCTTAGGTTGATAAGAGCCAAAAGAAGAGATTTTTTTTATTTTATTTATTTCTGTACCACTGTCTGCTTTACTATTATTATTTTTTCTTAAAAAATGTGTCAGCAGAGGGAATGGCGAGCTACGTCTCTGCTGATGAAGCCCCAAACAGGGTTGAAACAGCTGTACAGAGGCTGCTCGAGGTTTTCACTGCAATTAAAAATGACTTGCAACAAATTTTTTTAAAACTTTCATTATGCTTTGCAAGCATGACCTTGCATGGGATACTTATTAGGAACAAATCCGCTTCAATTTGTCTATCCTACTGCAATGTCACTGTTTATTATTTTTTCATAATTTTTGAATATTATTTTATTATATCTGCATTGTTTCCATGGTTATTATGCTGTCCATAACGGCCTAGTGGACGGATTCTGTAACTTATTATTGAGTTTGCGGCAATGTGTTTTTCGTTATAAAAATTCTCCTTATAATCTGTAACGTTGATGTTATGGAAAATTATTCCGTACAACTAATTTCCGAACGCAATTTTATAAAATAAGGGAGCCAGTCAGAAAATATTTTTTACGGAATTTGTAGGCGTGCTCAGCCGATTTTAGTCACCGTAGTTGGCGAATTTTTTTAGGTTATAGCAAACAAGCATTTAAAATTTTACAAAAGCTAATAAATTTATTAACGTTATGAATAAATAAAATATAATTAATAATAATATTATTGTAAACGATGCAAAGTTATTCAGATATTCAGTACTGACCAACTCACATCAAATTAGACGAGCTATCTGTCCATCTGTCATGCTGACAATTCTTGTTCCAACGGTCATTTCCTAACCAAGAGACGTTTATAACGTAATTTATTTTTTACGGTAACCGCAAACGAACTTTTCATAATATTGCATTACATTATATTATAAGCAAATATGGCCGTCTAAAGTAACGGAAAAGCGATGCCGCAAACTCACTATTAACAGGCTGTTAACATTTAGAGGTCCTTTAAAATTTAAAATACACTTCTATGATTGGTTGTTACCGTAGCAATAAAATTTAACAGCCCTTTAAATTTAACGATCTTGATACAAAGTAGACATAATTGAAATTAACCTCCGCCCACAATAATTTTTATATCCGTAGATACGTATTTCGGCAGCTAAGCTGCCATCTTCAGTACGCTACCAACTTAAAAGCACTAAAAATGTCTAAAAACAACCTAATTACACTGACGTCAGTGTGATTAGGTTGTTTTTAGACATTTTTTAGTGTTTTTAAGTTAGTTTAACCACACTGACGTCAGTGTGAATAAGTTGTTTTTAGACATTATTTAATGCATTTAAGTTGGTAGCGTACTAAAGATGGCAGCTTAGCTGCCGAAATACGTATCTACGGATATAAAAATTATTGTGGGCGGAGGTTAATTTCAATTATCTCTTAAACACAGAGTAGACCCCTAGGCCGATTAAATTTTAATGGCCGCTTAACAAGCGACGCTACGGAAAAAGTCACATTCGGAATTCATTGCTACTTCTCCAATTTCTTTTATTATAAGTAATTTTACCAAAATAAAATATTTATTTCATCTTTTAGTATTACGAAAACTAAAAAACAACATACGGCCGATATGCGTATAACAAACTCGGATAATTTATAGCCTCGGCTGGCGCCTCGGCCACGGAACTTACCCTCTTTCGTTATATCAATCATATCGGCCTAACACCGTTACATATCATTTTCTCTTTTTTGTAAAATTTAAAAATATTGTGTCCCTCTTGTAAATTCAACGAGGGGACATCCGGGAATTTTCAAGAAAAAATTGACTCACATCAAAAAGTATGGTTGATACGTAAAAATTACTCAAATATATTTAACGCAGAATTTAGTCTAGAATTCAAAAATGAAGTCAAAATGGGCTGTCTTCATTTAAAAAAAAAACGTAACTTTAATATTTTTATAATACTTGGACACCCTGTATGCAAACAGAAATAATTTTAGAATGTGCAATAGAAGCGTTCTATTATACAAAAAAAATTAGAGTCGATACCTGGAATAGCAAGAAAGTTATGGAACTTTTACGGAGCTCTGGGACAGCCTGTATATGTATTTTTTTAATATTCGTCATTTTGTTTGCAAATTAAAAAAGAATAGGTGCCGTTGTTGTAAAGCGAGAGAAGATTTGTATCGAAAGGTTTACAAAAATTACTGCATTGCTATTTAAAAGAAAATACTGTAGTCATATTAATATTTTGACATTTTGTTTGTCTAGAACGTTCTGTATACAGTTTTCTTAGGTAAGGTACTTCAGCCAGCTCCTCGGTCAAAATAAGGAATTTATTCTGCAAAGTAGATAGGTTTCTACTGACCAGAAGTTTTTTCCTAGTTTCCCTTGACAACTTGTTTATTTATAGTTCTACTAAAGACGATATAAAATACGTAGTGAAACGTCGAGACTCTACTCAATTTTCCCAAGTGTCGGTACATACAAAAGAAGTTGTACTTCTATATTTTATATCATACAGACGCTTTTATTCTTATACCATTTGTCTTCACAATGTGCGTCAGCTTGCTTCCTTTCGCTAATTCATTATTCGTATCTTATTCTGCATGAAAAGCTATACTGAGTGTATACGGAGACTTGTAACATACCAGTTTTCATGAGAGCAATGAATTATATTTGACTAAAGCCAGGTTTCTAGAAATTTTTATCATTAGATAAAGTGAATAGTGCTATGGTTACATATGTTAGAACTATTGAAATGTACTGGGTGTATCAGAAATACGTGTGTTAATTTTAACATGGAGTGTAGTTAGCTAAATGAAATATTTTTCCTATTTGAATTTTTTTATTTAAAGCTTTCTAAACTGATTTAAAAATTGAAACGTATACTATATTAAAATCTACACCCGCCTCTGGTTAAGACCGGAAAATTCTGTTGTCATAGAAACGAAAAAAGTCAAATGTTGTAATATCATATTTACTAAATTTGAACAGAAATTGCGTTTATAACTTGTCCGAGACAAATAATTGTTTATTATTACAGGTTTCCATAATCCTTAAACAAAGCGAAGGAAAACTGTAATTGCACATAACTATTGCAGTTTTAAAATTTGCCAAACTGTCAAATGCGATACACCTTGCTGAAGTGCGTGTCTTTGGCTAATTGTACCAGCAACAGTTACAGCATCCAAAATGTTTTCTTCAACTTTCAGTAGAAGGTCTGCCACGTTCTTGGGCTAGAAGTTGACATGAGCCATGATCCTGGAGAATTTGGACAGTTAATTGAAATGTATGCCTATTGGGTAAAATACGATTAGAAAACGAACCGCAGCCCTCGTGCTTCCATTCAGCATTTCCACAAGCTCTACGATACACCATGATACATCTGTTAATTCTTGATTAGAAAAGTGTGCGTTTATAAAAATAACAACTGCTTTGACATATTGTACATAATAATTGTATCCGCCATGGTTGCCATGGTTTTTCGAAAGATAGTTCAAACACAAAACGACTCGTTTGCTCAAAAATAGGGGTAAAAAAATTACGAAAAAATTGACGATATTTTCAAAATGCCATAAAATAAAATTGTTCAGCTTGGCAAGTTTTTCTATGGTTTAAAATTAACAGACGTATTTCTGATACACCCAGTATAACTTATCTAATGATAAAAGAAACCGGGCATAAATAAGTTAATACCAAGTTTAGTTTTGTGCGGTGTCCCAAGAGCGGGGAGCGTCATTTTTGGGTTAATAAATATTAGTCGCATTTATAATTTGCAATAAACGACTCCATTTGTTAATCTGATTTGACTCTATAGCTCCAATAAAGATTTTTTTTTAGTGTAAAACAAAATATTATTCTAATAGGACAAATTAATTAGACATCATTTGAATGTGTAATTGTTTTTGCTCTCATGCAAATTGCTTGTTACTCTTGAATAATCTGCTTACGTGACAAAATTTAATTTGTACCGACTTAACCAGTACAGATAAATACACATTTGCCGTTAGATCACCGATACATTATACCAAAAATTATCGATGCATTTAAATGAGCTCCAAGTACAGTTAAGATAACATAACTGGAAAATGTTATCTTAACACCGATGATATATTCAAACCTACAATGTATCATCTGTGTTAAGGATAACAGCACTGTTATCAGTACAAGTGCTTCCGATTTCAAATTTGTTATGGTATATTACCGTAACATAACTTACGGAGTTACCTTGTCACGTTATTTTATTCGTGATTGGTATTTATATGTATGTGATTAGATTAAACATCCACTTATTTGAATTGCACTAAATAATAGACCACCGTTAAGCAATAAGTTGATGGATTAAGATTAAATGCGTGTCTTCAAGCATAAAGTTTATATTACTACGTAGATAGCTGTGTATGTTGTGCAGTGGCGAGTATGGAAAATAGGACACTATTTTTAAGGCCTTTGAACTTTAAATAAAACCAGGGTTCAGAAACCCATGAACCTCGCGCGAGTGAGTATTGAAAAATGTGTTTGAAAAAAAATGCCTGTGTTCGTGAGAATTAACGTTATCATTTCGTGTGTGCACATGAACGAACACATAAAACTCATTCCGTAAAAGCTTACGACTCATGAGTGAGCAGCGGCAACCGCACACGAGTTGCTCAGGGGATAGTACATGCGAAATGTTTACGTGCAGACAAGCATTTAAACCGATTTAAATCGATGACCAACACACAATTATCATTAATCATTAATTTTATTCGCAAAATAAGCCTTTTTATAATGTTAAGTAATAGGCTTGTCCGGCAAAATAAATAACCGCTTACATGTTTTTGTGATCGAGAAATATTTGCAAATTTTATTGAGATTGATTAAATTAAAAAATTAAAAAATAGAACTAAAAGCCCGTTACTAAGGCCTTGGTCTTGATGTACCGAAATGAGCGCACGCGAGCGTCCACCAGCTGCTCATGGACCTGAACAAAAGCGAAAGAACGTATTGCTCATCGCGTACGCTTCGCGTTTAACAACCAGTGGCTGGTTTAACAACCAGTGTGATGATTTACTGCAGGTGGGCAACAACTGCAAAAGGGAAAGTGAGTGCATTTTCCAAATAAATTTGTTTTTTGTGGCTTGTTATTTTTGAACTAAATTTAAGCGTGAGATTTACTGAGCTTTTTCTCAACTTTTCAACGCCTTTTACCAAAAAGACAATTGACGAACGCGTTCTTGAATTACAAACGAAATTCAAAACCGCCACGTTTTTTATTTGCTCATTTAACTGAACGCCAAAAAACATCGACTAAGGCGTTCTCGAATTACAATCAAAATTCAAGAGTGACGTGTTTCTTATTTACTCAATTAACTGAACGTCTCTCCCTCCCCTCACGGTCGCGCTTGTAATTTTTGAATTCAATTTAAGTGGGAGTTTACAGAGCTTTACCTCCGCTTTCAAACACCTTTTACCAAAAAATAATCGACGAACGCGTTCTTGAGTTACAATAAAAATTCAAAAGCGCTGCGTTTTTTATTTGCTAAATTAACTGAACGTTTCTCCCTTCGCGATCGCGCTAGTAAATTTTGAATTCAATTTAAGCAGAGAATTTACTGAGCTTTCCCTCAGCTTTTTAACGCCGTTCACCAAAAAGAATCGACAACTGCAAAGGGGAAAGTGAATGCATTTTCCAAACAAATTTGTTTTTCGGGGTTGCCCAAACGAAGAACCGGAACGTGCAACTTCGTAGGACAGGGTGAGCACTGCCCACCTTGCCCACCCCGACGAGCCGCCACTGTCAACAACGTCCGTGAGTGAATTATGAATAGATTCATTGTTCATATGCACACGTGAGTGACCATTTCCGAATCCTGCTTTAAAACATAAATTCGGTTTTTGGTTTTAGAATTAAGGGTTGTTGTCATAACAAGATTAAAGTTACAAATAGTTTAGAAAGAGAAAACAAATTTGTTTTAATTTTTAAGTCGAAGTATTATATACAAATTACTAGTTAAATACAAAATACAATTAAGTTGCGCAAAGAAATAATTGTCATTCTCGGTAGAACAATTTTCTGTATTTCAGCCGGGGATACGAAACGTAACCGCAGCCGATCTACCGGAACCTACTAAAGATAAGGGCGCCGAGGCCGAGCTGCTCCCCACTGATCGTACTGGAACGGTTCCGGTTCCGTTTTGCATCTCTGGTTCCAATAGTTTACGAAATTCAACTCTGTCTAAATGTGTACTTCAACACTACAGCCGCATTCGTTGGTCAATTATAAACTGACTGATCATTGGCCACCTGATTTTTTGTAATTTAACTTTCGTTACGTACTTTCTATTGATTAAGAACTTCTGATTGGCTTCTTTTGTTTCCGTTTTGAAAATAACTCCGGCAATTACAATAATAAATGGCTTCTCCCAACTTAACTCGCAATCATTTATACACTTGACACCGTTAGTATTAAGTATTAAAATCCCGTAACAGCATTATTTTTGTTTGCAGGCTAGAGTACAACGGGAACGTAATAATAGAACGAATCGTGAAAATCCATATATCGACGTCCACGAGACCATGCAGACGAAAAAACACAGTCACGAACCGCAGATAGTTCCACATAAAAATCCTTCGTTAACACCACCGTCCTTTTTCTAATTTCATTCGATTGATATCTGCGTTCAGCAGGTGTTAAGGATCGAAATCGACTAGCAAATTAATTATTTACGTCGCAAATTTTCCTGACGAGAATGTACGAACCGGTGTCCGACAATTGCGTCACAGTAATCACTCCTAAGTTATCCGTCGTCGGTGGATATGAGCACAGTGACGCTGATGAGGACGCGACGGTAGCAGAAAGTAACAGATCGGAAATAAGAAGTCCAAAACGACTGCCAAGAAGGAAAAAGAACAGGGCCATATCCAAACAGGACTCACTAGACCGTTCGATTTTCAAACATAAGATCTCAGATAGCATGAGAAGTGGCAATGGCGATAAGTGCGTAGACATCGACCATATTAATCTCGAGACTGAGAGGAATTATAAGAACAAGAAGTTATCAGTCGGAGTACAAACGTCCCAGTTGGTTCCCTATAGGCTCAAATTTTGGCCGAGCAGGTCTTCCGGTGTGAAGTGCTCGGATGGTGCAGGAACTAAAGAGCAAGTGACGTGCTGCTGTCGGACGTTAAGTCAGTGGTTCTTGTCCCAAATTGGATTAACGATTTTGCTATTCTGCTGGGCGCTGGTGGGAGCTTTTGCTTTTTACGAAACTGAAGGTAATCTACTTTTAAAAGAAGAACGTAAATATTTTAATAAAATAAACGATGAAATAATAGTATGAATACAAGGACCAAACCAGGTTTTACATCGCTTCTAAAATAACAGCAATTTACGCAGTTTTTATTGCATATATACAGTGTGTCCCAGATTGAATAGGGCCATACCATGGGTAACTTTCTTATTAGTAAAGATAGAGTTTTGCAGATTATGCTCATTCAGGTGCCGTAGACAAAATTTTATATACAGGGAAGGGCAAAAGTATGGAACCGGCTTAATATTTCAAAAACTGTTTGACGTATCTATTTAAAATTTGGTTTGTGATTTACAGTCAGTAAGACCTATATAATCAATTTGTTTCAATTGTTTATCTGCTCTTGTTTCTGAGATACAACGCCTACTTGATTTTTTCTTAATGACAACCTGTTGATTTCTTTCCTTTATTTAATAGTGCGTTCAAATCTCTAAAAGACTACATAAAAATATTAATCTATTACATAAGAAAATTTTCGAAAAAATAACGTTTGAATGAAAAAGTTAGAAAAATGGTTTGTTGGTTGATATTCGAAAAATACTAGTTTTAACAAAAAAACTAGTAGGCTACAAGATTATGGGTCGTTTTTAAGATAGAAGTAAATAAATTTTTAATAAAGGTTGCTTTAGAAACATGAAAAGAAATACAGGAAAAGACAAAAGTATGAAACCGGTTTAATATTTCGAAAACTGTTTGACGTATCTATTTGAAATTTGGTGTATGATTTAGAGACAATAAGACTCACATTACCAATTTATTTCAATTGTTTATCTGCTTTTGTTTTTGAGATCCAACGCCAACTTGATTTTTTTTAAATCACAACCTGCTGATTTTTTCCTTTATTTAATAGTTGTTCAGTCAGTTCTCTAAATGACCACATAAAAATATTTGTCTATTACATCAGAAAATTTTCGAGAAAATAGTGTTTGAATGAAAAAGTTAGAGGAAATGGTTTATTGGTTGATATTCGACAAAAATACTAGTTTTAATAAAAAAACTAAAAGGCTACAAGATTATGGACTGTTTTTAAGGCAACTTTAATAAAAATTTCCTTAAAAGCATGACAACATATACCGAATATCAACGTAAACTATGTTTTCATTGAAACGTTATTTTTTCCAAAATTTTCTCATGCAATACATCATATTTTTGTATGGTTATTTAGAGGATTAAACGAACTATTAAATAAAGGAAGAAAATCGGCAGGTTGTCATTTAAGAAAAATCAAGTAGGCGTTGTATCTCAGAAACAAGAGCAATTGAAACAAATTTTTAATATAGGTCTAAATCACATACCAAATTTCAAATAGATACGTCAAACAGTTTTCGAACTATTAAGCAGGTTCTATACTTTTGCCCTTCCCTGTATATATTTGGTATCTATTTTCAGTTTTTCTGCGATAATATCGGAACTATTTGCAATTTTCAAATTTTCTCAGCACATAAAACTGCAAAACATTGCCCATTTACCTAAATGTCTACCTTCACTAAAAATAAAGTTACCCAAGGTAGCCTACTCAATCTAAGACACCCTGTGTAGTTCTTCAAAAACTTTCAAAATTTTCAGAAACGAATAAATGCTTAGTTATCGTTGTTGCGTAAAATACTTAAAGAAAAATTCTAAATTTTTAAAGAATATTTTTTTGTTTCGATTGATTTGAAAAAAAAAATTTAACATTATTCTCGTATAAAAATGAAGATATTTTAATTTAATTTGTACAAAGTAATGTTCTAGCACTAACAAATACATAAACTTTGAGAAATCCTCCACATCCAATTCCTAAAAAATAACATATCACAATTTTTTTTATATATACAAAGCCCCAAAGCTCCTTAAAAGTTCCATAACTATTGCTACTCCAGATATCGACTCGTTTAATTTAGTACGAGCGCTTATATTGCACATTTTAAAAGTATTTTCGTTTGTGTACAGGCTGTCCAAGCGTTATAAAAATATCAAAGTTATGTTTTTTAAATTGGAATACCGCATTTTGACTTCATTTTTGAATTCTACACTAAATTCTGCGTTGATTTCATTTGTGTAATTTTCACGTATCAGTTATACTTTTTGATGAATCAATTTTTTCTTGAAAATTTCCGGTTGCAAGGTTCCATTTAAAAATTCGTAACTTTTAAACCACTAAAGAAACGCAACCAATTTTGTTTTCAGTCGATTCCAAGGCCGTGGCCAATCTTTCGAGATATTGCCGAATGTTCCAAGGCTTGCTTGCTGCGAATTTTTTATTGTGAATAACTACAAATAACAGAAATTCCATTTTTTCAAATAGAACAGCCTGTATATTTTCACACCATTCCATAGCGTCTTCGACAAGCTTTTCAGGGATGTACGGTTTGTAGGGTCTAATTCTGATATCGAGGAGTTATTGAGAAAATAGTAGTTTTTAGATGTAAATATTTAATAAAACACTGAAAGTTTGTAGTAGTAGCTGGTGCCAAAATGAAAAGCGATTAAAATTTTAAACCAATCTCACTTCAGTTACAGATGTATTTTGTCAAAACGTGCGAGTTTCATTGGTTTAATATTTTACTCGCTGTGCATTGTTGTCCGCGATCGATCAGTTGGACTGCGGCTTTAACTTCAAAATTATCTTTCCAGTTCCCGTGAATTAGAAGTTCTCTTTATGATTCATGAAAATTCTAACTTAAGTACTCGGAAAATCTCAAGATAAACTGACTTGTATGTTATTTTCAAATGTTAACTTGAGTACTCGGGAAGTCTCAAAAGAAACTGACTTTTATGTCCGCTTCTCCCGAGTACTCAAGTTATAATTTTTATTAATCATCAAGAAAACTTCCAATTCACACGAACTGGGAGGATAACTTTGAAATTAAAGCCGTAGTCCTACTGATCGATCGCGGATAATTATACAGAGCGAATAAAATATTAAACCAATCAAATTTGTACTTTTTGGCACGATATCTCTATGCGATTGGTTTAAAATTTTAATCGCCTTTCATTCTGGCACCAGCCTACTACAACTACTAATTTGTTGAAAACTCTATGAAATATACAGGGTGTTCTATTTGAAAAATTGGAGTTTTTGTTATTTGTAGTTGTTCATATTTAAAAAATCATAGGAAGCCTCGGAACATATCTTCACGACTCGGCAATTTAAAAAAATCGATTGCGTTATCTTTAGTGGTTTAGAAGTTACGAATTTTTGAATGGAACCTTGCATCTGGAAATTTTCAAGTGAAAAAAATATTCACATCAAAAAGTATGATTCATACGTAAAAATGACTCAAATAAATTTAACGCAGAATTTAGTGTAGAATTCAGAAATGAAGTAAAAGTGGGGTATTTCAATTTAAGAAAACCTAACTTTGATATGTTTATAATACTTGGACACCTGTTGACAAACGAAAATATTTTTAAAATGTACAATACAAGCGCTCCTATTATATAAAAAGAGATTCCAATGGATAGCAAGAAAGTTATGGAACTTTTACGGAGCTCTGGGACACCTGCATGTATGTATGTAATATCATGCTCAATTAAAACAATACCAATTGACCCTTTCGAATCCCTCACAGCAATTGAGAGCGAATGACTGCGATGCACAGCTTTAAAATGCTTGCCGCTGAAAGTAACAGTATCGTTTTTATTGAGCATGATCATACATAAATACAACGTGCGTTTCATTTCAACTTGAATACGTACCCTACGCGCAAGTTTTGCTGGCTCTTGTCTTAAACCCTTGAATTTTTACATGAACCTTGTGTCCAAAATACTTATACAGCAACGCAGACGTGACTTAATAATATAGGGAGTTCTATTTCTACCGTTTTTCAAGTTCCTGTGACCAGTGACATGGTATCTTAAAAATCTTAAAATTTCTTAACCTACACTGGGTATCTCAATGCGGACGGCGACTGGCGATAAACAGCAAACCGTAATACCTACAGCTTCGGGAGAAAAAAAATTATAATCAAAGTGACCAAGAAAATTCAATAAAAATATTTTTAAGTATCTGAGTTGACCGCAAGGGGCACAATTAATGGGCTGAAGAATAAAAATTAATTTTACTAACAAAAGTTTCAAAATAAGGTGTATCTTTGATAACGCCATAAGATGAATTAATTTTGCACGATTTTGATTTTAGATTTATTCGTACCACCATTGACAAGGGTGGAGACAACAGTTGAATTATTTACTTTAAAAAATATAACTTCTGTACTCTTCATCAGAAATTAATCAACTTCGGCTCGTTTGAAAGGAAATTTTCAGCTGATTTAAAATTTTTATTCAACGATACTGACTAATTTTTTATACAATAGCTAAAGGACGCTATTTGCAACAGTTTTTCCCAGTTTTCCAAGAAAATTTTAATGGGAAGGTGTGTTTCTTTTTACCAAAATTCGTTAATTTCTAAACAAGTATTGTCAATTACAGTTTGAAACTGCAATTGACAATATTGAAACTGCAATTGACAATACACGTTTAATTATTTTTCTTTTCCTACATTTATAATTATAATTTTAAAATATTTTTTCGACATTAGCAGCCTGACCAAGGTTTAAATACCGAAACTAGTTGCTATAATAATATAATATATATTTTCATTTATATAATAAAATCTATTTAGCAAATTAGGAATTACTTCAGTCATTTAATTTAAAAATATACTTAAGTGAACCTTATTTTTACTTGAATTTAATTAGAAATTAAATTCATATAATACCTCTTCCTATACAATACATGCAAAATGAAATAATTGAAAGAAGGTAATTAGAAACTGAAAATAACTGGATTCTATAAATAGACTATTATTTGATAGTGACACAATAACGTGGTAATGTTAACATGCACTTATTGCCGTCTGCTCATCCTTGACTCATTTGTTAAAACGTTCGTGATGATAATTTTTCATTTCGCCGATCAATATCTAATTTCTTCCAGTTACGTTTTAACAGTTAAATGGATATAATAATTTATTCTTTCCCAATGCAATATTAAAAAGCCTTCGTATTACAAAATTGAAAAAGGAAAACCCTGATATAAAACTTCTTCATGAAATTCCTTTCATTCATTTGTTGACTCACTTTTTTTTGTTTTTTTAGTATAAAGAATCAGAACGATGCACATAGGAGCATTTACTACCAAAACCTGGTCAAAACTCAATTTTTAAAAGTTGCATTTATACAAAATATTTTTGTTTCATACGGGAGCCAAATATAAGACAAATGTTAGACAATACCTGTTTTCTGTATTGGAAGAGCAAAACGTGCGACAAAAGCAGTCGAAAAGCGACAACTGCCAATAACACTTAAATCAATTTTTCTGCCAACTTCTTTTTGCGAGTAATTTATACATTATGTTTTCAATTTTTTATTGTGAATGGTATCGAATTACCAACTATGAAACATTAAAAAATAGGTATGTATTTTAAAATAAATATGCTTTTAAAAGCAACATTATTTTGTGGCAAATTATAAAGAAAACGTTTCTTCGTTATTTAATGAATATATCGCGGGTCTTAGTGTTTCGTTATGGATGTAATTGGATAAAGTTTCCTACATGATTACAACATATAAAGATTCTACTTTACTATATGAAACAGAAACTTTGCAGATTTTTGCGGATAGCAGTTTTATAAGCTTTTTAAAATTAACGGTCTAAATAGGCTTATCCCTGATCATTCCACTTCCTTATAAATTTATTGGCCAAATAACATCCTTGGAAAAGGTCGATACAATACAATTGTCTCCAAGGGTATTATCTGGCAGATAAATTTCGAAAGTTCGGGCATTAGAATAATTTTATATATTACATGGTTTGGTTTACAAATCGAACTAAAAAATTGATGTCAAATTACTTTGGACGTTTGCAAAACTGTACAACTATACAACGACGAGGAGGTTTGGAAGCAACAAAGTCGTAGAACACTTTACACACACAAAATACTACCGCTCCTGAGGTCTTGACAAGACTTAAGCAACCACAACAGAAAAAAAAGGCCATTTCAATCGCAATGCATGAACTAGTTCTTCTTTGAAACATATTAATTGCCATTAAGTCTGATTTAGAGACCATTTAAATCAAAAAATAATTTTGGCCGAACTTTCATGACAAATACTCCTATGTGCGATGGCGACTATGAAACGTACCATGTATACTAAACATACGATTGAATAAAAAAATACGAGGTCGGTTAATCGCGTATATTTTCAAAATAAAAAGGAATAAGTTAAGTGCGCAACCTTTTATAATTTAATCGACCTGGTATCTCTTGATAAGTGAGATCCCCATGTTTAGGTTCTAAAAATGGAAAGCCTGCCCTTATTTGTATTTACCAAAAATCTGTATAGAATCTGAAGTAGTAGGAAGTGGTCACTTTCAACATTTTTTTTGTAAATAGTTAAACTGTTTTCAATATTTTTGGTAAAGATCGAGAAAACGTGCCCGGTTTTCCTGGGGACAACTTGGGTAACTTTTGTATTTGAAGAGATTGAGGGACGGTTAAATTAGCAAAAAAGTGTATGCTCGGGAGCCATTAAGAATCCATTTTCAAATATTACTTGTAATGGCCAACTTGGTTAAAATTTTACAAAAACTAAAATCTCCTAATGTCTCTTATTTGCCGCAACTGTTTTGTTACTTAAATATTGAGATGCGCTATTAACTAATTTACATGATAATTTAAGTACTTTTATCGGCACTCAATAAAACTAATTTCATTTTTGCAAATTTTCAGTAATCTAACCTAACCTCAAAATTTTCAATTAGTACCTTCCAATTTTTTTGGCCCTTTTGAGAGAGATTTTTTTTCTGAATGCAATGATGTATCATATGGTATAGAAACTTCAAAATTTTTAAACATTGAGCTTAGTCTTTTTACGAACCGATATCGCTAGTGCCATGATCACAAAACTTTGTTTTTTGATTATGCGATGATGTATCACATCATACGAATTGATATCACTAGTGCTATGATCACAAAACTTTGTTATTTGTTTATGTTTCGAAACAAAAGCACGCTTATCATACGTTCCTGTCAATAGTGGCAGTGTTATTACTTACTTCACCTTATAACGGAAAATTTTGATAAATTTTATCCTGATTATCCTTATCGAGACTAGTGCAAGACAACCGCGCTCTTCTTAACGTTGGTTTAAATATTACAGAACTGTAAATAGGTCTCGATTCGCTTGATCGCGACTATACGGATACTAAGTGATATAAGAAGGTAGAATTTATTCGAAGCTCAATAACAATCGTGTACAAGCGATTAAAATTAATCAATGAAATTGTACGTTTTTGGTACAATACGGTTTTAGCTGATGTGATATTAGTTTAAAATTTTAATCGCTAATGTACGATTGGCTGCGATCGATTAGTGAGACTGCAACCTAACTTGATAAACAAAAAGCGAAGTGATAAGCGTGCTTTTTGTTTCAAAACATAATTTCACGGATAACTGATAAACAAAAAACAAAGTTTTGTGATCATGGCACCTAACGATATCGGTTCGTAAAAAGACTAAGCTCAATGTTTCAAAATTTTGAAGTTTCTATATCATATGATATATATAACATTCAGAAAAAAAATCTCTCTCAAAAGGGCCAAAAAAATTGGACGGTTCCGATTTAATATATTCAGCTTAGATTACTGAAAATTTGCAGAAATGGAATTAGTTTCATTAAGTGTTGATAAAAGTACTTTAATTAGCATGCAAATTAGTTAAAACCGTATCTCAATATCTTAAGTAACAAAAAAGTTACGGCAAATAAAAGAAATTAGGACATTTAGTTTTTTGTTAAATCTTAACCAAGTTGGCCATGACAAGTAATATTTGAAAATGGATTCTTAATGAGCTGCCGAGCCTGCACCTTTTTGCTAATTTAACCGTCCCTCTATCTCTTCAAATACAAAAGTTACTCATGTTATCCCTACGAAATCCGGGCACACTGTAATTTGAAAGAACTTTTCAACTAAATTCTATCCAAGAATCTCATTAAAATAATTACGTAACATTTATAACATTTATCAATCTGTAAGAAATTGAGGGGAAAATAAAATATTTCTGGAAAATTTTACGATATCTCTGTTCTAATAATCATATTCTTGACAGCATTTCGTTATGGTGGTGGTTGTACAGCAGTGCTTAAAAGAAATACGACGAAAAGTAATGAAATCGTACGAGCCTGATCCTTATTTAAATTAACCATACCGCCAGGTCACTTGCTGGGAGTCGCGTTTCTTTTAAGCACTACTGTACAGTCAGTCCATAGATATCAGTCTTAATTGTCACTATTCCGGTAAAATAACAATTTTGTTCTCCTCTATGCCTAACCTGTTAATGCCATTCTTATTCTTAATGTTCCTTAAAAAGAAACATTAAGAATTTTTCTTATTCCGATGGCACTACCGAAATATTTCCAAAGTGTTGCCAATAAATAATTCTCTCACAATACTAACACCAAGACTAACGATCCGCCTTGGAATTGAAATTCCAAGCTTCTTAGGGCCAATATTAGCTATAACGTCTACTGTAAACTCAAACTTTGGTTAAATAAGTAGAATCTAGAAACTTGAGTTTCAACTTTCGGTCAACTAGACATTACGATACCAATCCTTAGTGCCCTAATTGAAAACAAAAGCATCGAAAAAGTTACTGTTTCAACAAAATTCATGCTTCATTCATGCAGCGACTAAAACAATGAGAATCTTATACAGATACTTCACAGAATTTAATATTCTGTTTTGGCATAGCACTACAAAATAAAAACCATAGTCCAGAAGTTTCTAAAGCTGTGGCAACATGTCATAAAACAGCCTGAGATCATTCATCAAATTCTCTTCTCTGCATATTATAAGCCCAAGAAGATCTGATAATAAGGTTTCATTTATACTCTTGCGTATTCATTGTTTTACTTTTATCTTTATGGATTTTGTTTTGCTACTTTTTTCGATTTTCTTGTTCTGACGAGCATTATAAAAACATGTTCATCACAGAAGAAAATAGAAAAAAATTAATTATACAAAGTGAAACAAGGAAGGTTTGATTGTAGAATATTTCAGACTTTTTATCCCAACAGAAGAAAATAGAAAAAAATAATAATTATATTAATTATATTAAAAATGGCGTGCTATAAGGGTGTTTTGCAAATTCATACAAGAAATTGCAACTAATGAAAAGGGTGGTGAAAGATACTATAATTAACCATTTTATACTTAGTAGAAAATTAGCAAATTATAGAGATGTGGTCGCATGTTTAATAGGAAATTATAGAAACTGAAAACTAATAAAGCCATTGGATGTACAATTAAAATTCCTTTAAAATGATATGTCATTGAAGCCACCTCGCCATTTAAATTTTTGAAGTTCTTAGTATGCAAGGCGCCACCTAGTGAAATTTTGAACCTAATTTTATCTCTGGACTTAGTACTTTTTATTTGTTCGAGCTTCCTCTTCTATTTTCTCTCAACATTAACATGGAATAGAAACGAATTCAGAAAAGCACAAGTCTCTTGTAATTAGCAGAAAAATACGTGAAGACTGTTAAAAACTGACAAATAGTTGGACGTAGAATTAAATTTTTTTAAAAATATGTCACATCATCAACATTTAATATTTTGCAGTTCACAATATGCACAGCGTCACCTAGCAAATATTTTAATTTAGTTTTATCTCTGAACTTAGTACTGTTTATTTACTTGATTTCGTTTTAGTTCTATTTCCTGTTTTATTCTGTTTAAAAGTTTATACGCAGGAGAAACGAGTTTAGATAAACACAAGATTCCTTTATTAACTAAAAAAAATAAATGAAGACTATTAAAAACAGGCAAGAAGTTGGATGAAGGATTAATATTTCTTTAAAATATTCCATTCAAGTCATCCTACCATTTCAAATTTTTAACCTCATAACGCACACAGCGTCATCTGCGGATGATCTCATATAATTATGTTTCAAGAATCAGTACTTTTATATAGGTACCTTGATTTTATCTTTGTCTGGACCTCGTATCATATTTGGTTTCAAATTAACATTGGGAAATGACTTTAACACTTTAACACTGTATTGTAAAATCAAAATATCAATTTTGCGCAATATTAAGACTTACAGTAGTACAATATTGACTTTTTCCATTGTATACATATTCTTCTTATACGGTGTTAGCCTAAAGTCCCTTCTTCACTGTTAATTTGGAACCAAATAAGATGCAAGATACAGACAAAAACAAAAACAAAGTAAATTTACAAAATAATTCATTATTTATTTGATATTTAATAGAATCATGAACAGAATACTTACAAAAGTTGACGCAAAATAGACAAAATAGCATATTACACAAGTTTCACTAGAGGCATTGTAGGAGTCGTTCTATTGGGGTACTCCAAGCTTGCTTCGCTACGGTCATCGTACCCCAACCCCATTCGTGCTACAATAAGCTTCCTTGTGAAACTTGTATAATAATATATTATTTACAGTGCACGATTGGTTCGGGAACCGTTCATTCAGCGCTCCAAACCTCGTCTCAATTTATGGTTCGCGAACGGTTCGGCTCGCATATGTATACGCACCTTTTTAATGATGTAACTTCGAGTTTGTATAACAGACGCAAGACGTGACCTTTTTCTTGTTGACCATGTTAAGCCGCTGCCACACGTGCGGCATTTAGTGAATATCGATTATTTGCTCTTTGCTTAAACTATTTGCCGAAGTAAAGGCTGTGAGATGAGATCGTTCGGCGAATACCAAATATTTGCTATATGAACCCGTTCACTCTAAAAACGGTGTTTTCAAATAATTTATTCAGAATTCGCTAAATGTGACACGTGCAACGACTTTAGTCGCATGTTGATGAAATACTCACGTACGCTGGGCAGTGATTTGTTTTTTTCTGTGTACATAGGAAAAAATACAATTGTGAAGTTCCTCAAATGTGTTAATGGAACTTGAACTAATGAACTAAATTTTTTATGTGTAATCTTTGATTAAACATAAGATTTTCTTCACCTTAATTGGATTAATTTTAACTTTAATCAATAGCGGTGCAAGTAGACTAGGCACATCAAGACGAAAAAAATCATAATCCTCTGTAAATCACTTACGTGTGCAGACACAAGTTTAATGTTCACGTTATCTTTCGTTAGAAAAAAAAAAACAAAAAAGTTTTACAGTTTCAATTAAAGGTAAAGCTTGTCTTTTACTTCTTTTTCTCGAGAGCTCAATGCTGTTATGACGCAATATATTCAGTTTATATCTGAATTTTTAATTAATTTTATCTTAAAAACTGTGAATATTCGACACCTCAAGTCTACAGCTTTTTCGCGTTATTTTCTTGACACTATCTGTATCTGTGGCTAATGGCTAATTTATTATGAATCACCCTCTACAACTAACACTGACGGTAATAGCATTACAACTGAATTGCGTTTACCCAGTCACGATCTTTTTTCTAATGTGTTTTAACAATAATCTACATATAATTTGATAATCGTTAAAATCTGACATGTCAAAAATTATGTAATTTCCTATTTCCTGATAATTGTGTGTGATTAAAAGGAATGCTTATCATGTTCGGTAATGGTAAGGTTAAAGAAATGTAAATAATCATTTACATGTGGGAGTTCCGATATTCAGAAACAATAATCATGAAGTTTGAACCTAATTTTCTGACCTCCATACTTTCGTGATTCCAAAAAAATGTCACCCTAACATGAACTCTAAGTGCAAAAAGATGGTGAATGGATAATTTGTTTATTACAATGTCAGATGTATGAAAAGATATACTTGATAACATTTTTGTATTTGTAATCAGTTACAGTTATAAAACTAAATAAGTCCAATATTTTTAAAAATTAAAAATGTATTTAAAGTCCAAATAAAATGAAATAAAAAATCCGATGTTTTAAATTCTGTTCAGACCAGTTATCTAATGTACCATGCGATTTATTGAAAACAGACCAGAGTGAGCTTTGAAAAATGCAAATTTATGTCGTAAATAGGATTACTTTGAATACAAACTTCAAAATAATTTTAACCAAGTAATGTCAAAACTTCACAATAAATTCTTTGTATATCTACACATAAAAATCTGGAGTTAATTCTAACTCTTTCTCAACACTTTTCCATGTTCCCTCTCCATCCGTTTCTGGTGTTAAAGAAAACGGAGTTAGGATCAGTTATGATATTTATCCTTTAGCAGAGGAGCTGATCCTTGTTAGAGTAAAAACTTACTTTTAGCCGCAATTTAGTCGGGAAAAGAACAATAGCACCAAATTAAATAAGGATTAACAACTTTTCAATGTTTATGTATGTAGCACACCGGAAATCAATGTTTCCACAAATTATTTTCATTTTTAACGCATTCAAATTCCTACGTGACACCATCGATAACAGCACGTTATGTTTAACGTAAATGATACAACATAGGGGTGATTGTCAGTAATGATGAGGCAAAGAAATATGAAGTAAATTTATTTCAGACATACGTTTGAATACTCTAAAGCCAACTCTGGCCTGTTTTCAAAAAATCTCATGGTATAAGCATTTGAAACATTAGTGTAAGGATTAAAGTAGTCTACCCCCATAATTTGAAGCAATATTTCATAACCAGCTCTACGCCTTCACATAATTTATATAGGTTCGGGGGAGGAATCGTAATATGTATGTATACATACATAGTATATGAAATTCTCTGATACATGAGAATTTACGGAATTATAAATTAAGCGCTCTGTTATCTCGCGCGTGCATAATCTCACCGACAATAATAAGGGCTCCAAGCAATTAAATTTTGCATTGTTTACGCGAGACGGGGCATATTAAGATAATGCCCTTGTAAAATTCCAGGCTACAGTAATAACGAGTGCGAGGGGTTAATGGAAAATGAGAGCCGCACTCTCAATTCTGTTTATTACTCTGCGTCAGTGATGCTCAAACTTTTTCAATCTCCGAAGTTTTTAAAGTTTTTAAAATCATCGCAGGATTCCCTCGAGGAGTTGTTCTATGTACAAGAAATGGAAATGAACGTTTCCAACCGGAATCCCTTAGCCAGAGGAAAAATTTCTTATTTGAAGTTCGAATAGTTTTAAAATTAACAGCGAAATCATAAGAGTAAAGAGACCGAACAAGTCTGGATATTTTTAGAACGGTAAATTTACGGGTCATTAATTTACCCCAATGTTATTAAAATCATGAACATATAAAATAGCGACATCTTACTATCGCTTTTTGACCTAACATTGCAGTAGGATAGACAAATTGAAGCGGGATTTGCTCCTAATGAGTCCCCCATGCAAGGCGGCCATGCTTGCTGTCAAAGCATAATGAAAGATTTTAGAAAAATTTTGTGCAAATCGTCTTTGATTGCAGTGAGAACCTCAAAAACGATTTGCACAAAATTTTTCTAAAATCTTTCATTATGCTTTGACAGCAAGCATGGCCGCCTTGCATGGGGGACTCATTAGGAGCAAATCCCGCTTCAATTTGTCTATCCTACTGCAATGTTAGGTCAAAAAGCGATAGTAAGATGTCGCTATTTTATATGTTCATCATTCTTACATCGCATTTGCGAATAAATTGGGCAAGTCGTTTTTGGTCTGCAGTGGGAATGTCGAGCTACGTTTCTGCTGAAGAAGCCCCAAGCAGGGCTGAAACAGCTGTCCAGAGACTGCTTGAGGTTCTCACTACAATCAAAGACGATTTGCACAAAATTTTTCT
Source organism: Prosopocoilus inquinatus (assembly GCA_036172665.1). Classification (NCBI taxonomy): domain Eukaryota; kingdom Metazoa; phylum Arthropoda; class Insecta; order Coleoptera; family Lucanidae; genus Prosopocoilus; species Prosopocoilus inquinatus. The sequence goes on from CM069869.1 coordinate 36,923,452, forward strand.
AAAATCTTTCATTATGCTTTGACAGCAAGCATGGCCGCCTTGCATGGGGGACTCATTAGGAGCAAATCCCGCTTCAATTTGTCTATCCTACTGCAATGTTAGGTCAAAAAGCGATAGTAAGATGTCGCTATTTTATATGTTCATCATTCTTACATCGCATTTGCGAATAAATTGGGCAAGTCGTTTTTGGTCTGCAGTGGGAATGTCGAGCTACGTTTCTGCTGAAGAAGCCCCAAGCAGGGCTGAAACAGCTGTCCAGAGACTGCTTGAGGTTCTCACTACAATCAAAAACGATTTGCACAAAATTTTTCTAAAATCTTTCATTATGCTTTAACAGCAAGCATGGCCGCCTTGCATGGGGGACTCATTAGGAGCAAATCCCGCTTCAATTTGTCTATCCTACTGCAATGTTAGGTCAAAAAGCGATAGTAAGATGTCGCTATTTTATATGTTTATCATTCTTACATCGCATTTGCGAATAAATTGGGCAAGTCGTTTTTGGTCTGCAGTGGGAATGTCGAGCTACGTTTCTGCTGAAGAAGCCACAAGCAGGGCTGAAACAGCTGTCCAGAGACTGCTTGAGGTTCTCACTGCAATCAAAAACGATTTGCACAAAATTTTTCTAAAGTTATTAAAATCGTTATTTTGGGTCGGATTTTTCAAAAGTGGAAATGTAAGTAAAAATATGTAATTACTAATGGCAAATGCATGTTAGCGATTCGATAGAAAAAATTTCTTTCGCTGCTGCAATTATTTCTTACATAATATAGACAAATCACAATTGAATGGTACATTGCACTATTCAGGAATTAGGACACTTAGCATATGAAAAAGTTGTTTGGAAAAAATGTCGTTTTTCTTCTTTATCGACTAATTCTCATTTCGAAGGTAGTGAGATATAATTTTTTATTTGCAAATTACAAGTATGCTTCTCGAAACAGTATACTGCGCTACTGTTAACCCGTATTTAATTGTGTGTTCTTACAAAGAATAACCAAAAACGAGGAATTCTTGAAATGTTGTTATACGAGGTTAAGAAAGAAAGTACGGCTGCACAAGTGGCTTAGAATATTTGTGAAAAAGAATACAAAGAGTCTCTTAATATAAGACATGCGCAACGTGTGTTTACAAAATTTAGAAATGACGACATTATTGTTCGAAGGAATGGTACCTCGGGTTGCTCTTTAAAGTTTAACCAAGATTTCTTTGCAATTTATTAAAGAAAATCCGGTTACTACAACATATCGATTGTCAGTCGAGTTGGGCGCATTCAATTCAACCATATGGTGCCACTTAAGAGGTCGTAGTACTATTATTAAACTTTCTACAAAATTTTCACATAACTTAAATAAATCTCAACCTAAACACCATAAACATTTGTACAAAATTAATCCAAAATCCCCGTGACAAATCATGATTTATGAAGGAATTTGGATTTTTTAAATAATCCCTACTGGTACAGACAGTGGCTTAATCCTCGACAAATGTCAGTTTCAGTCGTTAACAAGGATCGGTTTGGAGGATAAGTAATGCTCAGTGTTTGGTGGAATATCTTTGTCGTGATCCATTTTGAACTTGTTACAAATGTCCGTGCAGTTAATGCTGCAGGCTTACCAAAGTGCTCGAAATTTTACGTTTAGGGTATGCATTAGTAAATACAAACCACGTGATCCACCACCAGGATAATGCAAAACCGCATAATACAATTAGGTCTTAATAAAAGGAGCTTGGATGCACTTTTCTTCCTCTTTCTGCATATAGTCTAAATATTGCCACTTCGGATTTTTGTTCGATGAAACATTTCCCTAAAAACAGAAATTTTAATGAAAATCGCGAAGCCGATAGGACATATCAAGAATATTTTGACTCTAAAAAAATTCGCTGGTACTATCGAGGAATACAAATGCCAACAGAATGATGGCAAAGGATCACTAATGAAAATGGAAATTACAATAATCAAAATTAATATACTTCTTGTAATACAAGCAAATTAGAAGAAAAACGACATTTTTTTCCGAACAATCTAATACATTTTGATATTATAGCGAATCCGGGACACTTGCGCCGCGCACATTTGCGCCACCGGTACATTTGCGCCCTTCTAAGAAAAGGTACTGAGTAACCGCACAGGTAAAGATTGAAAGTTGAACATTTGTGCCTCCGTTCTGGGAAGTTATTTATTTCTTGCACAGATGAAAATTTACCTATAAACTTCTTATTTCGTGAGGAAATTTATCTGAAAACTTATTTCTTGCAGATCAAAAATAATCATGTGTATCAATTGTGTGGCACTTTGCTGTGATATCACTTACTGGTTGTTATATTATTACGCTCCCAAGTTTTGTCCTCACCTTTTATCCACACACAAGTTTACTTTTGTGAATTGTTTATATTTATTACCTATTTTAACTATAATTGCTACCCTTTCTATATATTCTTCTGTTGATTGCACTTCCTTAAATATTTAATGTTTCCTATAATTATATTTAAATTTTTTATATTTACTTTTATTTATGCAGGGTCCACCGGTGAAGCAGGAAATTTTAAAACTCCTGTATTTAAAACAGGTTTCTGTTTTAACATGATTATTTCTACAGTTTTTTGTTAAGTAAGACATGCCATTTTATTTATTTTTTTAATATCTCTTTATAAGTAGACATCATCACCATTTATGCACTCTTGGAGTGTAAGTTACAACATATTCAATTACTCGTCGTATCATATGTACGTGCAACTTCTTGATTCTTTAATTTTAGTTCCGCTAACTGTTGCGATCGTCCGACATACACCTTGTTTGCTTGCAAATTAAAAAAAAAGTTACAGATGGACAAATCAGGATATCCAGTCGCAAACAATGTCTTCATTTTTTGGAAAGATGTGGTTTAGAAAAGTTTTCTTAACTTGGCTTCTCCTTTATGATTTAAATGTAATGTTGACAAAGTCTCAAATTTTTTGACTGATAAGATATACAGGCGGTACCAGTCCATAACTTGGAATAATGAACCGATTACGAAATAACCTGCGTATAGTTGTCGTGGATTCATGAATTTTATAAAAACGATTTATGTTTAGTAAATAGTGTTAAATAACTGACAATATGTCATCAAATTCAGGGCCAACGTCAAATGAATGACCAATCTTTTAAAATTTTTATTTTGGAGAAATAAACATGATTGTTGTATTATAATAGCTGTATATAATGGCTATTATAATAGCCAGCCACTTAAAAATTTTGTAAGCGTCTTTCTTTTTTAGCCATGAATATAAAGTATGTACAGTTGAAACTCGCAGCAATCCATGGAAAATTAACGTTTGTCTTAACTTGATCGTTCACTTTCTCATTGACATTTATTGAACGTAACCTAAGTCACGTATGTACAGCTTAAAAAGAACTTAGGATGCTTTGGAATTACAACTATTATCTATCATTAAAAATGCAATATTACTAATTAAAATTTTATTTTCAACAAATTGTAGTTGCCAAAAGGTGTTTAGTTCTGTAAAGAACAGATTACCGAATAGAAAACTGTGAAAACGTGAAAACTGAAGATTAGTATTTTCGTATTTACATTACGTTCAACAAATATCAGTGACAACACTAAAACACAAGACAAAATTCTACTAACAATATACTAGTTCAGAAAAACAATAATAATGATTCGAAAATCTAAGCAATAGCATATTATACATATATTATGTGCACGTGCGCAATTAAAAGTGATAGAAATAATACTATTTAAAATTTGCAGAAGCAGAAATATAATTTACTAAAGTGGTCGAAAATTTCCAAGAATATTATTAATGCATGGGGCAGCGGCGCAAATGTAAAATTGCTAATGACATTACCTGACCGTTCCCCGTAAATTTAACCCGAAGGGCGCAAATATATCGGTGGCGCATATGTTCGCGGCGCAAATGTCCCGATACCATTATAGTAAACGTCTAAATTATTATTATGGTGTATTACGATCCTCAAAATAGTTGAGATGACTCAAATGATTTTTCAGGAACACAGTATTTTGATTTAAATTAATTTTATTGACTAAATGGTATTAGGATTAAAGCAGACTTTCAAAATTACCGACAAATTAAATTATTGACATATTCAGAAATGTTTAATAATAAAATGTACACACGAATTCCATGTAAAGATCGAGTCTTCTCGGATTGTTTACGTAAAGAAGCGATGACTACATTGAATCAAACTCGTATCGACCAGTAGTATTATGGTTTGAAGACCATAAAGATATCAAGAACATATCTAAGATTTAAAGAATGAAGTTGAAGGTATATGCCTCGGAAATACAAGGTTTTAGGTGAAAGGCAACGCCGGATGAAATCTATTCATGTATTTAGAAAAAACTCTTGGAAGTTAGTAGATGCGCTATATCACAAATCATTAACGTGTAAATGTTATTTTTTTGCGAGAAGCTTGATTGTTGTCTGAAGCTCGGGTCATTGCTTGTGGTTTATCAAAAACCACTAAATTATTATAGCGAACGGTTACGGACAATAGGGCGAGACTAGTAGGTCATGGTCGAAAGGGTGCAACTGATTGGAGGCGTGAAAACACTGGAGCGCCAAAATCTAATTAAAATGAAAATATAATAACGTATGCCTATGATAATTTTTATTTAATTAACATAAGAAATCATTTTAAAAATTTTTAATTAAAGTAAGCCCAGACTTTTATAAACGTATCGTTAAAGTAAACTTTTAATGAATGAACCGGGCCTTGATTCAATATGAATTGTCTGACAATCTGATGATTTAAATCAAAATTTCAGTTGTCTTATCAGAATTGCCAACAACCTTTATCAAAATCATGGCTTACTCTAATTATTTTTTTTTAAATGGCCCCTTATATGATACAACAGGTATACTATTGTGTTGAATGATTGTGGATTTCATTAATAATCATATCTTCTGATGTATGAATGCGACGTTTGCAACCGCTGTTCTTTCGTTCACATCGCTAAAATTACAGATCACAAAGAAGTACTCAAAACACAACAACCTTGAGTGCAAATGTGTGCAGAAATGACAAAAATTTGACAGGAATGACACAACATTTGAAAAGTCTTATGGTTTACAGATGATTTGGTTATATTTTAACTGCAGCAGAAAAGTAAGGTATTTGAACGGAAATAATAATAGAATTTAACAGAAAAATAAAAGAAACAAAAGCAGAACCTTTTTCTACTTCAAAAAGCATGTGATTTGGCGTTTTAAACATTTCAAATTTAAAATTTGAAATCTGCCATTCAAAATGATTTAAAATATGAAATTTATTATTCAAAATGATTAAATAGTTTTAAGAAGTCATTAAGTTTTTATTTATAACGAAAAACTAAATCCTGCGAAATTTTAAGGCTGCAGTGGTACCTACGTAATCAGCGAATAATTGACAATGAGTTTCCAAACAAACTCGCGCCGTAGAGGACTGCGCCGTAGCGTTGTCGCGCCCTACTAGCGGCGCCCATTTGGCCGGGCCCTAGTTGCCACGCCCAAATATGAGTGTGTTGAAAAAGATATTTGAGAAACTTGAAAACATCGACGACGATCCGTGTATCCTCTACAACAATGCCACTTCAATCACGATGAAGACGAAATTCAAGATATTTAGCAAATTTGAAATTATCTGAGAGACCAAAGTAAGGTACATTGTCTTTTCTTGGAATATAAATCCATCTCAAAAGGTACGGTTTTCTTGGCATGTAAAAAAATATACTCCTACCAAACAATACTGTCTCAATTTGGTTTTTAACAGGCTCGCTCACTTGCCAATACCTATTGAACCTAGAATATTGACCAAAAAGAAAATTAACGACAAGCAATCGCAGAACGACCATATCAGAGAATAGTTTCTTTCTAGACTGAAACTGACTGAAGGAATTTCTCAATACCTAAAAAAAAACTTAGGTATATTTTTTTATGTTAAATAAAGCTACTAAAAACACCAAATATGAACTCGAAGATTGGAGTTTTAATTGACTGTGGAGGATTGCACAGAAGCAGTTAGCTACATCTATTTTATCATCAATCAAGACAGAGTAACAAGTTGCACTTTCTGGGATTCGTCAAATAATTGTAGAGTTGGGTACAGCAAATCTAACTGATCTAACAGTTTTGTTCATTGATAATAAAGCAACAATTCATATGCTAGACAAAAGGAAATAAACATATCGAAGTACGACGTACATTTATAAACCAGCATGTCTAGAAGACTGCGCATCTCAATTATATCAACACGCATAAAGAGTTTTGGGATAAATTGTTTTCTTCCTAATCGGTGTTAAAAATGGATAAAATTATACCTGAAAAGTTGTTAATCCTAATCCCGACTAAATTGCATCTAAAAGCAAGAGTTTACTCCAAGAAGGATAAGATCTGTTACTACTTTTAAATGGTAAACATCCTAACTCCGTTTCTTTTAACACCATAAATGAAAATAGGCGAGGGAACTCCTTTTCAATGTTCCCTCGCGTCCATCCGGTTTGGTCCTCGCATCCAAAAGTGTTAGAATTAACTGCAGATTTTTATGTATGAATTTGAAAAAGCAAGTCTGATGTTTTTACTAAATCTTAGAAGAGTTATTTTTTTCTGAAAAACTGCGCAAGAAACTGCTTAAGAAATACAGTACGAACCCTGTAATCCGAAGTAATAATTGCATTGGTTTATGCGGATTTTCGAATGTTCGGATTATCGAACAAAAGACAAATAATATAGATTGCAATACAAACTGCAATCATTAAAGCTTTGACTTCCAAGGACAGCAGTGCCGTAATGTAACGACCGTCATATGACCGTGAATGATGTAATGCAAAATGGTTTACATTTTCTTACGTAACGGTGACATTTCTAGCAAACCAAACGTGCCTAATGTCATAGATCTTGTTTGTAAGAGCCGTTTTACATCTATTAAAATTTCCGAAAAATCTTGTACAAAGTGAGAGAGACAGGCTACCACAGTTAACTTTAATTGGTTGAATCCATGCATCTTTGTCAAAATTGTAACAAATTTTGATAGATGTAAAACGGCACTAAGAAATAAATATTTAGCTGCACATTTTTGAAATCGTGTGCAGTTGCTTACTTGGTGCACACCGATTCCTTTTTAATAAAGCACTTTAAAATATAAAAAAAAAGTATGTTGGTATGAAGCTCTTCAAGCTTGGATGCATGTCTCTCTTTCTCCTCAAATTGTTTAAGTTCCTCTGTTTTAAGTAATAACAAGAGCTTCTTCGAATTTAATTATTTAAATATTTAAGTTTTTTGGGACTTTTTGTCATTCACCGCTACTTTGTGCCTACCGCTAACCTGTGAACCTGAAGCTTAGCGGTCAACATTCTAACGAACAAAGAACAGAATCTATAAATAAACAAGCCATTTCTTAGAAAATATGAAACCAAGCGATTTCCAGCTGGAATCACTTCACTGTTCGGATTAACGAGGCGTTATTCGAACTATGACTTCGAATTTACGTTATTCGGATTACTGGAGGTTCGGATTAAGGCATGTTCAGATTACAAAGGACCAGGGTGGCAACCTGTTCTAATTTGTATTGTGTCTTTTGAATTGTTCAACGTAATGGAGACCCACGTTTTCTCGTAATTTTTGTAAATAATTTTAATTTTGATTATATAATTTTACCTTGTTAACAAGAACCCCCCCTCCCCTTCTCTTTAAGGTGTATGGACACTAGAAAATGTTCTTTAAGGACGAAACTGCAGTCGTGTGATTATTTTTCACCAATAAAAATTCCTATAAAGTATTGTAGCAAGATTAAGCTTAATTCATTATTTGAAAATTATTCTGCCGCAAACAGCACGGAGAGCTTTACAAATATACAAGAAGTTTTATTTAAGAAGGTCATAGCACAAATTAACACAATACGAGTAATAGATGCGAAACTGTCTGTCGGCGTCTTTGATATTATGAGCCTGATTTCTGACCTTCACTCATTTGGAAAAGGTGTGCTAACTAGGGCTGCGAGAATTTATCGATCTATCGATATTATCGATATTATCGATAATATCGATAATTATCGAACAACAATATTTCCATTTAAGATACCGATATTATCGATAATATCGAAATTATCAATAATGTCGATAACATCGATAATATCGATATATGTCGGATTTATCCAATATTACAGTTAGTATCGCTGTATCGATATTATCGATAACGTAATTTTCCTGAAAATATTAATAATAAATCACATTTTATTACCTATTTCAGTTTTTACTAAAACTGTTATTGGACAGTTTATGCACGTCCTAATTATTAATTTTTGGAAAGTTCATTTTCCAAGATCAAAACCATTTAAAGAAAGTAAATTACTAATTATATCGGGTACCGTCGATATTGTAGTCTGTGGCGTTAAAATTAATTCGTTCAATTCGCACTAAACCTACTGGAATATGAATTTTATTAAAATTCAATATCATATATGGCAAGTGATCACGATTCACGGTCATGATATAAAGAAAATTTTAAAGTTTTTAGTCTAGTCAAAGTTTATAAATATCAAAATGAAACCAGAGTTTTTTTTTAACTATCGTGGATTCGACACTTATTCGTGTGCTCCCCTTTTCAGACATTTTGGCACGAAGACTATACTTTTTGCTAACAATACCTTTCTTTTAATTTTTATTGTTATGATTGGGGAAAACAATGAATTCTGATTCTGATGGATACGCCATTTCATGATTTCAAGAAAAGTTATGAAATAATATTTCTGAAAAACGTAAAAAAGTATTAGAAAAGTTTAAAATGTAAAAAAGATATTGCTAGCAAAACTACCTCGTACCAAAATGTGTGAAAATGCACATGTCCGACTTGTCGGATATTATCGATATATCAATAATTACCGATATATGAATAAATATCGATATACCGATAAATATCGATATCGATAATGTCGATAATATCGATAAATATCGATATTTTTTAGTTATCGATATCCTATATCGAAAATAGGATATCGCGCACCCTTAGTGCTAACTTCTCGCTAACTTCTCTGTGACGAACAGATAAATATTCATAAACAGAGGTAACCTAAAATTTAGATAATCACCTACATGTCGTATCATTTCGTTATCATACATAACGTGACGCTGTCGATAATGAAGAATTATTGCAAACGCAGTTTCAGGAAAATCACAATAAAGGCATACCATATTTTGACCTTTGCGCATGCGCAGAGCGTATTTTAGCATAAGGTTCCTTTTTTAACTCAAAGTTTGACTTTAATTACGTCCGTTTAAAGTCGACCTTATTTTATTACCTTAACGCGAAATTTGACAATTGCGTAACAAAATAATGTTAAATTAGGACTTTGATTGTAGTTTACATTTTTTATAATTACTTATTACAAAAATGAATGTATTGGTGTCCACGCGTAAACATTTAATGATGAACCGCTGATGAAGATATCATTTTGCTTAACAGTGAAGATAACGATAAACCCCTACAATACGAGCTTTAAAGGATTATTTTCAACGAATGCTAGCAATGTGGAGACAGACAAAACTGACCAGAAAAAAAACCCTTTAGGTTGAATCTAATAATGGAATGTTGTCCGATCTTACGGTTTAAAATGAAGTGCAGTATATTACCGATCATTACCTCGACCTACGATTACAGCTTCCAAAACTTCTACCAAGTTGTAGATATGGATTTTAAAAAGTACTAACGCACAGATTAGGCACAGCAACGAATAGCGAATTGTATATCAACTAATTATACGTTCGCAAATGGTTTGCAATAACAGTCATTCAAACTAACGCTATATTGGTTACCTTATCTCTTTTAATGTCTAGTATAATAGGGTAACACTAATTAGGGGTTTTTGCAATAACTCTCTAATATAGAGTTTGCACAAAGGAACCGTTACATTATAAATGAATCGATATATTTTTGAAAAGATGGTTAATATTTTAAAATAGAAGGGAAAAGCCCAAGATTTGAAAAATGTATGCTTAAATTTAGATACATTTTGAACACGGTGTTTCTCCTGTTCATTTTCAAGCAGTAAATGCGTTTTATAAAGTAACGACGTCTTTGCGCAAACACTATAATAAACACTTTAGACAAAGTTGTTTATCCGTACCCGTACGACGTATACGTATTGTGATACGTTTAGCTCCTCCCACTTTCCATATCTTTCTACGGATGCGTCAATCTTGACATACACACCGAAGTAAAAAAACCTAACGATACGTTTAGTTTATCGCGGCTTGACGTATCGTATTTTGCTTATGTTTTAGAAGGTAGAGTTTAGAACGTGGTGCACATTACATCGAAATTAAAGTATGTAATGTATTTCCTCCCTCAATTAAAAGTTCTAACTTAAAACAATTCAAATCTTTACTTAAAACCTATTTACGGTCCAATCTACCACATAAATGAATATATAAAATAAGTGCGATTATTTCTTTGGAGATTGATGCTCTGCTGAACAAATTAGACCATTAACGCACACTACTGCATAGTGTACAGTCAGTTAAAAATACGACAAAAATAGTTTTACTATTGTACTGTCTTTTTTTTAATTGATTATGTGTATCTGTGAAACAACTGTTTATGGTTAAAAAATGAGAGACATAGTATTCATAACACTATGTTAGAGTAATATTAGCAAAATGTGTTGTGTGTAAGTTTCTTTTAAAGGTCTTTTAATTATGAACATATAAAATAGCTATTTTATATGTTCATCATTCTTACATCGCATTTGCGAATAAATTGGGCAAGTCGTTTTTGGTCTGCAGTGGGAATGTCGAGCTACGTTTCTGCTGAAGAAGCCCCAAGCAGGGCTGAAACAGCTGTCCAGAGGCTGCTCGAGGTTCTCACTGCAATCAAAAACGATTTGCACAAAAATTTTTCTAAAGTCTTTTAATTAGTGATCAAAACAACAGTTTTCACAAGAAATACGTTGAACAACATAGCATTTGTGTCACATATGTGACACCAAATTCTTGGTATAAAAATTACAGTTGTGGTTAATTCAACAATAATTTTTTCTCTGTGCATGACTGTAAGAGTTGAAAATATCGTCCATACTTTAAGCCCCATTTTTTCAATTAGAATTTAAGCTTCGCTTTGTTCTCCTGTTGAGAATTGTAAGGACAATTTACAAATACACAAAATCTACAAAAAAGAAATCAATAATTGACAAGAATTAGTAAACCAAACGCATTACATCAAATGCAATTAAATAAAACCTTTTGTATTGCAGCATGTCTTTTACTCAACAAAACGGAAACCGTATCGAACATCTAAAGTTTAAGATGAATTAAACAATACAGCTTTCTACTAACTTGGTTCTTAGATGAATTTTGTGTACCGGTTGCTTCAAATGGAGTGCTCAGAGAAGAGATCTCTCAAACCGTTGAGATTACAGATTATTCCGTCACTTATTCTTTTGTTTTAATGTTTCTTTTATCGTAAATATAGTCATTTATTACTTATTTTATTATCTAATAAAACCCTTTTTGAATATTAATAAGATTATAAGTTCAATTTATGAAAGAATACGTGCATGTCATATACAATACTCGCCCATATCAAATGAATGTACTTCGTTAATCAATGCACCGATGTTAATTAAGGTCATCTGTGCAACTCAGCTTTAATGTTGAAATTTAATTTAATAACGGATTTCCGGTATATAAAAATTCGCATGGTGTTAATTAACTAGTCCAGTTATAAACGAGAAATGTACATGACGTACATGTACTCTTTCATAAATTGAACTATAAATATTGATTCGCTTTTATACCGGGTTTTCACGACAGCTAACCAGTGGCGATAACTCATCAGCGAATGTATTTAAAAATGCTTTTTGTTTAACTAATGGAATAGCATAATTTAGTATTCAGTTCTTCTATTAAACGAACAGAGTAAACTGAAAGTAGGTAATCTAACCTTTTTTATTCCTTTACTCAAGCTGAGTTACCAGTTTAAGTTTGGTACGTTATATCGGGATCACTCGATATTATTGAATAAAGTTTTCAGAATGGAAATGTGAATGTCATAAAATATAGGAAGCATTACATTTAAATGACAAATGCAGGGTACCGTACAATCATTTTCTGTCAATAGAATAAAAAGCTATATAAAACATAAATAAATACATATTTGTTATTAATATTAACATTATCGAGTGGTTGACTTTTTCAAAGGTTATCATGTTAACCAGGTTTCGTAATTATAACACAAAGTATAACTGTAATAATTATTTTCCGGTACTAATTTTCTTGCAATTTACATTTCGTAACACGCTATAAGCCTTTAGTGGCTTCTATAAAATTACGGTAACCTTTGCGATAGGTGGAGAGATTATTCCTTATATTAAGCTTCATATCTCACATCTAACGCCGAAATTATTTATTCACTCATGTTACATCTATCATAAATTCATAATGGAATAAGTATAATTTTCGACGTCAGTTATTTACGTAAGTACATACGTGGGCTGCTAGAAAATTTTCTGGAATCTAGTAGGTCTAGAATTGTTAGCGTTTATCAACTGGCATATTTGAAAAATTTGACGTTTTTCGCTTATAATTCTATTGACATTTCCTATCCAAGTGAACTAGTTTTGTTTGTACAGCATTTGAGAAAAAATTATTTTTGTGCAAACATGGAAATCTCGCGTGAAAATTTTCGTGCCATGATTCTTTACGATTTGAAATGTGGTCTAACGCCGAAACAATACCTCGATCGGCTTCATTTGGCTTTTGGAGATGAAACACCATCAAAGAGCAGCGTTTATAATTGGTTTGCCGAATTCCAGCGTGGACGTACCTCTCTCAGTGACGAATTTCGTGAAGGTCGTCCGTCAACATCTGTTGTTGCCACTAATGTAGATGCTGTGCGTGAAATGCTTGAGCGAGATCGACATGTGACATACCGTGAGATTCAAGCATCCTTACGCATTGACATGAAAGCAATACACCAGATTTTGCATGATCATTTGAACGTACGAAAGGTTTACAGTCGTTGGATCCCACACAATTTAACAGAAGCGCAAAAGCAGGGTCGTGTCAAATGGTGCGAAGAAATGCTCAAGAAATTCAATTCCTTCAAATTTAGTTTATAATATCGTTACTGGTGACGAAACGTGGATCTATTCGTACGAGCCAGAAAGTAAACAACAATCTACCGTTTATTTCAAAGTGAACCAAAACCAACAATAGTTGTCCGTTCGCGCAGTGTTGCGAAGCAAATGGTTGCTTGTTTCTTTGGTTTAACTGGATATGTAGCAACCGTGGCTTTAGATGATCGAAAAACCGTGAATGCTGATAGATATACTACGATTTGTTTGCCGGAAGTCAGCGATTAAATAAGAAGAAACAATCGAAATAGACGAATTATTCTCCATCAAGACAACGCCAAGTAAGACTCAGCCCATCAAACAGTTTATTTTTTGTCCAACAAAAATATTGAATTAATGGCTCATTGTCCATATTCACCTGATTTATCACCTAATGATTTCTTTTTGTTCCCAAATATCAAAAATAAAATGCGTGGTGAGCGATTTTCGTCGGCTGAAGTAGCGGTTGAAACATTCCGGACACTGGTTTCTGAGGTACCATCTTTAGAGTGGAAAACGTGCTTTAGAAATTGGTTCGAGCGTATGCAAAAGTTTATTGACGTCAAGGGCGAATACTTCGAAAAACAATGATACCGTTTACCAAATTTCATATGCGTTTTTTCATACCGTTTCCAGAAACTTTTCCAGCAACCCACGAATGTGAATCAGACACTGCTTTTTCTCTCGTATATTGTGACATTTATGGCGATGGCGTACAAACATTAAATATCCACCATGACACGACGAAATAAATAAAATAAAAGTATTTGTATTTTTCGTTCGTGTTAGTTTTTACATTCAATTATACAGTTTACACTAATCATTTATTTACCCCCCTTTAAAAATTTTAATCTTGAAACTTTCACTTTATTTCACAAAATAATACAAAACTTTAAATATGTATACACTGTGTCCACAAATTGGATTTCACTACACGAAAAACTTTTTATTTTAGATTTTTCGAGAAAGTCATTCTTTATAAAAGTTTTTGCATGTTTTGCATGTCCTAAAACTTCCAAAAATGTTATTAGAAATGATGAATCCCTTTTGACAGCTGAGAAAAATAGAAAACTGTATTTCAATATTCATAAAATATGGCAGTCTAAGAATTTTGAGTAAAATCATGTTAGTCGGTCTTCTCAGTTAATATTACTAATTTACTATCTGTTTCAAAATCAAAAAATCACCATCCTCGCAATTTACCACCTTGACACAACCGGTAACACTGTTGCAAAATCCTGTTAGTTATAAAGTTAGGGAGAAGAAATGTAATGTTATGTGTCAAGCATGTTTCAAGTTTACAATTATAAGTTGCCGGAAAGACATCATTAGCGCAAAGAAAAAATATATAAAATTCAGGGCTTAACATTGGATAAAATCAAACAAATTTATCAGTAACAATTATAAAATTATGCAAACGTTCAACGTTAATATGAAAACAGAAAAAGAAATAAATTATTAAGGCGTAAAAATTGCAAATTGGAAATATGATAATTCAAATTTTGACTCACGCGTAAAAATTACAGTGAAAACGTGAAGTGCCAACCAATTTTAACTATATCCGGGGAAATTTACTTTTTGGCAACATAATTCAACAGGAGGTGTTTTTTTTAATTTTGAAATAGACAGTATGTGAAAAACCTATTCAGGCAAGAATGTTAATTCTAGAGCGTATTTACTTAATTGAATATTGTAGAATTTCAAATTGTTTGCCGTAAAATCCCAAATGGGACGTTTAAAAAGAATCCCGTGTGCGGGTAACTGAAAAAAATTTGTTGCAAAAATTTTGATGAAAAAGACCAGTGTTGAAAGAGAATGAGGTTTATCTTGAAGCTAAGGCTACTATTTTGCTAAAGACTTCCATAACGCTTCGCTCGTCTTAACAATGAGGAATCGACGATTTAAAAATTTATTCCAAACAATTTAAAAATGCAGAATTTTTTTTAACTGAAATTTTAGCGAATAGATAAAATAGCGACATCCTAGGATCGTTTTTTTATCTGACATTGCAGTAGTATAACAAATTGAAGCGGATTTGCTACATAATAAGCTACCCCTTGCAAGGCGGCCATGCGTGCTGTCAAAGCATAATGAAAGTTTTAAAAAAATTTAGCATTTTGAGAAGTATTATGAGAACAGGCATTTTAATTCATGACACAAGCAGTACCAGTTGACATGATTTTACTAAGAAAAACTCTAGATTTTGCGATATTTTGCAAAAGTCTAAAGAGAATTTTCAATTTTTCTTGGTTATCAACCACATTCTATGATTTTTTTGGGGGTTTTAGGACAAGTAGTAACTTTTATAAAGAATTACTTTTTCTGAAAAACTCAAAAATAAAAAGTTTTTCCTATTGTGAACCCAATCCGTGGACACACTGTATATTGTTATATATGAGGAGTGTCATTTTTAATTGACGTACAATTGTTGGTGGTCCATTTACAACGTACACAAACAAAAGCATTCACAACACTCTGGACACCACATTAAAAAGAGAAACACCAGATTATGTCACGAAAATAACTTTTTTGTTACGCTTTTCACACATCCTTTTGAGCTACTCCGCGCTTTCCAGATTGGAAATTGCTGCTCTAAACACTTTATTGCGTTCACAAGAGGTTTTTTTTTTTTAATTTTTCAGTTCACTAACGTACATATCACACCAGGAAGCTTTGCCAAAAACCGTTAAAAAATCCTGCCATAAAATCTGTCGGCGGGTTGGGTCTTCAGGAATTTAGACCGATCTCATCCACGAATCTAGCCTCTCAAAAATTCTGCACGTGTGTGGCTATTTATTGGATCAATGGATGCGATGACTTCATCCGAATTAGTTTAACTTGAAGGCTTCCGCGGCCGTCGTCCATCGTTGCTTCCGGTTGGAACCGCGTCTCTCCTCGGATTTCTTCTACTGCCGACGTTTCGCTCTCCATTGCAGAAGAACTTCCTCAGGGCTGCTGCTGCTGGTGGTCTTGCTGCTGCTTCTCGTGAGTCGTCGAGACTGAGTTGGTACGTCCTTTATCGTGGTATTTATAGTGGTCGGTAAACTAACGGTCGGTAACCACTCCTGTTTCTGAACATGAACGCTGTACCAGACTACTACAAACGACTGGCTCCGCCCTAGCTGAACACAAACTAGAAACCGGCCACCAAATCCAATTTTCCGACACAAAACTCCTAGCCCGCTCATCTTATTTCTTTAATCGCAAAATCCGTGAATTTGTAGAAACATTCCAAGAACTTGAACCATGATAATGACTTCTCACCATTCAGTTTTACATATTTTGTATTCACATACGTCACAGCTAAAATGAACTCTTTTGAAAATATTAATTTTTTTCTAAAAATCTTGGCAATTACAGTGGTCAAAATAAATTGGAATATTTCGAAAACTAAAAGACATAGAAAAGTGTACTTTTCTCTGCTTGAACACAGAGATGAAGTAACACTTTTTTGGTAAAAGATAAACAGTACACTTTACAATGAGCTTGCAGGGGATCCACAAAAGTTGACAGTTTTCAACTATGAATAACTTGAATTTTTTTAAGGCGACCATTAACTTTTTTCTATGGCATCTGATGCAAAATATAATTTTCTTTGTATTTTGTATAAACCATATAATGGTTATCTCTAATGGTTTTCAAAATATTTGCGTACAAATTGATTTCTTATTAAATACTGACACTATAAATACACAATTTCTTATTATAAACAGAATGCTTAGCTTGATCTTTCATAATTTTTATTCAAAACGCTATTTATTTACTAATAAGAACTTTTGTAATGCTGCTGGAAATGTTTGAAGATCGTCTAATAAGGTGCGGTAATCAAGGGGTTTGGCTTCCTAGATCACCCGATCTAACTCCAGTAGATTTTTATTTACGAAGTAAATTAAAAAGATAAAGTACATAATACTCCTGTAAATACTAGAGAAAATCTGGATCGAAGGGGCAGAAACACATTTGAACAATTGGATGAACAAGAAATTCAAAAATCAAATCTTTATAACGCCAGTACTTAACAAAAAAATTAATTATGCATAAATATCTTGAAAACCAATAAAGATAGGGATAAAATTATTTATACAAAAACGAAAGAAAATAATATGTTGCATCCGATGGCATAGACAAAAGTCAGTAGTTGCATTTAAAAAAATGGAGTCATTTATTGTTGAACACTGTCAACTCTTGTGCATTCGCTGTAAGCTCTTTGTAAAGTATACGGTTTAACTTTTATCAGAAAAGTTTTGTGATCTTTGTGATGAAACAGAGAATTGTCCAATTCTCCAGGTTTTTTTTTAGTTTTTGAAATATTCCAATTTATTGTGACCACTGTAATCGCCAAACTTCGAAATAATCAGTTTAAAGCGTAAATTATTGATTTCTAAGAAAATTCCAAAGACAGGTCAATTTTTGATTTAATTTGCGTGTTGTTTGACACTGCATCTGAATAGACAGAATGTTACAGGTAATAGTGATGACGTCACTGACATTTCTTTTTAATGACAGCTCCCAAATTTGAGTTGATATTTCGATAGCCCCAGTGACTATCAAATGATGCTACAAAAATTTTAATCTCTTTTATAAGAAAATTTTTGAGAAAATTAATTTTTACTTATAACGTTCTCAAATGTATTTCAATCAAAAATAAGTAAACTTAGGATATGCAGGCTGTTTCAAATTCGACCCTCGACAAAGTTGCTAAATTTGATGAATATTAATAATCCGGAGAGAAAAAATTTCTACGTTAGCTCTTATTCGAAATAATTGTAAAAAAAAGAAAAATTGTCATTTTCTTATTTTGTCTCTATCTTCTTTATTTGAAGAGATCTCAAAAAAAATAAAAGTACTTTCTTACGGCACTTTTCAATTCTCTACACAATGGTGAACACTAATTGTCTATAACATGTTTCGTCAAATTGGTACCATCATCAAGTTCATTTTTTCTTATGGTCACCGTATTGAAATTTAGTCGGAAAAGAATTTACTCTTCATGCTAATTATAAAAATATACACATGTTATCAAAATTCTTTAAAATAAGGTCAGAATTAAGAAAAAATATTCCAGCGTACGAAAAATAGCTTTAGATTAAATCAAAGGTGTCTTTGATAAAACCTAGATTACAAAATTTTGTTGACACACTGTTAAGATAAGAAAAATAAAATATGTTACACATTTTTTATTCACACAACAGAAACACAAAAACAAAAAGTTAACTATACTTTCAAACTAAGCCAGAGAACAAACGAAAGCTCAGAACAATATTTTCACAATTAGTGCAAAATATCGAAGAGTAGGATCATGCACTGTAATACGTAATCTTTATAGTAACAATACAATTGCAGAAGGAATAATAAATAAAGATATTAAAAATATGCTATTTACATTAAATGTTCAAATAAATTTACATTTTGATGTATACATAGCTGTGCTCGTTTGCTTAAACTTAATACAACTCTTCGAAATATTGCTTCTAGTAATAGTTTCGAAGGCATTAGGGATAAAATTTTTAAGTTCGTCCACATTTGGATATTTCAGATCTGGTGACCTAGACGGCCATTCCACTGCACCACCTTCTCCTATCCACTTTTGAGAAAATATTTAATTTAAATAATTTGTAACATTTAAAGACGCATGTGTACGTGCCCCATCTTGCTGCCACCATAAATTCACGAAGAATTTGAATATACGCAATCGAATTTAACGTTTCTTCAAACATAAATGGACCAATTAATTGATCGTCACAAATGCCCGCCCAAGCATTGATTTCAAAGCGATTTTAGTGCCATATTCTGCGAACTGCTCTAGGATTTTCTGTGTTCAGTATTACGGTTAAAAATACCGCAGTTTGTAAATTTTGACTCATCGGTCCATATTATTTTTTTTCTAGAAATTGATCGTCCCCATTCGTTCTCTGCACCAGCCAGTTGCAAAAATCGCTTCTTCTAATGTTATCTCAATCATGCAGAACATGACTAACGTGAATTTTATACGGTTTGTATTTATTTTTTTTTAAACTTCGCCTAACTCCGACATGAGGAACATCTAATTCTACACCAATCTCAGGCGTTGAAACAGGCGGATTCATAAATCTTAGAGAAATGATTATAAATTACACACATCTTACGGCTTTATTGAAGTGTAGGATTGTTACCATTTCCAAAATATCAATTCTAACTGGTTCTAAAACTTGTCATAAGGAGTACTTTTTCTAATAAATGATCCATGCTAACCAATGTTTCTGTCTAATTGTAAAAATATTGTATTTCGTATTTCTGTTAAGCCGGCAATATATGTTCCAACAATTTCACGTAAAAATTCATGTAAACATGTCTGTATAAATTCATGAATTGTAATTTGCAATACACGTTTCAATTATATTAATAAAAAGATGTTCTGCTAAATAGTAATTTAGAATGTTAATGTTGGTGAAAATGGTAACTCATTAATGCTTCTAACTTCAAGTATTTTTCTTCGAGCAGCTGGGAATGTTGGATTATGTTATCAAGGGTGTCATCCAAACCGAGAGCACGTGGTCACCACTGATTAAACTGTTTTGAAGTTAAAATTATTTATAAACATATACCCGCATAAACTGGCTGAAGTCGTTCTTCATTTATCTGAGCCAACAGCCAACAGCAACAATCAAAGTCACTAGAATTTACTAAAATTTCACGTCAAAAACCTTGAGAAATAGAACTTGCTCTTTGTTTTTACATGTATAAATTCATGTAATTTTTTTTGCTTGCTATACACATTGAAAAATAGGTTTTGTCATAAGTAACAAGTAAATTTCATGCAATTTATGATCGTCTATTGCGGGCTTTACATGAATAAAACATACGTAACATAACACGTTTTTCTTCATTACTGAATATTATGCTTTTGTTGTATGCTAATATTTAGCAACAAGCGACTATTAATTTGACAGCTTATGCTGTTTTCAATTCGAATCCAAAGCCATCTTCCATTAATTACCAATTTTCTTGTCTTGCAAAAATAAATTTTAATTCTGAAAGAATTTTGATAACATATGCTATATTGCCGTCATCGGCATGAAGAGTAGATTCTAAATTTCAATATGGCGACCATAAGAAAAAATGAACCAATTTGACGAAACATGTTATAGAGAAATAGTGTTCATCATTGTGTAGAAAATTGAAAAGTGCCGTAAGAAAGTATTTTTATTTTTTTGATATCTCTTCAAATAAAGAAGATAGAGACAAAATAAGAAAGTGACTTTTTTACAATTATTTCGAATAAGAGTTAACGTAGAAATTTTTCTCTTCGGATTATTAATGCTCATCAAATTTAGCAATTTGCCAAATTTAAACCTACCCTGTATCTCTTCAAATAAGCGAGATCCCCATGGTGAAGTTTGAATTTGAAACAACCGTCGTAAATAAATAAAACTCTCAAACTTTCAAAATATCTGCCACTAACTTCTTGGCAATATGCCAATTTAGCTTGAAACTCTTACAGAATATTGCGAATATTTTCCTCACATTCCCACCGATACATTGTTACATTGTGGTATCAGCAGGATGGAGCACCGCCACATTCTGCACGACCTGTGCGAGAATTCTTAAACAATTTGTTTCCCAATAGGTGGATTGGAAGGCGAGGTGCGTATTGTCAAGAAGTTGGTGGCAAACAAATTTCTTATTTTTATGCAAAATTGGCCAACTTTATTAAAATTCACATCACATCCTCATTATTTGAATCCACCAAATATACAAAATCTCGAAAGGCTTATTACGTAATCAGTTTTCTCGATTCCCAAAGAACTTTTTTGACATGGACTGTTATTGTAAAGAAACGCTTCAGTTTCTACTTCTAATTTATTTTACACAAAAATTATTTAGAAAATTGTATAAGTTGCTTCGAAAAGGTACAGTCGTGCGCATCTTGAGTGCTACAATGTAACACATCTGTGAGCCTTGTAGCAGGAGGTCTTAAGGGTGAGGTTTGCTTGAAGGAGGTGCAATTAAGGTGCGCACGACTGTACAGTAGGGGAAACAGAAAGCGAGACAGTAAACTTTCGCTAATTTAAACCTTACTTCTAAATTTCGGTAACTATGGTAACTTATCAACCTTCAGATTAAATAAAATGATTATTCATTCCGTTCATAAAAATTTTGTTGCAAATCATTTTTGATTGCAGTGAAAACCTCGAGCAGCCTCTGTACAGCTGTTTCAGCCCTATTTGGGACTTCATCTAAATGCGAATAATTTGGACAAGTCCTGTTTGGTTTGCAGTGGGAATGTCGAGCTACGTCTCTGCTGATGAAGCCCCAAACAGGGCTGAAACAGCTGTACAGAGGCTGCTCGAGGTTTTCACTGCAATCAAAAACGATTTGCAACAAAATTTTTATAAACTTTCATTATGATTTGACAGCAAGCATGGCCGCCTTGCATAGGGGACTTATTAGGTAGCAAATCCGCTTCAATTTGTCTATCCTAATGCAATGTCAGGTCAAAAAGCGATCGTAGGATGTCGCTGTTTTATCTGTTCATTCCGTTTAGAAAATAAAAAAGGCGCGTAATTTAAAAATATTTCTGCGTTAACGGTTTAAGAATTGTTCAAGAAATTACATAATCTAATACATTGAGCTGCATTCTTGCCCAAGATACTAGTTTAAGGCTATTCCGGATGAATGAACGGACAATTTGTGATTTTCTTTCTATAAATTATTACCACGTTTGTTCGAATCGTTTTTCGCTCCGGCGCTTAATAAGGCCGCGCGGCCGTGATAGCCGAAAAAGTGCACTTTTCGCTTATCATTCTCTCTTACCTTATTTTTATCACAAAATGTCCTGTTCGTTCGCCTGGAATGGCCGCAAACGAAATTTAAACGTTTAATTAAAGAAGAAATCGAATTATATTTTGGCTTCTGACAACCGATTCCAAACTTTTCAAAATCAATAAAAGGTAACCATGGTAACTTAAAAATATGCTAAGGATTACAGATTACTGTAAATACAATGCCATCACTGCCATCCCAGCGACCCGGGGGGAATTATAATTGCGTTTAAAACTGTGGCAACCGACATAAACTCCCGTGATACATTCTTAAGAACTCTATTTGACAAATTATTTCTGATATTAGTAAATTAATTAAAAGGGTCACGACTGTCACCAAGGAAACTTCACACTATCAAAGTAATTCGAAATTTTGTTATAAGACTTTCTATTTTCGTAACTATACCTACGGATAGAAAAATAAAAATTAGAAACTTAATGACGCATGTGAAATATCCTTGATCAAATTTCTAATAAAAAAAAATTATCGTAATTGATAAGAATTACATTGCGACAAATGATAAGTAAATAGTAAATAACTTTGATTGTTATACATATAATTCACATATTTATTAACACATTCGCCGGCCGATTCGATTATTAGCAAGTAACAAGAGCAATGCGGGAAGGACGTGAAATGCTTGCTAATCATACAGTGGGATATGTACCATCGGGTGCAAAGAAAAGTAACCGATTTTTTTCGCTATTGTATGTCTAACCCTGATTTGCTTCGCAATGGACTAATGTTACTTTATTGTCACAAATATTTGTCAAAAAAATGTATTGAAACTGGTTTTGCAAAACTAAAATTAAGCAAAAATTCTCTTAGGAGCCGTTTACTTTTCTTTACACCTAATGGTAAAAATGCACATCAACGCGCGTTCTGTCGCATCATGCGTCATTCCCGCATCGCTCCCGTCCCCCCAGTCCCGCGTTAATGTGCTACATCCTTAAGCATTATAAGGTCCAGCATTTTCTTGCATAATCTTGACTTACTGAAGAAAATTTGTTAAAGTCTTTCTCATTATACTCTGTTATTTTTTAGTTGAATCTCATCATTTTTTATAGTTTCTTCATCAAATATTGATTTTGCTTTTCTCAATAACTGTTCGTTTTAGTAAATTGTCTCTTTAATAAATTCTTTACAAGTTACGAGTTATGACTGACTGGATCTAACCGGTCAGTTCGACATTTTGCTCCAATATTATGTTTAATATTGTCGAACTGAGCGGTTGTATCCGGTCAGTCGTAATCACCCGTAGAGAATTTATGCCTAAAACTTAAAACAAAAATCTTTTTCACAATCGTCCGGGGTAGCTTAGTGTGCGCCCGTCTTATTCCTAATTGTTAAAGCTCGGATATTCCTAGGATATCTGGTAAAAACTAGTATAAAGTTAAACAGAGCAGCGGAGTAGATTACAAAGTCGCCGCTGTACGGTTTATATGCCAGAAACACTCTCACCCTCGTACTCACTGCACCAGAAGCAACCGTTTGATGTAAATTGCGAGTGTAACAGAATTATCTTTATAGTTTCTTTCAAACAATAGTTATGAAAACATTATCATACTTTAATGTAACTTTTAAAAAGATTATTATTATAGCGCCGTCATTGCTAAAAGATGCGTGCTCCTATGGGAACCTTTCGGTTACATAAACAAGTTTTATATCCAGGCGACAAAAACTGAAGTGCTTACTGCGTTCCGCATAGACTTCTCGGGCTTCGACTGGTTTATTGTTTTGTTTTTACAGGGCTTAAAGGGTTAAAAATTCGAAATTTTTCCGACTACGACCGCTTCAGCATGTTAGTAGTTCCTCGTATATTTAACGAGACCTTCCGCCTAAATGTCCTAGGTAAGCTAACTGTAAACCTCTTACTCCAATCGAAGCAAATAGTCAAAGCCTTACTTCACAATTTTGTAATAAAAGCATTTGCTACATTTTTAATCATCACTCTCACTGTCATTTTGATAGCCCGCATCATTACTTCTGTATTGCTTTCGTTGATATGTATGAATCTATTAATTTATTTAGTCCTTGCAAATAGATTATGCGGTATTCATGACTAAATATATTGTTTTTATACCACAGGTATTACAGGAATTATCGCATTACACAGTCCATCACGTTTATTACATTACATCAACAATAACGTGTATGTACTTTTTACATACTTAATTCCCAATAAAATTATATAACGTAGTCTCATCGACCGCTGAATACGAATGAGAAAATCAAGGACCTCAGTGACAAGAAATTATGTTATTATAACATGTGATCGTAAAAACCTGGTACCTTGGAAACGTAAAAGCCAGTCTTTTCTTAAAGTGTTTTGACATGTCCCGATTAAAAAAATGTCATTCTGGTTAATAAAATGTTCTAAGAAAAGTCATACACCGCCAAGGCCAGGCCTATTAGGGTGACGGGACTATACTGCTCCAATAAATTAACACATCATACAATAAAACACGAAATTTTCGTTTTTTCATTCAAAATTTATACTGTCATTGCTATGAAATAGTTTAGTATATGAAGTTAATTTTCAACGTTTATTTACATTTGATTACCACTTAATGGTGATTACATAAAATTAAATACGTACAGATTCATTAACTCAACTCAATTTCAATTTTAATGTCTAAATATCGGTTTTCGGTTTCAAGTGACTTTATTGATTTTTGTTTTTGTGTTTCTTCGACGTTATGCCATACTAATTTCGAAATTTGACCAAAGAAGAACGCACTGAAGTAGTAGTATTGTTAGAAGAAGGCTGAAGCTATTGTCGAATAGGTGTCGGTGTGTCCCGAACCTTGATGTCTCGACTGGTGCGAAGATATAGAGACTAGTAATTATTCTCGAAGGCTTACGAAAAGTAGACGCAGTATAACAACCCGTGTTCAGGCTGATTTTTTATTGAACTTTTTGCTTTACAGCAGAGATTCGTTAAAAGCAAGTTTTCAATTTGAACTAAGAGAAGAGCACGGGGTTCCAATTAGCATCTTGGGGAAGCTAATTTGGCATGTCATGTGCCTACTCAAGGTCCAGCCTTGTCTATGGAACATCACAGAGATCGCTTGGAATTTGCTAGATTTCATTGATTTGGTTGCAGGGCGATTGGAGTCGAGTTCTGTTTACAGATGAATCTAGATTTTGTTTTTACAAGTGTGATAGACGTATTTGTGATTACACTAATGACCAAACGAGCGGTATGCTCACTGCAACATTTGAATACCACATATAATTTGGCAAAAGCTTTTTTTTGGCGTGAATAGGAATTTATTTCACAGCGCGCACGGACCTAGTGGTGTTAAATAATAGATATCTTAATACCTTTCGGTACGTAATGGACATCTTACAAGAATATGTCATGCCATTTCAGTCCTATATCTAACGCATTTTTTTTATTAAAGCTAGTGTTCGACCCCACCGTGTTTGGAAAGTTCAAAATTGCTTAGAGGAGATTGAAGTCGATGCCATGGTTTGTCTAACAGGGAGTTCAGACCTCAGTCCCATTAAGCTGGTTCATACTTGGTAGACGTCTGACAGCAATCTGAAACATTATCCAAACGCATAGATTTAAATGAAATCGTGCATGACGAAGAGGCGCGGTACTATTCATCTTCGATGTACATGGTTCTGTTTAAAACTGTACGTTTATTTTACACCGAGGTAATATCGCGGTATCGACCGCGACCTAAACATCGAGAGTGAACAGCGAGGCATCTTCGGTGTGTTCGTACCCTTAGGGTCAAGTAGTTCTTCGAATTTTTGCACGCGGTACGCAGCTAGCCACCGACTGATTAAGGTCGAGCTTACGGCAGCTGCAAAATTGACCGTAATTTATGCACTCAATTAAGGATATTCTTGCAATACCCGACAGCCCCCGTTTATGACGAATCCGAAGGAAAGGAAGTGCATAAAAATCCCGGCAGGGGAAGAAATGCGATCATTCTAGTCCGATGTAACTTGATCTAATTATAACGTGATAAGTTCTTCGTTGAAGTTGATTTTTTTTCTCATTTTAATTCAGTCAGTTTCCTCAGCTTGTAATTAATTTCGCGAATGAAGATATAACTTCACAATGTATTAAATATTCGCCTTTATCTTCAAACCATTTTTTTTTTCAATTTAACCTATAATTTCAGTGGTAGGTATTTATTACTTTTGTAATCATGAATTTTTGATTATTTGTAAAATTTTTAGTCAATATTTCAAAATTTCAATCGGTCTTATTAATTAATTAATTAATTGATTAATCCTATTAAAAGGAAACTTGTTCGTATTAAAATTAATTTTATTTATGTACTGTGAACTAAATTTCACGTCTTGTTAATGTACTAAAAAAATTCGGAATTTTAAACTGAATTCCACGTTTTGTTTCATATATTTTTATATTTAATTTTTTTCTAAATTGTATTATAAACTAAATTTTACGTTTTTCTAAATATACTGTTATACACTAAGTTCTACAAAAAGCGAATCACTGATATTTTTATACATTTTATGGTCTTAAAGACTGCTCTTTGTATTTCGATGTATAAGTCAAAGTTAGACGATTTAGGGACTATTGCAAGAGAAAAGTTGATTTTTCTGAAAAAAGTGTTTAATGAAATTACAGAAAAAAGTAACAGTTGATTCAGTTCCTTATTCTATAAAATTTAAAATAATGTTACGTTTCTAGGGTTTAAATTTATTTGTTTAAACGAATAAAACACTCGATAAAAACTTAACCGTAATTTAACAAAGCTTAAAAACTAATTTATTTGTAACAATTTATTTACACACTAAAAGTCTAACTTCGACGATCGCTGTTCGAATTCGACTGACTGGTGAGTCAACTCCGGGCGATTTTATATCATTTGCTGCCGTCTGGAATTCTCTACGCTGGAAGATTCGAGTTTGTTCCATCGCCGGAAAAGTCTAGGCTGTTCGATGTAGACCCCGGTGGCGTGGCAGCCAATGACGCATAACAAACCGAGTTCTTGACGCCTTGAGCTAAGCCGGGTGGCGCGCCACACTGCCCCCTTCTTAAAAACGTTTCGTCTCGAAATGTTCCTGGTGATAGTCTTGAAGGAGGGTGTCGGAATCTCCATCTGGTCCATTCTTGCAACTTCCCGTCTGGAAGAAGTAGCAGTCTACGGTTTTGCTGTTGCTGACTGTTGCCTGTGGGTGGTGGCTGCAGACTAGGACTTCAATTCCCGCTCTGTGGAAGATGACTTCCAGCATGCTTCGAATTACTCTCCAGTCTAGTCCGTCCAATCCGCAGCCCAATTTGGGGATGGCTAACTTCATCTGATGGTTCTCTATTAGCTGTCTCCTCAGGCTATATAGGGCTCTCCACATACTTTGATAGTCAGGTTTACCGCTTGATGTCTTCTTAGTGACTAAATAATGCACGTGGCGCCTCCGATCTGCCGTCGAATCAATGATCTGCAAGCTCTTGCCTACCATGGGATGATGTCTTCGTAGCTCCTCGATTTGGCCAAATTTCTTCCTAAACACCTGAGCGATTCCTTTGGACATTTTCAGGTCTTCTGCTACGCAGTGGGCCAGACTGTACTCCAGTGGCACTTTAAAGAGATCTTGTTGCTTCTCCGTGGTCACTCCAAACCGTGCCTTGCTTCCTTCGGCGTGATGAGACATGAAGGTTTCGAAGTTCACTTCGGAAACTTGCGCCCTTTGTACTGTTCCTTCATCTGCTTCTCCATGGTAAGGGGCTATCCGGTTGAAGTGGATTACTTTGGGTTTGCCATGGGGGACCTTCTTGATGCGGTAAACGACGTCGTTGATCCGTTTCATCACTTTGTAAGGACCTTCCCAAGAGGTCTGCAATTTTGGGGAGAGGCCTCGACGTCTTTGGGGGTTATAAAGCCAGACCAATGCTCCAGGTTGGTATCCCCCGTGTTGAGCGTTGATGTCATAGTGCTCCTTCATCCGATCGCTGGCCGTCTGTATATTGTGACGCACTTGGTTGTGGATATCATCCATTTTCCTGCGTAATTTGCTCACGTAATCTTCGTCGGCAGAGACTTCGCCAGGCTTCACACCAAACTTCAGGTCGCAGGGCAGTCTCGGCTCTCGCCCGAATACCACTTTCGCGGGAGTCTCCCCTGTTGTCTCATGAACAGATGAGCGGTATGCCATTAGAAACAGGGGGATGTACGTGTCCCAGTCCCTCTGATGATTGGAAACGACCTTGGACAAATGTCGGTTGATGGTTCTATTGAACCTTTCCACCATTCCGTCCGACTGTGGGTGGAGTGCAGTTGTTCTAGTTTTTCGTACGCCGAGCAGAGTACACACGTTCTTGAACAAGGCCGATTCAAAGTTCCTTCCTTGGTCTGAATGCAGTTCCATAGGTGCACCATACCGACTGATCCATTTTCTACCTCGAATACATCTTGATAACGGCCGATCAGATTCTTTGCTTTTGTCTTCTGGTCTGGAGTAAATTTCATTGGGACTTTCGCTTCTGGCACGTTTGTTTCAAGTTGGCGGGAGATGGAGGACACCATGGTGCAGCTTCCCAAGATGATTCCTTTCTTGATATCTTTGATCATCAGTATTAGGTTCAACCATAATGACTTGCCCATCTTGAAAAACACCGTCCAGTTTTGCGTCGACGATAACCTCAGTCCTGCTGGGTAATACAACGTCTTCAGCGAGGACTACTCGAACGGCCACGTCTCCTCGTTGATGTAGAACCAACTCCTCATTATTGACCGCCATCACGCCACGCTTTAAGTCCAATTGGAACCCGTGGGCACACATGACGTCCATGCCCAAAATTGCCTCGTCCTCTATATCTGCCACCAGTGCACGGTGTTTTATTGGAGTTGAGCCAATGGTGATGATAACCTCTACTTCACCGTGGACAGTTGCTGATGTTCCAGTTGCAGTTTTCAGTTTCCACTTGGTCGGCTCGGTGCGTCCAGATGAGTTAATGACGTCGGGTCTTAGGATGGTCTTCGTCGCACCCGTATCCAACAACATGGTGTGAGGAATGTCATCAATGGTGACATCCACGAAGACACTGCTGGTTAACTGCCGTAGGGATATTATTTGTTTGGCTTTCGTCTTTGAGGGCCTTTGAATACGGGTCGACGTTTGCCCCTCTGCACCTGCCCGGCTTAGTTTAACTGTGGCTTCCTTGGATCCTGTCTGGGCTTTGGACATCGCCTGCGAACATGTCCTTCGTCCTGGCCTTTCCAGCGGCTTCTTCTTCTTCAGAACCTGTTCCACAATGCGGCGAACATCCTCGGCGGTGGCATATTCCTTGGATTGCCCCTTATTAGCAGATCCCACCTTGGCGTTGGCGGACTCTTCTTCTTCTTCCTCTTGGAAGTCCATAGCCGCTCGCACCTTGACATGCCCTCTTGAAACTCGTCTCGCCGCTTCAAATTCCAAGGCATAAGCCAATGCGTTCTTGGACGTCTTCGGATGGGTCATTCTCAATGCCTGCTGGTCGTCTGGGTCACGGATTCCATCTATGAAGGTCTGCACCGTCAAACATTTGAGGAATTCAACGGGAGCTGTGGGATATGCCAGCTGATTCCTCAACTGCGCACGGTATACCTCGGTCAGATGGGCCTGTCCGTAACGCATTTCCATCCTATTCACCAGCTTGTCGAAGTCTTCTTGTTCCTCCGGCGGCATCGTCTGTGCTACATCGTCTGTGGCTTTTTCGCTGGCCGTCCATCTGTTTGCCTTTGCTGCTGCTTCGAACTGTTTGAAGTAGTTGGGCCAAGAAGATTTTCCATCGAACGTCGGTGGTTTTATTTTCAATTTCGAATTTTCTGCTGGTCCTTCCACAATTCGGGTTTCATTATTTTCTAGTGTTTCTACTGGTGGCTGATCCCCGAACACTCGCAACCCCGCCATGATTTGTTCCAGATTTTTGATTTTGTTATCCTGCTGAAATATTATTTCCTCCACATTTTCTTGCAGGTTTCTTGTTTCTTCCGATATTTTTACCACTAGTTTATCTTCGAGTCCTTTCGTCTGTTTTAGAAATTCACCCTTCAAATTTCCGTACTGTTCTAGAAGTTTCTCGTCGAAATTTCTGGATTGCTCTAGAAATTTCTCGTCTAAGTCTCTAGATTGTTCCAACAATTTATTTTGTAATTTGTCGAAATTTCCAGACTGTTCTTGAAACTTCTCGTCCAAATTTCTGGATTGTTCTCGAAGTTCTTCCTTGAAATTTCCAGATTGTTCTAGAAGCTTTTTCTCTAAATTTCCAGACTGTTCTTGAAACTTCTCGTCCAAATTTTTGGATTGTTCTCGAAGTTCGTCCTTGAAATTTCCAGACTGTTCTTGAAACTTCTCGTCCAAATTTCTGGATTGTTCTCGAAATTCATCCTTGAAGATTTTATTAAAATCGGCGGGACCACACGAAATTTCGAAAAGGAACGTCTCTGGATCTTCACCAGCTGTCAACAAATCGTATCGGAAACGCTGTTGAAGTGCGCCTTTCAAACCACCGGTTTCTAACTCTCGTTCTTCCAATTCGGTTTTTAATTCGGCCACTTTTAAGTCTTTCAACAACACTTTTCTCGTAACCATTGTTTTTTTTTCCTATACTGTACTTATTTAATAATCTGATTAAATTTAATTTACTTTAAATTGTTTATTTATTTTCACAAACCCGCACACCGACACCACTGTTACGTTTCTAGGGTTTAAATTTATTTATTTAAACGAATAAAACACTCGATAAAAACTTAACCGTAATTTAATAAAGCTTAAAAACTAATTTATTTGTAACAATTTATTTACACACTATAAGTCTAACTTCGACGATCGCTGTTCGAATTCGACTGACTGGTGAGTCAACTCCGGGCGATTTTATATCATTTGCTGCCGTCTGGAATTCTCTATGCTGGAAGATTCGAGTTTGTTCCATCGCCGGAAAAGTCTAGGCTGTTCGATGTAGACCCCGGTGGCGTGGAAGCCAATGACGCATAACGAACCGACTTCTTGACGCCTTGAGCTAAGCCGGGTGGCGCGCCACAATAATACGCACGTACGTTGGTTTCGAATAACAGCCTGGATACGTTGTGGCAACCCTTCTATCAAACGCTCAATGATATTTTGGTCCAGTTGGTCCCATTCGTGGATCAACAATTCTTCCAGCGTCTCTGAAACAGGCATATTAGCTCTAATTCGACGGTCCACTTTGTCCCAAACGTGCTCCTGTGGGTTAAGATCAGGGCTCCTTGCTCCATTCAGATTTTCCGCCACGATCCTAGCGCGGTCTGGTCGTGCTTTATCATCCATTAAAATGAAATAAATTTCAATAAACGGTACAAAATAAACTACCTAAACGTTCTTGTAAAATGTTTCTGCCGAGCTTCGACAGAGATCCCAACCCATATCACCACAGATACACCATTATAACTTAGTCGTGGTCACCTCCGTTCGACTCAATAGGAAACTCTGTATCACTTTAAAGTATAGGTCAGGCGGTGTGAGAGACAAGAAAAAAGTAAAGTTGATTTCTCAACTTTCAGATGGCGCTAGCCATATCAAGAAATTCTAGTAACTTTATTTTCGTTATGTTTATAAAATTAGTTTTTATTCCAGTCGCAAGAGGCGCTAAGTTCATTTCCTGTAGTTCGTTGCCAAGCGACGCTTTTTTTGAAAATGTCAAAATCAGTGAAAATGTTATCATTAAAAAAATTTATTTGCGAAATTTCTTCAAGATTTTGGTTTTTCACATTTATGGTTATTAGAGTTCGTCCTCCCAAATGTTAGTTATCGTTTGGTTTTGCTGTTGTATTTCACATTGCCTATCAAAAAAAGTGAAATACGTGGATATTATCCGAACCAAATTAATAACTTGGAAGAGATGGAGCTCTGGCTTGTGGAAATGTCGAACGGATCGGAACAAAACAACATAACTTCGCTTATTTTAAGTATAGATCGTCCATAACAAGCTATCGTTTCACATAAATTTCATTTACAAAATTTTGTTTCTCGAATT
The DNA here is from genome assembly GCA_036172665.1 of Prosopocoilus inquinatus. Taxonomy (NCBI): domain Eukaryota; kingdom Metazoa; phylum Arthropoda; class Insecta; order Coleoptera; family Lucanidae; genus Prosopocoilus; species Prosopocoilus inquinatus. Next base: position 36,955,335 of record CM069869.1, read on the forward strand.
TTTCGACTTTTGATTTTATTGGTTTTCATTGTAATTAATTTATTTGTAAATGATAATTTTATAACACATTAAACAGCAAGTTACTAAACTGTTTCAAACAAACGGCAACCCCTTCAAATTTTAGATAAAGAAAAACGAATAGTCTTGTTTTACCGTATAATGCATTAATTTCTAGAGCAATGTATACAGGGTGTTCATGGGAAGCCACTACAATAGCTAACTTTCTTATTTGTAATTTTACGAAGTAACTTAAATTAGAACAGTTTTAGGACTTCTCCTCCTCGATTTAATGGTGCCTTCCAAACAAACAAATAACTATAAGGTTTCAAATATTTTCAGTTTTTTTTTTAATGGATAATGGAGAGTTAGGTTTTTTATCATCACATCGCTTTCAGGATGTCAAATTAATTATGTTTCTAAAATATCATCTCCCAAAGCTAACTTTTTTATTTGAAATTTCAGGAAGTAGCTTAAATTGGAAAAGTTTGACGACTTTTTCTGCTCAATTTTCTGGTACCGGAAAAACAAATTACTATCAGGTTTTCGAGATTTTCAATTATTTTGAACTTTTTTAAATAGAACATTATGTTTTTTTTTACGTGATATCGCGTTCACGATATAAAATTAAGTATAGGGATTTACATGGGGAAAATTTTGCCTCATGTTAACTTTTGTTCTGCCAACGACTAAATTTTAGTTTCTAATAATCGATTATGCAATTTATTACAAAATACACACTATCAGAATAACAGGTGTATCATTAATGTTTTCCACATCAGAACACAAAAGTAACAAAAATGTCTGTTTACACCGTTGAAGAAAGGAGTCGTTGTTCGTTGTTTCGTTTCGGTTAATTTTCGAAATACGTTCTTTAAATAAGCGCCTGTTTTTAGTCATTTTAAATGAAAATATTTATCCGTTCACAAAACTCGTGACGTTTGCAGTTTAGGCAGCGCTCATGTTAAGTACACTTTGACTTTGATCTACTCGGTTAATAATTATTATTCCTATTAATGTGAACTTTTAATGTTAAAATATTCAATCTAACGAAGCACAAATTATTCTGCTAATGTGTAGTTACTAATAAATTGTATGATCGATTATTAGCAACTATAATTTGACTAAAATCTTTGGCAGAACAAAAGTTAACACGATACAAAGTTTTCCCCATGTAAATCAATATGCCCACAATTAAAAAAAAGCACTGTGTAGCTAACCGTAATATCTAAGCTTCGGAAGAAAAAAAATTATAGTCAAAGCGACCAAGAGAAATTCAAAGAAAATATTTTTAAGTGTCTGCGTGATATGCAGGATGGGTCATTGGTATCGATTTCTTCATTAGCTACTAATTATAAAAGAAAATATATTCTACAAAAGTTATCGCCTTTAACGAGTTCTATCTCAACAAATTATTTCCACACATACAGCAAGTTCCATAAGTGAATTATCTACCAAACTTATGCTTTTTTAAATGGAATGTTCCAATTTTTATTGCAGATTTCGACAGATCTCTTAAAAATAAGTAATTTTTATTAAAGCAACTATAGCCCTAAATGGAACCAGTTTACAGTTATTCAATTGAAAAATATTTTTAATGTACCTAACTAATTGTAAATATCATGTAGAATAATCCCTATGAATAAGAGCAACATGTTTTTATGTACGTTTGCACAGAAACAACAATTGAAACTTAAAAGTTTAAATTTCTCAAAAAATTTAAATGGACAGCCCTGTATATTTTAACGCATTCGAATAGCTCGTTAAATTGTGTTTCTAGCAAATGCAACTTGTATTGGTTTGAAGCTTACAGTTTTCGAGATATCTGCACCTACAATTAGAACTACTAACAAGAACAATATTTCAAGTAAATAAACATAAAAGAAAGGACACAATTATGTTTATCTGTTAAATCTCAAGGAAATAGTAACATTTATAAATAATCCGAGAACTTAAATTCACTATAAGAACTGCTTACAACTGAAATTAACTAATTACTAAAGTTCTAACAAAAAAATTCATATTGTAATTTTCATTTAGTGAAACTTGAACTATCAACCCTTCAATTTATTTCGAACATCTAATCGATATAAAACGCTAATTTGTTATTGAAAATGTTTTAGCCCCTAGCATTACTTATATTTTTTTAATACTACCAAATACAATTGGATATCAAAAAAAATAAGACAAATTTTTCAAAAAATTATCTAGAAATTACTAGCAGATCTTCAATAGTTTCCGTGATATCGATTAGATGTTGAACAAGACCGGTTTCCTTATGGAATCGTCATCAGTAAAAGACGTTATCCTCTAAAAAAAATTTAGATTTTCAAAATTTTTTTCTTAATAATCTACATGTTTGAAAGTCTGAACATTAATCTTTCAAATAACAATGGCAATTTGAAACTTGAAATTTGGTAGTGACGTAAATATATTCTTTTAAATAAAAGGTCACCGAAATATTTTTTTTAAACTTGAAAATTTCTCAAAAACCATTATATTTAAGTATACGTGGAGAAGCCTTAACGAGCCTTGACTTATAATAACGTGTACAATCGGAATTTACAAGAAAAAAATATAGGATTCCATATAAAATGAGAAAGTTAATTGCGACTTCCGACAAACGGAAATGATATAAAAGTAAAAATATTTTAGTCTGATAGATCACTTCCTCTTTGAGCACTGTATTAATTTTCAGAATGTTTGTATGTTCTCTTCCCCGAAAACTTTTAATAGGCCACTCAACTTGGGATACCCCGTATAACATAAAATATCGATTATTCTTAATTATTGCATAAATTCGACGCAGTTCGCCTTTAATGGGAACTGTAATATCAAAAAGCTAAAAATTAGCAAGCTGTGTTGTAAATTTAATGGAATTAAACCCGGTAAAAATTGAAATGTGTACAATCTAAATTAAATGCATTACCCCTCAATAACAACAAAATTGGATCAATAAAGTAAATTACTTTATATTTTCAGCTTGTTCAGATTCGTTGATTGCACGCTATTTTTCCAACGCCTCTACTTAATGTTTTTCTAACCCTTGCAACAGGAATATTTAATTCATGATAATAATTGATATTTAATTATAATATGAGATTCAATAAATTATTTCAGATATCAGGCGGTCATGGAATAAAACAATATGTCTTTGTTAAATAAGTACAGATTTTACCGTCAACTTGTCAGTATCTAATCTTTCTTAACTCAAATTTTAAAGGACTCGTTTAATTAAACTAATTTTAATTTTATACTGTTACCAAATGATGTTTATGACTGAACATATAAGGTGCTTTCTTTCGCTCATAAAATCGTGATCCAAACGTGTTTTGATTCAAAAACAGACATTATTTTCATTGAATCTCTCTATTTTTAAAACTTGTTTGGATTGAATTATGGTTATTTACAAATGAATTGTCAATCAAAAATTCAAGTCAGGTGTTTTATTGCAACAACTACAAAGTTCAGGTCCAAACTATTCGAAACACAGTCCAAACTTTTAAGCGAAAGAAAGCACGTTTACAACGCAGATTCCAGCTGTCGTAGAAAAAAATAGGTTATATTTTTAATGCGAATTATAAACCCGATTCTTTGATTTTATTTATTTTTGACATCTGCATCACAATTTATTACAAAGAAGTACAAGAGCGAATTCGCATACAGGGTGCTCAGAGGTAGCCGCTACAATACATAACTTTCTTTTTTGTGTTTTTACGAAGAAACTTAGAAAAGTTTTAGGACCTTTCCTGCTTGATGTTATGGCATCTTCGGAAAAACAAATGTACCATAAAATAAGTACGAAAGTACCATAAAATTGAGCAGGAAAACTCCTGAAACTTTCCTAAATTAAGCTACTTTGTGAAATTTCAAATATTTCCGTGCACACGAAGATTTTGTTACTAGATCATTTATAAAATAGTAGGCTTTGGGAGATAATATTGTAGAGATATAAAGTTTGGGCCAAAGTTGGATTGAGTCATCACGCTTTAACGTACGAATCAATCCATGGAAACTACCTCTTCAATAACATCATGTAGGTTATTACAGATTTCTTTCTTTTTTTTTAATACACAATAAAATTAGTGCGCACGTATGAAATAGAGTACAATTAGTAAGCAAAACTTGTACAAAATAGTTATGAGTAGTGGTGTAAACTGACGGTAATTTAAAATCGTGACGTTCTTTTGGTCTCAAGTATAAATGACGGTCATTTTGTGGTCATTATCAACCGTTTAACCCTAAACAGGCGCACTTTTATGTATACGCATATTAAATGGAATAAATACAAATTTTTCTAAAACAACAAAGGTAATGTTCTAATGCTCGGTCTTTCAATCACAAAAAAAAAACTTAACTCTTTTCATGATATAAAGACAATTATTTCATGGCAAACTGAAGGTTAACTAAGGGTAAACTGAAAGTTTTTAGTTAAATTGTGATTGAAATCGTCGTTTTAATCGTACATTAAACAGTTTCATAAATTATTACAATTTATAGATAAGGCATACAACATAACCACAATTGAAATTAGAATCTTTACGTAAATAAGCTTATTAAAATTTATTAACGTCTGAACGGTCCAAGAGGTAAAAGGACCGGTAGGTAACCACTTCAAGGGTCTAGGACAATTCGCCATCGCCGATTTGTCGTCGCCAATTCACCGTCGCCGATTCGTCGTAGGTACAATTCACCGTCGGAAAACTCGCCGTCGGTAAATTCGCCGTCAGCGATTAAAGTTTTAAGTCCAGGTACATATCCAAATCATAATATACCGATAATTATATGTAAATAAAATAAAGAAGTTAACATAATTAATGGAAAATAAAATAATTTGTTATTAATTAAATGTGATACATAGATAAAGAAACAGATAAAAAAATTTGGTCTTCCAGGAAGTATTTCTTATTCTTCAGGGTGTTCGTAAAATCCCTTCAATTCTTCTTTTTTATATTTTCAGATTCTGCTCAAAATCATATTGATTTTCATATCAATCAAAATCACTACACATCAAAAGTCGACTGCTTTCAAAATATTGATTCATGAAAGCTCGTCATTTAAAATTATAAATTGAAAAAGGGGTTCCATTAAGAAAAAATAGAATTATGATTATGTGTACGTACAGCACCAATTTGTTCGTAATTTTGTGTCTTACGGTGGTCGCACTGTAATTAGGAATTTATTTTAACTTGAAATAGAAAAGCAATAGTAAAGTCCATTTTAATTTACTTGAAACGTACTGAAATTATAGTTATTTTCTTCAATTCGTAGGTATAACTTGGATATTATCTAAAATGATCAGAAAGTGTTTTAAAGCTTATCAAGCTAAATAAAGCAGTAACATGGGACAGCGAATTGGGCGGATGGTAAATTGGATCGACGACGAATTGGCGGCGGTGTATCGGCGAGGGCGAGTTGGCGACGGCGAATCGTTCCATCCCCCCACTTCAACTACCCTTCAGTGTTGGAGAAAAGCCAACAGAATTGAAAGAATAAACAAATATTTATTTAAAAAAAAACGAAACTGGAGAAATTTCAAAATAAAAATAGCTGTTTAGTAAATCGTATAGTTTGATTTTTTTTAATTTTATTTCTCTTCAATATTAGCATTTGAATCTTCATCAATGTCGATGTTTCCTAGACACTCTTCACGTTCCATACTCAATTTAATTTGAGGAGGATTTGTGAGGATGTTGCCATAAGCACTGAAGGACCTTGTTTTTGTTTTACGTGAGGTACTTTTCCTACAACGGTACAAGCGCACACGTCTATTTGCATGTGTCTATGACGGTCATTTATTAAGATGACAGTCATTTATCAACATTATGGTCATGTATAGGTCACTTTTTAAATGACCAATCATTATGAGGTGACCGTTATTTTTATTGTGACCACTGTCATAACCAGCGTCATTTAAGGAACTTACATCACTAGTTATGATTCGTACCCAACCTTAGGTATTTGGTCCAAACTACAATAATTAATTTGACATCCTGAACACGATGTGACGATAGAAAAACCTAGCAATCTATTTAAAAAAGTTGAAAGCAAATGTCGAAAATCTTATTGTCATTTGTTCCTCGGAAGAAACTATAAAATGGAGGTGGAAAGGTCCTAAAACTTTTATAATTTAAGTTACTTCATAAAAATACAAATAAGAAAGTTAACTATTCTAGCGGCCTCTCATGAACAACCGGTATGTAGAACGAATAGAGCAATAAATAATAAATGCTGAGTCTCATAACGTACGGAGTAGATTAAAAGGACAGCTAGAGGAGATCATATTAAAGTATTTTTCTCAATAAAATTTTGGTAAAAGATCAATAACTAAAAAGTTAAAAAGCTTAAAGTGAAATTACTTAAGAAACAAAAGTTACTACCTGGAGTAATATGTATTTCACGTTTTAAATTCAAATTTGGGGTATTTAAGAGTTAATTGAACACTACTTTACATGAAACAACCATCTAAAAAATGTAGTCACATAAGTATTGCGGCTATTTCATTTCTTCTTTTAATGCCCAAAAACGGATTTTCGTATTGCTGTGCACTGCCTACTTATTAAAACAAAACTTGGAAATAGATTCACATAGATATTTTATGAATGGTGGTTTCGATAAATTTAGAGTTTATTTAACAATAAAGATGCAGTTTGTGAAATAATTTTGATTAATAAGAAGCTATAGGTGTAAATTAAAGAAGAAATTAAGAAAGTTAAACTGCTATAACTTTCTTATTATTAGGTTTTGGTCAAAAGCGAATTAAGAAAAAAGCTTTATTTTGATCTTCTACAGTTATCCTTTCAATCTCCTCCGTACGTTGTGAGACACCCAATATAAACTAACGATTAGTGCAAAATCCTTTTTCAACATTATTTATCACTTTTAACTGTTGCTGTGTCCTCTATTATTACATGAAATCTGACTGAGCTATGATAAATTATTTTACCTTAGGCCTAGAGTGAAGTTTGCCTTACTTGGAATTCAAAGAAAACTAATATAGAATATATTGATTTATTATAAATGTCTTTAAAATAGTAATACAGGTACAGTTCATTCTTTATTATACACAATGATTTTGAAATGTCTCCCCTGATATGTTCAGGGTAAGTAGAACATCAAAAAACAATATCACTTTCCAAAAGTGAATAATAAGCGAGTTATAAACCTTGAAAAAAGGGTGAAATATTATTTTTGCCATTATCTTCCGGATCCTTTACGTCAGAGATGTTCACTATGGTGCACGTAACAACTGCGACGGTAGCATTTACGAAGTATTTATTTGCCGCATGTCTCTATGAATGAATTCTTGTTTCCCCGAAACAATCTGGAGCAGGGATAGCGCTTTTGAAGAGTCCAAGAGCATCGCTGCTTTAGGTTATCAAATTAATATTTTTAACTTACATATAAGGTTTCTAACTGTCCATTAACGGCATAATTGTGAGTTTAGTAGTAGTTTTGTAGGAGTAACTTACACTATTTTATCCATAACGTTTTATTTTTTACATATTTCATAAATTTGTAAATGAAACATTCTTTAGACAAATGTTTCCCAAACTTGAACACCGATGCTAAACGACTATCAAATGCTTTCATAGTATTCTGTTGAAAATTTGAGACTTGTCATTACCAGACTGCGGAAGTTTAGGCATTTGCCTTTTCTATTTGTTAAATACTACTTTGATAGGAGCTGGTTATAAATACATTTCATGTAGTTACTGTTCAAATGGTAAAGTTTTATAATGCCTATTTTTGCCTATTATGGATAAATGCCTATTTCAGACAAAGATGCCTATATTGTGCCTTTTTCTTAAAAATTCTCAGAATAAATTTTAAATTTGCATAAATTAAGATTAAAACGATTAATACAACCGTTATTATTTATAAAAAAATGATGACTGCGGCAATTTTTAAGAATCTTGTGGATACCCCTTGAAGGCAAGAATTGGGGCTTTTTTATTCAAAATGATGAAACAACTAACGAACAACGGTACCTTTGTTTCTATAAAAGTTTTCATTGATATACCGGCTGTTTCAAATTGGGTGTGGAAGAAAAGTTGCACTAATCTATGTCTAACTCGTATTCATGAACAGAATGATTTTTTTTATTATTTCTTCTTGAGATATTAATGAAAATGTAAACAAAATCTATTTTCTTTTTCTCTCTTTGTCTCTTTTATTGTACAAAATTTTGAAATTCTGATTTAACTTTTTACAAACACTTTTTGATTCTGCTTCGAATAGGAGTAACAGAATTGAAGTCAAACGTTTCGTCTTTCCGCGACCATCATCAGTTTCGACTTTTCAAATACAACTTAAGTCTTTTTATTATTCTGTTCGATAGATTTTTTTCTCCTTATTGTAACGGCATATTACACGTAATAGTTGATATTAACTGAAGCTTAAATAATACAGATTTTTATATGAAAATTTTATTTAATACATAATTTCAAATTTTTAGTTCATTTTCTTAGCTATTTAAAACTATTTAAAGTTTTTCTGTATCGTTTCTTAATATTGCACTGCACTTACGAAAATGAACTTTTACCGACAAATGTCAGGTGGTTCTAATATAACTTGCTAGACTAATGTCTCAGCTTTGGTATAGGAATGAAAAAGCTTAGTTTTTAATTTTAGATTGCACTGTTGGGTTAAAGGAAAATGTGAATACTAATTATACTACAAATGTTTAGATATAATCCAATAGTGCCTTCTACAAAGACATTGGTAGCTAATAATGAATATTTTAGTGATAAATTTGAAAGATACTTTCTACAGAAATGTATTTTTTTTAATTTCTTTAGCATGCAGTGGCTCTCAACACTTCACTATCTTTAATTTTTTTTAAATATGGTTAAGTCCTAAAATGGTACTAAATACTGTCACTGGTTTTGACCAGTTGAAGTTTGGCACGTTATGTCGGGACCACCATCCATAATTTCAACAGGATGAGGTAGGCTTTATATTTTGGACATTGAAACAGTGACTAGCATTAAGATAAATAATAAGGAGGAACTAAGAAGGCGAATATCAGGTTCTTGCAGAAATGTTTCACGAATTCATATTCGACACGCTAGACAACACATAGTTTGAAGAACGAATGTGTGTCCTGAAAACAGTGGAGGACATTTCCAGGATTTACTTCAATTCATTTATTTCACAAATTTATGTTTTTCTTCTATAATTTTTATTCAAATTATTTATTTTGTTCTTGTAATTTAATGTTTATATTGCTGTTTATTTGATTTGTGTTAATCATCTAATATCATTTAGTTAATATTTATTGATTTTTCCTCTTCCGACAATTAAATGTTAGTTGTAAATACTTAACAATTAAGAAAAGTAGTTTAAAAATTTACTTATTAAGAAAATCATTATGAAACTGTATCAGTTTTTTGGTCATATTTTTTACTTGAAAAAAAGCAATTAAGTATTATACATCACTGAAATCACCAGAAAAAAAAATTCTGTCGAATAGAACAATAAAAAGATAAGAAAATGAACCAAAAATTTTAAATTATGTATTAAATAAAATTTTCATATAAACTCTGAATTATTTAAGCTTCAAATTAGTATCAACTATTAAGTGTGATATATCATTACAAATGAGAAAGAATGCTATCGAACAGAATAATAAAAAGATATACGTTGTATTTAAAAAATCGAAACTGATGATGGTCGTGGAAAGACGAAACGTTTTACTTCAATTCTACTATTCCTATTCGAAGCAGAATCAAAAAGTGCCTGTAGAAAATTAAATCAGAATTTCAAAATTATGTATAATAAAAGAGATACAGAGGAAAAAAGAAAATCGACGAATTTGTATCTCTTACGGTTTAGGAGATCCCTTCAGTGCACACTCAATTTGAAATAGCCGGTACAAGCCGAACTGCATAGGTTTTACTTGGTTTTAATTTAGTGATTTAATATAAAAAAAACCTTTTTCACCCTCGATTTGTAAATTTTCCCATTTGCAGGAACTTTATCTAAAAAACAAAATCAGTTTTATGTAGTCTTGGGTGTAAAGTATTTCCAGCAACAAATACGCCTTGGAAAAATTTGGAAAACCAATTTTTTTTAATAATTTATACAGAAATGTTCGACAACAGGTTCTTTCTTAGGCAACTATTCGAAAAAGCTATTTAGAATTAACAATAAAAATAATAATTTACTTGATTTGGACATCAGGTATAAATATTTTGGAGACTATTTATACTTTATTTGTGCCAATTCTGCACACATACGAGCCTTTTTTAGGCTTTTTTAAACTTCCGCAATCTAGTCATTACATTTCATGACACATTTGTTTTAATGCATTTACATTGTATGTTCAAAGTAAAAAAAAAGTCAGTGTATCGGGTGTCCCTCGCCATGTGCTCACCCTTCCAGAATCTCTATTTATTAATAGATTATACATACAATAAATTAAACAAAAAGCGGAACTTTTCGACATACTGCTAGTCGTCATAGGACTTCCGGTTTCGCCGAAAGTGATATCAACTTTCTTATTTTAAATGAAACATCCTATATATTTTTACATATTTGAAATGTACGGATCATTATGAGTCCGAATACGTATCAATTGTTAATTTTGGTTTCCATGACAACGAAACAAAAACTTTTTTATTTCTCAATCTAAAAAGCTATGAATTACATTTTTTCGATCTAATGCGATCAAGTGTTTCAAAGAAATCACTCCTTTGATGGTATTTTGATTTTTAACATTTTTACAGTATTTGAAATATTCATTAGCTCTTAACTGATTTTTTTCGATAGAACCTCATGTTTCTTAGTATAGTTCAACGGAACACTTTTTTCTGAGTACGCTGATACCAAATACGTCATATTTTCTTTGAAAATTATTTGAAATATAGGGAGTGTAAAATTTCAATAAGACATGCCCTATTTTAAATTATTTTCAAAGAAAATATGACGTATTTGGTATCAGCGTACTCAGGAAAAAATGTTCTGTTGAAGTAAGCTAAGAAACATATGAGGTTCTGTTGAAAAAAATGAGTTAAGACCCAATGAAAATTTCAAATACTGTAAAAATGTTAAAAATCAAAATACCATCAAAGGAGTGATTTTTTTTAAACACTTGATCGCATTAGATCGAAACCGGAAGTCCTATGACAAAAAAGAAGATTTTTTTTGTTTAATTTATTGTCTCCAAAACTCAGGTTAATCGATTAATAAATAAAGATTCTAGAAGGGTGAACATATGGCGCGAGACATCCAGTATGTAAAGTCGCGAGCTTAAAATTTTGGATGCCACTGTCAATCAAAACGTCAGTTCTAATTCCGGAAATTAGAAATTTTCTTTGTGTTTTATCGCGAAGGTGTCAAACTAAATTTAAGAGACTATTACTACCATTAAAAATAAGAGCCGTTTTACATCTACCAAAATTTGTACAAAATCTTGTATAAAGTGAGAGAGACAGACTACCACAAGTACCATGTCTGTTATATGAATCGATGATTTGTTGTCACTTTGCGCAAGAAATTGTAACAAATTTTGATAGATGTGTAACGACTCTAAGACGCAAATCTTGTTCATTTTAATAAAACACAAATACAAGTTTGGTGCCAACCTTTGATTACTAATGACGACCAAAATTTATTGCTCGCGACTGTATGTATATGCAATTTCTTGTAAAAAATAATATGATAAATTTGTTGCAATTTGCGTTTAATTTTTTTTTAATTTATTCTTCTGCGCCCCCTTTGAAGACTTATTCGCCCCCCGCCCCACCTAGGGGGGCGCGCCCCACAGCTTGGGAAACGCTACTTTAGACTATTTATAATCATAATTATTTATAATCAGGACCTACACCGAACTCCTGTGTATCCTTCTTCCTGCGGAATTCTTACTGTGTCTTTCACACGTTTAAATTGACAGATTTATTTCCCATTTCTTCACCTCCTGATAAATTTATCAGCCTGGTTATAACCCTGGAAACCATTGTGCCGATAATGACTTCCTAGGATATTATACGGCAGATAAATTTATGAGGAAATGAAAAATGGAACCTAAGACGCGAATCTCACTAAATAGTTTACAGAATAGCAATGGGGAAAAATGAGGGAATGGTGCACACTTAAGCCTTGAGTGTAATAAGTACACATATAGCGTCAGCGTCAAAGATAGCCTTCATTATTTTATTCTAAATATATAACAGAATATTTGAAGAAAAATTAAGTGTAATACCACAATATTGTAAAATGTACAAAAGAACATTTGCCCACGATTCCCCATCCCTGCGGGTAATCATGAGCATTCGTTGGGAAATTAAAAACGGATTAAAATTAACGTGAAAAAAACTATTTTTTATATAGCAAATATTTATTTTATATACTAGTCTTAAAATTGCTGTTCTAAGAAATATTTACAGTAAATAGAGGTCACATTTGTAATTTTTGGAGTATCTGCTCCTGTACATGCCGTATGGTTCTGTAACGAACATAGGGCACACGTACTATAATTCTCGGGATCTAAAAAGAATTAAAATAACAAATTCTTAATATTAAATAACATGTGTTGTAGTTATGCATCATATGCACTAACGCGCATCATTTTCCCTTTGTGGTTGACATACGAATTTTCATTGCAGAAAAAAACTTAATTAATTAAACAGAACAAGTGCACTGAAATATGCAAAATACAAGACGTTTCCGGAACATAATTAGTTCCAAGCAATTTTATAGAAATTATGAACTTAGCGTTTTCTTTTCTCATGCGGAAAAGTAACAAAAATAATAACGAATTTGTATAAACACCGCTCCACTATATTCAGTGCCGGCTCAAGCAAACTTGGCGCCCTAGGCGAATTAAGAGAATAGCGCCTCTGTAGACCAACTTTTGTAGGAGTTTTGTAATGATTAAAACAAACAAGTAAACAATCAAATTTTAATTTTAAGTCTACATTTTCATTTTCCTTGCCTTGACTTTAGCAAAAGTAGAAACAATATCCTTTAAATCAAGTTCTTGTGCTATCTGTTGTTCTATCGATAATGTAGCCAACCCAACAAGTCTATCTTGGCCCATGGTAGAACGCAGGTAAGTTTTTATTAATTGTAATTTAGAAAAACTACGCTCACCACTTGCCACAGATACAGGAAGTGTCATCAAAACCCTTAAAACAGTGACTAGATTCGGTACGCTATCCACTAATTTATTTTTACAAATGTAATTTAGAACTTCCTGCGGGGTTGTATTTATTGGCATTCTTCTTGCAATAGCTTGCAATTCACTGCATAATTCAGTACCATCAATATCCTTAGAATTCCCGTGAGTCAGAAATCCTTCCAACTTTAAACAGTTTTCCAAAATAGTTTTGGAAGATTTATATTGCAACTCATGAACGTTATAAAGATAACCAAATACAAAATTAACCTGTTTTATTTGATTAAACCTCTCATCAATTGCATTTATTGCGGTATCAAGAACGGCAAAATAGAAATTAATTTTGAACTGATCTTTGACATCACAGATCGGCTCATCTTCCGATTCATAACTAAATTGCTTTTTCTTTTTTCTTAAGCGGGTTGGTTCTACCTCTGGTGCAAATGATGCGGAAATGTTAATTTCTTCAGAAATGTCTTTTGCATCCACCAACATTTTCTCAAATCCCGAATCACTTCTGCAGCCTTCGAGAAAGGTTTTTGTTTTTAGCAGTGCATTTGTAGCAGCGATTAGATCAATTTCCTTTGATTGAAGTACATAGTTTACTTGTCAAATTTATTTCGAACAAAATATTATACCACACAACAAGAGATGCAATAAATTTAAAATCAGCAATTTTTTTTGCAATCGACTGCGCCTCAATTCGCGTTTGATTTCCAGATGGTCCCGTCAGAGCATTATTTTCGTAAATATCCATGAGTGCATCATGTACATCAGCTAGTTGATATCTTAATGGTTTCAAGGCATCAATTCGACTCTCCCATCTTGTGTCGCTCAGTGGCTTGAGAGTTAGAGTAGGGACGTGTTTCAGTAGAATTTCCCAACGCTGAGTTGAAGCAGAGAAATATACATATAAATTTTGAACCAAATTGAAAAAAGATGTAGCTGATAGACAACATTTAGCTGCATCATTTACCACAAGATTTAGTGAACATATAAAATAGCGACATCTTACTATCGCTTTTTGACCTAACATTGCAGTAGGATAGACAACAAATTGAAGCGGGATTTGCTCCTAATGAGTCCCCCATGCAAGGCGGCCATGCTTGCTGTCAAAGCATAATGAAAGATTTTAGAAAAATTTTGTGCAAATCGTTTTTGATTGCAGTGAGAACCTGCACAAAATTTTTCTAAAATCTTTCATTATGCTTTGACAGCAAGCATGGCCGCCTTGCATGGGGGACTCATTAGGAGCAAATCCCGCTTCAATTTGTCTATCCTACTGCAATGTTAGGTCAAAAAGCGATAGTAAGATGTCGCTATTTTATATGTTCATCATTCTTACATCGCAATTGCGAATAAATTGGGCAAGTCGTTTTTGGTCTGCAGTGGGAATGTCGGGCTACGTTTCTGCTGAAGAAGCCCCAAGCAGGGCTGAAACAGCTGTCCAGAGGCTGCTCGAGGTTCTCACTGCAATCAAAAACGATTTGCACAAAATTTTCTAACAAGATTTAGTGTATGAGAACTGCAGGGTACGAAAAAAGCTCGTGGATTTATTTCTAAAATTCTTTTTTGAACACCACTGTTTTTACCTTTCATGTTACTCCCATTATCATAACCTTGACCACGTAAATTTTCTATTGGGAGTGACATCTCTGCTAACTTACCAAGAATTGTTTCAGTTATTCCAGCGCCTGTTGTATCGGTAAGAGGAACAAATCCCAAAAAATGTTCTTTAATTTCACTCTTACATTCTCCAAAATCAGTCGTGATGTTTATAAATCGAACGATTATTGTCATTTGTTCTACATGACTAACATCTGGTGTGCAATCTAAGATTATTGAAAAATATTTAGCAGAGAGAACTGAAGCAATTATTTTTTCCTGAACAGCATGAGACAGCAGATTGATCAATTCGTTTTGAATATTTTTTCCGAGATAATGAATGTGAATCTCTTTATCACGAACTTTTCGAAGATGTTCGTGCATAATAGGATCAAACAAAGCTAGATATTCAACAAATTTCAGAAAATTTCCATTGTCAAACGTGAATAATTTTTCATGTAATCCACGAAATGCTAAATTTTGACTTCTCAAAACTCTTACTAATGCAATCAGTCTTTCCAGAATCTGCTGCCAGTACTTTTCTTCATCCCTTATTAAACGCAAATTTTCTTCGTCGATGGTTTTATTATTCTTCAACCTAAGCTCTAACTCTTTCCAGTCTTGGTAGCATTTTAAGTGACTACTGCTTTTTTCGTGATTTGATAGTATCATAGAAATGTTCTTCCAGTCATTCACTCCTTTATTACATAGAGCAGATTTACCATCTGTGGGAAAAAGCTTACAACAAAAACAGAATACTACATCTTTTGATGCTGAATATTGCAACCATGGACGGGACACACATTCTCCATTGATAAGTCGTCGTTTGTAGTGTACTATCGAAAACTTTCTACGATTAACGTCTAATGGAAAGTTGATATTTTGCACTTGATCTGGCCCATGTTCGACTAGAATTTGACGCAGACGATCCGTACATTTTTCCCACGTAGCAGGATCACTAAAGTTCAAAACAAAATCGGAAACATTTTTCTCGTTCTGTTTTTTGATTTCTTGATCTTCAGTTATACGGTGTTCTTCGGTATTCTCTATTTGTGAAACTAAAGCTGGATTTTCTGTGGCACTAGTTCCTGCATCTGCTTGGTGATCATATAATTCTTCTGGAAAATCATTTGTATTTTTATCAGTTTCTTGAGGATGTGGACGCAGAAACTTCAAGAATGATCCTGCTTGCTTTGCTAACGATAATTCTTTCTCTAATTTTCTTTTACGAAACTGTGCCCCAGATAGTTTTCTTCTATCATCTGCCATGTCTCAAGAATGATATAAACCTGAAGTAAATGAAGAATAGAAGAACTTTGATATTTAACTAGGTATTTGTAACATTTACCAGCAGTGTAAGCAGCAGCTCGTAAGTAGAGATGGGAAGTACCGATCTGTTCGCGGAACGCTCCAAGCGCTACAGCGACACAAAAATAACGCGATTGAATACAGGTATTTTAAAATGTTACGTTTACTGCTTGTCGTCAACAACCGAATTTGAAAAGCAAAGGAATTATCAATCGCGTACACGGAACACTATAAACAGAAAGATTGAAAATTTGCTTGCCTTTTACGACCTAGCGAAATTGAGCTTTGTCGCACATTTTATGGCATTACCTGCCAATGCCGGGGTAAACATCTCGACCGTCCTTAATAACCAGATGTCCGAATAAACAAGATTATTCTCTCCATCTCTTCTGCTTTGCACATTAGAAATTAAAATAAGCAAATCAGTTGTTTTCCTATATTACTGTTAGAATTAATTTTGTTAAGTTATCATTATAATTATTCGTTTTACATAATAATATCATCCAATTAATTTATTATTATTTCATAGATATTAAAGAATAAAAAAAATGTAAATGGTAATTAAACATTAAATGCCGCGTCGGCGCCGCCCCCCTAAGCTAGGCGCCCTAGGCTGTAGCCTAGTTGGCCTATATGGACGGGCCGGCCCTGACTATATTCCTATTTAAATGACTCATGTTGACGATGGTGCGCGAAATTCATTATCGAGATAGAATAGAAAATAATAAAATAGAAAAATAGAAAAATAGAAGAGAATAGCACTAAATAAACTTGCAGAATAACTGTCGAATACAAAAAAACTTTGGTGCGCACAATTACCCGCCGTCAGTTACGTCAACCAACTATAACATTACGAACCCTGTCCGACATGTTAAATAGCAATCACATCTAGGGACCCTAGTCCCAACAAGCCGTTATACCTTACGAACCCAAACACAAATTTCATATTAAAATTTATTTGATTTTATTTAAAAAAATAGGCATTTTTCTATTCACATGCATTAACTGTACCGTATGTCCAATGAAATTTTTGATAAAGTTGAAGACGAAACGTTTGTCTCAGATTGCTACAGTAATTTGTTTATTTACTTGGCAATTTATGAATTGACCACTGCTTGGTGTTGTAGGTTGCAACATGCATTTACACTTCCACTTGACCTTTTATCAAAAAAATATTTGGACATGTGAACAAAGACTTTTTAAAGGTTTTCTTTTTCTTTATAATAATATTAATAAGCTTTTAATATACCAAAATACAACTTATCAATTGAATCAGTACACTTTTTCAATAGAATTATATCTTACTATATGTATTTTGGATTACTTCTAGGTCCTAGAGAACGTCAGCAATCGGAAGAACTACTTAAAATGCAGAAGGACTTGACCGATCAGCTAGCCGCAGATTTGAGGTACGTATCAGCCAACAACGAGTCCTGGCCAAAGACAATCCAAAAACACTTGAGTAGACACGAAGAATTGCTATTGAAGGCTGTAAGTGCTGGATACGGAGAAGGAGGAGGAGGCAGTATTTGGACTTATCCAGGATGTATACTTTTCGCAGTATCTTTACTAACTACGTTAGGTAAAGCTAACTTTTCTGGTTTTCAGTTATCTACTTAATAGTTTTTTTTTTCTTTTTCTTCTTTAAATAAACCTCCAAACGTTTCTTAGTCTACATATTATTTATTAGTTCATTTTATTTCAGGATTTGGAGCACCAGTTCCTCGTACTCCCGTCGGCCGAGGTACCGCCATCTTGTTCGCAGCAATTGGAATTCCTCTTCATTTCCTCCTCATCTTAAATATCGGTAACCTAACTGCAGTGATTTTATACAATTTCGCTACACGCACCAATAAAACTGAACTACCAACTCCGAGTGCATCATCTACAACCTCGAGATGGCTGAAATGGTTTCCGCTTTTGGCCGTTCTCTGCTATTATATCCTGGGGGTAATCTTATTTGGCTTCGTACGGAACCGTGGCATCATCGATAGCCTGATGTTCCCTCTGGACTTCACAGCTACCGGCGGTGTCGCGAAAACATCCGGCCTTGTTCGCATTTTTTACGCTCTCTACCTGGAAGTCGCAGTGACTCTTGCAGCGGTTATCGTAACTTTGCTTCAAGCGACGGCCACCAGAAGCTTCATAGACTTAGGTTTACGGCTAGGTTTGTTGACTAATACCTGAAGCGTAAACAAATGTGCCTTAGATAAATTCGCGCACAATATTTTTGCTGTTGCATCCAGATTAGTGATGAAATTTTACATATCGCGAGAAAGCGACTTAGAGAAAGAAATCGTCCATGTTAATTTGCCTTAAAATATAACTTGTACGTACCTACGAGTTACTATTATAGATTTTTAGAAAATGTTGCTCTATTCTTGTTGAAATGTGGAAATATTTGTCTAAGAGCGCGAATACAAACGTCAAAACATTTACTTTTTTTATTAATAAAGATCTGCTTGAAAGTATTTAATACAAAAGATCAATTCAATTATCATATTTTATGTTACGTAGGCACTTAGGCAAATATATTCCGCTTATAAAATTTTATTGATACAGTTATTTTAGGCAATACGAATATGTGATATTAATTTTACATTATTTATTTAGGTATATTCTTTTGTAATCATACTTCGTGCATTTCCTTGAAATAAAGAAGTAAATTATTATGAGGAAAAGATTTTATTGATTCTATTTTTCTTGATTCCTTGTTATTATAATGACCTTTGGAGTACGGTGTAAGATATCTTACACCATGTTTTGGAGTGATTTTATGAATTTATTGTGTTTTGTACTCCCCTATTTTATTATTGACACCTTTAAACCGTTTGAGCGAACACAGCAAAAAAATTGTTCTAATAACACAATACATTTCTTCTAGCAGGTGCTTTCCGAATGTAGACACTTTTCTCGGGACAAGGGCAATTGTAGTCACCAGCGTCTCGACGAAGAAACTGTATCCCACTCATCTTCTTATTTTTTTTTTTTAAAAAAGCATAAAACTTGTAGGTTTTAAGCTTTTCCATAATATTCACTCTTATTATAGTAATTTCGTAAAATACAAAAAAAAAAAACTAGAAATCAGATATTATGGTTTTGTTACGAGTTTATGCAAGGATAAAAATATTTAACACATTTGGACGCCATCAGTTTGTAGAGTTAGAAAGAAACGGAGTTAAGTAGAGCTTATCCTTGTTGGAGTAAACATAAACTTTTAAACACAATTTAGTCGGGAAACAATAACACCAAATTAGATAAGAATTAACAATTTTTCACGTAAAACTTTATCTAAAACAGCGACATCCTACGATCGCTGTTTGACCTCACAAAATTCAATGTTAGGTCAAAAAGCGATCGTATGATGTCGCTGTTTTAGATAAAGTTTTACGTGAAAAATTGTTAATTCTTATCTAATTTGGTGTTATTGTTTCCCGACTAAATTGTGTTTAAAAGTTTATGTTTACTCCAACAAGGATAAGCTCTACTTAACTCCGTTTCTTTCTAACTCTACAAACTGATGGCGGAAATCTCGAGCTGCGTTTCTGCTGAGAAAGCCCCAAATAGGGCTGAAACAGCTGTACAGAGGCTGCTCAGGGACAACCACTGAGACGTCCGATTTAATAGTAAAATTTTATTCGCTCGAATAAATTGGTCCACTGTAAAATGAAAGGTGAATGTAGAGGGCGTTCAAAGCTACAAAGCGCGAAATTTGAAAATTGCATTTTTATTTTAAAATTTATTTAAATAAAGCTACGTTTAAAACTACATACATATATTTTTTTACTTTACATGTAAATATGACTGCTATAATAATATATTGATTATGCAGCGCAGAGTATTTCCAGAAAGTATGGTTCCCACCTTTTCCAGTCACAGCTGTGATCTAAGAAATAATAATTTACGTTAGTATTGCATGTATGGCTATCATTTCATTTAATAACTGTGTATAGTCAGTCTAGAAAGTAACCGAAATTTTAAGTATTGAGAAAACCAGTGAAACGATTCCGTGGGCATCAGCTGCTCTGGATTTTACAGTAGAAAACATAGCAAACCGTAGCAATTAGCCTACGAGATAAGAGATAATGTAGTATACTTACTCAGGAAGCAATTAACAAAAACCACAATGTTCGCTATACAATATTTTGAAAGTTTGAAGCATGAGGTAGCCAAAGACGCGCGCATACCTTAACCTCTTGACGCCATCAGCTGATCAGAAGCGAAATCACCAGCGCCATTACATCCTGAAATTGACCAATGACAGTTGTAGGCGCGAAATATTTTACAACTGCGCCACCTACGTCTCCCTTTTATTTCGTAAGACAAAAACAACGCATACCAGACAAACAGAAATAGCACATATCAGGTAAAAGTGAATAAATTCGCTAGGGGAGTTATCCGTCTCAGTGGTTGTCTCTGGAGGATCGAGGGTTTTACTGCAATCAAAAATGATTTGCAACAAACATTTTTAAAACTTTATCCATATTTAACCCCGATTATTTAAATTGTTAGGAAAACCCACGGGCGAAGTTCAGAAATAGTACTTACATAAGTACTTCTGCTTTTACTTAACCCGTAATAACAGTTTATGTATCAAGTACGCAAAATAAGGTTTTAGGGGACGAATCGTAATTTATCCTTAATGCGATGAGACCCCTAAAACCATTTTTCGTATGTGGTACATACAATATTTTTTGGTATCAGCTCACCAAATCACCAAGATTAATGTTAAATTGCTCGGATTTCGAATTAACAATATCAAAATGTATGGAGACTGTAGTTTGTAGTACAACGAAATTGGATTTAATCTCCCAACTACAAAAAGTTTGTTTAAAAACTAGATACGTATTTCGGCAGTTATGCTCCCATCTTCGGTAGATGCCTTCTTCTTGATCGCAAGAGAAGTCTTCTTCTTGATCTTGAAGTCTAAGTAAGAAGTAAAAACGTTATACATAAGAAAATAAAACTTTGCAAAATAAGATGATTAAGAGGAAGAGAGAGACAAGGTTCTATCTACCAATCGTAGTGATTTTTCAAGAGGTATAGAACCGACTTACTAATCGGAGTCTAATCATAATTTTTTTTCTTGTAATTCCAAAATTTAACGACGCAATGGTTTTATATAGGAACAAATATGACAAGACTAATAAAAAATAATTGCAAATCGTTTTTGATTGCACTGAATCCCTCGAACAGACTCTGTACTGCTGTTTCAGCCCTATTTGGGGCTTCATCAGCAGAAGCCTAGCTCAAGAGTTCTACTGAAAACCAAAACGATTCGACCAAGGTTAATCGCAATTGCGATGTAAGAGTAATGAATAAATTAAACAGCGACATCCTACGATCGCTTTTTGACCTGACATTGCTTTAGGATTGACAAATTGCCAGTTTGCTGCATAATAAATCATCCTATGCCAGGCGGCCATACTTGCTATCAAAGCATAATGAAAGTTTTTAAAAAAATTGTTGCTGAAACAGCTGTACAGAGGTTGCACGAGGGATTCACTACAATCAAAAACGATTCGCAACAAATTTTTTTAAAACTTTCATTATACTTTGACAGCAAGGATGGCCGCCTTGCTTGGGATGACTTATTATGTAGCAAACTGGCTTCAATTTGTCAATCCTAATGCAATGTCAGGTTAGAAAGCGATCGTAGGACGTCGCTGTTTAAACTATTGATCAAGATTGGTGGAGCTGGACTGCGTATTAGAAGGTTACCTTGATCAGCGGAGGGTACAGAGGGTGCGTATCTTATGTCACGTCACGTGTCCATTGGGCACATTAACAAGATTTTTGCGTTATTTGATCAATAGGACCACAGAATTGATTCCATTTTTAATGATTAGATTAAGCTTTAGCAAACAGATTAAAACTCACTTTATTTACATCACCGTGACGGATAGAAGTTTCGTATGACGTCACGAGATACTTTGGCGGGGAGGAAATTTCAAACTGCATATTAAATGGGAACTAGGCACCCTGCTAGATGCAATATCAGTTTTCCGAACCTTGCCATTGATAACAACTGTTGTTCGAAGCGGTTTAAATACACATACACACTTTTGCTTCCGCTAAACATTCTCACACTTGAGGAAAATTACAGAATTTTAATAAAAGAAAATTGAATTTGGAGTTCAATTTAGAAACGCCCGGGACGAGTTAAAGTTGGTACACGATAAATCCGGGCAACTTGTATTTGCATTTGGTGGCCTTATATTTTGATGTTCTATTCACCCTGAAAATATCGGGAGACATTTCTGAATGACGGTGTATTTTAGCCAATGCACGATAGCGTTTACGACGACCAGATATGCTCCTCATGAGAGTCATCGTTAAGCCTTACGAAACATTACAAAAATATAGAATCAGCGTTTTATTTTTTAGTAGCGATTTTATTCATTTGACTTCGACTGTTTTCACGATCCCCACCATTTTTGCTAGCGACTTTTTTCTATACATTTATTTTTCTGGTATGTTCTGCATAATGTCGTGAATATACGAATAGCAACTTATTCTTCTGAAAAATTCCTTACTTTTTTCCAGAAATAGGAAAATAATTCTGTCACTTGAATTTGCGAAATCGCATTTTTATAAAACATTTATTTTATGTCGCCCGGTTTCCGAAATAATAGACTGTAAAAATATTAGGCAATAAATCAAAATATCTGGAAAAACGCTGCTCCTTAAATATTTTATAACTGCAACGGTTTTAAAGTGGCAAACAAACTCGAGGCTAGATTTCGTTGCTAAAATAATTCAACGTCACGCGAAGAGATAATTTGATAACGCGACACAAAAATCAATAAATCGGACGCACCGTTCATAACATTTTTCATAGTTTCTATAGATCAATATGACTGTTCCATTGAGTGCGAGTACTGAAAGCACCGAACAAGAAGTATTGAGTCCGGCATTGCGGCCATATCTCCGCAACGCTGAAATGTTAGTACCAAGGTTTATCGCTAGGGTGCACTACCTTGAAAATATTGGAAGACATTTCTAAATCACGATGTATAACCAATTTAGTATATACTTTATACACCGTTATAAATCATTCTGACAAAAAAATAATAAAATTACTATTATACACTGTGTCCACGGATTGGGTTCACAATAGGAAAAGCTTTTTTATTTTTGAATTTTCGAAAAAAGCGATTCTTATAAAAGTTTTTGCTTGTCCTGAAACCCCAAGAAATATTATTCGAAATAATAAATTCTGACTAATTACTGAGAAAAACTGAAAATTCTGTTCTGTTTTTCATAAAATACGCCAGAGTTAGAAAAGTTTTCAGTAAAATCATATTAGCCGGTATTGTCAGTGTTATGAATTTGAAACTCTGTTTTGGCGTGCAATAAAGGCAGACATGTCCGGATTGAAATAAGCTACTCTTCCGCGTAAAGGCAGGCGCAGTGTTTCAGCTACGGAAGGAAGCCATTGCCGACACTGTAGCTGCATCATCCTTATTAGTTTCCTTTGTTTTCTTTCTGTTTAACACCTACCCTGTTTCGTCCATATTTTTAAATAATTTTTCAGTGCATTTGCCGTCACTGACACATCCGAAAAATAAATCTCAATCGTGAATTGTGGAAAAATTTTCAATGCCGTAACATTTAATTTAATAAATTCGCTGCTCTGGAGTGGAGTTAACATTTTTGACTGAAAAGATTTTAATTACGTTTACTGATGTGACTGACATTACCACGTAATGTGATTTTACTCAAAAATTTACGGACTGCCGCATTTTATGAGAGCAGAAACAGAATTTTCAATTTTTCTCAGCTCTTAATCAGAATTTAATTGTTCCTTAGGGTTTTAGGACAAGCAAAAACTTTTACAATCACTTTTTTTCTAAAACTCAAAAATAAAAATGTTTTTCCTATTGTGAACCCAATCCGTGGACACAGTGCATTTAGTTACTAATAGTTACTATTCACGAACGTCAAATAATTATTTTCTTACATACCGAAATTTCTTCTACTACAAAAAAAACTAGTTTCCAAAACAAAGCAACAATCTCGGGATACAGGAAAAAAAACCTCTGGTAAACTGAAAGCTGACGGAAATTTACAGAAAAATTGGTTTTGACAATAAACAGCAACAAAGCACGGGATATAGAAACGAAAACCTCTGTTAAATTGAATTTACTAATTTTACAATCCGAAAAAGAGGAAACATCAGTGTACTACTGTATCTAATGAATAATTATTACTCTCTGTTTTAGTAGTATAGGTAATAAACGGCTCTTTTAAAATTAAATAAGAATTGTAAAAATCATTTATTTTATAACATTTGTAACATCCAAAGAAACTTAATTACATCGCATGTAACAGGGAAAAAAACTAAAGAGTACTAAAAATAAATAGATGTATATGTATTCAGCGTCAAAATTACATAACCAAAAAATTCACAAGAGACTCAGGTAAATTGGGCTACTTAATCTACACACTGGAATTGTTATGAGCTACGGCATTTTCTTTCGTTTGGCCGCCTCTAAATTGTCGTCGTTAATATTTTGCTCTACCTCTATCGTCTTCACCGTTACCTTACCTGAATCCAACGCCGTTCGCACAGCTTGTAACAATTCCTGATGTTCCTCCACGCATGCTTTACTACCTGAAATTTTTTTAAAGGAATCTGGATGAATACCAAATGAAACCCAAGAATATAAAGTGAAACCATGCACCTTATATTATTATTTGCATCACCCAAAAAGGGCTGACTTGATTTTTGATAAAATAGTCTCCTTTCTCTCCTTCTCAGCAGCTTTGGCTTCGGAACCCGCCAATGAAACACTACCATCTGTCAAAAGAAAAGTGCGTTCAGTTTTGAAACAAATAAATAAACTAATAATAAAAAAGTAGTACCTTTCATTAACGCACTTTCCTTTATGGAGGTAGACTATTACAAGATGCATTCTCATACAAACTAATCGCAATACTTCAACTAAGGTAAACAAAGGCAACTGGGCTATAATTTTAAAACTAGTGTATTATTCAACAGCATTATTTCAAGCATAGAATGTATGACAATAATATTATCACATTATACTACTCGGTGTCGCCAATCATTTTTTTTTAATAGAACAGAATTATTTTCACATTAAAAAGAGTGGCCCAATTACCTTTTATCCAGGTTTACCTTACAGAACAGTTTAAAAAATAATAATTACCATCTGTTTTGCGAGTAATTCCAAAAATCTGACCAGGTGTGTCACTCTCTAACTCTGCGTATGCCTGTAACAAGGCCTTCTGCTTCTTATCAAGGTGTTTAGGAACTGCAATTCTGAACGTCACGTAATGATCTCCATGACCGTATCCATCTACTTTTTTCATTCCTTTTCCACTCAATCTTAACCTGGTATGTGAAGATGTACCTGGGCGTATCTAGAATGAAAATTGTTAAGCCAGAAACATAAACAGCGCGTAGGTAATCTACCTGCAACGTGTGGTCTTCATATAAACCTTGAATTCTAATTGTTCCACCCAAAAGGGCTTGCGATACGGATATTTCAGCTTCTGTGTGAACGTCTGGACCATCTCGCTTAAAATAGTCGGACTTGTCAACTCTGAATGTCACAAATAGTTCTTTTTGGCCGAGTGGCATGCGGACAGTCTGTCCATCTTCGATGCCTAATTGAAAAGAACAAAATTAATTGAATTTTGCGTTAAAAATGTAATACATTTTTTTTGTTTTTACTTTCTGCACTCTAGCGCTAATGGTGTCGTTACTGTATGTTCAAAATTGCCAAGTATTTACAGTTTCTGGTAAATAAAGGAATATTGAAAATTGAACGTCTTTATTTCCCAGTAACATAAGCGTTTAGGATAATTGGAGCGGTACATGGATAGGGGTAGAAATGTAAGATAGAACGAATGTGTTTAATGTAAGTAAGAGTGAGAGAAGATATTAACAGGTATATACCGCTGCAATTATCGTAAACGTGTAATATACAGAAATGTTTACAATACAGAGTGTTTCACTTAAGGCGGCTTTTACCATATCTCTCTAGTTACCCATTTCATCAAAAAATGTTTCAAATGAAAGTTACTTGTTATCATGTGGAGCATATTTTAAAATTAGTTTGGTGTATACAGAATGTTCTGTTTGATCTGGGCCTTATGTCACTTTGTTATTTCAAATAGAACACACTACGTATTTTTACATGTTCGGATTCCCGATTGAATTTCAATGTGACTTTGTGTACCAAGTATAGGGCCTAATCTAAACCATTTTAGCGTTATTCAACTTAAAAAATATATGTATCTCTGTTGCCTGGCTCAAACCGTGCACCACCAAAACGATGTTCTGAATGACGACTTTTCTAAGACAGAAACATTAATTTTTTTGACAGAGTAAAAATATGTATATGTAAAATGTGTTTTTGTGAGTGGTTAATCCAAAATATCTACCATACCAGTTACAGGATAATTTGCGACGTCACATTTTACCGGTAATTTGCATAATACAATTTTGAATTCATTTTTTATTATTCAAGAGACTTTCTTAACAATTGTCCCGTAATCTGTGACATCGATTCTCCGCAGGTTTTATTTTATTTGCTTAATTTATTAATACTTTCCCTCTCTTTGTAACCTTTAAAGTCAAAATCAAAAGCTAACTTTTACACTTTTCATCTCTCTTCATATCATAGAACAACAAAAATAAAAGTAATAATGTCAACTTCATTAAACAATTCCATTCGATAAAGACTCCTTACCTGCTGGTACTGGAACAGTAATTTTCTTCCTTTGGACTGTGGAACCTTTCCCTTGACACTCCACACATTTGTGCTTAATAAACATTCTCGTCCCTTCGCAATACCGACACGTTGACCTCATGATGAAAGGGCCTCTCGTCACTGTTTCAAAACCAGTGCCATCACAGTAAGTGCATCGAGTTGCTTTTGTACCCATCTCACATCGAGACCCTTGGCATTTGGGACAAATATCAACAACATTAACAGTAATTTCTTTATTTGTTCCCCTAGCAGCCTGTGCAAATGATAACCTAACCACTACCTAAAAGTAACACTTAATAAAAAAAAAATTCACTAAAAATTTTCCCACGTTTACCTCTTCTGCCTGTCCAAATCCAAAATTTGATTCTGCAAAGTCTTCAAAATTCCTTTTCCCAAAACCTGCTTCTCCAAATATCTTTCTGAAGAGTTCTTCTGGATCTATGGTTGATTGATATTGCCAGCTTTGGCTGAATCCGTCAGGTCCTGTACCAGCACGACCTCCCATGCCCATTTGTTCGGATGTTGCTCCCCAAGTATCATACTGTTTACGTTTGCTTTCATCTCCAAGAATCTAAAAACTGCAAGATTTTTCATAAATATAAAAAGATTGTTAATAACTCTGAACCTCGTATGCTTCAGACACTGCTTGGAATTTTTGTGCTGCATTTGGATCATTTTTATTAACATCAGGATGGTATTGTTTCGCTAATTTGTAATATGCCTTTTTAATTTCTGCACTCGACGAATTCCTGCTTACTCCTAAAACCTCGTAATAATCCTTTTTTTGGCTTGATACAGAAGTTGTATGTATACTTCTACAATTTGTTAGAGATAAACCTAAAACATTAGCGATAAATAGAGTGCCGCAAATTAATAAAAGTTGACAAATTCAGATGATTTCGGATATCTCTTTCAAATTTTTGAGTTTTTATCAGTGAAGTGCAATTTTAGAATTTCTCAAGTCAACCAAATTACAATAAATTTCCTATAAGTTTAAAAGAAATTTAACAACTTTCATAAAAAGTCCCAAACAAAAGAAGAAATTACATTAGAGGTTATTTGGTAGAAACAAAGATTGCAACAACATGTTGTGGAGAAATGTGATCCTCAGTCTATTAAAAAACTCCATAAACCGAAGCAATCGCAGTGGCGTTCAATCTCGTCCTAGATTAAATGTCACTGGGTCGCTTCCATTTGTAAAGCTCTTCATAGTTATTAAATGGATTTCTTTTATATTATGCACAATTATCTAAACAAAGTTCAGGGTACCCCGGCAAAAAAGATCAATATTTCGTAAGAATATACAATTAGTTATTGTACGGCAGCGGACAATAAAATCAGGCCAAGCATGTAACATATGCTATATGTTATATTGCTAGCAAAACGTAAAATATGGAATGTCAAATTTCACAAACATTCAATACTTAACAAATTTTAACTTAACTTATTTTAAACTTATTTTAAAAAAATTACGAGCCCGGATTTTATTGTCCACTACCGTACATAAGTCAAAAAACAACAAATGCGTACAGCAAAGTAGACAGAACATACAATCAAATAGAACACCCGTAGTTCGCAACAATCTTTTGCCTGATTTCAAAGATAAATAATTAGTTGTTATGTTAATTTGTTGTTTACTTAAAATTAAAACCAATAAATTCATATTCAAAAAATTGAGATAGTCGATTAAGTATCGAGTGAATTATCGAAAACGCCTGCTATACTTTTGTTGACCCTTTTCTTCGGTTCTAGATTCGAATGGGGCTTTTTTAATTATAGATATTACATACTATACTACCGTAAAAAATTTATTGGTTTTACCAATGAGTTAACATCTAAAAATCCTAATTAGTTTCTTGAATTTGAAAAATTCATTTTTTCCTTTTTCAACTGTTTGGGTTAAAAATGACAGTTTTTCCTATTAATTATAAGAAATAAACCAAACAAAGAATATATTTTTGAAAACAGAAAAAAAATCCCTATTTAATGAGCGCATTGCCTACTATGATTTCTATTTTAAAAAAATATAACTTTATGTTATAACTTGGAAATTTAAGTAAATATTAAAAAAACAACTACACCAGTGAATTGTATTCCAAGAAGTGTCCTAATAATGTTCAAACAGTTTTTTAATATCTCTAGAAATAAACGAGATTTGACCGAAAAACGAAACGTCGAAACTGTCAATTTTTGTCCATAACTTGAAAACAAAAGAAGATAGCCAATTTTTGTTTACGCTTTTGACTTAATCTCCAAAAAAGAGATCGAGACTTGGTCACAGTTTTTTTCTATCACTTATAATTAAGGAGATGCCCATAAGATACATCGAAATTAATCCAACCCCGTACACAGTGTTTAATACTACTTCTTGCTATTTCTTAATTAATATGTTCATTTTTAAAATTGTTGATTGGAAAAACCCATAATTTTAGAAAGGTTGTTGACTAGTGCGTTCGAAAACTATACATCAGTTACTTCTGCAGCGAGTAATCGCGTCTTTCTCACGCACGACTTTTAACTTATTTTGCATTTCACTTGTTCCTTGCAAAAGTCATGGCCAAGGAAAAGAATTTGGGCCGCTTAATTGTGAACATTTTTTATGCTGAATGTACTATTTACTCCTGCCACCTTTACGCAGCCTACGATGCGATGGATTGAAGTATTATCGAATGGGAAGGGCAGATGTGCAACCATTAGAGATAGACCACGGAATGAACCCGGTGCATTGAAAGCATCCACATGGGTGCATTCACCAGAGTGCATACATGAATGTACCGGGTGCATTCAAAAACTTAAATTTTCCTCGCAAATCGAACGAGAAATAATCTTTTCTTGATGTTATTTAATTGTTTGCAGGTGGTTTACAGGTTTAATGTTTCATAGTGTCTGGTGAATAGCTGAATAGTAAACTTTTAAGTTTAACCGGAAGCTTTGTACTTTAAAATCTGAACAAAATGAGTGAGTTTTTGAAAGTAACGTTACAAAATAATTGTCTAGTGGTAGTCCGTACAAAATATCGGGTATTTGGTGTCATTTTGAAGCATTTTTTATGTCTTATGTAAATGTGGGCAACCGGGCAAAGCATCCAATGAACCGGGTGCATTGCGGGTGCATTCCGTGATTCCACCGGTGCGAACGATTGCACCGGGTGGAATCCCATCTCTAGCAACCATGCAATAACAGCGTGCGCACGCTGTGGGCGATTCTGATATAGTCCGAGTATTAAATTTTCGTACCGTCCGCGGAACAAGTGGCCCGAATTCTTTTCCTTGGTCATGGCTTACTCCAATTAATTTTTTTTTAATGGCTCGGTATTATGAATGGGGCTGTGGAAATTTCACAAGAAATTTCAATAGCCTAGAAATTTCCACTCTCTTACCGGTAGGGAAAACTGCTGAAATTTCAATAAATTGCCTCAAGTGTTTCATCATACATGCCTAATTATAAATGTAGTTGCGTTGAGTTGAGTAATTATAAATGTAGTTGGCTTTATGTAAAATATTACAAGATTTGGTTCCATTAAACAATTTAAATTGTGTGTTAAACTTTATCAAAAATGAAACTGAATCAAACACTATCTAAAAAAATAGAAAATCTAAATATTATTGTGTAGGTAGATGGTACCAAGGCTTGTACAGAATCTTCATAATTTATTGCATCTACATGATCAAGTTCTGCCTGATAGACAGCTAACAATGTACAACGACGCTCAACTTAAATGATACCATTTAACATTTGACAGTTTCAGAGCGTTTACCTTTTTAAGGGTGTGGTTTGCATGCAGTAGTATCATTTAAGTTGAGGGTCGTAGTACATGAATTGGGAAAACCACATTGTGGTTACTAATTTTTATAGTTGCATTGATTAAGGGCCTTGTAAATTTTATCCAACTGTTGGGAAATTCAAAGAAATTGGATTTAACCTCCTAACCACAGAAAGTTTTTTTAAAAATGTATTTCGGCATCTATGCTGCCATCTTCAGTAGATGCACTTCTGTTGTGATCGAGAAGAAGGCATCTACTATCAAGTTTTTAAACAAACTTTTTATGTTTAGGTGGTTAAATCGTTCTTTGTACTACAACTCACAGTCTCCAATACATTTTAATGGGTAATTGATTTAATACATTATAGGTTACATGAGATTCATGATTAAATGAAGATGCAATACAAGAAATAGAATAGCACAAACTAAGTACAACATAATTTGCATATCTGAACAGGAAATATTCATTTGAGCTGAGAATAAGAAAACTAGCTTTTGGGTACTTGTTCGCAAAGTAAACCAGTAATTTGTACAGTAAACATGCACCCAGTATGATCATGGAAAAATCTGGAACCAGGGAAGAACTGGCAGGTTAGTTACAAATAGCAAATTTTTGGTTGGACCATTGAAATAAGATTGACAAATGGACATCATAATGCTGATTTAGTTTGCTTTTGTTTTCATTATTAACTAAAATTCCTATAGAATAACATCCAATTTGGGACATGCTGTATATTGTTGCAAAGATTGTTAAGAGTATTGTAACCTCCAAATGCAGTGAAATGGATTATGAAAAGAAATAATAAAACGTTATATCTACAGCCTGCACTTAAATGATATGATAGCGGATACAATCTCTCACACACGCAAATCAAATTAAGAATGTAATCAAATGATGTAATGGAATTCGGTACGTGGGGCAACTTACAATTTTTTGGAAGATGTTCCGAAAAGCTAACGTTGACAACCGTCGATTTTCTACCACGAATGCATTGGTAGTACAATCTCACTGCGTCTTTACTCTTCGGATGAATAAACAAGAAATTTACTTGTCTAACATTGAAGATACCCACGAGACTTCTCACCGCAGCCATGTTTTTGACGTACGGGCCGGTAACAGCGATCTCTTTTCAACGTTCCAGAAATTCGTTAGGGATTGCGTACAGAAAATATAGAGCGGTGATAAAAGTCCGGCAACAAAATCATAATTTATTTATTTGTAAAATCCTGAAATAGGTAAATTTTACACTTTAAAAAGGCACATTTACTACTGAGTCTTTTTTTCGTTCGATATTTGTATTGTCGCTTAACGTCACCTTTTCAATTTCATCAGTTACTTACATAAATGGTGATACAAAAGAAATTGATAATATTTTATATAACAAGTTTTTTTCTAAAAATATACATATGGACATTACAATTCCAAAATACATTTTTCATTTCCAAACTCATTCTATTTTGTCACTCATTTCTCATTTCAGCCGCTTAAAGTCACTGGACCTATTAAAGTACTGCCAACTTGCCACCATATTGATTACCTGTTTCGCGCCAACGTCAAAACATTGATGACAACTATAGATGGAATTCCACCGGGTGCAATCGTTTGTACCGGTGGAATCACGGAATGCACCCGGTGCATTGGGTGCACTGACCACTTACCAACATTTGCATAAGACATGAAAAAATTCTTCAGACTAACAGCAAATATAATATACTTCGTACGGATTATCGCTAGACATTTTTTTGTAACGTTAATTTAAAAAAAAAATTAATTAATTTTGTTCCGATTTTAAGCTATAAAGCTTTCGCTTAAACTTAAAAGTTCACTATTCTACTACTCTCTAGTGTTGTGAGTCGGCAAATTTCCAATGTTACCGGTAAGGTAACATTAATTTGTTACCGTATGGCAGCGTTTGTTACCTCAGTTGTCGACATAACGTAATTTCGAGCTGCACACTTGCAAAATGCAAGTAAATCAATAAAACAAATGGTCAAGGAATATTTTTGATTACTTAAGAAAAACATAAATACTGAAGAAAGTAACTAAATATTTCATAACCTAAAATAATTTTCGTTTACAGGTGAATTTATTTAGTGGAAAATACATAATATTAAATAATGGAAATATTATTAACAAAAGACAAAAATGTAATGTGTATCCGATAATAAATTAATCAGAAAATTGAGTAAATATCACATATTTAGTGAAAAGTGTAATTGGTAATTCCGGCGGGAGATGTCGCCGCTTGAGTTGTAATTGGTAATATTACGGTAACATTACCGGTAAGGTAACATTAAAAATAAATTACCGGTAATTTAACAACACTACTATTCACCACACATTACGAAACTTGCACTGCTAACCACCTACAAACAATTAAATAAATATCAGGAAAAGGTTATTTCTCGTTCGGTTTGCGCGGGAAATTTAAATTTTTGAATGCACCCGGTGCATTCATGTAAGCACCCCTGTGAGTGCACCGAGTTCATTCCCTGGCTCGTTTCTAATGACTGATAGTTTCTTGCAGTCGTTTACTAAATACTAATAGTGTTTTTCGCTGGCTGCACCAGTGTGCACTGAGTGTATCTCTATCTCGCTTTATTACATAAAGCTGAACCAAGATGGAAATACACTCAGTGCGCACTGAGTGCAAGAAAGTGCGACCAGTGGAAAACGCTATAAATTAGTTAATAATAAAGTCTTTAAGTAAATAATAATCATTGTATAGAACGACCTGAGTCAGAAAATAGCTAATAATTAATTTTATAAATAAAACCGCACGTTATTCGTAAGTATTCTTATTTTTAGGGAAGCAAAATTTTGTAGCTCTTTTTCGACACCTACAGTCCTTGACATCCTTCGCATTCGATTAGTTTGATTATTTTGGAATACCTGTGAATGTGGCATTTTCCTGAACATTAATTTCAGTTCGTAGTAATTGATGTATACGTATTTTAAATTTATAGTCACTATTCAAATTTCCTAGATATCGAAGGTGTCCTTCCACACTATTCCATCATGATTTGAAGGCCCAAAGTTGTTTTATGAACGAGCCTAATTGATAATATCGGAGTATCTTGATTGTTGAGTGTGAATGCGACGAAAGTTGAAGCCTTATCAAGAGCTGTTTTCTTATCTATTTGTGCCTGCAGATAAGTTCAAAAGCGCACGCTTCAGATAAATAGGTGTTCATAAATCTTTTGCGTTTAAAACACAACAGTGCTTGAAACTCAACAAATTTTAAAGCTAACGGTAAATCGTCCGACAACTGTCACGAAATGTCACTGCGCCATATTGATTCCTTTTCGATAGTTCTCACTCTCACTCATGGTCTTTACCAATTGTTCTCTCTCCAACTCATTGTCCTTACTAATTGCGTTACTTTGATAGATCTAGGGACTTTCATTTCAACCCAAATGCGATTGCTGGGACGCGTTCCAATTTGACGTCAGGTGTTAGTGGACTTTATCCATGCGGTTCACAAATTGTATCCATCAATATGAGCGTTTTATTGGGCGCGTTCAGCGGATGCGTTGCTTACTCAGCAGTCGTTTGTGATTGGCTATTACCTTCATGTGAGCCTATCACAATCGATTGCTGAGTAAGCAACTCAGCCGCTGAACGCGCCCATTGCTACCATTCTAATTGTAGTGACAAAAGTTTTGACGTTTTATTCGTCTACAATTCCAATTCTGGCGCAACTTTTGCTTCGATCGTTCGGGACGGTGGAACACAGTAAGAGTGATGGTGGGGGAAAATTCAAATATGAAATCTGTCGGTTCACTTAAGTACAAGCGGATGCAGGAGTGTGTGCAGTATATTATATTTATAGAGTTGAGTTCATACGCCATCAACTTATTACATTAATTTAGAATTAATTTCACAATATATCCTATACACCACACTTTAGAAACAAGTTTTAATTGAAATTTTCAATTTTCATATGTTTTATTATTGGAAAATATATATATCTGCCTTATAGGTTATCTAATTTAATCAGTAGAAAACTGAAATTCCACTATCCGTTTTATTGCTACGTTAATTCCGCTTCCACTTTCGCCACCGGGTGGATTGCAATAAAACGCAACTAATGATAACAAAAAATTAACGTACGTTCTTTTATTCCACAAGATGTCGGATTTTCAATCATTAGATTGAATGCTGTTTTAACGCTAAATGGATAGTACTCTAGAACGATCTGATGGATTTCTTTGTTGCTTTATCAAGTGGTTCTAGGAGATTAATAATTTCCTCGTCCGATTCCTCAAACTCAATGTGTTTGTATAGCATTTGTATTTTAGTAACATTTTTACAACATAGCGACGGCTCGTGCATACACAGGCGTGTGAAGCGCTTATGGAAGCTGAGATTTTTTTTTATTTCTTGACACAAAACGCTAGATGTCTGACTTGTCTAATTTTACAGATTCCTTTATTATTTTACACTTCGTAATGTAAGTTACTACTACTACTAGATGTCAGAATTACTTTAATGTAGAGATGGGATTCCACCCGGTGCATTCGTTTGCACCGGTGGAACTACGGAATGCACCCACAATGCACCCGGTGCATTGGATGCTTTGCCCGGTTGCCTACACTTACATAAGACATAAGAAATGTTTCAAAATGACACCAAATATAATATATTTTGTACGGACTATCGCTAGACAATTATTTTGTAACGTTACTTTCAAAAACTTACTCATTTTGTTCAGATTTTAAGCTACAAAACTTCCGGTTAAACTTAAAAGTTTACTATTCAGCCATTCACCATACACTATGAAACACTAAACCTGCAAACAATTAAATAACAGCAAGAATAGATTATTTCTCGTTCGATTTGCGCGGGAAATTTAAATTTTTGAATGCACCCGGTACATGGTGAATGCACCCATGTGGGTGCTTTCAATGCACCGGGTTCATTCCCTGGCCCATCTGTACTTTAATGTGTTTTTAAATTTGCCTAAAATAATCATTTGTTTGCCGCATACATTGTGTCCACATTTCGATGCTCACCATTGGTATCTCGGTTATTAGAAGTCATAGAGCAACGGTTACTTGGGGAATGTTTTGCAGAATTCAATGCTCGTAGCAAATCTCATTTCAAATTCACCATAACTTTTTTAAACTTTAAGATAATTTAAGAAAACCAAAATTTGACGATATCAATATTCCTCAATAACTCGATAACACCTGATGTGACCTCTTCTAAACTTTTACATTGTCCAGACACTTTTTTAAGACAAAGTTTTTGATGCAAACAAATTCAAACAAATTGTCATTTGTTTTCAAGTTATTAGTGCTAACTTTTGTTTTTCATATTGCACTCATATTAGGTTTTTGGTTAGTTTTAAATAATCTTTAAAAAGAGCTGTATATCTGAAATTTTTTTAATTTTAGGGGAAATATCAAGAAAACATAAATTAATCCCTTGTGAAATTAGTAGGATTTAGGCCGTGTCCCCACCCATATCGAAACAGCCACACTGCACAGGGTACACCCATTTTCACCCATCGGCTTACATCTTACACAGTACACTATAACTAGAATTACCTAAAGTTTTCAATCGGTATATCAAACCTTGCAAGCTGTCGAACAGGCCTTCCTGCAATTAATTTTACAATGAAAACAATAGTAGAAAGAAGAGGAAAGCAGAATCGTATAGGAGAAACTGCTAAACAAGGAAATGGAGAATATAAAGGCAGATGGAAGCATAAATGAAATGGGAAGAAATAAAAACAAAAATGATGCAATGTGCAGAAAGATGCTCAGGAAGAAAGGAAGAAGTCAGGAAAGTGGTTTGACGAGATCTGGAAGGAACAAGTGACAAAAGAAACAAGGCAAGATTAGAGATGATCAAAAACGGTATAAAAGAAAATAAACGAAAATATCAGAAAGAGAAGAAACAGTGTAAAAAGATACTAACCCCCATTATTCTGTAAGTCCTATAACTAGAGACCGGATTTATAAGTTTTTACAAGTTTTTTACGCTAACATACCTAAACTTGGCGTTTTGTATTTATATGTTTGTCGATTAGAGAAGCCCAAAAATGGTAGTTTTATTTCGCATATAACTTAATATTTTAGACTTTTAGCGCATATTTATTTATTTATCCATATATTGATATAAATAACATTATAATTCCATATACGGTCAATATTCAAGTCTGCAGCTTTTCCAAGAAGTAATTTATTCTTCTCAACGTCTGGCCACTTTATTTTACGATTTCCCGGAATGTGATTTTCTGGGAATCTGTAGCGACTTGCACTTGCATTTTGCACTTATGTTTTGCATTTCAGTTTGAGATAAGAACTCCGTGAATGTGTGTGACTAGTGACTAGTGTATTTATCAACGCGAATTAGTTGTTATTTTCTTATTTAATTTAAAGACGAAATAAATTCAGTGCTTATCTTTTCAAAATGCCGAAAGTAGCATCCTCTCGATCCGAGCTATTGAAAAAGTGGATTAAAGCATCTAAACATCTAACTACAGATGGAAAAGTTATTTTTTGCAACGCATGCTCAAAACAGGTAGATACCTTAAAAATTCTCTTAAAAATCACATTTTCATTTTGACAATATTTTAAGGTGTCGTCAGACCAAAAGTACCAGATTGATCAACATTTGGCTACAAACCTCCATAAGGAGTCGGAGAAAAGATGTCTGTCTAACTTTAAGCAGTCTTTTATTTCTTCAACAGCCAGTAACTCACAGGGCAGTGACACAGGAAATGAATTCTCTTTAGACTTGTGCAGTGCTATGGCAGAGTCAAACATTCCTTGGCATAAACTTGAACAAGCAAGTTTTCGAACTTTTTTGGAAAAATATTGCAATCGTCATATTCCAAATGAATCGACTTTGCGGAAAAACTATCTAAGTATATGCTACCAGCAACGGATGAAGAAAATAAGAGAGAAGCTTAGCGACAACAATATTTATATAGTAGTTGATGAAACGACAGATGCCTGCGGTCGTTATGTAGCAAATATGTTAGCAGGAGTATTAAGCAACACAGTTGCACCAATATCTTATTTGGTAAATAGTGCAGTTTTGGAAAAAACAAATCATTCAACGATCGCACGTTTTATTAACGACAGCTTGACACTTTTATATATGCACCTAATCAAGTTAAATCGGAAAATATATTACTAATGGTGTCTGATGCAGCAGCCTACATGATAAAAGCAGGACAGGCTTTACAGGTGTTTTACCCAAATCTGATGCACTTCACTTGTATGGCTCACGCAATGAATAGGCTCGCTGAATTGGTGCGACTAGAATACCCAACAGTAAATAAGTTGATCAATAACGGAAAAAAGGCGTTTCTTAAAGCCCCACTGCGTATACAACACTATAAAGAATTAGCTGCTGACCTGCCATTACCACCAGAACCAATAATTACGAGATGGGGTACGTGGCTTGAAGCAGCAAATTTTTACGCAGATAACTTTAAACAATTAAAGGAAATTTTCTTAGAATTGGATGATTCCAATTCAGCGGCTTTAAGAATTTGTAAGGAATGCATGTCGAACACAAACATCGGGAATCAATTAGCATTCATTAAAACTCATTTTTCGGTTTTAATATCCACCATTAAAAAGTTGGAATCATCCCAGACGGCTCTATTAGATTCTTTTGAAGTGGTCGATGATGCAATTGAAAGTGTAAAATCAATTCCAGGGGAGATAGGAGAGAAGTTAATGGCAAAATTAGACAAGGTTCTATTACGTAATCCTGACTACAATAAAATGAGGAAAATCTGTTTAGTTTTAAAAGGTCAAAGTGAAGAGGATTTGGACATGGACCCCAAAGATGTAGCATCCATGAAATTTGCGCCCATTACTTCATGCGATGTCGAGCGTTCGTTTTCCTCTTATAAAAATATTTTGACAGACAGACGACAAAATTTTACCCCAAATAATTTAAATCAACTGTTGATTATATTTTGTAATCCTACTATTTAAGTGTTAAGTGTTAAAATTACTTATATGAAACAATTTATGTTTTTATTATTCTAAAGTATGTATAAGTAAAATAAAATTTTTATCGCATATAATATCCATATTTTGATCCATTTTAATCGCATAAAAAAAACTTATTTTCCACTTTTTTAGCACATATAAATCCGGACTTTACCTATAACAACATCGTTAGATAACGAAAATCGTTAAGGACCGATTTCATAATCGAACTAAAGGAGACTTAAAAAAAAATAAAAAATAAAAATCACAATCTGAATTATAAATAACTACGTTTTCACATGTTTTTGGAGATATAACTGTGATTTTTACTTTAAACTCTGTTTTAGTTCGATTATGAAATAGGGCCTAAGTGTCATTTTTTGATCAATTAATGCATAGAAATGCGTTGTGTTGTATCTAAGATCTGATTAGTCAAAATACGTCACTTAACGATTTTCGTTGTTTAACGATATCGTTATGAATAGATAAAATAGCGACATCTTTCGATCGCTTTTTGACCTGACATTGCAGTAGGATGCCGTTATGAGTTATACCAATCGTTATACATAGAATAGAGAGGAAGATATAAGAAGAGTAATTAGAGAACAGAAGATAATGGAACTAGAAAAATATTTTAAAAATAAGGAGATCAGAAAGTTATACAGAGGATTCAGAGATAAAATAGATACAAAGAAAATAAATTCTGCAAAAGAGAAATTGGTGAATTCATAACATAATTGATGAAGAGAGAATAGTGAAAGGAATATTTCGAAAAATTTTTAAATAACACGACAGGAGAGGCAGAATCAGGGCATGAAAGAAAAACGGAGAAAAGATTGAGAACACGGAATGAAATACAAAGGCAGGTGCCATCTAAAGAAGATATTAAGGAATTTATTAATAAGTTATAGAACAAAGTGCAGGATGGGATGAGATAACGACAAAAAGATTAAAGTAGTATTAGACAACACTTGGCGACAGGAACGGATGTAACAATATGTAAAGATAACTAGAGGAAAGGAAACAACACGATTTCAAGGAGGTTGATAGTTTTAAATGGCTGGGTGCTATTTTCAAAAGGCAACCGGACATAAGGGTATGGGATTCTAGGAGCGTTAAACTTAATAATTAAAAACAAAACACAAGGAAATAGAAAGGAAGAATTTACAAGAATGTACTCAGATCGATCGTAATAATTAGAAGTGAGGTGTGGACACTTAAGAGAGAAGACGCACAAAGATTCAAGGTATGTGAAACAAAGATTTTGAGGAAAATCTTAGGAAGAAGAATACATGATGTACGGAAAAGAACATACAGAGATATATGATACTTTCAAGGAACCAACATAATTGGTGTAGTTAGTGTCCAGTGCATAAGATGGATGGGTCACCTAAAAAGAATAGATGACAACAGAATTCTGAATTTGATGGTGACACATGGTATAGGAGGAAGGAGATGGTGAGGCATACCAAAACAAAGGTGGAAGAAGGAACTAGAGGAAACATAGGAAAGATGAACGTCGGACAATGGAGGGAAAAAGCACAGGACGAGGAAGATCAAAAACCAAGTCATTGGTCAACTAGGCCTGTAGAGCTTCATGTATGCCGATTCCACCACATTAAATAGGCACACCCAAGCGCTCACGAGGCAGTCTTACAGTGTGAGCGTTAATAGCGTTTTTCACTGGCTGCACCAGTGTGCACGGAGTATATCTGTATCTCGTTTTATTACATAAAGCTGAACCGATGGAAATACATTCAGTATGCACTGAGTGCAAGAAAGTGCGACCGGTGGAAAATGCTATAAGTGTGTTGTGATGTATGCCGATTTAAATTCTGTGCCTACTTGAAGTGGTTTCATCTGTATGTACAAACATGTATAAGAAATAATACCTAAGTATAGAACAAAGTTTACTTTTATTGACACTGAATAATAAATCTACATTTTATATGA
Organism: Prosopocoilus inquinatus; assembly: GCA_036172665.1. NCBI lineage: Eukaryota > Metazoa > Arthropoda > Insecta > Coleoptera > Lucanidae > Prosopocoilus > Prosopocoilus inquinatus. The sequence goes on from CM069869.1 coordinate 36,995,785, forward strand.
CAACTAAATAATTAAATAAAAAACAGACAATTTGCTTTCTATTACTGCACATGTATAGTTTGCTTAAACACAACACTAATTTTAGATGTTTTTCCTTTTACATTCAACATGCACATATGCAGTTAGCACAAGTTTGAATAAACAATATATTCATGCTAGCCTTGGTGTATGTCATAAAAGAAAGAAACGGGAAAACGTGTACACAAAATGGTTTGTTTGTCACGGTGATAACAAAGCTGGATTTGGACATTTTATGTATGGTAACGCTTAAGGGATCTTATACAAAAAGAAGTCGTGAATTCTTTTTATATCGATTTAAATTGATCCAAATCAGAAAATTGAACGCGACCAATAAAAAAAGCAAATGTTTAACAAAAGTAACTTTAATTTTCTTCTTTCTCATGCAACATATCTAGCATTTGCATTTGTGTATGTTGTGTTGTTATACACCTAGTTTCTTTCCATATTGGACAAAAAACGTTTACAAAAATATATGTAATTGTAAACAATGTACGCTGATTTATTTAGTACTAATCATGAATGGAGTAGCAAATAAGTTCCGCCTTAAAAATCCTTAACTAAGAGAGATTATACTGTGGAAAAGAAGTAAAGTACTTTAGCTATTTAGTACTCAATTCAGAAATAACCGAATAAATATGCAAATTTCGTTTTCTCTTTTTTTTAATTTTACAAAATATTTACATTAGACCACATTTTCATACAACAAATTGTAATTCTTCACAGTAAGAGTCGATAAATTTGATAAAGAAACGCTAATTCGATTAACACAGTTTAATTTCATATGTTCAATGTTTCTTAAAACAAAATTTATTTAGTGTCAGATTGGATGCCCTCTGTGGTATTGCTCAAAGATGCATCTTTATTACCTACATCACTTGTATTTTTGCTCACGTCATTCTGCAGAACTTTCGCACTTTCAGCAGCAACTGGACACGGAGAAGAATCGTTTGTTTCCACTTCCACATTTTCAGAAGGTTCCCGCACTCTTTCCAAATTTTCATTAACCAGAGTTTGCTTTTCTTTATTGGTTGTTGCACTCGCGTCAGAAACATCTTTGTCTGAATTGCCTGGCTTAGAATGTCTAATTAAAATATTTCCGCTCAAGATAGCCTCAATATCTTCAGTGAACCATTCGGCTGTTTTCAGTCTGTTTCTAGGTAAAATCGGTCTGTATTTCGTTGCTAGGATAACCCGGACAGAAAGAACCTTTTTTAATTCTTCAGCCGGAACATCCTCTATGACACATTTCAAGTTTTCCTGTACGAGAAGATCGATCTTACTCTCTGCCAGAGCATTTTTAATCATAAGATTAGTTCTTTCATCACATCCAGACAGTTCATCTTGAAGAGGAGTTGGGACACTTTCACTTTTTTTATTGGGTGCAGTATCCTCAATTACTTCAACTATTTCATTGTTGTTTGATTTTGGTACACTTTCTTCCACATTAATAATTTTCTCAGATGATATTTGTACTTCAGGTTCGATAATTTGTAAACTATCATGTAGAGGGCTTAAACTAAGTGGATCTCTCTCAATAAAAGGTACCACTTCATCTTGTATTGGAGGCAATAAGATAGGTGGTGGTGGTGGTGGTGGTGGTACTGGATCATCTGGTATTGTAATACACTCGGAAGGAACACTCAAAAGTTGAGAGACCGATCTGACTTTCAGGTAAGGTCGAGGCTGATCGTTTACAGGCAATGTTGACACAGGAATCTCATCTTTCGATGGATTATCAGAGTTAATGACAATGACATCATCATCATCAATGATTTGTTTGTTATTATTATTAGAATTTGCATTACTCTTGGCATTGTTGCTCTTATTATTAGCAACAGCTATATTTGAACCGTCCATGAACTTCAGCTTATTTAAGTCACTTAAAAACTCGTTGCGAAGATTCTTTCGTACTTGAATTAGTGAATTTACGGAAGTACTCAACAGCTCCTGTAGCTTGTTGTGCACTGTTGCCAATTGTTCGACGGTTTTAGAACTTTTCTGTTCCTTCGTTAAATAGATTAAAGTTGTTGATAAATTTCCTGTGATGGTAGATACGATAGTGGCAGCTCTTTCGAACCATTCGTGTTTTAATCCTGGGACTATATGTGCAGGATGTGCATTAACAACTGGGGGTGCAACAGTTTTATTTCCAACAACCGGAGTGTGTGTCACAAATTTAACAGCTGGAGTTTGCAGTCTTATGAAGTTACTATTTGGTTTCAAGGTAGGCTGAATGTTATTTTTGAGTAGAATAGTACGATTATTCATATTATTTAAGCTAACAGGCTGCCTTGTAGCATTAACTCCTGGAATGATTTTCGGACTGATGGGACAATATTTTCTAGGTCCTTGCACTGTAGGCACTGCAAATCTGCTTGGCGTGGGTTTACTTTTAGTAGATGCATTGGAGTTGGTTTTTTGTATTGGTGCCAACGGCGGAATAAAAGTTGAAGGTATTGGTGCTTCCGTTCGTTTGTCCTCTTCTTCTTCCATCAATGAAGGTAAATCTGGTGTGCAAACAACTTCATCTTCATCTTGGGAATCCCAAGCTCGCATTTGAGAATTTAACACCAAAGGAGGTTCTTCTATAAGTGGTGGTTGTGTGAGTGTGTGCTTGAGAATACTTGGCACTGGTTTCTTTGTAGCCCTTATTTGCTCCTCCCAGTCTGTGTTAGGATTGTACGTTGCGTCTTCTTCGCGTTTTCTTTTTGTATGAGTTTTTGATTTTTGACAGCATACAGAATGATCAAGTTTTAAACGTTCAGCATTGTTTAAAGCTTTTGCTAATCTGCAAAAAAAAAGAAAAATCATAAATGTTTTACACTAATTTAAATCATTTTTTAAAATAGATAAATTTGGGTTTTTAATTTTAATCACATTTTCTGAACACAAAATTCTAGAGTAACTTGGTTAATTCAAGACTGGAAATTGTTGTTTTTATTTTGAAAGTAAAAAAAATTGAATTGGACATAAATCAAAAATTATTTGCAGTTATCGTATTACTTTATGAAATTTTCAGAAAAGAATGAGAAAATTCAATAAACTCACTAATAAAATTTTTAAATTAAATATTTAAAATGCCAACATTTCATTTACTTTGAAACAGAAATGATGTAATTCGTCAAATACACTATCCATTTATCTACCTGATTTCTTCCTGTTCAAATTCAAAGAGACTCGTACAAATAATTTTTAAATTGATGAGCTGTGTGGGATTGCAACCAAAACACTTCCAGTCATCACTGTCCTTAATTAATTCCAAAGTTTTCCGTCCTAAATTCTGACGTACACATTTCTGTAAATAGAAAACAATTTGTGTAAATGTTTATTGCATAAAATATTTTTTAATTTACTTGGCAGAAGACAAATGCACACTGTGCACAGCACATAACTTTTCCGCCTTGTCCACACCATCTGCAATACATCTCGCTGCCGTCTTCATCTTTATCAAAGTCTCCGCTTCGGTAAAATTCATAACAACTTTTGCAGAGAAGGACCTTAAGTAATGGATGTATGTATCTGTTGAAGTGGCCAATGGGAGCACTACCCAGGTGCACATTGCATGCGGTGCAGTGTAATCGCTGAAACTGTACAGCTGGCTCGCCTGTAATAAAACGAATTTTGTATTTATTATCTGAATTATTTTTAATTAAAGTCAACTTTTGTCCGATTAAATTTGTACAAAATAGTTTCTAATACTTTAACCGGACACTTTAAATTAGAAGGAACACTCAACGTTTCACTACCGCTCCTGATGAAGCTATCGAGCGATAGCAATACGTTGAGCATGTAATTTAAACAGTGTCCGGTTAAAGTTTTAAGAACTATTTACATCTAAATTATTTCAATAAATTTTGTTTTTATTTGGTTTTTCTACAGATGTTCCAGGTCAAATCAATTAAGTAATTACAAAAATCTCATCAACAAAGTCAAATAGAAGAGAGAGAATTCTTGGAGGATGTAGACTCTATCCTTATAAACAATCTTCATTTTTGATATGTTATTTTTAATAACAAATTAAAAAATGTAACAAATTTATTTTATACTAAAGTGAAACAAGTTAGGAGTATTTTAAAACCAATGTGTCTGTTCTTAAAAATATGTTTAGTCTTCGCCTGATAAGCACAAAATTTCAGCAACTTTCAGTTTATTTTTTGCAAATAAGATTTAGAAAATAAGGGAGAAAATAAAATGAACACTGCATTCTGCAGTAACTATTCCAATTATGTAATAAATTGGTAATAATGGAAATGTTAAGGTGATATTTTTGTTGGTATCACTAAAAAATATGATTGTCAGAAAGTTGGATTAGAACTTCATGATTATTGTTTCTGAAGATCGAAAATCCCACTAGTCAATGTTATGAATGATTTAATTTCCTTTTATCTTACCGTTACCGACCGTTGTTTGCAATAAGAATATTATAAAAATTAAGTGGTTTCTAATCATGCAAAATTTCTTCCGCGTTTTCAATTGGTCAAGTTAGCTCTATACAGGGTGTTCATGAGAAGCCACTACAATAGCTATCTTTCTTATTTGTATAATTTTTTTTTTTATTTTTATAATTTTCGTAATTTTTACGAAGTAACTTAAATTAGGAAAGTTTTAGGACCTTTCCTCTTCGATTTATGGTACTTTCAAAAAAACAAATGACCATCAGGTTTTCGAGATTTTCAATTGTTTTCAACTTTTTTAAATGGGATGTTAGATTTTTTTATCATCGGATCGCGTTCAGGATGTCAAATTAATTATGTCTCTAAAATACCATCTCACAAAGCCTACTATTTTATAAATGATTTAGTAACAAAATCTCGGTGTTCACGGGAAATGGCTACGATAGCTAACTTTTTCATTAAAATTTAAGTAGTTAGTAGCTTAAATTAGAAAAGTTCCAGGACCTTCCTTGCTCGATTTTGTAGTGCCTTCGAGAAACAAATGACTATCAGATTTTCGAGATTTTCAATTGTTTTCAACTTTTTTAAATTGAACATTATATTTTTTTATCAGCCTATTGTGTTTAAGATATCAAATTAAGTACTTCTCTATAATATTTCCCTCCTAAGTCTACTATTCTAAAAATTATTTAGTAGATAATGGTATTAGGTATTTTAACAAGTCGTGCTTTCAATATTTGACACAACAGTTTTGAGTTTGAACTAAATTTAAACAAATTTTGAATAATGACAGTTCACAAAGGTTTGACAGTTTGAACACACATCCTTTATTCTCTTGTTTCAACGCGTACCATATTGTATTCGTGAATTAAAAGACTATCGTAATGATACAATTCTTCCTGCGAATATCAACACTGAATTATTTATGAAATATTCTATTTTGAGAGATAATATTTTACAGACATACTTAATTTGACTTTCTGATAAAAAAAAAACATAATGTTCCATTTAAAGAAGTTGAAAACAATTGAAAATCTCGAAAACCTGATAGCCATTTGTTTTTACGAAGGTGCCATAAAATCGAGCAGGGAAGGTCCAGAAACTTTTCTAATTTAAGCTACTTCGTAAAACTTCAAATAAGAGAGTTAGCTACCGTAGCCATTTCCCGTGAACACCAAGATTTTGATACTAAATCATTTATAAAATAGCAGGCTTTGAGAGATGATATTTTAGAGACATAATTAATTTGACATCCTGAACGCGATGCGATGATAAAAAACCTAACATTCCATCTAAAAGAGATAAAAACAATTGAAAATCTCGAAAACCTGATTGTCATTTGTTTTTATGAAAGTACCATAAAAACGAGGAGGAAAGGTCCTAAAACTTTTATAATTTAAGTTACTTCGTAAATATACAAATGAAAAAGTTAACTAATTGTAGCGGCTTCCCATGAACACGCTGTATAAGTGTCAAAATCTTGACACAGCGCTCTTCATAAAAATTAAAAAATAGAAATTCTAGTCAAAAAGTAAAATTAACCATAATGTGCGATGTACTGTTAGAATCCGAGAAAAAAAACTTTACTTAGAAATATGAAAATTCAATATAGCGCCCATAAGCAACAAAAAAAGTTGACAGTCGTATCCCTACAATTTTGACAGTTCGGGGGCAAATGTAATGACAGATTTAGATTCTGGCTAAAAAATTGCCTTAATATTGTGTAAGTATCAAATAACTAGCTTTATCGGAACGAACGGAAAACTTAATTTTTAATCTTTTCCATGGTTACAAAAAAATTGCAACGGTAATTGTACTCGTACAAATTACAGTGAATATTGTAACTACTAGTACTGGAGGTGATAATTTTAAACAAATGAAGATGTCTATTTAATTCGCGTAAAACAGGTCTGAAAGTTAGAAGACGAAGTAGTAGCGAATGATTATAGCTTAAATAAAAATATTATGATGCATAAATAATATGTGGAAGAAGAAATATTTGCAAATGGAAAAGATTGTTGGAGATAGGTGTCCAAAAATATCGATTCACGACTCGGATAATGCCCTTCTGAATTAAGAGAAATCCAATATAAATCGGAAGGGAATCCACGTTTTAAAAAATTTTCCAATACTTTTGTCACCAACAAGTCGAAAATTACAAATTCAACTTTGAAGAGTCTTGCCGAGTGTTAAAAAATAGTAGAACATAAGCAATGGACAATTCTATTTCGATTAAATTACATTTATGGGCCGCTAAATACTTGGAATGGCATAATATTTATTGAACAAATCATACTTGCTGACTCATACAAGTAAAATCGTAATCATTTCAATCTCAGTTCTTAACCTGTACGTTTGGAAACATGACAAAATTCTCAAAGTACCCATTTACAAAGCAAAAAATAATAATTTCTTTTTTTTTTAAATTTTGTGCAAATCGTTTTTGATTGCAGTGAAAACCTCGAGCAGCCTCTGTACAGCTGTTTCAGCCCTGCAATGTCAGGTCAAAAAGCGATCGTAAGATGTCGCTATTTTATCTGTTAAAAAAAAAAATTAGTAAAAACTCGGCTACTTGATTTTGACGGTGTACGCAATTTTATTGCAAGCAAGTGTACATCTGATAATTTAATAATTTAAGTTACTTTTCAGATTATTAATTAGCGTGAAAATACCTAACTTTTATCTAATTTAACCAATGCCGTAGCTAAGGTTTCTGGCGCCCAGGGCAATATTCTAATTCTGCATCCTCAAGAGTATCATCAAATACCGGGTGAATCATATATTTGAATTTCTTTAATAACTTTCTCATCAATAGAAATAGAGCAAGAAACTTTTAAGAAAAATTGAGTGAATGTTGATAGAATTTTTTTTTTAGACTTTCTGATGGTGTAACAGTTTTGCCGCCTTAGATAACAAAAATTCCCCGAAAAAGACCAAAAACTTTTCCATCGCGGTACGGATTACAGTGCGAAAGTGATTTTATTTCTTTGATATAATTTTCAAGGGATGTTCGTGCAATTTTAAAAGGTTTCTTACTACTTTTATAATCTGCGCGGTAGACTGTATCCTCATGAAGCGATGTGATATTTATCAGTGAAGCCACAAGGACAGTGTTTTTGCAGTTTTCGTTAAAAGAGCGAGGAAATGTATTACTATAGAAGGTCGTAAAATTGATAATTTACTTAACTGAATTTTTTCCCTAAGGTGTTATTCCGTATGATAACTTAGAAATTTATTAAAATGGTTTCGTTGATTAACTTTGCTAAGATTAAGATAAAAATCACAAGAAATTCTCCATTAACCGACAAATTTACAACCGAAATACAAATACCACATTTAGTTAAAAACACTCTGTATGCTCAACTCTATTGTCATTGGGTAGGTTTCAGTTCTAGCACCTACACCTATTTGATATGGTTATTGCTTGCGACCATTATTTGTTAAAACACTTCAGAAATATGAAATTTTCGCACCATACAGGTATTACTGCGATAGAAAAGATTTTGGTGTTTTTCTGAAAATTTTTGTTATCTAAGATAGCTAAACTCTTACACCATTAGAAAGAAAGAGAAAGAAATTTCCTGTCAAAATCCATTATTAGAAATGCACCATGTCATTTAAAACAATCGAAGGAGGCGTGACCGCTAGAAAACAATTGCGGATCGACGTTAACTAATTTAACATAGTTATAGTCATTGACATGTCAAACAATTTTTCTTAAAAGTCTTTTTCCCTATCTCTATTGATAAAGAACTTATTGCAGAAATGTAGGTATACACAAAGCGGCAGAAAGTTGGCTACATATGGAAAAATTCTATATTATTGATTTCTCAGAAAAATTTATTCTTTATGAAAGCTCCTGCATCTGCCCAAACTCAAGGTGCATGTACCAAAATTTGAATACCTCCTGTCATTTACCGAGGAAATCAAAATATTTGAAATCGATATAAGAGTAAAGCACCTTTATTTTTCACACTACGCGGAAATTTTATTTGGAAAAGTTACTCAGAATTACGACGAAATCTCAAATATATACAAAAATACAGGCGTATAAAATACTTTATTTACAATCAAAGATATATGAAACGAACGGAAACAAATTTGATAGGTGTTTGTGATTTTCAATTGTTGAATTGAATTGAACATTCCCATGATCGCAACATGGCAGATGTCTAATTCAGTACGTCTCGAAAATGTTCTTTTCTAGCTATCGACACGGTTTCCCGCGAACACCCTGTATATATGATTTTTTCCTTTATTTTTATCTTTAGGATATATCTCTGAAATCGCTGCTACTTCTGAGACATTCTACTGACCAAAATATCAGATAAACGTATATTCAAAAACTGTTTTTATGTTATACATAGTTAAATTATTAAAATTATGAAATTTAATATTAGAGAGTTAATTTTAATTTACATGTTAAAGTAACCGTAAAAAAATCATTTAAACGTGTATACAGGATGGTCGCGGAAAACCGTATCGATAGATAGAAAATATCTTTTTAGAGACGAACTTAATTAGACAGCCTCAACACGATGCAGTGACAAAAAGCTGATATTCTTGCAAAGTTAAGAAGAAGTGACACAAAACGGTGTTAATTGTGTTTAAAAATTAATGGCTAAACACTTTGAGCTTTTCTTATAACTTTCTTTTATTTTATTGTTGTTTTGTAAATAAAAGCAACTTGTATTTTTCCTCGCTTGCTTGATTTAAAATAAAAATATCATTTTTTTAAGTTTAGGTATACATGGTTGAAGCGAGAAAAGAAAATGCTATTTAATCGTATAAAAATCTAATATGGCGTCATTTAAAATAAGAAAGTTTCTATTAATGTCTTTGAAGCCGACAATTTAAATTTTATTTTGACTTAACTTTCAACTGTATTTTATCGAATCTAGTAACTTTTATATCAAACTTTTTTTTCATATTTCGTATAATTATAAACCTCTTATAAAACATTAAAGAAAATTTCGATTTTCAGTTTTCTGCGATATCGAAACCATTTGGAATTTAAAAATATTCTCTACGTCATCTGAAAAATAAAACTGCAAAACATTTCCCATTTAATCAAATCTATATCTTGTGTGGAAATTTGAGAATGTAAGAGTTAAGTGACTACATGCAGGAAAAGTAAAATGAAAATTAAGATTTTCAAATACGACAAAAATTATTATAAATTAAAATTATTAGGTATATTATAAGTTTTTCTGAATCTGTTATAAAAAAGTTTTTCCTCTTGTATCACACAATGTAAATTATTACATTACATACCTGGTGCCCATTTTTCGAGTTTAAGCATGGGGATTTCACTTAACTTAAGAGATACGAAGTTGGTTAAATTAAATAGAAAAGTGCCATATTTTAACACTAATTAGTAATCTGAAAATCAATTTAACTAATTCCTTTTCATTTTGAAGATATTGAGAAAAAACGATTTTTTTTATTTTCATTTCTTTTTAATTTTCTAGAATATTTTTTTTTGGTAAATTGCGTACAAAAATTAAAATTAGAGGTTCTTCCAAGTGCAATGAATTCACTTATGTTAGCGCTCTCTTTTCCTGCGTTACATTTTTATTATTTATTAATAAATCTACTCAATATTATGAATTGCTTGCTGATCATTGCGCCCTTTCGGATTTGCGCCCCCAGCGCAGGCCCATCTTGCCAGGCCCTAGCTACAGTGAATTTAACCAACCTTGTATCTCTTAAGATAAGTGAGATCCAAATGCTTTTTATACATTTTGTATAGATGTATTATTACATGTAAAATGACGATCATTTAAAATCGTGACGTCATTTTGGTCATTTAAGTGTATAAATTACGGCCTTTTTGTCGTCATAATCGCAGATTAATGAAATAAATACAAATATTTACGAAACGAAATTTAAATTTTAAACAACAAAGGTAATCCCCTTAGGCATGAGAACAATTATTTCCGTAGGACTAAAACACAGCTTAAAGTTGAACTCCAATTGAAAAACCGCTCTTTAAACAGTTTCATAAATTCTTACAGTTTACAGATAAGGCATGCAATGAATAGCATACCCGCAACTGAAATTTAAATCTTTTTATCTAAACAGTCATTAAAATTTATCAAAGCCAGAACAGTCTAAGTGGCAAGGAGGCCGGCCTGGCACTCGTAAGGTCGTTGGTTCGAATGATGCTCGAACTCGAATTAATTCTCGGGAATGGTCGGTATTCACTTCAGGTACTTCTTCAGTGCTATGGATACAATTCGACACCAAGCTGATGACTTAATACCCCGTTAGCTATCTATCACAGATTTAAGAAAATTTATAAACAAGTGACTGTAAACATAAAGAACAATAAAAATTGAAGAATAAAACTGATTTTTACTTAAAAAAAAGAATCTGAAGAAATTTCAAAATAAAAATGGCTATTTAGTAAATCACATTACATATTTGAATATTATAATATTTTAACTGCATCATCACTTATTTCAATATCAGTCTCCATTTGCTCGTTTCTTCGTCAGTGTCTCTATCTGAACTTGACTGGACTTCTTCACATTTTACAATTATCTTGTGTCTTGTTTCTTTGTGAGGATATAGCCATAAGCACTGAAGGACCTTATATTTTTATTTTATGTGAAGTATTTTTCCAACAGCAGTACTCGCACATATGCCTATTTGCACGTATCTGTGACGGTCATTTATTAAAAAAATTGTCATGTATCGTTCACAGGGTTATTTTAAAATGACCAATCGTTCTGATGTAACCGTCATTTTTATTGTGACCACTGTTATGACCGATGTCATTTAAGGTACTTACATCACTAATTATTATACATGTAACGTTAAGTACTAACATATTATTGTGTATTATATCAGTCCTGGAGATAAGCCACTTACTTCATCTGATCTAAGCTCAATTCCTTTGTAAAAAAAAAGCAAATAATTGTAGTAATATTTACGAGAACAAAACATGCGATTGTACAATTGCATTTTATCACATTGTATAAGCTTCACGTACAAATTTGTTTATGTTAATCAAAAATGTTGATTTCGAAATACTTGACAGCTTTACATAGTTGAAAAGACTGAAACTAAATTTAAATGTATTCTGTATGAAGCTTATGCTAATTTATAGTTAACATCGATTCAATTTTTAGATATTATACAGATCGCTTCGATATTCATAACCTAGAAAACTTTCATCGATGAAACTTACCAATTGCAAAAACATTTTTCCTTGCTTCTTTCTCAAATTCTGTCAGGTCATCTGGCACTTGTGCTGGATCATTAACATCAAGTTCCAACAGCTCTAAAATATACCGACATAAATAAAAAAATTATTGACAACGACAAAGCAACAGCAAAAAGAATAATTGATTATTACTTTTAACTTTTTCATCATCATCGATTTCATGTTCGGTTGTATCGCTGGTATCATCATCAAAAGCGTCATCTAAAATGTCAAAATGCACAATTACTTGACGGCGATTAACATTCGCCCGGTTCACTCACTCTTGTTAGCTTCGAGTGGCGTACTATCGACGTCCATACAAATCTGAGGGGTTAGGAGATCTTCCATGGTTTTTATCTTCTAATATTTAGATCAGTTCTTAAGAAACACTTCGAACACCAATAGAGTTCGTTTACGCTTTCAATTTGGGCATTTGAGGCACATCCCGCGCAATTCTTCGATTCTCATAACCTCCAAGGCGCTCCGCCACAATCGCTCAAATATTTTAGTGTTTTCCGAAATTACTAATGTGATAATAATGAAAACGTCAGCCAGAATTTGCGGGCTCACTTTCGCACGACGCAGGGGAGGACGCGTTTAGTTCGACTAGTCGCCAACCCAAAGTCAGATGGCGCCACCATCAGTGCGTTATAACCTTCACTCTATACAAAAATGTCCAGGGGAGAAGAAAACCGACAACCGATATCGTACGTGGAACTCGGTTACATCTTCGTGCCCGTTTCAGCTAGACAGTTTGAAATTCCCGCCAAAAGCCAAAGCCGCGGGATTTTCAAATTAAAAAAAAGAGGTTATGTCTTACACGAAAAAGAACCATTTTATTCACTTCATTGTATCTTTCATTATTAACGCTTTAAAACTAATAATTTCAGGCATCTAGCGAATTTCGTATCAAATACATTCTATCTACCTAAATATAAAAGAAACAAGCTATCAACTTTTTTGGACTCGTTTACCAGTGAAATTTTAAAAATCCCGCCAAAAGTTAAAAACGTGGAAATTTGTAATGAGGTCTGTTCGTTTGTCACACGATTGCTGCACCCCAACAAACAATTTAAGCTGAATAAACGTTTAGTCAGTTTTCCCAACAAACAATTTAAGCTGAATAAACGTTTACTCAGCTTAAATTGCTTGTTGGGACTAGTGTACACTCGAACTATTTGTGTCTTGTTCTAACCTCTTCATTAATACCAGATGAAAATACTTTGAGTGCAAACTAGTGCAGCAAACATGTGATAAAAGAACAGACCTATATAATATTTCCTAATATTTCTTAATGACTGAGTGTGAAGAAATTAAGATTTCCACTCTGTGAAAAAACTAGAAATCTGCTAGGAAATTATTTACTTTTTCTTTAATTAAATTAATTGTAACTTGGAGATGAAATTTAAAATTCCCGCTAAAAACACAAGAAAAAATGAAAAAAGAAAAATTAAAAAGAGTGACACTTACATCATAAGAACTGAGAAGGCAATTACTCACTTATTAATTTTTTATTATTCGTTATTTAACAAGTTAGAAAAATAGTTGCGATACGCAATCAAAATTCATACCAGTTATTTATTGTTATTTTTGGAATCAGTTCAAAAAGAATTTTTAAAATTCCCGCCAAATGTGAAAGACTCAAATTTAAAAAATGAGGTTGCACGCTACTTTCTTTCGTTTAAAAATTAAAGTTCGAATAGTTTGGATCTGGGTTTAACTTGAAGGCTTCCGGTTGGAACCGCGTGTCTCGGATTTCTTCTACTGCCGAAGTTTCGTTCTTCATTGCAAAAGAACTTCTTCTGGTTTTGCTTCTTGTATGTCAATGAGCAGCAGCAGCAGCATTCATCGCCTTACTGAAGCAGCAGCAAGACCAGCAGAAACGGCACCACCAGCAGCACTACCAGCATCAGCAGCTCCAGCACCACCAGCAGCCCTGAGGAAGTTCTTCTACAATGAAGAACGAAATATCGGTAGCAGAAGAAATTCTAGACACGCGATTCCAACCGGAAGCCAAGAATTCAACCAGTTCGGATCTGGATGACGTAGTTGTAGGTATGTTCGATACACTGGCTGCGCCAAAGATAGCGCTTACGATCCGCTATTGCTACGTAACGGAGCGTTAATGTTTAGCGTATGTAGGAAATTGAGAATTGGCTGAACGGGTTCAATATACTTGTTTTACTGTCCCCGTCGAAAAAAGTGGACACTTTTCTTGACGTAAATTTAACGATACTAACTACTGGATTTCACAAAAAAAATTGTTAATCAGCGATTAATTTAATTATCTGGATTAAGGAACGTCATTGGACGTCATTTACGAATGAGAACAAATTAGCTTGTTTTTAAATATAAGGTCTGTTTGTTATCCTGCACTAGTGTACACTAAAGTATTTGTGTCTTATTCTAACCTCATACATTAATACGAGATGAAGATACTTGAATGTGCATTAGTGCTGGATAACAAACAGATATATAAATTCGTTTTCCATTTTTGCCTTAGCTGTTCGGCTAACGTAAGCCAATATTTTTCGTGACTGAACTTTTTAATTATTATCTGTCATCTGTAAGTGTCAGTTCATAATTACTGCCACCCAGCAAAATTTTTAGCATTATTAAATTTACATCAAAAAAGTGTCCACTTTTTTGGCGGCGACAGTGTACGCTATAAAACATGAGAAAAACTTTGTGCAAATTTGCTATTTCTAGTTTAACTGATTTTCTTACCAAGAACAAATTTATTTATTTTTTTGCTTCTTCTAAAAGTGAGTTGTGTTAGGTTCAGCTGTGAGCGTTATATGTATATACAGCGTGAATAAGAAATAAGGAACATCGAAGTAGAACCGTTATTATAAGTTTTGTAGGAAAATAAAATAAAAGTTAAGTAAATAGTTAATTTACCTCAAACAGGCGTTTTCTTTTTTCTGTCACGTCAACGATAATTTTCTTAAATTGTAACCTGTAGTTTTCTTTAACGAAGCTAAAAGAGTACTTTTTTCTTTACTGCCGTAAAAAAATATCAGAGGGTTTTATAAGAAAAATTTCGAGAATAATAATTTATTTTCTGAGACTGCTATATATTTTTAATGAATGGTTAAAAAGTGCCTTGGATATGTAAACGTCGACACCACAAATAAGTAACGAATGTGATTCACAACTGTGAGTCACTTTCGTCAATTACACAATGTGCTGCATTTTGAAACGCAACATAGGAAATCCCATGTTAATTTAAATGTGTTCGAATAATGGCTTCCCTAATTATTTTACAGCAAAACTCTGTTTAGGTTTTTTAAAGTGCTTTTCAAGATGAATCTGTCTGTGAAGTTTGAGGATTTTTCATTCGCTCAGTTTCAAGATATTTAAAAAAGATCAGTAACGAAACTCACTGTTTATCTTAACTATCAGCACGTCTTTGATCAGTAAATGTTAAAATAAATTACTGAAAAAACTTTTTCTATCAATCTTTTTCAAGAACGAACTAGATTTATTAATTATCTGTCCAGTTTTGACTATCATTGAGAAAGGCTGTGCTGATAAATTGGTTTAAATTGAATTTAATTACAAAATCTTTTCTAAAATATCTTAAAACTCAGCGGATGAAAACTTCTGAAACTTCACAGACAGATTCATCTTGAAGAGTACTTGAAAAAACTTAAATGGAATTTTGCTGTAAAATAACTAGGGAAGCCAATATTCGAACACATTTAAATTAACATGGGATTTCCTATGTTGCGTTTCAAAATGCAGCACCCTGATAAAGTCTATTATTATAGTCTTATGTATTGTTTATTGTTGTCATATCACATTATTATTATTATTTACACTAATTTTTTTTTCCTTTAAAATTTTGTATTTTTACATTTAATTGAAATATCAAACAGATATACAGGGTGTTTAACTTAAGGCGGTTTCCTACATACCTGTCCATACTTGTTCACACTAAGAACATAGTATGGGTATCGTACACTCTCCCTCCCCCCATTAACGTTTGCGCATTCCGTAGAATGTTTAATTCCTAACAACTTTGACTTGGCAGGCGATTGGAGGGAGAGTGTACAATATTCCTACGATTTTCTTAACGTGAACAGAGTATAGTTACTCATTTTACAAAACAATGTTTCAAATGAAACTTACTTGATATCATGTAGAGCATATTCTAAAATTGGTTTGGTGTACACAGAGTTTTCGTTTGGTCATTTTGTTATTTTAAATAGAATATTTGTACACTTTTAGGTTACGAGCCGAATTTTAATATGACTTTGTGTACCACACATATGGTCTAATTTAAATCGTTTTCAAGTTATTCTACATTAAAAAAAAATATTGCCATTGCAGTACTTCAGATATACAGGGAAGGGCAAAAGTATGGAACCGACTTTATAGTTCGAAAATTATTTGACGTATCTATTTGAAATTTGGTGTGTGATTTAGAGTCAATAAGACCTATGTTATCAATTTGTTTCAATTGTTTATCTGCTCTTCTTTCTGAGATACAACGCCTACTTGATTTTTTTTTAATGACAACTTGCTGATTTTCTTCCTTTATTTAATAGTTCGTTGAAACCTCTAAATAATCATAAAAAGATATTTATCTATTATATAAGAAAATTTTGGAGAAAATAACGTTTGAATGAAAAATTTAGAAAACATGGTTTACGTTGATATTCGGTATTTGTTTTCATGCTTTTAAGGCAACCTTGGTTAAAGTTGCCTCAAAAACTGCCCATAATCTTGTGGCCTTTTAGTTTTTTTGTTAAAACTAGTATTTTTGTCGAATATCAATCAATAAACCATTTCTTCTAACTTATCATTCAAACGCTATTTTCTCGAAAATTTATTTATGTAATAGACAAATATTTTTTTGTCGTCGTTTAGAGAACTGAATAAACTATTTAATAAAGGAAAAAATTCAGCAGGTTGTGATTTAAAAAAAATTCAAATTGGCCTTGGATCTCAAAAACAAGAGCAGAAAAACAGTTGAAACAAATTGGTAATGTGAGTCTTATTGTCTCTAAATCACACACCAAATTTCAAATAGATACGTCAAACAGTTTTCGAAATATTAAACCGGTTTCATACTTTTGTCTTTTCCCGTATTTGTTTTCATGTTTCTAAAGCAACGTTTATTAAAATTTTCTTTACTTCTATCTTAAAAACGAACCATAATATTGTGGCCTTCTAGTTTTTTTGTTAAAAGTGGTATTTTTTCGAATGTCAACCAATAATCATTTTTTCCAACTTTTTCATTCAAACATTATTTTCTCGAAAATTTTCTTATGTAATAGATTAATATTTTTATGTAGTCGTTTAGAGAATTAAACAAACTATTAAATAAAGGAAAAAATCAGCAGGTTGTCATTTAAAAAAACGAGTGGGCATTGTATTTCAGAAACAAGAGCAGATAAACAATTGAAACAAATTGTCAGTGTAGGTCTTATTGACTCTAAATCTCACACCAAGTTTCAAATAGATACGTCAAACAGTTTTTGAGGTATTAAGCCGGTTCCATACTTTTGCCCTTCCCTGTATATCTTCCGAATCCGAATTCAGATATATATATAAAGATATATATTGTTACGTTTCTAGGGTTTAAATTTATTTATTTAAACGAATAAAACACTCGATAAAAACTTAACCATAATTTAATAAAGCTTAAAAACTAATTTATTTGTAACAATTTATTTTTACACTAAAATCTAACTTCGACGATCGCTGTTCGAATTCGACTGCCTGGTGAGTCAACTCCGGGCGATTTTATATCATTTGCTGCCGTCTGGAATCCTCCACGCTGGAGAAGTCTAGTCTGTTCGATGTAGGCCCTGGTGGCGTGACGGCCGATGACACATAACAGCGAACCGACTTCTTGACGCCTTGAGCTAAGCCGGGTGGCGCGCCACAATATCTTCCGATCAAATGATGTTAAAGACTTCTACTATTTTGCAAAAGTTTCATCTTGAAAAGCTTTTTCAGTTACGACGTCAAGAAAAATTCCAAGCAACATAAGTTCTTACAAGAAAATTAATAATTAAAAATATTTACGTGATATATTTTTTTAAAGGGAATGCCATGCGTCTTTTACCATTATGGATGCCCTATTTAATTATGTTTTCAATGGTTGTAGCGGTTTAAATTACCTGAACCAAGATTCTGTTGTAGAGGTTATGAACTCATTGTGCTTAATGCAGCGCTGGAATGCAACGTAAATATATTACGCTTGTCTAATGGCGGCCGCTTCAACAAAGCGCTGCAAGTAAGGACGTCATATGGGTCAGTTCGGGCTTACGCTTTAGAAAAACGCTTCACCGCTGCGGCTACCTAAACGCGACCAATGATATGGGGTTTTCCATGTCTGTCGTTAAGGGTTTTTTCTTCGCGATTTTTAAAAATACACGAAATATTGTTAGTTGCTATTTTTACGCAGCAAATAAACTGTTTGTTTGTCTTCATCCTAAGATTATTAAATATTAGGCGACATTCAGTAAGTTAAAATTAGTCTTTAAGAAGGCCTCTCGCTTAAGAAAACATGATAGATATGTATTTTACTCTTGCCGTGGATATCCAAGCTAATGAACCCTAATATTCTATTATTGTTATTAGACGCATGTGGATACAACAACACGTGCTTCAGTTGAAACATTTTTATATAATTTCTTTTACGAAACCCAAAAGAGTTGGTCCTCCTTCAGCAAACCACTTAATCGTTAAAGAATGTTCCATTCCAATCATGTCTTAGAACATTCAATAGGACACTTTTTTGTGTCTTCGTAATTTTTGATATTTCTTACCGTTTAACCACAAAGTAAGAACTCTAGTACTGTACTCTAGTGCCTACGCTTTATTAATTTGATTAAATTTAATTCAATTAAATTGTTTACTTATTTCCACAAACCGCACGCCCGACAACTCTGCTGCGAATTAGAGTTCGTTCAATTTATTTTAATATTAAACTCGATATACTTAAACTAATTTATTTAAAAGGTTACAATAAAATATTAATTTCTTTCAACAGCGGAATAATCAGTTGTAAAATCTAATGCGAACTGAGTAATTTCTTTCACCGGGCGCTAGCTTTTATAACCCGGTTACGCGATTTTTCTTCGCCCAGAAAATTCTGTCGCCCAAAGCAGGCAGACGTCCACCGAAGTTTCAAGACTCGACGCGCCAAGCTTTGACGCATGTAGCTTCGGTGAGGTATTATTGAATAATCAGAATATCATTCTGAAAAATTATTGCAATTAAGTCATCAACCTTTTTATTTTTAATAGAATACACTATGTAAGTCAGGTGCTAGTCTTTAACAAGCAATTACGAGCAAAATTTATTGTTGGCCATGAAAATTATTTTTATTTCCACCTTCTTAGGACCAGTTTTTCAATTAGGGTTTAACTTTAAACTCTGTTTTATTCTTATGGAAACAATTGTCATTACAATTATTACCATGGAAATAAAGCGAAGCTTAAAGTTAAACTGAGATGGAAAAACTGGGTCTTAGTAAATGACATTTTACAAGTCAATTTTGTTGTTTATGGTAACTAAGAAAACGGTAAATTACTGGAACAGGCCTGTAAATTTTTTGCGGGCTTGTAGAGAGCAGATTGTTTACATCACCATGACTACGTCTAGCTAGAAATAACGTCTTCGATAAATTTTAGTTTTCATAAAATAAATAAAGTAATTTAATTAAAAATCGCCATGTGAAGGTGAAAATTATTTGTCGCGAGACGTTTTGCAAATAATCTTTACTAGGCTCACTGGATTATGGGACTCGCTTCCGCGTCGCTCGCCCCAGAAAGTCCAGCTCGCTCGTAAAGATTTATTCACAAAGCTTGACACGTAAATAACTATTAAGCGAAAGAAAACACCTATTACGTATAAATATTTTATAACAATTTTCATCGCTTCGAAAATGTATTGATTATTTTTAAAGAAGTCAACAAATCTCCATAGATACCGTTCCTAATAAATGGTTACCCATCTAAACGAACTTTCATTTTGATGCAAAATGTCTAGTAAACACGTGACAAGATAAAATAGACGAATATGGACGAAATAAAAGACAAAGGTATCCATCACACCACGTTAACAATATGTGAAGATTTAAAGTCATCACCCACGTATTGCGGATTATATCAAGAAGTTCAGGTATTTTGTATCGTCTTCTATTAAAATACCACTAATTTAATTTTATGCTCAATAACAAGTTTTCTTAAATAGAAAGTGTATGTTTTCACTTCGGTCCGAGTCTTTCAATCAAAAATTACAACCCAAGCAACACGCTTTGGTTTAATTTTCGTGTATTCAACCATTTTTTGGTTTTGGTTGGACATTTTTACATTTATTAAACGGTTATGGTCAACGTACATGCTTTAAGTCGTCTAATAAACATATACGTTACACCACTTTGATACAGAAACACCGTACTTAGTATATGGAACACGTTCTTTCAACATCTATCTCGCGGACATTTTATCCTTTATTAAACGTATAATGGGTGGAAAGTTTCAAACCCGAACATAGCAAACTTGTATTGAAAACTTTGTTTCTGTGAATTATTGCTCGCCATTTCAAGATACAAAAATGGCAATGGTGTTAAAGAAAAGAGGAAACTATGGACAATATTATGGTGTTAAAATTATTCCTAAATATTAATACTTTCGGAATATAACATTTTCAAATTTTAAACGAAAAATTAAGTCGCCTATGTCAGATTTCAGTTCTTTCAATTAATGGAAAATAATTTATATGTCAGTCAAAAAGTATTATGACTTATTGTACAGAGCAAGTAATAGGTAGGTATTCTTGTCGTTTAAGTTACAACAATTCTTTCTTTATTAGAATGATAATTGTATTCTACGTCATTGCATACAAAAATACTGTTGCTTTTGATACTATCAATAAATTCGAAATGATGCCATGAGCAATCAATACCGACACATGTCTATACTAAAATAGTTTTAAATTCAATTGTACCAAGAGTTAAATAAGTTTCACACTGTTGAAGAATAAGTAACTCACAACTGTAAGGAATATTAAAAAAAAACACATCAGCTCCACAAATTCAATTGCCACCAACGTTGTTTTGAAATTAATAAGAATAGTAGGAAAGTATTTTGTGAAGTAATCCAGAAGCAAATAAATAAATTCTAACAGTTTTTCAGGATGGTGCTACAGAGATGAATGAAATTTTATCTTGAATAAGAAGTATATAAAACAAAATTCAGGTTATTAAATTGCAAACTTCAAATCTGACATACTAAGGCGACTACATTTTTCATTTGAAATTTAAAAATTTAATTTCTATTTCAAAAGTATTACCATTTTTGTATCTTTAAATGACGTGCAGTAATCTATAGAAACATAGTTCTCAATGGAACTTTGCTATGTTCGGGTTTGAAACTTTCCACCCGGTATGTGTTTTGCTTGGGAAGGTTCTTTATATCTAAAGACCGGATTTTTTGATGATAAAAACGTTGAAAAAGATGCCATCGTAATCACGAAAAACCAACTACAGTGAACTGAAACCGGCACTTTCATTTTTAAAAATTTTTGTTGTGCAAACTTAATTTCAACAGCTTTTGTCACCTATTTGTCAACCTATAAAATTTCATCTATTTCATTCGCGTTGCAATACCTGAAATTGTTCGAAATTTGAATTTCTTGCAATCGCGCAGTTAAAATAACAAAAATTTCTTTTGAAGTACGCCTCAATCAACATCTATTTTGACTGTAGTCGGTTTTTATGATTACGATGGTAGCTAATTTAGGTTTCTATTTTCTCATAGTGGGTACTTAAAAAGGTTAATTAAAATTAAGTAAAATATTAAAATTAAAGTAATCATCTAGAATTTTGTACAAGATAAATTCGCAAATTATTTATTGGCCTTGTTCTTCACGTTATTTTGAGTTATATTTAAAATAAATCTCATTAAATTGTACAGCCGACCTCGTAACGTAGACCGATGAGAAGTTAGCAATAAAATTCCAGCAATAAAATTATGAAATTTCAAAACGCCGCCACCGCTAAAATAACGATCACAGATCAATGATATTCAATCTATTACAAAGAGTATAATGTGTAGATTCCCCACATATGAAGAAACTGAAAAAATATTTGATATTAAGTTAACTATGACTATTTAAACCAGCATAAGTCATTATTCATATATCGCACCAAAACAATTGCTTTCACTGAAAATTTTCACGTAGTCAGAAAGTAAACATACATATCTATTTAATAATGCCTTCAGAAAGTTTTAGCCGGTTGATTTGAAGTAATTAGAAATTAATTAAAAGTGACCCACAGACCGACTTCAAATGTTCATAACTTTCCATTCCGCACTTGCATAAAAAATTCTGTTTGCAGAATATGAAAGCACGGATCGAAAGCTATCGTTTAAGCCACCCTCTGAGTTCTAGCCGGTTGGTTTGAAGTAATTAGAAATTAATTAAAAGCGTCACTTTTAATTAATTTCTAATTACTTCAAACCAACCGGCTAAAACTCAGAGGGTGGTTTAAACGATAGATTTCGATCCGTGCTTTAATATTCTGCAAACAGAATTTTTATGCAAGTTCTCTGAGAAAAGTTATGAACATTTGAAATTGGTACTGTTTCATTGCTCCGAGCGCCACTTTTAATTAATTTCTAATTACTTCAAATCAACCGGCTAAAACTTTCTGAAGGCATTATTAAACAGATATGTATGTTTACTTTATGACTACGTGAAAATTTTCAGTGAAAGCAATTGTTTTGGTGCGATATATGAATAATGACTTATGCTGGTTTAAATAGTCATAGTTAACTTAATATCAAATATTTTTTCAGTTTCTTCAAATGAGGGGAATCTACACATTATACTCTTTGTAATAGATTAAATATTATTGATCTGTGATCGTTATTTTAGCGGTGGCAGCGTTTTGAAATTTCATAATTTTATTGCTGGAATTTTATTGCTAACTTCTCATCGGTGTAACATAGCGCTCTCAGCACACTGAGCGTGGCAAGACACTTCCTAATGACTTCAATCGTAAAACCCTTTTGGTGTCACATTGAGTTCACTGTAAATGTAGAGTAAAAGAATATACACTTCAATTACTCCAAAACGGTTGAGTTTATCGAAATGCAATAAAAGAACCTTGTTTGCGCCAAGTAATCCAAATAATTCACAAATTTTTGACGAAATATGTAAAAAATAAATAGTTAGGGATAAAATACTGTAAGCTGCCTCTACAAAACTCCCTTTTAAAAGGGATGGAGGATCTGACAAATACAAGGTTACAACTAATTAAAGGGCCACCATGGAGATCTCGTAAACTATAAGAGATACAAAGATGGTTAAATTATAAAAAAATTGCGCTATTTTGGAGGCTATCAAAATATTAAAAAAAAATCTTTTCTACCTCCATAGGTTTCTGAAATATCTTCAAAAAACTGAAAATTTTAAATTTCTAAAATATCGAATATCTTCCTTATTTATTAAAATAGAATCATGAAATTCGATATTTTTATGTTAAATTCGATAAGCAATCTAACAGCGTCCGAAGGAATAGGTTAGGATTGACTATTTCGCTTTTTTCTTTTCTTATGGACGTTACCTCGGATATTCATACCACGTGATACAAAAACAAAATCTGAATACAACCATATGACATATTCATACTTTTATTTTAAAACAAAAATATCAAGATACTACAAAAGATTTTGAAAAAAAATATATATTTAGTAGACGGATGCATATAAACATTCAGAACTAAATTTATTATTAAAATAATAAATCTTACTAAATTATGGTACTTATTTACATTTTTACATTAAAAAAAATAATTTTTTAACAAAAATTCTATTGAACAGATGAAACAGCGATATACTACTATCGCTTTTTGATCTGACATTGCAATCCTGTTTTATCTGTTCATCACTATTACATCGCATTTGCGAATAAATTGGACAAGTCGTTTTTGGTTTGCAGTGGAAATTTCGAGCTACGTTTCTGCTGACAAAGCCCCAAACAGGGCTGAAACAGCTGTACAGAGACCGCTCGATGTTTTCACTACAATCAAAAACGATTTGCAACAAAATTTTTCAAAAATTCTTAGTAACCTATTATTTTGTTTCAAAACAAAAGCATAAATGTTCATATGGTCGTATTCAAAAATTATTCCAATTATTTAAAAACACCGAATTTTATGATTCTATCTTAAGAAATAAATAAGATATTCGAGATTTTCGAAAATGAGAATTTTCAGTTTTTTGAAGGTATTTCAAAAACGAATGAAAATAGAAAATTTTTTTGCATATTTCTTTAGACCTCAAAATAGCGCAACTTTTCTATGATCTAACTATCTAACTATCATTGTATCTCTTATAGTTTACGAGATCCCCACAGTGGCCCTTTAATTAGTTGTAACCCTGTTATGTCTTTATTACGCAGCTAGTGCTAGTGCCTTATATCTGTGTGTAAAATATTAATAAGTTAAAGGATCTAGAAGGTATTGCCAAAAAACAAAATTTTTCACCCATTTTTCAGGGATTATAATTATTATTATTCAGTTTTGGAAAAAATATTATATAAAAAGGTGACCTTATTTCTTGATATTCTGTTCACCCTGAAAATATCGGGAGATGTTTCTGAATCTTGTTGTATAGGCATAAAATTAAATATTTTGATCAGTCGACTTAATAGCTTTGTTCGTGGAGCTAGTCCCGAACTTAAACCAAATGTATTTTCTGAACTACTTAAAATTTTTACAATATCCGGGCTTTTCGTTTTTCATAACCGATTGCTGACATATTAAGATTATTTAAAAAAATACAAAAATTGTTTGCGGAAAACAAAAATACCGAATATTGTTAAAATATTAAGTAGTTAGAATTAATTCGGAATAAATTCGGGACTAGCTCCACGAATAAACATTTGTCAAACGTTCGACGCGATGCATCGTGTAGCGCCAGCTTTAGCTTAAAGCTTGCGCCAGCGGTCCCTAGTAATACATATGTAATAACTAATAATAACAGGTTTTCTTTAACAAAGAAATTACCCCGAAGAAAATGTATTTTTGTTTTTTAAAAACCCTTGTAAAGAGTAATTTAATTACGACCGAATAAACTTCGTCCTGCTCTCAAGGTTTTTCTGGTTATTTGCAATCTTTTTTAAACGTTGCTACAAAAATATTTATCTGCAGCAAGAACTATGGATTTCTTCAAATTTTCAAATATTCGATATTTGATAATATTATGACTCTCATTACTTTTGTCAACAAAGAACGAATTTGTTAATATTACAGAACGGTTTTCTTCAATTTCATTTCGTATCTCTTGGAATTTTACAGAGACTGGTATCAACAAGTCAGGTGCAATACGATGATTTTCAAAATACTCTGACGAAAGCAATCAAAGAGAACGGTATTGAGTGTCAACTAAGAAATAACGTCTACCACTGGATTCGCTTGAAGCATACAGACAGTTCTTCGACTGGTAATGCTTTCTTCAAGAAGGCGCAGATTCACTGGGACAAGCGAATTCATAAGTCTTTGAATTCCATGTGCAACGAATTGGGGATTCTTCTGGCGAAGGTTCGGGGACAAGCCGAAAGAGAAGAACTGGCCGAGAAGTGGGGAGAATTAAGCAATTACGATGTTGGTGATTATTCCTTCTACAATTACACTTTGATCTATAACATTTAACTATTTTAAAAATTGTTAAAAATATTAAGTTACCTAATTCGAAGTTTAATTTATTTTAGATGTAAGCAGATATAGACCTGTGTATGCTCCTAAAGATTTCTTGGAGGTTCTGTTAAATTTGAAAGATCCCAGTTACATTAAGCATGAGTAAGTTTTTTTTTGTCGTTATTCTTTAATTTGCATATGGCTCAAAATTTCAGTGGTGACCCGGATTGGGAATTTTCGTTTATCCCTTTGGAAGTTAAAGATTTAGAAGACTTGGTAAGTAACTTGTTTACTTAACTTAAAATTTCAACTTAAAATTTCAGAAATAATATAGCAATTTTTGATATTTAGAGAACTCTATATTCAGAATTTTCTCGGGGAGAGCAAATTTTGGGAACCAGCTTAGCTGCTAATTATGCAATTCTGGAAGAGGAAAGGATACACTTAGGCGAGAAGGTGCTTCAAAAAAATTACGCACCAATTGCACAAGAATATCTTAAGAAAGGATGCCCCAGGTGTTTGAGGGCTAAAATGTGGTTACTTGTATTAGGAGCTGAAGTTAAATATAACGTAAGTATTCTGGCAGATTTATTTGATCAATGTTCCCTATTTAGCTTGTTACTTTAATCTTTCACTTTAATATCAAACATTTAAAAAATAATTTATTTAAAATTTTATCGAATGATCTTAACCGGGTGTACTTCTCAGGAAGATTTGTGAGAAAAATTCAATTTGTAATCTTTTTAGCAACGCGATTATTTCATCAAGTTAAAGAAACACGTCCTTCATTACGACTTGATGGTGGACAAACTAATAATCAAAGACATCCAGCTCACCGCTTCAAATGATGATCAGTATTTCGTTTTTGAAGACGTCTTATATCAGGTAAAGTGAACGTCCAAATCACCGATTTTTCCAATTTACAAAATCTTAATTGTAGGTAATGCTGTGTTTCTCGAGAGATAACGAGGTGATGCAAAATCTGACCAACCAACCAGGTTACATGCAGGTTGTCGTCAAAGGAAAACAAACAGATTCTGACAATACGATGATTTTTCCTCCTAGCGGTGTAATTCCTTTCCATGGATTCACCATGTATGGTAAACAATATCCAGGTCAATTTAGAAAGAAAAAAAATAACCAGCGTTCTTGGTTTTTCAGCTGCCCCCATTTGCTATTTATACCATGACTCAGCTACTTTATATTTTGTATTTCGATCATTTTATTTGAGATACTGGCACAGGCTTCATAGAGTATGTGACCATCCGCAAGGCATTGTATCTCTGTGCTTGCTTTTCGAAAGATTACTTCAAAATTACTCTCCCAAACTTTGGTTCCATTTCGAAGCTATCGGAATTACGCCGTAAGTTAAAGTTATTTGCGTTTCAACATTAGATTTAAGTGGTTAAGGTTAAAGAAAAAACGTAAAACCTTATATTAAAAGTAAAGGAAGTCAGAAATTCAGTTAAAAATTCAGAAAAATAATAAAACACTCAAAGTATCTTCATCTTGTTTTAATGTATGAGATTAGAACAAGACACAAATACTTTAGGGTACACTAGTGCAGGATAACACACAGACCTGAAGGAATAACCGAGATTTCGACCACGACCTACTAGATTTTACCAGACGGATTCTCTTATCCGGCTTACGCAATTTGTTTATTTAGCGGGAATTTTCTCCGTTTTGGCGGTAGTTACCCAAATTAAAGTTTTCTGACACTTAAAAGTCACAAACGTCAGATAATGCGTATTTATGACAGTGCGAATTAATTAAAACCTAAAAACTACTTTGTTATAATAAGTACAAAGTTTTTTTAATCTCAAACCGGACAGAAAAATGAAGGGAAACACACTCAACGTTTCGCTATAGATTTATAGCTTCGTCAGGAGTTTTTTTTGTTATAATTAGTAAATCACTGTTATTGAAAAGAATAACATAATTGAGCACGAAATTACAATATAAAGCTTCGCAAGCCATGAATATACCATACAAACAAAGAAGAAAGAAGACTAAAGAAGCAAATGGAGTTAGGAGTTGGAGGAAAGTTAAGAAAACGATTTTCTTTTATTTTGTATCTATCTCAGCGTAAAATTTCAAACAACTTTCTCCGTAAATTAAGATTCGGCCGTAATTAAATCATTTGTTGAATTGGAACTGTCTGCTGATACCACCAGAAAACTATATCTGAGCCAATCTGAGCAAAGAAACAGCTTTACTGAGAATATACCCAAAATTGTCAAAAACCAGCCAAGTGACATCAATCAAAAATGACGTCGAGGATATACATCCGTTAAGAGTTAATCTAAATAATTTAATAACGCAATGTACAAGTATTATTTGTTGTGAATTTTTGCCTATTAGACTTGCGCATACTACAGTAAACTTTAAGCTATTCAAACCTTTAAACTAACAGAACCTTTAAAATATGAAATGACCTTTTGTTTGAAACAATTCTAGCAATGTTTATATTTTAATCTGTATATTCTAGACCAAACGTTAAGGAATTTAAGATAAGAGCGCATAAAATATGTGGATACGTTTTGAAATTGAAAAGTACAGCTGCGGTCGCAAAATTTTGGACACCACGACATTAACATATTATAATACAGTGATGTTGTGATCAAGTGAACGGTTTCGTTTTATATATAATTTATACGCAGCATGTTTTATCTTTGTTACTTTTCAAATTTTCTTCTTGATTATTCTTTCTGATGATTACTTTTTTTACGTTAGCACGTATAGTCGGAGAGCTGGATTTAATAAACAATAAGTAATTTCAACCAACCTGAAAATAAGTAAAAAGGTGACCGTGAAGGCTCTGAACAAAGAACCGCACGGTTTACACACTGAGATGGCGACAAAGAGAAGCTCTTTAGCCCGGAAGGTACGAAAAAATATACTTACTCAAGATATATCAACAGGGCTGATTTTTTAATATGTCACTTATATTTATTGCACATCATTAAAAAATGTTGTCAGACGTAAGAGACGCTGATAAAGTTATAATTTAATTTTTTTAATGTTAATCGAGTAGGTCAAAGTCAGAAATAATACAAAGTTTAAAATCACACAAAGTTTTTTGAGAGCAGGACTAATTTCTTGATATTGACCTACTCGATCAATATTTGCTCTTTAATAATTTCAACTTTTAATATTTAAATAATTAAATTACCACTATTTGTTAAAAGAAAGTAAAAGCTGCGTGAAGAGTTGGACGAGAGAGGACTGGAAAATTCTGGGAAGAAAACCGTGTTGAACGGCTGAAACAAGCTCTTGTAAATGAAGGAAGTGACCCGAAAAGGTCTGAATTCAAAATTGAAGATACGGCAGCCCTGTTGATAGAAATGAAAGAAAATATGAAATTAGAAATGCACGAAGTGAAAGAAAATAAAAAAGAACAAATCAAGAAGTGAGAAAACAAATGGAAAGTTTGGGATATGAAAATGGAAACTTACAGTTTAAAAACCGATCTGAACATGAAGATGCAAATCGATGAAAGGATCGAAGATCTTAAAACCAAATGTGACGAGAAAATTGAAGGTGTACGAATTCAGTTTGATACTATAATTAAAGACATGCAATTTGAATTCCACTATAAACTTGATGAGAAATTTGGTGGAATAAAAATTCAGTTCCAAGATAAATTTGAAGGCTTAACGAAAAAACTGCACAAAGTGGGACTAATTAATTACTCTAATTTATGTAAAAACGAAACAGACTTACAACTCCGTCTAAATGTTTTTAAACTGGATAAAATCTACAGAAAAATCTGGAAATTCTGCTTGAAACTCTCATAGAATTTTGCACCGAAGGAACCCAAACTTCATCAAGTTCATCACGGCCTACATGATGGTAAATAAATAAAAAAAAAAACTGATATTAGGTCGTTCGATTGCACCATCGTCTACGTCGTCAAACCAGAAACTGAAACCCCCGAAATTTGAAGGCGACTTACTATGTTGATAAACAATCTATTAAAAACGTAAACAACTTATAACTGAAATTACTAAATTACCAACTGATCGGGAGCTCGCACTCTTTCGTGTCGAAACGTGAGCGAAATCGTACGCTATGGTAAAACGAGTAACGAAATGTTTTGCCAAGTAACAAATCGGTACTACGAGTCTCATGTTATATCCGTTATTCAGTAACGAATACATACAGTTTGTAACACTTTCAAGCAAACGATGCATCCGCTCGGCATCAGTTTGACACTCTACCACCACCACTAGAGAAATTGCTGGAAGGTATATCGACACTGTTAGCATTCAAGGAAACGGAAGACTTAGGACTGTTTCGAAAATTCAAAAGAATCTTCGCCTTTACCGATGAAGACTTAACCCAGACGGCATTATTCAGCACTGAATAAACATTGGCGATTCGAATCCAATTCGTCAACTCACACGAAGACTGCCATTGGCCAAGAAAGAAGAGGCTGACAAGTTAATCAAGAAGATGCAGGGCTAAGGAATTATTGAACCATCGCAAAGTCCATGGGTTGTCTTGTTGTACTTGTAACTAAAAAGGATGGCAGCACTCGTTTCTGTGCGGACTACAGATGATTAAATGACAACACGAAAAAGGACAGTTATCCCTTACTTCGGATTAATGACATAATGGACAAGTTATTCGGTGCGAGATGGTTCTCTACTCTGGACTTGAAAAGTGGCTATTGGCATGTTGGAATGCATTCCGAAGATAAGGAAAAGACTACCTTCACTGCATGTACTGGTCTATGGCAGTTCAAGGTAATGCCTTTTGGTCTATTCAATGCCCTGCCACTTTTGAGCGACTCATGGAATTGGTACACTGCTTGGACTTAGCAGGAAGACTTGCCTTCTTGGAGCGTTCGAGTATGCCAATTCTATTTTCCTGCATCCACCATTAGTCCCACGATCTTTAGTACAATTGCAAAAAAAATGTCTTCAGGCATAGGTGGTAATAACGTCGTTATAGCCTCTCAAATATTGTTATTCGTTACCCATTCCATTGATGAATTTAATTCGTAGTTTGTACTTAGTAATACACATGGTACAGATATTGAGTAGCTATAGCTGTGGGAGGAAGTGAAATAGAAAATTTGACCGTTTTATTGAATCTTGTAGATTTCGCGAAGCTAAGTACGTGTAATTATCAATGGAAACTTCTGAGATTAGAACTCCATACATCGCCGAGAGAAAACGTATTCCATGATCCACAATAACACTTGGCATGCAATTTTCCATTTTAAATACCTTCACCAAACGTTGTAAATCTCGATATTTTTCAAGCAACTTCATAATATTTATTTTACCTTTATTAAATAGCGCTGTGTCTCATCCTGCAACAGCATGAGAAAATAAAATATGCTCCTTACAATGAGTGCAATTGCTAATGTTAAACGAAAAATATATTTTCTTCTCTATTTTTCCTTCACCTAGTTTGAGAAGGAAAATTGTTAATGCTAAGAAATACGCACTGTTAGGAGAACTAAAAGATTAATATTTTCTCTAATAAAAGCTTTAGTGTTTTTAATCATCTCGAGCTTGTCTCCCAGTACATGTTGACATTTCTTTCATTCCCTGCGCGAGATAGAGTAGACCAGGCCTAATCATGCGAGGGGAATATGTCGGGGTATATTCTCCTTCTACTATCGCACAGGCAGTGCCGGTTCTCGCTTGACGCTCAGTCGCTTCAATTTCAACAACCAACGATATACAAAACTTATGTAGATAATATTCTTTATGGAAAATGTTGTGGTGACGAGCAATATTATATCGTTTTACTCTCAACAGTTTATCGCAAATAATTCATTCTGCATTACCTGTACTGTTTATAAAACACAGATACTTAATGAACAGATAAAATAGCGACATCTTATTATCGCTTTTTGACCTGACATTGCAGTAGGATAGACAAATTGAAGCGGGATTTGCTCCTAATAAGTCCCCCATGCAAGGCGCCCATGCTTGCTGTCAAAGCATATTGAAAGTTTTTAGAAAAATTTTGTGCAAATCGTTTTTGATTGCAATGAAAACCTCGAGCAGCCTCTGGACAGCTGTTTCAGCCCTGCTGAAGAACCCCCAAGCAGGGCTGAAATAGCTGTCCAGAGGCTGCAAGAGGTTTTCACTGCAATCAAAAACGATTTGCACAAAATTTTTCTAAAAACAGATACTTAAGTTCATAATTTTGGTTCATGTTTGTATTTCACGAGAGCCACTGGTTTTATAACTTCTGTTGGTACACGATCGGCTGGCAAGGTGGCTCATTGATGTCGACGTTTCATTGAGGCCTAGCGAATAGTAGGGGATACTACGTCCTCGCTCTTCTCGTATTTTATGCCCAGGCCTGGAGTAGACGGTTGATGTTATGTAAAAATATATAAATTTTTTTTGTGCAATCAAGAACGATTTGCACAAAATCTTTTTAAAAAACTTTCATTATGCTTTGACAGCAAGCATGACCGCCTTGCATGGGGGACTTATTAGGAGCAAATCCCGCTTCAATTTGTCTATCCTACTGCAATGTCAGGTCAAAAAGCGATCGTAAGATGTCGCTGTTTTATCTGTTAAAAATATATAGGAACTTTTTTGTGGGAAATTATCTGATATATGTTTGTAATAACTATATTTAGGCGAAAATCTTGATCGACTCCCACCACTTCTGTTCGAAGTGGTAGGTAAATCGAGCGCGTTTCAAGAATTACCGTTGAACTATAATAACAACAAAAAATGTTGTTAAACCAGTAAGAAGCGAGATATTTGCAACCTTTTCTCTTGACCTTTGATCTTAAATAACACGTGATGCCGCCGGAGTTATTCACAATGGTTAAATAAAGGTGACAACAAAAATAATTTATTTCTACAATTAAATATAAGTTTGTTCGGTTTAGTATTCGCATACAGATATTTGTTTTCTAAGTTGCGTTCACGTTTAAAGCGTTTATTTAATTTCTATCTTATGACGTTAACTTCATTAACAGCAGCATATAATGATAACGGCGGTAGCACCAGCAGTAATTGCCATAAAAGTCAGGAAGGGAATTTCTTCATTTACTTTCACCTTTACGGGCTTTTGGGACCTGAGTTGCTCTTCTAAGGAAGCCATTTCAAATATCTGGTCTTAATATTTGCTTACAATTTTATGTCTTCTTATACCTGTCAAAATGACGGAAAACAATTTTGATATATCTACTTTTTCCGAGATTTATTTTTATTTTCGATTGCTCAGTTCTGGTATGTAGGCTATTTAAATGACTTATTTGTTTTCTTCAAGTGGACAGTAAAACAAAACGTTTTCCTGCAAAATTCTAGTCTTAACACAAATATGTTCGTCTCCTTACTGTTAACAGGTAAAGAAAAGAAAATAAATTGTTACCTTACCAGAGAACAAAAGTGTTGATAAAAATTTTAGATTAACGTCAGTTTCCAAAATGTTCTTTAAATAACTGTTTCCCGAAAAGGATTATTTTTCAATATAAATAAAGTTCAAAAATCTTTCTTCCAACCTTCTTGTTTATTTTTTCATAACCTCCTGATTACATGAACTATTTTTAAGAGAACTACGTTCTAGGCTGACTGACAGATTTTTTTTTATGTCGCGTCCCATATTCTTATATTCGGCCGTCTTGAAAATTTTTAGCCCTCGAAAATATCTCTTGTACTGGTTCATCTGGTTCCTCTTCCGATTCTTCATGATCTAATCCTCCTGTATATCTTTTCATGGAGTCAGCAGTGGTTCGCGTTTCCCAGGGGCCGTCGAATTGTCCAACCTTCGCTACCTCGTACCTCTCGTGACCCAACACCTTTGTCACTTCGTACAGTCCCCGATATTTTAAGTACAATTTCAACCATGGATTTGTTCAATAGCTCGCTCGTGCAGCAACTCCTTATAGATGTCATCAGCGATATTGGACAAACCATTTAATCGTGGTAATGTTCTAAACATTACTCTGAACGGGGACATCCCAATGCTCCGATGAACAACATTATTCAAACATTGCTGGACTGTTTCCAAATACTTGTACCATTCATCAGGTTTTGATGATGACAACTTAGTAAGTAATGGAATGATACTACGATTCGCCCGTTTCACTTGTCCGTTACCTCGTAGTTTTCCTGTTGTTATCATTGATTCTGAATGCCTTGTTCCTCGCAATACTTTTTGAATTTACCAGAGGTAAATGCGGTTCCTCTGTCGGATATTACTCTTCTTGGATTTCCAAAAAATGCAAAATGTCAATGTTCGTGTACCTTTCGTATAACTTGAAGTTGCAAAGCATGTGGCACCACCAGTCTGAAATCACCTGCAGCTTCACGGTACAAAAGACCTCCTCGCAATGAGCAATTACAAATAATATTACATAAACTATTTTTAAGAGAACAACGTCTGCAGTTCAACGGCTGACTGACTGATCTTGTTAAAGTCGCCCCAAATTCCTACATTATTGTATAATTTCGAATAAATTACAATACTTTCAATCTGTTTCAGGTTGAAGGTCGTTTTTAAATGGTTAATGAGAGCTTTCAGCGGCCATTTACCACCTGAACAACTTCTGCAATTATGGGATATAATTCTGGCGTATGATTCTCTTGAAGTCGTCCCATTCTTGGCGGTCATCATATTGATATTTCGCAAGAATAATCTGCTGAAAGTGACGACTCTGGCAAACATTGAGGCCGTTTTGGCCGACCTCTCATCCATTGCAGTCATACCACTGCTACAAATGGCACTATTAAAGGAATGATACTGTTTTCCTGTTTGAATTTGTGATAACTAAAGCAAGGATTTGGTTGATAATGAATCGGGCATACTCTCGACTGGTAAGATGACGCACGATCAAAGAATTCACCCAAATCCTTGCTTGAGTGATAACAGTAAGCTGCAATATCTTAAGTGCAATATTCAGTTGTATTAGATTTGTTGTTTTATTATTGAGAAATTTTATATGTATTAAATTTTTTTGAATATTTATATTTTGATTAGGTAAATATATAAAAGTCCTAAATCGGTTTTACCATCGCAAGTGACTATAATGAAATCATACGACCATGAAATACCTGAAATTTGAATCTTTATAACCATGTATCCCATAATTACAGCAAAATTTAATAAACCTATTGTTATATTAATACTTTCTTTTGTACGCTAACTTTTTTGTAATAATGCTCAGTTGCAGTTTTGAAAAAGAATTATTGCATACGAGATGCAAGTTAAAAAAAACCAATCAGCGCATAACTCTTGTTATTTTTCGTCCGATTAGAATAAGCAAAAAATCGTATAAAATGGCTTCATAAATACTGAATGTTTTAGGTCAAGTTTTATGTCGAACTTAAATAACACTCCTGGTTTCAAAAATACATGTTTATTACAAAACAACAACAGAAATGTAAAGCAAAGATATACAAAATAGTTGTAGTAACTAAAGCTTTGTAAAATATTAATTAATTTATTAATTCATTATTAAAAAATTGTTAAAGCCGCACAGTTTGACAATGGGCCGAGACCTGAACGTAGATTGTTAAAGATAAACAAATTTAATACATTTCGGTCTCGTCCTTCAAAATTAAAAAAAAAAAACTAAGAACAAAGTACATAAAGCTGTATACAATTAAATCTACGCCTTAAAAACTATGAGAATGAACACGTCCAACCGTTGCAGGATTAGTATCGGAATTGACCCTTTTTCGCCCTACCGTTATGGTATACACGAAGAGGGGTATACGAACCATTACCGTTCATACCTGCAACAAAAATAATGTCACATTTATCAGAAAATTTGAATAGACTCAACAATTTCAATGATAAAATAATAATTTAATATAGGACTAAAAAGGTTTTTATTTTATTTTAAAATCACTTTACGTAAACCACAACAAAGGTGTTTTTTTTTTATTTCAGAGTAAAAGAACTAATAAAACGAACTTGTTGAAAAAAAATTAAAAGTTAATCATAATTAAGGTTTCAAACAAATATTTACTTTGTACAATAGATGGCGTAGGTCTGGGTGGCGGTATCGTCGGAGCGGCACATTTTGGCTTTAGGTATAAATGATACGAGAAGAAGTAGATGACGGAGATAACAACAGCGCAGGCGGCCATTACTTTATGTAATTTCTGAAACTGTACTTCGTCTCCAGTGTACGCATAGCCACCTATCAATGCACCCAAAAATCGACCTGGAACAAATTAATAAAAGAAGACTGTTTTCGTTTTCTTATTTACGAACCTAAGCAGAAGTGAGCAATTACGGGCAGTGCTTGGCCGGAAACGGTGAATTTCCGAGGAACCAAATGTCTTAAGTAAAGTACGGCGGTGATCCACATCAAGTGCAGAGTGAAGATCTCAAAGGCTTCCAAAAGTAAGAGAAGCCAAGCTTCTGTGATATAAGCCAAACCTGTCCAACAGAAACCCTTTTACTATTAACTGCTGTTCTACTAACTTCATTTTCTCACCTGTGTATTGAATTATATACAATACGAACGCTGTTATTAGCAGATTGGTATGACCACAATAATCGACGAATCTCTCAGCGATTATGAAGTATAGTACAGCCGGAAGTGCTCCCACCGTCACAGATAAACCGATGATGAGCGGATCTCCCGAAAGCTTAGCAATTCTCCTGAGAGTAAAATTATTAGTAGTTTTCATTAAAAAAAATGGGGGCGGGGGGTAACTTACCATGGCAGATATGAATCTATAGCGCTCCAAAATATTCCTAATAAAACCAAAACGACTGCGAGGGCGCCGGTTTCTAAACTATACTTCTTAATACTCGACATCGGTAGAGCTAGAAGACCGCACCTGGTGTGCCACCACCACTCAGGAGGGCTTAAAGGCATTTTGCTGTAAATCAAATTGACTTAAAATCAACTCAAAATCGCGCTAACATCTATTTACTTGGAGAAGAGCATAACGATAGCTCCCAAAATCATCATGACTGCAAATAAAATCAGAGAAATCAATGGCTTATTCACTGCACTGACGATTGGAGCAAAAATGGCGAAACCCAAAGCTCCAGCTGCTAATTGTTTTCCAACGTCTCCTCTTCCAGTGGAAGTTTCTCTAGTTGCTATGACCACAGCAGCGTCTAATAGAGCAACTGCTGCTGCTGGGAAAATGTCAGCAATTGATCTGATGATCAAGTATAAATAGAACCCTACATCACTATATCCACATTGTGATACACGCAACATGCTATCTGACGAATTGTAGGGTTCGTGGAGGTCGCATTTTATCACTGGATGACAAGATGGATCCACTCTCGTTAAGTTACTTTCGATATCTTGAGTGATTCTGCAATGAAAATCACTTCCTGTAAAAAAAATCCTTTACTCAGCTTTACCACCCGATAGTTAGTTGCCTTAGTTCTTACCGATCTTGTATTTACAAAAAGACTCTTCATCATCATCCTGGTCCACGAAAGGAAAGAGATTAATGTTGAGGTCGATTGGTTTGGAATATTTGGTGAAGACTTCGCAGATAGCGTTACCACTTGCCGTTGTGTAACAAATGTGAGGGTGTGATACGATTTCTGTAATGTTCGTTTCCTGAAAAAATGTTGTTTTTGCCGGTTCGGTTGAAAAGTATGTCAATTAACGTACCGATTGATCTTGTTCTCCTGCATCATCGACTTCCACCAAATCGCCGTCATAGTCTGAGATGTATTCTTCGGGCACCGCAACCGTCAGTCGATCAGGATAAATGGTTGTGAGGTCTGGTGATGCTTCCGACGCGTTTTCGCAAGTAAATCTACAGTTCGTTACTTTAACCGAACCTCTCTAACAAACAGCAAATCGTTAAAATTAGGTGAAACAAAAAAAAAGTTTTATTTACTTCGTTGTGGTTCCAGTTGTAGCATTGCCTATCGGTGCCACAACGTTCTTGGATAATCACACCTCCTGCAGGATCGCACATGAAATTTATTGTTGGTTCAATTTTCAACTGAAACAAGAATTTTCTTAATAGTAAAGAGTTTGCAAAGTAATTCGTCTTGTTGGTAGAGTGTGTGAAACAAGGATTTTCTTAATAGTAAAGAGTTTACAAAGTAATTCGTCTTATTCGGAAAGTGTGGATTTTAAAGGAGTGTGTATCACTACAAAATTAGGAAGAATTGTATTACTACAAAAATTAAAAAGAATGAACAATACACTACCAATAAAATTTGAAATTGAATTTCTCAATCAATACGCTCTCCTATGAAAACGTTCGTTCATTAACTCGCTCTGTTTTTCTATGCGTTCGCATAACCAAAAATGCACCAGTCGCGTGTTTTTGTTGACGCAGCATTTTGGTTTTGCTCTCCTATTTTCTTTGTATCGCGAAATTTGATTTTTTCTAGAAAGAATTGCAAAAAATTTTTGGGACAGGGTTCCCGACCCAATCCAAAGCCAGATGCGTGTTACCGATGCAAGAAACAGGAATAAATAGAAAGATCGACAAATGTGAGAAGAAATTTCCAGGTATCGTTATCAAAGGCCCTGGATTACTGTAGCTATTGATTATACAAGTAGATTTAGGATATAAGGCAAATAAGTCACGAAAGGAACATTTAACCATAAGAACTTGCTTGAGTGGGCTAATTTTTCCTGAGTGACTTATTTGCTGTTAAGGCATGAGTATAATACAGAGTTTTATTCAACATCTATTTATTATGAAGTCATAATAATGCCGATTTTGAATGACAGTTTAACTATGGGTTCATAATTCCGCTAGTGTTTTATAGATCTCATAATATATTCAAAATCGGAATTATTTTGACTTCATAATAAACAGGCGTTGGATAAATATTATTAGACTTAAAAAAAGAAAGGTGTTTATGGTCATAAACTGTTTATGATTAAGTCGAAACTCAAAATAACTAAAAAATAACTTTTAACTTACCACAGAAGGGACTGCCATAAGAAGACAGTAAAAGATTGCCGCTAATAACATACACGCTGCTATCATAACCCTAAGGTACATTCCAGTTTTGCTCCTTTTATTCCCTCCATATCCTCCAGCTAACCTGTCTGCTAGAGGGCCGGCTATGGCTGGTCCCAAAATGGCAACGCACGGAGCTACCGTAGAGATAATCCAAAGTTCATATCGACTCAGTCCTTTGGAAGTCATGTGATTGAGTAGAAAGGGAAAAAGGCAGCTGATGCCACCAAAGAACAAAAATAGAACACATTTGATTGAGATGAGGTTGCTGTTTATGTAACCCATAGTTCTATGCTTCAATTCTAAACAGTCAGTGGGTTATTTGAAGATCTTCAGTCTTGAACTTGAGGATTTCATCTGGGGTTATCCGAGTCCTTCATTTTTCTCATCTGCAAATAAAACAAATTGGAACGTTAATTTCTGGCATACATTTATACTTACTTACAATTTAGATAAATTGAATATCATTAATTTGCTCTCTGAAGATTAGTTTAAGGAAAATTGATAAAAAAAAACATTGAGTGCGGTAAAGATTTTTTTTTAATATTTCTTTTTCTTTAAAATGCACGCTCGTTAATGCCAAGTAGAAATTAGTACTATCGTATTAATTACACATTCCACAATAAGAATCAGACCTTTCCAACAATTACCACCTCGTAATTTAATTCCGTTACCATTAACGAGCAAAATAGTGAGCATATTACGTGCGTTGGAAGTTGTAATTGACTTTAATTTTGCGGTGCCCTAGATATTAAGACGACTCGATTACAGAGACGCAAATTACCAATCATTTACCCAACGTTGATGACTTTGTCCGAGTCTGGAACGCACCTATTTCGATTCAAGCGTGTGTTGCATCACCTCGAGTTGGTAAAAAAGCATCGCCGAGAATTACAGGCTGAAAGTAGGCCACAAAGAAACGGCTGAAGGTCGACCTGTGCTTACATCACCTAGGCCGTTGCCAGCGTTCTTGTAAAAATCGGTTTCCAGTTTTAGTAGTCTTCGACAATGGTGATTGGAGTTCAAAGCAATGAAATGCCACGATTATCGTGTGTATTCCAATAAATGTGTTTGCAATTTAAGTTTCATTGCAAAACACTCATTTGTAATTTAAAACTGCGTTTCATTAAAAAATAATTTTTCATTGTACTTGAAACGTCGATAAAAGGGATTGATTTAGGCAACTAAGCAGGCGATTTAGTCCTCCAAATTGTTCGGTATTGGTAAATGGCGGAAAGAGGAAAACAAAAAAAGGCAAATAAGTTCAAAATAATTTTCCGTTATAGAATTTATTCAATGTGCGCTGATCACCCAATACGTTACCGAACATATACGAGCTACCAAGTTGCCGGAGTCAATCTGTATGTCATGTCTAAACAACGCTATTTTAAAACTTTTTAATATACAGTGATCGCCAAAAGGTCGGCATCAAATGGGAAAAATCTTTATTTTTGATTTTTCGAAACACTTTCTACGGCAATAATTTCTGCTTATCTGAAAAGCTATTTAGCCTTTATCAGATATACTGAGTGAATTTTACTTAGAAAATAGATTTCCAAGGAATGAAACATCGAAAAACAAACAAAATTTCAAAGAACAAAATAGTCTAAATGATAATAATGTGCTAAAACAATAATAAAAAATACGTAAGTCTATAATATAAAAGATAAATCTAATAAACTGTCAATTAAACGATCCCAATCTCAAGCACTTAGGATAGCAATTCTAGGACTAATTAAATGTTTTTCATTTTCAACCAAATCGGGTAAATCTAATGGCTTAGTCGGAATTTTCAACGATTACATAAAATAAATAACGTAAGAATATAGAAACCTAATATGTAGAGTTGAGAGTATAAAAAACGAGACATCTTAGGTAGTATCAATATAGTATATACCTTTAAATGGTGGTTCTAAATTTATGTTATTTCATAATAATCAATATTCTAACGTCAGTATAAATCACAATCAAAACAAATAAAATAAATAAAATAGACATAAATAAAAATTAAATCATCCATTTTACGACAAATCAGTCGGGTTGATAGTTATATCGAGGTGACTTCCCGGTATCCAGCTCGACCTAAGCATCGAAGGTTCGTACCCAAGAGCGGAACGCACTATATTGATTGGAAAAGAGATAGGGTAAGATTTACCACTTATTCATGAATTACGAGAAAATAGCCCAGACTATTATAGGAATTAGTAACGATGGATGGTCAAACATTTGGACATTCGCTTTTAGTTTAGTAAAACCTCAATTTAAAAAATTTAGTCACCCGTTAGGGTACGAACATGCCAAAGATGCCTAGCTGTTCACCCTCGCGCTCGATACCGCGATATTACCTCAATGTAAAACAAACGTACACTTTTAAATAGAACCGTGCATATCGATATGCACGATTTCATTTAAATCTTTGCGTTTGTTTTATATCGATCTATCGAGCGCGATCTAAACATCGAGGGTGAACAGTGAGGCATCTTTGTCATGTTCGTACCCTAATGGGTGACTAAATTCTAAATTTTTTAAATTGAGGTACCCTAAGGGTACGAACAACGAATTCGTACCCTAAGAGTACGAAAATGCCGAAGATGTCTCACTGCTCACCCTCGAAGTTTAGGTCGCGCTCGATACCGCGATATTACCTCGATGTAAAACAAACGTACAGTTTTAAATAGAACCGTGTATATCGAAGGTGAACAGCAGCGCGTATCTTCGACATGCACGATTTCATTTATTTCTATACGTTTGTTTTATATCGAGCTATCGAGGGTGAACAGTGAGCAGACAGTGAGGCATCTTCGGCATGTTCGTACTCTTACTGTCCGTCGTGTACAAAAGCAAACACAGCAGATATCGTGTGGTAAATTCCGCGGTAAAATATTAACGAATTGGCTAGGTCCAACCCTTGCTATTAGTTGCATTTAGACAAACTCAAGGTAACGGCTGATTTCACGACAGCAACTATCACAGCAAGTATAATCGTAAAAAAGAGGCTAAATCTATAAAAGTATTAATAAACTATAATAAGATTTAATTTAAATAATAATTAATGTTCGGTGGATTATTTTACTGTTGTAGTATTATTACATATTTCAGCTTCAATTGATACTGAGAACTAGTAATATTTTTATTTTTCTTTCAAATAAAAGATACTCATAACTCATAATTTCACGTTGTCTCATTTTCTAACCACACTGTACTTCTTTCGAAATTTTGGGAGTGGCTGTGGACTTGCTATAAGAAGCAAAGCTTTTTAAAATGCGATATAAGGAAATTTACAAGTATAGTTAGATCCATTTGGGGACAGCCTGTATAGAGTAATTTTTGTTAAAAGAATTTGTTTATCTTTTGTATTAACAAATTTAATTTTTCTGATTTACAAGAAATACCGGGTGTCCCGCGCACCCTTCTAGAATCTTTATTTATTAATCGATTAACCTGAATTTTGGAGACAATAAATTATACAAAACTGGAATTTTTCGACATACTGCTAGTCGTCATAGGACTTCCGGTTTCGTCGGAAGTGATATCAACTTTCTTATTTTAAATGGAATACCGTATATATTTTTACATTTTTAAAATCTACGGATCATTACAAGTGCGAATACGTGCCAATTGATTAAAAAAAAAACTTTTATTTTTAAGTCTAGAAAGCTATAAATCGCATTCTTCGATCTAATGCGATCAAGTGTTTCGAGAAAATCACTCCTTTGATTGTATTTTGCTTTTTAACATTTTTTTCAGCATTTGAAATTTTCATTAGGTCGTAACTCATTTTTTTAATAGAAACTCATATGTTTCTTAGCTTATTTCAACAGAACTCTTCTTTCTGAGTACGTTGATATCAAATACATCATATTTTCTTTGAAAGTCATTTGAAATAAAGGGAGTGTAAAATTTCAATAAGACATGCTCTATTTTGAATTAATTTTCAAAGAAAATATGACGTATTTGGTATTAACGTACTCAGAAAAAAATGTTCTGTTGAACTAAGCTAAGAAGCATATGAGGTTCTATCGAAAAAAATGAGTTAAGACCTAATGAAAATTTCAAATGCTGAATAAATGTTAAGAAGCAAAATACAATCTAAGGAGTGATTTTCTCGAAACACTTGATTGCATTAGATCGAGAAAATGCGATTCATAATTGAAAAATAAAAGTTTTTTTTTTCGTTGTCATGAAAAATCAAAATTAACAATTGATACGTATTCGGACTCATAATGATCCGTAAATTTCAAGTATGCAAAAATATATTGGGTGTTCCATTTAAAATAAGAAAGTTGATATCACTTCCGGCGAAACCGGAAATACTGACGACTATACAGGCTGTCCGTTTTTCGAGTGCCACTATGGGGATCTCGCTTATCTTAAGAGATACAAAGTTGGTTAAATTAGGGCAAAGTTGCGCATTTCCATGCTGAATAATAATCTGAAAGAAATTTGAAATATCTTCTATGGTTTTGAAAATTTCGCAAAAAAAAACCTGAACTAATCGTACTAGGCATTTCTAACCAAAACATTATTCAGACACTTTTTAATGATGAATTCGAATATGGCATCCCCTTTACAATAATTTTCAAGATGGCGGAGAAACACCTGGCAACTTCATTTTTTCTTATGGATGCCATTTTGTATTTTAACATTTTGAGATTACGTTTTTTTTTTTACGACGATGTGTCACACATGGTGGTCCAATATCACATTTTTGCCAAAAATCCAATTTTTCATTTTTGGCGAAGAGTGCTTTGGAAAACAAAACGTTCTTTTATTGTGAACAATAGTTTGACAGTTTGTTCCTATTTCAAGTCTTATCATTTACGTTTGAACTAAACTAATCGTACTAGAGATTTCTAACCAAGAGACATTATGTAGACACTCTTTTATTGAGAATTCGAAACTGGCATCCCCGAAATACATAATAAGAATAGATAATAACGGCAAATTCAGCTGGGCTGCAACTTCTCTTGAGGAGACAGACGGATTTTAGTATTTGTAATCATGTAAAATTGTTTGCTCTTCCAAAATTTCCTGCTCATATTCATTGGGCTTATCGCCATATTTTCGTCTACGTCCTTTAAACGAACCATAGTCTCCCAAGCCTAGAAAAATACCTCAAACCAGGTTGTTGCCGCTCTGGATAACGCTGCTAATATTTTGCCGCAGTGATGAGTGTAGTAAATTTATATCTTATCTCTTTGTTATTCACTTGAAAAAGGCATTTTCGCGATAAAACTAGCGCAAACGTAAATGACAAGACTTGACGTAGATCAAACTGTCAAATTTTGTTCAGAATAAAAGAACCTTTGTTTTTCCAAAGCACTCTTCGCAAAAAATGGAAAATTGGATTTTTGCAAAAATGTAATATTGGACCACCATGTGTGATATATAGTTGTAAAAAAAAACGTAA
This sequence comes from Prosopocoilus inquinatus, assembly GCA_036172665.1. Taxonomy (NCBI): domain Eukaryota; kingdom Metazoa; phylum Arthropoda; class Insecta; order Coleoptera; family Lucanidae; genus Prosopocoilus; species Prosopocoilus inquinatus. The sequence continues at coordinate 37,039,388 of CM069869.1, forward strand.
TCTGAAAATGTTAAAACCTAAAAATGGCGACCATAAGAAAAAATGAAGTTACGAGGTGTTTCTCCGACATCTTGAAAATTATTGAAAAGGGGATGTCATATTCGAATTCCTAATAAAAAAAGTGTCTGAATAATGTCTTGGTTAGAAATGCCTAATACGATTAGTTTAGGATAAAAAAATTAAAAACGAAAATCAAAAATTTTTGTTTTTTTGCGAAATTTTCAAAAACATTGAAGATATTTCAAAATTCTTTTTATATTATTATTCAGCATGAAAATGCGCAACTTTGCCCTAATTTAACCAACTTTGTATCTCTTAAGATAAGCGAGATCCCCATAGTGGCTCTCAAAAAACGGACAGCCTGTAGAGCAGTATGTGGAAAAATCTCAATTTTTGTTTAATTTATTGTACAAAATTCAGGTTAATCGATTAATAAATAAAGATTGTAGAAGGGTGAACACATGGTGTCAGAGGATGAAATTGAAGCGTTTTTTTACAAAAACAGCCCATGACAAAAAACTTCGTTTTAGGGAAATCGAAGAAAACCGATTAAGTAATAGGCCTTTCTGGATGTTGTATGTTTGGTGGATTCAAATAATGAGCAAAAATATAGATATACCAGGGTTGTAATGTGGGTTTTAATAAAGTTTATCAATTTTGTGAAAAACTAAGAAGTTTGTTTGACAAGGGTTGTTTTGCAAGAAAAACAATAAAACAAAGAAAAAATAAATGTATATAGTTAAAGTTCCTAAAAATTATAAACATAAAGAAATACTGTTTTTAAATTTACAGCAAAAACAATCTTCGTTGCTGAGAAGGGCTATTTTTGGTGAAAACCTTCTGGACAAGGATTGTTTTTATGCAACCGCATATACTGAAGTATCTTTAATTTGAAATGTGGGTTGTTTTTATAGAATATTTTAGTATACCTGGATGTAATGAGAGTAGTGCCACCTCATGAATGTTTTTTTTCAACTTTGTCAAATATTTGACAAAGGCTGTTTTTGTAAAAAAAAAAAACAGTTTAATTATTCTTTCGGAGATTTTTTTTTAAGAATAATATTTCTTTGGATCAGCATCGATTCGATGTTTGGTAACTCTAGTTTTAGCTCATACAGGTTGACACAATTAATTTCTACGTAAAGGCTGAGCTGAGCTCTAAATTAGGCTCGGCCAACCAACAAGACAAAAAATTCAACGTATTGAATTAAATTCAAAAGTATATTTTCAGAATTTAGTTTCACAACTGAAACACGTCAGTTTACTTATTATATTATGAAATTATTATCCAACAGCAATATCCAGTAGTCACGTGTACAATTAGTAGCTTGAATTTATAAATAATTAGCAAAAGCGGTATCGCGGTAGTTTGTGAACAAATTGAGACGTAGGAGGAATTCTGAAAATCAGAATCGTTTCGTAAAAATAACAAAGCGGTTCAGTAGCTCCTACATCATATGCAAAATGGCAATAATGTGGCTAAAAATAACCAACAATTACGGTGTGTTGCATTCCCAGTATCCGCCTTTCAACAGTAATTGCAATTAATGACGCCCCGTTGAACATGAACGTACTTTATAAATAATATTGACTCAACTATGACTGTTTCAATTAACATTAAAAAAAAACGCGATTCATTTTGCATATGTCCTGGAGGGCATCGAAAATTGCCCGCCTGATTATGATAATTAATGTTGCGGGCGTGGGTCGTCTTTTATTTGTTGCAGAAACAGCGTAGAAGATGAGTGGTTTGGTAACTCTGATTGTGCGAGGCGGACGGAAATATCCGTGACATCACGTGCCCCAGGAAATTTTAATATTTTATGTTGTTTACGCCATTCGAGAAACGGTGAAATTGTATACGACCCATGTGTTCGAATAAAATCGAGTTACGAGTGTTTTTATTAAAGGCGGATGGAAACGGAAAGGGAAAATTTAGACGTTCGAATTTATAAAAATATTTTGCTTGGAAATCTTTTTCAATTTTATTTGTTTATTTTTTTTTCAACAATTAAATTTATTGCGAAAGCTAATATAAACAAAAAAAAAACTACAACATGTGAGTTCTTACATCAGGGCTAGGATTACAAGCAGACTTAAAGAAATAAAAATCCGGACCAAGTCAATAAAAAAAAGAAATAACCGAAAAATACAGGGAAGAGCAAAAGTATGAAACCGGCTTTATAGTTCGAAAACTTTGACGTATCTATTTGAAATTTGGTGTGTGGTTTAGAGACAATAAGACTCACCCGTCCTATGTTACCAATTTGTTTCAATTGTTTATCTGCTCTTGTTTCTGAGATACAACGCTTACTTGATTTTTTTTAAATGACAACTTGCTGATTTTCTTCCTTTATTTAATAGTTCGTTGAATCCTCTAAATAATCATAAAAAGATATTTATCTATTGCATAAGAAAATTTTGGAGAAAATAACAATAATAATAATAATAATAATAATAATAATATTTATTGATGATAAAAATTCCAAAGGAATTTTCACACGTCAAAGAATAGTATACAAAACAATAAGGAAGACAATATTACAAAGGCGTACAAGGCATAGTAAAGTCAAACTTAATGCATACTAGCGGCCGCAACATACACAATAAAGAAAATTTGAGGGGTAGTTGGTAACTAGTGACCAGCCTGCTGGGAAGTACAAGTGGACGGAATTAAATCAATGAAATCATTATTCAAAAATTCTTGAATATTGTAAAATGCTTTTTGCAAGAGATATTTTTTTATGGTGGTTTTAAATTGCGGGGTTGTAAGATTTTGAATATTGCGTGGTAAAACGTTAAAAAATTTAATACCAAAATAATTAACACCATCTCTCGACCTCTGTATTCGACTGTGATTAGTTAACAGATCATTCTTGTTTCGGGTATTGTAACTATGAAAATCTTCATTTCTTTTATACAATGAGAAATTTGTTTTTATATGTAGTAGACAGGTAAATATATATAACGAAGGAAACGTTAACAGTTTAAATTCAATAAATTTTCTTTTGTAACAGTGTACAGGTCCCAGTCCTGCGATCACTCTGATACATCGTCTCTGGATGCGAAAAACTAGAGAAGCGTGAGTGGAGCCACCCCAACACAAAACTACATATGACATGTGAGAGTAGAAATTTGCGTAATATGCTTTTACTAGCGTTTCAAAAGGTACAACATTTTTTAGATTACGTAGCATAAAGATACCAATATTAAGTTTTTTTGACAGTTGTGAGATATGTTCCACCCACGTTAATTTCGAGTAGAATACCTAAATATTTTACGGGTGCAGGCTGGGAGTCGAGTGGGCGAAGAGTGAAGATCAATTTTTGAGTTTTAGCTGTGTTAGTGCTTAGCAAATTAGAACAAAACCAATCCAGGACGTTGACATGTGTGTCCCTTACTTGGTTATCTAAATTTTCAAGGGAATTGCTCTTACAGAGAGTACAGGTATCATCTGCAAACAAAATTATCTTGGCGTTGTCTGTTATTTTCGACGATAAGTCATTTATAAAAGTTAAAAATAAAATTGGGCCAAGAACAGATCCTTGTGGAACTCCGTGTTTAATAGGCAGTCTAGTTGATGACTTGCTGTTATACGTAACATACTGTGAGCGTCCTACAAGATAAGAATTGATTAGATTTAGGCTCTCCTTGCCAAAATTTAAAAATTGCAGTTTGCGTAAGAGTACATCGTGGGACACACAGTCAAACGCCTTGGTGAGATCATAGAATGAAGCTTGCGCGTAACATTTTTCTTCGAAGGATTCTTAAATGTAGTCGACTAAACTGCAGACAGCAGCTGAGGTAGATATGTTTTTTCTGAACCTAAACTGGGATTGATCAATTAAATTTTCTTGCTCAAGGTAAGCCGATATTTGAGTCTTAAGCACTATTTCAAATATCTTACCAAAGACTGGAATGATTGAAATTGGTCTATAGTTTGTAATGTCTTCACTACTACCTTTTTTAAATACCGGGACGACCCTCCCAATTTTCATCAGGAAAAGTGTTCTTAGAAATGCATTGATTTATTATCTTGCAGAGTGGTATAATTATTACATTTTTTATTATTTTGACTGTCTTAGAATTTAATGAAAACGCGTCTAAACTCGTGCTAATCTTCATATTGGTAATAATATCTCGCATCTGGTTAAAGCTTATCTTTTTGAAATTAAACGGTGGTGATGCATTATCTTTCAAAAGATGGGTTTTACTTAAGATTTCTGAAGTAGGCGATGGTATGGTGGAAATAATATTAACGTTTGAATGAAGAAATTAGAAAACATAATTTACGTTGATATTCGGTATTTGTTTTCATGTCTTTAAGGCAACTTTGATTAAAGTTGCCTTAAAAACTGCCTTTAATCTTGTGTCCTTTTAGTTCTTTTGTTAAAACTGTTGTTTTTTTCGAATATCGACCAATAAACCATTTCTTCTAACTTTATCATTCAAACGCTATTTTCTCGAAAATTTATTTATGTAATAGACAAATATTTTTATGTGGTCGTTTAGAGAATTGAATGAACTATTAAATAAAGGAAAAAATCAGCAGGTTGTGATTTATACTTTTGTCTTCCCGTATTTGTTTTCATGATTCTAAAGCAACCTTTATTAAAATTTTCTTTACTTCTATATTAAAAACGATCCATAATCTTGTAGCCTTCTAGTTTTTTTTTTGTTAAAACTAGTATTTTTCGAATATCAACCAACAAACCATTTTTCTAACTTCTTCATTCAAACGTTATTTTCTCTAAAAATTTCTTATGTAATAGATTAATATTTTTATGTAGTCGTTTAGAGAATTAACCAAACTATTAACTAAAGGAAAAAAATCAGCAGGTTGTCATTTAAAAAAAAAATCAAGTAGGCATTGTATCTCATAAATAAGAGCAGATAAACAATTGAAACGAATTGATAATATAGGTCTTATTGTCTCTAAATCACACACCAACTTTTAAATAGATACGTCAAACAGTTTTCGAGGTATTAAGCCGGTTCCATACTTTTGCCCTTCCCTGTATATTTTTCAGTCTTTCACATCTCTATACAGGGTGTCTCATAACCTACGGATGAGATTTAACGGGCAGCTAGAGGAGATCAAATTAAAGCCTTTTTCTTAATAAATTTTTGGAAAAAAATCAATAACTATAAAGTTATAAGAGCTTAAAGTGAAATTAATTGGCAAGCAAAAGTTATTCCCTGTAATAATATTTTACGTTTTAAATTCAAATTTGAGGGATTTATGAGTTAATTGAACGCTGCTTTACAATAAACAACTATTTTAAGAAATGTAGTCACGTTAAAGTTAAGGCTATTTCATTTTTTCCTTTAATACTCAAAATCGGATTTTCATGTCGTTGTGCACCGCCTACTAATTAAAAACAAAACTAGGAAACAGATTAACATAGACATTTTATGAATGGAGTAAGTTAAAGAAGAAATTAAGAAAGTTAAACTGCTGTAAATTTCTTATTATTGGGTTTTGGTCAAAAGGGAAATAAGAAAAAAAGCTTTATTTTGAAGTCCTACAGCTGCCCTTTCAATCTCCTCCGTACGTTATGGTTATGAAACACCCAGTATTTTAAAGAGGACTGCAAACTATATATCTAAAAAAATGTTTAAATACTTAACGCTGGCTCCATACATTCGGATATATGGCAAAACCGGGTGTCTTACAAAAACCGCACCACGCTATAACTGTTATTAATAACCTGATTTTAGTAAATCAAAAACTATGCAAGCCTAGATTATAAATATTACAAAATAGTGACATTTCAATTTTCTTTTAATATGAAATTTTTCACAAGCGATAGTCAACTTTCTTTTTTTAAATAGCACCACATATTTTTTTCATTCAGTTTGATTGAGAATCTTTTTCTGAATTCAATGATGTATTCAAATTGAATTTTTAAAATCCTTTAGCGAACTAATTTGGCTGTTAAAATAAAAATGAAGTGTGCCTTGGAATTCTATAAGTTCGCGTTATTCATGTTCGCCTGACTTCGACTTTTGGCTATGGAGCCACGTTTCTACTTAAATCGCCCTAAATCAGGGGTGCTCAAACTGTCGATTGCGAGTGCTCTTTAAGTCGATCTCGAGAAAAATTTGCCGATGTAGATTTATTCACAGACTTTGTTTTAGTTGATCCTCAATTAGGTCAGAATAACCCTCTCATGACTTTCTTTTGTCGTAATAACCCCTAAAAGGCGGCTTTATCAAAGGAACGCGCGATACTTGTCATATGTCATCGTGCTTGTGATTAGCACTAGGTAATTACGTACCATCTTATGAAAATTATGCTGAGGACATGCTGTGCCACGTTTCAACATCCAAAGTCATTCTTTAGTTAAGTTCAGAAACTAGAACTCAATAAATTCGCAATTTTGAATAAGTATGACTTTTAAAGTACAAAGTTTTTTTAATCTCGAACCGGATAGAAATATGAAGAGAAAACACTCAACGTTTCGCTATAGATTTATAGCTTCATTAGGAGAAGCTATAAATATATAGCGAAACGTTGAGTGTGAGAGTGTGAGAAATATGAAGGGAAAACACTCAACGTTTCGCTATAGATTTATAGCTTCATTAGGAGAAGCTATAAATATATAGCGAAACGTTGAGTGTTTTCCCTTCATATTTCTGTCCGGTTCGAGATTAAAAAAACTTTGTACTTACAATTTTCATCGGACAAGGACAAACTTCAATTATGACCTTTTAGTTAGGGCCTACCTTGCAGCCTCTCAGAGTCGATCGATCGGAGTTTTAAATATTGGGGTGGATCGCCAGCAGTTCCAAGTTTGAGCACCCCTGCCCTAAATGAACATGTTTTTCATTTATAAATTCAAATTAATTTTATGATTTTTTTTTAATTTGAATTTATAAATGAAAATCATATCAATTTAGGGCGATTTAAGTAGGAACATAGCTCCATAACCAAAAGTCGAGGTCAGGCGAACACGAATAAGACGAACTTGCGCTTTTATAGAATTCCAAAGCACGCTTCAATTTTATTGTAACAGCGAAATCAGATAAAGTTAAAGGATTTTAAAAATTCAATTTGAATACATTGAATTCAAAAAAAGATGTTCCATCAAACTGAATGAAAAAAATATGTAGTGCTATTTAAAAAAAGAAAGTTGACTATCGCTTGAGAAATATTTCAAATTAAGAAAAAATTGAAATGTTACTGTTTAGTTATAAACTAGTCTTGCGTAGTTTTTGAATTGCTAAAAATCGGGATATTAATAACGTATTATACATCATTGAAATCACCAAATCACTCATTAGTTGTTAGATTAGTTACTGTATAAACCCACCATAAATGTTAAAATAAATTACTGGAAAAGATTTTTCCATGAATTTTTTTCAAAAACGACTAGATTTATTAATTATCTGCCCAGTTTTACTGTCATTGATCAAGGCTATGCTGATAGTTTGGAATAAATTGAATTTAGTTAAAGAATCTTTTTTTAAATATCTTGAAACTAAGAACTTTGCTTGCAGGCGGCTGTCGGTAGTAAGTTTTTGTTGTTAAAACTTTCGAAGTTATATGCTAAATTTTCGCTTTGATTTGACAAGAGCAATATTTGGAGAGTATAATGTGCGTCTCTAAATTCTGTGGACAAAAAAATCGGACGATTTAACCAAACTTATCCATATCCAAAATGTGCTTCGTTAAGACAGTATTCCGCTTCAAAGTTCTTTAAAAAAAGCTGATTTTTCTCATAACAAAGGAAGGTCTGAATCTGAAGGCCTTTTCGATATGAACAATTTTGTACTCTGTGAATAGATTAATGGTGATAAAACAAGCAAGCCTTCTTTGCAAATTTACATTACTCTTCTGAATACCAAGATTTTGTGTAAAAGTTTCATAAATATTTCTTAATAATTTATTCTAATAAGAGTTTGCTTGTTCCGCTTCTTCAGTTCCATTTCAGCTTATTTCAAAAGATATTCGAATAGGGTTTCGTTCTTTGAATACCAGCTCTAATAGCTTTTGGTTATCATAAAATAGATGTTTATCGGAAGCGAACTTTAATTCGCTGCACAAACAGAAACGAATGTAGCAAACGATTTGGCCGATCGATTGCAACTAAATAAGGGGAAATTCGAGCTCGCTTCTTAGCTGATGGTTTACCGAAACTTTCCCGATATCGAATTACCAGTGGCTGAATTCAATTAGTCGGTATCCATTGCGCGCATTTTGTACTTTCTCGCATTTCCAGAATGCTAAACCAATTTGTTATTAATACGGTTACTGAATATCTCGTTAGATATTATCAAGAATATAATTTTTCCGATTGTCTGATATTCATTTTCTAATTGAAGTTATATATTGAAGGGTGACAGCTAAAAACTATTATGTTTTGCTAATTTGTCAGTATTTAATTTTAACATTCGTGAGTGTATATTTTTAGTCGTTAACTCGTTTCTTTTCTCTTTATTTAGTTTAGAAAACTAGGTATACTATTTTTTAGTCAAACATAAACATACTCGTGTTATGTGTCTATTAAGCCATAAGATGACACTAAAAACTCGTTTTCAGCGAAAACTGCACCTCGATCATTTTTAGCCGTCACCCTTCAATTTTATTGGGTCATATATTCCCAATAAAATTAATAACTAAAGCTCGGACATTCCTAGGGTATCTGGTAAAAACCAGTATAAAAATAAATAAAGCAGCGGCGTACATTTCAACGTCGCAGCTGAACAGTTTATATACCCGAGGCACTCTCACCCTCTCTCACATTGTATCAAAAGCAATTGTTTGACGTAAATTAACAGAATTGCCTTAATAGTTTCTTTCAAATTAATAATTATGAAAACGTTATAATTCTTTAATGTAACTGTTAAAGAGACTGGTCTAAAACATTTGATTCATATCAATTATAACGCTGTAACAAGAATGCGAATTCAGTTGGAAATGTTCAGTTATATAAACAAGTTTACAAGAAGCGTTAAAGATTCGAACTTTTTCTGACTATAATCGCTTCAGCATATTAGTAGTTCCTCGTAAATTTAATGAAACCTTCCGCCTAAATTCCGCCTAGGTCTATTTATAACTTACAACACACGAATTTTAAGAAAATGTCCTTGGTACTTCTGATTGGCAAAAAAAATGCTCCCTGAGCTGAAACTTAAACGTCAACCAAGAAATGTTCAGACGTCTGTAAAATCCACAACAGTATCAACTGAAGTCAACGAGATCAAAAAAACAAACAAAAGATATTAAAATCGAGACATTCAGAAAAATTGACGTCTGATAAATCTCTTATTGCGTAGCAGTGACAGTCAAAAGTAAAGTATGTATTACAGAAAGTAATCTGTTTTTTTTTTAATAATGAAGAAATCATAAAACTTAAGAGATTTGAGCTTATTAATAAATTTCATTCATAAACTACGTCGTGTCGGTAATATTTGATTGAGGAACTCCAATATCGTAAGGGATATTACTCTCAATAGAGAAAAGAGTACAGTGAGTTTACATCAAAAATTGGAATTAAACATTTCAGAAAATTCGTGGATTCAAGAATATCCGAGTAGCCAAGAACTGTCAGACTTCATGTATTACGTGCCAATAATTTTGGATATCAAAAAAATGAAGCGAAACAATTATAATTAATAAGTTAAGTTTTAATATAATTTCCATTCGCCGTATACAATATAATTTATAATTGAGAATATTCTGATAAGTGTGAACTTTAAGCACAAACATTTTAAGGTAGCATAAACTTTAAATTTTATGAATAAAAAAAGTTAAAATATATTCTCATAAAATTAGTAGATGCTCTAGTGATCTGAGTTTAAATTCAGTAAGATTTGATATGCTGTACCTAGAAGCACTCTAAGTGTATTGCTAATGTGCAGTCCTTTTACAGATGTTTTGTAAGATTTCTCACGCTTTTATTATTCATTCCCTTAGGCCCGGTTTTTCAATCACTGGTTAACCCTAATTCTCGGTTTATTTCAATGGTTTAAATTTATGCTCAAGTGATCAGAAAAAATTCTTTAATAAAGTTTTTACTATAAAGCAAGCAAGGAGCTTGCTGCTCCTTCACGTTTTAAATTTAATGCGGACCCAGTCTCTTTAAACTTTTAATCCACAAGTTAATAGCAAGAACCATGAACATACGGTATCTGCCCGTGATGTGAAATATTGAGCCGATTGCGAAATAACGCTATACACCACAATTCTATGTTTACTAACTGGCAATACACATTTGATCAGTATTTTTATTCTTTACTACATATACGAGATGACTGGTAAGTCGACGTATTCCTTTGAGGACGTGTTGGTAAAGCTTATTTGCAATTGATTTGACCAAATATGTATGAGATATTTTAATTTTTGTATTTTCCTTAGAAATACGTTTTCTACTACCATTTATCTAAAATTAGTTAGAGAGTGTAAACGTTTTTCTTCACGAAAAATTTTTGTGCAAATCGTTTTTGATTGCAGTGAAAATCTCGAGCAGCCTCTGGACAGCTGTTTCAGCCCTGCTTGGGACTTCTTCAGCAGAGACGTAGCTCGACATTTCCACTGCAAACAAAAACGACTTGTCCAATTTATTCGCAATTGCGATGTAAGAGTGATGAACAGATAAAATAGCGACATCTTACTATCGCTTTTTGACCTGACATTGCAGTAGGATAGACAAATTGAAGCGGGATTTGCTCCTAATAAGTCCCCTATGCAAGGCGGCCATGCTTGCTGTCAAAGCATAATGAAAATTTTTAGAAAATTTTTTGTGCAAATCGTTTTTGATTGCAGTGAAAACCTCGAGCAGCCTCTGGAGCAAATCCCGCTTCAATTTGTCTGTCCTACTGCAATGTCAGGTCAAAAAGCGAAAGTAAGATGTCGCTATTTTATCTGTTTTTCTTAAAATTTATGTTTTCCTGGTTAGACTAAATAATAGTGCGTACTAGGCAACAAACATTAAGTTAAAAACTATAATAAATTTGAAATACAACGGTTGAAAAGATACTTTTATAAAAATCCAACCTGTTGAACATTCGCACTGATTTATTTCCAAACTTTGGTAATACAATCCAGCTTGCTAATTATTCTAAAAACTTCTTTCATTTATTACCTTTTTAGTTTTAGTAGAAATCTGTATACATCATACTTCCATCATACAATAATTATTAAGTGCGAGGTAGAATATTCAAGTATCATTTAATACGGCTATCCTTTGAAGGGGAAATTACCTTCCATTAATTGTCTTTGGTCCTGAATAATCGGTTTCAGTTGAAAAATGATAAACTCAAACTTTGAGCTTACACTGGATAAATTTTGGTTAATTTCCAATTTTGTGAAGTCACAGGACTTTTTAAGGGATTTTTCAAATGAAGTTTATAGAAAACTAATACTTAACAGAAGCTGCTATCATCTTAAATTGCAAACAATGAATATTCCACCTCGCACTTAATAATTATTGTGTGATGGAAATATGATGTATACAGATTTCTACTACAACTTAATACCTCATTCGAAAAGCAATAAATCAAAGAAGTTTTTAGAATAATTGGCAAGCTAGTAGTATCATCCTATTTTGGAAATAAGTCAGAATGAATGTTCAAGTAGGTTGGATTTTTTTTTAGAAAAGTATCTTTTCTGTGTTTCAAATTTATTAAAGTTTTTAATACTCTCTGAGTAGTTTTAGATAAATGGTAGTAGAGTGCGTATTTTTAAGGAAAACACAAAAATTAAAATATTTCATAAAAGTATTGCACTTTATGTAATGCATATTATTGTCAAATCAATTGCAAATGTGCTCTACTAACACACCCTCAAGGAAATACGTCGACTTACCAGTCATCCTGTATACATATATGCATGTATTTCATTTTATTCATATCACCCATTAATACTTAAAATATTTCACACTTTCCAGCTGTTGTTAATCGCACTTTGCGTACTACTAATGATTAAATGTCCCGTTGATAATTTATGTAATGAGTATCTAGAAATTATTGTGGGTTTAGAATCAAATATTTTTAAGTAATTACAGTTTCAAATTGTAATAAACCAGTATTTGTTGTTTGATAGCCAAGTTTCAGACGTCAGTTTAACGGTGCGAAATAAAAGTTAATGTTTAATTGAAATTAACCTCCGCTCACAATAATTTTTACATCCGTAGATACGTATTTCGGCAGCTAAGTTGCCATCTTCAGTACGCTACCAACTTAAAAGCACTAAAAAGATCTTAAAACGACCTAATCATCCTGATAAAATCATAAAAATGTTAAACTGAAGATAGCAGTTTAGCTGCCGAAATACGTATCTACGGATATAAAAATTATTGTGGGCGGAGGTTAATTTCAATTATCTCTTAAACCACAGTCTCCTTTACTATTTCAGAGTTAATGTTTGATACATCATTCACTCTGGACTACAGTAAATTATAGACACCCGTTAGTTTGTAGTTGCTGGAAATAAAACGAAAATTTTATTAATTAAAAGTTGCTTAATTACATGTCCTTCACTACTTCTCAAAGTTAGGAATAGTTTTTCTGAGTTCTGAGTTCCTGTATATATTAAAAAATGAAATGAGGATGATTACTAAGGCTCGGACATTCTGAGGATATCTGGTAAAAACCAGTATAAAGATAAACAAAGCAGTAGCGTAGATTTCAACGTCGCCGCTGAACGGCTTATATGCCCGAGGCACTCTCACCCTCCCGCTCATTACATCAGAAGCAACCGTTTGATGTAAATTATAAATGTAACATAATTGCCTTTATAGTTTCTTTCAAATTAATAATTATGAAAACATTATAATTCTTTAATGCAGCTTTTAAAATGACTGGCATAATACATTTAATTCATATCAATTACACCGCCGCTACTGCAAAAAGAATGCGAGTTAATTTCGGAATGAATCGATTATGTAAACAAGTTTTTATATCCAGTCGACCAGAACTGTTGTGGTTATATCCGTGGTTTCGACTGGTTTGTTGTTTTATTGCAGACGCGTTAAAGATTAGAACTTTTTCCGACTATGATCGCTTCAGCATATTAGTAGTTCCTCGTACATTTAACGAAACCTTTCGCCTAAAATGTGCCTGGGCCTGATGATTACGCTAGGTTTTTATTAGCATTTTTTTTCCTTAATCTAAACAAATGATAACATGAATTTCCTTATGTATACGGTGTATTTAAACCAGTTGACAAATTAACACCTTTTTCGAATCCCAATGGTATTACGCTAGTTAACTGTAGAAAGTGATTTTATAGTCATTTCTATTTATAGTCGTCACGTCCTTCGAATGAATGCCCGTTTCGCAGGGTACCTGCATACAAAGCAAACCACGATTTGTATTCCGAACTATGAAAACCGTCTCCTCTGACATACTCGTTAACACATGCATAAACCTACGTGACCGAACATGTGCAGGAAGCAGCGTAAAATTTCGTTTTGTTGGTAATAACAAATAATTTTGCGAAATGAGGTCGCCGGCTTGGCTATTTTTCTGCTGGCGCGGGACGAGATTGTTATAGAACGGATTCTAAAATTGTTCCTAATGATGATGATGATGTAACAACACAGCCGGTTGTTAATTCTCTATCATATGACTCGCCATAAGATGGCTTAAAAACCACAGGTTGTTTTATTGCAATGCTTGGTGCATATTCCAGGCACGTAACGATACAATGTTTAAAGGAAAAGAAACAGTTATTTCAGCACGACTCTTTTTTTATAATGTTTATGTTAATATAACGGCATGCATCTATTATCAATGACAGACAGAAGAAAAACAGTGGAAAGAAAATGTATGAAGTTAATATCAAGAGGGATCATCATCGACTAACAATAAAGTAAGTGTTAACGTGAAAATCTCATTAGGAAGTTTCTTTCTTTCAATTCCTGTCTTAAATTAAATCTTCACACATCCAAATATTCAATTCCTATTGAAAAGCAATTTTGTTGTCATTCATGATAATATAAATATTCTAAATTAAATAAAATGGTCCAGTATTTAACATTCCTTTTGTCGTTCATGTATCCACAGCAATTTTTAAGTTCTTTTTAGTAGTGTTTTAAAATATACCACTTTGATTATCAGAACGATTGGCAAATTGTAAATTGAAGTTTTAGTCGTTCTATTTACTGTCGCCGCCAAAAAAATCAGGACACTTTTCTTGGCGTATATTTAAAGATACTAAAACTTTTCCTGGGTAGCTGTAATTATGAACAGTCATCCACGAATGACAAACAAATTAGCTTTTTTAAAGATAAATTCATTTTCCATTTTTACCTACGCTGTTTGGCTAACATGAGCCAATATTTTTCAGACTGAAATAATGACAAAACTTTATTAATTATTCTCTGTCATTCGTATGTGTCAGTTCATAATTACAGCCACCCAGCAAAATTGTTAGCGTTATTAAATTTACGTCAAAAAAGTGTCCACTTTTTTTGGCCGCGACAGTATATTACATTTATTGATATTTATTTCGTAACTCTTAACGACATCGTTAAGTAACAATCAGTTGGAGCATTCAGTCCAAATTAAGTACCTTCTCTAAGGAAGCTACATTCAACAGGAAAATCTAGTTTTGTGTTTTTTTCTTACTTTTAACAAAGTAAATAGTTTCTTTCTTTTTAAATTTTATCGACGCGGATATTTCTGTGTAAGTTGATCATAGATCCCCTGTCAACCCTGATCACAAAAGTGCCATAAAAAGGGGTGTGTTCCATTAGTCATCTCTCGTATGCTCTCTTTCATATTTCTGTATCATTTCAAATCATTTAAATCAATTTTTTGTTTGTTCAAACTATTCTACCATTGGTATTTCTACAGAAGATACAGAAAAATTTTAAATAGTTTATTATAATTTACACTATAGCTGAGAAAATGAACCAAAAATTTGAAGTTATGTATTAAATAAAATTTTCATATAAAATCTGAATTATTTAAGTTTCAAATTAATGTCAACTATTAAGTGTGATATATCATTACAATCAGGAGAAAAAATGCTATCGAATAGAACAATAAAGAAACATAAGTTGTATTTAAAAAATCGAAACTGATGATGGTCGTGGAAAGACGAAACGTTTGACTTTCTATTTCTATTACTCCTATTCGAAGCAGAATCAAAAAGTGCCTGTAGAAAGTTAAATCAGAATTTCAAAATTATGTATAATAAAAGAGATAAAGAGAGAAAAAGAAAATCGACTTTTTTACATTTTTATTAATATCTCAAGAAGAAATAAGAAAAAAATGATTCTCAATGGATACGAATTAGGCATTGATTCGTGCAACTTTTCTTCCATTTAACCGAATTTGTATCTCTTACTGTTTAGGAGATCCCTTCAGTGCACACCCAATTTGAAACAGCCGGTATACTTTAGCCAGTTCATAATTTATGCTTCCTCTTTAATGGTGCGATTGTGGTCAAATTTAAGCTCTGTAAGTGAAAATGATACACTCGTTTATTCAACGACGTTCTTCTATTTATTCTTTTCGCGCGTTTGTGTAATTTTTACTTGTACCAAAAGTGAGACAAAAGTGGAAAAAGAGCAAATAAAGTAAGGGGTGTTGAATAAGCTAGTGTATCACTTCCACTTACAGAGCTTAAATATTTAACAAATATGACCACAAATGCACCATAAATGACCTATTTGTATATGTAGGGCGATAATTAAATGGTGGAGTGTCAGTTTACTTTAGCATTTACCGAATATCTCAAATTTATTCTAATTTTATACCTTTGTGGAACTGAAGAAGGATTTACGGTGTTCTAGATATTATTCTGTGAAAATTACTTTCGGGACTATTTTCGCCAGAAATCAACTATTTTCTGTACAAGAAAAATCGGATAACTTGAACTGGTACTATTGCAAAACTGATTAAAAATGATCTTGATATTATATGAATAAAAAAATGATAGTTTCGAATAGTAAATATTTCAAGAAAGTATTAAGGTAATATTAAACTTATATTTCAAAAAACGAATAGCAGTTCAAACATCGGGAACCTAATATACAGGGGAAAGTATGGAACTGTTTGACGTATTTGTTTGAAATTTGGTATGTGATTTAGAGTCATTAAGACCTACTTTAATAATTTATTTCAATTGTTTATCTGCTCTTGTTTCTGAGATCCAACGCCTACTTGATTTTTTTTAAATGACAACCTGCTGATTTCTTTCCTGTATTTAATAGCTCGCTTAATTCTCTAAACGACTACATAAAAATATTTATCTATTACATAAGAAAATTTTCGAGAAAATAACGTTTGATGAAAAACTTAAGAGAAATGGTCTATTGTTTGATATTCGACAAAAATTTTAGTTTTAACAAAAAAAACTAGAAGGCTACAAGATTATGGGTTGTTTTTAAGACAGAACTAATGCAAACTTCAATAAAAGTTGTTTTAAAAATATGAAAACAAATACGAGGAAGGACAAAAGCATGGAACCGGCTTAATATTTTGAAAAAGGTTTGACGTATCTATTTGAAATTTGGTGTGTGATTCAGAGTCAATAGGACCTACGTTACTAATTTATTTCAATTGTTTATGTGCACTTGTTTCTGAGATCCAACGCCTACTTGATTTTTTTTTAATCACAACATACTGATTTTTTTCCTTTGTTTAATAGCTCGTCTAATTCTCTAAACGACCACATAAGAATATTTATCTATTACATAAGAAAATTTTCGAGAAAAAAGCGTTTGAATGAAAAAGTTAGGAAAAATGGTCTATTGTTTGATATTCGACAAAAATTCTAGTTTTAACAAAAAAACTGGAAGACCACAAGATTATGGACTGTTTTTAAGATAGCACTAAAGAAAATTTTAATAAAAATTGCCCTAAAAACATGAAAACAAATACCAAATATCAGCGTAAACCATTTGTTCTAACTTTTCCATTCAAATATTATTTTCTCGAAAATTTTCTTATGCAATAGATAAATATTTTTATGTGGTCGTTTGAAGAATTAAACGAACTATTCAATAGAGGAGAAAAATCAGTAGGTTGTCATTTAAAAAAATCAAGTAGGTATTGGATCTCAGAATCAAGAGCAGATAAACAACTGAAACAAATTGGTAATGTAGGTCCTATTGACTCTGAATCACACACCAAATTTCAAATAGATACGTCAAACAGTTTTCGGAATATTCAGCCGGTTCCTTACTTTTGCCCTTCCCTGTATAAAATTTTTTACATGCAAGATGTTAATTATACCGGGTGTAATCAAATTAGTTTCACATATTAATACTGCAAGTTCCTCGTCATGTAAGATAATTAATGCCGCAATTATCAATGGTCTAACTCAAAAATAAAAAAATTACCTACTAAAGGAGCGTTGGTACATTTGTTTGAGAACTACTGATCGCGATCGTGCGTAAAGACACCATAAAACAAAACTCCAGCAAAAGTCAAGGTCAGATGCTTGATCGCATTTTAAAAGCTGTGATGTTTTATGTAAACGCAATATCAAATTCGTAGTGTCCCGGTGGTTGCCCACGTTTACAATTTGATTAAAGAAGACCATTTTAAATCTACTCTGACTGATTATATGGAATTAAATTTGTTTTATTAGATAATCGACAATAATTAGATCTTAGTGTGAATCACATAAACATAAACTTTATTCTTTAGTGAATAACTAAAGAGTCTTCAATAACGACAAGACTAAATAAATAAATACTTAAATTGAACAAGCATTCGACAATAAATTAAGTAAAAGATAGGTTCTTTGTCAGATACTCCTCGATGTCAATTATTTATACAGTGTAAGCAAAATAAAATAATCAAATCATAAATGAAGGGATGATGAATACCGACGTAACTTTTACTTATTGTTACACTTTTGTAAGCAGAAAATTAACTTAATTAATCCAGTAAGTAATGAAACAAACGTGATGGATGTTTATTTTCTTTTGGTATGGAATTGCTGAGCGAAGATTTTATTGACCCAGTGACCCAGTTTCAATGACGCTTTATTGTTTTATGTTTTATTTATAATGTAATGTTTTGCTTAGAAAAGTCCACACACGATCGGTCAGAGGTTCTCAAACAAAAAGACTCCGGGCTCTTGTGGGACTTTAATTTCTTACATTTTTCACCAAAAAACTTAAGATATGCAGAATTCGTTTTCTTAAGTGATGAAGAACTTACAGTTTTAATATGTGAAACTTATTTGATGACAGCCTGTATTAGAGGTTCATCACTTCGGGGCGGAATTTTATATTTTGTTCGGTTTATTTCGAACGAGGCGGGAAGGAGAGTGTGTGCATTCACACTTCACTGCAGTGTCATACGTTTGCCGTCTCGTTTGTATTTAATCGAACAAAATATATAATTCGGTTCCCTGTTCATCACATAGAAGCAGTTCAGTCCTGAGTGTAACGACGATCCTGTTATTTTATAAAAGTTGCCTTAATGATATAAGGATATTTTAATCGGAGATGGTATTATTCGTTAAGTAACGTTAACGAAAGTCATCCATCTTTCAGAATGAAAGCTCTCCGAGGACAAAAAAGCACAACTCGCCCGTCAATATAGAAGTCAGCGCCTTCACCTCCCGTTTCTCGACCCTCCCCGAAGCGAATGTCGCTTTATTTAGACAGATTGGCGTTCCCACAAAATTGATGGCCGGAATCGAAGCGTGAACTTTGATTTGACGTGGCGAGATGGATTAAGGGAAATTCGCCCTTCTTTTGTGCTTTAAGCGGATTAACGTTCCAACAAAGACTAGATAAAAATCCCAATTTGTTTTAGCTTCATAATAAAATAACTACATATTAATTAAGAATTCAAAGAAACAATTCAGTTATTAATTGCAATTGAAAATTCATATTTCGATTCATACAGGGTGGGTCACTGGTATCGATTTCTTCAACAGCGCCTTAATTCTTAATTATTGAGCAAAATGTCTTTTACAAAAGTTATCGCGTTTAACGAGTTATATATTAGCAAATTATTTTTACATATACAGCATGATCCATAATTGAGTTATCTACCAAACTTATACTTATACTTTTTTTAAACGGAAAGTTTCAATTTTTATTGCAGATTTCGATAGACCTCATTTTTCTTCAGCAACTATAGCCTTAAATCGAATCATTCGCAATCTACAGCTATTCAGTTGAATAGCCGTAGAACTAAAACGTAGAGGTGTTTTATTTATAATCAGGGACTAAAAAAAATATATTTAGTGTATCCAACTAACAGCAAATATTGCGTAGAATTATCCCTATGCGTAATAGCAACATTTTTTATGTACGTTTGAACAGAAACAATTGAAACTTAAAAAGTTTAAATTTTTCAAAAAAAAAATAAATGGAACGCCTATATATTTTAACACACTTGAATAGTTCGTTAAATTCTGTTTCTAATGTATGCAACTTGTGCAGATCTAAAGCTAACGGTTTTCGAGATATCTGCACTTACAGTTACAATTTCTCATAAGACCCATATGTTATGAAAATAAACAAAAGGAAAGGGCACAATTACGTTTATCTATTAAATTTCAGTTACTTCCAAATTTCATTCAAGCAATCCGAGAAGTAATTATAGTAGACGCCCGGTTATCCGAAATAATGAGGCCTTAGGTCATTTCGGATAACTGAAAGTTCGGTTAAAACAGAGGTTAATTATTTTACCTATATACGCTGTATACTAAATACATATGTAATCCATTGACATAAATAGACAACACAAGTTTTGGTACTATTTTTTTGTTTGAAAAACGTTTTAACTGTGGTGTATTGCAACAAATTGCGCTATTGCTGGCGGCAATATCTCTTAATCAAGTTGAGGTTATGAATCACAGACAATCATACTACTGACATACGTATTTATTTATTAATAATAGTAATGAATATTCTTTTTCATTAATTTAATAACGAAGCATATCATATTTTTTAATACTGCTGGATAACCCCGAAAATCGATTCGGGATCCCGGGATTGTACATATTCCAGCTGTGACGCATTAGACTTGCTTCGTGACGGGGACCCAGTTAAACGAAATGTCATTTTGTTTAACAAAATGCTCTAAGAAAAGACATACGTTTACGATTACATGACTTAATAATATGTTTAATCGTAATGTACAGTCGTCGGTAACAGAAATACTGTTTCTTAAGATTTGTTTTACCAGCATTATACTAAATACAGCATAATCTTACTAGTATAAGTCACTTAAAGTATTATGAACTTTTGAAGTCTGAAATTCTGGAAGGAATTGTGGAAATTCTGGATCTCACTAAACCTCTAAGTAAACCATATATGTACCTACATATTGTTACGAATTTGGGGTTTTACAAATTATAGTCGTTAAATCTCGGAACACTTTAATTACAAACTGTCGCACAGTGGGGCCAAATACTTTCAAAGTTGGCAATAAATCTGAAGCTGTTAGAACTGATTTCTAAATTAAATATTTTCTTTTAGAAGAGCTGTAAGTATTAAAAAAATGGTACAGATAATTTACTAAATACTACCAATGTAATGTAAAATTCAAAAATATTAATTTAAAAAAAATTAGAATTTTACCAAAGTTATCCATGTTCAGAATATGAATCTTCATCACACTCATCTTTATCATCATCTTCGTCATTGTCATCATCATGACAAAGAGAATGTACGTTTGGAGATTTTCGGTTAAAAAAATTTAATTGTTCCTCAGCTTTATTACTTCCTCATCTTCTCATGACATCAAAAAGTTCAGTTCTCTGTATAAGCATAATATTTGAACTTGTTCCCAGGAATAAACACATTGAATGTACACAAAAACGCATAAATCATAACTAAAAGTGTCTTTGTTAATGGTTTCGAAGAATTCGAGAAGCAACAAATAGTGTGCACAAATATGTGCAGAAAATGAAATTGATTATCAAATATACAATCAATATTAATCTGAATTCAACAAAAAGTAAAACTTGGACGGCCTTGGAACATTATTAAAGAGTCCGAGAAAATTTTGAATATTTAACTTTTAGCAAACACTTTATTTTATAGTATATAAAACTGTACGTATTTTCTAAATCTTAAAATTTGACTCACATCACTCTTATATCGCAATTGCGAATTGTAGTGTATTCACAAATATCTTGTCCGGTCCACTTTTTGTCCCATACGTTCGGCTAGGGATTTGCGATCGAGTATTGAGTTCAGTTGCTAATTAAACCAACATGTGAACGCATGTAATGATTCTTTATTTAATTATAGTTATTTTGGTGAGTTCAAGTGTTATTTATTTACCAAGTAAACTCCCCGGAAGTAACAGTGGCGACGAGGATTTTTTTTTTAAATGATACCTACGTTAAATTTGCGAATAACCGTTAATATTTAAAATTCAAGTGAAACGTGCTCAAAATGGCTACGCAAACGAAAAGTATGTACGGGCAAATTCGCGAATTCGATCCTCAAACTAGTGATTGGACAATTTACAAACGTCGTTTGGATAATTATTTTCTTGCTCAAGATATTACCGATGCAAGTAAAAAGCGAGCAATTTTTTTAAATGCTCTCAGTGAAGAAGCATACAAATTAATATTTGATTTATGCTTGCCGGATACTCCCGAAGATACCAGTTACGAACAATTAATAACTCGTTTCAATGAACATTACAAATCAAGCGAGTCATTTTTCGCGGCTCGATATAAATTTTATGGTGCAGTGAAAAATCCGGGCGAAAGTGCAGCAGAATGGTCGGCAAGAATTCGCAGCTTAGCAGTTAAATGCGAATTTGAATCCCGTATTTTAGACATGGTACTAAGGGACCGTTTTGTCATTGGATTCGAAAAGGGCCCAATTCAAGATAGACTCTTTGAAGAAGCTGCAACGTGTACATTTGCGGACGTCATTAAATTAGCTTCAACTAAGATGGCAGCGCAATCTAGTATTCCATTGGTAGAAGTCAAAACGGAACTGGGTATTCATCACTTGACCGACAGGAAGAAACGTCACACTACGGCACCGGCGCAGCAGTCGCAAGGTCGAAATTTTGAAAAGGCACCTGGAACCTCCGGTAGCGGAAGAGGAACACGATGTGCAGTTTGCGGTAGGGGTAATCATCCTACGAGTAAGTGTCGTTATCGCGATTACGTGTGCAATGTGTGTCATGTAAAAGGGCATTTAGCGCCAGTGTGCTCAAAAAGACAAAAAAATGTAAACAAAGGCGGAAGAAATAATTGTAAAAATTTTCAAAATTTTTTGGAAACTGATAATGAATTGTTTCTCGTTGGCCTACAAAACGTAAATAACAAACCGTTTATAATAAATGTTAGCATACACAATCAAAATTTTACGTTTCAATTAGATTCGGGAGCAGCCGTTTCAGCGATGTCTGAGAAATTCTGGCAACTCAATTTTAAGAATTGTGCTTTATTGAAATGCAATCGTACTTTACATTTTTATAATGGTCAGGAAGCGATACCGTTAGGCATATGTAAGGTCAAACTAACATATAAGGGTGTATCACATAAAGTCAATATTTTTGTTATTAAAGATGGCGGACCTCCAATTTTGGGGCGAGATTTTATGAATTTATTTAATCTCGATATCACTCAAATAAATTATTTTAATGCGAGTGATAATTTCAGCAAATTACTCAGTAAATATAAAGAGATATTTAGTCCAGGTCTAGGAAAATTTAATAAAGGCACGGTATCCTTAAAATTAAAAAGTGATTCGGTCTCACCAAAATTTTTTAGAGCCAGACCTTTACCTTATGGTATCAAAGATAAGGTAGAAACAGAATTAAAAAGATTAGTTGATTTGAATGTCTTAATTCCGGTCGATTATTCGCCGTGGGCTACGCCCATTGTACCTGTTTTGAAAAAAGATGGTTCGGTTCGCATATGTGGTGATTTTAAAATCACAGTCAATCCTGAATTGGAAATTGATCAGTTCCCATTACCACGAATCGATGATCTTTTTTCAAAACTTCAAGGCGGCACCGTATTTTCTACAATTGATTTGTCTCAAGCCTATACGCAAATTTGTCTAGACGATCAATCTAAAGAGTTAGTAACTATTTCGACACATAAAGGTTTATTCAGATATGAGCGTCTTCCTTTTGGTATAGCTTGTGCTCCTGCAAAATTCCAAAAGATAATGGAGTCATTATTACAGGGCATTGAGGGTGCTGTTAGTTTTTTAGACGATATTCTGGTCTGCGGGAAAAATTCTGTCAATCATAATGAGACTTTAGAGAAGGTGCTAAATTGTTTAAAAAACGCCGGTTTAAAAATTTCTATTGATAAATGTAATTTTAATCAAAATGAAGTAAAATATCTGGGCTACGTAATAAATAAAGATGGTTTACGTGCTTCAGAAGAAAAGATACTTTGTATAAAGGAAGCACCAACTCCCACGTCAGTAAGTCAATTAAAATCTGTACTTGGTATGATTAATTATTATGGTAAATTTGTACCAAACTTAGCGACAATATTAAGTCCTCTTTATGATTTATTAAAAAAAGAATCCAAGTTTGTGTGGTCACCAGAATGTGACGAAGCTTTCAATAAAATTAAAAAATTATTAATGTCAGCTGAAATATTATCTCATTATAATCCCGAGTACGAAATTAGGCTTACTACTGATGCTAGTCCTTACGGAGTAGGCGCAGTTTTGACCCATGTTATGCCTGATAAGCAAGAGAAACCCATTGCTTATGCCTCTCGAACCCTATCTCCCGCTGAAAAAAATTACAGCCAGATAGAAAAGGAGGGGTTAGCAATCATTTTTGGTTTATGTAAATTTAGCCAATATTTATTTGGAAAGCAATTTACTCTTGTTACTGATAACAAACCGCTTTCAGCAATTTTTAATCCTAAGAAAGGAATTCCCCAATTTTCTGCAAACAGATTAAAACGTTGGGCAGTCATACTTTCAAATTATCAGTACAAGATAGAATGCATTAGGTCACAGCATAATGCGGCTGATTTCTTGTCACGTTTGCCAATTACAAGTTCAAATGAAAACTGGAAATCAGTTGATATCAATTACGTTAATTATTTCTTAGAAAACGAGTTAACTGCAGTTAATTTTGAAGCGGTGAAGCAAAACATCAAATTTGATGAATGCTTATCTAAAGTTATAAGATACGTTCAAACAAGCTGGCCTAAGAGTGCAAAAATTGATTCAAAGCTCAAACATTATTATTCATTAAGGCATGAATTAACTGTAGAGGATAACGTTTTGCTGTGGAATCACAGAATTTTAATTCCAGAGAAACTAAAAAAAAGTATATTAGCGCAGTTGCATAAGACACATTTAGGTGTTGTTAAAATGAAAGCTATAGCTCGTGCTTACTTTTATTGGCCTGGTATTAATCAGGACATAGAAAATATCGCAAAATCCTGTGAAAATTGCTCATTATTTAAGAGCAATCCACCTAAAACCACTCTGCATTCCTGGAAATGGCCTGAAGAAGTTTTTTTTAGAATTCATATAGATTATTGTGGTCCTATTTTTAATAACTATTTCCTAATTATTTTAGATGCACATTCAAAATGGATTGAAGTTTTTGTGACAAAAAATATATCATCAACGTTTACAATTAAAGCCTTACATACGACATTTTCGCGTTTCGGAATACCACGAAGTTTAGTTAGTGATAATGCAAAAAACTTTGTAAGCCATGAGATGATAAATTTTTTGAGTAAATTTAATATTGAACATATTACATCAGCTCCATTTAATCCTCAATCAAATGGCGCTGCTGAAAATGCTGTAAAAACAGTAAAAAACGGGTTAAAAAAAGCGTTGGGAAAATCAATAAAAATGGATATTCAAACTTCATTGAATAATTTCCTTTTTGATTACAGAAATGCACCTCATGCAACAACGGGTGTTGCCCCCGCAACACTTATGTTCGGGCGTAACATTAGAACGAAGTTCGATTTATTAAGACCTAATCCATCCGTTAGAAAAAGAGTTGAGAATCAACAAAAGAAACAAAAGGTATTTTTCGGTGGAAGAGAACGATCTTCAAAATTTAAAATTGGAGAAAGGGTTATTGTCAAGGATTACCGCAATCCTAATAAACCAACCTGGACACCAGGTATTGTTAAAAAAGTAATTGGTAAATGTACGTTCATTGTAACAATTCCAAAATTAAATCGTGATTGGAAACGGCACACGAACCAAATATTAAAATCAAATATTCACGGACAATTACCAGTTACTTCAGAAACAGATTTGCCAGTTTTGAACGAAATTGTTGAAACAGTTGTCGAAAATTATGACAATAATGACCTTGCAATTTTACGGGGTAGGCCAAAAAGAAACGTAAAACCTCCCGAAAGATATGCTCCTAATATGCAATAGGAATATTATGTTGTATTGTTTATTATTATTTTAAGAAAATGTATTTAGTTAAGCTGTGCTTTTGATTTTTTTTGTGGGGGAGAATGATGTAGTGTATTCACAAATATCTTGTCCGGTCCACTTTTTGTCCCATACGTTCGGCTAGGGATTTGCGATCGAGTATTGAGTTCAGTTGCTAATTAAACCAACATGTGAACGCATGTAATGATTCTTTATTTAATTATAGTTATTTTGGTGAGTTCAAGTGTTATTTATTTACCAAGTAAACTCCCCGGAAGTAACACGAATAAACTGGACAAGTCGTTTTTGTCTGCAGCGGGAATGTCGAGCTACGCCTCTGCTGACGAAGCCCCAAGCAGGGCTGAAACAGCTGTACAGAGGGTGCTCGGGGTTTTCACTGCAATCAAAAACGATTTGCAACAAAATTTTTTAAAACTTTCATTATGCTTTGACAGCAAGCATGGTCGCCTTGCATGGGGGACTTATTAGGAGCAAATCCGCTTCAATTTGTCTATCCTACTGCAATGTCAGGTCAAAAAGCGATCGTAAGATGTCGCTGCTTTAAATGTTCATCACTTTTATATCGCAATTGCGAATAAATTGAACAAGTCGTTTTTGTTTGCAGTGGGAATGTCGAGATACGTCTCTGCTGACGAAGCCCAAGCAGGGCTGAAACAGCTGTACAGAAGCTGCTCGGGGTTTTCACTGCAATCAAAAACGATTTGCAACAAATTTTTTTAAAATTTTCATTATTCTTTGACAGCAAGCATGGTCGCCTTGCATGGGGGGACTTATTACGAGCAAATCCGCTTCAATTTGTCTATCCTACTGCAATGTCAGGTCAAAAAGCGATCGTAAGATGTCGCTGCTTTATCTGTTTATAACGTTTTTGATGTTAGGAAGGTAACTCTAGTTAATAAATTTTTAGGAAGAAGCATTCGATAGGAAACCTTTTCGTATCTTTGTAACTTTTGATATTATTTTTACAGGCAAATCCTAGTAAATTTTATATTCCGACAAGCGGCGCCATCTATTGGTCAACCACCTCTTCTTGGGTTGACGGAATAATTGTTACCGGCGTTTTGGAGAAAGTACGCTACCTATTTGGAATGATCTAGAGAGTTCGTGACAATTCGATGGCGTTCGAAATATTTCCAGTAACAACCGTAATGAAATAAAATGGAGGACGGTGCGCGATTTAAAACAGTCTACATTTAGCGAGCGATAGTGGGAGAATATTGGGCGACATGTACAGTGAAATATTGAAGTGTTCTTTATTCAAATAACTGTTGTACATTATTGTTTGTGTAATTTGAACTATGTTAAGTTAGTGTTTAATTAAAGTTTTGTAATCAAGTGACGATTATTATTTGCCAACCTCGAAGTCGTAACAATATTTTGAATTATCCCGAATATTTCGTCGCTGTATATTGCTAGATTTTTTTTAGAAAATTCCACGAGACAAAAATTGGCTGAAATGGTCAGTAATAGACCAATTTTAATTAATCATAAGCACCTTAATTGGTGAATATTGGTCCACATCGCTAGACAATATTGAAGATCTCCCTAGAAAAACGTTGTAACTGACATTTTTACCACATCGAGTACATCGATAATTTCATTGGTTTACTGTAATATCTGACTATTTGACTTAAGCAATTGGTCGATACTTTGTTTCATAATGGGACTTTGCCCATTAATATTTGCTTTTACCGCGAAAGAAACTGCCCACCATTTAGTTAAAAGTCAAAAATCGATTGAAGTTACCGACAACTGGGCAATTTTAAAATTGCCCTTGTAAAAGCACCTTAATAAGATTTTATACTTTCATTATAAAAGTTAAGTTGCTTTATATCAGATTAATCTCCACAAAATATATTTATAAACAGACGCTTCTACTTGCTTAGTGTATCTCACGTAAGCGACGATTTGTGCTAATTACCTAAAACAATAAAAAAATTAAACAATTATGGCATCCGCTGTAATCCGTTCGAGCTATTTATAAAAGAATTATAATTCATTTATTATTCAAATGAACTGTCTGCTAGGCGAACTTCCTTGAGCGTCAAATTAATTAGTATCGCGTTACTAATTAAAGAACCAGACGTGACCTGAGAAACAAACGGCAGGAAACAAAAGAAGAAAAGCAACATCAATGTGCGCAGTTTTAGCTTACTTTGTTGCGGATAAAAACTCAGATTTATTTGCGCAATTAAGAAAAATTAAACACGGGAAATGTTTCAGATTAAACCAACAAACCGATCGGATTTTTCTGGAATATTACAAAAGAACGTGTTTACATGCGCACATCCGCATTTTTCGAAGAGTTATGTAACTGGGGCGGCTTTGATGTCCCAGTTTTAATGTCGTTTATTTTTATGAGGAATGAAAGGCCGAGGAGAAAAATCTTTGGAAATTAAAAAGAAAAAAAAACATTTCGATATGATATTTAACTTATTATTAAAATAAATATTATTAGACTACCTGCGTAAGCGTAATTCTTCTGAATGCGACGGGAATACTTAATGAGATTTGGACAACGTTTCCGATTGCTGGACGAAATTCGTGTTTAGTAAAAATAATATTTTTCTTAAAGATAATAGCATCTTATTAAACCATTTGTTTGATTCTTGAAACAGAAAGGTGTAAATCTTAATTTTCAATCAATTTGAAATATTTATAATAAATATTTCATTTTAAAGAAATATTGGTTACTCATGGGCTTCTTTGCAGTCGTAAAACGAGTTCGTGGAATGGAAAATAAATTTGCTGTAACTAATCATTTGTTGCATGCTTTTAGAATGTAGATATGTGTTGACTGCCAATCATCTGATTTACTATTTATTTAATTGATAAAAAATTTTTAATTTTTAACACTGGATTAAATAAATTTCTTCTTGCAAAATGTGCAATAATTTGTTACGTTAGGGATCAAGAAAAACATGTTACCGAGAAAAACGAAACAATTTATCAAAGGCATTTTTTTTGTATCGACTTTTTTTTTATTTAGACATTCGTTATAATAAATTCAATTCAATCTTTTATAAAACATGAAAATCACACAATTGTTTACCGTGTCGTTATTAGTCGCTTCACTAGAATGAAAAAGATTAACAAGTTGACAACTTTATTAATTTTTCACTGTTGACAAAGATATCAATCTACGCGGCAGTAAAAGTTGAACGAGTGTACCATTTTCAAAATTAAAAAAAAAGCAAAAAGTATTTGTTGTACAAATTCATTAGACAAGAATCTACTACAATCATTACATGTGTGATATGTTTTTCCATCAGCAAATCATTGAATCATTTTCAATATGATATACGATATGATATGATCATATCAAAATGTAATCTTAATTATTCAAAGTTGTTTTGCTATGAGTATAAAGCATTTCGTTTTTCAGACGAACAATAACTTGTTTGCTCATTTCAGAGATATTCGGTATAATATTATAAACGAAGTCACTTATTGCATGCAGGTGCATGCATTCGTTTCTCTATATATAATTTTTTCTAATTCTTAGGCAATTTTATATACTAATTTTCAAAATGTATATGCTTTTTTAAGCGCTAATTTTGTTCTTTTTTTATTCTTAAAAATTACGAATTCATAATTCAAAGAAAATCGGATATGAGCGCTAATTTTACTGCCACTAAAACGTGTAAGCAAATCCATCAATTGCGTTTCCGCATGAAATACGCTTTTAGTTTATTAAACTCAAAGTACACAAGTTGCAAAATAATGATCTAGTCAAGCACAAAACAAAGTACCTATGGAAAGAGCAGCTTTACAAAGTTCAGTTATAACATTGTAACAGTAATGTAATAAGTATTCTTAAATAATCTGTGCATATTTCTTATTTTTCGGCGAAAATAAACACGATCGCATCCGGACGACAGGTACCAGGCCTGACCGTAGTCGAGCAGTTAGTTACTTCTTACAGTGATTTTAGGCCTTCGTGTATGTATATTGCAGTAAGGGACAGCAAATTGCCGAGTCGTATCGTTTTTGGTGAACATCATAGTACATACGCGTCTCTGACGGTACGCTTCGTGAAGAGACGGGCTAACGTAAACAGTAGGTAGGAACTCGATTAAACAAAAGAAAATAAGAGAAGCAGTGCTCTTGTCCTTATTTTATAATTGCTTACGAGCTAAATAAACAACCAAAGAAAAACAAGTTTTTCTGCGACCCGCATAATTGAACGGCCATTCAGACGCTGCACACACAGAGAAACGTTGTTTACGTTTTGCGAAACTGCATCATCATTTCTTGGTTAACGACGCATTTAAGGCCGAGATAATTTTCAAAAGACTCGGCCGACCTCTTCGCCGAATCGCAGTAGATCACAGCCAGCGGTTTATGCAATTCAATGTTATGTTATATGGAGACGTAACCTGTTTTCTATGAGCGCATAAACACCGGTACTGTTGCCTTTCCAGTTGCAGAATGGGCATATAAATGCTAATGCATTGCTTACTTGGAGAATATGAAGCGCATTTATATGGATATCGATGGATAAAAGAATTCTACTACGTAAAAAGCATTTCTTGCTTAGTTAATATTGAATTACATTAGACAAGGGGTTTCCAACCTTTAGTAAGCATCGACCTCCTTACAAATAAAAGAATCTGTTAAAACTCTCTCAAACTTATTTTACTGTAGTTCCAATACCACTTATGTATAATATGCAGTTGTATATTTAGAATTTAAGAAAATGTATGCATTCTCGATTTACAGCATTGGCTAGTTGCCTTTTAAACATAGGTGATTCTTCGATTCGTGTCGTAAGCGTTCGTGCTTGGTCATGGCGTCATCCGCCAGCCAGTCTCCAACACATGTGGGCGTCACTATATAGTCATATTTCTTCCTTATTTTTCTAGTGAATTCCATGCATTATTTAGGATGTTCAGTTAGCCTTTTGCTAATTCTGTATCTGTAAAACACGAGCACTTTTGTTTACATTAGGTTTGTTTCATCAACAGTTTCTGACTAGTCCGGAACCGTCAAAAACAGCTGCACAGCGAAGTAATGACCGATTTTTACAGCACCGTCAACAACAATAACTTTGACGTGCGCATGTTTGTGACGGTCTCGAACTAGTCGAAAACTGTTGCTTGAACAGACTTTATATGGTTTTGGTAGTAGGATATGGGGGTGTCTGGCTTAGGCACGCATGGAAAATAAACGATGCAGGCAGCTTCTCGGAGTAAGCGTTGACGGGTAAACGTGTGCAAAGAGGCTCAAGCAAATCAGGCTGATCGTGTGTTATAGTTAGAGAACGAGTAAATGTGTGCAAAGAGGCTCAAGCAAATCAGGCTGATCGCGTATTATAGTTAGAGAACGGAATCTCGTACATGAGTTAGGTGGAAGGGATCTGTTGGGGTTGACGATCAGGCGCTTTCACCTTCTACCTTGATGTGAATGCTCAGTCTTTAATTCATCGTAGTTAGTGACGGGCGATATCGTGATATCAGTATCACTGTGAAATCGCAGTAATATCAGATATCAAAAAATAACAGTTTGGCCGAAATCACAGTTTATACTTGGATGAAGCATCGCCGTAAGAAATGTATGCGCAGCAAGCGACTTCCTGTCTTATTGGCATTTGCACTTTTACAAATAGACAGCCAAACGCCCTCGTGGAAAATATATTTCTGCAGCTTTTAGGTAAACAATGTAACAATAATTTGTTACTTTTCGGGAAAATCTGTTGGTTTTCTCTGTCGAACTAGTAATTTTACATTAATAACAATTATTGGCTGAAACATGCAGTGCGACAGACACTTCTTACGTAAACGAAACGTAATAAATTATTGTTAGATATATTGTTTAATGAAAGGCCGGCAAAACTATGTTTTGTACGAGGACGCTTAGCTATTATATTATATATTATACAAACTGTTACTTTTTGATATCTGATATTAAAACTGATTTCACAGTGATACTGATATTACGATATCGCCCATCACTAAGTACGATGAAGTGAAAACATTCACATTAAGGCAGAACGCGAAAGCGCGTGATCGTCAACCCCGAT
This sequence comes from Prosopocoilus inquinatus, assembly GCA_036172665.1. Taxonomy (NCBI): domain Eukaryota; kingdom Metazoa; phylum Arthropoda; class Insecta; order Coleoptera; family Lucanidae; genus Prosopocoilus; species Prosopocoilus inquinatus. Next base: position 37,070,723 of record CM069869.1, read on the forward strand.
GGCTCCCTTCCACCTGATTCATGTACGAGATTCCGTTTTCTAGTTATAGTTAATAATAGAACACAAGTTGCACTACAACTACAATAATTCTTTTAGGGCGCGTCTGTAGACTTTGTGCCGTACTACTAATGAATCCTTGTTTGTTTGCCTGACGCCTTGGAATGGCCTTTTATTAATTATATTAAAATCCAGTGATTAAGGAGTTTGTTCCGAATATAGGCTGTTCATGATGAACAATACTCTAAGATAGGGTAAGGCGCAAATCTCGTTATTAAGGGTAGGCGATTGTGGATATTGACCAATCTATCACATGGGTGATTATTCTTTATTCGCCGATTGCTCGAGGTTACACAGAGAGGGCAGAAGGTCATCCGCACCTACATACTACATTTTTCTTTATCCGTTGGTTGCTCGGCTTGTCTTTATGCATGCGAAGCACGACGATGGATATTCGATAACACCATCGCCGTGAGTGCCTGTCCTACTAGAGGGCTACAGCGTCTAGATTCGCCGCTGGAGTGGCTGGAGCCGGAAGAAGGCCCCGGTGAGTAAAATGTTCCACTTTATGTAATGCTCGTAAATGGTTACTTGTAGTTTTGCTTGGCCCTTATCGAATTGGAAAGCAACGGCCAGACATTTACCTTGACCCTCATCTGCGGTCAGGGAAGCGAGAAAGAAAGAAAACATATCGACGTAGTGTCTTCTTAAATGAATATACTTATTACGGCGAGTCAGCAACGCCTCTAATCCTTTCAAAAAACGTTCCTGAAAACCTCCACAATCTTGTTACCTCTTGGTCTTTAGGTCTTTATCTTCGAAGAGGCTAGAACAGGAAAATGGGGCGGGTGTTCCAGTAACTCGAACTTTAGATCCCTATTTCAGTTGATGGCGATGTGTGGTTTGTCTTTCACTTTTACTAACAAGCCAAGTCTTTTTTTCTCTTAGGTGGTTAGTAATTTAGAATAAGTCTTTTTTATAAAACTTCTTGGGCCTGGAAGAACCATGATGCGTTCGTTTCATTGACTGCTGTTTCGTTTCATTGACTGCTGTTTCGTTTCATTGACTGCTGTTTCGTTTTTGGGCTGTAAAAATGGTGCCAAATTTCACACATGGTCACAACACGGTTCAAAAAATTTCTTCAAAACGGATATAAATTAAGCGCGATGCTCTCGCTCAGTTTTGACCGGATTCAAGAATTTGGGTAATTTGCAGATCCTTTTCTTTTTCACGAGCTGTTGTATATACAGATTTTGTCATATCTAAATCGATGTAAACTATAGTTTATTTTTCACTAGGAGGAGAAGTATTTTAAATTTGCCCGCCAAAAACTCCTACATGCTATTGGCCGTTTGACATACAGTTTTACACCATCGTTCAATTTAAATGTAAGAATTAACGTTTTTCATCATTTATGTGACAATTTCAGTTAAGTTCTAAACAAGGAAGCAAGTTTGTTGCTAAAACTGGTTGCTTTAAGAATTTGCAAACTTTCTAGACAAGCCCAATTAATTTCTGATTTAGTTTTACAGTGCCATTCTACCTACAGTAGAGCGACAACTGTCACTCCTCTCTTAGTTTAAAAACAAACTGTAGAAAGTCATTAGTAATTACATTTACAGTATTATTAGTCAAATTATTGTTTGTCGCAATTCACAATGTAATTGTCAATTGCAAAATGTAATTTTTTAAAAATGGCCCGGATATCAATTACCAAATAAACAAGGAACCGTGTTTAGAGTGCATGCAATAAAACTCTGGAAAGTATGTAGAAAATATGACTTAAGTTACTCATTACAAAAATGAACGCAGAGTTCTTTTATTCAACCAATTGATTTGATCGCTTCATCGATGTGTCGTCATCGATGAATGTCAAATAAGCCACCAATGACTCAAATTGCGCTGAATAAAAGAACAATCGGCTTGCCAGCTGATCACAGGTTGTTGTTGGTAATTGGAATTGGAATACAAATAAATAACCTATATTTTAACCTATATATATATTTGGAAAAAAAAATTGTGCAGATCGTTTTTGATTGCAGTGAAAACCTCGAGCAGCCTCTGTACAGCTATTTCAGCCCTGCTTGTGGGGTTTCTTCAGCAGAGACGTAGCTCGACATTCTCACTGCAAACAAAAACGACTTGTCCAATTTATTCGCAATTGCGATGTAAGATAAAATAGCGACATCTTAAGATCGCTAAATTGGACAAGTCGTTTTTGTTTGCAGTGGGAACGTCGAGCTACGTCTCTGCTGAAGAAGCCCCAAGCAGGGCTGGAACAGCTGTACAGAGGCTGCTCGAGGTTTTCACTGCAATCAAAAACGATTTGCACAAAATTTTTCTAAAAACTTTCATTATGCTTTGACAGTAAGCATGGTCGCCTTGCATGGGGGACTTATTAGGAGCAAATCCCGCTTCAATTTGTCTATCCTACTGCAAAGTCAGGTCAAAAAGCGATCGTAAGATGTCGCTATTTTATCTGTATATATATTTGCTAAAACTTAAAAAAAAATGTACAGTACTTTACCATTCTTTATTATATCGTATGTCAACGTAACAATTTCTACACTGACTGAAACACAAACGTTTTATCTTTATACGTTAACATAACTGGTATGAACCGTTGTTCATTATTTTCATTAATCTTTATCAAATAACGTTTTGGTGGTTTTGATGTTTACAAACATAACAAATGTAACCTCTACAATTCTCTCTCCCCTCCCTAATTCATTGGTTCATCAGCAATAAATCCAAATGACTTCGATGATTTTCGATTACCTCATCGAAGAATAAAAGATCCGCATGATTACTTTAATCGCAAAATGTACGATGATAAAAATACGCTTTGATGTTTCTCCAATTAATGCGCTTAGTTCCTTGATGAACAGAAAAGAACACGCCTCTACTAGCTATACAAAGTCTCTCGATGAGACTTCTGAATAATACAAGTTTTTAAAAGAATTAATTAATTTAAGGAAAATACACAAAAAATTAAATATAATGCATCTAGACCTTATGCATTTGACCTGCAGTCGACTCCCAATCGTCTGAATGGGTTCATCGACCCCATAACTGATTCTAGAGATTCTTCGATCCCAAGAGAGTCGACACCGTTGTGAACCCCTGCATCTGAGTTTCTTTTAAAGTCATTGTTGCAAAATTCGATTTGCTTCATGATTTCATGAAATTATGTATATTCACATAAATGTTTATGTATATCCACTTTTCCTTGTTCACGTGTAAATAAAAAAAAGTGCGTTAGATAATAATAAAGAAAATCATAACTAATCCTTGCCCTTCCGCCATTCCTTATCCATCTTTGATATTAATTATTTTGTAATAGAAATAAAAAAAGTAAGAAACTTAACGTGTGGATAAACTTGACGAATAAAATAATTAAAAAATGCGAGTGACTGTAATTTAGAAGGAAAAAAAATTCGCTAATAACTTCGTCTGAAACAGTTTAAATAATCGCTTTCAATTAAGGCCACAATCATAACGGTGCCGTTAACCGAAGAGTATTGTAATTTCAAGAAGAGTTCCAACGACCACGTTCAGTTTATTTTTACATTTTCTTTGAACCTGAACAAAGATGGTCCAGAATAAGTAACTCTTTCTTTTTATTAATAATGAAACGCGGGAAGTATAAATCCGTGAAACCGAGACGAATTGAATGGTCCTTGCAATAAGAGCGTTTAAAATTGACCATTGTTTTCCTGCTTTGTTCTAGTGTTTTGCTTTCACTTGAATATAATTGGAATTTTATGGTTTGTTTTGTTGAGGAAACCGTTAATGTAAAAAAAATAGGTGATATTAAGGTCTTTCATATATTTGTTCATAACTTCGTTAATGTTGTTGTTACTTAACCGTTTTAAAGCAATTAAAATTGAAAATTTATTATTTATAAATTAATACTTTTATCTGTGCTTTGAAGTCTATAAATAGGTGATTTAAGATAATCACTGTAATATGAAAGACTTAATTTATCTAATAAATTATATTTAATAGATAGATTAATTTATTAGAGTCTAGAATTGTTAAATGCTTAACGGTGATTCACAGAATGAAAATGCTGATCTGAATTATTAATAATTTAGGATTAAAGAGAAATTATCATAAAAAGTGGTAAAATAGAAACAGGCTGTTTAAGAAATAAATGATGTACAAATATTTCACGTAATGGCGCTGTGCATGGGAGAGCGTACGCAGATTCATGTTTAAAAAAATGTACTTTTATACAGTGAGAGTCTTGTAACGTTACACATAGACGAAAATTACGTGACCAGATAATACATTTCTGTGTTATATAAAATTGCACATTTCATTGGGTTTCAATATTACGTTGCTATGGTTACTTACTCAATTTTCAATGCTGAGTAATTTAAAAACTGGTCATAGGAAGTATTGTGGAAGGTTTATTACTTTGCACGTGTTTACAAAATTGTAATATTTAAAAGATAAATATTTCATATTTAAATTTATAACAATATTTAAGATTTAAATACACAAATGAACAAATAACGAAATAAAAACACAATTACAACTTGTTTTCAAAAATTCGACCATTACTTAAAAGGCAGTATCCTAATCTATTGTAAAACTCGTTTAATACATTTGCAGACTGTTGAGCAGTTATTTTCCCTGAAGCAGTAATGATTCATTGTTTAAGTTCTTCGATGTCCCTTATAGGGGTTGAATTGATGACTGATGATTCTAATTTTCCCCAGTAAAAAAAAATCCATGAGTGCAAGGTCTGGCGATCTTGGTGGCCACACGATTGCCTCACCCCTGCCGATCCACCTTTCTGGAAAATGGAGATTTAGAAACTCTCTTACTGGCAGAGAATAGTGGACCGGGGCGCCGTCCTGCTAATACCATATCTGACCTTCTGAGTGGAGGTCATTTAAAGCAAGAATAATTCGCTCTTCTAGCAGTTGCAGATAACCTCTACTGGTTAACGTGCCTTGAATAAGAAATGGACCAATAATATGCGTGTCAATCATTCCTGCCCATACGTTGACTTTTTCTGGATTTTGGGTCCTAGTGCTTAGATATCGGTGTAAGTTTTCCCTAGCCCAATCTCTACAGTTTTGTGAATTTGGCTCTCCATGCTTCACAAACGTACTTTCATCTGTAAAAAGAATTTTTCGCAAATCAACGACATTTCTATTGATGTCTTCAAACATCCTTTCACAAAAGATTGTCCTATTTTCTGCATCGTTATCGTTCAATTATTGATGCTTTTCAAATTTAAAAAAATTGTACCAATGCTTTTTCAGGACGCGAATAACTGATGACTGACTGATACCACATTCAGCTGCTATTTTTCTGGTTGATAACTCCATATCATTCTCCACTAAAGCCAATACACTTAATTCCATTTCTTCTGTTAATATACTAGACGTTCTTGAGCGTTTATTCGTATGATCAAAATTGATACAACCACTAGTATTGAATTTTTGTACCACATTTCTAATAGTAGAAAAACTGGGAATTGGCCTATCTGGAAATTTAGCGGCAAATAATGCAGAGACCTCCCTCAACGAAGTTTCATTTGAGAATAGAGAATAATGTGTACATTTCTACTTTTTCGGTAGTTGTATACATTATTTTACAATAAATCAAAAGAACAACTTAATTCAATCTGACAATTCAAAATCAGAAGAGTCATTACCATTACTAACAACGCACGGTAACCTTGGCGAATAATATAAATTTGGAAATAATAATTGAAATCAATTGAGAATTACTATGTATAGTCCTATAAGGTTCTCAGTGTATACCTTGAGGAAACCGTAATATTGGACGGCTATCTATTACCATCAGTTTAGATATTTTCACAACTGTAAAATTCACTTTCTATGTCTAAATAATATGTAAAAAAAATGAACAGAAAGTATACAAAAATTATAAAATAAAAGTATCTCAATCTTCTGAGTTAATAATTACGAACAAAGGAAAGAACAAATCCATGAAAAGTTATATTTTATACCGCACGGTATGTACAGCAAAATTTACAGGTTTTTTTTTATATTTTGCACGGTGCAAAGGTTCTTTGTCAGAAGTTGTAACCGTGCAGATATCTCGAAAACCGTAAACTTTAGACCAATATAAGTTGCATATGTTAGAATCAGAATTGAATAAACTATTCGAATGTGTGAAAATATACAGTGTGTTCCATTTAATTTTTTTAAGAAATTTAAACTTATAAGTTTCAATTGTATCTGTGCAAACGTACATAAAAATGTTACTACTACTCCTAAGGATTATTCTACACGATATTTATAATTAGTTAGTCACAGTAAAAATATTTTGTTTGGCCGCAGATTATGAATAAAATAGTTCTACATTTAAGCTCTTTAATTCACTTGAATAGCTGTAGATTGCGAATGTTTCGATTTAGGGCTATAGTTGCTGAATAAAAAGTGCTTATTTTTGATAGACCTATCGAGATCTGCAATAAAAATTGGTACATTCTATTTAAAAAAGTGTAAGTTTGGTAGATAACTCACTTATGGAACATACCGTATATATAAAAATAATTTGCTGTTATAGAACTCGTTATAGGCGATAACTTTTGTACAAAAAATTTTCTTTTATAATAAATAGTTAAGGCGCAATTGAAGAAATTGATACCAATGATCCTCCCTGTATCTAGGCTACATAATATTGGCTTTATTTGGTTAGTATGCAATACAACATGAAGAAACAAAAATAGAAACAACTCAACTAAATACATACATAACCAAATCACAAGGTGAGATTCAGATGGCATTTTCTCGAATAGAAAGATATAAAAATATGTAATATAAAAGTGTCGCAAACTAATCCTAAGAGTCAATATTTGGCGTCAATGTGAATGCATTGCGTTGCAAAAAGTTCATTGAAATATGTGTTTCTAAACATTTTACTTGGTATGTGTCTATATCTATGAAGTATATTATAAGATTTATAAATGTGATAAGAGAATGACCGCTGAAAAAGAGAGGTCCTGTGTTTTTGAAGAGAAATAAATGTATTACGTCTTGTTGACAAGTTATGAACATCATATCTAAATTTTATCTTATCATATAAGTAAGTAGGTTTACAGGTTTTTAAAATTTTCTGATACATGTACAGTGTCTGCAGTTCCCTGCGGTTCTCCATTGAAAGCCAGCCAACGTGTTTTAATTTAAATGATATCCTGTCGTATTTACGAATACCGTACACATATCTTAAGCAGGCGTTTTGAATCTCTTGTATGCCTTTAGCAGTGAACTTATCTATTGATGAACGGTGAATTGGTACACAAAAATTAAATTGTGAGAGTACGTATGTTTCACATAGGTGCTTTTTCATTTCAACCGATAAATATGAACTTAACGAGTAAAGCTTTTTTAATTGCATATAAGCGTTTCTTATGTAACCCATTATTTGAATTTTGTAACGAAAACTGTTATCTAATATGAGACCCAGACTTTTTGCTTTATTAACAACAGAAGCCTTAATACCATTAATATTCACATTAATTTGGCTGACTAAGTTAGCATCTACAGTTTTGTTACCAAATACCAGGACTGCGGATTTTTCCGGATTAATTTTTAAAAGATGTTGGGATGACAGTTTGTATATAGTGTTTAAATCGGAATTCACTTGAGAGATAGAATTCTTTAAATCTTGAATCCTAAAAGAATGACATAATTGGGTGTCATCTGCGTACATATGCATTTTGCAAAACTGGACGTGGCTTATAAAATTTGACGTATAAATGGAAAATAATAAGGGTCCTAAAACAAAACCTTGAGGGACAATTTTTCAGTAATGAGAGTCAATTTGAACCCAGACCTGTGAACTTAAGAATAGACAACAGAATGTTGTGGTCAACAGTATCAAATGCTTTACTGTAATCAAGCAAAGTTAAAATAGTAACATCTCCTTTGTCTCGAGCAGTTAGAATATCGTCAGTAATCCGGATCAACGTGGAAGTGCAGCTATGATCCACTCTAAAACCTTACTGAACTGAAGGGAGAATATTCTCTCAAACGTAATCGCTCAACTAACCATAAATTAATTTTTCAAAAATTTTTGACATAACCGGTAGGACACTTAGGGGTCGAAGATCTTTGAATTCAACAGGCTGCCCAATTTTCGGTAGCGGATTGACAAAAACAAGCTTCCAACATGAGGGTATAACATTACAGCTAATGTACGTATTGATAATATGAGTTAAATAGGGCAATACAGTAGGACAACACATTTTAAGCATTATGATATTAATTTCATCGCAGTCGATTGCAAAGGTCTTAATCCCATTCATTACACGTACAACATCGCAGGCATTTACCACTTTGAACTCAAAATTGTTATTATTTAGTATTGTAGAGTATACATTTGTATCAATAGCAAGACCATTATTAACAAGATTCTGTACACTGTTAATAAAGAATTCGTTAATGACATTTACGTTAGCTAGATAATCAGGAACGTCTTTATTTTTGGATTTTCCTAAATTCAAACAATTTATGCTATTCCAGAACAGTTTATTATTTTTACTTAAAGTTGCGACATAATTGAAATAAGCGTTTTTCTCTCTTTTAAAAGTTAACGTTATAAGGTTCCGTAATGACCTGTAGTAGTTCTAGTGAGCAGGTATTGATATGAATGTGACATGACATGACATGACATGACATGAACATTTTTTTTAGAGATTTTATTAAAATTATTAAAACGAATAGTAAAACATATTATCAGTATTGCGTTGTGCCATAATGTAAAAATTCCTGTGCAACAATAATTAACTCCTCATATTTACAATAGGATACATTACGTGTACCAGATTTTTTTGGCGAGCATAGTACATGTTTTGGTTTCTGGTTGATTAGAGTCTGCTTTTAGTACCTTTCAGCGTGTCTTCGGTCTACCAGAGAAGGTGACCAAGTCCACCGATAGTAGTTTTGAGTTATTAGAATTTTAATTTTTGCTTATGATTATAAAATTAATTATTTTACATCAGGTTAGTTTATATTGATTTTTATGAACAATAGAGTTTCTAGAACATGTATTTTAAATTAAAAAAAATTGAATGTAAGGTACATGGGCATTAAAAACTAAAAAATGTAAAATTTTGAATTTGGCTACCTTCTCTTTTAGACTGACGATATGTTAAATTCAATTCTTAATAAAATATACAAACATCTCGAAGCGATGATTTCAATACGATTTCTATCCAGGCCAGTCAATTAAATGGTAAAATAGAGAGGCGAGTGTGTAAAAGTATGTGAAATTCGATTAGTGTAAACATTTAGTCCAGTAAAAAGTCGAGTATTAGCCGAGTCGAGTGGTCGAATTTGTGACTTTATTGACGACTCGACTTGCCGTTGTCAATACTGTCATGTAATAAATTGATAACTGTGTAAATATCTACCTATTAGGCCTGTTCCAACAACAGCCTCCGACTAGTCCGAAACTGTCAGAAACATGTGCCAATCAAAGTTTCATATTTAACGTATCTCTTGAAAGCGGTGATTAATTTGACGGGCAAATATATTTGACAGTTTCAAACCAGTCATAATCTGTGTTAGAACAAAGCTTTAATGAAGGGCGAGTCGAGTACTGGACCGAGCACTGGGCTCAGTTCACTAGGCCGAGCTACTTGACTAATGTAAACTAGCCTTAGGGTCAGTATACATATTATAATCATCTTCAGATTGTAATTGTAATTGTAATTTGTTATCTGTCTCAAAAAAAAGCATTCTGTTTATTTTTGGCAGAAAAGTAAAAAAAAATATAAAGATTTAAAAAAGGGGTGAAATCTAACTCGACTTTTTTCTTTCGCGAAGACTCTTATTTACTAAAAGCTCTCGGATCACTTCGGTTATTGAAACAAAGCTAGGAAATTAAATTACTCTTCGCAGTGAACGCAAAACGTTAAACTAATTTTAGAGAGAACTGTAATTTCGATAGACAATTGTGCAATTAGTAATTGTCTGCGTCCACAAACACACTTACTTCTAACAATAAACAATAGGATGTGAATCATACTGATAATGATTGTTTTGATTTGCATTTGCTCAACACAGTCTGTTTAATTTATCGCCATCAAGACCGACGTTCAATAATATCTAATTATGGAAGAGAGGTCAAGGCACACTTAATCCGTTCCAACGGACGTGAGAACCCACTGCGAATTGTTGCATCGATGTAATTAACTTGTGCTCCTTTCCGGCAATTATATGAAACCAGAGGACTAATGGCGCATCCTTTTCGTCTTACCAACGGACTTGCAACCCGAAGTAACCAATCATTTCAAGCAGCCGCAGTTAGAAAACCTATCGGCGGAAAATAGCACAATTAGCGGCAGATGCTAAAAAATACCGGCAATTGCAATCAAAATAGTACTAAGACTAAAATTGGATAAATCCTCAATTCAACCTGAAAAATTCATTGAACTTCTTGGTCTCGGGACGTGAAACACAAAAAGTGAACCAAGATTGTAGATTGACAGGCGCAAATTTCACCATTTAAATTTTCTTCCCGACTTCGTATTCCATCGATCGTAAGAACAGCCGCAATTTTTTTTTTTATATAAACTTGACAATGCATATACACAAATGTAATCAAAACGCTCACCTTTTCTTTCGATTATTGAGTACCGTTCGTCACCGTCACCTCCCATTGACACGTTGTATTCATGCAACAATAACATGTATTTACAATCAAAAGCAAGATACACTGTGAACCCTCCGCAAGGCCCCAACGGTACACTTGCTCCACGAATCCATTTGGACTATTTGCAACTCAAACTCATGCCTCCAACAACACTGCTGAAGGTACCAAGAACCATGGGCCTTCCAATCTCATTTTTGTTGCTCTTTCAGGAGCCCACTTAGGCACATGCAAACACTTTCTACCGTCCATTACTATCCGACATATGGATTCTCTCCCACTAATCTACTCTTCCGCCAGGTGGCTGGTAACTCACCACCATTGTGGTGACTCCACTTCACCTCCACCTGACACGTAAGGCTGGTGATAAGTCCTCACGGTCGCCCCCTAAGGCCTCGGCCTCGGTTTTCTAGGATAACGGTATCGTAATGTAGCGGCCGTAATTTGGCGATGAATAACTTCACATAAAACGTGCTAAGGTCATTAAGTACATTTGGTTTCCTAGAAAGCGGCAAACGTCAACGTCATCTAAAAATATTTAAAAGGTTTTTTAAACATTTGGAATCCTCTTTTGGTGACTACTCATTTTCTAAATATGTTAATAACTTCAAATCGACATAGAATACTGTGATGTATATGTATATATATTTTCTTGCTTAATTTACGCCAATGTACGTCATTTTTCAACGCTTCATACCATCAAATTACGGCGGCTGTATTACGATAGCGGCATTAATTATTCTAGGAAACCGAGGCTTAAGGGATTATCTGAGACCGTGAACAGCACATCGGACACTCTCGGCTGCGCTTTTAAGTCTGTTAGTATAAGCCCCCTTCGGGAGTGACCACATATACAATGTCGTCCCTGACGTTGTCGTCTCAGACGTTACCGTACCGTACCCATTCTCGCCAACTAATCAGCGGTCAAGTGATGAAGCACTTGCCACGCCCTGTGGAGCCTACACCCAGGAAAATCGCTCATTCATATTCTAATATTCTAATTATTCTAATTTCTTATATCTGGAATAGTACACAATACTTTCTAAACTCATTCTGCATTTACAAACCCTGCATATAACACAGGCCGATTATAAATTAACGCTAGCTACAAGTAGTGAGTTTAACCAACAATGCGCGCTGCTTAATAATTTATCCAACCATTGTTCTGCACATTTTCCACAATATTAATTAATTAATTAATACCGCTTGATGGCGATTGAATGGACTTGAATTGAATGTATATTATATTATTTTTTCATTAAAAAATTAAGAAAAAGAATTTTTACAACTGACATATTCAAAAACAATTTTTATTATTATTTATAAATTCATAGCATTCTATGAAAGTACATTGCTTTGTATGCATTCATACAATGCACTCAATTACATCGTAACAACCGCACATACTTATTGAGCATGCGTATTGTTTAACTATATCAAATCGATGCTCTTGCCCTAACCGAACCTACATAGCTCGACTTTGTTATTGTTTACATCTTCTCAACTGGTCATACTATCGCAACCTAAGCCCTTTGAACTTAAGTAAAAATCGAGGCAGGCAAAACTTTAATTTTTAAATTATAAATGCCTTACATTTTTATTTAATAAAATTGTATCTAACAGGATTTACGAAGTTCCGTCGTGAAAGTAAAATGTGAATGACGAAAATTTACAATCGTCTCCTGGGTGTCTTTATGCAGGATACTCTTAAGAACATCAATAAAGGGGACCTAGTTTATTTCTGCGTATTCTGTAAGGATTTAGATATCTTTGTTATTTTTTCAATCAAACTGAAACATTAGGCTTTATTATATATTCATAGTAACTCAGCAGCACTCATTAACCTTGGAAATTTGTATGTTTTTTACAAGCTCGTTGGTGAGATTTTAGCCGCTTTCCAATTACGAATTTTAAGCACCTGAGCTGATCTGAACCGATCTGATCCGAACTACACTTCTCGAGATTTTAATGGGAACGTTGCATAAGTCATACAAGCGTGATATATGCGTAGTCATAGATATAGGTACGTAAGGGGACGGGGGAAAGTAAAAGAGATCAGTTCAAGTGCGTTTTGCACTCTGCAATTGGAACATTTTGGATCAGTTCGGAGGAGCTCCGAGTAACTCATTTTGGCAATTGGAAAGCGGCTTTTGTGAGCTTCGTCGGCATCAATCAAATAATGGCTGAATGTCTTGTTTGACATTTAAGCGATGTTTTTTTAGGAACGTTTTAACTCAGGAAATCTCACCTCACTTCTGATATTTACTGATCTGAGTCAAAAGTAAAATGAACACACCTATTATTTCAACATCTTGGAATATCACAAGTGCGTTTGATAAAAAGTAGGTTCGGTCTCGATTGAATGGCTAACGGAACTTATCAAGATCAAAGACGCCCAGGTATTCTAGATCACAAGAGCCAATTTACCATGACAAAATGCTCTCGTATTCCAGTGCCGGCATTTGAATGGGCCCGGGAAACTCGATTGGTGCGGCCCGCATTAAAAATTCTATGCATATCTCAAAGTTGTTCTCTTCTCCATATGGCCGGCGCACGTGAAAGGCGCAACTGATAAATAATAAATATTTTTATGGCTGGAGAATTGCTTGTAAACGGAAGCAATTTGCTCTTATGCATTTTTTATGTCGCGTAGCGGCGGAAATGTTTGAGCCAATAGATACCAGTTGGAATGAAAAAGTGCAAAATCACGAGTCCACACAACCTATAAGAGGAAATTAATATTGTGAAGTTGAACGTTTTCTTAAACAGCTGACTGAGTCCGCCATTTCCTTTTTTTTTATTATAAAAAAGGCATCACCTTGTTTTCTTATCAAAGGCAGGATATCTGAATAGCTATTTTTGTGGTAAAAGAGCGATTACCTTCTGCAATTTTGTTCATATGACAAAGCTGAATCATTAAATAAGCTTCATTAATTCAAATGAGACTTTAGGACTAGGCTAACTATTTGAGTTGATCAAGGAGTCTGACAGGCTATACTTTCGGCTCCGTGAAGTTGACCCCTACAATAACAGCTATTAATTTACATTTATATAGAAATTTCTAAAGAGATAATAATTTGTAAGATCGTTATTTTAAAAAAAAACAAAGGTAATTATTTTGGTGTTAACTTCTCGGGCGCCTTCAGCTATTTCAATTATTAATTTCTTTCGTTACCAGTAATTAGAAAGTCATCTGTAAGTATTTGTAAATAGTTATAGCAGCAGTTTGTAACTCAATCATTATCATCATGGTGTTATATTGGAAAACTAATTTTGAGCGGCCAACTTCTTGGGAGCCCACAATTAGTAGGATTTTAGTAGGTATTTGTAGCGAAGAGACAATTTGTAACCATTAGTGAATGTACTTATTTCATTATACCAGGAGTCTACTCTCAACATCCAACATAAACATTAACATGTGTATTCAATTTTGAGACTCTTTGACATTATTCATATAATAAAACACTAAATTAGAATTAAGTAGAAATATGAAGTGGGATAATGAAGAGCATAAAAGTATCAAGGAAGGAATGACACTCAAGAATCATAATGCCTATACACGAAAAACGCAATGCGAGAATTTGTAGTAACTGTAACGGTAACAAGTGTACCAAAAAACATTCTAGCTAGAATAATGGAGAAAAGGATAGAAAAGAAAATCAAAACATCAGAAGCAGACACCCAACGTGAATTCATAGATGGGTGAAGCACGCAATATTACTATTCATGATAAGGCAAACCTGTGAAAAACTTATTTAAAAAAATGACATCCACATCTGCTTAATAATCTCTGAAAGTGTTTGATCGAGTGAGAAGATACATGGAAAATATTATAAGAAGAAAATAAACAGGAGGACAATAGATTTAGTAACAAAAACATCCTGAAGAAAATTATAAAGAAGAACAGATATCGGAGTAAAAGAAGGATGTGTGTTAAGCCTACTAATCTTTTCAGTTAATCTAGGCCATAAAAAAGTAAAGAAGATGAGTTTTAAAAGTGGAATTCAGGAAGTTGGAATAGGTTGACCTTACGAACTGATGATTGCAAATGATTTGATAGCAGAAGAACAAACTGGTAAAAGATCTTTTCAATTCATAATCGATAGTGGAATAAATGTGTTAATTATAAGATCAGAGTTTTTATCAAAACGGAAACTGACAAATAATTGCAAGAAATATCATGTCCAAAGAGCTACTGGAGAGCTTGTGATGAAGCTGAGATTGACCTAAAGATTGGAAGTATGAAATTTACTCATGCACAGATAAAAAAATTTGGGAGTAAATAAAATCTCAAAGATAAAATTCTACGCATTGGATCAGAAGACATACCTCTTCACATTCCCGGAAACCTACCCATATATATTGTAGTATTGAAAATAAAATTAAAGGAAAACCTAAAGATTCCAGCCTCAACTGACAAGAAAATGTTGGGAAAAGTGAGAGGAAATCTTTCCAGTTATCCTACTTGGATCGTTGAACCAACTGAAATCAACTGCGCCAAGAAGCGAATTATATTGGTTGGAACTCTGGTGAAGATTCAAGAAACAATTTCCATCTTGTCTTGCCTTGTACATTAATATCGTGACCATACTTATTGGAACACTGTGGCCATACTTATTAACACTAGAGCTCCTATAAACCATATTCAAGTAAACGATGCTACCGCCACTATTAGAAAAAATGCTGTTAGATATATCAACATCGTTAACATCTAAGGAAACAGAAGACAGACTGTTTCGGAAATTCAACCTTGACAGATATTGTGCAGCACAGAATAATTACTGGCGATTCGAATCCAATTCGTCGACCCGCACGAAGACTGCCACTAGTGAAAAGAGAAGAGGATGAGAAGTTAATTAAAAAGATGCAGGACCATAGTGTTAGAGAACCATCGCAAACTGCTCCGGTTGTACTTATGACTAAGAAGGAAGGTAGTGCGCGTTTTTGTGCGGACTATAGACGATTAAATTTCGTTACGAAAAAGGAGAGTTATTCCTTACCCCGGATCGATGACACAATTGAGGGGTTAATAGTTAGTCAGAAATTTTAAGTTCTTGGGAAACAAGAAAGACTTTCCACCTTCCCTATGTGTATACACAGAAATGTGATATTATTAAACCTTCTAAGCCTGACCTAATTTTTTGCCGATACTTTTTTTTCCTGAGCACGTTAGCACTTGGTATAGCAACAAAATGACACCTCTAACTCATTTTCCGTTTTCTGTAACTAGCGGGGTTTTTAATGTCAACCCCTCAATTGATACCTTGCCTGATGCCAGATGGTTTTCTACCCTGGGCTTGAAAAGTGGCTATTGGATAAGGAAATTTCTGAATGGGAAAAAAAACAATAAAATAAATACAAGACCAGGAGAAAGAAAAAAAATATTTAATATGATAAAGACGATTTCTTGAAAGGAAAAGAAATAGGAAAAATATAAAAACAGAAGTCAATCAAACAAGTAATTCGTCCAACAGTAATGTACAACAGAGAAACTTGGACCACATCAGAGAAACAACTCACGTATAAATGCAATGAAAGTTCGTTTTGTAGAATTCTTTTTTTTTGGAAAATTAAACGAGAAGGGATAAAAGAACGAATGTCAGGCAAAGAAAATGCACAGATTGAACCCATAGCGAAAAAACAATGGAGGATTAGACAATATGGTTTGGACGTGTAGATATGCCGAATGTGGAAAGACTTGGAGATTCGCATAGAAGCGTAAGAATCATGAGTGTAAGAAAAAAAATAGCAAGGGAAGGTCAAGACAGGCTTGGATTTGTGGAATTACAGAAAATAAGAGATGACTAGGGAAAAATTAAACAATTAACACAGAAAAGAGGAAAATGGATGGCAACGGATTAAGTAAGTAAGTAACTATACATATTCATACAACATTTTTTTTATTTCTCAAAGCGGATTCAATACGATCTGGGTTTTGGCCATAACCTTTGTGAAAAAAATTGTACATTTTCCATTCCCTAGGCATTTGCAGCATATTTTTACGCCACGGGAACTATTTTCATTGATGCATTACTTAAGCGTATTCTACGTTATATGCATGCATAAAAAACACAGGAAATTACATTATAGTTGCGTGTGAAAGACTAATCCAGTTAAATTCTAATTCAGGAGCGGACCAAAATTTACGGCGGCACTTTTTAAATCATCCTGTAACACGAGACTTTGCGTTCAATTCCACATAATTTAACATGTGACCTTTACAAGACTTGCGTAACCACATCAAACGCTGCGTGTCGCAACGTTCTCGTTAATTTGTAGCCAGCAATTAATGCCTCATTACCTTACCATTATATCAGGTTTGTCAATAATATCAAGCGTCGACGTGTCGTGACCTAAACTGGAAACGAATTCGACACAACAACAATCACTCGTGAACTTCGTAGTCTAATGCGAACCATTGTTTTGTAGTATTGAAGCTCGGCATTGTTTCAGCCGAGGTAATCCATGAATTATGTATTGGTTTCAGCCATTTGCGTTGCAAATTTATCTTCCTCTCGTTTTTATTAAATTAATTTCGTCGGCTTCAACAGGAACAGAGAGTGAGACTTTATTGTTAATTGTGTGGCAGAAATTGTTAATTGCGTATATGTGGGATAAAGGCAAAAACGGAAGTAGTTGTGGGAATTGACTTGGCATTGTCCTGTATGTGAGGGTGGCATTGTGGCGTGTTTCAGTGGTATTCAATTTCTCTCAACCCCTCACTAATTGATTTTGACATTGTTTGAGTGTCACCGGCAGATAAACGGTCCCACCGGTTAGTAAAAATTCATCTTTGATTTTAACGTGCCTTTTCTTTCCGGTCTATTTCGCAGATTGCGTACTTAATTGGCATTCTGAATTGAAGGCGAAGTCTTTATTGCAAGCTGACGACGGGGAATGGCTCAATGAAATTGGTCTTTTACGCACGTGGCGAAGTTAATTATGTCTTTTATAGGCTACCAATCTATACACCCTGTTTCCAAGTAAGACAGCACCATTGCTTACTTTTTTATTTTTAAGTTCAAGTTAGCCAATATGTTTCAACTGTTCCGCTCATTATAAAAACATGAAAACAGAAAAACAATTGAATATAAAATTTTCGAGATATCTTTTGTTACATGTTTTCTTCTAATAGAACAGCCTATGCAACACTCTATACGTATACTATCATCGTAAACGAAAAAAAATTGAATTCCAGTTATAAGTCCTTATGTACGCCATGTTTGAAAAATACGATACAACTGACAGTGTTGTTAAAGATACATTTCTAATAGTATCTAGATACAGATGCCGATACTTTCACAAATATGTATCTAGATGCAGATACAGATACTTTTTCCGGAAAATATCTACATACAGATACAGATACAAAAAAAAAGTATCTGCAGTTTATCAAGATACGTGCAAGTGTAAAATTCAATAACCTATGCAGTAGTGGAGGTACGGTATTATTTGCGATCTAAATCGACTTTTTTTGTAAAAATTGACGAAGTTTTCGTATGAATATGTGAATAACGTACACACTAAAATCTGTGATAATTTTCACAATTTTCTTCAGCAGTATACCTTTTTAACTAGAAAATGTATGTTTGTAATTAAGTTGTTCAATAAGCTGATGAGTAATTATCTGGTTTTGTATGAAACCAAATCAAGTCAACGTAAAATATAAAGTTATCAACAGAAATGACTCTACTTCCGTATCAGGCAAGTTAAATGTCAAATGAATTTAGAATCCTTAGTTGCAACCTTGTTGTAGCTAAGAGAGCGTTCCCATAATCAAGAAAAGTTGATAAAATCGACAATACAGTTTTCTCCTTTTGATTTTCTCCTTTTGTCAATTATCTTTTCCAATTTTTTAAATAATTTTCAAGTTTCTGAACTATCAAATTGCATTTTAAATAGAACAGTCATTTGACAAACTGGAACACATAATTAACAAGAGGGGACTGTAAAATCGGAGGTTGCATTTCCGCCAAGGTCTGCTGTTTTTATGGAAGTTCAAAATGCATCTAAAATGTATCTTAGTATCTCAAATGAATAGATACACTGTAATTGTATCTAGATGCAGACACAGTTACATTTTTTAGTAGTATCTGAGATATGTATCTAGATACTCAAAAAGTATTTAGATACTGTATCTAGATACTTGCATCTACATACTTAACAACACTGATAACTGAGATACATCAACGTAAAATTGACGTCTCCTCTTTTGGTTTAATAAAAATGAATTAATTCATTAGTCACTTGTGGTGACGTAAAAATACGATATATTAAAATATTTTGTGTACCCCTACTATACTGTATCGTACTTTATCACATCCTAACTTTATTAGCCCGTAGTACTGAATAACCTAATACGTGGACTGTTGGAAAATTTTCTGAAATCTAGTAGGTCTAGAATTGTTAGTGTTTATCAACTGACATATTTGAAAAATTTGACGTTTTCGCCTATAATTCTTTTAACAGTTCCTATCCAAGTGAACTAGTTTTGTTTGTACAGTATTTGAGAAACAGTAATTTTGTGTAAACATGGAAATCTCGCGTGATAATTTTCGTGCCATGATTTTTTACGATTTGAAATGTGGTCTAACGCCGAAACAATGCCTCAATCGGCTTCATTCGGCTTTTGGAGATGAAGCACCATCAAAGAGCAGTGTTTATAATTGGTTTGCCAAATTCCAGCGTGGACGTACCTCTCTCAGTGACGAATTTCGTGAAGGTCGTCCTTCAACATCTGTTGTTGCCACTAACGTAGATGCTGTGCGTGAAATGCTTGAGCGAGATCGACACGTGACATACCATGAGATTCAAGCATCCTTACGCATTGACATGACAGCAATACACCAGATTTCACATGATCATTTGAACGTACGAAAGCTTTGCAGTCGTTGGATCCCACACAATTTAACAGAAGCGCAAAAGCAGGGTCGTGTCAAATAGTGCGAAGAAATGCTCAAGAAATTCAATGGAGGTCGTTCAAATTTAGTTTATAACATCGTTACTGGTGACGAAACGTGGATCTATTGGTACGAGCCAGAAAGTAAACAACAATCTACCGTTTGGGTATTTCAAAATGAACCAAAACCAACAAAAGTTGTCCGTTCACGCAGTGCTGCGAAGTAAATGATTGCCTGTTTCTTTGGTTTAACTGGACAAGTAGCTACCGTGGCTTTAGAGGATCGAAAAACCGTGAATGCTGATTGGTATACTACAATTTGTTTGTCGGAAGTCATCGATCAAATAAGAAGAAACAATCGAAATCGACGAATTATTCTCCATCATGACAACGCCCGTCAAACAATTGATTTTTTGTCCAACAAAAAAGTTGAATTAATGAGTCATTGTCCATATTTACCTGATCTATCTGCTAATAATTTCTTTTTGTTCCCAAATATCAAAAATAAAATGCGTGGTGAGAATTTTCGTCGGCTGAAGCAGCGATTGAAACATTCCGGACTCTGGTTTCAGAGGTACCATCTTTAGAGTGGAAAACGTGCTTTAGAAATTGGTTCGAGCGTATACAAAAGTGTATTGACGTCAAAAGCGAATACTTCGAAAAACAATGATACCTTTTACCAAATTTCATATGCGTTTTTTCGTACCGTTTGCAGGAACTTTTCCAGCAGCCCACGTACAGTTAGTCACGTTAGGTGGTATTTCAAAATATTTTGTACAATCTTCTGTGTATTACATTGTATTTTATCCTAACCTAATTTTATTAGTCAGCGATACCAAATAACTTAGTACAGCCAGCGTAACATTGATTATACTCATTCTGTAATGGTTAAAATGATGTAAAGATATATTATACACGTTTTAAAATGTGTATAATACAACTTTATATCATTTTAATAAGTTTAGAATGCTAATAAAACTTTACATTGTATCTGTACTACGTGATCTACTACCTTGCTACTATCTTTGTCTAATAAAGTTAGGTTATGATAAAATGCAGTGCAATAGGTGTAGGGGGTTAACGAATTAAATCATTATTATTAAATTAAAAGAGGAGACGCTTCTTGTCAATTTGAAGTTGATATATCTCAGTTATATGACATTTTTCAAAAACGGCGTACATAATTCAATTCTCCTTCATTTACGACGATAATATACAGGATGTTCGGCTAAAAAAACATTCAATTGTTTCTCTGCTTTCATATTTGTAACGAGCGGAATAGGTCAAACAAATTTGCTAATTTGAATGACTCTTCAGCTCTAAAAATAAAAAAAGTTAGCAATGGTGCCGACTTACTTCGAAACAGGATGTCCAGTAGAGTCTCGTTACAAAAAATTGAGGAATGATTATTGTCTCTCCACCGAGGTTGTTCACTATTTATAGTGTGCTTATCATAAAATATCTACATACATATAAATTAAAATGAATAAAAAATAAATTAAAGAAGATAAATATGTATATGTATGAATGTAATATGTAAAGGAAAATAAAAGGGATGTAAAATAAATTCAGTCATTAAGCTCTAACAAACACCTGTTAATTTTGTTTGATTTGTTGGCTTATTGTACATTTTTTGAAGCAACATAGCTCTTAAGTCTTGAAAAACAACTATACTAGAAAATTCTACTGCATTCGAATTTTCTTCAGCCTACTGAATAATATAGATTTAAATGCTTCTCCAGTGGAAATTAACTTGGATTAACTCAGAATTGGATCTTCAGCAACATCATTGTCTTCATTTCCACTTTCAATTAGGCCTTCATCTTGGTCATTTTCTGCTTGGTGTATGTATGGTTCGTGCAGTTCACTCTAGCGAGGCATAATTTGTTCACTGTTCGGACGTTCATGTAAATATTTTTGTGTTCACTGTAGTGGAGAGCAGAACTGCGGTACTCATTACCAAGTTTTACTGCAAGTAAAGTACTGATTAATTTTAGTAATTGAAGTACTTTACTCCCAGTACCTTTGAATTAACGTTACTGGTACTTAAATTTTAAGTACCACTCACAAAGTACTTATACTGGGTACTAGCTGATATATTATCTGTAATAAGTAATACTGCATACTTGGAAATGTACTTAAAGTTACCTGCAGTACTTCCAGAAATTTACAGTACAATAAAATATTTCCAGTTCACTCCTGACAAAGCATATTTTTTTCACTCCCGAAGGTATCAATCGATAGCGAAACGTTGTGTTTTCCCAATCATATTTCTGTCCGATTCAAGATTAAAAAATTTTTTACATATAAATAATTACATTAATCAAATCTGATGGACAGTACTATACCATAATAATAAGTAATATTCTTTTCAAATAAATTGCGCATGAAACGATGGACATTCAGTCTGGTTATGTAATTATATAACTAACTTTATGATTTACTTTTCGTATAGTTCTTGTTCATAAAAATTGCAGAAAGATATGAAACAAATAAAAACACTTTAATAAAACGAGCTAAAAATATAATTTATTAACTTACTTGACGTCTCGCAATTCCGTTATTCACTTTTGATAAGGCAAATAATATTTGCGAAATGTCAAGTAAGTTAATAAATAACCTTTTTGGCACGTTTTCTAAAGTGTTTTTATTTGTTTCATATCTTTTTATGGGTTACGTTAAAAGCCGTTTTTCTTATTTAACTATTTATCTTCAGGTAAAGTTAAAAACAAAATTTAATAAGCAATTATTTACTAGGAATTCTACCGACCTGCGTCAATTTAATGTCTCTTGGGCTCGAGATCAATCAAGTATCGTTTTAACTTATTTTAGCACAACTCACAAATGTACGAAATAATTAAGCAAACGGCGATTTCAATATTATGACTACAATTATTAGCGAAAATTCTATTAATAAACCTGCTAGTTTCAGTACCATAAAATACTGTAAGTACATTAAAGTAATGCAAATATCATAAAATTCTGCAAGTACTGTAAAGAGTAGGTACTTGATACTGGTACAGGAATTTCCTTATTTTCGGTAAAATAGTAGAAACTCTAAGTACTTCCGACAAGTACTGGTACTGATACTGAATTTCAAACAAAAACTTCTGGGTACTGAGTACTGCCGGTACTTTGTTGCGGTACTTGCAACACCTCTGGTGGATAGTTTACTGTATGGTATGTTCATCGCATCCAGACTCTACTGTATATCGAAATTATGTTTGGGTTACAATTTTCTTTTTAAAGTCTGTCAGCTTTAAAGCTTATTTGTCCTTTATTCATTAATGCACGAGTTGGAAATGTTAGCAATCAAATCAGTAAATGAAATAAAGGTTACGTGGTTTAATATACATTGTGACTCAGAAATGTCACTCGATATTTTCAGGATGAATATAATATTCTTTCCAAAACTGAATAATAAGGAAGTTATAACTTTGTTTTTTAATTTTGTTTTTTAGCCATATCTTCTGGATCCTTTAACTTATCAAACTGATGTTGTAAATACAGATATAAGGCACCTAACTGCGCATTAAAAACATATTTGTCAGATCCTCCATCCTTTTTAAAGGGTAGATTTGTAGGGGTAGCTTTCAGTATTTTATCCCTGACTTTTTACTTTTTACATATTTCGTCAAAAAATTGTGAATAAAATATTCTTTAGAATATTTGGCACAAGAAAGGTTCTCTTATTGCATTTTGATAAATTCAATAGTTTTGGAGTAATTGAGATTTAAAAGTTCGTATGCACCTATTACGTAATGTTAATACCCTAAATATACCAATTTCTTATTTTGTACTTTTCGAAAAAAATGTATATAAAAAAGTGACCTTATTTTTTGATGTTCTATTCACCCTGAAAATATCGGAAGACATTTCTGAATCACGGTGTATATAATACTTATTATACCAGAACCGTTGACTATCAATTTTGTTTGAGAGTGTCCTGTCCTTAATTAGTTTTTATCACTACTTTTTTAAGAGTTTAAGAATCTGTACTTATTTAAAAAGATCTTACCTATTACACTAAATCTGTTAAAAAAGCCTCTTTTTATTTGAATAGGTACGGGCAGGCTTCGTCTGCAAATATATTATTTTTCCTCTGGTGATTTAATTTTTTTTACCATATACTTTACATAACGAACGGAGGATATTAAAGGAGAGATAAAGAAGATCAAATTAAAACTGTTTTTCTTAATAAACTTTTGATAAAAAATCAATAACTAAACAACGAGAGTTTAAAGTCAAATTATAAGACAACAAGAGTTTAAAGTCAAATTAATTAACAAGCAAAAGTTACTACCTGCAGTAATATTTTACCTTTAAATTCAAATTTGGAATATTTAAGAGTTAGTTGAACATGCAACAAATATTTAAAAAAAAGTAGTCGCACAAAAGTTACGAGTTATTTTATTTTTTATTTTTATACCCAAAAACGGCTGTTCATATTGTTAAGTAGCATTGATTAATTACAATAAAACTACAGTACAGGTCGACGCATCATTTTGAGAATGGTGGTTTTTGTGAGTTTATTCAATAATAAAGTTGCAGTTTGTGAAATAAGTTTTATTAATTTAGAAGATGTAGATGTAAATTAAAGAAGAAATTAAAAAAAAAACTTAACCAGCTGATGTTTCTTGTTTTTGGGTTTTGGTGAAAAGCCCATTAACAAAAAAGGGCTTTATTTTGCCCATTTAATCTCCTTCGTACGTTCAGAGACACCCAGTATAAGTATAATATGATATAACTATTAAAAATGTATACATGTGAAACGGTGGTAAAGAATTATCTCATTCCCCTCTTCCTTATTGCCTTCGACTTTCACTTTGGGTTCAATGATTGTTATATTTTCGTCTCTATACTACTGTTATTACATTTTATACTAGTAACATACAGATCCCGTCACATTAAGTAGGTACACCCGAGTGCTCACGAGACAGTGTCACAGTGTTAGCGTAAGTACATACACGCAATTCCTGTTCGAAACGGTCTAACGAAAATCTCATTTCCATGTAATCTGATACGTAATTACTTTGCGCATAAACATATTGAATAGGAGTAATATAAATATTCAGGACATTGCTACATATTACAAATAACCTTAGTGAGTTATTCTAGAAATAAATGAACGCATTTCCTATCACTTAATAAGAACTTAGGAGAATTATAATGAATATAAAATGAACAGTTTGGGTTTAAAATGTGGAAATAAAATACAAACTACACTAATGAGATTCATACCAAGATACCAAGAGAAATATTGCGCATTTACCATCCAACACGTTAGCATACAAGCGACTGCTACATATTCACCGCCTCGCCACTTGATTATATTTGCCGATGTATGCCGATTTAAATTCTGTGCCTACTTGGAATGGTTTTATCTGTATATCACAAAAGGAGAGAAGTTAACAGAAATTTATACACTTTATCTGCTCTATCTAAAACTTGCACATTCCTTTAAATTTAAATTCCCATTTTTTCACAAACTTTCAAAATTTATCTGGTCTTAAATACCTGTTCCTTACTTCCAAAGTAATTACTTAAGCAATTAATATTATTACGTATATTGTAATGTATGTTTAAATAAACATTAACAAAGAATTGGCAAGAAAAAAGAAAAAAAAACTGATGATTCCACATCGTGATTCAAAAATATTTTCAGGGTGAACAAAATATCGAAAAATAAGGGAGTTATAACTGACAGAGGGGTGAAAAATATTGCTTTTTGGTAATATCTTCTGAATCTGTTAAATTATCAAACTCACATTTAAACACTTATACATATAAGGTACCTAACTGCGCATTAACAATATATTTGTCAGATCCTTCATCTTTTTAACGGGTGGTTTTGTAAAGGCAGTTTTCAGTATTTTATCCCTAACTTTTTACTTTTTACATATTTCGTCAAAAATTTGGGAAAAAAATATTCTTTGGATTATTTGGCACAAGGAAGTTCTCTTATTGCATTTCGATAAACTCAACTGTATTGGAGTAATTGAGGTTTAAAATTTTCTCCCCGACACTGAAGGGTACCTGAAGTGAGTAACGACCACCCCCGAGAAATATCTCGAGCGCAGTGCGAACCCGCGACGAATTACATAATGATAATACTCTAAAATTTACCAATTTCGTATTTTTCACTTTTCAAAAAAAAATATATATATAGAAAGGAGACTTTATTTTTTGATGCTCTCTTTACCCTGAAAATATCGGGAGACTTTTCGGAATCACACTGTATATTACTGTTACATACACACATTATTAAAACTTAATTACTTAAGCAAATTGTTGTACGTCAAGTTCTACATCATTGAGTGTAATAGAAACAATGTTATCCTGTACCTGTGTCAAGTTTTTTCTTAACTATTTATTTTTGTTCTATTTATACTTCAAATTTCGTTTGTTCATGTGGTTACATTTATATTTATGTTACTAAGGTCACTTTATTGAACTTCTAAATTAGTGTGACTCTCATTTGACATTGGATTTACACTCATGGTTAATTTTTCTGTAAGAGAACAAACTGATTATTTAAGCTTCTATTTAAAGTACCTAATAAAACAAAACTAGTTTTGCATTCGTTCAGTCCCCCTATATTGTCATTAGCATTACTTTTTCTCAAATTATTTTGCTCTTTACCACTTTTTCCTGAAGCAGTTTAAAACACAATTGAATTTTTTCACCTGGAAAAATATTTTTCCGTTCACGTGTTCACGAACTGTTCAAAAATTAAAATTTTTAGTACTGAGTATATTATAACAATTATAAGATAATGAATCAATTTCTACTATAGTAACTCTACGTTTTCATTAAACGAAAAAAATAAATGTAATAAGAATTGCATTAATAAAGCAAGCAGATGCAAGCTAATCAAAATCATTATTCCAAGGACAATAACAGGAAAGACTTTAAACAGCATAAATCACATACACAGATTCCTTCCAACATTTTTCTGGTTGCCTGACGGCAATCTTAAACTACTGATTTGCATAGTGTTTGCTGTTTATATGAATATCAATTAGTATCACAGTATTATCATGTCATATTAAGCTTGAAAAAATTATAATGTGGTTTGAAATGATGGACGGATACATTAGAGACCGGTTGATATTAGAAAAGGAAAATAAATAAATGCATGCAAATGGCAATAAAAGCATCATTGGAGTGCACAGTGGTATAAGTAGATCGAATCAGCGGCCAAAATTATCAACATGAGATATATACACCGAAACAAAATTTAATACATAAAACCATATTCAAAAATAATGAAAAATCTTATTCCAACAAAAAGAAATATACAGAGTGTCCCAAACCTTTGGAAAAGTACGGTAAAGCTTCTTTAAATTCATTGTAACAAGAAAATGTTTTAACAAAAGTTGTGTAAGTTTTCATTCCACGTAATTTAAAATTATTTTCAAATATACAGGTTATTCATTTAATAAGTTACGAACCTAACGTTTATTTTTTAAATGAAATACTATACATTTTGTTACAGTTTCGGTTAGCCCTTGAAGAAACGATAAAAATGATATAAATTATATTAAATTATTTTTAGTATTTACCCAGTTATTTTTAATTGTATGCAAAAAATGGGTCATATTTGATCGGCTGCCAAATTCATCAGTTTTAATAATGCGACGATCAGCCTTAAACTAAAATATTTCTAAACCTCTCTACTTTCAAAATATGTATTCAACATTTTACAAATCTAGCTACTAATAACAAACAATACACTTCAATTCGCATATTGCAAAATTTAGTCGTTTTTTTCAAATGGGAAGATTTTTACTTTATCCAATAGACGTTTCTTGATGAGTAACAAAGGCAGGCGACTCGGCAAATATGTTTCAAAAAGAAAAAGTACTCTGTAAGCAGTGGGCATAATATAGTTATATTATTGCTTGCCCGTTTATATATGCTATTTGTCTCTTTAATCCCCTTGAAAGGACTGTTGGCTAAAGTGCAAGTATTCAATTAAAACCCATTAAAAAAGTACGTGCGATCTTAATACAATTTCTGAAATGGAAAGAAGATCCATGATTTATTGCAGGTTTTATCTAATGGAAATTTAGCATTTTGTTAGTAAAGTGAAAAATACTATACTTTATTTATTAGCCGGTCAAAATATTCAAAAGAAAGTTGAGCAATGTTTTAGGTAAATTCATTCCTTGCCACATTTAATAACAACAATTATATAAATGCCTCCTCCTACATTTTATAAAATTCCAGAAAATCAATTAAATACTGATAGCTGGAAATGTCGACTGATTCAGTATTAAACTAAAATTAGAGACACGTCTGTCTACTTCAAGCAAATGGTTTCTTTGTATCTAGCTTACGCCACTATCTTCTGACCTTCCTGCTGCAAAAATTATGATAATTAACTCCAAGTCCGAAGGCTGTTTGTAAAAAAGAAAACAATTTAATACTAATTAAAATACCAGCAAGCATATTTTCCAGTTGCATTCATATTTAATTTTGGTTGTTCCATTCATTTCAAACTTGTTACATTAGGGATTACTGGCGCTAGACCGATCGTTAAAAATAGGCCGTGATCGCATCAGTGTCAAATGTCATTAAGTTGAGTAATGCGTACTTTTTACATATGCATTGTAGTTATGTAAGTCGCCATAAATAACCGGAGAACGCGTTGATAATTTGGCCTATGAACGCGAACGGCGACATAAATGATATGAATAATTAGTAAGTCATTGACTCACTTCCAACGCCGCCCAGCGGGACGGTAAATACCCAGATATCATAATGCTCCAATTAATTTTTCGAATAGTAAATTATATAAAAGTTACAAAGAGAAAATATCAAATAATGGCAATACTGGTATACATCTTACATTAGGTAATGGAGGGAATGACGAACAAGCGAGGCACATCTGATGCTAAAAGGGTCCAAAGCTAGAACCTTGGATTATGTAAGAGAGAGGATAAAGCACAAGCGAGGTACATCTGATACTAAAAGGGTCCATGTCAAGGATACCTCTTTTTACCCGTGAAATGTTATTCCAGGCTCTTTCTTCTTGGACCGGCTTTGCTACACACTGCACATTGTTTCTATAAACTATCAGTATCTGTTTCATTTACTATTATAACAAAAACACAGACATTCACGAGTTTGTGCAATGCGAAGTGTCCTTGACTTGGTCTTTTCTGGTAACAGCGATCGCTCATGCGTTAGATGCGGCGTAACGTATCCTCTCTCTTATGCAATCTAAGGCAAGAACACTTCTTTTTACCTATGAAACGTTATTCCAGGCTCTTCCTTCTTTGGCTGGTTTTGTTACACATTGCACATTGTTTCAGTAAACTATCAGTATCTGTTTCATTCACGATTTCAACAAAAATACCAAAATTCGAAGTGTCTTTGATTTGGTCTTTTCTGGTAACAGCGGTTGCTCGTGCGTTATATACGGCGTAAGGCATCCCCTCTCTTACCTAATCTAAGGTGTAGATATTGTTGTCGGCATATGCAAGTGCACACGTCACATCTAATTTAAAAAAAGTCGATCGAGTGAACGTTTTTTGAAGAGAACGAAATTAGTTATGATCACATAGACTTACATAAATGATGACACGACAAAATGCGTGTGCTCTCTCGCATCTATTGTCATAACCAGTAATATGTGACATATCCTGTACATGTGCATTTGTTACATTAAAAATTCAAATAAATGGTACCTCAATTAATTTAGAAAAAAAATAATGAGGAGTTCGCACAAGTTACTTTTTCTGGAGGTAAAAATTATAATATTGTCACGACGGGAGTTTTCGAGTTTTCATAAAAAATAATGTAAAGATATTATTAAAGCACGGGCTTGTGAAATCGAGGGCAACAGTATCATAACAATACGTGAGGTAACCCGATATAACACGGTTCTTGTTTCAAAACAAACATCGGCAGAATCGCAACAACTAGGGTAAATGATTTCAGCAAGTAGGCAATACAATTGAACGCCGGACATCTTACGAATAACGCAATATGCGAATCAACAAAAATTTCGTATAAAAAGTGCGTGCAAAATTTAGATAGGCAGTCGGCCTAGGGACGACTCCGAATTGGCAACATCTGCCATCTCGAAGAAGGGGAGCCACCCGGAACGCTGATCCCAAGATCATCAGCATCCTGACGCCGATCGGAGGACGCCCTCTGCCACCACCGTCCACGCTCAGCCAGAAGCTGCCGATCTCATCTCGGTCAACTCCAGTTCCAGGGAGCCACGCCAGCCTGCCAACTGAAGCCATCGCCGCACTTCTTCACCAGCGCCATTTCGTCCAGTGCCAGAAGACCGTGGTCATCCGTTCCTGAAAGTAAAACCGCGGCAACGAACCGACCTTGATATCGCCACAACATACCGCCGTCGAAGCCGTCGCCACCAGACCAAGCCAGCCGCATATTAAATTTTATATTAATAAAAGGTATCCGCTTTTATAAAATAACTGTGTTTCAAGCTCTACCCTACGCTACCCCCTTACCGCGACAGGGTGGAGGTACCACCCCTAGCGTGACAATATGAGCTGATTCCATTAAAATGTCTGTAGTTGTTCTGGCAGTTGGTATGTCGGATGAGTTCAACCACCACTGTCTTCAATAACAGGCCTGAGTCGTTGCGTAGGAATATCAGACCTCAGGGTATTATCCAGTTTCTGTGGATTGTGACGCAAGCTTTTGGCTGTTGACCCGTAAAAATCTATGCGCTCCGCTTACAAATAAGGACGGAAAGATAACTAAAAATGATTTTCTGTGCTGGATTGCATTTCAGATTAATCAGTTTTCAAGTTAGGGTATTCTCCCAACTCGCCTGTATGAAATGGGCACTGGTTCAGCATACTGAGAAGATTAGCAAAGCTAACAAAAAAATTGTCAATTTTTAACTTTTTGACAAAGAATGAGTAGGAGAGGTTTTCTTATTATTAGGTGTATTCTTTTGATCTGAGCGAAATGAATGCCTTCAATTGAACAAACTGAAAGTAAATAAATATTCAGATTACTTTTCAGTGTGAACTGATGAAGCTGCAAAAACTGAATTAACTGCTTATTTCACAAGAGTGGAGGAACTGAAAGCTAACGAAAAAATACGATCAAATTGAACATTTTCACTTTTGGTAGCGAAAGAATATTAGTGCAGAAAATGAAGTCAAAACAATTAAATGTTCAAGTGAAATTAGAAATGCAGTTGCATTTGTGGAGTAAACGTTATTTTTCATTAATCCATTATATCAGAAATGTTCTCCATTATAACATGTGGTCATAAAGTCTCCCTAATGAGATTTCATAAAAATTATTGAAAATGCTGCCTATTTTGCTAACGGCAAAAATTTACACGACGCTTCATATTGTCAAATATTCTCATTGATTTGAGCACATTCTTTTGACCACGATTTAAGATATGAACTGATTCTTTGAAAACTTCATTTTTTAAATAGGTGAAAAAAAGGACTCGAGGCAGGTAAGCTCACATGATCTGGGAAAGAACAGATCAATACTGATGAATCTGTCATCAAAAATTCCCTTAAAATCAATAGTGGCATGTGCTGCATGCCGTCCTGCGGAATCTTGTTGGAAATATTTGTTAATAAGTTCGTCTCATGTAAATTATTAACAAAAATTTCCGTTGACCATTTCCAAAATAACTCTTCAGAAGAGACTTGAGTCAACATAACGGTAATTTATTTGACACTTCTAATGTGACCATAAAGGGAAGGACAAAAGTATGAAATCGGCTTAATATTTCAAAACTGTTTGACGTTTTAATGTGACCATAAAGGGAAGGAAAAAAGTATGAAATCGGCTTAATATTTCAAAACTGTTTGACGTAAACTATCATTTTTGAAATTTGGTTTCTGATTTAGAGTCAATAAAACCAATTTGTTTCTATTATTTATCTGTTCTTGTTTTTGAATTTCGAAAAGTATTTGAGGCAGCAATTTGATTGAAATTGAATTTATAGTTTAGAATGAGTAAGACGTACATTACCATATTTCAAGTGTTTATCTGCCTTTTTTTTGGGTTCAACGTCAACTTGATTTTCTTTAGTGGTAACCTTCTAATTTTTTCTATTTAATAGTACGTGTAATTCTTTAAACGATCACATAAAAAATTTTATCTGTTACGTAAGAAAATTTGGAAGAAAACATTTGAATGAAAAAAATCAGAAAAAATCATACCCCGTTTCTTTATATCGAGAAACATTTGAAGCTCATAAATTCTTCTTTTTATATGACAATGGGGAAAAATACTAACAAAATTTGTTAAGAATAGGTGTGTTCTTTTTACCGCAAAACTCGTTTTCTCGTTTTACATTTGCGCGATGTCAATGGAATTAACTTGTTTTTTCAGAACGTTTTAACTCAGCAAAACTCACCTCACTTCTGATATTTACTGATCTGAGTCGAAAGGAAAATGAACACACCTAATATTTGTGAAATTCGTCCAAAAATTTTGTTTTACACTTTCTAAACAATTAAAACATGATGTAATTAGAAGTTGTAACCGACGAAAAATTTTACATGTGCATTAGCATTGAAATAGATGGAAGTTCGTCTTTGTTTGTTTGAGGAGAATAAGGAATTGGCATGCATTCAATATCACCAAGAGACTGAAAAAGTTCCGATTGGTGTTAAAAACCAACGACGCGACGCCGATGTCACAATATTTACGGTTCCCTTTAGCCCATTATCTTAAGCAGGTGGGAATACTCTCGAGAAAATATGATATTTACCTTGGATTAAAATAAACTGTTGAAGTAACGAACATGTTGTCGGCCAAATTACTCGTCACAGAGACAAGTGAGCAGTTTTTTCTTTAGCAAATTGCCTGTGTCTTTTGTGTTGTGTTTGAGTACACTGTTGTCCGCAAGTGTACCAAAGAAAATTATATTAAAAGTAATTTGAGCAATGTAGCAAAATATATACATATTTATTATTTATAAAAATCATAATTTTGTACGGTTTCGAAGGTTTTCAGATATACTGCACTAGATCTTTATTTATCAGGTTACATAAGTAGCAACTTTGTAGCAGTCACAATTTATTGTGAACTACTCTGTATACACGCTTCATTAGGAAATACTGGTGGAGTTAAAGTGTCCGCTAACATAATATGAGTAAGAAAATCCGAAATTCGTTCTTATTTCTCAATTATTTCATTTCTGAGTGATTATTTCAATGCGTTCCGAAACTTTGTCCTTTTTTGTAGCTGGATAGCAATTCATTGAAATAATCACTCAGAAGCAAATGAAGTAATTGAGAAATAAGAACGAATCTTGTATTTTCCTACTCATAATATTTTGAGAGACACTAATCCCACCAGTATATCCTAATGTAGTGTATATAAACAATGGTTGACAATAGAATGTAATCGTTTTTTATTTTTCATATAGGAGGCTGTAATTTCATATCTAGCTATAACTTTTAATTCTAAATGACTTATTCTTATGATATTTTGCTGTATCTTGCTAAATAAGAGCAGCTTACTCTTAAACGGTCTTCATTTTTAAGCGTCCATGCTGTACAGGGTGTTTAAAAAAACGTTCGAATATTATAACCATGAATAGTGCTCATCAAGAGCAACAAAAAGTCTAAGTAAGTATAGGCCCGCAAATAATTTTTTTCAAGGATAGAGTTGATTTTCCATTGAAATTAAGAAATTGTATTTTAAAGAAACAAACAGAAAACATGTGATTATCTGGACACAAAAATAATTAAAGTAAATGTCCATCTCTCTCGCTTCGTAGAAAAGAAGCTCTCATTCTTTCGAATAATCCTTGATTTTGTCAAATGGTTTACCAGTTATGTTCTATTCGCCGCTGCTTACGTTATCAGCGGGTCTTGAACACACCAAAGATTTTAAATATCTCCAAATGCAGAAGTCTAATGGGATTAAATTAAGAGATCTGGGTGACTTCAATCACGTTTTTCAAGAAAAATAAAAACACATGTAAGTCGTTGTTATGTTCTGTGTATGTTAAAATAATGATATTTTATACAAATACAGAGATGGCTGATATGACTTTATGTACGGCATAGCTATGGCAACGCTTATGAGGCACGGCGATTATACACTGAAGCATTTCCTAATCGCATAATTCCATCCGATAAATTATTTTGTAATCTACATCGACGATTATGTGAACGTGGTTCATTCAATGTTACTAAAACTTATACCGGACGGCCAAGATCAGTAACTACTCCTGAAACTGAAGTTGAAATTTTAAGAAGAGTAGACGAAAATCCGATTGTCAGCACCAGAACAATACCAAGAAAACTAAATCTGAATGCTTCTTTAGTTTGGAGGATTTTGCGACAACAGCATCTTTATCCTTATCACATTCAACGAGTGCAAGCTCTTCTAGTCCCCGATTGGATTCCAGATTAACTTTTGTAGGTGGATGCAAAGAAAACTTGCAGAAAATGAAAATTTTGTTGCTGGTATTTTATTTACTGATGAGAGTATTTTTACAAACAACAGGATTATGAACTTCCACAATGATCATGCTTGAGGAGATGAAAATCCTCATGTTGTTATTGTGAAAAGGCATCAATACCGGTTTTCTTTGAATGTTTGGCTAGGTGTTTTGGCAGACCGCTTGATAGGATCAGTGTTTTTACCAAATCGTTTAAATGGCGAAGTTTATCTTGACTTTTTAAATAATACTTTACCTCCATTAAGAAGACAGCTCTTCCTCTTCCATCTTTGGTTTTTACTTGATGGAGCTTCTCCGCATAGGAAGAGGAGGCCCAGTGCCGTACCCACCTAGATCTCCTGATTTAAACCCACTTGATTTTTGGATTTGGGAATAAAAATAAAAAATAAATTTAAAATCTCTGGTCTATTCAAGACCCGTTAACAACGGAAATGAGCTGCAGCAGCGAATAGAACATAACTGCCAAACCATTCAAAAAATTCACGCACTATTCGAAAGAATAAGAGCTTCTTTTCGTCGAAGATGTGAAGCTTGTGCGCAAGCGGGAGGTCGACATGTAGAACATTTTCTTTAATTATTTTTGTGTCTAGATAATCACTCGTTTACTGTTTATTTCTTAATAATAATCAGGCCTAGGCGCATTTTAGGCGGAAAGTTTCGTTAAATATACGAAGAACTATTAATATGCTGAAGCGATCATAGTCGGAAAAAGTTCGAATCTTTAACGCGTCTGCCCTGTACAAACAAAACAATAAACCAGTCGAAGCCCCAGAAATCTATGCGGCACGCAGTAACCACTGCAGTTCTGGTCAACTGGATATAAAAACTTGTTTACATAATCGATTCATTCCGAAATGATCTCGCATTCTTTTTGCAGTGACGGCGCTATAATTGATATGAATGAAATGTATTATGCCGGTCTTTTTAAAAGCTAAATTAAAGAATTATAATGTTTTCATAATTATCAACTTGAAAGAAACTATAAAGGCAATTGTATACACGTAATTTACATCAAACGGTTGCTTCTGATGCAATGAGTGCGAGGGTGAGATTGCCTCCGGCATAAAAGCCGTTCAGCGGCGACGTTGAAATCTACGCCGCTGCTTTGTTTATCTTTATACTGGTTTTTACCAGATATCCTAGGAATGTCCGACCCTTAATAATAATAATACAATATTTTAACTTCAATGGAAAATCAACTCTATCCTTGAAAAAATATTTGCGGACCTATACTTACTAAGACTTTTTTGATTCTCTTGGCGAGTACTATTCATGGTTACAGTATCCGAAAGTTTTTTTTAACACCCATTATATAGTTTAAAATAAATTTCATCTAATATTCCCCAACTTGATCTTAAGAGATGCAGAAGCGTTCTACCTCAATAAATTTATATAAAAATCGATAATAAAAAAGAGTTCCATTTGTAGCACACTTTTGAAAGACACTGTATAATGGGATTCGTGGATTTGAAGAGAAATATGAGAAGAATTGCCGCTGAAATGAGAGTTATTTGAGAATAGAATCACTTATAACATTTATAATTTAATACGATTATTTAATAGGACCGAACAAGGACTGTTTCGTTTACCATTTTCACGCTCGCTTCCTCTTTGCTTCAGGAATATCTAATATTGTCATCAAAATGATACGAAACAGAACCAAAATACGTTGGAAAACAAGTTCCAACATAGGGAGAATTAAATTCATTATGAATCATTTTGACTCTATTTAATAATTAATGAAGGACTTCCGTTTCAAATATCCGCCTTTTACCTTCTTTAAAATTATATAATTTTCTTATTATTTAAATGCTGATTATGATCAAGTTTATGAATAAGATATTACGAAATAGATTTAAATCGAATATGACAGGATCATTCATTATAATTGTAAAATTGAATTTCAAATTGCGTACATGTTAGCCTTTAAGCCTTTGTCAATTTTGAATACCTAGCACTTCAAAAAAGAGCCAAAGTGATTTGAAGGCTTTAAATTTGAATTCAAAGAGCGTTCTAAAATAATATGAACCATTGCACTGCTGTGGTTATAGAAAGCTTCCTCGTTCTTTACAACGCAGAGACGCCAGAGGCAACCTGTTTTAAGTAACAAAGAGGGGCCACCGGTGAACAAACCAAACAAAACCTCGTTTGCATTTACCGCTTCGATTCGAATTAATTACGAATTCACACAACCGATAATAAATCAATAGCAAGCCATCCTACCTGTATGATTAGAGATGAATACGTTTTAATCCGAAGCAAGTCCAAGAGCACAAATTACAAGAACTTGTGTACCACTGCAACACGTGTTAAATGTTAAACTCGAGGAAGGTTTTTCGGAGGTATTCGCGGTGCTCACACAACGACCACTGAGACCAAGCAACCGGTTGCTTCACGACTGGAGTAGCTCTTCGATGACGGCATCGACGGACGGCCGCATGTCTGCCCGGTCAACAGTCCGGCGCAAAACATAAAACCTCGCCAGGTAAGTCGCGCGTCCTCACCTAAGCCATTGTGTTGGGTAATGCGAGAATATATGGTTTACGCTCTGCTTGTTTCTTTCATTACGCCGCCTTCTGTTCGCTCGTAAACCAAGAAATTCTTACAGCGGAACAATAAAAAAAAAATTAGCTTCACGAAGACGTCATTTCAGAAACCAGTAAAAATGAATATAAGAAAGCTAATGATAAAAATGAGAGATGATTTCATAAAATGATAAAGACTTGCCATTTCTTTAATAATACGTGGGCTGCTGGAAAATTTTGGAATCTAGTAGGCCTAGAATTGTTAGGGTTTATCAACTGTCATATTTAAAAAATTTGACGTTTCTCGCCTATAATTCTATTGACAGTTCCTATCCAAGTGAACTAGTTTTGTTTGTACAGCATTTGAGAAACAGTAATTTTGTGTAAACATGTAAATCTCGCGTGAAAATTTTCGTACCATGATTTTTTACGGTTTCAAATGTGATCTAACGCCGAAACAATGCCTCAATCGGCTTCATTTGGCTTTTGGAGATGAAGCACCATCAAAGAGCAGTGTGTATAAGTGGTTTGCCGAATTCCAGCGTGGACGTACCTCTCTCAGTGACGAATTTCGTGAAGGTCGTCCATCAACATCTGTTGTTGCCACTAATGCAGATGCTGTGCGTGAAATGCTTGAGCGAGATCGACATGTGACATACCGTGAGATTCAAGCATCCTTACGCATTGACATGAAAGCAATACACCAGATTTTGCATGATCATTTGAACGTACGAAAGCTTTGCAGTCGTTGGATCCCACACAATTTAACAGAAGCGCAAAAGCAGGGTCGTGTCAAATTGTGCGAAGAAATGCTCAAGAAATTTAATGGAGGTCGTTCAAATTTAGTTTATAACATCGTTACTGGTGACGAAACGTGGATCTATTCGTACGAGCCAGAAAGTAAACAACAATCTACCGTTTGGGTATTTCAAAATGAACCAAAACCAACAAAAGTTGTCCGTTCACGCAGTGCTGCGAAGCAAATGATTGCTTGTTTCTTTGGTTTAACTGGACATGTAGCAACCGTGGCTTTAGAGCAGTCTATCTCAAAGTGGGCGATAACGCCCCCTTGTGGGCACTAGAGCCCTACAGGGGGGCGGTAAAGGGCACAGAGAAAATTGGGGGGTGTTGAAGCGGTTTAGGGGGGCGATGGCTGATTTGTGTCTTTTTAATATTTTAATTAAAGTATATTAACTAAAATCAAAACCTACCTACTAGTCTACTATACTACATCGATTATTACGTTCCTGCTCACTTTGATTATTATTATGTATTAAATAAATAATTTATCATGGCTTTCGTAGGTAGCTCGTGAGCAATTAAGTTTTGACAAGTTTTTGTTAAACAACGCGATTTGTGCAATCCTGTATGAAGCGGCAGAATCATCGATACTTGTTCTAACTTGCATTACTGCATCTATATAAAAGCGCGTATGTTTCTTTTATTTTCATTAGCGTTTTCGCTCTCAACGCGTAATCGTTAGCAAGTTTTTTAAACTCGATTTTTTACTTACGTTTTTGTGACGACAAAACCATGTCTGAAGCAAAAAAGAAGAGACGGCAATACAATACGGAATATATAAAATACGGATTTATTGAAAATCCCACAAATCCATCTTCGCCTCTGTGCCTTGTTTGTCAAAAAACATTTTTGAATGAAGCGATGAAGCCTTCTAGGCTACAAGATCATTTGAATAAAATGCATTCAGATAAGAAAGACAAGAATGTGGCCTATTTTCAAGACATGGAAAAGAAGTACATAGCTCAGCCAA
Organism: Prosopocoilus inquinatus; assembly: GCA_036172665.1. Taxonomy (NCBI): domain Eukaryota; kingdom Metazoa; phylum Arthropoda; class Insecta; order Coleoptera; family Lucanidae; genus Prosopocoilus; species Prosopocoilus inquinatus. Next base: position 37,108,999 of record CM069869.1, read on the forward strand.
CTGTATCAAAACTTTTTTCAGCGGCTTCTAGGCAAGACGATGACGGACTTCGAGCTTCGTACAATATCTCTTTGTTAATTGCTCAAACAGGCAAATCACACACTATTGGAGAAGAGCTAATTTTACCAGCAATAAAAGAAGTAATAACAACTGTGCTTCATAAACCAGCGGTAGATATTGTCCGAAAAATTCCTTTAAGCAACAGTTCTGTGCAAAGACGAATTGATGAGATGGCTGAAAATATTGAAGAGTCATTGTGTAATCATCTGAAGACTAGTCAATTCTCAATTCAGTTGGATGAGTCCACTTTACCAAGTAATGAAGCACTGTTGATGTCATACGTGAGGTTTATTAAAGATGAGAAAACATGTCAAGAACTATTATTTGCTAGAAATTTAGAGACAGATACAAAAGGAGAAACCATATTTAATACACTGGAAAAGTTTTGTGATGAGAAAGAAATTCCCTTGAAGAATATTATATCAGCTGCTACGGATGGCGCTCCGGCTATGACAGGGCGTCACAAAGGTTTCACAGCGTACTTAAAAAATAAAGTTCCAGATGTGCTCGCTGTACATTGCGTTATTCATCGACAACATTTGGTTGCGAGAAATTTGAATAAACGACTGTTTCAATCACTGCAACATGTCATCAAAGCAGTCAATACAATCCGAAACAGCTCTTTAAATGACAGATTATTTAATCAGCTTTGTGTTGCTAATGACGAAGATTTCAACCGATTGCTGCTTCACACAGAAGTGCGTTGGCTATCAAGAGGTACTTGTTTGACTCGATTTTACAATCTGCTTGACTCTGTGATAGAGTTCTTGGAAAACAAACACACAGAGTTGCACGACAGCCTCATCACATCAAAGAATGATATTGCGTACTTGACAGATCTGTATAAATTGTTTAATGATATCAATCTCCAACTTCAAGGTGACGACTTGAACTTGATTAAAACAAAAAATGTCGTTGCTGCTTTCGTAGCCAAATTGCTCTTACACAAGAAAAATATCGGCAGACGTGAGTTTCACAATTTCCCTAATTTATCAGCAACATCTTTCAACAACAACGACTTGCTTGTTTACTGCCAACATTTGGAGAACCTCCACAGTGATTTCAAAGAACGATTCCAGGAAATTTTAAAATTGGAAATACCAGATTGGGTGTTGGATCCTTTTTCAAATGTCAACACAGCAGGATCATCCCAGCTGGAAGAAGAACTTATAGAACTGACAACAAACGAGGAAATAAAAATCAAATTCAAAAATGGCTACCAAGAATTTTGGTTACAAAAGCCAATCCCACAATTGTTCCCTGGATTGTGGTAGATTGTTCAACGATTTTTGATAGCATTCCCATCGTCGTATTTGTGCGAACGTGGATTTAGTGCTGTGACAACGTTGCTAACTAAAAAGAGAAATCGTTTGCATGTTACTGAACGCGGTGACTTACGGCTGTTTTTGACTAAATTCGAGGCTGATATTAACAAACTTGTTAAAAATCATCAGATTCATCCTTCACATTAGATTAGTTTTAAAATTTAATTGGAATATTTGTTTTAATTTGAATAAAAGTTTTGCTAAATATTATTTATAAATTTATTGCTCTCATTAGAACAGTCTCATTTAAAATGTAAGTTTGACCTCAGAAACAAGAGAAAACTCGGCAGGCTATAATTTAACTAGTTATTAAAGTAATGATTGCGATTGTGATTTTTAAGATGTAGTAAAGTTAAAAATTTTAGGGGGCGCTAGAAAATAATTGATTCTCAAAGTGGGCGGTAGACGAAATTAGTTTGAGAACCTATGCTTTAGAGGATCGAAAAACCGTGAATGCTGATTGGTATACTACAATTTGTTTGCCGGAAGTCATCGATCAAATAAGAAGAAACAATCGAAATCGACGAATTATTCTCCATCATGACAACGCCAGCTCTCACTCAGCCCGTCAAACAGTTGATTTTTTGTCCAACAAAAATGTTGAATTAATGACTCATTGTCCATATTCACCTGATTTATCACCTAATGATTTCTTTTTGTTCTCAAATATCAAAAATAAAATGCGTGGTGAGCGATTTTCGTCGGCTGAAACAGCGGTTGAAACATTCCGGACACTGGTTTCTGAGGTACCATCTTTAGAGTGGAAAACGTGCTTTAGAAATTGGTTCGAACGTATGCAAAAGTGAACTGACGTCAAAGGCGAATACTTCGAAAAACAGTGATACTGATTTCATATATGTTTTTTTCATACCTTTTCCAGCAGCCCACGTATACAGTGAAATCTCTGATAAACGGACACGAACCGTCGCCAATTGTCTGTCCGCTTGTAAGAGGTGTCTGCTTATTAGAGAGAATTTTATTAAAAGATTCTATAGAAAAGTTCCACAAAATTGTCTTTTTATCAGAGGTGTCCGTAATGAGAGAGTTCACTGTACAATACATACAATATCCTCGCTTCAAATTTCGTTTTGAACAGAGATATTTGAATTTGGTCTATCAAAAAAGGTAAGTAAATAAATTAGGTACACTTGCGGCGGAAATATTTAAAACGATTTTTAAAATCAGTAAATTAAATTACGGAGAAAAATATCTTTTGCAAAACTCAACCCTCTGTAGTCCCTGTATCTAAAGGTTCCCAAAGTGGGCGGTAGCGCGAACGAGTGGACACTGACGCATTCTAGGGAGGCGGTAGCGAGTTCATGGGCAATTGGAGGGGGGAGGGTGGGGGGGAGGCGTTAAAACAGTCTATAGAGTGTCCATTTTTCGAGCCGAATCATGGGGATCTCACTTATCTTAAGAGATTCGAGGTCGATTAAATTAGACCAAAGTTAAATTACTCCTTTTTGTTTTGAAAATATTGAGAAAAAAAGAAAATTTTTCATTTTCATTTTTATTTTTTAAATCGAAAACCGATACAGCTAGACATTTATAACTTACACATTATTAAAGCGAAGAATCTAAATCTGTCATTACATTTGTCCGAGCTGTCAAAATTGGTGAGATAATTTTATACAGTGATCGCCAAAAAGTTGGCATCAAATGGTAAAAATCTTTATTTCTGATTTCTCGAAAAACCTTTTTACGGCAATAACTTCTGCTTAGATAGATAGAAAATGGAGTTTTTCGAAAATCGTAAAATTGTTATTACTCGGAAACTTATCAAAATTTCAATGAGATTTCTTTAACCTGGGTTAGTTTCACCTTATTGCATAATATCAAGGCCAGAAAATTGCATATTTTTCTTTAATTTTCCGAAAAATTGAATTTTTTTTTTTTAATTTTTAGATCTTAAAATTTCACATACTTAAACATAATTTCAGAATTCAATTTTTTTGAGGTGAAAACTTTCAAATATAAAATATTTATAATTGGATAAAATAATAAAGAAAATTAATTACTGTTTAAGGTATTATTTAGCGAAAAATAACATTTGTACCTAATTGTTACGTTTTTGATGAAAGGTACTTTTTAAGAAAAATATTTTTCATTGATGTGTAATGTGCATTTAAATGACTTCCAAAAGCTCTAATTTACCCTTATAAGTGACTTACTTTCACAAAAAACCTATAAATATTCTTTTACAGTTACCTAAATGACGAGATTTTTTCTTATTTCGTTTACGTGTTTAGTCAATTAAGTACCGAATGTTAGAATGCCATGAATTGTCAACTGAAGTTAGGTTTCTTTCATAAAACGACTAAAGAAGATTTCAGATCACATTACAATACAAAATTAAAGGTGATTTTACATTTTTAAGTAATTTAAAGTCAAGTCCTATTATTCAAATAGCCCCTTAATAATTTGATTTGACAATAAAAAAAATCCACCACCATCCCATATTCTGGAACTGACTTACATATGCAAGCTAAATAAATAAAAATCTTCTCGTTTAAGCCACTGTAAGCGAATATTTACAGGCTTCTTGTGAAAATAATTCGTTAACAGGAACAGATTAGAGTTTTTAGAAATTATTTAAAAACATTTTAATTATCTTTGAAAACTATTTCTCCTGAAAGGCACCCTGCATCAAAAACGTAAAAATTAGGTACAAATATTACTTTTCGTTAAATAATACTATATCACAAGCAGTAATTAATCTTCTTTATTATTATTTCCAATTATAAATATATAAGTTTTCACCCCAAAAAAATTGAATTCTGAAATTATGTTTAAGTACGTGAAATTTTTGTAAGAATTATGCAATAAGGTGAAACTAATCCAGGTTAAAGAAATCATTGAAATCTTGATTATTTTCCGAGTAACAACAGTTTTACGATTTTGATCATTTCGAAACACTCCATTTTCTACCTGAGTAAAATTCACTCGGTGTATTTGATAGAGGCAAAATAGGTTTTCAAACAAGCAGAAATTATTGCTCTAAAAAGTTTTTTCGAAAAATCAGAAATAAAGATTTTTTCCATTTGATGCCGAGTTTTTGGCGGCTATTGCTATTTAAAAAAAAATGGCAAACAAGCAAAACAAGTAAAATTTTGTCTTCGGTCACTTAAAATATTTTTACATCTTGAAAACGATTCTACATCACAAGATGTATCTGGTGCGTAATTATACTGCGGTATTTTTTCTATGTTCACGATGCAGTTGATCGATCCAGAACCATTCAAACCTTGCGATATTTCCCATAAAACGGAAAATCTAGGATGTTTTATTAAGGTGGCTTCAAATTTATTATACGCTTTTTTGGTAACTTCACCTGGTACAGTGGCTAGAAATTTCCGAACGCTAGCTATTTTTTCTAAATTTTCTACTATGGTTTCACCAGCTGATTCCAGAGATTTAATTGTCGCGATCAGTATTGTGAAGTGAAACAATGTAGGCTAACTCGTTTTGTATTTTTTTGTTACTAATAGTATATTATTATACAAGTTTCATAAGAAGGCTTATTGTAGCACGAGTAGGTTTAGGGTACGACGAGCGTAGAAATGTTTGCTGTTGAAAACGCTTCACATATCAAAAGAACAATTATCTGGCGCTAATTGGCTTTCACCCAAAAATAATTGTCTTGTAGGTATCTTCTTTTCCTTTGCACAAAATGATAGCCACAATTAGCAACAGAACACTGTCAAATATTGACTTCGGGCTTCGTTTGAGGAAAAATTTAAACGTCGAAATGCCTGCAATCAGATCACAGTTTATTCGTCTACTACAGGTCTTCAGTCGGCACATTTTTACAACATCCGCCATAAAGCGCCAATTCGTTGAAACGGTCAAATGTTTTCTATATCTACTGATCGCAGTGCTAAGTTTACATAACGAACTCAATAAATCATTTTAAAAATCGCAAAAGGTACCATATATGCAAGGATATATGCATCTGTCTTAAAATATGCATTTGTTTTAATATATGCAATTATATACACTTTAAAAAGTATGTTATATTACGTAGAATTATCTGAAACAAATACTTTTTATTAATTTTACATCGTTTAGCAAAAAAAATATGCAAATGCGATGAATCCGGCTCTTAGTCATTACATTTGACCGAGCTGTCAAAATTGATGAGATACTTTTATATAATTTTTATAAATTTTACATAATTCTTATGGATCCCATATTGGATTTTCATATTTCTACATAAAGATTTTTTCTCCGATTCTAGCGATGTATCACACATTATAGTTGATTCGATTTTTTGACCAAAATTCCTATTTTTTAATTTTTACAGAGATGGCTGTGGAAACAATCAATATCTTGATACTTACATGGCGCTAGCTAGATCAGTTTAACACGTGGAAGAAATTCTAGAAGCTCAAAAGCCATAATATTTGGATTGTAAACAACTCCCGCCTTCAGTGCAAAATAATCCTTCTAGCTCAACTAACCAAATTCTTTCATAGCTACCAAATTAAATGGTATGAAGAATAATAAAAAAACAAACATAAGTATTGCCACTGAAAATCAATATCGTATATCTTCTGCCCGGCGGATAATGAAAGAAAAACAAAATTTATGAGAAGCCAGTTAGAAGGAAACACAAATATTCTTCAAATTGTAATATGATCCGATGCCGACAATTCGAATACAGAGATACCAATGATGAATAGTTTTTCAACCAAACAACGAATATAAAAGTCCTCAATGACTGAAAATTTATACCTAAATTTTCGTAAAAAACGTTTCTTATTTTAAACATTTGGTTTCAACAAGATGGCTCGCTTTCTCATGACGCCTGAGTTGCTGATGTTTAGCTAAAATGTTTCCTAAAAAGAAATAATGTGGACATCGACTGGCCAGCAGATGGCCAGATTTAGCTCCCAAAAACTATTTTCTAAAGCTTTCTTTTTCAGGTTAATGCAAACCACATACTACTTGATATGGTATGTAAAATTGACTGCAGTTTGTCTTGTTACACCCGAAGAATTATTTTACACTTAAAGTGGAGGTTGTTTGCAATAAGAATATTATAAAAATTAAATTGTTTCTAAGCGTGCAGAATTTCTTCCGCGTTTTCAATTAGTCAAGCTAGAGCCATGTAAGTGTCAATATCTTGTTTGATAGGAATTTTGGTAAAAAAGTCGAATCAACCTTAATATGAGATACATCGTTAGAATCGGAGAAAAAGTCTTTATTTAGAAATATCAGAATCCGATATAGCGTCCATAAGAAAAGAAAAGTTTCTGTCGTATCTCTAGAATTCTGACAGCTTGGACAAATATAATGACAGATCTAGATTCTCCGTAAAAAAGTGCTTTAATAATGTGTAAGTTATAAATGTCTAGCTTTATCGGTTTTCGATTTAAAAAATAAAAATGAAAATGAAAAATTTTCGTTTTTCTCAATATCTTCAAAACGAAAAGGAATAATTTAAGTTGCTTTTCAGATTATTAATTAGCATAAAAATACACAATTTTGGTCTAATTTAATCGACCTCGTACCTCTTAAGATAAGTGATATCCCCATGCTTAGGCTCGAAAAATAGACAGCCCGTATAGGTCGATGACGAAATTAATAAAATATACTTTAAAATCAATATTTTTCATGCGACCGAAGTAGAACCGAAAAACAATTCTTTTTTACGGTTGTACCGGGTGATCAATGGAATTCAGAATTAGAGGAGGCTGTGATTGGTGCTATTTTATACTGTGTGGTTGAGTATAATGAGAAATAAATAATAAGTTGACAGTTGTCATATTTGAGGTTATGCTCGTGCTTTATACATTCTTTATTTTGTTATTTTATTTTATATGGATGCTGTTTTAAACCCTTTTTTAGAATATTATATTCTACAAGACAAATCCGTTTATTATCAGTCATTTAAAAAATTAATGTCACAATTCTGACACTTAAAATTTTTAACTTCAAACTGTAAACCTGTGCAAACTTCTTGGAAAATATCATAGCTGCTGCTGTAATTATAAATCAATTCCTTTGGTCGCATGGTATAATTCTATGAAGAAAATCTGAATATAAAAACTTTGTACGAGCCTTCCTATTTATATGAGAAATCAGCAAAGTTGAAGATATGAAGAATGAAAAATGTGTTTTAAGTGCATTTAACCGACCAAAATTTGTTCAAATTACAGGAACCCTCCTATTTATATACGAAATCAACAAAGTTGAAGATGTGAAGGATGAAGAACGCATTTTAAGTAAATTTAATACAAGAAAATCGGTATTAAATTATTACATTTTTGTATTATGGTTTCCTTCTAAAATCATGTAAGGAACAGCGCTACGACCTTGAATTCTAATAATTTGTGAACATCGTGTGTAGTAGTACTTAGGTGCAAAAGTTTTTGTCAATTTAACATAAAATAAAATGGAAAATCAAATAGTATAAACGTCGCTTTAATGACGATGTTTTTCGAACATACACTTTACAAAATTTTGTTTTTGATTGCAATGTTAGGTCAACTAAACTATTTTTAAACTATTCATACACTTTACAGTTAGGGAAGAGCGGGATATGTTGGGACCTGGTTGGGTTGCGTTGGGTTAGCTTTGACCGCCTGCATTTCTCTCGGGTACCATGTAACATAAATTAAATTAGCAACATACGTTAGGGTACACTATTTGCTGACGTATACCTCTTGAAAATTTATTGGTTTTACTGTAGTTATTATCATTATTACTCCTTTTCGCAAATGTTACATTTGCCCGGATCTGCCCCAATGCGGGGTACCTTCGGACAACCACCTCCCCTCGTTGTCCGTTATATTGTCGTTATAGAATTATTATTTTATTTAAGTAAATTCGTGTAGTAATTACGTTATTTTAATTATTTTATCACTGAAAGTGCTCCAATGCCCCCCATACGGGGTACAGACAGTGATAGAATAATGAAAATAACGTAATTACTACACAAATTTACTCAAATAAAACAATAATTCTATAACGACAATATAAAAAAAATATATACTGGGTGTCTCATAACCTACGGAGGAGATTAAAAGGGTAGTTAGGGGAGATCAAATTCAAGATGTTTTCTTAATAATTTTTTGGGAGAAAAGCAATAACTAAAAAGTTGCAAGAGTTTAAAGTAAAATTAATTAACAAGCAAAAGTTGCTTCCTGTGGTAATATTTTACGTTTTAAATTCAAATGTGAGGCATTTATGAGTTAATTGAACACTGCTTTACAATAAACAACTATTTTAAAAAATGTAGTCACGTTAAAGTAACGGCTATTACATTTTTTTCTTTTAATGCCCAAAAACGGGTTTTCATCTCGTTGTGCAACACCTACTAATTAAAAACAAAACTAGGAAACAGATTCATAAACATTTTATGAATGGTGGTTTTAATAAATTTAGATTTAATTTAATAATAAAGTTGCATTTTGTGAAATAATGTTGATTAATTAAGAAGCTACAGGTAAAAATTAAAGAAGAAATTAAGAAAGTTAAACTGCTGTAACTTATTCTTATTATTCGGTTTTGGTCAAAAGCGTATTAAGAAGAAAGCTTTATTTTGATGTCCTACAGCTGCCCTTTCAATCTCATCCATACGTTGTGAGACACCCAGTATATTTAATGGAAAATTGTTATTATTTTTTGCTTTTTTCAAGAAATTTTGTTAATTCTATAAGGTATCTGTAAAAAGGTGGACAAATTTGTGAAATTATTAACGCACTAATTTTAAAAAAAAACAGACAATTTTTTAATTTGGATTAGCATTTTTCTGTGAATTTTTCAAAAATGCACTTTTCTAAGTTGTCACATGTGGTGACATGTACATTTATGAAAAAATATAAAAAATATATAAAATTTTGAGCAGAATTTAAAAATATATACCAAAAAATTACTTACTTACACTTCATTCAGTTCAGCTCTCTACAAAGGCTCCTCTGTGTAAGAAATACTTTATGATAAAACAAGATTGACATTTTTTGCTTTTATGAATTAGAATTAATTATCTTTTGGCGACGAAAATATTTTCGTATAAGTTCGTTCAATTATTTGCAGTCCTACATAAAAGACATAAAGAAAATGAACACTTAAGATAACGGTGGCCTTCAAAGAAGAAGCGTTACATCGCTCTTATTTTCTCTGCTTGTTTTTGCATTAAACGCCTTAATGAGGAACATTCTGTTTAAGGAGCGACTACGTGAGAGTATGTTAAATGCACTCGGTGCAAGTAGTGACTAAGAACGTGTCACTTTCGTAGAAGTGTCGAGCACAATCATAATACTATTTAAAACTGTTCGACCATGACAAAGTTTTGAAAAAAAAGGAGATAATAATGCTTTTATATTCAAAGAAATATGATACGATGAAATTACTTCTTGAGAAAGGATAACATTCCACATTTAATTACAGATTTTATTTTTAACTTGGTTTATCAATTTAATATCGACTATAAGTGTACTTAATAGCTTTCAAAAGATTCAAAAGACGAAACGTATTTATGCTTTTTGAGTCTTTTCTTTAGTGAGTTACATGTATTTGTGTTCTGACGAAAATGTTAGGTACGATAAAATTTGTCTGGCAAACAAATTATTGCGAATCAAATTAAAATAAACAAATGGAAGCATTCTTAAACAACTTAATGTAGGTATCGTAAAATAAGTAGTAAAATAAACAAATAGTATCAACATTAAAATTTGAATTTTATTCACAATTTATCCAGTTCATTCGCCGGGATTAACAATAAACGAAAGGACTATTTATTTTTGGATAAAAAATGATATCCACTGTGTCCACATTTCGATGCTCACCATTGGCATCTCGGTTATTAGAAGACATAGAGCAACGGTTAAATGGGGAATGTTTTGCAGAATTCAATGCTCGCAACAAATCTCATTTCAAATTCACCATAACTTTTTTAAATTTTAAGATCATTTAAGAAAACCAAAATTTCACGATTTCAATATTCCTCAGTAACACCTGATATGACCTCTTCTAAACTTTTACATTGTTCAGACACTTTTCGAAGACAATGTTTTTCATGCAAACAGAAACCTCCGATTGTCATTTATTTTCAAGTTATTAGCGCTAATTTTTGTTTTTCATATGGTACCCATATTAGGTTTTTGATTAGTTAGATAGTCTTTAAAAAGAGCTTTTCGGCGATGTACAACATACCCGAAAAAAATTATTTTTAGTGGAGATAGGTGGGCTACTGGAAAAGTTTCTGGAAAAGGTATGAAAAAACGCATATGAAATTTGGTAAACGGTATCATTGTTTTTCGAAGTATTCGCCTTTGACGTCAATACACTTTTGCGTACGCTTGAACCAATTTCTAAAGCACCTTATCCACTCTAAAGATGGTACCTCAGAAACCAGTGTCCGGAATGTTTCAACCGCTGCTTCGGCGACGAAAATCGCTCACCACGCATTTTATTTTGGTATTTGGGAGAAATCATTAGGTGATAAATCAGGTGAATATGGACAATGAGTCATTAATTCAACATTTTTGTTGGACAAAAAATCAACTGTTTGACGGGCTGAGTGAGTGCTGGCGTTGTCATGATGGAGAATAATTCGTCGATATCAATTGTTTCTTCTTATTTGATCGATGACTTCCGGCAAACAAATTGTAGTATACCAAACAGCATTCACGGTTTTTCGATCCTCTAAAGCCACGGTTGCTACATGTCCAGTTAAACCAAAGAAACAAGCAATCATTTGCTTCGCAGCACTGCGTGAACGGACAACTTTTGTTGGTTTTGGTTCATTTTGAAATACCCAAACGATAGATTGTTGTTTACTTTCTAGCTCGCACGAATAGATCCACGTTTCATCACCAGTAACGGTGGTATAAACTAAATTTGAACGACCTCCATTGAATTTCTTGAGCATTTCTTCGCACCATTTGACACGACCCTGCTTTTGCGATTCTGTTAAATTGTGTGGAATCCAACGACAGCAAAGCTTTCGTACGCTCAAATGATCATGCAAAATCTGGTGTATTGCTGTCATGTCAATGCGTAAGGATGCTTGAATCTCACGGTGTGTCACATGTCGATCTCGCTCAAGTATTTCACGCACAGCATCTACATTAGTGGCAACAACAGATGTTGATGGACGACCTTCACGAAATTCGTCACTGAGAGAGGTACGTCCACGCTGAAATTTGGCAAAACAATTATAAACACTGCTCTTTGATGGTGCTTCAACTCCAAAAGCAAAATGAAGCCGATCGAGGCATTGTTTCGGCGTTAGATCACATTCGAAATCGTAAAAAATCATGGCACGAAAATTTTCACCCGAGATTTCCATGTTTACACAAAATTACTTTTTCTCAAATGCTGTACAAACAAAACTAGTTCACTTGGATAGGAACTGTCAATAGAATTATAGGCGAGAAACGTCAAATTTTTCAAATATGACAGTTTATAAACGCTAACAACTCTAGACCTACATACTAGATTCCAGAAAATTTTCCAGCAGCCCACGTATTCAGAAAAACATAAATTAATCCCTTATGATATTAGTAATCCGTTCAATCACTTTTCACAAACTAAACTGTTGATCACAAAGAACACGGAGCAATAAATTGTGTCACAATCTTAAAAAATGAAGCATATTCTTTCGCTCAGCTGTAATACGACTTATTGCGACGTTAAAAAACGCTTTTATTGGCCTCTCGATTTCGGCAAAGGTCACTGCTCGATTGCACTTCTGTTTCTTGTTTTAATAAAAATTCCTTTTCTTGACATACGTCAAAGACATAGGCGTACGATTATTTCTTGCCCGATTTTCAATTGCGATTTCCTCGAAATGTGTAAAACTTTTGTTAAGGACATGTAAGCTCAATCTTTCTCATTTATGGTGACATATTACAGGTTTTAATTTCAGCACTTATTTCACAAACACTCGGTATTTTCGTGTCGCTCTGACTATTATCATTTTCATTTTTGTTCTTATGGCCGCCGTATTGTTGAAAATAATAGTGCCAATATAAATATGGTATGCTAAACTTTCGCTGGCCAGTTTCCAACAGGTGTTGGCGTGATTGGTCATATTTCTTTTTCTTTATGTAGTGCGTTCCCTGTCGTATACATTCAGTGTGTTTAGTTAGACTATTGCCAGTTCTGTATATGATTAAAATAAATAAGTAACAAAAGTTTGAATAATACTTCAGTCCTTCACATTACATATTAGGTACTCTTTCAGACTAATCGAAATATTTTTGTTTACTTAAAATCTTATTTAATAAAATACTTTTATAACAAATTTCCATTCGTGACAATGGTATTACAGTTTTCCTAAAATTATTTCCCCACGCTAATTTCAATGGCACAGACTTAACTCAAATCTGATAGTACTAACTGTAATATAAATTCACCCTCATTTAAATAGTTAACAAGGCGGACTCGGGGGAATTGAGTTTATTGCACTTGCAGGGTCACTTATCCTCATTAAGAACAGTATAATAGAAACTAACAAGATGCGGGCGTCTCTTCACACTTAGAGAACGCTAAATATCTTATCTACAATATTTAATTAAGCAGAATAGAATTATGCAGTACAGTTAAGACGAACATTTTAATTTGCCGTTAAATCCCATTTTTTCCTTTCTCCTACGGAATGCTCTCCATAGCATTATTTTCTTAGCGGTAATTAAATTCATTTTTATCTGTTAACAAAATACGGAATTGGAGCGGGAACTGAAATAAACTTGGCAAAGTCTTTGTAGAAATGTGTCACGCAACAGGCGGTCATTTAGAAACGTATGCGTTTTAGCTGTTTTATGTTGAGTTTTAACAGCACAAGGATATAATTAAGTCAAATAAAAAAATCAGTATGTTAATGTCGGATCAATTAATGTTTAAAAATCTTATTTTAGATCATGTTTATTTAGTTAGTAGTTTTAGTACGTTTTTCTCACTACGGTAAATATGATTTCGGAGATTTTTGTCGTCCTGGTGAATAAGTGGTTAAGGCCCGATTTCTTCACTTACAGATAAATTTATCTACCAGGTCGTATCCTCGGAAACTATCATCGATAAAATGGTTTCCAAGGATAATACCTTGAAGATAAATTTATCAGGAGGTGAAGTAAACGGGCATAAGTTAAATTCCCCTACTTTTCAGGACATGGCTTTTAAGCGATATCTCATTGACAACAATTTGATCAAAATTTCCATCAAAATTTTAATAAATCTGGTTTTATGACAGTGTAAACATGTATGAGTTTATCAAATTTTTATCAAAATGTATTGGTATTAATACGGTGATATAATTTACTTAGATATTTAAGTAAAATATCTTATTTTGACGGAAGTTTTGATCAAAATATTGACATCGGGATATCGGCTTTAGACTCTGAAAAGTTGTGTAAAAACGGTAACTCATTTTGGACAAATTTCGACTTAACCACTGAGACGACAGATTCAAGATTGGAGAAAGCATTTGCGAATGGTGTAGTAACCATTGCCAAAAGGTAACTAAAATTGCAGAACTTAGAAATGTGGAACAAAGAACTGAAGCGAAACAGAATGACAATAAACACAGAGAAAAAGTGATGTTTATAAGAGAAGAGACAAACAAGATAAATGCACAAATGGAAAAAAGACAGAGCAAGTAAACTCATATAAATATTTAGGAGTTACAATAAATAACACAGGAAAACAAGAGAAAAAAATCTTATGTAGAATTGTAAATACATTGAAATTATTCTAGAAAATGAAAATGAAAAAGCTCATAAGTAAGAAAAATCGTCGAGACAAACAAAAATAAAAATATTTTAAAATATATGCAGACCTGCACTGACTTTTGAATGCGAATGCTGGGTTCTCAGTGAAGAACAGAGGGGTAAAATACAAGCGGTGGAATGAAGTACATAAGAAGAACTCAAGGAATCATGAAGAAAAACCGAATGAGTAATGTAGGTATAAGAGAGGAACTAGAAATACCATAGTCAGTACTTGAATTCATTGGAGAAACACAATTAAGTTGGTGGGATCATTTACAAAGGATGAAGAAACAAGACCTGTGAAAAGAGCCCCAAATCGACGTGAGACGAAGAAATTGGAAGAAAACTGGGATAAAGATAACACAGGGAAGGTGAAGGAAGAAGGTCCGTTCAACAACTAAAACAAAATGGCTATCGTCGAATGTTCGGTGAATGGGCTCGTATTCAACTGCAAACTGCTGTTCTGTTCTGCCGGAAAGTTTTGTTCAAAGATGAAGCTCATTTATGGATTAACGGGAACAAATTAATCCTGAAGTGATTCATGAGAGTCAACTACATGCAGGGAAATACACCGTATAGTGATCACTGGGCCTGCTGGGCCATGGTTTACGAAACTGTAGCTTAGGTTTAGAATAAAGAAGTGTCATACATTTATTAACTAAGTGCCTACCAAATAAAAAAACACAATCATCCGAAAGGAAGAAAGCTAATACTTTTGGACTGTGTTTGCTAGTCCAACTGTCAAAAATAAAAACATAAGAAAAATCCGTAATATAATATGTTTACCATTGTTTTTAATAAAAGAAGATTCAGACATTCAGACTCTTAATGTCTTTCTTTGGTGCAATTTATTAATGGATATTCGGAGCAGTAAAAATGCAAAAGTATTCCAGAATAATACCTTACTGGTCACAGGACTTTTCCTAATGTTGAAATGTCATCAAGATTTTTCTTTTCATTGATGATAAGAACTTGCACTGTTGAATGTTCCTCTTCAAAGCCAAGTAGAATTAATATCGAACTAATGAGTATTATACTCTATATTCTGTTCACGCTAAGAAAATAGTAGAAGTATCTTACACTCTCCCTCCACCAGTTGACGCTAGCGCTTTGCGTAGACTGTTCACTTCCTAATAACGCTGACTTGGCGGGCGATTGGAGGGAGAGTGTACGACATTCCTATTGTGTTCTTAGCGTGAACAGAGTATAAAACATCGTTTCTCAATCTTCCCAAAGCCTCGCGACCCCACAAATAAGCCCAAAAATAAGCTGGAAAACCTCACAACCCCCAAATGGTTTAATCGACATTTGATTACGTTTCATTAACAAAAAGTTGCTTTGTATGTAAGTGTTTTATTGATTATGTTGTGGCTGACTGCGACATCCAGATTGAGAAACAATGCTGTAAAAAAAGTAAATATTTGTCATGATTGTCATTGATAAGTATTCAAAGTGACATTCTCCGAAAAATTGACTTAGAGGAAGTAACATTAGCCTTTTCTTTCATTAGAGGAAGTAGTTGATGACTCCAAAAGCAAAATTGTCTGGGGCCCCCGCATGACATAACACGGTACTGCACGCGAATGCATTAACGGACCCGTACGAAGCCGATTGAGCGTTACCGTCAATACCTATCGGCCGATTTTTCCGAATTTATCTGTAGACCTAGGACTGTTCTGGACGGGCGAAAGGCACAGGCCGCATACCTCGCATCAAGATGAGGTTCCCCATAAATGTGCGGATCGAGCTTGTAGGTTTTATCCCTCCATTTACCTCTATTAACTGTTTTCCTGGAGAATTATTTTCTTATGCGCGCAGTCGCGATCAAAAGCATGTTTAATACTTGTTGTGAGAGTTATACATCAAGAATTCACGGACCGATTGATGCAATTGACAGTAACTTACATCAGAATGAGGTGGTTGTTCTAATGTCATCCCGGTGCTTTCCCGTTCTTATGACATTAACCAAACTGACCAACTAACCAACAAGCGATGCCAGGTGTGAAAGTTTGGGGATTTTTGAAGGCAGTGGAGAAATAATTTTAAAGTGGGGAATTGTTAGGGAAAAATGCACTCAAGGTATCTCTATCTCGTTTTTTTACATAAAACTGAAGCGATATGGAAATACATTCAGCGTACACTAGTGCAAACAGAGGAAAACGCTATTAATCATTAATTTATCACTGATTTACCAGACAACTGACAACGCTGTTGTAAAAAAAAATACTCCTATTAGAAACCGTGCCCTGAAATTGGAATAACAATTACGACAATTGACGGTCTATACAACACGGTTTAAATTGGGGGGTGTGTAACATAATTTTTACATTCCTTGTGTTTTACAATGAAAAAAAAATGCAAGTCATTTATCAGCGACCTTTTCAACTTTCTAAAAGAAGGGAATAAAAATGTTAAAGGATTAAATATGATTTTAATAGTTTTGTATGGTTTTGTCGTGTTGTGGGTTGTCAATAAGAATATGAAAGGTGCTTTCTTTCGCACACAAAATCGTAATCCAAACGCAACGTTACGCGTTTAGATTCAAAGACAGACTTTCTTTTGCAAATGGATTAATCCCCACACCCCGTAAAATTTCAATCCTAATTACTAGTTTTATTGACATTATACTTTAGACCTCCAGAATTATCCTATAGCTATACCGGATGTGTTTCTCCTGTACTATTACAAGTTAAGTGGAAGGTATTTACTGCAGTAACAAAATTTGCTGTTCATTAATTAGAGTTACAGTAAAACTATCTCCATTTTGATAACAATTGAAGAGCAATAATTTTTGTTTTTTGATTGGAACAGTATTACTTTTTTGTCGTCGTTATGTGCTCCATAAAATTATCTTTCACCTGATCATACGCTTCCCTACACCAATTATTGACGGTTGAGGAGATATTTAATGTTATTTCAAAATTTCTACATTTTAACGTATTAATTAAAATTAGTAATGCAAAACAGGCGATCTAGGAGTGAGTACTTATTGAAACATTTTACTAATTTTGAGTGGAGATTAATTTACTGAGTTCACTAAGGCCCAGTTTTACAATGATGGTTTAACTTTGAGCCGAAGCTTAAATCCTTCACAACAATTGTTGAAATAATCGTTGTTAAGGATTTAAGCCTTAGCTCAAAGTTGAGCACTATTTGTAAAACTGGACCTAAGCCACTATTGTTTAAACTAAATTCTTAATGTGAAGTTACAAAACATCTTAGAATTATTTTATTTCTACAGCTTCTAAAGGTTGCGCTTTTATTTGGTAAAATCAGTATTTAATATTATTAAATTAGTATTTGTTAGGTTGAAATATGATTTTAAAAATATTTTTTTGAGAAAGTATTTATGGTGTACTTTATTACTTAACTACAAGAAGTCCTAGGGCCAATAGTATAAAACGTAGTTAACCGCATGGTCACGTTAATTCTGTAGTTAAACAGTACTTTCGAAAGAAAGTTAACAATACACTTAAAAATATCATTCATTTTTTTTCTCATTATCTTTAAGTAATCATGTGTTTAACATTATTTTATGGAAACAGGACTTAATAAACAAACATTCAAAATGTTCAGTAAACGCTCATTTCGAGATTTCTTGATATTGTAAGAGGCGGAAATTTTGAAATAATATTAAATATCTCCTCAAGTGTCAATAACTGGTACAGGGAAGTGCATAATCAGGTGAAAGATAATTTTATGGAGCATCTAACGTCGACAAAAAAGTAATACAAAAAACTAATACTGTTCCATTTAAAAAATAAAAGCTATTGCCTTCCAATTTACTACAACCCTAATTAATGAAAATCAAAATTTGTTACTGCGGTAGATACTTTCCACTTAGCTTGTAATAGTACCATAATATCTGCTTTCTAACTTTCTTCGTTAGTGAGATAATAATTATAAAAGTTACATCTGTATTTTCTGAAAACCATAAATAAAGCTTAATATCTCAAAAACTATTGGACTTGTGTATAGCTCCTATTAAACTTACTTTAAAATAACCTTTTAAACTCAAGCTCGTTAATATAGGGTGTTTCATTTAAAAGAAGGAAGTTCTATATCGATAAACGATAAATTCACAAAATCATGTACTGTAAAGTTATGCTATCTTACCGGCTAAGAACCTCTGTAGTATTGACCTACAATACCGAAACACATGTTAATGCCAAAGTCGTTTAACAGATGACGCTTCTTATTTCAAAAATACCGGGTATTCAATATTAGCCGGTCTATTTCATGTATGCCGACTTTATTCTATTAACTACACGTGTGGAATAGACCGGCTAATATGGAATACCCGATATGTTTGAAATAAGAAGCGGCATTTGTTAAACGACACTGGTATTAACATGAGTTTCGTTATTGAAAACCACTACTGCAGAGGTCCTCAGCCTGCAAGATTTACAGTACATGAGTTTGTAAATTTATCGTTTTGGAAGTTTTCGCGTAGTGCCAGAAAAACGAATATTGGCGGATTTTTTAAAATAAAAGTGTTTTTTTACACCAAGGTAAGTTTGTTATAGTGTAAATCAGTAAATCAGTACAACTGATATTTCATCTTCACCAATTGAAAGTGTTGTTGTATATTTTTCCTTATTTTATATTACCCTAATTGACCATTCCATATCACCCGCCATTTTAAATCATATCGTGAAAGTGAGTTTTTTTAATTTGTTACAAAATTTTTTTCAAAAAAATATGTATCTCTTAAATTTATTATGTGTAACCGCTGGGAAACAACATAAAGTATTTTTAATTAAAACATTTCAGTACTTAGTATCTTAGTTCAGGATTTATGACGGCTCAAAGAATGAATATTTCATATATGCCGACTTTACTCTAATTTACGGGGCCAACCCTAAATCGGACTGACTGAATTGAATACACTATGTCAAAAATAATTAGCCCGAAAATATTTTTAAATATTATTCATGAAATAATATTTCCAATAATACTAAATAAATGATCACCCGGTCAATTAATATGTTTCATTGCAATTTTAAGTTCTGTTGTGGTTAAAAAAATATAAAACTGTAAATCAGTATTAAAAATTAAAAGAAATACCAAGGTTATTTATTATATTTTAACTCGATTAACTTACTATCTCTATTCTTTTGTCCATATGCGTTGCAATGCCAGCGGTTCTCTAACAGTTTTCAACTGCAATTTTTTCGAAAACTAATATTTTCGCAATACAATGTAAGCTTACAGTGTACAGTGATAAGCAAGCTTAAGAATTAGGCCCACTTAGTACCGACGCTTTTCATGCCGAATGTACTGTTCACCTCTTCCACCTTTGCGCGGCTGCGATGCTTCTAATTGTCATTGAATGGAGAGGGAAGATATGCGAGTCAGTTCAGGTTTTTTCTTCGACGACTAAACGATTTAAATTTATTTGATCGTCAAAACGTTTGCACATCCTAGAGAGATAATAGAAGAAAATTTCTCTTTGAAAACATAAAAATGCATGTAATAATAATAATAATAATAATAATAATAGAGTTTATTAAGCATGAATTATAACACAGACATTCAATAATTGTAATAAATAAATTCCCATGCTTAAAAGGTCAAGGTTCAGACGAGCTGACAAAAGTCAGATCCCTGATCTACCACCAAGACCTTAAAAAAAGAAAAGAAAAAAAAACAAGACGCACAAGTAAGGCTGATAATACGCTAATATCGGGGCGTGGATACAAAAATAATCAAAAAAGAATTTATTCTAAGAAGAACAAAAACAAATGAGAATGTGGAAGAAAAGAAAAGAAGAGAAAAGGTAAAAGAAAAAAAAAAAAAAAGAGAAAACAAAAGGAAGGAAAAGAAAGAAAGGAAAAAAAAATAAGTTCCATAATTGACAACAGTAGTTAATAACTGAGCAATCTTAATTTAAGTTTCTTCTTGAATAATGAAGGAGACAGCTGAAGAAATCCTCTTGGCAGGTCGTTCACAACATCAACTATTTTGTATCTAAAACAACGCTTAAAGAATTCCAGTCGGTGACTGGGTATTGACAAAAGACCGCGATTTCTAATGTTGATGTTGTGAACATCCGTACGGAATCTAATCCGATTGTATAAATAAGGAGGGCACCTAAATGTTAAGATCTTATGATAAAACTGTGCGCAGTGTAAATACCTCCTATTTTGCATACTTAACCAGCCCAGCTCAATAAGTTTATGAGAAATATGTTCTCTACGCTTAACACCACAGATCAATCTCATACAACTGTTTTGGACTTTCTGGATTCTCGCAGCATCGAAACAGCTCAAGAATGGACCATAGACTGTGTCGCAAAAATTAAAATGCGACAGAACCAAAGAATCGCATAACATGCATTTGACTTTACGTGATAATATGTGCCTGTTAACGAAAATTAGTTTTAAATTGGCGTAAGCCCTGCGTATGAGATTAGTGACATGTTTAGTGAACTTAAGCTCAGAATCCATGTACAGACCCAAATTTTTACAGCACTCAGAAATCGTCAGTGCCATGTCAGCAATACGCAAGTCCACGACGTTCGCCACATCAGCTCGAATACCTTTTCTTCCAAATAACATAACTGAGGTTTTTTCCGCATTAAGTTGAAGAGCATGTTGCACTGAAACTTCAGCTAGGCAGTTAAGATCCTCCGTAACTAAAGCGCATGCAGAGTTAACTTGATCGTTATCAAAAATATAATAAAGTTGTAAATCATCTGCATAAAGATGATATTTGCAATGTTTAATTACTTTACACAATCGAGATGAGTATAAGCAGTATAAAAGAGGACCGAGGATAGAGCCCTGTGGTACACCTCGAGTGACTCGCAAGGGGTTAGAAACTTGACCGTGACAGTAGACCCTCTGGGACCTGTCCATTAAGTAATTACGGAAAAAATTTAAGGCAATATCACCCAACCCATAAAATTTTAGTATAGAAAAGAGAATATCGTGATTAATGCGGTCGAATGCCTTGGAGTAATCGAGTAAAACTAGTATTACACATTTATTACTGTCAATGGCTGCAACAATGTCATCTGTGATTGCTGTTAAAGCACTTGCACAACTATAATGCGGTCGAAACCCTGACTGAGTTTCAGGCAGTATGTTATGAGTTTCAAGATATTGTCGAAGTTGTGTATCTATAATTTTTTCCAAGATCTTAGACAAAACAGGCAAGATGCTGATGGGACGGACGTCACTCAGGGATTGCGGATTACTGATTTTTGGTAGAGGCAGGACTCTAGCCTCTTTCCAGCAATCAGGAAACAACCCATGAATAACACAAAAATTAATGAGATGCGTATAAATAGGTAAAAGAAACGGACAACTAAAATGTATCAAGTCAATATTCAAATTATCAGTGCCACAGGCTTTACTAGAAAACTTAAGAAGTAGGTCCGATATAACGTTTTCAGTTACGGGATGAAAAGAAAAGTTATTTTCTAACTTTTCCGAGTTGTTAATGTAAGACCGAATAGTATCGTCATAATTCGTATTGGATGTAACCATAGGGTTTGAGAAGTATTCATTTAAGTTATTCACATTACCAATACCTTCAGGAATTACATTATTGCTACAATTATAAACACCAAATTTCTTTAACTGTTTCCAAACTTCACCAGATTTACTGTTCCTAATTTTGTGTTCAAGGAAAGCTTTCTTTTCAGATTTCACTGACAAAGTAACCAAGTTTCTTAGCTCCTTGTAGTAATTCCAATGCCCTTGCAGCCGAGATTTTTTAAAACGTTTAAACGCACCATCACGAAGATTCATAATCAGTTTAAGATTATCTGTTAACCAGGGCTGGTATTTACACCCGGTTTTACAAGTTTTTAAAGGCATGTGTTTATCAAATATCGCTAAAAGATTTGAATTAAGAAAGTCAACTTTATCATTTATATTTTCCATATCGTAAATCTCATCCCAAGCTACAGATAATAAATCAGCGTTAAAACGATCTAAGTCTACGCGCTTAAAGTTACGATAAGTAAAGCTTGACAATGTTCGTTTGACAACAGTATCGCAAACGAAAGTACACCAAACTAGTGAATGATCAGAAACATCATGTACGTCCAGGACGCCAGAGTTTACGACAGTGTTATCTTTGTTTGTAATGATATGGTCAATGAGCGTTTCAGATCTAGCAGTAACACGCGTCGGGCTCGTAATAAGCTGCTTTAAATTAACCGAATCCAGAAGTTCCAAGAACTGCAAAGCATGGGTATCTAGGGGTGCTATCAAGTTAATATTAAAGTCTCCGAGTATGTACATTATACCATAACACATGGATAAGCGTAACACCGTGTCTTCGAAATATGAGAGAAATTGAGCAAAGTTGTAGTAGGTAGGTGGTCTGTACACTACGCCCAGCAAAACATGTTTAGTACGAGAAACTAGTTTGAGCCATAATATTTCGATAAAGTCAGTGATGGTTGACTCAATGACGGTGCAGTTTAGAGAATTACAAACATACAAACCAAGACCACCTCCACGTTTAACACGATCACATCGAACGAACTTATAGTCTGTGATTTCCAGATTACGATCAACAATATTATCAGATAACCAGGTTTCTGACAATGCTAAGACATCAAATTTACAAAGTCGGATAACATCACTTAAATTATGGAGCTTACCTAACAAAGATCTTACATTAAGATGCCCAATTTTCAAGTGTTGATCACTCATTAAACAAGTTGCTCTAAATATAAAGAGAAGAAGGAAGAATAATTAGGTACACTAAGTAAATAAACAAATAATTCTTAATAGTAGACAACGGAGATATCGTTCGTAATAAGAAAAGGAAGGGAGTTCAAGCAAGAAGTAAAATAAAACCTGACGGTAATGGCAAAAATGAAAAAAGAATAGAAAAAGAAGAACAGAGAGCAGGTCAATAGAAAAAGGAAGAATTCAAAACAAATAAGAAGTTGCCGATAAACAATGGTGCAAAAGTACTTCAGAGAGACGATAAGCGCCGCGCAGCACGCTGCTCTCGCAACCGTTCAATGTCATCTAGTTCTTTGATTTCGTAGCGGACGTTAGAGACAAGAGCATAAATTTTTCCATTAAATGACCAGGCATTCTTAAACCCGAACTCTTCGTACGCCGTTTTTAACAGCTTTAGCCTATATTTAGTTAGGTCCTCCCGAATGCTAATCTTCGTGCCCCTCAACAATTTCTTCTTAGCATGCACTTCCCGGGCAAGGTTGTGAGTACAAAACTTCACAATGATTGCACGATTGAACTTCTTAGAGGTATTTACATTTACATTACCCGGAGGTGCACCCGCCCTGTGACATACATCGATGGCGCTACTATCGACCTGCATTTTCAAATTCTCCTTTAAAATCCCTAGAACCTTCGCTCTCACATCCTCGTCGTTCTCCTCATGTACCCCGAAGATCCTTCCTGACACAACTACGACGAGAGTATTGCTCTAATTGATCTACTCTTGAATGAAGAGCTGTGTTCTCAGCTTCTAGCAGGGAAATTTTTGTTTCCAATTTATTAACAATGCTATCGAGTTTCAGGTTAATAGCATTTAGACTGTCCTGAAGAGCAGCCAGTTCTTGACCTGAGCCAGTTTTTGTATCATGAACTCGATCGTCTTTGACCGAAAGGAGCACTTCCTTAATGAGGTCCATATACTCTTCCCTTTGGGCTTTGGTGAAAACCATCTTAGCAGCACAACTACAAACACTTACACAACTTTTATAACTGGTTTCACTTTAAATAGAATTAATTTTACACAAGAAACATGCGGTTTAGCAAGAGCGGCACAGTTTATCGACTATTCAGTGCGCGCCATATTTTACTTGTAATAGTAATAGTCGCTGCAAATCACCACATACTTTAAATATTTAAATGCAAACAATACAAACGCCTACCAGTCGACAGTATTGTGCTCGATGCAGCCACATGAGATAACTCCCTTCCAAATACTGCGGGCGGAGCTAGTACAGTCCGAGTATTAAATTTTCGTACTGAGCGCGGAGCAAGTGGCCCGATTTATTTTTCTTGGTGATAAGTGGTAACGGTAAAAGCAGATTTTTTTGATGTTGTGCGATGTAGCGACTATACAGGGTATAATCAAATTAGTTTCACATATTAATATTGCAAGTTCCTCATCATGTAAGAGAATTAATGCTGCAACTACCAAAAGTCTAGCTCAAAAATAAAAAAATTACCTAGTGCAGGAGT
Source organism: Prosopocoilus inquinatus (assembly GCA_036172665.1). Taxonomy (NCBI): domain Eukaryota; kingdom Metazoa; phylum Arthropoda; class Insecta; order Coleoptera; family Lucanidae; genus Prosopocoilus; species Prosopocoilus inquinatus. Next base: position 37,133,284 of record CM069869.1, read on the forward strand.
ATTGACTTGTTTGAGAACTTCTGGTCGGCCGTGCACAAAAACAACGTTATAAAACAAAATTCCAGCAAAATTCAAGGTCAATTGCTTGATCGCATTTTAAAAGCTTTATGGGAACACAATAAAATAGAATCACCGACCCATTAAAGACGACAGTTCAAATTGACAACCTCTTGGTCGTGGCCCGTGTGTGCGTTATAATTAAAGGAGAACAATTTAAATCTGCTTGCATTGATCAGAATTTAAATCTGTTTCATTAGATAATCGACAATAATTAGATTTTGACATCCTGGTCTTTGTAAACCAACAGTACACATGATGTCAATACAGTGCTAATTTCGCGTATTAAAGTAATTAAAAAAAATTATTAGTCGCTCTGATTGATTGTCGCTTTGTTAATTATTTCCACTAACGAATACGTTTCTTCGTAGTTCGAGTTCGATGACGCTTTATTGTTTGGTTCCACAAAATAAAAAAAGCGATGACTGCATTCAATAATGATTTTCCGAAATGCAGAAAGAAAAGACATTCTTAAACATTTTCGCAATAAAGAAATAACATTGCAGTTTATTGACGACCAGCAAATAAATAAACAAGATGAATACGTATGAATTAGTAAAATAATTTTAGAAAATGGAATTTCTAATTTTTGTTTATTTTTACAGTTTTGTGAGCAGAAAACTATTAACAATTACGTGAAAATTGATTAATTTAATAAGCAACGCGATGGATATTTATAATTCTATTCCGTTATGGAATTACATAAGCGATGATTTTAACCCAGTGCCCTTCAGTTCGATGACGCTTTATTGTTTTACGACGTTTTATGGTGCGCTTGTAGAAACTGATACACGGCCAGTCAGAGGTTTCCAAACAAAAACTCTCCGGGCTCTGGGAGGGTTTTAATTTCTTTAATTTTTCACCAATAAAATTTATATTTGCAGAAATCACTTTCTTAAGTGAGAAAGAATTTACAGTTTTAATATGTGAAACTTATTTGATTACAGGCTGTATACTTTGTATTGCCGCCATCATATGAAAACAGTCTTTTACAGTCAGTTTCTAAAAAGCAAGTCATGGATTACTATCTTAAAGCCGGCTACTCATTACGCGGTACTTGGAAAGTACTTGCCAATACTTATCAAGTGTCGAGTAATGTGTATTAAAACACGGCGTGCAACTCGGCCTTACTTGCCACGTTACTTGTACTTCCCATTCGTTATCGGTAAACTATCCAAAGCCAAACGGGCAAGAGTTACTTGCCAAGTACCGCGTAATGAGTAATTATGTAATAGACAAATTCATTATGACTTCTAATGCCAGTAGCACACTCTCGTCGAGGCAAAGCGAGAGCAGGCGATTGCGAGAGTGTGTAATATTGAAATATTGCAAGAAGTAATGTGTGCAACTCTTTTATAAAGCGTCGTTTTTTATTCGTGAGTTTACAACATTCGTTTCACAAGACATATTTATAAACTCGTTGCATAAAATATTATTAAAAACGCAATTTACATTTTTCATTGACCATCTGTAGATCATACTGAAAAATTGTGCAATATATTGTGTGAATCAAAAATGTGTTACACCGAAAATATTGTGCTCGTCTAGAGGCTGCTTAAGTACTTAAAAATTAAACAGTTGGGAACGTCATGGAAGATTGTATCAAACTAATTCCATCTAAAACGAATAATACCTTGCCCTGCCACCGTTTTCATCGACGTAACCGTAGATGACGTAATATTCTAGTAGTTTCTATATTTTTTGCAGCTTACGAATCGTTAACCTTGAGGTAAACGTGAGCGCACCTCCGCAGCCATTCCGGATCGATTTGTACATTTTACAAGATGAATTTCATATGATATCCTTTTTTTAATTAAGTGTCGATATCGAATAATATAATGAATTAATTGCAGTCGCGCGAAACTGTAAAGTTAAGTAAGGAAAAATTAAGATTAGGATTAGAAATAACCATTTACAATAGAAACATTAAAACATGAAGAGCAGTGGAAAGTTTGATGAGGTAAGTTGCAGTTAAGTCAGGATGATGACTTGTTTTTGCAATTTAACTTTTATAAATAAGAGGCTGCATAACTACATAAGTAAATTGATATTACACAGTAACAAGTGGAAATGGAAAAAGTAACTTACTTTATTGATTTTGTTTAGTGATTCTTAAGGCCGCTTTAGTTTAGCTACCCTATTTCCATAAGATACAAGATTTATGCTGTAATTCGATCGTAGGTATCGTAAGATATTTACGACCTGTACATTTAAATGGCACCATAATACGTTACGATGGTTACAATCGATCTCAGAATTGCAGAATTAGTTCAATTTCTATAGTAAAAAATTAGAACGAGAAATTGCGATATGGTTTGAAGGTAGACCATGTTGTACTTATTGTTCCAGATAGTTTTGTGGAAACATTGAAGTTTATATAAAAGAATAACAAAGTGTCTATATTGAATTCACGTCTGAGTACATAACAAAATATTTAAAAACAGAGTCATTATTAAACTAAAGTAACATAAGCTGTTTCTTCCGTGTCATGCGAATCTTCTGAGCTGTAGGCGTAGTAAGTTCGACTTCTTCTTGCAACCCTACAATGTATACTCGGCCACCATTTAGCGTAGAGCCTACGAGCTACCTCCACCGTATCTCCTATAAATATTCAAAACATAAAAACATGCAGGACTCAACGGTCAAAAACAACATTTAGTATGAGTCACAAGTGATGCTCAAGATGACGATGAAAGGGACAAGTTAGAAATTACGTTTACTCTTTCTCTTGGATATTTCATTGACCTTCTTACATACATTAACTCCCGCCTGATGACTCACCTGTTAACGCACGTTTTCAATTTTTACCTTCGTGTGAATGCATTAGTGTTTCTCAAGTTCATACAAACATTTTGTGGTATGCTATAAACTACTCGTGTATGGCAGGCAAATGGTTATTTTAGGCAAATAGTATTATTTTATCCAACGTAAATACTATTTGCCTGTTGCCGGCAAATAGTATTTGTCTGGGCAAATAGTTTTTAACACCTGTCTTATATTTAAGCACTATTTTCCTAAGCAAATAGTATTTGACTGAACGTTTGTTGTTCAAACAGCATTTTACTTCCCACGAAATAAAAGTATGAGCTTGTTCACTGCATGTTCCTTTTTAAAAGATAAGATTGAACATTTGGCTATGTAATGGCTACTGAAATATTTTTGTCTTCATTTATATCTTAAAGTATTTAACAATGGAGTATTTATTGCAGAAGTAATACTAAAACACTTACTTATGATCAATTTAGATCTCCCAACCAAAAGGTTATGTTGAAACATCTAAGTTCTAAGTAGTAGAACAAAAATTGCATTGCTTTATTGTTATTATTTGCGTTATTTTTATTTTCTTTGGCGTGGGCAGCCTTATTAAAACAAAATTAGTACGATATCCGATAAATCTAAATACTTCTACTTCCTATGCGAAAATTTACATAGTCTGTATAATTGGTTTTCAAGAGTAAACAAAATGCTATTTGCTCAAAGCGGGCCATTCAAATACTATTTGGAAAATAATCTTTAAATATAAATGAGCTTCAGAAAATCACTAGGTCCAGTTAAAATCTATTTGCCTAGGACATATACCGATCATACTATGACCCTATTGTCAGAACCTCTATTTCGCAGCATTTACTCTCGCATCATGCTGAAACTAAACTCAGACCTGCATTATGCTTGTTTTCAAGCAAAGAGTGGAAGAGAAGGTAACAAACATTCTTTGAAATCGGCAACATAAGAAACAATTTTGGAATAGAGGATGTAAAAGTGGACGTTTCAGATATTTTTGATTTTAATATCCACACGTACAGTAGCCTGTAATACCGTAATTCCTACCGTTTCGGGAGAAAAAAAAATTAGGGTCAAAGTGACCAAGAGAAATTCAAAGAAAATATTTTTAAGTATCTGAGTTGACTGCAAGGGCGCGCAATCAAAAAAAATCAATTTTACTAGCAAAAGCCTCAGAATAAGCTGCATCTTTGATAGCGTCATTAGAAAGCGGAATTAATTCTGCACAACTTTGATTTTAGACTTATTATCGTGTCACCGTTAATAAGGGTGGAGGAAACTGTTGAATTATTTATTTTAAAAGATATCATAACTTATGTAATCTTTATCAGAAATTAACGAACTTCAGCTTATTTGAAAGGGAATTTTAAGCTGATTTAAAGTTTCTATACAACGACTCCGGCTATTTGGTTATAAAATAGCTAGAGGGGGCCATTTGCGAAAGTATACATTTTTCAGTTTTTCAAAAAAATTGAAATGGAAAGATGTGTTTCTTTTGTAACAGTTGCAAAGCCTACAAAACGAGTATCTTTTTTCGTTCTCGAGTTATTAGCGAATATGTCTATTAATTGATGAGATTAGCGGAAAGAGAAAGTTCAAACAAATGCTAACGAACAATACTTTTAATTCTAATGTTAAATAATGCATATAAAAGTTTTTATCAATGTTAGGACATTATTTAGAAGCATTTAAATGTTTTTGGGAGCAGATAATATTTAAACACAAGAATACAACACCAAATAAAGAGACAAGAATAATTCAAACACTAAATAAAAGCAATGAACAATAATCATTCACTTTGATCAACAAAATTTAACTGTATCGCTATACAATACTTTTTTATTGTCCGCATAGAGTTGTGTAGAAATTATTATTGATATGCTTACGGTTAGTAAACGGCTATTTAGAAATGAAAGATGGATAATATTTTGAAAACATTTTAGTTGCAGACCTTCAGACTTTCTGTCATTTAACATTATACTGTTTCTCCTTTTTATTTAGTGCCTGTGTTTTTCTCATTTATGTGTTTGTTTGCTGTATTATCCTGTTATTTAAATACTGGACTCTCAAAAACAATACTATGTATTTAAACAGATTAATGTCTTTCTATTTACCTCAAAATGAAAAATGTCACTCAATAGCACTTATGTGAGATTTTTTATCTTCAGTTAATAGACTCATTAATAACTTTAGAGCGAAAAAGTTACCAATTTCGGGTTTTCACCAAAATATTCTCCTGATTGGATGATTTGTAATTACTGTAAAAGAAATGCCCTTTTCCATTTAAACCTTTTAGTGAAAATGGGAAAAACTATTACTTTACCAAATAGCGCCTTCTAGCTACTTTATAACAAAGCAGCCGAAGTTGTTGAATAGAAACTTTAAGTAAAAAGTAAAAGATCGTATTAAAACAAAAATACACGATTTATAGCTTTGAAAATTAAAAAAAATAAAAAAAATTTCGTTGTCATGGAAACCAAAATTACCAAGTGATGCAAATTTCAATTATGTAAAAATATACGAGCCGTTCTATCTAAAATAAGAAAGTTGATACCAGGTGAAACCGAAAGTCGTACGATGGTCAGTGCTACGTGGAAAATTTTAGTTTTTTATTTAATTTACCGATTCCCAATTTTAAGTAAAAAATAAAAATTTCACGAGTGTGAACACATAGCGTGGACACCTGTATTGAGTATCGGACATGGGTTTCTTTTTTTCTTGTTTTGATCACTACTATCACCTGCCAAACGTTGTATAGCTTTTTTATTAACACCCTGTATATGCAAACTTTTTGACTAAAGTATACTTTAATGTATGCACGATTATGCAATAAAATGCATAAATATTTGCTTTATCATTTAAAAAGAAAAAAAAACAGACTACGGATTAATTTATTTGAAAAACGGTGTTAAAAGTTTTGTTGATTTGGATGATATTTAAGGCGATTCAAAAAGAATATACGCGACCGTTTCGTGCAAGGTCAGTTAACTCTACCAACATTTAGACCATTATTGAATGATAGAGCTGTTTTCTGAATTATTTCGAGAATCGATTTTTACAAATTCAAATTAAAAAAATAAAAGCCTTTTAAATTCTATAAAATTAATTAATTCAACATTATAATTAATTAATACAACATTTATATTTACCTTTTAGAACTTTTTTTCCGTTTCAAAGCAAACAAACATAGAATAGTTCCTATAAAAAGCATTCATTTCGCCCTCGAATTTCATGTAAATTTGATATTTTGAATGTATCTAAATCAGAAATGCTCGAGGCTTTTCCGAAAGTGCTATCTCCTCTCTCGATTTTTTTGGGAAAACGCATTTCATTCACAGAGAGACGCCGGCAAATAAACACTTAGTAGATACAATCATCGCAGCTACAACGTTTAGAATGGCGGGTGTGCACTTCCCCTACCGCTAAACTAAATTATTACACAAATTGAATCAAACTGTGAATAGAATGCAGCTTATGTTAAAAAGAAAACACGTATCTATCTGATTTATACGACTGCCTAGCGCTTTGTGGACAATGTTGTATCCAACTATAATTGAACATTGTCCATATCACAGTTTCTTACCACGTTGCTAGGAGGTACCACCGGTAGAAAACAAATCTGAATAATCCGCCAAGAGGTCGTTCAAGACGAGGCTAAACGATTATGACCCCTTAAGGGTCAAGTTACAAGATACAACATAGTGCACTCCTACTACCGAGCATTGTGAGATTGTATCACGCTATATTTTGGTACGGCCGAAAGTACCGAGACTGCAGCTTTTCACTATGTTGCTGAAGAGGTACAGTCGTTACTAGGTCACAAATTCGTTTAAAATGACCACCTCCTAAGGCCCGATTTTGAATCACAAATTTTAATTTAATCTTAACCTTCAGTTTATCGTCTGAAGTGTATTTATAATTACTACCATAGGAGTAAACTGAAAATTACGTTATCTTGTGATTGAAAAACCAAACCTTAAATGCTCCTACATTTATTGCTTTTATCATTTTTAGCTGTGTTGTTACAGCTTTACTAATAAAACTGTCCAACGTTTTGTACAAAACAAATTTGGAAATTACGTGTCCCTTGTCGAGGGTGGAACTATGTCTGGGTTTGCCGCTTGATACATTGCAATAATTTGCTAATTATCTGATGACATACTTTTCTGTGAAATAATTAGAGCAGATGTGTTTTTACATTTACGTTTTCGCACAAGTTTAATTAAATTTTATTGTAATTTACAAATTGAGTGAGGTCACCCATTATGAATATACATAATACCTAGGACTATTGAAACAGCGTTTCTCATTCCAACAGAATTATTAAGATGTTAAATGATAAATATTCACCGATGATATTTGCAGTTGTTTTAATGATGATGAGTTATTAAACTAAACTTGAAATTTCAACAAAATACGGAGTACTACTAATTTTTAATGTGGTTTCCTTTCTTAAACTATTCTTACCCACGGCTTCGTCTGGAAACTCGTTTCGGGCAAAAGTAAATGGTTCTTCAACTTGCTTAAAAATCAATTGTCTTACGGCCGATTCGTTGAATATTTTATTTTCAACAAGGGATTCGTTCATCTTACTAAGGAACAAGGCCCACCTCGGTTTAAAGTAGTTAGAAACTACGCCTGTAATTTGCGAATTAAGACTAAACTTAAAATCTTTACATATACTTTTGCCAGTACATACCTGACCACTGCTTACTTGCGTAATCCTTAATTTCTCCTTTGGGGCCCCACAATGTGATCTGATTTCTAGCATTGTATTCGAACAAGATCTCGTCCTAAAAATGAATATACAAACAATTGATTTGGAAATGGCGGTGTTGCGGATTCCACTTAACATCGTACTTTTGAAAATGGAATTTCTTCCGAAACATGTGAACTAGACAACCTAATTTAATATGATGCTAATACAATAAACTGATTTGGAAAGTTAACTTACAAAATCTTACAGTGACTCGTGGCTCCTCTTTCATTGAACTTTATTAAAAAAAAATCAGACAATTAATTGTCTAATTATTATTAATGTTAATTTAAATCGAATATATTGAGTCCAATTCTACTTTCACTATTAATCGTTAACGTTAAAACCTGAAGACGTTAAATGAATAATATCTTCAAACATAGATACAGAAATAAAGAAGTGTGGAATTCGTGAACTAAATAAAGTATAAGAGATCTAACGCTGATTGAAAAAGAGAAAAGAGGAAGCATACGAACTACGAAGATAAGAGAGGAATGAAATAGTCATAAAAGTCCAGAAGAATTACTATATTTTATTATTATTGAGTTAGTTACTTTAGAAACGACACACGTGCAATGCTTTTCAAATGGCACATGTATCGTTTCTGGAATAACCGATACAATTGTTACTGCTGATACAAAGCGGTGTTGAAAAATTCATGGCCTAGCATAGAAAGAAGTAATTTCCTGAAACTAAATTGAATTCTTACGGTTTCTGCGACGGTGCTGAAAAAAGCATAACTTATAGAATTTCTTTACATTTTTCCAAGATTTTCTCGCGGAGTTTGGTTGACAATTGTTAATTACAATATAGATCAATTCTCCCCTGTTATGATATTTCCACATTTTAGATAACACCATACTTGTTCCAACTTGCTATGTACTTGCACATTATACATGGAAGGGCAAAAGCTTATTTCTGAGATCCAACGCCTACTTGATTTTTCTTAAATGACAACCTGCTGATTTTTTCCTGTGTGTAATAGCTCGTTTAATTCTCTAAACGGCTGCATAAAAATATTTATGTATTACATAAGAAAATTTTCGAGAAAATAACGTTTGATGAAAAAGTTAAGAAAAATGGTTTATTGTTGGATATTCGACAAAAATATTGGTTTTAACAAAAAAAAAACTAGAAGGCCACAAGATTATGGGTTGTTTTTAAGATAGAACTAAAGCAAAATTCAATAAAAGTTGCATTAAAAACATGAAAACAAATACGAGGAAGGACAAAAGTGTGGAACCGGCTTAATACTTCGAAAACTGTTTGACGTATCTATTTAAAATTTGGTGTGATTCAGAGTCAATAAGACCTATATCATCAATTTATTTCAATTGTCTATCGGCTCTTGTTTCTGAGATCCAACGTCTACTTGATTCTTTTTTAAATGACAACCTGCTGATTTTTTTCTTTTATTTAATAGTTCGTTTAATTCTCTAAACGACCACATAAAAATAATTATCAATTACATAAGAAAATTTTCGAGAAAAAAACGTTTGACTGAAAAAGTTATGAAAAATGGTTTATTGTTTGATATATTATATATATATTATTTGATATGTTTTCATTCTTTGTTGGCTTCTATTTAGTTTATATTTAGTTTATAGATCGATGAAGCTGAGAAAACAATTTTTCTCGAAAAGTCACCAAGCGGCTTACAACTTATGATTTCTCTAATCTGCACTGAGATAGTTGAAATTTATTTGGCTGTTAATTTTTCCATGTTTAAATGTTGATGAATAACATGAAAAACTTGCTCTAAACACATCAAGTAGAAGAACTTTGCCCAATTCAATTTAAGCATTGATTGTAGTTAGGAGTTGAACAGCATGGTCACAGAAGTGAATTTTCCATATTTAGGTTACAGACTCAATGATCGATCGTAGACAATCGTGCACAAATAATTAAACGTTTAAACCAAAATGAAATTCGAACTTTTTGACATAATACTATACAGGTGTCCACCGAGTGCCGCGGTCTTCTCTACCGTCTAAAGTATACAAGATAGAAAAGAAATTCAAACGAGCTGAGGTGTAACTCAGTGAGCTCTATTTTCTAAAATTATATTTGGCTGTACAGGGTGTTCAGTAACTGAGAGGCATACCAAAGTTATATTTTTTTAAATGGAACACCCACATTGTGCACGATTGTCTGCGATCGATCATTGGGACTGTGTTTTTTCCCTTTTAAACTGTTTTCCCCCTTTTAAACTTTTTAACCCAGTTTTTCATACTGTTTCAAAATCAACAAACCACCAACCTCGCAATTTACCTCCTGGACACAACCAGCAACACTGTTGCAAAAACCCGCTAGTTACACATTTAGGGAAAAGAAACGTAAGGTTATGTGTCAAGCATGTTAGTTTAGTAGTAGAATATCAGAGACATTTTTTCCCAAACGTAGTTTTTAAAGCAGATATTTTATCAGAGACGGTTATTGAAGTTTGACAAAACTCGGTTGTCTGGAAACGTTATCAAAAAATTTAAATTAAAATTATTTGTCAAAACGCCATCGTATATTATGTATTTTGACGCAAAATATGTAGATTTTAAGTTCATGTTCAAACGATATTACCGTCTTAAGTCTTAAGTCTTCGCCAGACTGTACATATAGAAGGTGAGCTTTTTTCATGTTTAGCACAGGGATCTTGGAAACTATCGTATGTCCAAACAAATTTTTCATAAAGGTATATCATGAAAGGCACATCGTTTATCTGTTGGTAGCAGAGATAGAGAGACGGTCAAATGGGGAGAAATTGCAGTTTTATGAGCCAAGATCAGCTTCCGTTCTTTCTTAAATTTATTCTTGATTTGAAAGAAATAGTTGTACAAAAGTTGTAAAAAAAATTATCGTGCTCCAATTAAATTGTGCGTATAAACTCCTATTTTTGAGTTATGACACCAACATGCAATGGAAAAAAAATATATCTTCTTAAGCTTTCCCATGATAATATCATTCGGTATACTTAATTATTTTAAGAAATGAGGCGATACGGCAGTTATTCTTTTTCCTGTTAATACATTTCAAAATTTGTTATTATGGTTAGCCGTACAAACACTAAAACACATTTAAATTTTGAACGATATTTTCAAAAGAAAATAATATGTAAAATTATCCTATGCAATAATAGTAAATAGGAGTATAATTTTTGTTTCATTAATGTATTAATCCAATGTTTAAAAAAACAAAAACTCTAATTTTACAATACTTATAAAATCACGGGACGACTCCTGGTGCTGTAAACTGCGATAGTAAACACGCCGAAAATAAACATGAGCGAAGATGCACATTATTTCAAAACGAAATTTATGCGACTGTCCTGCCAACAAACCGACAAGGTTACAACATGATGTTACAAATTTATAGGAAGTCATTAACGATGTCATAACTATTTTCTACACATAATTCTATTTTTCAGTTCTTCTTTCTTCAAATACTTCATACAACTAAATATTTCGAAAACACATTAATTAACTTTCAAACAAATGTGTTAAAGTTAATTGTGTTTCTGAAATTAACATAATAATGATTATAATATTTGTAACATACCTAGGCTTTAATATTTTGCAATTAAACACTCTGTGTAAATCTTAATGAGTAAATCGAGATGAAAGTTAATGTCAACACCTACCTCTTCGTTAAGAGAAGCATTCTTTGCAGAACTTAACCATCTCCCAAGAAGGAAAGCCTCGTTAGTGCCTAGTATTTCATCCAAGTCGTCGAATAATGAAAGAAACTGTCTCGCGGAATTTCTGCAAATAGAAAAGAAATCATGTTTTAAAATAATTGTTGATCGTAATTTTTAACATATTTCTGACGTGTACTTGCAGTATATTTAATAAATAAAAAATTAAATAAAAATTCCACATCTGAAAATTTAATTAATTAATATTCTTTACCTACTCACCTATTTTTTGTATAAAATGAATACTCAAAATTTGTAATAGGGAAAATAATTTTTAACATGCAAGGAAAGAGTATTAATGGAGGCATTTACAAATTTTCAAAGCAATACAGTATAACGATCCGAACATGCCTTAATTCGAACCTCCAGTAATCCGAACAACGAAAACTCGAAGCCGTAATCCGAACAATATCTCTTTAATCTGAATAGCAAAGTGATTCCCGCCACATAAATAAGGAAAGTCCTTGGTTTCATATTTTCTAAGAACTACTCTGTTAAAGCTGCTTTTCCTGCTTTGGAGATTTGGAGAATTGGCAGTTAGAGCCCTTTCACACTAGCGACTTGGCAGCGCGATTTTGTCGGGCTGCTATGTCGGTGGGTACGCGATTAAATTGCGCGGCTAGAAGTACAGAGTGCACCATTTTTGATGATTTTACAAGGTTTCACAGTTATTTACAGCAATACAAGAAAACCGTTTTCACGACCCAATGCTACTTTTTCAAGAAAAACTCAGTGGAGAAAACAAAAGTTAGCTATTTCTATTCGTCGGGAAATATCGACCGAAAACGAATTTTTTCGAAAAATTATTTTTCACAATATCTCAATTGTTTGACAAGATATTTTGAAAATTCAAAAACTATTTTATTCAGAAACTAACGTTGATTTCACTGACATTATTATCTTTTGTAGAAATTGCACCAATTCTGCGAAACTGTAACGTTTTAATCTTAAATGGAAACCGTAGTTGGCTATGACACAAATAAATTGCTTGCTTAATGAGGCTTTCAAAAATATAAAGTTTGATATAATTATTTTTATAAATAACAAAGATACTAACTTTCCTTATACCTAGTACCTATCAAGCTATCTATGACAATGGAAACAAAAGAAAATTTAGTTGTTTTCCTCAAAAAACTATTATTAGAATAAATAATACAGGTAATTAGATTTAACAAAATAAATATGTAATGCTGTTAGAGAACTCATAAAACTACAAGTAATGTAAATATGGATTAACTGTCAATGCAGTTTTGAAGAATTATATGTTGTATGTTCCGTTGAAATTATTAAATCTTAAATTTATATTATCAAAACTTCTTAGATATTTGACTTCTATCCGCGATTACATTTATTAATATACAAAACTTCTTGAAAGCATTATTAAATTTAAGAACTCTCCGATATTTCAATAATTCCTTAAAGAAATGCATTAATTTATACAATTTAAGATTTATAGAAATCTCTTAACTATTCTCATTAATAATTAAAAAAAGTATTCAAATAGAGTTAATTCGTTTTTACATACTTGTGGTTTTACGTCAGTCTCTGATGTATCTATCTCGAAGCTATTTATTTATTGAATTAAATTAGCCGTTTTACTAACAATAATTTATTTTTAGGGAAACAATTGAACTATTTTTTTTTTGTTTTTGGTGTCATCGATGGCTTGTTAGCTACTGGAAAACAAAAAATAATTAGTATCTTTATTATTTGAAAAAATAATTATATGAAACTCTACATTTCTGAAAACCTCATTAAACACGCAATTTATTCGCGTCATAGCCAACTGCGGTTTCCATTTAAAATTAGAAAGTTACAGTCTGTTTCGCAGAATTGGTGCAATTTCTACAAAAGATAATACTGTCAGTAAAATCAGTGTTAATTTCTGAATAAAATAGTTTTTAAATTTTCAAAATATCTGTCAAACAACTGAGATATTGTGAAAAATAATTTTTAGGAAAAATTCGTTTTCGGCCGATATTTCCCGAACGAATCGAGATAGCTAACTTTTGTTTTCTCCACTGAGTTTTTCTGGAAAAAGTAGCATTGGGTCGTGAAAACGGTTTTCTTGTATTCCTATAAATAACTGTGAAACCTTGTAAAACCATCAAAAATGGTCCACTCTGTACTTCTAGCCGGGCAATTTAATCGCATACCCAGCGACATAGCAGCCCGACAAAATCGCGCTGCCAAGTCGCTAGTGTGAAAGGGCTCTAACTGCCAATTCTCCAAATCTCCAAAGCAGGAAAAGCAGCTTTAACAGAGTAGTTCTTAGAAAATATGAAACCAAGGACTTTCCTTATTTATGTGGCGGGAATCACTTTGCTATTCAGATTAAAGAGATATTGTTCGGATTACGGCTTCGAGTTTTCGTTGTTCGGATTACTGGAGGTTCGAATTAAGGTATGTTCGGATCGTTATACTTTATTGCTTTGAAAATTTGTAAATGCCTCCATTAATACTCTTTCCCTCTTATCAATCATTTAAAAAATAAATGTCACAATTCTGACAATTAATTTTTTTTATTTCAAACTGTAAGCCTGTGTTGCCAACTTTTTGGAAAATATCACAGCCTGCTCTAATTATAAATTCCGTGGTATGAAAGCCGTTAAAATGATGTATGCGAAAGTCGCGCGGCTGAACCGCGCTGTGTGAAAGCAGTCTTGAAAAGGGAGTATGAAATATGTACGTTTGACGTAAATTGTTAAAAAAATGCGTCTTAAAATTGCTCAAGAAAAGTTGCACTTGAACTTACTTTTTGGAGATTCGGCTGATGCCTCCACGCCAGTAGAGGAAGGAAGCGATCACGTGATGGATAAGAACCAATTGCAGATATCTCCAAATACCCAATTCTCTAAATCTCCAAAGCAGCAAAAGTAGCTTTGCTGTTCATTATTCATTAGCACGTTGACCGTTTAGTCAGTTGACGAGTTTAATTTGCATTGCACTTTGGAATGGAGACGATTTTTAAAGGAAACACATGAATTAATCGATAAATGAAAGAATGAGTTAATACAGTTAATTTTTGATTTGAAAGTAAAGAACAGGAAATATTGAAATTCATAGGATAATTAGGAAAATAGATACTTTTTGCCCATTTTTCGATAATCCGAACATTTCGAAAATCCCAGTCAACCAGTGCAATTTTTAGTTAGGATTAAAGAGGTCCTGCTGTGTTTAAAAAAGCCGTACCTTCTTGCAAGAGCAGATAAAGAGAGCGTTTCAACTGATAAACGGAAAATTATATTCCAAATTTAAAATCCAATAACATTGGGGAACACAATTTTTGTGTGACCTAAATCTGACACCTGATTTTGAGTAATGATGTGTTCTGAGATGCGAAATGAACATAATACACTGGCTTTTACTATTTATTGATAGACATGCATTACTTCGCACAGGCTACATTATTGGTCGCTATGCTATCCCTCTATTTGACCATGCGCATTCACATATCTATTGGCAACGCTGCGCTATCCATGATATATAGAGTACCCTACAAATAACTTTTCGCATCTGAATTCAAAAATGAGCCCGATTTTTGTCTATCACGTCAACTTTTCAAGCTACAGAATACCCTCTGTCTGTTCCAAAGTCATACAAAATGTACTTACATACAAAGGAAAATAAAGCAAACAATTACTAAATATATTGTTCACAGAGAATAATTTTATTCATACAAACGCTGTATATACGAGTGTGAGCAAAGTAATGAGACTGACAACACTGCGAGCGATCTGGCAACGCTGTGTTGTTCTACTTGTCTAGACAGATGTATTCATCCCTTCTAGACGTTCAGTCCAGAGTTTCAGCTTCGTACAGCCATCATGTGATTTTTGACATCGTTATTAGGTAGGTTGTGTATCTGTTGCGTGTGTTTCGAAAATTGAACAGCGGTATTTAGAGCAACGTTATGTCTTCAAGTTTTGTATTAAACTTGGGGAATCCGCGAGTGTGGCTTTTAAAAGCTGGAACAGGCCTATGGGGAACCTCGCTCAGGGAGACCTTCAACTTAAAAACTGACGAAAACGTCAAACGTGTGAGGGCTCTTGTGATATCAGACCATTATTTAATAAAAAGGATGATGGGTGACCAATTAAACATTTTCACCGTACATCAAATTTTGATCTAATATTTGCACATGCGAAAGGTTTGTTCCAAAATGGTTCTGAAAAACCTCCGAACTGAGCTTTCCTGTCGTTCCCCAGTCCCTCTATTCACCTGATTTGAGTCCTTGTGATGTCATTTTGGGACTCAAGAAGGAAAGAACATTCAAAAGAATGTGACCAACATGTTAAAGGCCCCACCAGTTGAGTAGGGCTGCTACCAAAACTGGGAACAAAGACTTCGCCGGTGTATAGCTACTTTGAAGTAGACAATATTGTTGTTTGAAAAAAACTAAAATTTTGGTAGAATCTTAAATCTTATTACTTTTCTCACATACCTCGTACATAGTTACTGTAAGTAAAATTTTGTGAACATATAAAATAGCGACATCTTACTATCGCTTTTTGACCTAACATTGCAGTAGGAAGAAGTAAGAACCTCGAGCAGCCTCTGGACAGCTGTTTCAGCCCTGCTTGGGGCTTCTTCAGCAGAAACGCCGAGCTACGTTTCTGCTGAAGAAGCCCCAAGCAGGGCTGAAACAGCTGTCCAGAGGCTGCTCGAGGTTCTCACTGCAATCAAAAACGATTTGCACAAAATTTTTCTAAAATCTTTCATTATGCTTTGACAGCAAGCATGGCCGCCTTGCATGGGGGACTCATTAGGAGCAAATCCCGCTTCAATTTGTCTATCCTACTGCAATGTTAGTTCAAAAAGCGATAGTAAGATGTCGCTATTTTATATGTTCATCACTCTTACATCGCATTTGCGAATAAATTGGGCAAGTCGTTTTTGGTCTGCAGTGGGAATGTCGAGCTACGTTTCTGCTGAAGAAGCCCCAAGCTTCTAAAATTTTGTGGTTAGTAAAGTTCTTTTACCAAACGGTAAATATTAAGTTTATGTTCATTGGTGTGTAGTACTTGCTCGTGATAACTACAGAAAGGATATGAAAGAAAGAAGACACCTTAAAACGAGCTAAAAATATAATTTTTACTTACCTTATCTTGACGTTTCGCTAAACAGATTGTTTGCTTTTTCATATTAAGGTAAAAAAAAAACACAAATTTCAGCTTTGAAATCAGCATGCCTATTTAACAATAAAACAGTTGAAAAATCTAACTCAACAGAAATTTTGTTAAAAATTGTTCCCCAGTGTAATAGACGAAATGTGACTGCTATAATAATGGTAAAATTTTCAATAACTGCAAGAATTTACTTACTGAAAACTCTGCAAATATTTATTCTTAAATGAGTAGATGACAGCGTTGTAAATTTCGTCAGCGATGTGTTGGAAAACTTGTCTGGTCAAATCAACCAAGTCATGTCGATAGCCTGCCTGGTCGCCCAAAGAATCTGATGCTTGCAGAAAATGATTCCATACATCATACACATCACACATGTTGTACCAATACTGAAATATAATGTAAATTTCGATCTTTTCTCTGAAAAATGTACTGCAGGCTAACTGACCCAGGGGCGTAGGCTCAAGCTCGGCGATCTGTTGACAGTGTACTTTCCTCGAATACGTTCCAGGCCGTTGAAATTGTAAACCGTGGTCTACAATATAGGATATTTTTATGGAAATATTTAACTTGTGACTGTCGGTTATTACAGCAAGTATTTGCCAAGCGGTTTCCATGTTTGCTTCTGCTTGCCCGTACCTTCTGCGAGCGTAGTTAGGGAACCATTCCGTTAGATTGGATGGTTTGTCCTTCCAGCTCGCCTCTGTCATTAAGTCGTAGATGATGTAGTTTTGGTTGATGCCTTCTGCTGTAATTCCTGTACCAATCATTGTGCTGCCACTTTGTTTTCTTGATTGAATTGGATTCTGAAAGGAATTCAAGAAGATCGGATACGATTACGACGGAAGTCAGACGCATTAACCTGATTAACAATATCAGCAGATCCGTACATTCCTAATGTTCCACCAAAATTATGTAACATGCACCAAATAAAGGGTTGGCCGAAGTATGATTGGAATCGGTCGTATTGTGGAAATTGCTCGGATTGAAGATCCAATACAATCATTTTACCCTAAAGACAACCATAACATATGTGAAGATTAAACTCGATTCAATTCATTATTAAAATAAATTCGTTGAATACATTATTTATGGAAGCAGTTACAATTTTACAGATTACTATTTTAAGCAAAACTTGAAACAATTATTTTTCATGTCTGCAAACCACTTGTATTCGACACGTTAAAACCCCAGAAATATTTCTTGTCAGAGTAAATTTCGTCTTGACATTGCCTAAATTCAGTTGTAATAATTGTATTTTTATTTTTTTATTATTATCAATTAATTTATTTATTTTTGGAAACTTTTGCAAACAATAATTATACCCAAATTGAATATTTTAGCATACCAGTGGAATACTTGTGACGAAAGTTTGAACCTCCTTTTCTTTCCAATAATCGGCTTCACTGTAAAATGCCCATCCTTGCAACAACCTAAGAACAGACAAAATGTAAAATCATAACTTACTTTTGGCACGGACGTCAGTAAAGCTTTAGCTCGATCCGTCGTCCAGTAAAATAGCTCGTGCACAAAAAGCCAGCCTTGCATGATCCTAGACCATCCAAAAAATAAAAACATTCAAAGCTCTTTCACGACAAAACTCACCAAATCGCATCCCCATCAACATCGGTCATAGCAGAGTATGTAGATTTTCCTATCTGATTCAGGTAAGTCAGATTTTCCGTGAAAGGTACCATTTCATTAAAGGTATCACAGTTGTAAACGTGATTAGTTCCAAATGCCGAAATTAACTAAACGATTTTCAATTAGCTATAATAAATACAATCACTATTTAAAACACCTCTTTCAAGAATAGATTCCCAATCATCTTAAACAGCGGCTCCGTAGGATCTAATAAGTACGGACAGCAGTAAGTATCGTTAAAGTTATTCCAAGTACCAATGATTTGCATGTTGGCGTTCGGAAATAATCTGAAATGAAATCTTTCGTTGGATCATCACATTCATTATTTTGGTAAACCTTTTAAATGCTCTGGGTACATGTCCGGCAAATGTGGGTAAAACGGGTATCATACCAAAGGATCTCATTCGCTTCAAAATTAAGTTCTGCAAAGCCAAAGATCTTTGATGCCAATAATTCGATAGAGGACCTCCCCAACCTCTTATGTTTCCCATTCTACTCCTGAAATACAAAAATAGGCAACGTCTACACAAAAAGTTTAAAGGTTTTACCAGGAAAGGAACGCAGGGCCAGCAAAATGTTCGTCTATTTCTGCCTGGGTCATTCCTAATTCTGAATATACCTTCGCCCAAATTGCTTCCTGTCCCATGGAAGCCAAAACGAGATTAAAAGAATTTAACGCCATCCAGTCTATGTGCTTTTCCCATTGAAGCCAGTTCCACCAAACGAAACTGTAGCTCGTCGTGCAAACGTTTTGATAATAACGAAAGCTACAATAACTCGGTTCTTGATACAAATAGAAGCAATGATTAACTTACCGATCAAGTGATGTTGCAGTGAAATTTACACTTGGTAATACATCTGGTAGATTCAGTTGAGATACTTCCCAAGAAATATGAGAGAAACAGTAGTTCTTTAGATAGTAGTTGAAACCCGTGGCTGCTGCAACTCCTGTGCTCGCCGTTATTTCAATTGTGCCGTTTGATAACTTAAGGAGCTATAATTCGATAATTTCGGTAATTAAAAAAATTTAAACACACAGTTTGAAAAATCAGTTCAGAAACTATTTCAATTTATGGTTTATTGAGTGCTTTTGCAAAGCCTTTAAATTCCGATACGATTTCTTGAAATTTATTTTAAAATGTAATTTTTTGAGTCGGAAAGGATATTGCTAAAGACAATGCTCTCTCAGTTTTTATGTGTTTAGCTGCATATACAGCAAGGTTATATAAATTATTAAGGATGCCTAGGTTTGGTGAAAAGTGAATGTTACAAGAGTTTCGATAAACTGCATTAAACATCGCCTCTTACTTTAATACTCTTTAGGTTTCATTGTCAGAAACTGTGCAACAAAATAAAGCTCTACGTGTCTTTTGACGTGTTTTTTAACAACTCAAATCAACGAGTCGAAGGATTCTTGTGAAATCAGATAAGTTTTTCATTGCGGGACATATTTTCGTATCTATTGGTAGCCGTGGAGGATACGTTTCTTGTCTTCAAGGTTCCACCGAAATTGCCGTTCCGAGTAGCTTTACGGCATTTCGTCTGAAGTCAACAGTCGCATTCTTGAAGAGAGAAGCCTTTAGTTCAGCTCCTGGCCGTCTGTGGCGTCTATTTTGTTTAATATAAACACAAAGTAAATCAATATATTTATATTTTTTGCATTCATTACGGTGTTGTGTTTTATGTCTGACATTACCCTGAACGCACGATTGGTGATAAATCTCCTAGAAGTTCATGTACAATCTACTTGGGAAGCGGCATCATATGCCATCTTAACACGAACCCGCCCATCTCCTTTTGAGTATACCTTCGGGACAGCTGTTGACCTTACAACTTATACTTGCCACCACATGCCTAGTGCCCATGAGTGTATCGTAAAAGTAACAGAGTGGTAGCAACGAGTTTAAAATAAATAAAAATCTCTATACCATGTATAAACATAATACATTTCTAATACATAAAGCAGAAAATAAGCAAGGCATTTTTTGTTTTAAATATTTTATTTTAAATTTTATTAAATTATTCAAGCGCTTTGTAATTGTCACAGATCGTGAGTTGAGAAAAATGAAAAGACCACCGAGAGGTCGTAGGAAATCTCCGACAAAAAAGAGTCTTGACACGTCTCATTATGGATCGTTCAAAAGTATCTCATTCTGGTCCTGAAGCTTTTTGAAATAACATATAATAGTAACATATGAAATAGCGACATCTTACTATCGCTTTTTGACCTGACATTGCAGTAGGATAGACAAATTGAAGCGGGATTTGCTCCTAATAAGTCCCCCATGCAAGGCGGCCATGCTTGCTGTCAAAGCATAATGCGAATAAATTGGGCAAGTCGTTTTTGGTCTGCAGTGGGAATGTCGGGCTACGTCTCTGCTGAAGAAGCCCCAAGCAGGGCTGAAACAGCTGTCCAGAGACTGCTCGAGGTTCTCACTGCAATCAAAAACGATTTGCACAAAATTTTTCTATAATAGTAACGGTTAAAGGTATATTAATCGCTAAATAAAACAGCAGCCATGGAATTCCATAAACACCATAATTATTATATTATAGAGGGTGTCTTTTTTTACTGTGTATGTACATGCAATACTACCTTCTGACTTCTGCGCGTATTTTCGGGTGGCTGCTGTATCATAGCAAAAATATTTCAGAGGTGCGATTTGTTTAGAACTGCTGAAATGAGCGAGAAAGAAATATAGCAAGGTTAATAACGTTTCCTCTGTAATTTCTGGAACACGCCCACCGACACCGCACCGATCGTAAAAGGAGTCCCGCATTCAAACCAATTCCGCAACATCTTGTAATAATAATCACTGGGCGAAGAAATGTTACATTTATTTATTTTAGGATCTCAAACATCGATAATACTTTAAGATATCAATCAATTAGTCAATTTTATGAGGGTAAACTATGCGAAAGAAACGATGGATGACGATGATAATACGTAAATCACCCGCATTTTTCAGGCGCATTTTTCGTCTAGTATCGTTTATAATTTAAAAATACCTAAAATTGTAATTACTTGGAGTAAAGTTATGTTTATTTATTTGGATAAATCCAAGCGTTTTGTGAACGCGTTTAAAATGATTTGATTGTTACAATCTATTAATAGGATTAATAGGTGTCATACGAATCAAACAGATGTTCGTTTACGACATCGTGAAATACTGACCTAAACAGGCAAGGCGGCCTATCTTCTACTCGTTAAGGCTACTTTACATTATCCGATTTTGCATTCGATTTTCAGTTTTGAGTAGCTCAAACGTGATATTTTTGCCTTTACACTCTTCGATTTTCCATTCGAGAAGCCAGTTTCACTCGAGACAAACTCGAATATAAAATCGAACAGAAAAATGAAATACAAAAATCGAATAATCTAAACTAGCCTTTAGCCAGTAGTTCTCAAACGGCTTGGTGAAAATCTGCCAAAGCGTTGTTTTTTTTAGAAAACTTAACTTTTTGTTATGGACATATGAGTTCAATCCTTGCCAGCATTTGTGGTGATGTATTACAGGTTTGAATATTTGCAC
Source organism: Prosopocoilus inquinatus (assembly GCA_036172665.1). Lineage (NCBI taxonomy): Eukaryota > Metazoa > Arthropoda > Insecta > Coleoptera > Lucanidae > Prosopocoilus > Prosopocoilus inquinatus. Next base: position 37,154,866 of record CM069869.1, read on the forward strand.
ACGGTAAACGAACATCCAGTATTTACGGCAGTAGAAAAATTTCATTTTCGAATATCAAACTTTTTACACAAGAGGTTGCAGAAGTTGGCAATGGTCCTGTAATTTTAGTAGTAAGTAGACATCGACGTCGAGGCCTGGAAATATGAAAAGAGATATTCAAATTTTAATAGGTCTGTTTTAAGCTTGGGAATATGCAGAAAGTTTCATGAAGAACAATCTTTTTTGAGAAATCAATAATAAAAAATAGTCCGATATGTATACAACTTTCTACCGCTCACTATAACCATAGAATTAAGACAGTTCAGAATTGTTATCAGGATTTCTTATACAAAATTTGAAATATTTATTAGAGATCAAAGATGAAGATCAATTCAATTTTACTCTAGGAAACTTTCGTTTCTTCAATCGTGGAAGAGAAAACTGGAAAAGGATTCTATCACTTCAGAAGAAATTCGTAATGAAAAGTCAAAGGAAAAAGAAATTAAGTGGAAATCACAAAATCTGATACAAATGTGTGCAGGTGAATCTAGAGATGTTGAAAGTGAAGATGATGTTAAAGACGAAGAACCCAAAGAAAAGATAAAGTAAAAGGAAAGATGAAAGAAAACAATAATAACGGAAAAATTTTAGCAGCATTAGTCTATTCAACGTTAACTTACTGTTGTGAACTGTGCAAAAAGAGCGTTTGTTGCGTAAAAGATAATGTTAATATAAAAGTGATGAACAGATAAAATAGCGACATCTTACTATCACCTTTTGACCTGACATTGCAGTAGGATAGACAAATTGAAGCGGGATTTGCTCCTAATAAGTCCCCCATGCAAGGCGGCCATGCTTGCTGTCAAAGCATAATGAAAATTTTTAGAAAAATTTTTGTGCAAATCGTTCTTGATTGCAGTGAAAACCTCGAGCAGCCTCTGGACAGGTTTTCACTGCAATCAAGAACGATTTGCACAAAAATTTTTCTAAAAATTTTCATTATGCTTTGACAGCAAGCATGGCCGCCTTGCATGGGGGACTTATTAGAAGCAAATCCCGCTTCAATTTGTCTATCCTACTGCAATATCAGGTCAAAAAGCGATAGTAAGATGTCGCTATTTTATCTGTTCATCACTCTTACATCGCAATTGCGAATAAATTGGACAAGTCGTTTTTGTTTGCAGTGGAAATGTCGAGCTACGTCTCTGCTGAAGAAGCCCCAAGCAGGGCTGAAACAGCTGTCCAGAGGCTGCTCGAGGTTTTCACTGCAATCAAGAACGATTTGCACAAAAATTTTTGTTAATATAAGCTAAATTGTTTCGAACTGTGCCTCACTGCAGTACGTTAATTGAAAAATTACCGATCCATTCTCGTCAAAAATTCTTCAACAAATGATCAAGAATCGCAACTTGTTTAAAAGGCGATTAAATTACTTTTTATTGATATTTTATTGCGTTCTATACAGTGTGTTTAATGGTTACCTCAGATCTTAAGATTCCATCTTTCTTGAACGTTTAATATCCATTATACCGTGAGCTTTTTTGAAAATAGGCCAAAGTTGGATTTAGGGTCACCAAAGGTATGTTTCAGCGGTCTTAAATAAATTTAATTGGTAAAGAACAAATGTTAAAATATTTTTTAAATGGTTGCCAGAATGATTTGGAATGAACAGAAATCATTTTTATTAGAAAATTAGGAATCAAAAGTGGAAATAGTGAGTGTGCAACACTCATTTCCAGAGTGCTAAAATTTATTATGATGTTTTAATGCAAAGGTAAGTAAAACGATTTTGAGGTTAATTTTAAAATCTAAGCCACGCTGGCCTGCTTTCAAATAACATTGTTATCCAATACATTAACGACCACATCTTGATTATCTTTTGATTGTAATATTTGTGATATTGTATTTTTTAATTTTGCGACGTGTATACATATACTGTGATATCCTATGTGAATGTAATTGTAATACTTGTAAGTTTTGTGTATGTGTTGTACGTCTCAGGTATTGAGCCATAAACAACAACAACAACAACATCTAATTGTACAATTAGCAAGTGTAATAAAAAAGGCAAACAAACAATAGAATAACTGCATCAGAAAAGAAAAACGGTTGTCACTTGTTATCTCTGTGACTTAATAATGGAAATTTCAAGCCGTTAAGAACAATTATTGTTCTATCGCGGCTAAGTTACCTTAGAACAAATTTCAAGTTTCTTCATGTATTCACCTTATTTAGTATTTCCTGTTCGAGTTAGTTGAGCGATAAACCAATTTTAAAAGACACGATAAACAAGGTATTCAAACTGCGAAGGTTAGTTTTTAAAGAACATTTAATAAATTTATTTCTATTCGTGTTTTTTCGACATGAATAGGTGTTTTTGACCCAATTCTCGTCGTCAGAAAACGCAAGAATCCTTGGCTTAATCAATATTTAATCAGATTTTTCCTTTTCTTTTTAGTTATAGAATTTTTACTTTTACTTTTTAATACTGCAATGCCTTTCCATAGTACAGCAATATCTTGAACACTCTCTAAAATCGACAATGGAAAGTTACTCAAATGGATGGATAGAAATCGGTGCTCGTTAGAAAATGCTTAGAAAAAAGCTTTCCAGGTTTCCTCCAACGTAAATCGAGCTCAAATCAAATTAATTGGATCAAAGTCTGGGTGTATTGACATAGTTACCACGAGAGTTATTTGCATAAGTTATCTTTAATAAATGGAAGTCCTCAGATATTTACGAGTATTTGAAGAATTTGCTGGTTCTTACCCGAAATGTATCCTTTCCGGACGACGCAATCTCATTGTTAACGATCACCACAAATTCATCCACTCGTGCAGGAATTAGTCGTTTTATCAAATCCAAAACTGCCCTTGCCTGTACGTCATCGTTTACTTGCGGTTTCAAGTGACCAAGTGTTAATTGAAAATCTTCAAAAACAAATAGATTTATTTAGAATTAAAGAATTATCCATGAGCATAGGGACTAGTAAAAATTTTTTGAATATTTCTGGGCTTCTCCTTCATTGAATTTTATTTAAAAAGAAGATTTATTTAGCATTTTGCCCTAAAATAATTTAGCAAGAATTTGAAATTACACCAATTGTTATTACAGACCGTGTAAATGTTCCTTCTAAAAATATGTTACTGTTTATGTAAGAACTTTGATAAAAAATTAATGTACTCCACTTACCATCACCGTTGATTTCGCAAACGATAACATATTGCAACAACAAATAAGCAAATATTTTCTCTTTGACTGCTGGCATTTTGAGCAGTAAATAAGTAACTATTTATCACTAATGCTATTCATATTATTTATAAGAGTTATCACCGTCCCCACTTTTGTAGTGCATTCCAGTGGTTCCACACTGTTTCATGTCAAAATTTATTTAGGAGAAAAGCAATGACATTTGCTATTTTCAATTTTAGAAAAAAGAACGTCTTTTTTGTCTGACGAAAATTCGAAACAGAAATTGATCACATATAGTACAGATAGCGGTAAAATTATCATATTTCGTCGTTACCAGACGTGTAACTTTGAATAAGCACTGTGCTGTAGTTATTCACTTAATTTAATCATCTCAACCATTGTTATTGTTAAAACGACAGCAACGACAGTAGCCTTTACGAACATAAACCAAAAATGCACCCGAGAAACATGGAAAATTAGCAGCAACGGCAGTAATAGTTTATTTAAATAAATAAACATAAATGAAACCTGATTTGTCGTGGGCGTTCTTCTACACTCTACAGAACCTAACTTTATCTTTATACTCAAATTAAACTGTGCGGCATAAAGAAATATAAATGTATGAATACTGTTGCGTAGCTAGATTCATTGTGTTATGACTTTAAGAGCAAAGATTACAGCAATAAGTGCAAAAATTTTAACCTGTAATATATCACCATAAATGGGAACGACTGGACTAACATGTCCTTAACAGAAGTTTGACACATTTCGAGAAAATCGCAGTTGAAAATCGGACAAGAAATAATCGTACGTCTATGTCTTTGAGGTGTGTCAAGGAAAGGAAATTTTACGAGAACAAAAAACAGAAATGCAATCGAGCAGTGAACTTTGTTGAAGCCGAGATGCCAATAAAAGCTTCTGCTGCTGATGTTTCATTCTCCATTACAGAAGAACTTCCTCAGGGCAACTGCTACTGATGGTGGTGCTGCTACTGTTGGTGGTCTTGCTGCTACTTCTTGTAAGTCGTTGAGACTGAGTTGGTATGTCCGTTGTCGTGGTATTTATAGTGGTCGGTTGGAGCAGCAGGGTGGAACGGTGGACGGGGATTGGTCTTTTGGTGCGTGAGGGGTTGTTCATGAGATGTTTCCATGTATTGTGAAGACAGAAAGCATTATCACGGTTCAGGTTATTGGAGATTAGATTCACGGAAATCGCTGAATCTATAGACATTTTCAAACAACCTAATAACCTGAACCGTGATAATCGTTTCTGCCTTCACAACACATTGAAACATCTCATCAACGACCTGTCACGCATCAAAAGACCAATCCCCGCCCACTGTTCCACCCTGCTGCCCCTACCTGACCACTATAAATACCACGACAACGGACATACCAACTCAGTCTCAACGACTTACAAGAAGCAACAGCAAGACTACTAGCTGTAGCAACACCACCACCAGCAGCAGCAACCCTGAGGAAGTTGTTCTGCGGAACGGAGAACGAAACGTCGGCAGTAGAAGAAATCCAAGATATGCGGTTTCAACCGGAAGCCGGGAATTCAATCATGGACGACGGCCGCCGAAGCCTTCGGGTTTAATCTGTTCTTTAACATTTCCTATTCGTTTTCGTGATAATCATCTTATACCTACCTTCCTAACTGTTAAACACCACATGAAACCTTCAGTTCCAACCAAATCCTTCGACACAGCAGGTTTAACTTAGTTCGAGAACGCATTCAGTTTACCCGACACCAACTCTCCAATCTTTCTTATACAATTTTTCATCTTCACCTCGAACTCGCCAATACCCTCACACGAACGGATTGGTAACTTATAGATAGACTTGCCCACGAACAAGCCACTCGCATTCGCGAACTCATTACTAATACCCACATCCTTAAATCCTCGCGAACTCATTACTAATACCCACATCCTTAAATCCAACCAGTTGGTTTCTAGACAACTACCCAATCGTTACCACAAACCTTCTACCTTAACTCATACTATGATAAACAAATACTGATATCCCTTAACCAAAAGCGAAATTTCCAGTCTTTCTAAAGGCCCAAATTTCGCCATCATTCCAAAGATAATACCCATTAATGACATTCTAACTAGTGTTGAATTCACCCTTGTCAAACTCTCTACCCACATTGTAGACCCCATTCGCCATGAAACATCCAAAATTGTTCACCAAAGTTCCAATCCCCGACACCATTACAATCATCCAGCTACTCTTCAGAGCCCATAACCAACCCGAGTAATTCCCTTAATAGAATGTTGTTTAACCTCAACTTATTTCATGTTTCGTGATCAATATTACGAACAAGCGTCAGGCACAGCCATGGGTTCCCCTCTCTCCCCAACAGTAGCAAACATCTTTAAGAAGGCATTCGAACAACAGGTCTTTACTTGCTTCCCCCTTAAACCCAAGTATTGGTTCAGGTATGTAGATATCTTCGTAATTTGGCCACATGGTAAGGAATCCCTGGACAGCTACTTTGAATACCGTAATTCCCAACATCCTGACATCCGTTTCACTTTGGAATAAGAAAATGAAGGTCACTTACCTCTCCTTTATATACTAGTAAGTCGTCTTCCGAACGGTAGATTAGGAGATTCTGTGTATCGCAAACTGACACACATTTACCGCTATCTGAACGCACAGTCCTACTATCATCCTTTGCAAAAGCAGTCAATCATTACAACACTAGTCAGTCGTGCCTTTGCCCTATCAGAACCCTCGTCACTCATTTTAATTAATACCAACTGATATGATTTTACTAAGAAAAACGTTGCAGATTTATATTTTTTCTCGATTAACAACCGGAATTAACCACGTTCAGTAAAGTTTCTGGAAATTTTAGGGCAAGCAAAAACTGAACTGAACAAATCCGCTGGAAAGTACTATGCAATTAAAATTCGAAAAAGAATGAACTTAATTATTAATTGATTAATTAAATTATTTCATATTATTTAATTTTTTCATTATTTCATAATTTAACAATTAATTATTTTCAAGACGAAATAGTAATATAAATCAATTGAGATGTAAGAAACCGGAATTCGCTACAGAATTATTCAATAATTTAAAATGCAGCAATTTTGAAACTCGAATGTACTGTGTGCGAAACCAGTCATAAAGAATGGGATCCTTTGTTTTCTTCAATTTTAGAACGGTTGTACTAGCTTTCTCTGATAATATTTTCGTTTAAAACAAAACAAAGCAAGTCTTGTTCTTTTAGCATAAAGAAATCTGCATATACAGAAGAAAAATTGTTGACGAATCAAAACGTTTTGCCGTAAGAGGCCTAAAATAATAAGCAAACGGACTAATGGAATGTAGAGTACTGGAATGGAGATGGATGCGACATCTACCTGAGATTACATTTCTTTTAAGAGGTTTGATACTCTGCATTGTGATCTGCGACGATAAATTAATAAATGTTTTGTTGATTACGATCTAATTTTCTGATGCTGATTAGTCATCGACGAAACCTGTTATGTACGATACATACGACTTTACGAAGCTTTACGAATCTGAGAATTCGTAACTACATTTACAATTTGTAAATTAAACTCTCATTTTTAAACAGAACGTCAATAGAACATAAGATAAGACAGACCTAGCTTTTCAAAATATGTAGATAAAAGAGCGACAATCAGAGATAAAAAGGGAAGTAATTTCAACAATCCTGAAAATAATTGTAACGTAGATTCATTGTAAAAAATATAGTTTTGACAAATGATTTTTGACTTAATTTCAAAACTCAGGAAATTCGTTTCGTCGTTCTGGTTAAAGACTTGTTTATTTTTTATTTTATTCCGTACGTTACAGAACGTCCTGCTAAGTGTTCCTTAAAAGCTATTCAATGAAAGGATAATAAAGGAACAACTCATGCTAAATGGAACAAAGCTAAAATCTTTAACCACAACAAAAGAGACGTAGCTAAATGTTGGGCCATCGATCGCCTATAACTTGCTGGTGACAATTATCAATGATAAATTTTAAGTTTCTGTATTTATTGGTCAAGGAAACGAATACGGTACGAATAGCCATTTGTCGAGCCATTAAGGTTCTTTTCGAAAGACTCTGGAGTACAATAAGGGCCGGTTGCTCAGTCACAGTTTAACGTTAATCTTCCATCAGTTCCTATGTAAAAAAAAAACTGAAGATTAAAGTTAAACTTTGACTGAGAAACCGGGCCTAAGTCACTTATCGTTGATTTGTAAAAAATTTGCCTCACCAAGAAATAAAATGAAATTTAAGCTGCCATATCTTCTCTAAATTATAATAATTGTTACTTTATATCACACCATTTTGGAATCGAATCCATATTTTACACAGTGAGAAGAAATTAAATAAGTATAAAAAATTAAGAGCACTTAAAATTTATTCCAGTTGAACTTTCCTAGTAGTAATACGGTTCTAATATTTTCAAGCAACAAGTACAATTATTTTTTAACACCTGATCCGACTTAGTCCTGCGGGCTTAGAGGCTTGATGCGAAGGCACGGCTAGTGATTATGTATTGCTAGTAGTGGCTGCGAACGACTTGTAAAGTGATTTCCCTTTCGACATTCAACTGACGAACTTGGGAAACGCAGAAAACCCTGTTCGATGTCGTATAAATCCAAACACAGACAAACCGACTAAAGAATCTCTCAAATAGAATCCAAATTCAGTAAAAAATTTACAGAGAAGTGTTTACCAACAGTGAAAAAAACAATAAAAAGCTTTGAAAAGAAGTTATTAAGAAGTAAGTATACCTATTAAGTAAAAAAAAAGAGCAATTCAATTTTTAAAAAAATTTTTAAAACCTTTTTAAAGAATGCAGGGCGTGTGAAAAAGAAGTGATTTAAAACAAGACAGATGAACGTATTACAAAATTTATTAATTAAATAATTTAAACAACAATTACTATGGTTTAATGAAATAAAATGCATTAACAAAGGAGTAATTAAATGAAAAAATCAATGTCGAATATCTCAATCGTGAACAAACATTTTCCAAATCATGACGAATCTATATTTTACATAAAATTACAACTGTTTGACAAATAAAAGCGAAGAACCTAAAATCATTCGCCAGTTTTTCCAGCGTAAACTACGTCACCTACGTTAATTTTTCCAGGACGTTCCAATCCTAGGAGCACCCCCATCACCGGCCGCTTGCCTTCTGCAGCTAAGTGCGCTGGATTTTTAAAAGTATTGAGACTACAACAAACACTTTGTTTAAATGCAAACTTTACCTTCTGTAAACTTGAACTTACGTTTCCAAAGTTTTAAAAGCTTCTCGCTTCTGCGATCGAATTCCGTCTTCGGGATTTATAGTAGTAATCGCACATCTCGGACAAGGCTTGACATTATAAAACAAAGCTTTACCGATTTTGAACCAGTCCCAATCTTCCTCGGTGAAGGCTGGAAATTCCTCTCCTTTCACGTAGATATTCGGTCGGTAATGATATTCAGTGACTACTTCCGGAGATTTGGCTTTCAATTCTTCAACTGATGCGTGATTCATTAGGAGGTAACTTGTTATATTGGAGTAAGCACCCTAAAATTTTAATACAGGATGTTAAAAATAAGTGTCACAAACCTTGGAGGGCGGAGGGAGAAAGATGTAAAAAATCTTAATGAATACCATCGTCTTTAATGCTATTACAAGGCAGAGTCAGATGAACCGAACCGAACAAAAGTTGTTTTTGAGAGGTAGAATGTATTGATAATGACTAAAGTCCGGATTTATATGTGCTAAAAAAGTGGAAAATAAGTTTTTTTTATGCGATTAAAATGGATCAAAATATGGATATTATATGCGATAAAAATTTTATTTTACTTATACATACTTTAGAATAATAAAAACATAAATTGTTTCATATAAGTAATTTTAACACTTAACACTTAAGTAGTAGGATTACAAAATATAATCAACAGTTGATTTAAATTATTTGGGGTAAAATTTTGTCGTCTGTCTGTCAAAATATTTTTATAAGAGGAAAACGAACGCTCGACATGGCATGAAGTAATGGGCGCAAATTTCATGGATGCTACATCTTTGGGGTCCATGTCCAAATCCTCTTCACTTTGACCTTTTAAAACTAAACAGATTTTCCTCATTTTATTGTAGTCAGGATTACGTAATAGAACCTTGTCTAATTTTGCCATTAACTTCTCTCCTATCTCCCCTGGAATTGATTTTACACTTTCAATTGCATCATCGACCACTTCAAAAGAATCTAATAGAGCCGTCTGGGATGATTCCAACTTTTTAACGGTGGATATTAAAACCGAAAAATGAGTTTTAATGAATGCTAATTGATTCCCGATGTTTGTGTTCGACATGCATTCCTTACAAATTCTTAAAGCCGCTGAATTGGAATCATCCAATTCTAAGAAAATTTCCTTTAATTGTTTAAAGTTATCTGCGTAAAAATTTGCTGCTTCAAGCCACGTACCCCATCTCGTAATTATTGGTTCTGGTGGTAATGGCAGGTCAGCAGCTAATTCTTTATAATGTTGTATACGCAGTGGGGCTTTAAGAAACGCCTTTTTTCCGTTATTGATCAACTTATTTACTGTTGGGTATTCTAGTCGCACCAATTCAGCGAGCCTATTCATTGCGTGAGCTATACAAGTGAAGTGCATCAGATTTGGGTAAAACACCTGTAAAGCCTGTCCTGCTTTTATCATGTAGGCTGCTGCATCAGACACCATTAGTAATATATTTTCCGATTTAACTTGATTAGGTGCATATAAAAGTGTCAAGCTGTCGTTAATAAAACGTGCGATCGTTGAATGATTTGTTTTTTCCAAAACTGCACTATTTACCAAATAAGATATTGGTGCTACTGTGTTGCTTAATACTCCTGCTAACATATTTGCTACATAACGACCGCAGGCATCTGTCCTTTCATCAACTACTATATAAATATTGTTGTCGCTAAGCTTCTCTCTTATTTTCTTCATCCGTTGCTGGTAGCATATACTTAGATAGTTTTTCCGCAAAGTCCATTCATTTGGAATATGACGATTGCAATATTTTTCCAAAAAAGTTCGAAAACTTGCTTGTTCAAGTTTATGCCAAGGAATGTTTGACTCTGCCATAGCACTGCACAAGTCTAAAAAGAATTCATTTCCTGTGTCAATGCCCTGTGAGTTACTGGCTGTTGAAGAAATAAAAGACTGCTTAAAGTTAGACACACATCTTTTCTCCGACTCCTTATGGAGGTTTGTAGCCAAATGTTGATCAATCTGGTACTTTTGGTCTGACGACACCTTAAAATATTGTCAAAATGAAAATGTGATTTTTAAGAGAATTTGTAAGGTATCTACCTGTTTTGAGCATGCGTTGCAAAAAATAACTTTTCCATCTGTAGTTAGATGTTTAGATGCTTTAATCCATTTTTTCAATAGCTCGGATCGAGAGGATGCTACTTTCGGCATTTTGAAAAGATAAGCACTGAATTTATTTCGTCTTTAAATTAAATAAGAAAATAACAACTAATTCGCGTTGATAAATACACTAGTCACTAGTCACACACATTCACGGAGTTCTTATCTCAAACTGAAATGCAAAACATAAGTGCAAAATGCAAGTGCAAGTCGCTACAGATTCCCAGAAAATCACATTCCGGGAAATCGTAAAATAAAGTGGCCAGACGTTGAGAAGAATAAATTACTTCTTGGAAAAGCTGCAGACTTGAATATTGACCGTATATGGAATTATAATGTTATTTATATCAATATATGGATAAATAAATAAATATGCGCTAAAAGTCTAAAATATTAAGTTATATGCGAAATAAAACTACCATTTTTGGGCTTCTCTAATCGACAAACATATAAATACAAAACGCCAAGTTTAGGTATGTTAGCGTAAAAAACTTGTAAAAACTTATAAATCCGGTCTCTAATAATGACATATCGTAGAAACGATTGAAAGTGTTGACACAGTGACAGTTTAAAAATGGTAACTTCACTAGAGCATTGCACTAGGAAGGCACAGCGGCAGTGTTATTAAGTATCTAGATGCAAGTATCTAGATACAGTATTTAAATCCTTTTTGAGTATCTAGATACATATCACAGATACTACTAAAAAATGTAACTGTATCTGCATCTAGATACAATTACAGTGTATCTATTCATTTGAGATACTAAGATACATTTTAGATACATTTTGAACTTCCATAAAAACAGCAGACCTTGGCAGAAATGCAACCTCCGATTTTACAGTCTCTTTCTTTTGATTTTCCCCTCTTGTTAATTATGTTTTCCAGTTTCTCAAATGACTGTTCTATTTAAAATACGATTTGAGAGTTCAGAAACTTGAATATTATTTTAAAAATTGGGAAAGATAATTGACAAAAGGAGAAAAACAAAAGGAAAGACTAGATTGTTGATTTTATCAACTTTTCTTGATTATGTGAACGTTCTCTTAGCTACAACAAGGTTATAACTAAGGATCCTAGATTCATTTGACATTTAATTTGTCTGATACGAAAGTAGAGTCATTTCTGTTGATAACTTTATATTTTACGTTGACTTTACTTGGTTTCATACAAAACCAGGTAATTACTAATCAACTTATTGATCAACTTAATTACAAAAATAAATTTTCTATTTAAAAAGACATACTGCTGAAAAAAGTTGTGAAAATTATCACAGATTTTAGTGTGTATATTATTTGCATATTTCGCAAACTTCGTCAATTTTCACAAAAAAAGTCGATTTGGATCGCAAATAATACCGTACCTTCACTACTGCATAGGTTATTGAATTTTACACTTGCAAGTATCTTGATAAACTGCAGATACTTTTTTTTGTATCTGTATCTAGATATTTTCCGGAAAAAGTATCTGTATCTGCATCTAGATACATATTTGTGAAAATATCTGCATCTGTATCTAGATACCATTAGAAATGTATCTTTAACAACACTGCACAACGGTCTGTTATCCATTTCTTGCACAGTGAAGAAATAAAACTCATTGATTCATCGCAGTATGAAGCTATAATATGAAATTCATGCTTGTCACTCTAGCAAGTGTGTGAATGGAGCAATAAATAAAAAAAATGGGTTGGTTTGCGTAGCTGATTCTCACCAACCTGGTCAAGCAAATCGTGTCATGAGTCGTGATTTCGGCAATTTGAAGCCTTAGTGAAAAAAAATCGTCGGATTATCCTTAATAAAATCGCTGAACTATTATGTACGAATTTCTAAAGAACTGCTTAAAACCTGCCATCAGAACCAAAAGGCGAAGATCTTTGAGTAATGATATTCTTTTGCAACACGACAATGCGCTCCACATACTACATGAGCAATGGTGGCGACAATTTAAAATTTGAAGTATGAGTGTCTACCACATCCTCCTTATTCCACTGACCTTGCCCCAAGTGATTATCATGCCTTGGGACCACACTTAAGTAATGATGAGTAATGATGAAATTATTGAAGCTGTGCACGAGCGGCTGTGCAAATGAATAAAGAATTTTTTCTTTCGGGTATTAAGCAGTTCCAAAACGGTGGAGGAGGTGCATAGGAGCACATCAAAAAATGACATACTTGTTTTCGACATTGCATTAATAAATTTTGTTTTGCAATGTGTTTAAGGTTCTCATTTACTCTGCCTTGTACGTATCAATTTTGTGTACCTCGACCTACCATAACAACAAAAATTGTTTAGCCTGGCTATTCTGTCGTTGCAAAAATCCAGCCAGTCAATACATTTTGACTTTCTTTTTTGTGGTATTCGCTTTTTGTTCTAACTTTCATTTTGACCTTGCTGCGGTTTTCGAACTTTTGGGACCACAATGTATTTGGTACTGTACTAGGATTCTATTGAATAACATGTATGATACTTCAATATTCGTTTCTGCATATGTTTATTAGAACTGTTTTGACCTACTAAGTCTCCCCAAAATGCACTGAAATGTGACCATGTGTTTTGTAAACACCCAGTAGAGTTTAAATGTGAGGTATTATTACACTAAAACTGTATGAGAATGTTGTATTATCTTTACGTGTAGTTTTATAACGTAAATTAGGTATAAATAATTTTATACACCATTAATAAAAAAAAATACTAAGAACCCAATTTTACCCTATCAATAAAATTCTGTTTCGAACATTTGTTGCAATTGTAAACAAATTTCTTTCAGGCTTACATTTACGGTATTTATAGCCGATTTCATAATAGGACTTTAAATTTAAAATTATTTTAACCTAAAGAAATATATTTGTTTCCCTTTTCTTAAAGTGACTTTAAATGAAAGCTTCCTTAAAGTCTGATTATGAAAACGGACATAAATTTCCTTCACAATTTTTTTCAAATTATTTTCTAGATTTTGAATCTTATAAAAGGAATAGTCCGAGATTTTGGCTTTTATGCTACTTGTACTTACTCCTGCATTATTCCTTAATTTGTCGTAAACTTTGAACAGTTTATCGGAGTACGCTTGACTCAAATCTCTATTAAAGGAACCGTCATGATATCCCAGTCTCAATCCTGAGGGTTTTTCCAAAAGGTAGTTTGAGAACCATAAGGCTGCTTCATCTCCACAGTCTAGTGTGTGAATCTTTTCCTGGCAGTACATTCTGAAAAATATGAATCTTAAATCAAGGAAACCACCAGCAGTTGTTGTTTCTTAAAATAATTATTTCTTTTAATAATGCTACTTACGTAATTTCAACCATCTTTGCTGAAACTTTATTTGGAATTTTAACTAACAATGGCTCTTGGTTCGCAACTTTGAAAATGATGTGATTACTGTCGTGCAGAGAAGATTCTATGAGTACTAGTTTTGGATAAGTCATTGCTGTTTTAAATTCACCGTTAACTTCATTATATACGACGAAAGATCTGCAAGTTTGAGAAAATAAAATTTTTAAATAAATTGTGGATTCATGATTATTACGTTTAAACTTAAGTAAACCTTTATCCACATTTTCTAAAATTGAAAGCAAAGTATTTTTTTTGTATTGCACCTACGTTACATACCGGGTGGAAAGTTTCAAACCTAAACATAGCAAAGTTCCATTGAGAACTACATTTCTGTAGATTACTGCTCGCCATTTAAAGATACAAAAATGGTAATGGTATTAAATGAAAGATAAAATTAAAGCCAATGTTATCGTGTTAAAATTATTCCTATTGTGTTAATACTTTTGAAATAGAAATTAAATTTTTAAATTTCAAATGAAAAATGTAGTCGCCTTAGTATGTCAGATTTGAAGTTTGCAATTCAATAACCAGAATTTTGTACAATATGATTCTTATTCAAAATAAAATTTCATTCTGTGTAGCGATTCTTATGTGTTACGATAAAGAACTATTAGGATTTATTTCTTTGCTCCTGCATTACTTCACAAAATACTTTCCTACCATTCTTATTAATTAAAACAACGTTTATGGCAGCGACGGTTCTGTGTAACAGATTTGGGTAGGCGACCGTTTTTCGTCGTGTATTGTTTGTTTTCTGTTCATGTGTGTTAGACAGAGCAAGCGCTCTGGGAGTATGTCTGCTACCTACCCAAATATGTTATGCACCTGCCGGCGCTGGTTTATGCAACTGAATTTGTGGAATTGATGTGTTTTTTTTTATAATATTCCTTATAGTTGTGTGTTACTTATTCTTCAACAGAGTGAAACTTATTTAATTGTTAGTACAATTGAATTTAAAACTGATTTAGTATCGATATTTGTCGGTATTGATTGCATGGCATCATTTCAAGTTTATTGATAGTATCAGAAACAACATTATTTTTGTATGTAATGACATAGAATACAATTATCATTCTAATAAAGAAAGAATTAAGAAACTTAAACGACCAGAGTACCTACCTATTATTTGCTCTGTACACACAGTAATTCATAATACTTTTTGACTGACGTATAAATTATTTTCTATTAATTGAAAGAACTGAAAGTTTCAAATCTGACATATGCGACTGAATTTTTCTTTTAAAATTTGAAAATTTTATTTATATTCCGAAAGTATTAATATTTAGGAATAATTTTAACACCATAATATTGTCCATAATTTTCTCTTTTCTTTAATACCATTGCCATTTTTGCATCTTCAAATGGCGATCAGCAGTTCACAGAAACAAAGTCTTCAATACAAGTTTACTATGTTCGGGTTTGAAACTTTCCACCCGGTATATAAAATTAATACTACGTAAGGTTTTGTACTTTTTTA
Organism: Prosopocoilus inquinatus; assembly: GCA_036172665.1. NCBI lineage: Eukaryota > Metazoa > Arthropoda > Insecta > Coleoptera > Lucanidae > Prosopocoilus > Prosopocoilus inquinatus. Next base: position 37,170,241 of record CM069869.1, read on the forward strand.
ATTTTTAATTCATTGCTCTAGAGCATTGTGAGAGTATCTCCATCTCTTCTTATTATTCGACGTGAAAACATGCTATAAGCTATATAAATCAGTTCATTACGCCTGAGGGTATAATAAGCGGGCGTAATGACAACGCCCTCTCATACAGGATGTTCCAGAGCTCCATAACTTTCGTGCTATTCCAGATATCGACTCAATTATTTTTCGTATAATAGAAGCGCTTCCATTGCATATTTTAAAATTATTTTAGTTTGTATACAGGGTGTTCAAGTAATATGAAAATATTAAAGTTACGTTTTCTTAAATTGAAACACACCATTTTGACTTAATTTTTGGATTCCACACTAAATTCTGAGTTAAATTTATTTATCATTTTTACGTATCAATCATACTTTTTGATGTGAGTCAATTTTTTCTTGAAAATTCCAGAATGCAAGTTCCATTTAAAAAATCATAACTCCAAACCACTAAAGATAACGCAACCGATTTTTTTTTTAGTCAATGCCAAGGCTGTGGCCTATCATTCGAGATCAAGCCAAGTCGTGAAAGGATGTTCCAAGGCTTGCTACGATTTTTTGAATATGAATAACTATAAATAATAAAAACTCCATTTTCTCAAACAGAACATCCTGTATATTTTCACACCATTCCATAGCGTTTTTGATAAGCTTTTCAATGATATACAGATTGTAGGGTCCAATTCTGATATTCGACGAGTTGATTGAGAAAATAGTAATTTTTAGATGTAAATATTTAATAAACTAAAAGTTTCTGGTAGATTGGTGCCAAAATGAAAAGCGATTAAAATTTTAAAACGTCGCATTAGTAACGGATATATAGTGTCAAAAAGTGCACATTTCATTGGTTTAATATTTTATTCGCTGTGCATGATTATCCGCGATCGATCAGTAGGACTGCGGCCTTAATTTCAAATTTATCCTTCCAGTTCGCGTGAATTACTTCTATTGATAATTCATGAAAATTCTAACTTGAGTACTCAGGAAATCTCAAGAGAAACTGATTTGTATGTCACTTTGAAATTTTAACTTGAGTACTCGGGAAATCTCAAAAGAAACTGACCTGTATATCAGTTTCTCCCGAATACTCAAGTTAGAATTTTAGAATAGAAATCATCAAGAGAACTTCTAATTCACGTGAACTAGGAAGATAAATTTGAAATTAAAGCCGCAGTCCTACTGATCCATCGCGGATAACCATGCACAGCGAATAAAATATTAAACCAATGTAATTCGCACTTTTTGACACAATATATCCGTAACTAATGCGACGTTATTTTAAAATATGAATCGCTATTCATTTTGGCACCAATCTACCAGAAACTTTCAGTTGTTTATTAAATATTTACATCTAAAAATTACTCTTTTCTCAATAACTCGTCGAATATCAAAACTGGACCCTACAAACTGTATATCCTTGAAAAACTTGTCAAAAACGCTATGAAATATACAGGGTGTGCTGTTTGAAAAAATGGAATTTTTGTTATTTATAATTATTCATATTCAAAAAATCGTAGCAAGCCTTGGAACATCCTTCACTACTCGGCTTGATCTCAAAAGATTGGTCACACACATCAAAAAAATGGTTGCGTTATCTTTAGTAGTTTAGAAGTTACGACTTTTTGAATAGACCTTGCATGCGGGAATTTTCAAGAAAAAATTGACTCACATCTAAAAGTATGATTGATACGTAAAAATGACTCAAATAAATTTAACGCAGAATATAGTGTAGAACCCAAAAATGAAGTTAAAATGGGATGTATCAATTTAAAAAAACGTAACTTTAATATTTTTACAATACTTGAACAGCCTGTATATAAACGAAAATAATTTTAACATGTCCACTCCTTTTATACAAGAAAATTCGAGTCGAATAGCAAGAAAGTTATGGAACTTTTACGGAGCTCTGGGACACCTGTATGTATTAATACGTTGCAACATATAAATAAATTACACGATTATCATAGATACAAAACAAAGTACACAAAGTACTTACTTGCAAGCTTTACATCAATTAATTTCGTATATTAAGTGAAAAAATAAAACTTATGAACCGCTGGTATAACTCGATTTTTATAAATCTGGAGTAAATTATAAAATCTCGGGCCAAAAAGAGCCCCTAAACTGGCCTCTAATGCAAAAATCTTCATTATGCCCTTGATACATAAATAATAAATTAGAATCCAATATAACAACTGTATCTGGACAATTTTATCGAGTAGTTTCGTTATCTATGATGTCGATCGCCTTGTTCTCAACTATTTCTGAAGACACTTTTTATTAATATTTAATTAAAGATAACAGAATAATATGATTTGTTCATTTAATATCAAATCTAAAGGCTATGATCTGATTTTATAACTAAATAATATTTGTTAGTATCGCGTTATAAATAAAATTTTATAAAATTATACCTATCGCGAACCTGGTACATGTTTGCATTTTTTTCCGTCATCAATCCTGTCCGACCGCAATCTCCAGAATTGATTTCCAGCCTTCTTCCGCTCTTCAGCGGGTAAATAAACAACGCAGCAACGTTTCCAACTGGTACCCATTTCTTTGGTAACTTATCTCGCAGACTTTTTCTGAAAAACACATAGCCGGCTACCGCAGAAACGACTGTCACTAAGAATATTGAAATAAACGGTGCTTCTTTCATTATTTCCGTGTGACTGTGTTATCTTATCTACTTGTTTGTAGCATAAATGAAGTGACAATCTTTTGTTCATTTGTTGGTCAAAGGACAAGGTCGGAAGAATGTACTTCGGCATGTTAAACATATCAAGACTGGTTTTCGCTCCCCTCTTTATCTCATTTGAATTAGAATTTAAACACACTGTTATTTTGGTTATCTTTTTTAAGTAATAAACGAACAATTTTTCCAGTTAATAAAGGATTAATATGTTTTTTCATGATTTCATATATTAGTATAACAAATGCTTGAACTAGGCAAGTAATAGACTAAATTAGGAAATGCCGGAAAATTTTCCAATTTGACTTTATTTTTTAATTCAATTAATTTCCTATTAGAACCAAGTCACGATTTCTTCTAGTGTCAACGTTTCGTTTTTCATTACAGAAAATCTTTGTTACGGCTGCTGCTGTTGGTGATGTTGCTGCTGCTTCTCGTTAGCATCACCAGCAGCAATAGCCCTGATGAAGTTCTTCAGTAATTACGTAGGAAACTTCGGTAGCAGAAGAAAACGTTGCCAATTAAAGCGTTGATCAGACTGGCGTGGTCGCTGTGGCGGCCACGGCTACGGTTCCGGTGGCGTTCAATCTCTGCTGTGTAAGGCCAAGTCGTAGTCACTACAGGCACTGATAAGTTTACACAAGTTGCGTTTGAACGCCACCGCCACCTAGGTTGTGGTGGCCACCGTAGCCGGTTCAATGGGATCAACCAACACCGGACTTCATATGAGGCGTATAAAGGTCGAACACCTCAAAACTTGAACAAAATGAACAAAAAGTTATGAATCGAACCAACACAATTATATACTTTTAATTAATTTTTTATATAATGTACGTAAACGATATTTACAACAATTACAATTTTACAGCATATACCATAGAATGTATTTTGCTCGGATTCTGCTCATAAAGTTCTGCACGTTCTTGTCGGTAATCTGTTTCGTAGCCCATGTCCATTATTTTTGCAAACTATCACTAATTTTACTTGCCCACCCTTTTTATTTCAATATCCCCTTTACAATGGACCAATTCCTTAGTTGGTCTAAGTTCAATACTATTCGGGGGATTGCAATCTTTGGGAACTACAATAACATTATTCTGTTGATACCACTCTTCGACAGATTTGGAATAGTGACATATCTAGCTAAGTTGGGCCAAAACAATGGGGTCTATTCTGTAATATTGATATGGACTTATTATTGCTATGTTTCAAGTGACCTTGTAAAATTGGCATTCTGTAAATAGTTTCATAACAATTTGCAATCCATTTGAAGTGTGATCTCGAGTTAAGATGCATCTCTCTTCAATTTCCGGTCGGCAATCGACGTGAAATATTATGAAATCGTAACAACTTTTCTTCAATTATTGAAAACCATATCAATTGATATGCATAGCAATGTTACAGAATAGCCCTGAATGGCTGTATGTTATGCTGTTTAAAGAAGGGCAAAAGTCGTTTTTGTAAGCATTCACTTTTGTAAATTTTTTGATTTATCAAATGGCTTGCCAAACTAAATTTTTTTGGGAAATTTTGATATTTTTTTCAGTTCGCAATCTTTTGGGGCAACTTTACGATATTTACATGTGTAAAACTCTTGAACCTGTATTTGTTCGAAATCTGCTTTAACGTACTTTTCGTCATCCATCACTACACATTCATATCGTGTGAGAAAAGTTTCATACAATTTTCTGGCTCGACTTTTCGCAGTTAAATTTTGTATGGCGTCGCGATCAGGTGCAGCTTTGGCCTTGTAACTTTTCAAGCCAGCTCTACATTTGACTTTTTGCACATAGGATTACAAAATTTCTATCTTTTTAGCAACATCAAGTAATGACAGCTGTGGATTAGAAGCAATAATTCCTAGAGCTCGTTTCTCCTTCTTTCTATCTTTCACTCCTTGTTTACCCCCCCCCATCCCCCCCCCTTCTCAACTTTCTTTCTATTGATAAACGTTATCCATACCTTTTTAAAACGGAGGAGACAGTTGACTGAGGAAAATTCAATTTTTTTGCCAGAGCTCTATAACTCAATAGAGGATATTTGATATGTTCGTTCAAAATGACTTTGCGTTGTTGAAGTTGACAGCTCTCAATGTTGACCAGCCCCTTATAAGTTATATGGCCGACCTTCAGCCAGAATTTTAGTTCATATTTCAATCAACAGAGGGCCAAAAGTAGTTAATACAGAATTTTACTGACTGGAACGCTGGGAAATATGTAATTCTACCGCTAACTATAAATTTTATTTTTGTATGACTTTGCATCTGTCACAGATTAGAAGCTCAATTCTGTTAAAAGTGTCCTCTGATCCATTGAAACGTTGTTTTGGAAGCATTTAGAAGTTTTACTTAACTGAAAACCTTAAACTGAAATTGTTCAGTCATCTTTAGAAAATGTGGTTGTAGAAAGACATGATGCGGTATCCAGAAATTGTACTTAACGATAAACGGTACCGATCTGGTAGTAGTGAATCGAAATTAAATCTTTCTGTACGTTTCTGAAGAAGACTAGTCCCGGTTCTGGGTAGAAATCGAGGAAAAACCAACATAAATTTCACAACTGTCAAATTTTAATCCATCGCAAAGAATTTTGTTGATATTGCGTTCTGGTATCTGTAGACGGAAGAATTATTTTTGACTGACGCAATACCGATTGTCAGAAGAAAGAACATGATCAACTTTTTAGTCAGAAAACATTCAGATGACAACAATTTCGGAGTACAAAAATTGAAGGAAGCAGTTCAGAGCTACTCATAGACTAACTACTCTATAGACTGGAAACGGGAAGGCTGAGAAATTCAGACAAGTTTCTGCACTCTCTTGTGATTGGAATAAAAACTGACCTTGTTGAGCGGGTTGCTTACTACACATATGATTTAATATTATTTGCTTTTAATCTGAGGTATCTATGAATTACTTAGCAAGTCAAAATGATACTTTTGACTTACCTAGTTATTTATAAAATGTCTTTCCGTGTAAAAATTACAAAAATAGGTGCACAAATTTATATATTAGGTGCTTTTCTTTTACATAAAAAAGCAGTTTCAAAATATTCAGGGGCTTTAAGCTCCATGTTCCTGTTCATAAGACGTTACACACCAAACATTCCATTGAATAAGTAGCTCTGAACTGTTTCAATTTTTGTACTCTGAAATTGTTGTCATCTGAATGTTTTCTGACTAAAAAGTTGATATATTCCGACATTCGATATTGCCTCAGTCAAAAATCATTCTTCCGCCTACAGATACCAAGACACGATATCAACAAAATTCTTTGCGATGAATTAAAATTTGACAATTGTGAAATTTTTATTGGTTCTTCCTCAATTTCTACCCAGAACCGGGACTGGTCTTCTTCAGAATCGTACAGAAAGATTTAATTTCGATTCACTACTACCGTATGGGTATCTTTATCGTTAAGTACAATTTCTGGATACCGCATCGTGTCTTTCTACAACCACATTTTCTGAGGATGACTCAACTCAACAACGTCAATTTCAGGTTTTCGGTTAAACTTCTAAGGGCCACTTGCACCACATCCAGTTAAATTTTAAGCCCCGGTTAATTCCATAGAAACGATTATTATAACAACTGAATCCATGATAAATAATGGCCGATTAAAGTTAATCTAGAATGGTGCAAATGAGGCTATATGTTTCTAAGACAACGTTTCAATGAATCAGAGGATACTTTTAACAGAACTGAGCTTCTAATCTGTGACAGATGTCAAGTCATACAAAATTACAATTTAAGGAGTTCGCCCATTAGACCGTAATAGGACCGTAATAGGACCGTTATAGGACCGTAATAGGACCGTATCCGGACCGACATAGTCAAAAAAACATTCTTTCCATATATTTAAATGGGGTAACGCCCACTAGTCCGTATCGGCTCCGACAAGCTTCAGACCGTGCCGGGCCCGACCAGACAAATTTGCCGGCGACGAAATTCTCCGAACTGGTGCTTAAAAACGACATGCTATTTGATTACATTCGGCATCGGCAGCCCAAATCAGTGTCAAATTTATTTTAGAAAGGGCGACCAGATTTTTCAACAAATAAGTGCATTACGCGAACATGCACATTGAAGGGTGAAATAGAATATGAGTTCTCTAGTTAGTAGTTATTTAGAAACTTAAGAAAATAATGACAGTGTTGTATCTATCCTAATTTTTCTTAATAAATACCAAAACGCTTCAAAAGATAAAATATAATAACTATTTAACCAATTCAATCACATAAATATATATTTACGAACACATTCTATTAACTTTTCGTCCTCCGTAGTTCGTATAAAGTTCGTAAAATTATGTCAAACCGTTGCTATGTATTATGTGTATATGTTGTTAATAAATAAGTTTTAAAAATAAAATGCTTCATTTTACAACATTAGTATAAACTAAAAGCTGTTTGTCGGTTAAAACTAGAATGGCTATACATCCAACATTGCGCTGAATCGTCCGGAAATGTAAGCAATGAACCCGCAAACATGTTTGACCAGCAGTTATCCAGCATTCGGCAAAACATTGCTATTCAATATTATTCTATATTCAAGAAGTTAGAAACAATTTATTGCTGTATCTCACCTTATGTATTAAGAAAAATTACATGTGGCGCAGCTTTCTACAACTTTTTAAAAGATAATGAAAAAGTTCTTGTGAATGAACAAACTTTAGAAGCTTTTTGGTATTTATTAAGAAAAAATAGGATAGATACAACACTGTCGTTATTTTCTTAAGTTTCTAAATAACTACTAACTAGAGAACTCATATTCTATTTCACCCTTCAATGTGCATGTTCGCGTAATGCATTTATTTGTTGAAAAATCTGGTCGCCCTTTCTAAAATAAATTTGAGTGATTTGGGCTGCCAATGCCGAATGTAATGAAATGGCATGTCGTTGCTAAGCACCGGTTCGGAGAATTTCGTCGCCGGCAAATTTGTCTGGCCGGGCCCGGCACGGTCTGAAGCCTGTCGGAGACGATACGGGCGTTTTTTGACTGTGTCGGTCCGGATACGGTCTTATTACGGTCTAATGGGCGAACTCCTTTATAGTTGGCGATAGAATTAGATATTTTCCGGTGTTCCAGTCAGTAGAATTCTAATTACTATTTTTGGCCCTTTGTTGATTGGAATACGAACTAAAATTCTGGCTGAAGGTCGGCCATATAACTTATTAGGGCCTGGAGCTACTTATTCAATGGAACGTTTGGTGTGTAGTGTCTTATAAACAGAAACGTGGAGCTTAAAGACGCTGAATATTTTGAAACAGCTTTTTTATGTAAAAGAAAAGCACCTAATACATAAATTTGTAAACCTATATATATTTTTGTAGTTTTTTACACGGAAAGACATTTCATAAATAACCAGGTAAGTCAAAAGAGTCATTTTGACTTGCTAAGTTATTCATGGATAGTAGGCAAACCGCTCAACAAGGTTACTTTTTATTCCAATCACAAGAGAGCGCGGAAACTTGTCTGAATTTCTCAGCCTTCCCGATTCCAGTCTATAGAGTAGTTAGTCTATGATGTTGACAACTAATGAACAGTGAAAAACGGTAACGGTCAAATTTTATTCCTATGGTTGCTAGATACATCTTGTGAAAATAAAAGAGAAACGGGCTTGTATTTTTTTGGCTAGTAAGTACTTATTGGTGCCCAAATTTTGACGTGTTCAATCTTTACCGCAAGAGTGGCCTGAGTGTTAAAAAGTAGTTTTAAGAAACAACAGATTAAAATATCTTTGTTTCAACTGTCTATTGTCATTTTATATAACTTATCGTGGGCTACTGTAGCACAATAACAATGCATAAAAATCCATGAAGTCGGCACTACTAACTACATTAGGCGTTTTTTTAGTTGGTTGCACTGTATGCCTCATGTAGGCCTACTCGATCGCATATTAAGGTCATATTGCAGGTGTGCTCGTCAGATCTCAGGGTATTTGCTAGTAGGCATCTAGTCGTCGGAGCGGGACGTATGCGTTCCGCTCATTAAGGCGGCGTTCGCACGAACGTTTTCTGAAGCCCGATTTAGAGATTGATGCCCGTTCGCACGACGCACCCGTTTGCGCAAAAGTAATCATTGACGGAAACACTGTCGCAATGTGTATTTTATAGATCAGCGTCGCAAACGGTTCGCAAATATCAAAATACACTGCATATCGACATTAAAAATGATCATTTACAATAAAAATCTTTGAAATACTTACAAATCAATAATGATTTTACCACTCATCGTAAATTTTAATACAATTTCTGAACATTTCATTCTCAAAATGACATCTGACGCAGACGCAAGCGCGAAACATAAATCATGACCAGCTTTTTGCGGACGGTTACGATTCCGCGGTTACCTAGGCGAACAGCGTCAATTTATAAATTGTCGAACTTATTAACGAAGGCTAATGTTTTGGCGGTAGCGTAAACGTTGCGTTAGGCGTATGGGAGTCAATCTATAAATCGGCCTTTAAACTTTCAGGCGCTCGGTTTTTCTAACGCTCTGAATAGAACATATCAGACTTAAGGCTTCGTTCGCACGAAAGTTAAAAAAGCGTTTCTTTAATGAAGCGTCGGCGTTTTTAAAAGCACGTAAATTTGTAGGTGTTCAAACCAGCGCTAAAATAATCATTTCAAGTCGTAGTTTTGTGTAATTAGGTCGACATGAATTATGCAAAAATTGTAGCAATAGTACTCCTTGTTCGTAAAAATCTGCAATATTTTTCGTATTAATTTTCAACACTTTATCCTTAACATGTGCTTAACTTTATAGAACGTTGTACTTGTATACGACTTCACATTGTGGGCTCTTTAGAACGCACGTACGAAAGCATATCCACTTTTGTATTTACTTAAACGTCAAGCGCTCGGTGCTTAAAATGGAATAAGATGCATTTATTTTACCGCTCGTTAAAAAAGCGCTGCATTACGAACACACATATGAAAACAGATAAGTTCTATTAGGCCGCTAGAAAAAGCGAGCGCTTTCTAAAACACGAATGGGAAATTACCATTCTTAGATGTCTTGGTTATTACTGTTATTAGAAACAGTGGAAACAAATTAGAATTTGATTAAAAATAAGTGTCCGACCCGTTAGAATTTGATTCAAAATAAGTGTCCGACCACAGATAGTACACGATAAAAACAAAACAAAAAGTTTCTATGCGTAAAGGGTCTCGTATGCATTGTTTTTAAGATAAAAGGCATTGAAAATTCAGATATAAATTGGTTGATGGGCACTGATACAGCTGTATTGCATCACAAGAGCAATGAACCCTCGCAGAGTACAAGGAAATACTAGCGTTTACCTTGAAACAAAACTAAAACGTTTTTGTTTATGGCTTTCTGCGAAAAAAAATGTATAACACGCAATTCATTCTTTCAGACATCGAACTTATGTATGTATACAAACGAAATGAATCATAGTATTCATTTTGGACTCAAAGGAGTTTGATTTTTGGAATGTCTCTGATAAATTTATTTCTTGCAAATTCGTACTTGAATGACCCTAGTAAATACGCTCCTAACGGGTCAGATACTTAATCTGAATCACCCTATATAGGAAAGAAATAAGCGCCACCAGATTTATTATTAATGACACATGTCTTATCGCATAAGTACTCTGCAATTTCTTTTCTAGTTAATAGATTAGTTAATTTCCCACTCTCAAAAGAAATATACAACAAAAAACTCAGATTTATTAAAGATACAGCAATCCATAATGGTTACTCAGTAGATGTCGTAGAAAATACTTTAAGAAAAATTGTAAACAAAACCAACATCAGAAAACTTACCACTTTGTTACCGGTAGTAACAAACACCTCCAAATACATTAAAATTCCGTTCGGTCTATTGCCGAACTCAGTAAAATCAAATTTGTAGATTTCTTTTTCGTAAATTCACGCATTAATTGAGAAGCCTCAAAAGTGTACGTTTTCTTTATTTAGTACTTACCTAATTACTTGCGAAATATATCCAAGGTCACTTATATTTTTAGAACTGTTTTTTCTCAGTGTGATTAAGAAGCTGAGATAATTATGTCATCATTGAATTTATTATTAATGTGTTTACGAATCAAAATTTACTAGCTCGAATCAATATAAAGTCGAACGTTATTCAAGAGAAAACATTTAATACCTAAGGTTAATATTACTTATTATTATAGGAGTATTAAAACAGCAATGTAAATAAAAAACAAAATACATACTAACTCGTAGCTAACAATATTTATTTGATTAAAATTATTATGAGATGACTAAAACTGACACTCTAGAAAAGATGTTTTTTTTTTCTTAATTGAACCGTATATGCATTGTAATGAAAACGAAGCTTTTACATAAACAGTAATGTATTACGGATATACAGGGTGTTTGGAAATTGCTACTACAAAAAAAATTGGTAGTTGGTGAGTTGAAGTCATCGACAAAAAAATCTAATAAAAATCCTTTAATTTTCGAGATAAAAATTACTAAAAATTTTGACAAGATTGTTGGTGCGTCACTGCGTTAAGGTAACAAGCTGTCACAACAGTCAGAACTTGATCCATTATTATTACCGAAATGAATGCCGCTTGCAGAAATAACGAGTTGACAGACCCAGTGTATATTTTATGGAAAAAAAATGGGTTTCTTAGGACTTCCGGACGCCACAATTTTTTCTTTTTGTGTTAGCAAACACCTTGTATTTGAGACGTATGCACGAGACAGGTCTATTTATTATTGCAGCAGCCGATACATAGTACATAGCGCAAGTCACTGAGCAAACTCAATGCAGAAAGCTTGAATATTGCAAACTTTCTCCACTATTGTTACCCTGACTACTTCAATGTAAGTGGTTTCATTTACACTAACATTATGATTAAGTTTTATGTAAAAGAACTCCTTTACATTTATTATTAATTTGAAGAGAAGAATATGACACTAAAGTTTATCCAAGTCATTCAGTGACATCCTGTATAATCAATAAAACGTAAAACTTTTAATGAAAATTCGGTTAAAAATGAAGGGTGATGAAGACAAATTTGAAAAAAAATATATATATTTAAGAAATTTTCTCACCAATCAGCCTGTAAATACAGACAAAAATCAATAAAAACTAAATTCATTGTCCCGTTTTGCCCACAAAAACGGTGTCCCCTACATTAATTTTGCCCGTTTGCTTTAGGCCCAAGTGAATCCCCATCACTGGACCTTTGCCTTCAGTGGCAACGTGTTCCGGATTCTTCAGAGTATTCAATCTGCAAAATTCCAAATTATATTTACATTTGATTTAATCGCTACTGTACTTACGTTTCCAAAGTTTTCAACGGTTCTCGCTTCTGTGAACGGACGCCATTCTCTGGATTAATGGTGGTAAGAACGCATCTCACGCATGGCTTAACATTGCGGAACACAGCATCACCAATTTTAATCCAGTCCCAATCCTCCTCAGCGAATGCAGCCAATTGGTCACCCTTAATATAGATATTTGGCCGGTAATTATGGACAGTCACTGGCTCAGGAGATTTCGCCTTCAGCTCTTCGAACGAAGCCTCATTCAGTAGAAGATAACTTGTTAAATCCGAATAGGCACCCTCAATATTGAAAGACGATTAAAAAGGTTTTTTTTTTAAGTTGGTCGGAACTTACAGCTGCGTCGTTGTTTAATTGACCGTACGTTTTAAATAATTTTTTACCAAATGGCTTGCTAATATCTCTGTTAAAAGATTCACTGTAGTAGCCTAATCTTAAACCAGATGGTTTGTCTAAGATGAATCTTGAAAACCAAGACGCTGCTTCGTCTCCACAATCTAGTGTATTAATTTTTTCGTTATAATGAAGTCTGAAATTAAAAATGGCATAGAAAAGGGGAGCGCGGTTGTTGAATTTATTTTCAAAAACAAATGAAGGATATTTAATATACCTCCTTGTAAAATATCTGATATTCAATTGAAAAGTTCATCAAATAGCATTTAAAGTTTTATTATTAATAGCTTATCAAATTCTAAATCCAGAACATGTTTTACTTCAAATGCTTACGTGATTTCAGCCTTCTTCGATGATCTTTCATCCGGGATTTTGACGTACAGAGATCTCTCGTTGGAAGCGTCGAAGACGACGTGGTCTTGATCATGAGCGGAAGACACAATGAGAAGTAATCTAGGGTATGTCCGAGCAGTTTTAAATTCATTGTTGCTCTCACCATAGACAACAAAAGATCTAAAATTGTAACAAAAAAATATGTTAATGCACTGACATACAACTCTCTTTGATTAACAAAACTTATTTTACAAACTACAATTTTATTTAAAAATTTTGTTGCAAATCGTTTTTAATTGCTGAACAGATAAAATAGCGACATCTTACTATCGCTTTTTGACCTGACATTGCAGTAGGATAGACAAATTGAAGCGGGATTTGCTCCTAATAAGTCCCCCATGCAAGGCGGCCATGCTTGCTGTCAAAGCATGAAGCAACAATAATGAAAGTTTTTAGAAAAATTTTGTGCAAATCGTTCTTGATTGCAGTGAAAACCTCGACCAGCCTCTGTACAGCTGTTTCAGCCTTATTTGGGGCTTCTTGAAAAACGATTTGCAACAAAAAAATTTCAAACTTTTATTATGCTTTGACAGCAAGCATGACCGCCTTGCATGGGATGTTTTATTATGTAGCAAACCCGCTTCAATTTGTCTATCCTACCGCAATGTCAGGTCAAAAAACGATCGTAGGATGTCGCTGTTTTATCTATTTACAATTTTATCATTAAATAAATTCTAATTTTTTTTTCAAAGAACAAAACGTTTGTGTTTTTTGTTTTAAAGAGTTTTTTTTAAACATGTTTAAAATCAACCCAAAATTAAACAAGTAATGTTAGATTAAAATTAAAAATTTAAAATTAATGTATGTATTTTGATAATAATTTAAATCATCTAAGGCAAAGCATGTTTTATATAGGATCTACGGTTTTAAATGATTTTCAAGGAAGGAACGAAGTATTTGGTATCAGCCTACTGAGAAAAACATTCTGTATTGAACTAGAGTAAAACCACATGAGTACAAACCAATAAACATTTTAAATGCTGTAAGCATATTAAAAATCAGAGAAAGAATTCCAAATATGTAAAAATATATAGGGTGTTCTACTTAAAATAACAAAGTAAAAAGTCCAGTAGGTATATGTTGGATCATTCAAATAAAATTTGTGTTTAATTTATCTTTTCCAAATTTTAAACAAATCTATAAAAAAATTAAAATTTTAGAAGGACGAATATGGCTTGGGACACACTGTAGAAATTCAATGAAGAAAAATGAAAAGATAATGTAATAGTATGAACAAGGAAGTGGACGACCCAGATGTTTCAGAACATAATTAAATTATAAAAGGTTAAATATTGAAAATAATTAAGGACTGATTATAATCAATTTAAAATCATTTGAAAACAGAGCTACAGTATGGTCATCACGTCATCAGCTCAGCCATGCATTGTCTACAATTATTAAAATAATTGATATGGGAATAAACTAAAGTTTAAAGTTAATCCGTGAATGAAATATCGACCTTAAATAAACAAATAGCTTCTGGTTACTCAGAATTTTTTTAGCTTGCAGAACTACAGAATAATGAATTTAAAACATATTTAAAACATTTTGTTTAAAACAGACGGTACGTTTTTAATTCAGTGTTTCAAACATGTTTTAAACACTACGTTTTAAACAGCTTGTTTTATACTTTCCAATCCCGCTTTTAGTGGATATTTTTTAACATTTAACGTAGTATACTATAAAGTTAGAATTGTCAACGTGGAATACAGCTATAGTCGCTTTTTCTTTTCAGTTTTCTTAACGAAATAATTAGAAATTAATTATCACTTAAATATAATGAAAATAAAATATTTTGTTAAATTATTATTATGTAACAATCAAGCGTTAATATACAACGTTCAAGCTCAATCGAAGGCAGATGAAGCATTCACACAAAACTTGATAAGTCCAAAATGTCGAACTTCGAGTTAAACATGGAATCAGGGGTTTATTATTGAGTTGCATTGTCTGATAAGATCTAATTAATGATTTGCTGCAAGTTTTGCAAGTTTGCAAGTTTTGCATGAATGTTGAAAATGTGTAAAGTTTTAAGCAGAATTTAAAATTTTAAGTTTTAAGCAGAATTCAAAACTAGAGGGGAGGTTGTATTTGAAAAAATAAAGTTAACACTTATCCAGATTTTTGCAAACACTCCCTAGTATTAGAAATATATCCTGAAACAGGCAAAAAATAGGACAAAATTGACAGGTTCGAGCGTTTATCGAATTATTTGTCTCAAAATAGTGAATTTATCCTTTCCTTTATCACAACCTTGCATATGAAAGTTTCATAGTTCAAGGCTGGTTTAATTACTTTACTTTACAAGACTTTTGAGACATGAATTATTATAAAATCTAATATCGTAAACTATAAGGTAGACGTATGTACTACGCCCGCCAAAAAAAATTGGGACAGCTCTATGCATTTGAGTTATTTTATGTTTGATGCTTTAAACTCATTTTAAACTATTCATCTTGCTATTTAGAGCTTGATTCTGTGGTAATATAAAACACACTTCATCGTATTTACAGCAGGACATATTATGTTTCAGATTTTTTGGCGGGCATAGTACGCCCCCGTAATATTCATTCACAATCAACGTATCAATTTCAAAGTCACAGTACGTACATATAGTTATAATCATGAAGGTTTGCTCATGTTAATAACCTTCCGGAAGAATGAAGAAGTCTTTTCTAAAAATTGCCACTTGATACTGGGCCGAAATATCTTTTAAAGAAAAGCAGAAAACGCAACTAGGACTGTTCAAAAACCGTATACGTTCAGGAAAAAGAGGACGTTTGATTAGTCTAAATATGAACTGATGAAAAGTTTTTCGATAAAACTGAAAATCATAAGAAATTAATTTTAATGACAATGGTCGCGACATGTTTTTTTGAACTAAAATTGTATCAGATGATGATGCCTAAAACGTAATTTCTCAAGAAGGGAGTAAATAAGGCCATTGCAGAAAAGTTTGAAAATTTAGAAATGTAAAAGATGAAAAAATGTAAAGATTAGATTCAGGTCAGTTTTAATTTCATTGGATTTCCCGAGCATCCCCTGGACAGCTGTTTCGGCCCTTTGGGGTCTCTTCGCGATTTCCCCTAAATTGTTGTCAACATGTTCTCTACTGAGGCAGCCCCAAATAGATCAGAAATAACTGTCCAGGGATGCTCGAGAAATCAACTGCAATCAAATCAATTTTTTCATTTATTAATTTTAATATTTTTCTTTGTAATAAATTTTACCAACTCCGTAATACGTATTTTAGTGAACATTAGGGATTCCACCACTCATTCTACCTTGCTCAACATATTAAGTCATAATTTACAGAAGCAAAATATTTTGTTCTTACAAATTTACTTGTTTATTACCTTAGATTTTTGTGGAAAATTTGTTACTTCCATTTTGTAACAAGTTTTCCACAAAAATGATGATTTAATGTTTATTGTTTGATTCGACACTTCTCTCTTAAGGCCGATACATCTGTCGAGTGCTGAGCTGACTGTTCGGCTAATGTTATCAGTAAGGATAGGATTAGAATAAGTACACGCCATCGTTTCAGTAGCGCCGTAAAAATGCATCAAACAGGCACATCATGTAATGGGACGGTGAAAATAATTTACGGCGTTCTTACTGTATGATGCAATGCGGCAATATACTCCGGAGATCGAAGTACAACTGGTCAACTAATTACTCTAAAAATCTTTACACATTTACACATTGAAACAAGAAGAGTTGATTGCATAACTGTAATTTTTTATTGCGGCAATATTGCTCTCTTTTTTGTTATACAAAGGTAACACCATTGCTGTAGCGGCGTTAATTGTCTCCGCTATCCTCGCGTTTGTTTACACGCTACGGTCTAATATCTTATATTGCCTGCTTCATTAGAATTTGAACCGCGCAAAATATATTTCCCCGGTATATAGTGTTACAACCGTCACGCGCAAATAGATCTATTTTTAGCATCAGGACGCCACATTGCGTCACAGAACATGACTCGAGACTACTCGATTATTCTAGTATGTAGGAGCAACAGAGGGCTCTGCTGTATAAGCCGTACTAAGGCACTCGATCTCTAAGGACACAGGTACTGCCATCATATGTTTTTGACACGCGACAGTGGGTATTTGACCTTGAACGAGTGGATTGTCAAAAATGACAAACTGGAATATTTTATGTAAATCAAGTCGAAAAAGGACGCAAAATAGTTTAAATTTTCATTTCATTAAGACAAAATATAAATTTATAATAACTCCGAGCGTCTACAGTAGGAATATAATATAATAAACGGAAAACTGTAAGTTTTTAATGTTTAACCGAACAAGAGTTAATTGCTATTATGAGAAACTGTGAGTTCTGCTTAAAAAGTATCTGTTTTGGTCAAGTATTACCTACGGTTCTTTGGACTGGACACTGACCCTCGTTTTTATCCTCATTGGTTTTGGAATTTGCTAAATCTAATTGTTTTTCAAGTTCGGAAAATTATAGTCCACAGTTCTATTACTGTCAATATTAACAAATAAATTATTGAAATTCTGTTCATATAGTTACCTATTTAGACATTTATGCATTGAAATAATTTCGGAGTTTTAAGTGAATTTAATACTTTACCTGAAATAATCGTCCAATATACTCACGTCAATATCCAATATACTCACGTCAAACTCATATATGCTTTTTGGTTACTTTTCCATTTATTGTGTCATATTCGCACTATTAACGCTTAGATTTATTATAAACTTATATGTTGTGTTAATAAAATAGAAATTTAAAGCGACTTGCATTCTGTTTTACATAAAATATTCAGCTTGTCATTTTTGACAACCCGCTCATTCAAGTGTCAAAACCATACGATGGCAGTACATGTGTCCTTAGACAGAGATCGAGTGCCTTAAGCCGTACGATCCGTCAGGAGTGATAGTTATTAAGATAGCCAGCGAAGGGTTCGTATCTCGAATAAATATACATTTTGTAAGTGTTATTTGATAGACAAGCTCATTAGTACTGTGTTAATTGTGTAAATCGACAGCTTATAATTAAAGTGTTCTGAAATTTAACGACTATAATTTGTGAACCCCCAAATTCGTAACAATAGTTATCAATAAGGCCGAATTACACCTGCCGAGTAATGGGCCGAGCACTCGCTTTGATACTCGGCCTAAAACCTATGGGATAGGCTGAGTAGTGACTGCATTGATCTCATTAACCGAACACTCGCCCAAGTACACTCTCTCGGCCCAGCACTCGGCAGAGGTGTAATGTGCCTAGTCTTTCATTTTATACAAAAGGTGCTTTCTTTCTTTCACTAAATCGTGATCCAAACGTGTTTTGATTCAAAAACAGACATTCTTTTCTTTGAATCTCTCTATTTTTAAAACTTGTTTGGATTGAATTATAGTTATTTGCAAATGAATTGTCAATAAAAAATTCAAGTCAGGTGTTTTGTTGCAACAACTACAAAATTCAGGTCCAAACTATTCGAAATACGATTCAAACTTATAAGCGAAAGAAAGCACCTAAAAACTACGGCCTTTAGAAAACCTGTGCACAAAAAAAACTTTTTGGAATAAAGTTGTGTCAATAATAAACAAATTAAAATGTATGGTCCTGTAAATGGTCTCTCTTTCTCAGTACAAACATTTGTGTTATTCACTACTAAATATCTAAATTTAAAAAATGCCTGATGAAAATAATATGCGAAACATCTTTTTCAATAAATCCCTTGTCAAACAAATTTTAAAACCTCGTCAAGTAGGTTTAAATGCGTCGCAGATCATTTTCTGTAAAATTACCTGTCTCGAAGTTGAAATACATTATTCTTTTTTTCCTCCTTCATACCCGACGGAGCGCATTCGCCCGTTTGAATTTCGGTCCTCCTCCCGCTCTTCAGTGGATATATAAACAAACCGATCACATTTCCAACAGGTGTCCATACCTTTGGGGGTTGATTTCGCTTCCTCCTCAAATACACATACGCACCCACCAAGGAAAATACGGTCACAAGTGAAACGGACACAATTTGGCAAGTCGGCGGCATTTTGCCCTCGCTTGAGTTACATAAAACTACTGGCTTTGCCGCAATAATTTTAATCTTCCGTTATCACTCTGCGTTATTTTTTAAGCCTAATTTCACAAGCGAAGTGACACCTTTATTTCGTCACTGAACTAAGGTCATGACTTCTGTGCCATGTCTACATACGAAATGGCCTTAATTATTGTAATTTAAACGTATCAATTCACATGAAAAGAAAATGTGTTGGTTATACAACACAACGTACCAGGATGCAAGTTAGGCGGCGAGAACGTTCGGAAACATACCATAGCGGTAACACCCGAATAGCGGTTCGGGTTGAACGAATGAATTTATAAAGAGGGTGGGCCATTGGTATCGATTTTTTTAATAGCGCCTAATTATTATTAATTATAGAAGAAAATGTCTTCTACAAAAGTTATCGCCTTTAACGAGTTCTATACATGGTTATAACTAATTAAAGGGCCACTATAGGGATCTCGTAAACTATAACTGTTTTCCTGTTACGCAATTTGTGCACCCAAACAAACCCAAAAGTGCAAGAGCGCGAAGCGCACGTTGCAATTAGACAACTTCCATAAATTTATACATGAAGGTCACGGGTTTAAAACCCAAGTGTGCTTGAAACGCAAAATTCAGAGCTAACGGGAAAACATTTTATAAGATACAATTAAAGATGGCTAAATTATAGAAAAATGAAAAAACTGAAAGTTCTCATTTTCGAAAATCTCGAATATCTTCATTATTTCTTAAGATTTTTTTTCTTAGGATTGACAGTTTCGTAGATACGACTGCCAAGTGTTTCTTTTCTTACGGACGCTACCTCATAGCACGTAATAGGTATATTCGTTTTAGATGACTTGGGTTGCGAATGAAACGCGTATTGAACGAACGTTTTATTGAGGCTTTTTCTAAAAAAATAATGTAGTAAATAGTTTGTGAGTAAATCAAATCAATGTTAATGTTGTTATGAAGCGCATTTGCATGTTACAAATGTGAGAAATAATGTTATTCTTTTCTGAAAATTAACAACTAGTGTCGAAGCGTTTTAAGAACAGTCCATTGTTGTGAGGGGGTGTACTCGGTACACCACGTTTCGTCACGTTCAACCCCGACAGTATCCAACCGAAAATAATGTTAATTTAACATTTTTCTTTTCTCTGTGTACCAACTTGCCCATCACAAACTATTCGTTTTAGAACAATTTCTGATGTAACCATACCCTGTCAGCTACTTGACGATGACGCTGTTGTGGCAAACCCAGCATTTCTAAAACGAATATACCTAATATAAAAGTAATTTTTGAATACGACCATATGAACATTTATGCTTTTGTTTTGAAACAAAATGTTAGGTTACTAAGAATTTTTGTTAAAAAGTATTTTTTTATGTAAAAATGTAAATAAATTTAGTTCCGAATGTTTACACGCATCCGCCTACTAGATATATTTTTTTAAATATTTTGTAGTATCTTTATATTTTGTTTTAAAACAAAAGTATAAGTGTGTCATATGGCCGTATTCAGATTTTGTTTTTGTATCACGTGATATGAATATCTAAGATAGCGTCCGTAAGAGTAAAGACAGTTGACAGTCGTATCTGCGAAACTGTCAATCCTAACCTATTTCTTCAGACTCTAATAGATTGCTCATCGAATTTAACATAAAAATATCGAATTTCATGATTGTATTTTGATAAATAAGGAAGATATTCGAGATTTTCGAAAATTAGAATTTTCAGTTTTTTGAAGATATTTCAGAAACGAATGGAGGTAGAAAAGATTTTTTCGAATATTTTGATAGGCTCCAAAATAGCGCAACTATTGTAATTTAACCAACTTTGTATCTCTCATAGTTTACGATATCCCCATGGTGGCCCTTTAATTAGTTATAACCCTGTAGAAGCAATTTATTTTTATATACAGGGTGTTCTTTTACTATGTGCAAATATTTAAACCTGTAATACATCACCACAAATGGCAACTATTAAATATAGGCCCTTAACACCAAGTTAATAGTTTTCGAGAAAAATGCATTGGAAGATTTTCACCAAACCGTTTGAGATCATAGCTAACGACTGGATGATACGCCGCCTTGCCTGTGTGAATGACGACCCTGAATATAGGTCAGTGTTTTACGATGTCGTAAATGAACATCTGTTTGATTCGTATGAGGAATATTAATAGATCGTAACTGTCGAAACATTTTAAACGCGCTCACAAAGCACCTGAATTAATTAAAATAAGTGCCACCTCGCTCCAAGTAATTACAATTTTAGGTATTTTCAAAATGTAAAACGACCATTATAATTACAGGACAAAAAATGCGAATGAGTTAAATAAACACATCACCGTCATTTATCGTTTTATTTTCGGATATTTTGCCCTCACGAGTAATAAATTGCCTTTCCATTTCTAATTTAATAGATTAAGATTTCTTTAGTTTAATAAAGAAACTTTAAAATAATGTAGTAATTTATCTACTGTCTGTACAGTTTAAAGTCAAATCCCCTTTTCTTCTCAAATTGATATTACTGCTGGGAGGTGGCGAATTTTCACAGCTAGGTCTGCAACGAGCACACGTAATTTTAGCTTGTATAAACGGATACTTTAGCATTAGTTTCATAGCTTCATATGAGTATAGCCTTTTAATTCCTTGGGTGTTAATGTTTAGTTATTAGTTATTAGTGACTGTATAATCCTTACTTTACTCAATTTTCTGATTAATTTGATACCGAATACACATTATATATTTTTTGCTTTTGTTAAAAATAAGGTTTACAATATTTACTATTACGTATTTCCACTAAATAAGTTCATGTGAAAACGAAAGTCATTTTAGGTTATGAAATAATTATTTCCTTTTTTTTAGTATTCACGTTTTTTCTAAATAATCAAAAATATTCCTTGACCGTTTCTTTCATTGGTTTACTTGAATTTTGCAGGTGTGTAACTCGAAATTACGTTATCTTGACAACAGAGATAATAAACGGTAACAAAGGGTAACAAATGAATGTTACCTTACCGGTAACATTGGAAATTTACCGCAAGGTAACGTGGTAATTTTAGCGACTCACAACACTAGTGTAAAACATAAATCAAGGGTTCAAAGAACTGAGTTTAAATTGATAAAAAATAAAATGTACATAGACAAATATTAGCTAACTTGTTACTAAAGTAAGTACATTTTCAGAAGATTGTTGCCATTTTAAAAGAAACTATCCGCGAAATTCAATAGTTTAGTTTTTAGTTCTAAATATGACATTAACACAGTGTATATGCGTTATTAATTAACAAGAATTGTTAATTCAAATAAAGAATAACGTAGCAATATGTCATGGTCATGCATATTAGTTTTGCAGAATTTTCGGCCTTACTTCATCGACGATCGTCTTTCATTTTTATTTTAATTATCAATTGATCGTCTTCTTTTCCTTTCAATCGAATTAAGTTTCAACGTTTCAATCTAACTACAGAACTGCTAATTAACTAGGAACTATTGAGACAAATTAGTGTCGCGTTTTCTATGCTCGTCACTGTACACGTAATTCATTACACCCTATCATTACACTTTATTACATTTTACTAGGACGCTCAGTTTTTGATTGAAATCGTCTCTAACTAAAGCCTTGATTAAAATAAACATAAAAAATATAGCTTTAATTATATAATATCGGAAAAATTATTATAATCTCTATAATCTCGAAAACTCTTTGACTAATATACCAAGTGTTTTATATTTCTCTTTTCAGAAATGTGAAAACACAGATTTTCCCATATAAATATCTCAAAAACTGAGAGTCTTAGAAAAATGTAACAAAGAGTAATGGATTCTTTGTTATAAAGCGCCTTAAATTTTCATAAACAAGTTTTTAGAAAACTATTTTATCATTAAACTTGTCATAAAAATCTAAGTTCAGATACCAATGTGTTTTTTTGATTCCCCTTTAAGTGTCAACCTTGGTCCACTCTGTACATACTGGACCAATACCCTTCCTTAACTCGACAATTAAATGTAATTCATTTTAGCACTAATATAGACAATTAATTATTCAAATAAAACTGGTTATTTTATTATCATTTTTATTAACTCAAAAATACTTAAATTTAGGTCCTAGTATAAACTTATCCCTCCCCCCTCCCATATCAGGAATAAGTCAATAGGTTTCCAGTTCCAATTAAACTAAGAATCTAACAAAGAAAAAAAACTCTTAATAAATTTTAAATTTATTGACCATTAAACACCAGCCGTTTTAGATCTTAAAACAAACGTCAAAGTACCAAATTATTCATACTGGCTGTGCTTCAAATCGTCAGTACAAATGCAAACTCATTGAGGAGCACTCCTTCCTCTTCCAAAACCTCCTCTCTGTAAACAAGAACTTATGAAATGAAATACCAGTTTAGAAATTACAATACTCACAAATTCAACATCAGCTGTACCAGCACCAACGTCTGCTTTCTTGTCTGGGCCACCAGCGCCACCAGGTGCCCTCCTGTAACCAGCACGGTCCTCCGAAGGCTTTGAGGTTTCTGATCTACTAACTGCAGCAGCACGTGGTCTGGTAGTTTCAGGTCTGATCTGCCTCTTAAGGGTGGCAGGTACAATTTCGGGAGGCAAATGAAGATATGTTCTTAAATATTCAATACCTTCATTTGTTAAATACCTGAAAAAAAACATACTGTATCTTGCTTACAAAAAAAATTGAGTATACAGGTCAACTCAAGAAAGAATACATGCACGTCATATACGGAACTCGTCTATTTCAGGTGGTTGTACTATGTTAAACAACACTATTATTAATTTCATACTTGAGCTTCATTTACTGATGCGTTTCTAATACATAAAAATTCGCAGTGTTGATTAATGTAGTGCAACCACATGTAATAGACGAGTTCCATATATGACATGCAAGTATTCTTTCCTGAATTGAACTGTATATGTTTTTACCAGTAAAAATGCCTCCAAGCAAATTGTTCCTTGACAAAGCCTCTAGATTTCAGAGATTGCAAAGCCTTAATGACTTCCAGATTAGGGATTGTTTCCAATTCCGGATGTTTTGGTGCATGATAATCCTTCTTGGCTACCATCACACCTTCTTTGAAAAGGTACTCGTAAATGGCGACTCGGTTTTTCTTAGGCATCAACATCCTAAAAACACGATCAATTAATTGATTAATTGAATGTAGTTAAACTATTCAATAGTATTCATTCAAAGGTAGAGGTTATGTTGACGAACACTTGTCAATAATAAAAGAACGATTTATTAATGTATAATACAGGCACGTACGTGACATTTACTTAATTATTAAGCAGATTATATTGCAAGAACGGCTTTCAGGCAAGAGATGATTACAATTTTAACAGAATATTTACAAAATTACTCACTTCACGTGTGTTAAAGAACTTTCCGTGTTACAAAGAGGGCGAAGTTAGCCACATACAGAGTAACCAACATTTGAAAATTTAGTTTCTCTTAACTTTGAAAATTTCTTAATGGAGTAATATCTAATATGGCTTTGCGTATATCAGTTGTAAATTTGTAAATAGTAGGTGTTTTCTTTCGCTTAAAAGTTTTAAACGTGTTTTGAATAGTTTGGACCTGAATTTCGTAGCTGTTGTCAGGGTTGCCAGATTGGGCTACTTTTCACCAATTGGGCTCTCTTTTTTTAATTATGGCGACTAAGAATCCAAAGCTGTCGCCGGTGTCATGTTTGGGCTACTGAAAGAAAAATTTGGCAATTTTTTAGGGGACTCAAGTACTAAGATATTAATTTCATCACTTAATGATCATGAAACAAATTATGTATCCCACGGTGACAAAAGCATTGTCACTTTATATTGTGGAAGAAGCTGATAAGAAGTAAACACGTTTTTATTCACTCCCAGATTTGTTATGTAAGAAAGAGGTATCAGCACAACAAAGATCTATCATTCATGTTTTGCAATATAATTTGTTCTCTTCGATCTGTTGATGGTTTTGTTAGTTTTGTTATTATTAAAAACGTACATAAGAACATTAATTAATAAACGCATGGAAACGTCACAGACATTACAATAAGTGATTTTTCGCGACTAACCGCTTACGAGTGGTTAGGCGAAATAAATAACCACTGCATTTTCGCGAGTTACCGGTAACTGCTGAAATAAGTCACGCATGTTACACCGTTTACTATTTTTCTAACCAGGTCAGAGAGTTGTGGAACATTGCTGCCTCTTTCTTATGCAGTCAGTTCTGCACAGATTCGTGGTTCTGCGAGCTAACCTCAACTTGATTCCGTCACAACTTCTTTTTGTAACAGTTAAATACACAATTCTTGCTTGGACTGTTGTCAAATTTAAAAATGCAACCGCCACAAAACCTGTAACCGTAACCGTTTCATTTCGGCGAATCTTACTAACCGTGACGTCATCACTGCTACCCTAATTCGTAACCGGTTGGTCGCGAAAAATACCTTAAAATTTTTACTTTGCTTTAACAGTCATTTGGAGAAATGTTTTATAAAATTGCCTGCGTATAGGTACGCTAATAAATAATTTTTATTGCCTTTTTTTCTGTAATCGTTCTATAACTTCAATCTCGTATTTCAATTTTGCCAGATTAATTTAGGAAATTCTAGGGAAACACTGTATGTCGAAAAAGGAATTTTTGATCGAGTTGATTGGCAACACTAGGAAGAAATGTCATTTTTCAATTTCGGAGGTTACTGTAACGTAAACGTCGCTCTAAGATTTAATTAAGAAAAATATTTGCTGTTTCCATTGAATAATAGATAATAAGTAAAAATGTCTGCGCCAGAACCCATCCAGGTTAGTTCCTTGCCATTGCCTCCGATGCAGTACATAAATCAATATTCAGATGAAATGATTCGAAGGGGTCGAGCCCCAAGACCTCCGATGCCCATACACGATACATACCATATGTTTGGCAATGCATTTAATACCGAAGAAAATATCACAAGACCATTGGAAAGTCAAGTAGGTACCTCTGCAAGTGTCCCAATACAGACTCTGTGTTAAATTTTATTGCACATCTTATATCTTTTTTGTTTGCAGGGTATCAAACGTCTCTATCCCCTACACTTTGACAGACGCAGAGAATTAAAAAAATTAAACCTTTCACTGCTAGTAAATTTTCTAGATCTTCTCGACTTACTAGTACATTGTCCAGATTCCCCAAAAAGAGCCGAAAAAGTAGAAGACCTCAGCCTCCTGTTTATACACATTCACCATCTACTCAATGAATTCAGGCCCCATCAAGCCAGAGAAACATTGCGTGTGATGATGGAGTTACAGCGTCGTGAAAGAATAGAAACTGCCAATCGGTTTCAAAAACACCTTGATAAGGTACAGGAGATTTTGCGGCTGGCATTACAGAACTTACCAGAGCCCATGGAGATTGATTCAAAGCTGATGATTGAGACTGATTTGCTGGTTAGCAAGGAGAATGCAGCCAAAGATGATGCTAAAAATGATACTTGTTACATTCTGGATAAAATTATGTGCAAAATTGTTGATGAAATGCAGTAGATCTTTGTTGTAATGTCTTTTACATTAATAATACTGACAGATTTATAATATTCATAATTTTTATTTAGAAAAATTAAAATTATAAAACTTTATACTTAAAAATGTAATATTGTGTATAAATGTAAACTAAACAATGATAGTTGTAAATTTAAAGTTATTTCATGTTTTTACTGATTTTCTACTTTTTATAGTGAGTACGAATACGTGAGAGCTAACTACAGTAGTTCTAACTATGGACGTTCCAAATACAGCTGAGTAAAAATGCATGTATATAGATTCTTATTAGTAGTGTTCTTTTGAAAATGTAACTTATCTGAACTGCACTTTAACTAATCTGATCCATCAGTTTCAAATGCAATTACGTTGCTTTAAAAAAAAAAACGGTATTTTATTTAAGTTATCGGATTTAATTCAAAAATTACAGGCGTAATTGCGAGGGGAGGGAGAAACGTGTTGCTTTAGAATCGTGATTGTAAATCAAGAATGCGTTCGCCGAGTTTTTTTTTTGTAAACGGCGTTGGACAGCTGAGAAAAAGCTCTGTAAATCCCCCACTTAAATTGAATTGAATAATTACAAGCGCAATCACGAGTGGAGGGAGAGATGTCCATTTAATTGAGCAAATAAAAAACGCCTCGCCTTTGAATTTTGATTGTAATCCAAGAATGCGTCCGACGAATGGTTTTTGGTAAAAGACGTTGGAGAGCAGAGAAAAAACTCAGTAAATTCCGTGCTTTAGTTGAATTCGAAAATTAGAAGTGCAATCGCGAGGGGAGGGAGAGACGTTCAGTAAATTGAGCAAATACGCGTTGCTTTTGAATTTTGTATCTCGAGAACGCGTTCGTCAATTGTTTTTTTTTTTTTTTGTAAAAGGCGTTGGAAAGCTGAAAAAAAGCTCAGTAAATCTCACACTTAAATTTAGTTCAAAGATTACAAGCCCCGAAAAACACATTTATTTGGAAAACTAAAATAGTAAAGGAGACTGCGGTTTAAGAAATAATTAAAAATTAATCTCCGCCCACCACAATTTTATATCCGTAAGTGCTTTTAAGTTGGTGGCGTATTGAAGATGGCAGCTTAGCTGCCGAAATACGTTTACGGATATAAAATTATTGTGGGCGGAGATTAATTTTCAATTACATTTATTTGGAAAATGGACCCACTTTCCCTTTTGCAGTTGTTGCCCACCCGCAGTAAATCATCACGAGCCGCCACTGGAAATAGGACACTTATAACTTAATAACTTATCAAATTTTGTTCTTAAGAATTTTTCATCATTCTGGCTAAATTGTAAGAGAAAAGTTTCGACCAGTGAATCAAATTTAGTGAAGCCTATAGAAGAATTATGTGATATTTCCGATGTAGAATAAAATCTTAATTCAATCAAAATCGGGATATTTGCCTTCAACAATTCAATCGAAAGGCTGCATGACCAAATATTAAGAACCTTAGAAAGTAAAATAACTATACATTAGTATGATGTATTTGTATGAAGTATTTGCTCTATAAGTTTTAATTATAAATCAATTTATTTAATGTGAAGATTGATAAATTACCATAGATACCGGAAGGTTACTGTCCCGCTTTCTGTTTCCCCAACTGTACAATTTTTACTGTAATTATGGCTATTCAGAAAATCATGCACCGGTACGCATTTATAATCAGTGTTGGGATAGATAAGAAAATTTTATTATAGATAACAGATATAATTTTGAAAAATCTAGGTAACAAATAAAAGCTCTTTTTATACATATAAATGAAAATAAAAGATAACGGATATAGGTAATAAAATATGAAAAATAAATGTACAGGTCTCCAATTAAGGATTGCCTTCTATAGGAGTATCTGTAAATAATGCTAATTTCAATGGTTAAAGGTTGTTTTATATTATCTAATTTATATTACGAGAAAATAGCAGGTGCCAAAAATATTAGCAAAGAAATGTTATGAAATGGACAGAAATATCTAAAAGGGTTGGGCGGTCTTTTTATGCATACGTGGGCTGCTGGAAAATTGTCTGGAATCTAGTAGGTCTAGCATTGTTAGCGTTTATCAACTGTCATATTTGAAAAATTCGACGTTTTTTGCCTATAATTCTATTGACAGTTCCTATCCAAGTGAACTAGTTTTGTTTGTACAGCATTTGAGAAAAAGTAATTTTGTGTAAACATGGAAATCTAGCGTGAAAATTTTCGTGCCATGATTTTTACGATTTCAAATGTGGTCTAACGCCGAAACAATGCCTCGATCGGCTTCATTTGGCTTTTGGAGATGAAGCACCATCAAAGAGCAGTGTTTATAAATGGTTTGCCGAATTCCAGCGTGGACGTACCTCTCTCAGTGACGAATTTCGTGAAGGTCGTCCATCAACATCTGTTGTTGCCACTAATGTAGATGCTGTGCGTGAAATGCTTGAGCGAGATCGACATGTGACATACCGTGAGATTCAAGCATCCTTACGCATTGACATGAAAGCAATACACCAGATTTTGCATGATCATTTGAACGCACGAGAGCTTTGCAGTCGTCGGATCCCACACAATTTAACAGAAGCGCGACAGGGTCGTGTCAAATGGTGCGAAGAAATGCTCAAGAAATTCAATGGAGGTCGTTCAAATTTAGTTTATAACATCGTTACTGGTGACGAAACGTGGATCTATTCGTACGAGCCAGCAAGTAAACAACAATCTACCGTTTGGGTATTTCAAAATGAATCAAAACCAACAAAAGTTGTCCGTTCACGCAGTACTGCGAAGCAAATGATTGCTTATTTCTTTGGTTTAACTGGACATGTAGCAACCGTGGCTTTAGAAGATCGAAAAACCGTGAATACTGATTGGTATACTACAATTTGTTTGCCGAAGTCATCGATCAAATAAGAAGAAACAATCGAAATCGACGAATTATTCTCCATCATGACAACGCCAGCTCTCACTCAGCCCGTCAAACAGTTGATTTTTTGTCCAACAAAATGCTGAATTAATGGCTCATTGTCCATATTCACCTGTTTTATCACCTAATGATTTCTTTTTGTTCCCAAATATCAAAAATAAAATGTGTGGTGAGCGATTTTCGTCGGTTGAAGCAACGGTTGAAACATTCCGGACACTGGTTTCTGAGGTATCATCTTTAGAGTGGAAAACGTGCTTTAGAAATTGGTTCGAGCGTATGCAAAATTGTATTGACGTCAAAGGCGATGGTACTTCGAAAAACAATGATACCGTTTACCAAATTGCATATGCGTTTTTTCATACCGTTTCCAGAAACTTTTCCAGCAGCCCACGTATTAGTAGTAACAGTCTTCGTTGATCAGTCGAAGAGAGTGATATTTTTACACGACAACGCTACACCCAGTGATGAGATCTGATTCAACGGATTCATGAGTATACTTGGATATACCTACGTCATAAAATTTGATAAAAAAAGAGTCTATTCTGTAGCATTAGACGTTTACGATAATTGGAGCGGTACATGGATCAGAGTAGAAAATTATCGTAAACGCCTATTGATATGGACTTC
The DNA here is from genome assembly GCA_036172665.1 of Prosopocoilus inquinatus. Taxonomy (NCBI): domain Eukaryota; kingdom Metazoa; phylum Arthropoda; class Insecta; order Coleoptera; family Lucanidae; genus Prosopocoilus; species Prosopocoilus inquinatus. The sequence goes on from CM069869.1 coordinate 37,200,085, forward strand.
ATACGTAACAATTATTGCTATGTATTAAGTGACATTCCAAAATCGGTATTCTGTAAACTGTTTCGTAACAACAAATTTTGTTGCAAATCTTTTTTAATTGCAGTGAAAACCTCGAGCAGCCTCTGTACAGCTGTTTCAGCCCTATTTGGGACTTCTTCAGCAGAAACGTAGTTCGAGATTTCCACTGCAAACCAAAAACGACTTGACCAAATTATTCGCAATTGCGATGTAATAGTGATGAATAGATAAAACAGTAGCATCCTACGATCGCTTTTTGACCTAACATTGCAGTAGGATGCATGCAAGGCGACCGTGCTTGCTGTCAAAGCATAATAAAAGTTTTAAAAAAATTTGTTGCTTGAGGTTTTCACTGCAATTAAATACGATTTGCAACGAAATTTTTTATCGTTTCATTATCCTTTGACAACAATTTCTGTTAGAAAACTTGAAATATTCAAAATTTCTTATTAATAATTAAATTCGTAATTAGCTTTAGATGGTGCAGTTATAAGCTTGATCGTAAGTATCGTAAGGTATAGATATTTATGCGAGAATTCATTCTTACCCCTTTTAGCTGTTTCATTTTTGAATTAGAAAGAAATATTTAATACAATTCAAAGTTTATGCTGACGTTTATCGAAAAATAAATGAACAGCTTATAAATGAAGTTATGTTTTATTAAATGTGTACTTGTACATATTTGGATCCTAAATTCAGTTCCACATAGTGGGACACATAAAATGAATAGTTTTAGAGATATTTGTATTTAATAGTAAAGTCTGCGATTCGCAATCAAACTAATGTACACATGTGTATAAAGGCGTTCGAAGGTTTGAAGTGTGAAGAACTGTTTCCTAAATAAAATTATAAGGTCATTTATAAATTTTATTTTTCTAAGCTTTACAGAAATAAGATTCTCAAATTTTATTCGAAGATATCAGATTCTGTAAGAGTTTAACTAATTAATGACATTAAATACGAATAACTTTAAAAGCTTTCATTTTATGTTCATGTTATATTTAGAAAATGTCTCATTAGAATTTAATTTAAAATTATTAACATTAACAAAACTTCCGTTTATACCCGATTACGGGATATTCATTTGTTTTACCGCGAAAACTTTGACATCTTGCTTCATTCCAAACTTCACCAGGCAAAATTATGTTTTAAGCTTTAAGCTTTTATGAATCATCTTAACAAAATATAAGATAGCCATGAAATATTATTAAAAAATTTATATTAAACGTCACAATTATTAAGTGACATTTAGTAAATGTACCGAACCTAAGAATTATTAACTGATATTTTGTAAATGTACCAGACGTCAGAAATATCAAAGTTTGATGTTTCTGACGCCTGGCTGGTACTGTGGCTTGCAAAAAAATCGCGTACACCTGCTTTTCGTTGTATTAAGTTGGTCTTGAGATTAATTTGTCAGTGTCAAACAATTAAAATTCAGACTGACAGAAAACGAGTAAGATAGAAGACGAAGAGTGATTCTCAGTAGTCGCGAATGATTATAGCTTAAATAAAAATTCTATGATGCACAAATAATATGTGGGAAGAAGAAATATTTGCAAATAGAAAAGATGGTTGGAGATAGATGTCCAAAAATATCGATTCACGACTCGGATAATGCCCTTCTGAATTAAGAGAAATCCAATATAAACCGCAAGGGATTCCATGTTTTAACAAATTTTCCAATACTCTTGTCACCAACTCGTTAAAAATGACAAAGTCAACTTTGAAGAGTCTTGTCAAGTGTTAAAAAATTATATTAATAACAGAACATAAGCAATCGACAATTCTATTTCGATTAAATTATATTTATAGGCCGTTAAATATTTGGAATAGCGTAATATTCATTGAGCAAATCATACTGTCTGACTCATACTTGGTAAAATAGAATTCATTTCAATTTCAGTTCCTAACCTGTACGTTTGGAAACATGACAAAATTCTCAAAATACCCATTTACAAAGCAAAAAATAAGTAAAAACTCGGCTACTTGACTTTGAAGGTGTACGCGACTTTATTACAAGCAAGTGTACATCTAATCAAAGCCAGTTTTATATTATCGAATGGTCCGTAATTCTGGCATTTTATTTAATATTTTAAATAATATTTTACTTCCCTGCGAGTAATGTTAAAATTTTGTTGTTAAATGAGTGGAGTGTCTCTTTACATACTACTTTACTTTTCTTACAAAAACCACAAAAACATTTATAAAAGCCTTTCCTATTGCTCTTTGAATGCTGTTATCACTATTCCTTTTATACAATCTTTGTTAAACACAGGTCATACAAGTCACAGCGAACTGTAATTAGACTTAAACTTACAAAGTCACCGATAATTTACCACTTGGTATTTTATCAAACAGTATTTTTGAAAATTATAATTTACATTGTAAAAAACGGTACTTAAAATACTGTAAATTTTGTATTTTATTTACGGCCGGTTTCATAATCTGTCGCTTAAAGCACCTTTAACAAAAGGAGGTTTTAAGGTAAAGGCTACTTTACATTAAAATTAAAGGCGAGTCTTGCTGTTTCATAAATTTTCGCTTTCGGCTTTTTAGTTAAAAGTCCCGTTAGTTGAAAAACAAATTTTGAACGACACTTGTGACGTTAGTTTGGAGGAAGTTTTGAAACTTGACATTGCAATGCAACGCAATTTTTGTACGGATAGACTTCATGTGCTTATTTCTTACAGGATTTATTACATATTTGCTTGCATTAGTAAAACAAAATGATGGCATCACAACCAGCTCCACGAAAAAGGTCCTCAAACTTTACAAAAGAAGAACTTTTGTTGTTGGAGGAGGTTGAAAAACTCAAATCAATGATTGAATGTAAAATCACAAATCGTGTTTCATGTTTGGAAAAGGTACAAATGTTACTAATAATTTTTTAGTAAAAAGTAAACCAACGATTTCTAGAATGAAGCATGGAACGAAATTAAATTTTAACGCAAAAAATAATGTATTAAGAAATACGGACCAAATCTGTTTTGCTTGCTTTTATAAAGCTTCCTTCTTTTTAAATAAATTAATGGTTCTTCATCGCAAGAAGAATCTGAACTACTTGACAAATGTGCAGACAAGCGATTATTCATTTTCAAAATTTTCGAAATGAAATTGAACAAAAGTCACAGCCGATATGCTTAATACACAATTTGTGAGGTTAAATTGCTCATTTAAAAACTCAACAGCAACATTTCTGTTTAAAGACTAAATTTAAACGAGTTTTAAAATTGATTATGAAACCGGGTCGTAGTATTTTAAATTGTAATATACCAATTTACATCCCTGGTAACATTACCGGTGAGGTAACATTAAAAATAAACAGGCCTAGGCGCATTTTAGGCGGAAGGTTTCGTGAAATATACGAGGAACTACTAATATGCTGAAGCGACCATAGTCGGAAAAATTCTAATCTTTAACGCACCTGCCCTGTACAAACAAAAAAATAAATCAGTCGAAGCCTGAGAAGTTTATGCGGCACGCAGTGACCACTACATTTCAGGTCGACTTGTTTACATAACCGATTCATTCCGAAATGAACTCGCATTCTTTTTGCAGTGACGGCGCTATAATTGATATGAATTAAATGTATGATGCCAGTCTTTTTAAAAGTTACATTAAAGAATTATAATGTTTTCATAATTATTAATTTGAAAGAAACTATAAAAGCAATTATGTCATACACGTAATTTGCATCAAACGGTTGCTTCTGATGCATTGAGGGCGAGGGTAAGGGTACCTCGAGTATAAAAACCGTTCAGCGGCGACGTTGAAATCTACGCCGCTGCTTTGTTTATCTTTATACTGGTTTTTACCAATATCCTAGGAATGTCCGATCATTAGTTATCAGTAGTGATGTTCCGGATATTCGTATCCGAATCCGCGTATATTCGCGAGGAAGAAAGATTCGTATTCGTATCCGTATCCGCTTCTTTTCAGCGGATCTGAAACGGATCTTTAAAAATTCATTATTAGATTTTAAAACAAAAAAAACAAAACTTGTTATTAAGAAATATAAGTAACACATAATAATCCATTTATTTCTAGTCGTCTAATCTTTAATTATCAAATCAATATTAATTATATGTTAGAATAACATAGAATAAAAGGAAAAGAAATATGTTTTTTGAACAATAAATGAATACAAATACAGTAATGAACTACAGTTGAAAGCAAAAAAAGTAGGCAAACTGCAGTTTCCTGTAATTATTCTTTCTCAAAATGTCATAGTTAAAGACGAATTCACAAATTTTACCAAAGTTTCAAACTTGTTAATTTTGAAAGCTTTTAAATTTTTTAAATGTTATCTGTGAAGTCCATTTTTAATCACTACCGTTTTCAGAAAGAATGATTACAGGAAACTGTAGTTTGTCTACTTTTCTTGCTTCCGACTGTACGTTTGAGTTGAAATAAAAATAGGTCACGGCTGGTACTATCAATATTTTAAGATTATCTTTTTTTGGTTTTCCCTTTCCGAGAATAATTTTGCTCGCAAATTAACTACCACAAAACAATTCCATATTGCACTACTAAATTTTTTCATAGACATTCTTTTCAATTTACACTACCGCTCATAAGTATTTGGGCATCTGTAATTTGTTCCACTGCTTGTATAATATAATGCTTAAATCTAAGGAAATGAGTATTATTGAATGTTTGTTACTTTATTACCTGCAATAGTCCAATATTCATAATCATAAAAGTGATAGAATGGCCTTTTCAGAGCCTTGCCTTATCACATCAAACTGAGGTCGTTATAGATGATACCGGTTGCCTTACGAAAAACGTTTCACGCTGTAACTCTATTATTAATAATCCGATTTTAGTAATTCAAAAACTATGTAAGACTAGTTTACAAATACTGTAAAGCAGTAGTAACATTTCATTAATTTTTTTAATTTGAAATTTGTCCGATGCTTTGTGCATGTTTCGTAAGACACCCAGTACATGAATACAAAGCTTAAATTTGGTAAATTAAACAATTTCCTCCTTTTAAGTATTCATTGCAAATAATCTGAATTTTTTTATGATTTTTAATGAGTTCTACTAAAGTTATGGGTGCCCAAATACTTATGAGCGGTAGTGTATATAAATATCAAAAATGCAATCGCTTCTCATTCTCTGTTTTGTGACACTAAAATAAACAAAAAAAATAGCAGTGCAAGTAGCACCTAGCAACATGTTTTTGTTTTACATTGCAAGGGGTGACGTGCTTAGATCACGGGGGTTTATGTCTATTGCCATAGTTTTAAACGCAATTATAATTCCCCCCAGGTCGCTGGGATGGCAGTTATGGCACTCTATTTACAGTAATCTGTAATCCTTAGCATATTTTTAAGTTACCATGGTTATCTTTTATTGATTTTGAAAAGTTTGGAATCGGTTGTCAGAAGCGAAAGTATTAATTCGATTTCTTCTTTATTTAAACGTTTAAATTTCGTTTGTGGCCATCCCAGCCGAACGAACAGGACAATTTGTGATAAAAATAAGGTAAGAGAGAACGATAAGCGAAAAGTACACTTTTTCGGCTATCACGGCCGCGCGGCCTTATTAAGCGCCGGAGGGAAAACGATCCGAGCAAATGTCGTAATTTATTGAAAGAAAATCACAAATTGTCCGTTTATCTTGGGTAAGAATGCAGCTCAATGTATTAGATTATTTAATTTCCTGAACAATACTTAAACCGTTAACGCAGAAATATTTTTAAATTACGCGCCTTTTTTATTTTAAATCCCCCCAGGCCATGTGAGGCGCGCATTTTGTTGCTCCACTTATACAACGTTGGCTTTGACATCTAATATATCTTTTATCTGTGGCTTAGATCGTCACGGATATCAAATAATCCGATTCGTGTCCGTATCCGCGGATCTTGATTTTTCAATGATCCGGTACATCACTAATTATCACTAATTTATAACTTCAAAAAAGAAATTCAATTGGAGATCTGTAAAATTGTAATGAACGAATTCACATATCAATTCAGTTGGCTGTTTGAATTGACTGAATCACCTGTATAGATTCCTGTTAAAAATTCTTATTAGGTTAGGAAAATGCATCATAGATGTCGCCTTTGATGTCAACGTGAGCGAGAATGTAGAGATAAATTGGACAAGCGAGGAGGTGGTGAAAACATGGCCGCGTTGTCTAAATCTGCTGATAATCAAACAAAATAAAGAATGACTGCGAAACGCATATTCAGCCGCAAAGTTCCGCAGACGCCGTGATCCGCGATATTTTTGATAAGCGATATCAGATCAGAACTGGTCCAGAAAGCAAGCATGTAAGTAAGTTCCCAACGCTGAACCTGGTGTTCAATGACCACCTGGCTGTCTCTTGTCACCCGGTTCTTATCACGCACCCAGAATAAAATGGACATTGCAAGCGTGCGTTCAGATCGTTGTAAAAGTGTTAGGGAGAAGGTGACGGTAACAGTGAAGAGGTTTTTGTAGTTTTGCTGACAGTGGACCGACGATCTCGACGGATGCCTCCGTTGGTGGAGCATTACCAGTTCTTAAAGTCCATGGAATCGCCTCGCAATGGAGACATGGTCAACACGGTGCACGGCGGCGAGCGCGGGCACGGACCTCGCAACCCCATTACCCCAGCCCTTTGGACGGCCCTCTACGATTACGACGCTCAAGGAGAAGACGAATTGTCTCTTCGCAAGGGGCAGATCGTCGAAGTGCTTTCGGAAGACGCGAAGATATCAGGTGATGAGGGTTGGTGGACTGGTAAAATCGGGGATAAGGTAGGAATATTTCCGGCTAACTTCGTTGTGTATGATGATCCCATGAACCATGTGAACTCGATCATCGCAGACATACACCCCATTGAGATTGATTTCAGTGAACTTGTTTTGAATGAAGTGATCGGAGTGGGCGGTTTCGGGAAAGTGTATCGCGGAGTATGGAATAATCGGGAAGTGGCTGTGAAGGCTGCCCGTCAGGACCCGGACACCGAGTTGTCCGTTACCTTAGAGAATGTTATCAAAGAGGCAAAGCTGTTTTGTTTGTTGCAACATGAGAACATAGTGTCCTTGGAAGGTGTTTGTTTAGTGGAACCAAACATGTGTCTCGTTCTTGAATATTGTCGAGGTGGTTCATTGAACAGAGTGTTAGCTGGAAGAAAAATTAGGCCAGACGTGCTGGTCGACTGGGCCATACAAATTGCACGTGGTATGGAATATTTGCATTGTGGTGCTCCTATTTCACTTATACATCGTGATCTGAAAAGTTCAAATGGTAAGTGTCACACTAGCTAATGTAAATGTCCCTGAAATCTGTAAGACCCCAAATGGTAGAGTTTGGTTATATGTATAATATTTTTTACAACAGTTTAGGCACTAATTTTTTATATGTTAGAAAGAAATTAGTATTTTCTAATGGTTAACTAAATAGCAGTGTAATTTTTCAGAGATTCTTGAAATAAACAATAACAAAGCAAGTGGGAAGTTGCAAGATAATATTAAATACTGATTTGAAATCTCTAATTTCCACGATAAATTCTATCCATTCAAGTGCATTAAGGTCTTAGAAATAAATAATATGAAAATGTGTACATGTCTGTGAATATAACAATAAATTCATTCAAAATTTTCTCATTGAATTCAGTACTTACAATACATACACAATCTTTTGAATTTCTAGTAGGCCCTGTTTTTTTCCCACTGTTACGTGCATGTAATTTGAAAGATATCAAAGTTTTATGTGTCAAAAATTAAAAAGTTTTCTTATTTTATAATAATGACTGTTAATGATTTGGGCCCGGTATTATAAAGACAAGTTAGCTTTAACTGCTAGTTTATTCCCATAACAATTGTGTTTACAATTCGCAATAAACTGGGAGTTAAAGTTAACTTTTACTTATAACTCGGGACCTTAGAAGAATACTTATCATGGCCAGTGATGGTAAGATAAAAGGAAATAAAATCATTCATAATAGTTACTCTGAATGTCAAAAGATATAATATTAGGTAATATTCGGTCACGATCTTTTGACTTTCAGAGTAGGCCATGTTAGGGTGGCATTTTTCTTTGACTTTACAGAATAGAAAGCTTCATAATTTTTGACAATGTCAGACATTGATTTGTATCAGATTACTATACATGTACGTAACCTAACGAAAAAAAAAACAAAGTCAAAAGATCGTGAATCGTCTATATGCATTATTTAATAATAAATAGGTTTAGATTTACAAAAATTTCACCGCATTATATGTAAACATATTTTCTCTCAGATTAGTTCCCTCCTGCTTGGCTCTATTTATCCTATTGTCCTAGACGCTTGTTGAAACAGTTCAGGAAGTCTTGAAGTAAACTTCTTGAATAGTTTCAACCTCTATACTTAATGAACTGAAAATGCCACTCATTATCATTTTGAATTAGGGAAATGCGAATTCATACTAAGTATCACTCCACTGAAGTAGTTAACGTTAATACAAATAAGTCAAATTGCTTCTCATTGCAAGAACACAAAGTTCCCTGTTTATAAATTATTTGTTATAAGTTGATTACTGGGTTTTCTCAAACTGTAGTATACTTAATAATTTCTCCATGATATTTGTAAGAGTAAAGAGTTGGTAAAATGTTGAAAAGAACGGAGGTTACCGTTTGTTGTACTGCTTTTTTTTTTGGCAAAAAAGGGTGTCTTGATCTTTCATCGCCCTCAACTAATTCAAAGTTTTCAGGAAATGGTTCAAAAACATTGCACAAAAAGGAGCATCAAACCGATTATATTGGCCCATAAGAAATGCCGAAATCGAATATCTAAAATTATATTCCATCTGCGTACCTGCGAAAAAAGAGACGTTAAAGTAAGCACCTTAAGAAAAATAGAAAATTGTATTTTAATTTTCATAAAATATGGCAAAGACCAAAAGTTTTCAGGCAAGAATTAATTCTAGAGCGTATTTGCTTAATTGAATGTTATGAAATTTTGAATTGTTTGCAGTAAAATCCCAAATGAAATGTTTAATGTGCGGTTAACTGAAAAATTTCTTAAAAAGATTTGATGAAGAAGAGAAGTATATATCTCTATAGTATAGAAAGAGAATGAAGTTTGTCTTGAGGCTACTATTTTGCTAATGACTTCCATAGCACTTCGCTTGTCTTTATTCCAAACAATTTAAAAAGGCAGATTTTTTTGAATTAAAATTTTAGCATTTTTGATATTATGAGAACAAACATTTTAATTTATGACTCGAGCAGTACCAGTTGACGTTATTTTGCTAAGAAAAACTTTAGATTATGCGATATGTTGCAAGAGTCAAAAGAAAATTTTCAATATTTTTTGACTATCAACTAGAATTTATCACGTTCTATGAATTTTTTGGCGGTTTTAGGACAAGCAAAAGCTTTTATAAGGAATGACTTCTTGAAAACTTAAAAATATAAAAGTTTTTCCAGTGTGAACCTAATCCGTGGACCCAATGTATATTCTTAATAAATTAAATAATTGTTAAACATTGATGTAGGTGCCAAATTTTATAATAATTTTTCCTTTTTTTTTTACTTTGTAAATGAAGAAAGAAAAATAATGTAAAGCTCTAAATGATTAACACTGCTATTTTGATTATCATGAGCAATTTTAAGATGTAAAATTTTGGAACAAATTTCAACGGGCTCTGTGCGTTGGCAAAATTTGGGACAAGGAGACGACGATTGAGTTGCCTAATCAACTGACGGATTTTTTTTTAAAGCTCGTCGTCGACCTTATTCGATGTAACAGCTCGTCGTGCATCGTTACGTAATGATAGTTATTTGCATCATACGCGAGAAAGCCAAACCTCTTGAGGTTCACTTGTATAAATACTAAAAAGTTTAGAAAGAGACTTGTTCGTTTTCTTATTTTTATACCGGATGACGAGCATTTGCACAGGCACATACTAGTTTTTCTTCTCTTTTACTTTTACCTTGAGAACCTCTAAAACAATAATGAGTTAAACTTTAATTATTTAGTGTGAGATAAATTACTTTTATGCAAATAATTTATTCATTTGTAATATGTATTTTATTTTCATTGAAACAAGGGCATAATGATATTGATAAAGATAAAATTACCTACATTCTGTGTCTACATGAAGTGGCTCTTGAGTAACATTTTTCAAAACCAGAATTACGAACTTCTTAATATTTTTTCTTTGAAACATCCATTTCGATGTTTTCACTTATATCCCATTTCTGAGTTTTTAAATATTAAGGGCCGTTTTCATAATCAGACTTTAAATTTAAACAGATAAAATAGCGACGTCTTACGATAGCTTTTTGACCTGACAAAAAATTTAAATTTAAAATACATTTGTTTCCCTATACTTAAAGTGACTTTAAATTAAAGCTTCCTTAAAGTCTGATTATGAAAATGGCTGCAAATCCCCAATTTTTTCCGAACTCTTCTTACCTTTTTGGCTTTTTTGACTATAGGAAACGCGAACTTGTAAATGAATGTGGCTCTCCTACTAATCAGTTATTTGTATTCTTTCCTTTATTTTATTAAAACAACTACAACTATTAACGATTAGGGTCAACTTTGATATTTTTTGTCGTCTGCTAGTTGTGTAATACGTTATAACTATAAATATTGTAAATTTCCGCTTATCAGTAAAAAATAGAGTACAGTTTAAATCTTAGTTTTACATTCTTATTATTTGAAAATCTACTAATTATACTAAATATTAAGTTTTGTTTGTTTCGTCCTTTTTTTCTGTGTTCATTCTATAATTCTATGTTTTTGTTTTATTAGTTGTTTTTGATCTGATTTTATGATAGTGGAAACGTTTATGTTAAATTGACAGTGTGATACAATTTACCTAGATATTTAAGTAGTATGTATTATTTTGATGGAAATTTTCATCAAAATATTGACAGTGGGATAACGGCTTTATAAACTGAGAGCTAGTGGACTTTTTTGACAAAGTGTTTTATACCGGCTGAAATTTGATAAGAAGATACTTAATACATGTTTAAAACGGAAATGGATGTTCTGGCATGGTAATTCCGGGCGTAAGGGCATTAAAAATTATTTAGAAATTTCTGTCTTACACACGCACATGTGCATAATCTCCTCTCCGTCGTACTCACTTGCTAAATTCTTGAACACTTCTCAATGCTGGTTCTATCCAAATCACTTGGTTTTTCAACTTTTACTATTCTTATGGTATCACGGATATCCTATGTAAATGTTCGGCGGCATAACACATTTTGAATTTAACCTTGAGAGTTCAACTTTGCAATCGTCTGGCAGCAAAGTGAACCTCTCACTTTAACCTAGCTATTTTTTTTTTGAAATTTCAAAAAAAAATTGTACTTAACGACGGAACTTTTCCGCCAGATCATCAATTTATTTTATATTAAAATATTAGCGACGGATTTCATATTTGAATGAAAAAAGGAAAATTATAATGAAATGAAAAAAGGAAAATTATAATGAGCCTTTATACAGTTCGATATTTTGCTTTATGGAAATTATTAAATGTCCGTATACTTTCTTCCAATTCGTCACGAATACATACTACGACTGCACTAGCTACCTAGTTGCCTCAGTAAATCTGTTTGTATTGTTTGTAGTAACTCCGTGGACATGTATTATATACCAGGCATGTAAAAACAAAATTTAACCGTTATGTTGCTGTCGTTTGATTTATTAACTATACCGAACATGACTTAAGACATTATTTTAGTTTCTAGTACGAGCCCCGTCAACTATAGGTTTACACATTTCGACTTTACTTATTTCTTTTGTAAAATATTTTAAATATACATAGCTACTGAAAGCTAATTTCATCTTAATTTAAATATTTTTATTTATTAAAAAAATCATCTTTACATAGTTTTATTCTTCCCACCATATTTACATAGTTTTATTCTTCCCATCTTCATCTTTACATAGTTTTAGTCTTCTCTGAATTGATTGCAAAACATTAAAACCAAAGATTATTACTTTTACAAGCTCCGTCAACTATAGGTAGGGTGCTGCGATTTTATTTGTTTCTTGGTTAAAATGTAGTGTAGCTATTTACCACGGTGAACGATCCTATTAGGTGTTGCCACATGAGCTCTCGACCGTGTGTCGATATGTGCATGAAAGCGCGAGAACAATTGCGAGAGTGACAGCTGGAAGAAGGGTTCAAATATCAATGCGGAAGAGAGAGCGGTATTTAATTCTTCAGTATGGGATAACATTAAAATATTTCTTGTAGCTGCGTGCACGCTCCGAATGTCCGTGCTCTTAACTATTGAATCTAATGTGATACTTACGCTGGGCGCTGACATGCAATTAGTAAGCAATGAAATAATTTAGTAGGAGTAATAACTACACAGTATAGTTGCAACTATACAGTTTATCAGCGTGGTTCCATAAAAGTTCTTTGTTTCCGTCCTGCTATTCATTGCTTACTAATTGCACGTCAGCGCCCAGCCTTACTGCAAGCAGATTTAGTTCTCTTTTTAATTATTCTTCTGTTATAACTAAACTGAGGATTATCGGGCTCCTCTATCACTTATGATTCAAATCCGATTGGTGCAGTACGTTTGTTCAGCTTCGCGGTGCCTATAATTTCTGTACAGAATGTATGTAAGCGAAGCTGAGCGTGCTTTCTGAGCTAACTGCATGAAAATTATTCAAAAGTGATAGAGGAGCCCGATAATCCCCAATTTAGTTACTTATAACTATAACATACCGGGTGGAAAGTTTCAAACCCGAACGTAGTAAACTTACATTGACGACTATGTTTCTATAGATTACTGCTCGTCATTTAAAAATAAAAAAATGGTAATGGTATTAAATGAAAGATAAAATTAAGGCCAATATTATCCTGTTAAAATTATTCCTATTGTGTTAATACTTTTGAAATATAAATTAAATTTTTAAATTTCAAATGAAAAATGTAGTTGCCTTAATGTCATATTAGAAGTTTGCATTTCAATAAACATAATTTTATACAATAGGCTTCTTATACAAAATAAAATTTCATTTATCTGTGTAGCACACTGACGATGAAAAACTGTTACAATTCATTTATTTGCTCCTGCATCACTTCATACTTTTCTTGTTAATTTCAAAACAATGTTGATGGCAACTGAATTTGTGAATTTAATGTGTTTTTTTTTTCAAAATTTAGAGATGTGTCGATATCGATATCGGCATCCTATCAAGTTTATTGATAGTATCAGACACAACAGTTTTTATGTATGTAATGACATAGAATACAATTATCATACTAATAAAGAAATTATTGTTGTAACTTAAACTTCCTATTATTTGCTCTGTACCATAATTCTTAATGCATTTTGAATTGAAAGAACTGTTTCAAATTTCAAATCTGACATAGGCGACTAATCTTTTTTTTACAGCAAGCATGGCCTCCTTGCATGGGGTAAATTATTAAGTAGCAAACCCAATAATCACAAAGCAACACAAAACCTGTGGCTGTAATCCAAATAAATAGTGAGAAAACCCCTCAACCATATTAATTCACTGAAAGCGAATACGTATTTCGGTAACGAAGTTACCATCTTCAGCGCTAAACTGATATCAGTTTAGCGCTGAAGATGGTAACTTCGTTAGCAAACCCACTTCAATTTGTCTATCCTATGTCAGGTCAAAAAGCGATCGTATGATGTTTTATCTATTCATCACTATTATATCGCAATGGCGAATAAATTCGTCAAGTCGTTTTTGGTTTGCAGTGGAAATTTGGAGTTACGTTTCTGCTGGAGAAGCCCTAAATAGGGCTGAAACAGTTGTACAGAGGATGCTCGAGGTTTTCACTGCAAGTATTAATTTTTAGGAATAATTTTAACACGATAATATTGTTCATAATTTTCTCTTTTCTTTAATACCATTGCCATTTTTGTATTTCCAATTGGTGAGGAGCAATTCACAGAAACAGTTTTCAATACAACTTTGCTATGTTCGGATTTGAAACTTTCCACCCAGTATAATTCTAATATTATGTTAGTACATATTTTCATTTTATTAAGAATTTGGTCAGCTGTGTGTTACAAAAAGTAAAGTTAAAGTAGTTAAAATGTCCGAACCTACAATTGTCAGGGCTGGTAAGTATCTTGAAAATCACGATTTTTTTTGTGTCAAAATGATCAATGTAAAATGTGATATATCTGATATTGTTAACGTAATTGGGTTCATAATCAAGGGTGGCATTCAGTATACTGGCGCGTTGTCAGTAATTAAATTCTGCACGCTTTTCCTGCCCCTAACGAAATTAATTCGTGATAAATTAGTGTCGTATATCATTCATTCAGGCAAGAGAATTTTTATGAGATTCAGATTAGGTGAAAAATTAATTCGTGAATAACAATGCGGGAGAGTTAGTGACCGTGTTGGCGTGCTAACAGTCTTTCAAATTTTTTAATATACACTGTGTTTCGTAAAAAATGTTCCATCCCGTAGCGACGTTATTTATGATTCGATTTTAATGAATAAAAAATGAAACAAATGGCTTTAGATGTATGTTAGAATGGTTCTAATTTTGATTTCTTCTAATGTTATCTTCAATATCTATCGATAGTCAACTTTTTTCTTCAAATGACTGCCTATATTTTTTTTAAGCTTTAATCCAATTTTTTCCAAATCAGATGAAGTGTTCAATATTACTGTTTGATGTGCAATTAAGTGGAAAAATTGATAAAATTATTATTAATATAATAATTGAAATTTTTAAGCCAGCCGGTGTTGAATTGGTTACTACGTTAGCGAGAAAACAAAAGAAAATTTGCCGCTGAAAAACAGCTTGGTTGCTTCATTCTCGCTTCCTATGGGTTGAACAATCCCAGCAAAATTTTAAATTAGAAATTTTAGCCATGGGAAATAAATTTTTGTTTAAAATGATGGACTATGATTCGATGAAATTTTTGTGAAGTAAATAGTCAATAATTGAAGTTTGTTCTTGTCCGATGAAAATAGTAATTAGAAAGTTTTTTTAATCTCAAACCGGACAGAAAAATGAAGGGAAACACACTCAACGTTTCGCTATAGATTTATAGCTTCGTCAGCTCCTGACGAAGCTATAAATCTATAGCGAAACGTTGAGTGTGTTTCCCTTCATTTTTCTGTCCGGTTTGAGATTAAAAAAACTTTCTAATTAAATAGTCAATAATAAAAATATGTTAGCCCTTCCTCAAAAATGTTCAGTGTTATGGTGTATCCTCCACACTATATGCTATTGAAAAGATTCGAAAGTTTAAACAGAAAATAGAAATAATAAATACGTCGGATCTGTTTTTGTGTCTACTGTATGCGATTATAAAAATGTTAGAAGTTCGAAAATGTGGAAAGTTTTGAATGCATGTGTTAAATGATTACATTCAGAAAAAGTAAGATGAGAATTAAGATTTTCAAATACGGTAAAAATTATAAAGAATAAATTTTTTTTGATACTAAAAAAGCTTTTCCTCTTGTATCACCTATCCGTGGACACACTGCAGATATCCTTTTTTACTTTTCTTTAACTACTGGTTACTAACAGCATATGTAGATCCTTACTACACCTAATACGTTGATATTTAATGTCCTCTGCTCTAGAAGCAGATTAACAGATGCTTCTTGATTTTGGAATCGGTATTCTTAAATTCCGGACATTCCTAGAAAGTATACGAAAGGTGGGCCAATTGATTGATTGTACATGTTAAATCGAACAAAATATACGTTTCTGGTCTTGAACGTCTGCCGATTTTTGTCACTTTTTCTGTTATATTAATTTAAATTTACCGATGCACAATCAATAAAATCATATATAAATAATACTTAAAATAATAATTAAAATTATAAATGCCAAATTATTTTCGGACCTGAAATTCGTACGGCAGAATTTTAGAGTAGAATAAATTTTGATTACATGAATATTAGTATGGCATTCAAACAAAAAGAGTGAAACTGCGACCTCTAATCAAAGGAAATTTACGAGATTTATTGCTGAGCGAACGTTGTCTTTGCAACTATAAAAACATAAAAATGAAATTTATTTCAAAATAGATTTGACGAGCTTCACATGAGGTAGTAATGCATTTAATAAATTTAATTTATGTTTATATTTGTACAGTTTAAAAACAAAATTTATGTATAGGACACCAATGTATGTCTGGAATGTCACTAGCTTTGTTTAAAACAATATCGACTTTTATTGTTGCATGACAAAACATACATTTATAGTAAATATTAAAAGAGAAGTAGAAAATCAATCAGATCGACAAAATATTAAGTCATTATTATTGCCTTGTAAAAACCAAATTCAAAATGCAAACTTCTTTGCTCTATCGTTAGATCCTGTGATGCTGCTACAGTACTGCAGTCTGACAGGAGGTCATTCTAATTGTATTTGCAACTTCACAACGTTGATACTTCTTAGCAACGTGCAGACAAGTTCGGTAGTAACAGGATACAACGTTGTACAGTTTTGATAATACCCGGCAATAGGAACATACGATGTTGTCTTAACAACAAAATGTGGATAGGGCGGGAATCTACATAAGCAAAAAACGAAAAGGTAATAATGTAATACAATAAAGACTAAAAAATTAAAACAATCCCAATGTTTATAATTTATTTTAATATTCTATTGAAAAAATTATACGTTTGTACACAGAATTAAAGAATTTTGATCAATTTGTGTAAAAGAAGTACATATGTTTAAAAATACCTTATAGTTCACACGGTATCTCTAAATAATTTTTTCTACCGTTTCAAGTGATTACTGCTTGGTTTTGTATTTTTAAAACAATTATATGTACTATTATATCAGAGTATCTGTTTTTATCCTGGTGAACTTATAGCTCTGGAGTATTTATTAATGGTATTTAATAACAGGAAACGAAGTTTATCAGACACATCTGACATTAAACTTCGATACTACGTTAGTTTCGCCCACAAATTGTCGAGTCTTGACTGATTGTTGCTGCAAATGGCGATTGAATTCCTGTTGATTGTTGCGTATACTTTGATTTTTGTTGGAGTACTCATAGGATGGGTTGCATAAAAGATTTAAGTTGGGATTAAATTTAAGCCTGAATTAGAATGTGACCACGTAATGTGTCATAGACTAACTTAGGCTTAAGTATAATTTTGGCTTAAATGTTTTATGCAACCCGCCTTAGTGTTTCAGTCGGTATTTTTTGTTTGATTACTTGATACTTTACTTTTTTGTGTTAAGTTATGTTAATGTACATTTATTAAATTAAAGGGATTCCCAGGCGTATTTAAGATAACCTTATTCATCTTTGACATTGGTGTGTCATTGGCTTGATTAAAAAATATTTACTACTATTTTTGTTAGGGAATATTATCCTAAATACTTTTAACGGAAATTAGTTACATTCGAGTTCTTTATATTATCTGTTTTGTAAGTAACTTAAATGCTGTAAACAGGCAAAAGGTTATGAAATAGAGTTCCTAATCAATTTTAGTTGCAATGGAGAAAAATTGCAGTTAAAACTGATTTGCAGCATTTTTTTTTAAATGTTATACTTCATGTTTTATTGTGAAAATAATATCAAGTGACTATCCTCAACTTCTGATCATTTAAAACACTAACTTATATTATGCATTTGCTGAATTCTTCATATTTTCCACCCGAAAGTATAGTATTGCGTTCCACATTGAGAAAAAATGAAATGTTAAGTCTACAAATTTGACTGAAAGATGTAAATGTAAAACACAATAAGAAGTTAAGGTCAAGATAACGCCTGAAGTCCAAGTGGTAAAGAGCCGGCCTTACAATCGCATGGTTGCGGGTTCGAACCGTGGGGGGGGGGGGGTTGGTATCCAATTCAGGCACTCTTCAGTGTTTTGACACTGCTTCTCCTGCACCAGCAAGGAGGTTTGGAAGTAACAAAGCCATGGAACACTTTACACCCACAAAATACACGGTAAAATATACTTATCTACTTGTGAAAATTAATTCACTCATCGATAAAAAATTATTTTACCGTCTTGTATAAACAAATAAGTGTAACTAAATGTACTTTTCATGGACTGAACATTTTATTTTTCTGAGTGCAAAAGCTCAAAAATAAGAGTTAATGTATTAGTGAGTAATTCTAGTGTGTTTGTTAATTGTTCTATTGTATTCGACGAGTGTAGATATTAAATTATTCCAATTTAGTTGACAATACTTATTTTGAACTGGAATTTAAAACAAATTACAATCAATCAATTTTCCGACACCTCACATTCGGTTTCTTAAGGATTTCATAAGACATGTTATTGTGTTTGATTATATTGACATAAGAAATGACGATTCCTACGAAATACTTAATATCCTATTTAATGAGAAAATAGTTTTTAAGCTTTCAACGGATACTGTAAACTCGCAAGGAATTTACACTGTCCGTTTAAAGCTTAAAAACTATTTTTTTCACATATTTCATCGGACAAGAGTGAACTTCAATTATCCTATTTAATGTCTTTAAGGCCTTTAAATCTGCTTTCAACGACGCAATTTGTACACGTGCTGTCTGTGAGCTTAAATGAACTTAGGAATTCCTTGATTCTTAGAATTAGTGCCTTCATTACAATTCACTATTTTTTTGGAGACTGGCTCTCAATTTGGAGATCGCAATATAATTTGATGTATAATCATTGCTTTCGCCATTCGCTTTCATTTGTCGCTTACTGACAAAAACTGAAAAATACTTCACGGCAGTGACAGTAATTGCTAATGAAAGGACATTTCTAGGTGTCAGGCAAACAAACAAGTGAAGTGAGTAAGGGCTTTTGCGGAACTCATTAGTAGTACGCAAGCGGGCCACTGTACCGCAGAAAGTCCACGGGCGCGCACTAAAAAGAATTATTTAGTTGATCGTAACGGTGTGTTGCACTGAAAGCGGGTGTATACCTCGCCGCTCATGACATGATTCTGCCTTTTATTTCTCCGCCTAGTAGTAATTGCACACATTCCAAATTAATTAAGGATGCAAATTGCGGGACCTAATTTTATAGGACGATTTGCATACGTGTCGGACGTATCACCTACACGGAATGCATAATTTAATATGTGAGCATTTAAAACGTTCGGCAATTTTAATTGTCATTGAGCTGGGTAGTTTTCACTTGTAATAATTATAAAGCTTATCCGAGAACATATTCCGTTTGTAGTTGAAGAATCAATAGCTGGCAATTCTTTTCATGTATGAACAATATTACATCTCAGGAGTTCTTCTTGGGATTATAAGTTTTAGTTTTATCTGAAACGCAATTTACAATGAAGGTACTATTTTGTACTTGTCTGGTAGACGTATGCTTTGACCAGTGGTTACCGTTCATTTTCCAGTTTTTTAATGTTTGGTCTATATTTAATAAATATCCAATTACTGATTTATTGAAGAAATATGTTATCTATCGCGTTCCCGGAATTGTATATGACTTATATGAGACATTGTTTTCATTGTTTGATTGCCGCACGCTAACTATTATCTCCATGTAGAACACGCAACGGTTTTGCTTCTTATCAGAGGTGTATCACTTTAATACTGACATTTTTTGAATTTTGTACTGTTGTAATTTTTTTCGGAAATGACATTGCATGTTGTTCAGACGATGGCATGTTTGTTGCATGACTAAGCTTTTGTTATCAGATCTTAATCTCTCCAAATTTGAGTATGAATTTAGGAGATACATTTTTCTTTCGTTTTTCAGTTATAATGTAAAACGTAAGTGACGCATTTGATTTGTTCAAAGATATCAAGTTTTTTATGTAAAATATTTTACATTTTATTTTTGTTAAAAACAAATAAAATTGACACCCCTTAGTGAATAATTTTGGGAAAAAATAATGAAATTCATGTCGGAAATGAAACATGTGAATGTTGATTTTAGGAAATAAAATATGTTAGTCTTTGAATTTATTTTGTTTTGTACATTATTTTAGAAAATTACACTTTTTGTTTGAAATTAGAACATGAATTAACGTTTACGTAGATCTGTTTTGCAAAAGGTTATTCATTGCATTGTAATTCTTACAATTGATATTTTTTTCTTCTCAAAACACTTATGTTCATTGAAAAACCCCGAATTTCCTCACTCAATTTGCTTAAGCGTTTATTTATAAAATTAACACCTTCCGTAAAATACTCTTAATTGCCTGCGAAAAGAAAATTAATTACTGAAGTATCAGGAAATTTTAATAATTTGAAAATAAATTGAAAAATGATTTCTGATAATTTTCTCTTAATAGACTGACCGGTACTAAATGAAAGATGAACATTTCTAACAATGAAAACCTCAAACTATTTTTATCTACTAAAAACATCAGAAAAAGTCGGCAAAGAAATTTTACCACTTGCATTGTGAGTTTAAAATGGTGAAAGATATGCGAAAAGGATGTTGAAAAAAAAAAAGAGAAACAAACAAAACATGGAGTAGGAAGTATTGAAAACATTGGACTCGGAGGAGAAACTGAAGAGAAACGAGAAAGAATTGGGAAATTATTTTGAGCCTCCAATCTTTATAATAGATGAAAGTAGGAAAGAATGAATTATATCTGTGATAAGGATGGCGTCAGTTACAGAAATATTTATTCTGCTTAGCCTAAATACCAATATACAGAGTTTGGAAAACATAGCGAATTAGTTTAGAGTATCATATTGCAAAACTCAGAAACGTACTATCTAACGACGAAAATGTTTTCTTAAAGATTTGGAGGTTTTAAGACTGATTTTTAACATTTTTGATCAATTAAACGTTCAACAATTAATTTAATTTATTAATTAATTTACCAATTAATGGTAATTGGAATATCTGCTTTTAAGCCAGAAACGTTGTTCTATATCATTTTCATTAGTTTTAAACTGTTAGAATTAATTGCCCAAGGAATGATCGATTTTAACAGCGTCACCAGTGTACATCTTTAATGAATGCATGTTGTTGATGATTTCAGTAACAGGTCAGCTGTAGGACAAAATCAATTAAAGTAAAATATGCATTTTATGAGAAAACGAAAAGTCTTACATAGAAAATCAGTCAAAAATTCCAGATTTTATAGAGATGTGTACAATATGCTATAATGACTGCAATTTTGCGTAAGACAAAGTGAGACGCTGCTGTGTACCTAGCGTCTCAGTTTGCACTTTGGCTCTCTTTCGCTTTAGTGAATAGAACTATCGATTTTATCTATCTGGAACTCTAGAACTATTAAAAACAAAACCAGAACTAACAATAATTACTGAGTTTTCATGAAATGGTACGCCAGCTTCACAAACACGTCGGATTCGGCTCATAAGGTTCACATCGCTAATGTGTTTCGTAGCCCACGACCAGTATTTTTGCAAATCTCTCACTAATTTTGCTTGCCCACACTTTTTTTTCAATTTGGGAACTATTCGGGGGATTGCAATCTTTGGGAACTACAATAACATTATTCTATTGATACCACTCTTCCACAGATTTGGAATAGTGACAGCTGGCTAAGTCGGACCAAAACAATGGCTGTACGTTATGCTGTTTTAAAAAGGGCAAAAGTCGTTTTTGGAGGCATTCACTTTTGTAAATTTCTTGATTTATTGTCCCAGTAGTGATGAATGACCAACTTCGTTTTTCACACTTTGCAAATGGCTTGCCAAACTAATTTTTTTTGGGAAATATTGATATTTTTTCTGTTTTCAATTTTCTGTCGCATCTTTACTATATTTACATGTGTAAAACTCTTGCCCTGGTATTTGTTTGAAGTCTACTTTAACATAAGTTTCGTCATCCATCGTGTCTGTGAAGCTGGCATATCATTTCATGGAAACTCATAAGTTTCAGTGAGTTCTGGCTTTATTTCTAATAGTTCTATAGTTCCTGATAGATAAAATCGATAGTTCTGCTCATTAAAGTGAAAAAAGCCAAAGTGCAAACTGAGACGCCAGGTTCACGCAGCGTCTCACTTTGTCCTACGCAAAATTAACGGCCAATTCTTATAGGAAATTAAAAGATCTATAGTTCTGCATGGGTTCTAGAAAGAATTCTAGAGAAAAATATTGCTAATTCTTATTAGAAAACTTTAACAACACAATATGATTAGTTACGCAGATACAGATGAGATGCTGTCGAATATTCGACAGTTCTGTGAGCTCTATATTTTTTTCCTTGTAGTTAGAAACATATTCAATGACTTTCCGCAGAGTTCCAGCCATAAACCTAAGTAGAATATTATTTAGCAATTTTAAACTCCACCAAATTCGAATTATACACTTAATAAGCGAGACGCTGTCAAAAACACGTCAGTTCTGTGAGCTTTATAATTTTTCCCTTGTAGTTCGGAACGTATGCAACGACTTTCTGCAGAGTTCTACCTACAAGCATCATTAAATTATTGTTTGAGCAATTTTAAATCGCTGAAATCCGGGTTGTACAGGTTATAACTGAGACGCTGTCGAATATACGACAGTTCTATAAGTTCTATATTTTTTTCCTTGTAGTTCTGAAAGTATTCAATGATCTTCCGCAGAGTTCTAACCATAACCCTAAGTAGATTATTATTTAGCAATTTTAAACTCCGCCAAATTCGAATTATACACTTAATAAGCGAGACGCTGTCAAAAACACGTCAGTTCTGTGAGCTTTATAATTTTTCCCTTGTAGTTCGGAACGTATCCAACGACTTTCTGCAGAGTTCTACCCACAAGCATCATCAGATTATTGAATTTAGCGGAGTTTAAAATTGCTAAATAATAATTTACTTAGGTTTTTGGTTAGAACTTTGCGGAAGGTCATTGAATATTTTCAGAACTACAAAACTGTCGTATATTCGACAGCGTCTCAGTTATAACCTACAACCCGAATTTCAGGGATTTAAAATTGCTCAAATAATAATCTAATGATGCTTGTGGGTAGAAATCTGCAGACAGTCGTTGGATACGTTCCGAACTACAAGGGAAAAATTATAAAGCTCACAGAACTGACGTGTTTTTGACAGCATCTCGCTTATTAAGTGTATAATTCGAATTTGGCGGAGTTTAAAATTGCTAAATAATATTCTACTTAGGTTTATGGCTGGAACTCTGCGGAAAGTCATTGAATATGTTTCTAACTACAAGGAAAAAAATATAGAGCTCACAGAACTGTCGTGTATTCGACAGCGTCTGAGTTATAACGTGTATAACTCGAATTTACCAGGATTTAAAATTGCTCAAAAAATAATCTAATGAGACTTGTGGCCGGAACTCTGTAGAAAGTCCTTGGATACGTTCTGAGCTACAAGGAAAAAATTGTAGAGCTCATAGAACTGTCGAATATTCGACAGCGTCTCATCTGTATCTGCGTAACTAATCATATTGTGTTATTAAAGTTTTCTAATAAGAAATAGCAATGTTTTTCTCTAGAACTCTTTCTAGAACTCATGTAGAACTACAGATCTTCTAATTTGCTATAAGAATAGGCCGTTAATTTTGCGTAGGACAAAGTGAGACGCTGCGTGAACCTGGCGTCTCAGTTTGCACTTTGGCTTTTTTTCGCTTTAATGAGCAGAACTATCGATTTTATCTATCAGGAACTATAGAACTATTAAAAATAAAGCCAGAACTCACTAGAACTTATGAGATTCCATGAAATGATACGCCAGCTTCACAGACACTCATCCATCACCACACATTCATATCGTGTGAGAAAATTTTCACACAATTTTCTGGCTCGACGTTTCGCAGTTAAATTCTTGCAAAATAACTTTACGTTGTTGAAGTTGACAGCTCTCCATGATGACAACTAATGAACAGTGAAAAACAGTAACTGTCAATTGTTATTCATATGGTTGCTACGTACATACATACATTCTGTGAAAATAAAAGAGAAATGGACGTTGTAATTTTTGGGATAGTTATTCGTGCCCAAGTTTTGGCGTGTTCAACCTTTAATTATATATTTTATAAAAAGACGTTAAAAACGTAGAGCTTATAGGAGTTGAATGACAAAATTTTTTCTTGTAATATTTGGTTTTTGCAATTTTTACAGTAAAGATCGTTTACGTGGGTAACATTCCTATTAGTTTCCGATTTGTTAATATTTTTTTATTTGTGGTCTGTCAAGGTGTTATTTTTAAATGCAGTCGATGTTTATTAAGTTTGCTGTAAAATTTGTATTGGCTCGTCGAATGTAAATTTTGCGGTGTCTTACTCGATTAAAACAGCCGTTCATCCTTTCCATGGTGTGAAGCGGTGGCGGTTCTTTGCGGAATGCTAATTTGCATGCACTGCATACCACATTCGATAGCCTTCGCCGCATGATCGATCAATCTGCAAATAAATTACGACGCATAAATTCCTTTTGCTTCAAGCGAAAGGGAATCGATGTTTAATAGATCTCGATTAATGAACAATTATTGGGCGAAGTTCACATAAAAAGTTAATTATTGTAAGGAAAATGTTCAAATTGTGAGTGTAATACTGAAACTGGAAAGTACGTACCTACGAGGATCTTGTAGAAAGGAAGGCCTTTTCATTGTATGACTTTTATCAATTTTATATACCTATACTGTTTCAAATTCGACCTTCACCATTGGGATCTCGCATGTTTGTTTAAATTTAGCAAACTTGCTAAATTTGATGAGCATTAATAATATCACTAAAATTGATTCTGAAATAAAAATAGCCAAATCATAACTACTTTGCGTTGTTCATATGACTGCAAAATATTTTTTTAGCTTTACTTTCGAAGATAACATTTTTCTTCTTTAACCAGAAATAAAGAAATAATTGTATTCATTGGCAGTTCTTTTTACTTATGTAACCATGGCAATGAGTAACAGTTAAACTTTCAGAAAACCATGGATTTAGTATGTCAAAAAACTACCGCGTTATCTACTATAAACCTCACATTTCAGTCAATAAACTTTGCGTTCAATTTTT
This sequence comes from Prosopocoilus inquinatus, assembly GCA_036172665.1. NCBI lineage: Eukaryota > Metazoa > Arthropoda > Insecta > Coleoptera > Lucanidae > Prosopocoilus > Prosopocoilus inquinatus. Next base: position 37,224,933 of record CM069869.1, read on the forward strand.
TCTATGAAATTCTATAATAATATTCTGAAAGCATATGTCATTTCCCATTGATATCTAACAATTAGGTCTATTTTGTAAACATTTTATATCGATTGTTGTGCTTATTATGATTGATATCTAACAAGCATACAATCGATTTTTTAAAAATTGTATACTTTTCAATTGATATTGCATATTGCATATTGAAGTCTCATTGATGGATTTCTATGGTTGCTATGGTTACATATCAATTCGTTTCTCTTCAATTATTGATAGATATCAATTGAAATGATTTGGTGCGTACAGAATACATATGAATAACTGAAGAGAAATGAATTTATACGTAATCATAGCTACCACAACAATTCTCCAATGATGCTTCAATATGCCGTAACAATCAACTAAAGAGAGTACCATTCTTAGGAAATCAATTGTTATGCTTGTTACATATCAATTGTCAATCAACAGGGATAATAATCGATATGAAATGCTTTTAAAATATTGATTGTTATGGTTACTACTATTGATACGTAACAAGCACAATTGATTTCCTAAAAATCAATTGATTGAATTGATTGTTATGGCATATTGACGTCTGATTTAGTGACCTAAGACATATCCTAAAATTCCATTTTCATTGCTTACTTGAACCTGTCTGGAAAACAAACGGCAGCTTAGAACAATACTATTACAATTAGAGTATCAATTACAACAATATGCAAAAATTAATATTATATGTGAAGTTGCCGCCTAGTTAACTTATACCCAGTGATTTTTTAAATTGCTTTATCAATTTTTGTCATGAAGTTTGGATGACATGTCATAGTTTTAGTGTAAAATAATCTCCTGAAGGGCAGTGAGATATTTTTCAATTAAGCAAAACATACCGTCCATATTTCAAGGCAAGAGTTGATAAAAAAAGAAAAAAATCACTCGGCATAAGATATTAAGCTGCAACTTCACATACATCATTTATTTTTGCTCGCATATTGTATTAATTAAATAATAATACCTGTTTTTCAATATTCTAAATAATTGTTTAAGCTCTCATTTGTTCTCCGGGTGGGTTTGAAAGTAAAGTTTTGGTATTTCTGTTATACGAACAAAAAATATTTAGTAAACTAGTGTGCGTCGAATAAACTTTTTTAATTTGAACCCAAAACTATCTTCTGTTAACCGCATTTTTTTCTTATCTTACATTACCTCACATTAAACATTTTAATTCTGACCTAGTTTAAAAAAAATGTGCTATGTTGCCGCAGTCGGCATAATGAGTAAATTCCTTTGCTACTAAATTTCAATATGGTCGCTATAAGAAAAAATAAAGTTAATGATTTCAATTTGACAAAATATATCAGAGAAAAATATTTTTTTTATCAGAGTTTAGAGAATTATAATTGCCTTAAGAAGTAAAGTACTTTTATTTTTTGATATCTTCAAATAAAGCAGATATCGTCTAAATAAGAAATCGATAATTTTTCTGCTTTTAATTATTTCAAATAAGTTTACATATGGAAATTATTTCTCAGCAGATTATTAATATTCATTAAATTTAGCAACTTTGGCAAATTTAAACCCTTCAAATCAGCGAGATCTAAATTAATCGAACCAAAAATTGGCTTAGCTCTTAGTTTGCATAGATGCAAGTCCCAAATTTGTAGCGGTACTGAGAATGCAGCGCAATAGTGTAGCATTTTCGTAAACGCAACTTTGACAGATATTGTTAGAATTCCTAACGAAATTGTAAAAACGGAATTAGTTATAGTTATTCAGGGAAACAAAAAAAAATAACAAAAGCAAGAAATGTTTAATATCCGTCAGCCTCGGTTTATCTGGAGTTATAACCGCAGTTCGGTAAATTTTGGAGAGTCCTCGAAAGTTTACAATTTTTGTAAAGATGCGAAAATTGAGTGTATAGGTTAAATCGAACAAAATATACGTTTCCGATCGAATATTTGCCAATTTTTGGGAATTGTGCAGCGTTCAACAATTAGAGTAAGATTGAGGCTTATAATCAAAGGAAAAATACGAGATTTATTGTCGAGTGAAGATTTTTTTTGGAATTATAAAAACATAAAAATGAAATCGACTCCAAAACAGATTTAATGAGTGTTGCGTTTCAATTGCGTTTAAGAAATTTTACATTAATATTGGCTAGATTTATTGTTAAATATTTTTGTTAAAATATCTCAAATATCTTGCCTTTTGAGCATAGGATGTCAATCATTGATGTGACGACCTCCTAAAAGTGCCTCCAGCACTTCGCCCAAGCCCTGTTCTGCACCAACTCATGACCGTTGGGAGGACGATGTTACTACCAGATCAGGTATTCAGCTAGCTGGTTTCCAACATCGCTGGTCCCCTATCAGTGACGTTAACTGTGACCGTTCCCTGACGATGTTGGTGATAGTACAACACACCCGAGAGGTCTCCTGGAGATCCTCTCGGACGTCTCTCTATGTCAGGTTTCCGAAACTTTTAGGTTTCGCGACTCTCTTTTGATCTGTGTTATGATTTACGCCCAATGGTGAATTTTTAACTTGAACACTGATGCTAAACGATTTTCAAATGCTTTCATAGTATTTTTTAAATATTTGATATTCCTCATTACATTTCATAACTGATAGTAGCAGCATATTTGTTCTATCGCGCAATGCATTGACACGTTATTTACTCACGGTATATGTACAGTCACATTAAATTTTGGTCGTCACTGCCAATCAAAACGTCAGCTTGAATTCCAGAACGAAAGTGTCAAAATAAATATTTAAGAGATTATTTCTATATTTCAAAATTCGAATTCATTCATTCAAACTCGAATTTCCTTAGTTTTAATAAAATACGGTGCCAATCTTTGACAATTAATGACGCGACTGTATGAATGTATATGCAATTACTTCTAAAAAATAATATGATAAATTAATGGTAATTTGCGTTTAATTTTTTAAAATTGAAGACCATAACTTCAAAAGGGTTTAAGTGCCAAAAAAAATATATTTTTACAGCAAATGGGTCTATAGGCAAAGTCCAATGTCATGCAAAAGAGTCCATGTACCTGTGGTTAAATAAAAAGTGTAATAAATGATGGCGGTATCTGAATGTGCATTTAAGATTTAGTAAATCAGTTTTCTTAATCACTTCTAAAGATGTTTTTGGCACTTAGACCCTTTTAAAGTTATGGTCTTCAATTTATTTTGCTGCGCCTTCCTTTGAAAGCTAGTGCGCCCCTCCAGGGGGCGCGCTCCACAGTTTAGGAAACGCTTCGGCCTGTAAGTCTTTCCTTGTCGCCGGTTCCTTACCATTGCTATTCCACTGGGACCGATCCCCAACTACATCGTTCTGCTGCTCCTTCGATTGCTCGGGTCACCGTCACCGCCGACGGACTTCTACACTTTGCTAAATTAACATCGAAGTATTGCGAAATTAACTTTTGCCAAATATCGTCATCTTAGGGTTGATATCTATAATAAAATATTGCCTTCTCCAGGCTACCATTTCCTAGATAGCTCTTAGCAAAAATTGACTGCACATTTTAACCACTCTTGCAAGCCCGATTCATTAATGCCATACGTTTACCCTTCGCGCTAACACCCGACAGACTGCCATAACCTTTTATTTTCTTTTCTTTACCCTTCTGGGTCAGACAGCCACGTATTATATTTCCAAACCAATAACGTAAAGAAAGATACTTGTTCTTCACAGATTATATTGAGCCTGCCTAAACTTTCTCAAATTCAAAATTTCCTACAGACAGTGGCCTTTTAAAAGTTTCATATTTTAAATGGACTGCAATATTTTTTTATTGCAAATTACGATTCTACACCTTATTGTAAGTTACAATTGTTAAGGCTTCCCTATGCTTACACGTAAGGGTTTTTGAGATATCTTCGATTTTCTGAAAAAAATTATTTCGATGGCTTTTCATTTAAGAGAATATAAGGTATAACCGGAAGTGATATAAAAGTGTAAATATTTTAGTCTGAAAGATCACTTCCTCCTAGGGCAGGGTGTTAATTTTCCTTTCCCGGAGAACTTTTAATAGGCCACTCAACTTAGGAGACCCTGTATACAACTATACCACTAAATTCATCAGTAGTAACTGCGCACATACTAATTAAAAAAAATTATAAAGCAAACACAAATAATTATTTATACAGTTTAAACATTAAAATTTAACACATATTTTACAAAAATCATGTATTGTAGGATGTCCATGCTCGTCTGGAATGTCACTAGCTTTGGTTATAATTAATAAAAATGGATAAACGTTTCAAAGGAATTCTAACTGTGATGTCGGAAAAATTCAATAATACCGTCAGAGCGGCTCGCTATCTAAAATACCGAGCATAAACCATTTGAAAACCCCGATGAGATCGTATCTATCGAGGAATTTGTTTTAATGGAACGAAAACCTAGTATTTGTTTTATGATAAGGAAATTATTTACAGTTGCGGCGCTTCGTTCCTTTTAACTTTGTACCGTTTGTCAGTTTACTCGTTCTATTTTTCCAGACGTAATTGTAACATGTGTCCTTTAACTGGTTCTATTTTTAGAGAGCACGTAAGTTTTGATCCTATCGTACGTTATGTGATAAATCTAATCAGGCACATCTGTAAATACAAAGGAATATGTGTTTGATTAATCACTGCAGGTATTTAATGTTATCTAAAATAATCGTATTATGGTTATGCGAAAGGTAAAAGAAGAGATGGATTCATTCATTAAACCGAAATGATTCATGAAAATCCCACAAATCTCAATGATTTGCTATGGTTTGACAGATTCGTCAGGAATGAATATTCACCAATTTGTGATGTCACTCCTAACGAAGCTGTCAAACAATAGCGAAACATGGAAATGTGTAAGATTCTTAAGCTATCCGTTAACAAGTTATACAGGGTGCTATTTTACAGCAAAATTCTATTTAGGTTTGTTAAAGTACTCTTCAAGATGAACCTGTCTGTGAAGTTTGAGAATATTTCATACGCTCAGTTTCAAGATATTTAAAGAAGATCAGTAACGAAATTCTATCAGCACGGCCTTGATCAATAATAGAGACAACTGAACAGCTAAATTAATAAATCTAGTTCATTTTGATTGAAAAAGCTTTTCCAGTAGTTTAATTTAATATTTATTGATCAAAGCCATGTTTATAGTTTGATATAAATTGAATTTCGTAACTGAACTTTTTTAATATCTTGAAACTGAGCGAATAAAAAAATTTTCAAACTTCACAGACAGATAAAATGATTAGGGAGGCCAATATTCGAGCGCCTTTAAATTAACATGGGATTTCCTATTTTGCGTTTCAAAACGCGGCACCCTTATAACGAAATAACTACTTTTTTCATTAATTACTAATGGGTCGGACATTCCTAGGATATCTGGTAAAAACCAGTATAAAGATAAACAAAGCAGCGGCGTAGATTTCAACGTCGCCGCTGAACGGCTTTTATGCCCGAGGCACTCTCGCCCTCGCGCTTATTGCATCAGAAGCAGCCGTTTGATGTAAATTACGTGTGTAACATAATTGTCTTTATAGTTTCTTTCAAATTAATAATTATGAAAACATTATAATTCTTTAATGTAACTTTTAAAAAGACTGGCATAATGCATTTAATTCATACCAATTATAGCGGTGTCCCTGCAAAAAGAATACGTGTTCATTTCGGAATGAATCGGTTATGTAAACAAGTTTTTATACCCAGTCGACCAGAACTGTAGTGGTTACTGCGTGCCGCGTAGACTTCTCGGGCTTCGACTGGTTTATTGTTTTGTTTTTACAGGGCTTAAAGGGTTAAAGATTCGAACTTTTTCCGACTATGATCGCTTCAGCATATTAGTAGTTCCTCGTATATTTAACGAAACCTTTCGCCTAAAATGCGCCTAGGCCTGTTAATTACTTTCGATTTTTTTTATTTCGTTGACTTAAATTATTTTACTTTATTTAATTTTTAGGAAAGAAGCATTTTCAGCTTAATCAATGAATCAACTCTTTTATCTTTTGCATCATTATGCGATTAATTTGGACAGCATTGATTACCTGTAGTGAATAATCGAACATATATTCCTTTGTATTTGCAAATGTTTCTAATTAAGTTTATCACACGACGTACGATAGGATCAAATTTGACATGGACCCTAAAAATAGAACAGTTAAAATGGTCATTTATGAACTTGTTTAAGAAGTTACTAAAAATTAATTTGCGGCTTATGATTAGCAGGGTAAATGTCTACGATTGAAAATTATTTTTAATAATACAGGTTGTTTGGTAAATTACTGCGGACCAAAGTTTATTTTTTTAAATGGAATATCCTGTATGTGATAAATGTTTGGAAAAGTTTTGATAGTGCCCTTTTTAAAAATATAAGGTTTTAACATTTTATATCGGGTAGTTAACAAGTTATATCAAGTTATCACTTTGGCCTAAAAATTAACATAACTTTAATGTACTGTCTAACAATGATCAGTTTAAGCAGCGACATCCTGCGATCGCTTTTTGACCTAACATTGCATTGGGATTGACAAATTAAAGCCAGTGTGCTGAAACAGCTGTACAGAGGCTGCTCGAGGGTTTCACTCAATCAAAACGATTTGCAACAAAATTTTGTACTGTCTAATATTAGAAGTTATTTGCACATAAACTTTGTGACGGTAAATATACTTACAAATAAGTTATTTTCTAGTAGAAACTTATTTATCGTCATTTATACAGAGCGAGTCAAAATTCAATTGTTTGAAAAACTCAATTTTTTTTAATGGGACAGCCTGTATATCTTACCATAATCGAATTCTACATTACTTACCCTTTCTAAAAATATAAGGTATTAATGTGTTATACGGAGTGGTCAAAAAGATCAATTTAGTGCGAAAATTCCATTCTCTATTTATCTATTTCATTTTTAATTTTCTAGTAAATTTTTATTACTTGCTTCTAAACTGCCATTAATGTTATTTAGCATTATGCTTTAAAGTTTTCTTGTGTAATTAGCTAAATGTTACTCCGGAATTAAATTAATAGTCGTATTTATAATGATTCGTACGAATGCTTATAACAGAGATTACTAGGCTATTAGGATAAGTGATGTTAGATCTTTATGAGGATGCATTTAATACTGCTAGAATATTGATAAAAACGCAGTTTCAACCATTCTACTAAAATACAAGAACTGAATGCACTTTCAAACAGAATTAAAAAGTGCATTAAAAATTATCATCACATAGAGTACTAACTTATATGCTTACTTGTTCTAATTTATTTTATTAAGCAGTTATTTTTGGACACGAACTACAAAATTTGTATCTACAATTTAAAATTCAGTGTGGAAAAAAGCTAAGAAACTAATTCGATATCTTGGAAATATTTTGTTCTCTGGAAAACGCACGGACAGGCCGATTTAGGATTTTAAATGGTAACTTACATTAGAGTTGTGATGTTATCGATTGTTTTTCAGCCATAATTGTGTTCTAAAAAATTGTGACGAGGAAAAATTATACGCATACAAAGATAAATTGGTTCATGATCTTTCAGTGGATGATTTTGACCGTCTCGTCTACAATTCCTTGAGGAACTGCAACTTCTGTGAAGTTGGCACCTCATTTTTCAAAAAAGTGATTTTTTATAGGAGTTCTGATAGCACCCCAAAGAGTTCTGGAGTTCTATGTCAAAATTAAAAAGAGTTCTAGCGGATTAAACATAAAAAAATAACTTTTAAAATTTGGGGTGCTAAGTTCACAAAACGGGATCTGAAAATTGGCTATAAAATGTTAATTGTTGGAAATAATTAATTTCATCGTTAACACTTTCTTTAGAACTATTGAGGTGCTATCCAGAACTCTAAACAGAATCTTGAAATTTTGAAATTACTATATCCGCCTTATTCTACAAAAGATCAGAACACGAAGAAACATTTTATTTTTGGGTGTAGAGACCTATAAATGCAAAATAATTATTAGTTTAAGTACCATACTACTCTTAAAAGAAAAGAACCTCAACTTTTTTTTCATTCAAAATTTTCGTCCAAAATCGTTGGAATTTTATTACTTTTGATTTTAGCGCTTTGGTCGTTAAGGATAATCGTGAGCACTCGTGGGGTGCTTACCAGAACTCCAAGCAGAACGAAAAAATTTTCGAGAAAAATTTCCATTTTGCACTTTGCCAAAATTTCATATTGAGACACGAAAATTCGCTGGAACTTTTTTACTTTTGATTTTAGCGCTTTGGTCGTTAAGGATAATCGTGAGCACTCGTTGGGTGCTACCCAGAACTCCGAGCAGAACGAATGCTTATAACATTTATAGGTCTCTACACCCAAAAATAAAATGTTTCTTCGTCTTTTGATCTTTTGTAGAATAAAGGGGATATAGTAATTTCAAAATTTCGAGATTCTGTTTAGAGTTCTGGATAGCACCTCAATAGTTCTAAAGAAAGTCTTAATGGTGAAATTAATTATTTTCAACAATTAACATTTTATAGCCAATCTTCAAATCCCGTTTTGTGAACTTAGCACCCCAAATTTTAAAAGTCATTTTTTTATGTTTAATCGGCTAGAACTCTTTTTAATTTTGACATAGAACTCCAGAACTCTTTGGGGTGCTATCAGAACTCCTATAAAAAATCACTTTTTTGAAAAATGAGGTGCCAACTTCACAGAGGTGGAACTGCAGGCAGTATGTAATAATAATTATTTTTTTGTGAGAAATATTTTATTCTTGGTTGAAGCTGCATTCTGTTTAAAGGGTACCGTGAAAAAACAAAACTGTAGGTATTGGGCATCAGAAAATCCACACTGGATGATGGAGAAAATTACATCCTCAGAAAATCAATATTTGGGTAGGGATATTGAGAAATCGGATCCTGGGACCTGTATTCTTTCGTAGAAATTTGTACTTGTCCCTACCTTAGTTAAATCATTTCCATACCCAGTCAAACAGATATATTTAATGACGATATAAAGTATCAGCAGAATGGTGCACCACCGCACTATGCAGCAGTGATTCGTAATTATCGGCATGAGGTGTTTCCAAATCGATGGATAGGGCGACCGTGGTCCTGCACAGAGAGAAATGACAAAGTGAAATTCTCTACAATTATATGTAAAAAGGAGATGTGGATATTTGTAACGAATTTGTTGAACTTGTTTCAAAAAATTCAGACTTATTTCCACCTCGACCTGAAAAATAATTACATACATACATATAGTTTGTAATAAAATTTTACTTAATTTTGGAGTAAAGAAGTAAACAATCATTATGACTTTTGTACTACAGTTAATTCTTATAAGCGTGAAGAGAATATCTTGATATTTTGTTTTATAAAATCCTACAGTTGAGGGAAAATGCATTAAAATCACATGAAACGTTTCATCTCATCTATATTTTGAAATTGATTAAACTACTAATCCGCTAGAAAAAAATTACCGTCGAAAGTGCTAGCGTTTTACTTCACCAGTTTGAATAGGATGAAAGTGGGGTATAAATCACGTGATTATTTGCGCAGTTTTCTGTTGGGCAAAACCTTCTATGTCACGTCAGCTGAATGCGCTTTATACTCACTCATGATTTGAGTTACATACCAGGTCTGGCTATTAAATACCCGGACTGATTTTTTTAACAGGCCATGACAGTTCGAAAACAATAGAATGGAAAGAGTACTGACAGGTATCCATTCCTCCTTTTATGTGCAAAATTCCAGTTTTGTTGCCAAATCCGTTTCCTTGTAATCATTGAATAAATCAGACCTTGTAAGTGCCTTGCAACGGAATCATGTTAAAAGGCTAGAGTCGAATAACATATTAAGATGACATTTCTCTTTAAACTCAGAAAATCGGCCACGCAGTGTTATGTAGCTTTGCAAAAGGTTTACGGCGATGATGTCTATCGAGTACACCAGTTTTCGAGTACTATAAAAAATTTAAAGTGGGACAAGAAAGCAAAGACGAGCAAATCGAAATTCAAAGCAATGTTGATATTTTTTTTTCGATATCCGAGGTGTTATCTACATCAACTAAGTTCTTGATAGTCAGACAGTTAACCAACATTACTATTTACAAGTTCTGAAAAGTCTCCATGAACGACTTCGGAGAAGAAGGCCAGATTTGTGGAAAGAGAACTCGTGGATTCTGCACTAAGACAATGCGCCAGCCCACAAAGCGCTTTGCGTAAAGCAATTTTTGGCCAAAACTCTGTTGCTTTATTTGAACATCCACCGTATTCGTTAAATCTGGTTACGTCTGACTTTTTATTTCCTTAGATTAAATCTACGTTAAAGGGTACCACCTTTTTTGATTCCGTAGAAGTTGTAAAACAACAGGCGACCCGACTACTAAACAAGCTTGTCGGAAAATGACCTACAGGTTTGTTTCCATCAATAGAAAATTAGAATCGACTTGTCTGTTAGCAATCATTTACGACATTGTTCAGTTGCAGTTATTTGGCAGCAAAGTAGGATTGCGTGTAATCATGTTATGTAATTATGTAATATGTTAGTTAAATATATGCTTTCTTTTTTTATTTACTTTCTTAACAGATAAAACAGCGACATCCTATGATCGCTTTTTTTTGAAGAAGCCCCAAATAGGGCTGAAACAGCTGTACAGAGGCTGCTCGAGGTTTTCACTGCAATGAAAAACGATTTGCAACAAAACATTTTAAAAACTTTCTTAACCTGTACAAGACCCATGTAGAAGATTGTCGAACAAATACCGAAATTAACCTCAGCACTGTTTCTCCCAACTTTTTTGCATCTCTGTGAGGATCGTACGGTATTGAAATAGAAGTGAATCATTAACAAAGAATAATCAACAACAAATCGTACGATTCTTGTTAATATATACAGAATTTCACTATTACGTGCAAAATATTTACACATTGCATAGAACAGAGTAACAAAATTTGAGCGATTGTTAACATAAAATGTGTGATTTGCTTACATATGGTCAATAAAAAGGTACTACAAAAGTAATACTATTTTCCAAACACTACATATACACACTATAATTACTACAATTTTTTAATTTTTTCCCTAAATGAAAAAAACAAACTTCTATATAAATTAGAAATTAAATCAATATATATAGAATACGTTTACACTTTATTTACAAATTTAAGTTACAACACACTTAAGGACAATATACTCTTAAATATATAAGTGTTAAACGATTTTCTTAATAAAGTGTATTGTTTTGCTACAAATATTACTCTACAATTGCATGTAAACGTTTCGCATTTATTATTCCTGTCTTCAGTTCAGGCACAATTTGTAGATACAAACTCTACAATGATAATGAATGGATAATGGAAAATTGAGTCTAACGTTTCTGAGTAAATCTACGTTCATGACGAAAACGCTTCTGAGTACACGATTGACTGGGTTAGGATAAAGCGTCGTGAAAACCAGAGCGGAAATGGCGCGGTGTGGTACGATCATAAGAAGAACATACAAATTCGCCACCTTGACCGCCACCGCGTGCGTTTCCGCTCTGGTTTGCGCCTCGCTTAAACAATTTTACAGCAAAGACCCGTTGATTGATCGGCTAGGTAACACAAAAGCTTCAGCAATAAGGTACAATTTTATTACTATTCTACGTTACTCAAATAAACACTGCTTTCATAGCATTCTTTCCAAAACTTCAATCTTATTGTCCCAGTATAATTACTGAAAGCAAAACCTTTTCAATTTAGTTACATTTTTGAAAAGTCTCATGCACGTTAATATGAAATTACAATTAAATAAAACTTGAAATACCTACACGTATTTAGATATAATGAATTAAAATGCAGTAATTATTTTATGCTATTGCCAAGCAGTCGTTTCTTATCTCTCACGATGATAAAGAAAACCGCGATGAAAACTGCCGACTTCCTCTCTTTGTGCTTCTGGATATTTAACGTCTTGTCACACACAGGTACGACTCGGCGGTTATTAAGGCCCTGTCCAAACAGGCACGTAGCGGACGCAGAATTATAAATTTCACGTGACAAATGAATATGCCTGGAAGTGAAGTGCGGAAATTTATGAGTTTCCGTATTTGGACATTGCCGGTGGCTTTCAGTTCTTGTCCATCTTTTTTTTTTGTTTTTCACATGCTGCAAAATTAATTACGGTGTAAACATACATTTTGTGTTAGGAATTTGATTTTATTCAAAGTAAATGACTAGATTCGTTATTTTCCATTTTCTGATATGTATACTAGGTGTCTCTAAATTCCGTAGACATAGTTTAACCCAAGATTCCGGAGCTTAAAATAAGACGATTTATCCAAACTTACTTACATCCAAAACTGCTTCGTTAAGCCAGTATTCTGCTTCCAAGTTCTTGAAGAAAAAGTTACTTTGTCTTATAACCGTAGTCTGTCAATACTAATTCAGTGTTCATTGGCATGACGTAGGTAGAAGGGTATCTGGTAACTGAATTTATTCTTTTTACGAACAGAAATCGCTAGTGCCAAGATCTCAAAAACTTTACTTTTTGTTTATCAGGTTAGGCTGCAGTCCCATAGATAGATCACAACCAATCGTGCATAATGATTGAAATTTTAAACCAATATCACATCACCTAGGATCATGTACCAAAAAAGGTAGAATATCATTGGTTAAAATTTTAATCGTTTGTGCACGATTGTTTACGAACGATCAGTAGAATTTGCAGCCTTATCTGTAGCCTTTTCTGGATATCGAGCTTCCCATATTCACGAGTAAGTTCTATGTTCTTGTAGAATTTTTTATATATATGGTCGCGATCAAACGGAACAAGACCTATTTACATTTCTGTAATCCTTATAACCAACGTTAACAAGGGCGCGGTTAGCTTGCAATAGTCTCGATAAGAATGATCGGGGTAAAATTTATCATAATGATTTTACGATATAAGATGAAGTAAGTAATAACACTGACACTACTGACAAGAACGTTTGATGATATGCGTGCTTTATGTTTCAAAACATAATTTAACAGATGATTGATAAACAAAAAACAAAGTTTTGTGATCATGACTCTAGTGATATCGGTTCGTAAAAACTAATCTCAGTGTTTAAAAATTTTGAAGAAGTTGCCATATCATGTGATATGTCATTGTATATAGAAAAAAAATTTCTCTTATAAGGATCAAGAAAATTGGGCGGTACCAATTTAAAATTTTGACGTTAGATTAGATTACTGAAAATTTGGAAAAATGAAATTAGTTTTATTAAGTGCTTATGAAAGTATGTACTTAAATTATCATGCATTAAGTAATAAAAAAAAAATTAGTGAAATAAAAGAAATTACGAGATTCTGGGTTTTGTAAAATTTAATCGAGTTGGCCGTGACATGTAATATTTGGAAATAGTTTCTTAATGAGCTCTCGAACCTACACCTTTTTGCTAATTTAACCATCTCTCTATCTCTTCAAATACAAAAGTTACCCTTGTCCCTATGAAATCCGGGCACGCTGATACAATTTGTAAATTAAATTGTCCTTTGTGATACAGAAACATTAGATCACAGCTGTGATGAATCTATGACCACTACTATTAAAACTTGTACAAAAAAATAATAGCGACACTTTCAATTGAGGGGGATCAGAAGCCATTAAGTATTTTAAAGAGACAAAAAGACGAGAAATTCAAATTCTTTTTGTAATTTTCGTTTATGATTTCATTGTTTTAATTTGCATTTCGCAACAAAATATTCTTCAGTGCTTGTTCCTGAAAAGTGGTTCCTTTTAAACTGTTTCTGTTTCCGTTTTGCTGTCTTTTTAACTTCTTTGGTAAAATACACCAAGAAGAAATAAACTTTGTAAAGAAATGCTTGCTGAATTGCAAACATATTTGATATTAAAAAGTTTTTCTTTGTGCAAACTATTTTGCTTAATTAAACCTGCATATTTGAATCTCCAAGAAAAATGAAATTGTTTTAATACACGGCGATAACTACAAACTTGTCGAGAAATGCCAATTATTTTTATTGAGAGGCATCCGGAGAAAAGCGTTCCTTATTCAACAGTAGCAAAAATAATCAAGAGCTTTAAAGAATCAGGATCAGTTATAAAATACCACATAAAAAACGCCTAACCGGTGATGAGAATTTTGTCCAGAATGTGATTTTATCGGTAGTGGAAAATCCAAAAATATTTTATCAGTAGTGGAAATCACAAAGCAACACAAAACCTGTGGCTGTAATCCAAATAAATAGTGAGAAAACCCCGCGGATTCAAATCATTGCAAACAATATAAATTAGCGGCCTTAAATTTCTTAGTGCATAGGATGCTGACATTCCCTTTATCAACTGTTAATTATAGTAAAGAACTTCAAGAAATTATTAAAATCGCCACGTACAATGGTTACCAACCCGATGTAATCTATAACATTATTAGAAAACAAAAACAAAAATTAGAGATTAATAAAATAACCACACTAAAATCTGACAAAATAGGTGAGGTAGATTATAAGAAAATTGTAAAAATGCCGTTTTATCCTCAATATACTAAAGGGTTGAATACAATTTTTAAAAAATTAGGTTTAAGAATAGTTTACACCAACAATAACAGCTTAAAATCGTTGCTGGGAAATCCAAAAGATAAAGTAGATTCGGAGGATAAATCAGGTATATATAAAATTAGTTGTAAAAATTGTGATCAAATTTATGTAGGGCAAACAAAAAGATCCTTAAAAATTAGATTCAAAGAACACTTGGCTCATTTAAAATACAAACGCTTTGATAAATCCAGTGTTGCCTTACACATGCTTGAAAACAATCATTCGGTAAATAAAATAGATTTAATCAAACAAATTAATAACAAAACAAACCTAGATTCTTTCGAAAGCTTGGAGATTCACAAAAATAGGAATAGATTAATGAATTTTGAGAAGTCCGGGCCGACCGCTTCTTGCCTCTTCGACCTTTAGATTTTCGAAGAATCCCGGTTTGCTTTGCATGCATAATACGGTACAAAGAAATTGAGGGGGGGAGTGCGGCTAGTCTAGTTTAGTTTATTTGTTGTTTTAAAGTTTAATATCAGTTTAGCGCTGAAGATGGTAACTTCGTTACCGAAATACGTATTCGCTTTCAGTGAATTAATGTGGTCGAGGGGTTTTCTCACTATTTAGTAGTGGAAAATCCAAAAATATCACTTTCACAAAGGCAAGAAATTTTAGGCGCGTCTGAAGGGTCAATTATAAGCGTTTTGCGTAAAAAATTCAAGCCATACAAACCATCATTTATTCATACGCCTATAAAGCCCAGAGATCTAGATGCCCATTTGGATTTTTATTCGTAGTTTCAAGGAAGGTTGAAGACGACCAAAATTTTTACAAAAAATCATTTCACAAACGAGTCTACTTTTACATTTACATGGCCTGCAAGTTTACTAAGAACAACCAACTTTCTGCCGGTCTCTGTATATACCGGATGAGCAAGAAAAAAATTCTTACCCTGTATAGTGATCGCTAAAAAGTCGGGATCAAATAGGAAAAATCTTTATTTTCAATTTTTCAAAAAGAAATTTTTACAGCAATAATTTCTGCTTGTCTGAAAACCTTTTTAGCCCCTATCCGAGTGATTTTTACATATTGGGAAAATAGAGTTTTTCGAAATGGTCGAAATCTTAAAATTGTTTTTCCTCGAAAACTAGTCAAGATTTCAATGAGGTTTCTTTAAAAATTGGGTATATTTCAGTTTATTATTATTATTAAGTTTCACGTTTTTTACGTACTAAAACTTAACTTCAGAATTTAATACTTTTGGAGTGAAAACTTCCAAGATTTATAAGTGGAAAAAATAATAAGACAGATTAGTTATTGCTTCAGTATATTTTTCACAGATAATTAAAACGTATTTAAATAACTTCTAAAAAATCTAATCTATTCCTGTTAATCAAATATTTTCACAAAAAGCCTGTAAATATTCGTTTACATTGGTTTAAACGAGGAAATTTTTATTTATTTAGCTTACATGTTCAAGTCATAAGCAGAATATGGGATGGCGGATTTTTTTATTGTCAAATCAAATTATTAACAGGCTATTTAATAATAAGACATTTTGTTTTATATTGTTTGTACGTAAAATGTCTAACTGAGCGGTTGTACTTGGTCAATCGTAATCACTCGTAAAGAATTTATGCCAAAAAATTTTAAAACTCTTGAAATTTTGACCGTTGGCGGTTTTCGCCCGGGTACACTTAGAGCCAAACTACACGAGCGGGTTTCCCGCCGCGGATTGCACGTCTGAACAAAAACCTTGTATACAAATGAGTGAAACTAGACAAATGGAACGCGACGTTTATTCCGTTTGTCTAGTTTAACTCGTTTATAAGCATAGTTTCCGAAAAACCCGCTCGTGTAGTTCGGCTCTAAGATTGGATAACAAACATTTTCAGAAAAAGATAAGAAACTTTTCTAATGCAGTGAGCTACGGATTATGGTGCGATTATTGCGGGTTGTTTACTAATTTTATAATCTGCATTTTAATAGATATGTTTTGTTTCTAAATCTAGTTGCCTGTGATTAATAAAATAAACAATAATCCTTCAGATCTTGCAATAGACTCTAGGATTTCTAAACTTCAAAGTTACAGTTTACTTAACTTCAAAAATAGGTATTTGGTGGTCATTAAGTCATGAAGAATTATTCGACACGATATTTATCACGGAGAGTGCCAAAGGGACAGTGTTTTTGGTATTTTATTAAAAGGGCGAGGATATGTATTGCTGTAGAAAGTCGTGCATTTGAATATTTACTTAACTGAATTTTTTTGCCTATGGTGTTATTCCGTATGAGAACTTAAAATTTTGTTAAAGTGGTTTTGTTTATTAGCTTAAGGTAATTTTCAAAAGATAACAAAGAATTTGTTATTAACCTACAAATTTGCAACCGAAATACAGATACTGCAGTGAAATTCTTAGTTCAAATTACCCTGTAGTCGTCATTGGGTAGCTTAGATACATATATGATTATTGTTTACGACTATTATTTATTATATTATAAAATTTCTAGTGTTTTTTCTGAAAATTTTCTATGATAGGAAAACTCTTATACCATCAAAAAGGGAACATAAATTCTATTAAAATCCATTCATAGAAATGTACTGTGTAATTAAAAAAAAATGAAGGAGGCATAGGAAAACAAGTGGAGTTTTTCTTAAAAGTGTTTTTGCTCTATCGCTGTTAATAAGACAGTTATTACAGAAATGCCGAAATGTCATTCACCCTGTATACAGGCTGTCCATTTTTGAGACCTAAGCATGGGGATCTAACTTATCTTAAAAGATACGAGGTCGATTAAATTAGGCGTATTTCCATGCTAATTAATAATCTGAAAAGTAACTTAAATTATTCCTTTTCGTTTTGATGATATTGAGAAAAAACGAATATTTTTCATTTTCGTTTTTAATTTTTAAATCGAAAACCGATCAAGCTAGACGTTTATAATTTACACATTATTAAGACTCTTTTTATGGAGAATCTAAATCTGTTATTACATTTACTCGTGTTGTTGTAAAGATACGATTGTCAATATTTTCTTATGAACGCCATATCGGATTTTCATATTTCTAAATAAAAATTTTTGCACCGATTCTAACAATGTATCACACATTACGATTGATTTGAGTTTTTGACCATAATTTCTATTTTTAATTTTTCCTTGTGAAAACAAAGATTTTCATACTTATATGGTACTCGGAGAACAGTAAACGTGCAAACCAGCTTGACTTTTCCATAAAATTAGAATTGGTTAGTGTCAAACAACAGAGGGAGCGACGTCTTATAAATGAAAGTTAACTTTAGTTGACTGCCATATCAACAATTGTGTTCATTATTGTTACCATGGGAAAAAACCAATTAGTTAACTTGCCTTTATAATACCGGGTCTTATTGTGAGTAATTATATTTCTTTTTTTAATTCATCTAGTCTGTATTTTTTTAATTTGTTCAATCTGATAATTTGTTTTGTCTGTTACTTCGATTTTCTTTCTTTTTATCTTCCTTCTTTATTTTTAGTTATTAAAAGTTAAGTTATATGATAAATCTCATGTATTAATTTAACCTTGGTTAAATTTAGTTTCCAGGATTGTAAATGTCAAAATTTTTATCTTTACATGTTATGTGTACATTATATTAAGAAATTTCCGAGTGAATACAAAATACACATAAATGCATCTTTTTTTTCTTATTGTTTTACCTTCTAATAATGTGTTCTTACATGAACATTTGTTAACCTTAATTTACTTTCCTTGTATTTCTAGCGAATCGAACTAATTGTACATTTGCAGTGAGGTACTAAATAGTATAATTACTGCGAAATCGGTGTTCATTGTCGAATTATCACGTATCTGTGATTATTTGGTATGTTGCAATTAATTGGGCAAGACATCTGGTTTCGGCATACAATTTTCATAATAGTAATTATGTCGAAATTCATCAACTTGAAAATTAATTTGATATGAAAACGTGCAGACAGTGCAGTGAAATAAATAAGAACTGATTCTGATTACCTACTTTTAAAGAAATTGCTTACACTTTAAATCTTAGTATTAAACTTTTACCTGCTGTTCAGAAGTTTTCATTGAAGGAAGTTGACGCAATTAAAAAATTATAAACAGACAAAATAGCGACATCTTACGATCGCTTTTTGACCTGACATTGCAGTAGGATAGCGGATTTGCTCCTAATAAGTCCCCCATGCAAGGCGGCCATGCTTGCTGTCAAAGCATAATGAAAGTTTTTAAAAAAATTTGTGCAAATCGTTCTTGATTGCAGTGAAAACCTCGAGCAGCCTCTGTACAGCTGTTTCAGCCCTGCTTGGGGCTTCATCGGCAGAGACGTAGCTCGACATTCCCACTGCAAACAAAAACGACTTGTCCAATTTATTCGCAATTGCGATGTAAGCGTGATGAACAGATAAAATAGCGACATCTTACGATCAGGTCAAAAAGCGATCGTAAGAACGATTTGCACAAATTTTCTTTTAAAATTATACTCTCAAGTCACTTTAGGATATACCTGTTTTCATTCCTTGCACTACTGCAGTTTCATTTTCTGTGGTTGTTTTTTTTTTTTCATTTTCAGAATTATATGGATAAATCGTGATAATTTCAATAATTTTATAAAATATTGATATGGTTACTGCATTAATTTCCTGTAATAAATTAAAAAAAGAAATCTGTATATAGATGAAGAACATTAATAAATATTAAAAGATCAATGTAAATATGTAATGCAAATCACGCCATTTTGTACGACGATGGTAATTAGAAAACGAAATACTCATTTTATTTTCATCGATAATTATTTCCGCCACGTACAGGTTGAACACGGTTAATGATTCCACCAAACGTAGGTTGAAATAAGCGGAAAGTTGTATCGGCAACACATGTAATAATATTTGCAAAAGAGGAACTGCTTCTCGATTTTTAATTAGCGCAAATAACATTTGTAAACAGTTTTATGCTTTCTGCTGATTCTGTAGGAATGCTTGAATTTTTCATTATCTCTTATTACCAGGAAACATTTCTGTTGATAAGTGTATATTCGCATTTTTTAAATGCTTTCCTGATTCAAAGTAGCCAAATTTAATTTTGAGTCTGCATCTAGTTTAGTTTAAATAATTTATGCGAAAGGAACTCAAAAAGACAATAAAGTTATACCTACAGGGTGATTCAGAATAAGTGTCCGACCCGTGAAGAGACTATTTACTAAGGTCGTTCAATTTTGACTTTACAAGAAATAAATTTATCGGAGACATTCTAAAAATCAAACTCCTTTGAGTCCAAAATGGAAATTATGATTCATTTCTTATGTATGCATGCACAAGTTCCATGTGCGAAAGAATAAATTGCGTGTTATACATTTTTTCTGTAGAAAGCTATAAACGAAAACGTTTCAGTGTTTCCTTTTACTTCGCGAAAGTGCATTGCTCTGATGACGTAATACAGCTGTACCAGTGCTCATTAATATTTGAATTTTAAATGCCTTTTATCTTAAAAAATATGCATACTAGACCCTCTTTGCAAAGAGACTTTTTGTTTTTTTTTCTCCTGTCCTACCTGTGGTTAACGGGTCGGACACTTATTTTGAATCACCTAGTATGCAGGGGTAATTCTTAATTTCACGAAAATTAATCAATAAATTACATGATAATCTGTGTCCTAGTTTTATTGTAGGTACAATTTCATTAACAATTTCTTCCAAATCACGACACTATGTCGTACACCTAGTTGAATAGTGACGCTTCTTAGAAAGCACCCTCTCAATTCTTTTAACACAAATATTAATAGAATATGAAACAAATAAAAAAAAAACTTTTTAAAACGAGCTAAAAAGCTAATTTATTGACTTACTTGACATTTCGCAAATATAATTTTTTTTTTAATAATTATATTTGCGAAACGTCAAGTAAGTCAATAAATTACCTTCTTAGCTCGTTTTAAAAAGTTTTTTTTATTTGTTTCATATTCTCTCCAATTCTCACGAGCAAGAACTACCCAAAAATTACAAATATTAATGTATCCTGTAAAACGTCACATAAAATTAACTTTATGCACATTTGACATTTCTAATTTAATATTTTTTTACAACGTAACAATTTTGGTTTTCTTGCTTCTTCAAAAGATTCTGAACTTTTGAGTTGTCAATATTCAATATGCGATGTCTTAAAAAATTGGTTCTTCTGTCATTGTGATAAATTTCAGAGTGCGGCCTTGACGTTGGAACGTATACTTACTGAATCAGTTGTTTTTCTGAAAAAAGAATTTATGTATGAAAGAATTGTAAGTTGATCGGCGGTCTCGCTCCTATAGGGTTCAAACGGAGGCAAATAATTAGAATAACCCTTGAAATGAAAGTGCTTCAATTTTGGGTACACTCTCTACACTTAGAAAACTTCTTAAGAAAATGGAAATCAAATGAAAATGTTCTGTTTGCAATTCAGATTAATAGTAATCCAAACTAATAGTACCTAATAGTACATCCAAATTGGAGGGTATCCCTTTTTTACAAAGAAGTTATAAGTATAGGTGCACGGCTACTGCCAACTACTTTGAATAGTTTAGGTCTTACAATTAGATGTATTATAAATACGCTTTGCATGCAACTAATTGGGGGAATATCAATATTTAATAGATAATTGTATGGAATTAGACCGCTCGAAATATTTTAGTTAGTCGCTAATTCTTGGTCGGATACCCAAACAGGGAAACCTGCTAATGATTTGCCCGCAGAAAAATAAAGTCAAAGTAGGTCGAGGGGCTCCGACGCAAATCAGGTAGCTAAATCCGCTTTGATTTTTTCTAATTATTAAAAAGTTTTTATGAGGAGCATATCCGACAGCAATTATCTATTTTATTTTGTTTCAAAGCGGTATTTTAACTTTACGCTTTATAGTTTTCAATTTGTAGGCGACGCTTTGTAGTTCAACGAATATTACAGTTGTTTTTAATAATTATTTAACGGTTACTTGCGTAATCAGCCTTTAAATGTCGAAGGCGTTACATATGTTGTCTTGAAATATTAATCGTTTGAATGTGAGGTTTTGATGCATATTCATGATTGATCGTGTGATCTGCGTTTAGAATTTGTTAGGATCCGGTTTTACCCGTGAATGAAACCGTTTTATAATACTAGTATTATAAAACTTTTTTGTGGTCAGGAGATTCAACCCAATTTTATTTTACTGCAAACCAGAGTCTCCAATACATTTGAATGAAACCGTTTTTGTACATTTTTATTTGCTTATTTCTCTTGTTTAAATTGATCTGAAGATGTTGAAATCTGAACTCTTTGAAATTTAATATTTAATTGAATCTTATACCTTTTCAATATGCTTAAAAATCCAGTTACTACGAAATACTTTTGCACATTAAATTAATTGCAAATTACTTGATAATATAAGTGTCGCTAACGTAGTTTTACTGCAACAAGCCGAAGTAAATATCTTACTGCTTATTACTATATAATAGATTTATTGCACTTGATGATCTTTGTCTTTCGTATATGGATGTCAAAAAATTGGATTGCATCCTTCAAATGAAGTCCGTGGAAAGCAAGGAGAGACCGAGTAGATTCTTTTTTTTTGCTAACTCGTGAAAAAGTTCACGTTAAGATGGTATTAAACCTAAGATTCAAACTCAAATATTCCTTGACAACTGAATGTAATGTGAGAACCAATTTGGAAAGGAATTCCTTGCGAAAAAAAATTGTTAAATACTCAAATGTTGACCATAAGCGAGCAACGGTGTAAAAAGACGTGTGACTCTTCCAGTTAATGCCCGAGCACAAACCTGCCAGTCGAAGTTTGCCTACAGACATTGCCCGAAATCGTCCTTATAGTTAATGATAAAAAAATTGCCAAAAATACAGTTCCAAAGAAGTGTATGGTTTCTAAACGCTAAAAATCAGATTCAAATCATACCTGTAAATTCAATTAGCGCAAGTGGAACAAGAATACATACCGCAACAATGCGCAACATAATGTCATTAATCTAAAACGGCGAGTACGGTCAATGATTTAAAATTGCCCTTACTCACTATTATTTTTAATGAAATTTCTGATTGTGCATTTTCTCACCAAAGGTAGAAATGAAGTGGTAATTTGTCCGGAATTGATCCGCGCCCTTTTCTTTCGGAATTCTAGCCACAACCTCGATCGTTCTCCTGTACCAAACTCCTTCAAAAACGATCTCCAACACATTACCGTCAAAATGTTCACCTTTTCCCTGAAAGGCAAATTTAAGACATTGGACTAATGATGGTCTTTCTTCCCAAACTTAACGCCTTCTAATATTCTTCTCTCACGTGTATTTGTAAATTACTCGGTACTTTTTATCTTATCCAGCTCTAAACTTTAAAACTAAATAAAATCTGTAATTTGATTCTTTACTAAAACTACAAAATTTGAACCCAACAAATTGAATCCAACACAAACTAAAATTTTAAAACGACTGATCTATAACTTGTGAAATTACGTTGGTCATGAAACGTCGCCCCCGACTTCGAGTGCCGACCGTCTTGGAAATACAAACGTCGTTTCAGGTGTTTGTTTTTTTCGAGATAATCAAATACAAATTGACATAACAAAATTACAAATTTAATTTTGATGTCTTGGTGCACCCCCAAATTAATTTTAATTTGCCTCGGACTCCTCAGCGATTCCTGCGCACTCCCGGGTTCTCAGAGGTTCTCGAAGAAACTACCAGAAAGAGTTACATTATTTTTCCCTGTGTAGTAAAAATTAGGTCTGAAATGAGTATCAACTCATTTCATTTGTTAAATCTAACAATAATTGAAGAGAAATGTAATAGCAATCACAGCATTTCGCTAACGGTTCTTCAATATGCTGTAAATTAATTGGAGAGGTTTTTAAAAAATCAACGGTTTCGTTTGTTACATATCAATCGTTATAACAATTGAATGAAACGAATCACTTGCCATTTGAGTCTACAGATGGATTCAGGCAATTAGGGTTTATAGACATTGGTAGTATGCGTTTTCGTTCCAAACCTTATACAGGGAGATTCAGGCAACCCATTCATTAAAAGTTTACGGACTTCTCCTTTGAATTTCTGTTTCATATTTTGCAGTTATAAGTTAACGATATGGATCTATCAAAATATAATATTTTCAATTTTCGGACACTTCCGCTTATACCGGTAGTTACTGTCAACTTTCTTATTTTAAATGAAATACCCCATTTCTTAAAGCACTTTCGAAATGTTCTTGAAATTCTAAAAATATTTTGTGCAACATGTGAAACAAGAAAAATTAACCGTTTCCGAGGTATTTCTATTTTTTTTTTAAAATCTCAGACTTGCAGATCCTTGTTTATGATACTGTCATCTTTGTACAACAAAAACCATGATGTCAATTTTTGGACTGTAGTAAGATACAGTAACATTCTTTCAGATCATGTCCAGTTTTGCACTTGATTGTTTACAGGCTGGTTGAAAAGTAACTTCTATTCGAACTGATTTCAACTGTCGAAAAGTCATGTTTTTTTAAATGGAATGCTTAGTATATTTTTATACCATGTGACTCAAGATTAAATGTTCTTTCGTTCTGTGTTATCATTCCCTATACCTATCTCTTATAGTTCACTCGTTATCGATGATTTCTTTTTAACACCTATTTTCTTTCCATTGTTTTTAAATAGTGGGCTATGAAAACTAGAGAAATTATAATTTTTCAAGTCATCCGTCTAGTAGGCATTAAAAAAAATAATTTAATCGCTACGAAGAACCAAAAAATGAATTTTCAAACACAGACATATTAAATGTATTTGATGATAAAAAAATTCACAATTTAAGAAGTTAATAAAAGAAAACTTATATCGAGGAAAATACATTATTAGTTAGATACAATAAAAAGGTATTATTATTAAATAATAGCTGAGGACAACTTAGAGCCAATATTATGACCAACAATTTGTGTTATTTTTAATATTTTTGACTTATTTATTAGTTTTCATAAAATTTTATATTGTAAGTGTAAATTTCTCTTTGTAAATGTGTAAAAATTCATACCAAGAATTCTAATACATGCGGTTTATGTAAATAAAATGTTCAGATGATAGATATATATTCAAATGGTATGGTAAGTGGCGAGTGTAGAGTAACTAGTAAGAGAGTTAATCAAGGGTGTTATTCCTTGGACTAATTTAAGACTTATTTTATATTCTTCACTTATGATTTGCTTGATCCTCAGACTACCCGTACAGTACAATTTAGTGGAAAATGAAGAAGATTTGAGAAATTGGATAATTGACGAGTGTAATACAATAAGAAACACCACTGGTGTTTTTAAACGAGTTCGACACTCAATGAGGAGAAGACCGGATGCATGAATCCTGGCTGGTGAAAATAATTTTCAACAGTTCTCATAATTAATAATATTAAATACAATAATGAAGTAGTGTTTTTATATGGACACAAAAATCTTAAAATAGGCCAAATAACAACCTCCTAAATTTTTAACCTGTGCTTAGAAAACACTCTGTACATATGCTACACGTACTCACGTAGCGAATAGAAACCTGAAAGAAGAAAGAAAAACGTTTTGAAAGATAGAAGTAAGTCAAAGTGACAATTAGAAACAGGAGGCATTCCAAAAAAAAATATGAATTTGAAAAATTACAGCATCTGCCTTACGCAAATAATTTTTCAAAATTTGACATAAGTATAGGAGTTAGAAGGGTGAAAGTTAAAATCTGAAATTTATTTGTTTATTTTTAAAAATCTATTACCATTGTGCACATGTAGCAAAAGGTGCGTTCCTGTTTAAATAAGGAATTAGTGTGAACATAAAAAGTAAGGACTGACGTTGTTAACACACTCGGACCCGTTTTTGTAGTAATTGAGGTATTCACGGTCGCACACGCTATTTATAGAAAAGCGTCATTAACATTTTCTAATTATGCTCGCTAATAACAGCACTCATAACCTTTAATTAGAGTTTTCTCCCTGTTTAATTGCTGCAGATTTTCAATTGCATGCGACAGCTGCACAAAATAAGTAATGGAATGGTTGATGGGACAGATATATTAAATGTTTTTTTTTGTTGTAAATAGTTTTTTCGAAATTTTTATATGACCATTAAGAAAGAGAAACTTGATTAATGTTGAATAATATCAAATTAGATATTTTAATAATTTAGTTATTATGTGCATGTACAGCATTGGCAATTGGCAATACTGGGTGTTTAGAAATTGCTACTTAGTACAAAAAAAATTGGTAGTTGGTGACGGTGAGTTAAAGTGATCGGCAAAAAAAATTTGTCCTTGAGTTTTCGAGACAAAAATTACTAAACATTTGGCCAAAGTAGTTGTTGCGCCACTGAGTTAAGGTAACAAGCTGTTACAACTCGGACATTATTACCGAAATGAATGCCGCTTACACAAATAATGATTTGACGGAAATGGTTATTTTATGGGGAAAATAATTAAAAATGTTTTTTTTTTTGGATTTCTGAGTACTTGCAGTTGCCATAGTTTTTTTGTACTACAATTTTCAAACAACCGGCATGATATCTCTGTTTCTTTTCTATACAAGCTTCAATCAGTTTGTCCTACATTTACTTACAATGTAGTAATAAGCGAGTTTGTTTCTCCTGTAACTTATAACAAGTGAGTGTACAATCGAGAAGTTCATCTAACAGGTTTTGATTTTTTTATGAAAGAAGATAAAGCGAAAAAGGCACGACTTGTCAAGTTGCTTTCCATTATAAGCTTAAATCGTGTTCGTAAAGTGTGTTCGGTCTGTTTCTTTAGTAATATTCCTTCTTTCTCATATAAATGATTTTATGCACTCTTATGCGCTACCCGAGAAGACTTGACGAACCCAGTCTTAAGGTATTTATCGTGATAATGGTTTTTGAGTTTATTCGATAAAAAACTGTACGGGACAATTTCAAGCAAAATCTGGCTGCAGATTAAAATAAAAATTGGACGGGGTTCTAACTTATTCGAGAAAGTTTTACGAATTAGAATTGTGTTATCAAGAAATCAAAAATGACAACATAAAATTTTATAAAATTTTGTCGCACATCGTTTTTGATTGCAATGAAAACCTCGAGCAGCCTCTTTACAGCTGTTTCAGCCCTATTTGGGGCTTCTTCAGCAGAAACGTAGCTCGAAATTCCCACTGCAAATCAAAAACAATCCGCTTCAATTTGTCTATCCTGCTGCAATGTCAGGTCAAAATGCGATCGTAAGATGTCGCTGCTTTATCTATTCACCATAAAATTTTATGTAAATAAGGTCTTGCACCAGTCTCGTGAAAATTCATCTGATAATTTTTTGTTCATGAAACAAAGAACCCAAGAGCAAATTTGATTGTTTTAAATACTGCTTATGGATATAAATGAACAAACTAACCTTTCCTAAGAGGTGAGTTCCAAATGCCCCTTTAGTGCTTCACATATTGAGCGAAACGTAGAAAATAACAAATCTTTCTGTTTTCAAAATATTAACGCCGCAGAAAACTGTCTAAGTACAGGATAACAACGGGAGAGTTCCCACCCGTTTAACAGTTTTATTTTTGAATTTAGAATGAAATGTTTATTACAAGACTTATACAGACTAATTCAAAGTTTTTGCTGATGTTTACAGAAAAACAAATGAACATCGCACGACTGAGATATAAACGGAAATTGTATTTTTTTTAATGATAACTCGGTATATTTATATAGATTTGGATTCTAAATTAAATTCTAGGGGGATACTTTAAATAATGAATACATAAAACGAATGGTTGTCGATATATTCCCATTTAATGACATTGTTCAACTTTCAAACAAACAACAAAGTTCGCCAAAGCTGTACAATGTATAAAGTTAATATTTGCTGATAAAATTTGACGGTTTTATTTAAACAAAACTTAGAAAAAATTTTTACTGTCCCGCTTTCTATTTCCCCAACTGTACGTAAGTGCCAGAGCTTGTACTATTAAAACAAATATCTCGAAAACTTTTCATTTTATATAAAAATTATTTAGAGATAGTCTTATCAGAATTTAATTTTGCATCCAAATTTATAGAAATATACCGAGTGTTTCATTAAAAAAAATACGATGCTAGTTTATGATGTGTTAAACATCAGCGAAAATTTTGAATATGTGTATAAGTTTTCTATTAAATATTTCTTTCTGAGGTCAAAAATAAAAAAGTCGAAGGGGGTGGAAATTTTCGTGTAGTTACCCTGTACCAAGCGACATATTGTATGAAAACTTATCGTATCCTACTAGGATTTTTCTCATATGTCTAAAAATTTCAATTTTTTAATTTTCTTGTTTCATAAAAGATACCATTTTTTACCACACCAAAAGTTGCTCACCGGGTTTGTACCGCTTATGTTTGGTTATGCAACATGCACAAACTATTGGTGCAAATAGTTAAAAATAAATAATAATAGTATATTCTGTACCAAGCTTAGAATGAAAATTCGATACTAGTCGAAGATTCCGAACGCGAACGTAGCGAGCGTAAGTAACCACGAGTAGATCGAATTTTCGTTCTAAACCGAGTAACAGACTGTATCGTTTCCAAAACCAGAAAATATGAATCAAAAACCATCAAATCTGAACAAAACAAGTTATTTCTTGAAACAATTGTATTAAATATTTATATTAATATTTCTCAAAACAACTAGGACGCCGCATTTACATCTGACACTGACAGTTTTGAAATCCATGGCAACCTATGTTTTTCGTTAAGCACAATTACATAATAATAGGGACTATTCTGTATCGAGTACGTTAAATTTAAAGATCTGTTGTTATGATAACAACCAATCATAAAGCTTTTTGATTGGTTGTTATCATAGCAACAGTCTGTTAAATTTAACGTATTCGATACAGAACAGGCCCTATTATTATGTAACTTCTTATAGAATGAAAATACATAAAAAGGAAATGTTTTAGAATATTCTATCTCAAGAGTGGCAATTTTTACTTTCCATTATTAAAAATGATTTCGGAATTATTACATTCACTAATGGTTGTGGAGAAAAAAATATCCTGTATGGTGCGAACTTTTTAGCGGTCACTGTATAACTGGGGTGAATTATAGAGGGCTCGTCTTTCATGATTTTGATAATAAAAATTCAATAATACGGAGTATCAGATAGTTCCGACCAATTCATCCGGGTTGACATGATTCATGAGTAAAAAGTGAGTGAAGTTTGACTCACTATGATTTACCGCCAGTGCTGACTTCGAAGTATCGAAAGAGTATGCATGTTTGTATAATAGTGGGCGACTCGGAGCTCGACTAAAATTTAGAGATAGATAGATAGACTGACTATTCGTAAGGACTTTGTTCGTTCGCATTTTAGTGAAAGTACAAATGCTTAAACGCTTTTGAAAAGTGTTCTTACTATCCATGCTTCAAGAAATGAAAACCGATATTATTAGTACTATTCAAATTCAAGGATCTGTATTTAAAATTTTACAAAAAAAATATTCTCATTAAAGATGATGTAATGTGGGTTTATGAGATCCCTTAGTATAAAGCCGTCACTCACAGCTAAGACTAAAGAAAATTTTCTCTCAATAAATGACTTATGGTTATAATATAATGACAAATTCTTAAGCCTCGTACAGATCTGCGAACCCATGAGCCGCTCAGCTCGCAGGTCTGTACGCGGCTTTACACGTAACAAGTGAAGAGACAATCTGATGAGTCTTTAAGAAAATAAGAAAATATTCATAGGAGCATTATGCGATAAATACTGACCAGACCTACAAAAAAAAACTTATACTCGAATAAGACAAAAAATTCACAAAAGAATACTTACATAAAACTGACCTGAAGACCTGAAGAGAAGACAACACCAAGACGAGCTGTTTCTGAAAACATTTAATCATCTGTAAAAAGCTTACAAAAAAACTATAATAACACAACAACCGTACAACAAACAAAAATATTAAATGATGGCAAACGATATTAAATACAACACAACTCACCTGAAAAGGAGAAACACCGCCACGAAGAAATAATGTAAAAACACATCATGACAAGAAGAGATTTTAGAATAACATCATCAGTATCATCACACAAAGAGATCACATCAAGAAACAACAACAACGAATCCATCGACATTTTAGAAAAGTAAGGTTTCCGGAAATATTATTGCCAAATTTCAAAATACAACGCATCGCACCAATTTGTATTGATGTAAATGCGGCTTTAGAATTGTTAAATTAAGGGAAATAATAAGATGTGAATAGTCGTGAATGCAAATATGAGATAGTGAAATTTTAACATTTTGTAAATAATGCAGCATATACGAACACTCGAGCCGTAACGCGAATTTCGAAACCAATTACGAGATAATAGTCAGCGATCTAGTAAGTTCATTTTTTCCAAAATAACTTTTGTGAAAACTAACTTATTCCTTTTTCGTCAAAAATTATTTTGGTCATGCATTGTGTAAATAATTTTTTGATTGTTAAAATTTGTCAAGTAGTTCTGAAAACGTGTACTTGCTATTATTTTTTTATTTTCTTCATTTTATTTGCTGTTAATAGCTTTTTGAATTTATTTCATGATCGCTCTTGACGAAAATAAATTTTGCTGTTTCGGTATAAATTATGTTAACGATTTCTTTTTTGTCGAAAGAACCTAAAAATGTATTGCGAAGAAACTCTAAGAAATATAAGAACATTGTACATAATTTTGACTTCCAACACTGGACGAAAGATTCCACTGCATACATATATACAGATAATACCATTCCTAGTAGGCACAGAATTTAAATCGGACTGCATCGGCTCTGCATATGCGCACACGCTGTAAGGCCGCCTCGTGAGCGTTCGGGTGTGCCTATTTAATGTGGTGGAATCGGTATGTTACACTGAAGAAAATAGCAAATCTCTCTCGCCTTAATTATTATTGACATTACGTGATTTTTTTTATGTAAAGATTGATACTTTCGGAACTTTTTTATCGTCGGTAACTATGTTTAAATTTACGTTGTGTCAAAAAATACTGCTCAATCACAAGAAATTTATGATCGTCTATTGTGGCCTTTACAAATCGGGCTTAAAATGTGTTTCAATTAATTTCGTTTTTTGTCAGATGTCATTCTGTACCACGGCTGCATTTATAATAAAAGACACGCCCACTTCCGTTACGTTCTTGCAGCGTAATTACATTTGTTACTG
Source organism: Prosopocoilus inquinatus (assembly GCA_036172665.1). Lineage (NCBI taxonomy): Eukaryota > Metazoa > Arthropoda > Insecta > Coleoptera > Lucanidae > Prosopocoilus > Prosopocoilus inquinatus. The sequence goes on from CM069869.1 coordinate 37,255,538, forward strand.
GTATGATTTGCAAACGTACCTATGCCTACAGCTCAGTCTACAAGAATCGACAGATAATAAAGTAGGATTAATATATTGCCTGACAGTGATATTCAAAAATACATATGTTTAAAGAGTAATGATAATCTTAAGGCAACAGTGGCGCAAACGGACAAACTTGCATCCACATTACTAATTCTACTAAATTATGTAAAGTATAATTTGCTAAAAATATAATTGATTGGTAAATTTTCTATATTTGCAAGCATAATTGTGTATTTATTCAATCATACAATTTCTGTAAATTTATTACCGATGTAAATATTTGCATTTACATTCCTCACAAGACCTCCTTTTGCTGAAATATCGAGTAACTAGTTATGAAATACTTGTTTCACTATCAGCCATCATTGCTTAGATGATTCTTATATAGTGTGTATTTGCCTTTGAGAGCAAAAAGCTTTGCATGGATTGTCAGTGCTTTCATACATTTTCAAATTTGAAATAATAGCTAGTAAAAGCTAAAATACATTGAAATTCTACTCAAAATAATGAAACAACTTACATGTACACATATCAAATATAGAAATACAGTCAAACTTCGATAATTTGAACTATAGGCGCGGCCCATTAGGTAGAGTTGCACGTCATTAATTAATGATGACGTCAGACGCATGATATGTTGTAAATACTTAAAATGCAAAGGAATTTCGACATTGTAAGTTCAGTTTTATAAAAAAATCTCACAGCATGTTTATTGCATTTTAAGTAGGATAAGTATATTTACAACACACAAGTGTCTGACGTCATTATTAACTAATGACGTGCAACTCTACCTAACGTGCCGCGCCTATATGATTTGCCACAAAAAATGTTCGAGTTATCAAAACTTCAAGTTATAAATAAATAAATAATTCTTTAAATCCTCAAACGACAAAACATAAAATCGATTTACTTACGTCTGATAAAACTTTACAACTACCTATTCGTCACAAACGACTGTATTCCCTTACAGTCAGAAGGAGTGTATGGAATTCCGTGTACCTGTGGATGTGTATGTATCGGGGACACGAAACTATCATTCAGTACTCGTGTTTCTGAATATGAACGCCGTACCAGACTATTATAAACGATTGGGTCCGCCCTAGTCGAACACAAATTAGAAACCGGCCATCAAATCCAATTTTCCGTCTCAAAACTAGCTCGCTCTTCTCATTTTTTTTAACCGTAAAATCTGTGAATATATAGAAATTTTCAAACACCCCAATAACCTGAACTGTGAAAATGGCTTTTACCTTCACAGTACATGGAAACATCTCATTAACGATCCGTCACGCACCAATAGACCAATCCCCTCCCCCGTTCTATTCCGCTGCCCCCACCTACCACTATAAATACTACGACAACGGACATGCCATCTCAGTTTCATCGACTTACATGAAGCAGCAGTAAGACCACCAGCAGCAGAAAGTTCCAACCGGAAGTCAAAAATTCAAGTAATTCTCTTTTGACTGACCAATATGATTTGAGTTATAGAAGTTCAACTGTAATTTCAAGTGTTACATCTTATGTTAATATTCTAATGTTGGGGAAATGTTAAATCTTTTTCTACAACCGAAGTAGATATGCGCGACTTCGACTACATAGTCGATTATAGTCAACTTATATCTTTAATTGAATTAGTCGACTTACACGTTCATCGTCGATTAATTAGCCTTTAATCTCGTTTATTAGTTAGTGAAAGCACCTATTTAGGATGTATAGATTAATTAATTAAATTTAGTTTAATTTTAGAGTCCGTGCTTTTGTGCACGTGGAAATATATAAAAGAAAACTTTATCAAAATGCCGGTGTAGTATGTACAAAAAAATATTATCCATTTTGTCGGATTACAAGTATTGTGCAGTATCGTTTAAAAACTTCCGTATTTTAACCAAAAAAGGCATATGGCTATGAGGTTATATTTACGAATCAGTGTGTGAAGTCGACTAATTGTTATACTTGCATTTTTGACTAATTACTCTTAGCTAGTCGACCTTACATTGGTAGACTCGACCTGTAGTCGACTTACATAAAATCGCTTAGTTGCCCATTTCTACTAGCCACCCAGGACCACTGTTGCCAGATGTTTTTCGAACGAGTCGCCATAAGACTCGCATAAAGTCGCCCAAAATTGCCAAGAGTAGAATTTATAAAAAAACACACGAAAATACGAATGATATCCTTTATATACTTTAAAAGTAAATTTTCCTGTTTTATGAAATTTTACAAATAGCTCCGGAAGACTCCTAAGGGAACGACAACAATAGATTAAATAGTTTTTCTCTAACGTGCGTTGAGTGTACACTCAAAGTATCTCCATCTCGTTTTATTACACGACATTAAAACGAGATAGAGATACTCTGATTCCTCCGCCTAATATACGATCATTAAAATTCCTAGAGTAGCCAATCAGAAACCAAGTGAATAGCTGACGTTTAGCCAACTGATCGTTTAAAAAATATTCTGAATTGAGAGTCACTTGATTTTGTAGTCAAACAAAAATTTATTTGGTCCTGCTGTCAAATCGTCAAATTAGTACTCATCAAATATTTGAAATCGCCCAAATTAAGACTGGCGATTTTATGAAAAACTTTGTTGCCAACTAATGTTCAAAGTCGCCCAATCTTTTTTTCTTTTCTTTTTGTTTGCGAAACTAGTAATACTGCATTTTGTCTTTTAGTATTCATTGGATATCTGAAAACTTAAAATTTTATTTGTGGAGTATGTTTGTCATCCTATTTCAAACCATTTCATTCCGAATATTGTTTTTCCTCTTCAGGAATTTCACTGGGCTTCGGAAAATTAAATAAATAATACAAAGTATTAGAATTATAAGATTATTACTTTTTAGTAAAATAAATTTAAAATAGAATATTTTTGTTTATTCGTTTCATTATATTCGCTATTGGTGTTTCATACATACACACTGTGTTGAATCGCTTTTCAGACATATCAACATAGCATGTAAAACTAAATATTTGCAATTTGCTCTATGGTAATTTTTAGAGCAAAATGACAAAGGAAAACATTGTTGGAAATATTAAAATGCACTTAACATCGTGTTTAGAACTTTAAATTTCGCAACCATTTTCTTTTAAATAGGTAAAAATCTTCTGAAAAATGCACTTAGTTTACTAACAAGTTAGCTATGACCGATCGATATTTAGATATTTGTATACTTCAAAATTTGCAATTTTTGCACTTAGAAAAGTTTGATTTCTCTTGCCGTTTCGTAATCCTTGTAACGGAGTATTATAATACCCCGTTACGGAGTATTCTTCGTTATTCTCCGATGTACTTAAATATTTTTCGGTCATAGCTAACTTGTCGGTAAACTAAATGCATTTTTCAGAAGATTTTTGCCATTTTAAAAGGTAATGGTTGCGAAATTTGAACTTCTAAATTTGATATTAAGTACATTTTAATATTCCGCACAATATTTTCCTTAACTGTTTTGCCCTAAAATTTATGAGAGAGCCAATAATTGCAAGTATTTAATTTTACATGCTATTTTGCTGTCTGAAAAACTATTCAACACAGTGTATATCTGTCTGTACAATAAATTTTTGCTGAGTAGGGGAGTTTTTAAAATAGCAGAGACTACCAACTTCATAAATTTATTCTTTTAAAAAAATTGTGTTTTTTCTATTAACCTGCGTAGTTATTTTTGTCACGAATCCAGGTTTTTCTCTAAGAAGTTCTGCATTAAAAATTATAACTTCATTTTTCAAGATAAGGATATGTGAAAAGAAGCTTGAATTTTTTTTAAGAATTATTTTCTTAATTTTTTCTAACTTTCCTAATTACCATATATTTTGTTTCATAAAGCAGCCTAGCAGTTAGGGGATCATAATTACATTTTACTATTCATACATACTTTTAATTTAAAAACGTAATCCAGAAACGTTTTTTAAGTGTCTGACGTATGCATATGAATGTGGTTACTATGAAAGCGGATTAGAATAGTTCGGCATTCTTTCATTCCTGACGCTAATTAGAATTTGTATATCTTATGAAAATATTTATTTCCATATGGTTATGTTAAATGATCGCAATAAAAAGTAATAGTTCAGTGAAAGCTGAACCAGCAAAGAATTTTTATGTCGTTTTTAACCTGCACCATATAGGATTGAAAAGAAATCCTGCTCTTTCTTCGGTTGGTATTTAGATTGCAGTGTAATATTTGACCTTTCTTGCTAACCCATTAATACGTCCGTTACCATTCTTGTATTGATATTTTATTACCTGCCCTTGTAATTCATTTCTTCTCTTTTTATTAGTAAGTACAATACGCACTACTTAGCTGTCGTCTTTGCAGAAAGAAAGCTATTATTGCTTTAGTAAAGGGTACGGGTCTTGTCTTTTAGCATTCGTTGGATGTGCATATGGAGAATTGTTTACATTAGTAGATGTAATCTTGACATTTCAGTTAATTATTAACGAATTTTATTAATTTGTATTAAATTTGTGATTGCCTAAGTTTCTTGCTGGTAAATACGCACGCTCCCATTTTTTGTAACATTTACATAAAATTTTATTATACCGTTTGATCTCTGCCATAAGTTATGGATGAGTAAACAGGGGGTTTGATATTTTGGGATAGTATCGAGAAACCAACCCCTCGTAAATTCGTGTTGGTTGTCGGATTAAGAGCTCGTTTCGCTCGCAGGCTGTCTCTATTTTCAGTTCCGGGTGACTTGTGTTTGCGTAGAAATGCAGATGACATGCGCTCTATCGTCTTCTTGTTTGTCCGCCTTTGCGTTTTGACACGTGGATGAAAAATCGCATTTGTTCATCCTTACTGATTTTAAATTTATTCCTTGAAAAGTTGTGAAACTGTATTACAAATAATTTTTATTGGTTTATCTGTTGCTTGAAACATTCATTTGAGAAATTAGGCGAAAATTTGTGAATTGAATTGATACCTGAGGAAGCAATAAGGAAATTACAAAGAAAAGAATATATGTATGTTTACTTAAAATTCCACCGCATACTTCTAAACTAAGGTAACAATCGCGATCACGTGAGAACCGTCTCAGAAAATACAGGCTGATAATAAAATATGACCAGACTGATAACATATGAATGCATTTATTAAACAAGATCATTAGTTGTGTGGAAAACTAATTCCTAATTTGCCAAGTTAAAATGTACGCAAAAGAACCATAAAAAAATCAAATTTTATTTGTTAAATTACAATTAAAGCTGAGGTTTAAAGTGTTTAAAAAAATTCTACGTTCAAAGTTTTAAGGCTGTATGCTCGCTTACAGCTGAACTCGATTTCAAATGGGCGTATCACTATTTTTCGCATATATTTAGAAGAAACATACGTTCAACATGTGTTCCTGCATTTTTACACACAAACGAAAAGAACAGAGAACAGAATTACCACCTAAACATTTTCCTTGTAATTTATGACTCTGCTGTCACTGATCTTTATTTTTGATTGGTTTACGTGTCAGTTTGACACACCCACAAGAGAATATTCCGATAAGGCCTCATTCACATGGCTACCGCCCGCGGCCTCCTGCAAATTCTAAGGTCGAGCGCACACTCAGATGAGTAAATTTTTTTATGTAAAAGTGATGTAAATAAAAACGGCGACCTGATCTAACACAGAAACTATGTAAAACTCGGAAAATAAAACTACGTCTGTCGGAAAGTGAAAGTTTATCAGAATTGAAACGACACAAAAAAAAACGCATAGCATGTTCCTCTGTAAATCAATAACGTCATTTTGTTGTTTCATTATCGTTATTATTACCCCTATAAAATTGTTTTTTTTTAATTTTACGTGGGTTGCTTTTTTATCTAGACTACACTAGACTAGATCCTGCACTAAAATTAGGCACAATGAAGTATTGCGGTTTAAAGTGGACGTAAAGAAAAAATATACATTATACAGAATAATTGTGCTTATGATTATTGGAATAGGAATTAATACTGCTTTAATGTACCGACGCTCATAGAGCAAGTTAATGCGTTAAAAAAGGAGGATAATTCATTGCCCTAAGCACGTAATCGGCGATCATTCTGATTGTGACGTTTATTTTTGCACCGGGTTCAAAGATAATGAAATTAATTCAGTTCCAGACTTAGTAGAATGTGGATGACTTCATGATATTATTGCTTGCTGCAATCATTTGACGCATAATGCACAGTTTACTTTTAAATATGAACATTAATGCAGCGGAGACGTACATTTCAATTGTTTCAAAATTTGTTGGTGGAAAAAGAGTTAACTTCTCTTTGAAAAATAGCTACGAAGTGAAATGCCACGCTGCGAGCCTTTCTTAAAATTTCAGTGAGCAATATCACCACCGCATTTATAAGAGAATGATCGGGAAAAGTCCAGGCAAATATACCAAAGTATACAGTGTGCCCGGATACGTAGGGACAGCATGGGTAACTTCTGTCTTTGAAGAGATAGAGAGATGATTAAAGTAGCAAAAAGATGCAGGTTCGAGAGCTCATTAAGAATCCATTTTCAAACTTACTTGTCATGGCCAACTTGGTTAAAATTTTACTAAAACCAATATCTCCTCATTTCTTTTATTTGCCGTAACTTTTTTGTTATTTAAGATATTGAGATGCGGTTTGAACTAGTTTGCATGATAATTTAATTACTTTTATGGGCACTTAATAAAACTAATCTCATTTTTACAAATTTTCAATAATCTAACCTAACCTTAAAATTTTAAATTGGTACTCCCTAATTTTCTTGACCTTTATAAGAGAAAATTTATTTCTGAATGCAATGATGTAGCACACGATATGGAGACTTCTTCAAAATTTTGAAAAACCGAACTTATTCTGTTTACGAACAGAAATCGCTAGTGCCATGATCACAGAAATTTTGCTTTTTGTTTATCAAGTTATTCTGCAGTGGCACTGATCGATCGCAGCCAATGGTGAGCGAGCCATTAAAATTTTAAACCAATATCACATCAGCTAGGGGTATGATGTGCCAAAAAGATAAGAATTTCATTGGTCTAAAATTTTAATCGCTTGTACACGATTGTCCACGAACGATCAGTGGCACTGCAGCTTCATCTGTGTAGCCTTTTCTGGATACTGAGCTTCGTATATTTCACGAGTAAGTTCTACGTTCTTGTAGCACTTGGTATACGTATAGTCGCAATCAAGTGAATCGAGACCTATTTAAAGTTCTGCAGTCCTTAAGGAGTGCTTATATTACATACATGTCTTCAATAAATTCAAAAACAAATCTTTACAAAACTGTCGACTTGTCGCATACAAATCCTGATGAATCTTTAGCACAAGTCTTCGACAAATACTAGCACAGGACATCGTTTACACTATGTGACCTGTTCGCTACATATCTAGTATTTAATAATAAGAAAAAGTATCGCTCGTGAAAGATGACAATCAATTTTTGTTTTTGGCCGCGGCAGCATAATATTACTATGCTCTTTTTGGATCACTCCATCGTCACAAACCATCAGATCGCTTAATAGTTTAAAACAGCTAACTATTCTGCACGTGCGTAAAGTACCTTTGTATGGTCTGCGATCGCTGTGTTTTCCATTAATTTGGAATACAAATCTGTCTGGTAAAACATGTCGGATACATGTCAAATACATGAAAAATGTAATAGTAGTATGAGACAAATTTCAGATTCATTCCAGACTTGTCAAACAATATGTAGGACACATGTATAATACAAATATGTATGTAATGTAAACGCCCGTTTATTACCAACGTTAACAAGGGCGCGGTTAGCTTGCAACAGTCTCGATAACAAAGTTTTGTGATCATGGCACTAGCGATTTCTATTCATAAAAAGAATAAGTTCTGTTTCCCAAAATTTTGAAGAAGTTTCCATATCATGTGATACATCATTGCATTTAGAAAAAAAGTCTCTCTTAAAAGGGCCAACAAAATCACCAATTTAAAATTTTAAGGTTAGGTTAGATTATTGAAAATTTGTAAAAATGGGATTAGTTTTATTAAGTGCCCATTAAAGTACTTAAATTATGGTGCAAACTAGTTCAAACCGCATCTCAATATAATCAAGTTGGCCATGACAAGTAATATTTGAAAATGGATTCTTAATAAGCTCTCGAACCTGCACCTTTTGCTAATTTAATCATCTTTCTATCCGGGTACACTGTATACGTCAAAGTTGCGTAGGAGACGTTTTTACCGAAAATGCAGAGCACGACTATTTCTTGAGCAAGGTAGAAAAGAAAACAGACAGCCGAAGCTGAGGGTGACTACGGACTAATAGAAGAGGTGATCCCTCTTAAAAACTTAGAAGAAAATAAATCATCTTTAATGAACTACTTGAGCAGGACCCAGGTAGAGTTAGAATCGTTAGAGGGAAACACTATTGGCCAAAACACCAAAGTGAAATGGCATAAAGAGCGAAGACTAACAGCAACGAAATTTGGTATTGTCTGTAAAAGACGTCAAACAACTGATACCAAAAAATTGGCGTAAAAATTAATTTCCTCTAATTTTTCGAAAGTATAGTTACAAATTGGTGTCGTAACCATGAAGAAATTGCGAGAAAACAATTTTCACAGGAATTTGGACATAAAGTTGAACGGCGGATTATTTATATCTAAAGAAATGCCGTATCTTGGAGCTAGTCCTGATGGACTAGTTGATGAGGATGCTATAATTGAGATCAAGTGTCCCTATAAGTTAGCGAAGTTCAAAATAACTCCTCAGGAAGCAGCAAAGATGAAAGTTATGCCCTATTTCCTTTTGGATGGCAATACTGTGAAACTGAAGAAAACACATATCTACTATTATCGGATTCAAGGGCAGTTGGCTTTAACGAATAGTTGTATTCGTTGTATGGACACCTTTGGGAATGATATGTGAACAAGTAATGTTATTTACATAAACGTCAAGAAAGTTCTGAATTCATCATAATACATTATTTTTTTCTGAAATCTTATAAGATTATTTTTGTAATAGTTTCAACTTTTAAGCACACGAAAGCTATAATTTTGACAATAAAATAAGTAAAACCGATTTGGTTTTGAAGACTAGTGTATAAAATAGAAATTATAGACGATTTTAGAAAAAATAACAAGCAATTTACATTTACAACACACCTGTAATACGTTTTCTTTTTCAGATTAAAAAAGATGACAATTTTTGGCATAAAATGAAGCCGAAGTTAAAATATTTTCATTTAGAACATATGCTGCCTATACTGGCTTTAAAAGAAAATTAAAATAACGATCCTGATCGATCTGGACAGTTGAAACCTCTTTCTGATAATCTGGTGACAATTCTGAAATAGATCTGTATTTGAAATCTGCTGTGCAAGATTCCATATTATATAATGCCATATAATATCTAACTGTACTATGTCCACTAAAAAAAAATTGAGACAATTGTGCATACATATTTGAGTTATTTTATTATAGCGTTTTCTGCTGGCTGCACCGGTATGCACTGAGTGTATCTCCATCTCGTTTTATTACATAAAGCTGAAACGAGTTGGAAATACACTCAGTGCGCACTAGTGCAGCCAGTGGAAAACGCTATTAGTTTGAATGCAACTTTAAACTTGTTTCTAGAGAAACTTAAAAAACACGGAAATAAACAAACGGACGAATACATGATAGCAACAATAATTAACTCCTCGTATTTACAACAGAACGTATTACGTGTTCCAGATTCTTTTAGTGTGTAGTACAATATGATTCAAAATGGCCGCACTATTATCACCAGAACGTTAATATTAACAGGATCAAAAACAAGCTTTTAATTTTTTTTTTGAGATGCTTGACGAATGTTTAAAAATATCGTATAATGCAGATGCACTTACAAATTTGAAACCGTGGTTGTAGATTAGGTTACAGTTGATGAGATCTGAATCCTCGTATTCATCAAGTATTTATATTTTATTCAATTAGTTGTGTAGAAACAAAAATTATTTGACGCAGTTCCGTTTCACTATTTGGGTAAACTTGATATTCAAAATGTTACATCACCGACCCATTTTACTTATTGTTTATTCCTGTGTTATCACATAATATTAATTACATGCATTAACAGGCATTTTTAATGATGTCAAGGTAAATGTGTACACAAATAAATAACAAAATATTGAGCAAAATATTGAACATCCCCTTTTTAAAACTAATTAAGTGCATGACTACCAGATTTGCAGAAGTTTATTATGACAAAAATGTTTCTTTCAATGTACCGTAAAAAAATTTACCAAAAAGCACGACTCTGAAAAGAGAAATCTTTATAGAATTATTTTCTGGCAGCGCTCGGTAGCGTTCGTGTGTTTACGGTGCCTGTATTCTGTGTTTCACTCATACACGCACTGAAACGCATTCGCTCTCACTCATACCTTCATCTGTCACTAAATCGGGAGAATGAATGTGCGAATTCGCCCCTCTTGCACTAGGCCCGAAGGCGGAGCTAGCGTGTATCACATACCACATTTGATTTCAGCGATTTCATTCCGAAAATTTCAAATTTGTTTCCCATTTCCTGACCTTATTTTTACAAATAAAAAAGAAAACTAAACGGTTTATTATTATTGAATACTGCGAAATTTCGGCTAAAGGCTTACATTTTCGAATTTTTTTAATTTTAATTTTTTTTAAGGTCTTTTTGGCAATTCTCGAAAAACGAGCGTTTAGCCGCCTAACAGAATCTATTTAAAAATTTTTCGCGAAAAATTGGTACGATTTTAATGAAAAATAAGCCCAGGAAATGGGAAAAACGATTTTGGGGCCGAGCAAACAGCCTTAAGAGCTATACATAAAAACCTTATACTATTGGAAACCTTAGTAAACGATGTTTTAAACTATTTGATTTTTTTTAGAAAAATGGTAATTTGCGTTGTGCATCACTTCGTGTAATGTACCCGGAGGGATTTCAAATTTATCACATATTTCTGTTTCCCAGTAGTTATATAATGCTAAGATTCGAAGCAAAATGTTTAAAAATAACTTACAGAGTATCAAAATTTTCTTTTACCAGCAAATTATTAACATTTCGAGAACAGAATATAGTTCATATTTTTCATGTGTAACGCTGTTTTCTGCAAAGAAGTTTCAATTAAACTAAGTAGATCTGTTAATAGTTATTACAGTAATGACATCGTAGGTACGTATAGTTGTTTTCAAATAAATCGAATACACTTCATTTTCTTTGTTTCAATTCGTTTACTGGCAGTTTTGCAAATTAAAAGAGACTGTCTACCACAGTGTTTGTTGGCTGATTTGATAGTTTTTAATAAATTTATATGTAAAACGTGTCTGATAGTCTTAGGAAGAAAAATTAAATACTCAGATGTAATACGATGAGTATTAGCTGTTCACATTTTTTTAGACTCTACAGGGCTATGTTTTTTTTTTTCGTTAAGAGGAATCCTTGCGAAGGTACCCCTTTCGAGTTGGTATTTTACTTGCTTATTAATCCCTAACACTATGACATTTAAGGGGAAGTGTTTCCAATTTTATGATTGGTTGGCCTTGGCTACACGTGCGCTCTCAATTCTGAAAGATCACTTCCTCCTAGGGCAGTATGTTAACTTTTAGTAGGCCACGCAACTTGGGAGACCCTGTGTATCACATTACAAAAATCATAATAATTCTGTATCAGTACAACAATGATATGTCGTGCTGCAACAAATAACAAGTGTTCATTTCGTTTTCCGATAGCATCGACGTTGCAAACAAAAGATTTCTTTTAAATGCATGTCGTAGCTTAACTTTATTGCTAACAGTACTGTCACTAGTGTCCTGCCTTCTGTCATCTGTCGAGCAAGGTGTTCGTTTTATTTACGTTATTTATTGATTTCATTGCAAAAATAGTTTCTTTTCAGGACTCATTTACGATGTTAGTGACTTTATGTTGTATTACAAAATGATGTTTAGTGTTTACATTGAAGCACAAAAGACATAATTGAAAATTAATTTTCGTAACGGTTCTCAAAGGTCACGGGAGTACAGAAACTGCTTGGAAGAAATTAGAACTGAATTTGCCGCTATATTGTTGACTACAAAATATTTGAAGACAATCTGCATTGGTAGGTACAGATCTTTCGACAAACTGGAGGATCTTCCGAAGAACAGTCAACTATGAAAACGTACTGCTAAGGTTATGGAAAGTGCAATGCATGCAATGGAAAATGCTCCTTACATCTATTCGCTCATTATCGCAATTAATTTGACTAGTTTGAGCTTTTTTATGTAAAAAAATATTTAATTTGTGAGTAAGTTGTAATTTACATTCTTCTAGATACGATTTATATTATGATGACGTTTTAAAGTTAGGTTACGTCCAATTTTATCACTACGACAAACGTTTTTTAAAATATTTTCACAGGATTTCGAATTTAACACTTGCTATATATTTTTTAAAAGCAAACTGATTGCCATTTCAAAAAAATTGATGATTTTTTGAAAATTTCTACAAACAAAACAATGTTAGGGCGTGATCTAAATCGATTTATTTTGTTCCAAAGAAATCTTCCTTCAAGTCCAGTCTTTACCGGCCAGCCAGTTTATTCTGTAGGTTTTGGTATTCTTCAAATAGAATATAAATATTTATACTATAAAGTTCAGATTAATACTTAAGAAAGTATTAGTTTATTTATTAGTTAGTCGTTAAAGGTATACATTTCTTTCAATCTTACGATATAACCGTGAAAATGTAATTACATATTTTGTACTCACACACTAATAATTTTCTTCAGAGAATAAATAGAGTTTATTATTGATAAAAGTAACGTTCTACTCCTATAACATGATATTACTGCAAGGCTACTTGATATTACATACAGTTTCATTTTTTAGTGACACACCAACGTGTTTTCCGAAAGGTATACTTTCCCCCTTATTAAAGAAAGAGTCATACCTTGATTAATACAATTACCCTGCAGTCTTTTTACATTATTCGCTCCAAATTTATTCCAATGTTAATAAAAATAATACTGGTTATGTCATTAGTGAACGTAATAGACTTTAATGTAGTGCAATAACGCCATAAATAATTTCCGTACAAGCAAATAAGTATCGAACCTTGAAATGTATTAAACATTAAAGTATAATAATAAATTAATTTCGTTTGCCACACGTTTGTTGATTTTTTATTTGACTTTTTTGAAATATGGTACACAAGTTTAAACACTTTAATTTAATAAATGCCGATATGCAATACCGTTAACACGTAGAGCTGAATCTTTCAAAAGTAAAAGTAACGTGCGGCAGCAAATGAGAGCTAATGGGCAAATACACGCGAGAACTCTTTCATTTCGTAATATGTATATTATAGCGGAAAGCGATAAATATCGCAATCTCGTTCTAGTTGTAGCACGTCCAGGTGCGGGTTGTAGAAAATTTTTAACGTCCGTTTGCGCAGATCAGTTCTCAGGTAGATAGTAATTACGAGAATTATTATTATGACTGTAAACGAGCTCAAACCTAAGCAATGTTGTAACGTATTTGAGTTATAAACTGTCCATGGATTGAGCGAGCTCACTACAGGAAAAATTATTTTATTTTGGAGTTTTCGAAGAAAGTCATTGATAGAAAATGGTAGATTCTCTTGGATAGTCGAAAAAAATTGGTAATCTTTTTTGACTTTTAAGAATTCGTCATCTTCAATTCAAAAAAGTTTTTATCATTATTGTCTTTTAACACCACCACCTTGAGGATCAATTTTTTGAATCAGTTTTTTCAGTTACCCCTGTACCCGATTTTTAAAATAAAATACCTTCATTGGGATTTTCTGCTTCCATAACATTCAGTTAAGTAAGTACATTCTAGAATTCTTTCTTGAATAGTTTTTACACATAAATTAATTTACTGACATTCAGTCCAATTTCGATTCATATCGCTAAAAGTTAACGTGTCGATAAGTGACGTAACATCGCTAATTTCCTCAAATGCTATTTCCAATAGTAGTAAAAAATTAGCGCGAGAAGTTGCCAGGACAATCGCTAAAACATAGATTTCTAGCGACGCAAGTTGACGGCTCGTTAGAAGTATCGCGGTACTTAACTTTCAAAAGTTAGCGACGTCTTTAATTAACGATGTTCAATCACAATCGGACCGAACACCGGCTAACATGATATTCTGCGAATTCAAAAACTGGAATCAACATGCTGCTATCCACATATTTTGTCGTTTTTATAACACATATTTTTACGATCGACCATATTGGTATGCTAAGGCTATTCTATGTTAGAATAATGCAAGAGTGAACAAAACGACTGAAACAGTTTTATGAACACAGTATTGACATATTCTCTACAAGTGCTTGTGACATGACGTTTGAATTACTTTTCCTGGTATTAATTTAGAAATTTAGTGTTCAAGAAATAATTAAAAACTTTGAAGGATTTCAGAAAGCAATTTGGAATAAAATAAGAGAAAAACACGTAAACGTGAGAGCTAAAGTATGGTTGTAAAGTTTTCGGAAAACTTGGAGATGCTGTTAACTTTTTCAAAAATGTTTTACTTTTATAAACCTAACATTACAACAATTAACAACACCTAATATTTAAATTATATGTGTATTCAAATTATTGATAGCGGACCATTATCTCAACGGTCCTCAATTTTCTTCTAACTTGTTTCATCATCTTCTAGATAATACCACGATTGATTTCTCGATTTTTTTAAAAAATGCGACGTCGTAATTAGTATTCTCTTGCAGCTTCCCAACCATTGTCGTACGGTTTTCTGGTCAATATTGGCTAAAATTCCTCTATTAGCCGAGCCTGAGGTACATTGTCCAATTTTAGGAACAAAACTTATATTCTATGCGTTGTACCTCTCTCTAGTTACACTAGCATAATGGCATGAAGCGAGATCAGTAAAGAACGACCAAAGATAACTACGGCTTTAGAAATAGTACACCACACCAAAATTTTGTCCTCAAATTTGGATTCACCTTTGAACTGGTATATAGTTTCTATGTCATCGCTATAAAAGCCGTCGTTTCTCCTCATCTCTTCATGGGATCATGTGAAATATTTTTCATCATTAGCCAACCCAACCCAACCCAATCGATAAAATGGATGCGCCTTAAGTCGCGTTATATTTTGGTGATTTTCGTCTTTTTCGAAGCACTATGTTATTTCGGGAAATTGTTCGTAAAACAATGGTCTTTGAACACCGAATCTTCGAGCTACTTTTCGCTGTGAAATTGCGACTCTGTCATTAACAGCTTCAATTAAATTTTGTACCCTTATGTGACTCAAAATTCTTGGTCGATCACTTTTTGGCAAGCGAATACATGGTATAGTCTCTTCCAATTCCTTCATGGTCTGATAAATTGTCGATGGGAAAATATTTTGTTCTCGATAAATGGCAACAATCACATAAATGAATTTCCTTAATTAATGGCAACAATATCAAGCTTGGGCATTCGTCCAACTACTTAGATTGTAAGTTTCTTTACGAATATAGAGTGTGTCCCCAGATATACCTAACTAAACCTGTTAATTTCCTTATTTCGAATTTTAGGAAGAAGTCATTCTTCGTAAAAAAGTTTTGCTTTTTCTAGCGTATCCTCAACAGCTACCAAAATTTCGAAATAACATACAGGGTGGTTAGAAATCGAGAAAACGTGAAATTTTCTTAAGAGTAAAGTACCTTTTATTTGAAAAGAAAGTAAAAGTATTACTGGAAAAAAATGTTTGTAATGTCAAAGTTGATTTTTTTTTGTCCCTCAATGGACCTAACTATACTTATAAACTTCCTTATTTCGAATTTTCGGAAGAAAAGTCATTCTTCATAAAAAGTTTTGCTTCTACCGAGTCCTCAGCAATTTCGAAATAACAAACAGGGTGGTTAGAAATCGACGTGAAATTTAGTTAAGTGTAACGTAAGAAAGTAAAAGTATTTACTGGAAAAAATGTTTGTAATGTCAACAGAAGTTCAAATATCTAATTTGAACGTTGTATCTTAAAACTGATTTTTTTTGTCTTCATTATAATTAATAAGTGTAGGTATAAATTAGCCAACGTAATTATCGCAATTATCTATGAAAACAAATGCAACTGAGATTTAACTCAATTGATTTATTTTATGTCAACAAATTTGCTGACAATTGTCAGTCAATATTTGAAAAATGTTACCTCTTAGGCGGCTTGTCCACGACAAGAATTTTCGCCGTCCGCCGTCCCGGCAGATTTACCGGATTGGTAGTAATACATTAGATTATATGCTGGTTTGTCCACGAGCCGGCACGGTAAATTTTCAGAACACGTGGACAAGGGTGAATGTAACCTAATGTATTACTACCAATCCGGTAAATTTGCCGGAACGGCGGACGGCGAAAATTCTTGTCGTGGACAAGCCGCCTTAAGTTTGTAGGTATAGTTAGGTCCATCCGGACTGTATAGCTTGTAAGACATTTGCTGAACCAGTTAGCAAGAATTAAACTGTCATGTGATTTGCGACCTTTCTCTTTCAGGAACAACCAGATTAAACGCTATTTGATACATACAATTTAAAAAACTTTCCGAAATATTCACGACCATACGTTAGTTAAAAATAACAATTTCAAAATTATAACTTCGTTTCTAATTAAGCTTATTTTATGTATTTAATCAATTTCCTTAATTTTAGTTTGATTGACTGCATTTATATTATTCTATTGTGGATTTAGGTTTGGTCTCGCAGTGTTAATATTAAAGTAGTGCAGTACTACTTTTCCGTTTTCGTTCTTTTACTCCAGAAAGAACTTTTGATTAGTTTTATCGGTTCTTCTCAGCTTTAGTTGGCCAGTTTCGTGTTGTGAAACATCTATTAAAGAACTTGGCGTCTTTAAACGATCGTTCGGGGACATTTTTGCACCACTCCGATTCTTAGTCCACTCGTTTTCGATCGCATAAAAACAACTAAACCCAAAATATTACCCACTTCCACCGTGAAAGTGTGAAATAAAGTTGATTACAATTTGTGCCTTCGGCATTCCCATGACCCGGAACAAACGCAGTAAGCGACGTTTTCGCTGGCCGTACATTTGCTTATAGAATTTGTTATGCAAACCAATCATCGATCGCAGGCTAAATGAACGAATGAATATTATAACCTCATTTCGTAGAAATAATTTTCGTGAAGAGCCTGGGAATTTATTCGGTGAAAGTGAAGAGGATGGTCTTGACTTTGCACGTTTTTCCGGGTTCGGGCTCTGCGCATACAAATTTATCTCGCGAACCGGATCCTGAGTTTACATGGATCGGTGCTTACGATTGCGAAACCAGGCGCTTTATTATTCAATCGATCGATAACGGCCAGAAGTGCTATATTAAGCTATCATCTAAATAAAGCCTGTCCGCTTATAGCGTAAGTTTTTGTGTAATAGGTGACAGCTAAAATATTGCCGCGTTTAATATTGAAGTAGAACATAAGTGTGGATAATTTCTTGTATAAGAGATGACAGATATTTAAATGATTACGTTTATTAGTTTAGGAAAATGGTATTTATCGTCCGTGTCTAACATGAGATTATATTGGTTATTACATTATGGTAGTGATTTCCAATTTTATGTTACTGCGCCTCCCTTTCGAAAGAAAATCTAGTTTTGGGGTCCCCCTTTATTTTCTCAAATAATACATAGTTTATTTATACGCATACTGTATGTTCTTCTGACAACAGGACATGGCCAATGGGAAAACAGAAATTGAGTTATTTTCCTGGGCGAATTCATACTGTTACGTTTCTAGGGTTTAAATTAATTTATTTAATTGAATAAAACACTCGGTAAAAACTTAACCGTAATTTAATAATGCTTACAATCTAATTTATCTGTAACAATGTATTTACACACTAAATCTAACTTCGACGATCGCTATTTAGAATTCGACTGACTCCTGAGTCAACCCCGGCCTGAATTTATATTCTACGCTACCTTCTCGTTTGTTCCATCTTCGCAGACGCTGGAAAAGTCGAGTTTGTTCGGTATAGGCCCCGGTGGCGTGGCGGCCGATGACGCATAATAATGAACCGACTTCTTGGCGCCTTCAGTGTGACGTAGTCTGAGTGGCGCGCCACAATACGAATTTGAAAGTCGCAATCGGAAAGATTTTGGCATTAAGAGTATTTTGATATTACATTTATGATACTTTAACTATTACTTACTTACAAAGAAAGACAAAAATCTAATCATTTTCATATTGCCTGTTTAGGCACGAAAAATGAGTGTGTGGCGTAGTCATGACTTTTATCGCTGCCAGGTTACACGTTCAGATCCGAAGAAAATAACTTTAAAAAAATTTATCATGATATTTTGTTAATTAAATAAGGCATGTGAAAAAAGAAACGAAGAACTGATCCATTAAAAAAAATAATTTCCCATCTCTTACTGAATTCCAGATATAATCGCCTATCATGGCAGCATCCCACCTTTCCTGTTATCTTAATTCTATATTTTGTATGTCTTAGTGAAAGCGCTCACCATCCTCTTCGCTCCCATATTGGGCTTAAAAAAGTGTAATTGTGAATGTAAAAAATATGATTTAAGTGACATTCGACATCCTAATTCATCCTAAACTAAACGTCCGTTTCCTAAGGTTGTCAATTAGATCTTTATAGTTATCGTCTTTCTTATTTCTCAAAAAAACCTTCAACTACGGCAACGAAGCCTTTCCAGGCGTTTTTTTCTCTGAGTCATTTTTTTCTTTAAAGTGTCGGACTTCATGTTTTTCCTTATTTGCGGACCGGTGAAAATGCCTGCTTTAATTTTAGCATCTGGTAGTTTTAGAAACATAGATTGAATATGTATAAATGCTTAGGAAGTAGTTATGACGGTTGCTTTGATGATGATGATGATGGTGATGGTGCTTTTACAAATTGTTTAATAAGACCAAGCTTAATGTGAAGCGGTGGCAGCAGAACTTTGTCCGGGGTATCAAAGAATCATGAATAACGTATTTCCCTGGAACTACTTCGGTTGTAACTGGCATTCCCAACGAAATGTTATGTTACGTCTCTGCTGTCCCATAGACACAAAAAGCAGGAATATTTCGTGTATCCTACTTGTAAACCTAAGCAGAATCCGCGCCTTTTAAAGTCCCCACAAACATTCCATTTATAGCTAATGTAATTAATCTTTTCCAAAAGAAATTCAACATTTGTTTAATTCTTCTTGTTCCGAATATGCTACAGGGATTGACGGAAAATCAGATCCTGTATGTAAAAGTCTTTATTGTTTTGGTTGATGAAGTGCGCCCATTTCTTTGACACCTTCAATATCGGAGCAATGACACAGGCTTTCCGACATTGAAAAATAAGTGGCAAAATTAAGATGCATTTTTCCTCTTTTGCTTTAGTTTACGCTAAATCTCTTACTAAATGGTTTATGTCTGACTGGGTTTATCAGGTGAGATTCTTTTGTGGACTCTAGCGGTTAAAAATCATCGTGATCCTGTTCAGAATGAGCATGTTCAAAGTCTGAATCGTTTGAAGGAGGGGTTGAAATGAGAAGCGACGCTTTCACAATTGGAGCATTAGGAGATGGTATATTGGAGTATGTGACTTTATTCTTATTGGGAATTCCTTAATACTTTCCAATATCCGTTAAACAAAAATAACAATCTGTTCCATCTGATCCATGGGTTCTCTCCATATTTTTGGAACTTGAAAGGACAATTTTCTTTTATTTCCATGGTACCAACCTTCGAGACCTGATAGACAAGTGTCACGACAAACATATGGAGCGCACCACTTATCGAATTGGCATCCCAAAATACATTTCGTAAGCTTTCCAAAATATTGTTTCATATTTAATGTTATGTTTAACTTGTTTTAACATAACAAAAAATTAGAAGATAACTTACTGTGTCTTTTTGTTAGCATTTTTCAAAGTAAATCCATAAAGTCCGTGGCATTGTTCACAATAAATCCAAAGTCCAAAGACAGTTACCGACAAGGTGCCGACAAGTAAACATGACAGCTTTGAGATTTGAACGAAACATTGATCACGACAATCAGTAGGAAAACCTACTCCACCTAATTATGAAAAACTTTCATAAGAAAAAAAAATGTTACCTATTATGAGTGAGATTTTTCTAATTTGTGGTATTCTTCTTCTGCTTTTTCCTACCCGTCTAAATGTAGCACAACATTGTCTCAAGTTTCCTATTTGAAATAAGAGACAATAGTTCGATTTTTGAAACACTTACCACATTTTGTCTAGCAACTGTTTCGAAACAATACTTTGAAACAAATTAGAACGATTTTATATTCTAGTGTTTACTAGGCTTCAACAAGTTTTGCGATTTTTGTCCCCGGACACAGGGCCCCCGTAACCATGTGTGCAAAGCGTACAGTGTATGCGGGCGCCATTTTCAAGGAGCGGCAATTAGCTTCTTGGTCACTGGACATATTTTGTCATTTTTTTTCGCCCAAAAAAGAAAAATAATAGGAAACATTTTTTTTGTCTGGTATAAATTCAACCTCACGGCAAAACGTCAACTAAAATAGAACAGTTAACTGCGGCAATTAAAAGTAGAAAAGTCTAATTTTTCTAATTTTCGTTTGCTAAATTTTTCATAAAAATTAATAATTTTATTAGGTAAAAAAGTAAATTATGTAAGCTGTTACGGTTTGGTTAACAAAAAAACAAATTACATTTCACTTTTTAAGTTTTTATAAATTTAAGTTCCTTTTGCTTTTGTTATTTTGTTTCTTTTTTTGTAATATTAGTAACTATCGGGCTTCGCCCACTTGCATTCTGGGGAGGGGGGGGGGCATTTAAACAGAGGTCTTCTCTGTCAGATGAGGAGAAAGCGCTTTGCTTCGCTTTTGGGGGCTTGTGGAGGCTAGGAACTTGAAGAAATGAAGGAAAATGTTTAAATAAAAGTGAAGGAGAATGCTTAAAAAAAGCGAAGGAGAATGTTTAAAACAGTGAAGGAGAATGTTTAAAAAATGTGAAGGAAAATTTTTTCTGTTTTTTCCATTTCTTTTCTTTTAATTTTTTATAATTTTGATAATTGACCGTTTTTGTTTGCCCCAACTCATCTGCCAGAGGGCGCCAAAACATTAAGTGGAAATTTGCATAATCCATGGTTCTCAACTTCATTACAAAAATGTGTTATTCTACTGACAATGAGTGATTTTGAAATTTTGAAATAATACCTTGCATGTTTGTGGTTGATGAGAAAATAATCGTCTGTCATTGCCCCCTTTGCATTTAAAACTTTGCAATTACGAATTGCGTTTCATCTCGTGACAATTTGCGTATACAATTAGATGATCTCGTATGTCACGTTATGAACTATTCGCACTGACCTTATTCGCAACCTACATGCATACAAGCAGAGATAGTGTTTACGTATTTACAATCTCACTCTTTCTAAACGTTGCTTCGCCTCAAAGCAACCGTAGGCTTGAATTGCGCCAACACGCCAGCAAATTACTTGCGAGAAAATATCGATTCGCATGCACCGTCCGACTTCTGAAATTATAATAAATGGCGGTGCTGTTTACAGTTCTTCTGTAATCGTGTCACTCCCATACACGCTGGATTTATTTTTCAACAAGCCTCAGCAGGGGGATATATTGTCGCTGATAGCGTGACAGAAACAAATCTAGCCAGTAATTCAAGAAACTGTCGTTTTCTACGCTGATTATGCGATTGAAACGTATAGCCGAAAGGAATGCAGATGAATTATACAAACACTATTTTACACTTCGTTCAGTTTATGTATTCTAAACGAGATTTGCGCAAGCAATAATTGGAATAAAGCAGAAACTTTAGAAAAATTAGAATGGCAATCCCATTTTCTTTCTTTAACTTCATATTCGGACTTTGTTTTGAAATTCTTTTTTTTTTTTTTGATAATCGGCGTCAAATGTGATCAGAAAGGTCTACTATCATCAGCTTAAAGCGAGCCTTCAAGCGGTCAGGCGTTTAATCTTCTATTGTGCGAAAATTTATAGCAAATGACAACTATACTGCTGTCTCATAAGCTATAAAGCACAAAGCGACCAATGCGAGTCGTTCGGATTGCGGTGGAGTTTCTCGAGCTACTCTTCTGCTGATGATGCCCCAATTAGGGCCGAACTAGCACCATACAGAGGATACTAGAAGGCACTACTGCAAAGTGAGCTGACTTGCTACAAGCTTTAAAAAGTCTACTATTATTTTAGTGGAACTCAGAAACTTAAAAATATAAATAAATATATGTTTTTTTCCATGAACCAGTGCTTGCCAAACTTTTTCACCTTGCGGCACACAGGGCGAGGAGAATTTATTTCGCGGTCCACCAAATAAAAATTTCAACAATATTAAATATATTTTATTATTAGTATAAATAAAAATAAATAAATTCTTATTATACAGTAACAAATATAACACAATAATAATATTATTACTAATGAGAAGGATGCAATTGACTTTGTGAAAGAATTTTGTGAAAACGCGGCTCTAACTTAGATAAACAAACACGTAACTCCTCATCTATTGTCTGTAATCGTTCTCGTTTTTTGGATTTTATTTCCGTAAGCGCCGAGAAACCGAAAGTATCACAAAGATACGATGATACGAAGGACAGCAGAGATTTAACGGTTGAAGTAACTAATTGAGGATATTAATTCCAAAGCGAAATCCAAAATTCTGACAATTCTAGTACAGAAAATGAGGCTTTGTGCATAAGATCGTTTTTCAAATCAATTAAATTTTCTTCTTTTGTTAATGTTAAATGTCTACTATCGCAACTTGCGAAAGGATTGATGACCTACTCATATATTTGATAATCAAGTGATGAAAAATACTTAGAAAATGATACAGAGAGGTTTTCTACTGTCTTCAGCACTTCTGATAAAATTTAAAATTTGTTTGGAAAAGCCTCTGCGCCTGGAAAGCAATCGAGCTGCGAGTTTTCTGGTCCACAGTTTTAACTTGTCACTGAAAGCCTTTAATTTGCTTGTACTTGTAATGATATTTTCGTTCGCTCCTTGCAGACTCAAATTTAAAACGTTCAATTTCTCAAAAAGATCGTTGAGAAATGAAGCTTCCAGCCACCAGTTATTATTGTTAAGAAATTCAAATCCAGAATTTTCAGCATTGAAAAAACATTATTTCAGTTCGCAGAGATAAATCGTGCGAGCACTTTTCCTTCTTCTTCGCACTTCTGTATGGAGTAGTAAACACTTAAAATCAGAATCCATAGTTTCATGTAGGGATGCAAAAAGTCTGCAACGCAGAGAATGTGATTTTATGTAATTCACCACTTTAACGACGTTGTTCATCGTCTTCAGGAGACTCTCAGGTAAAGATTTTGACACAAAAACTTCACGATGAATCCATGCAATGTAAAATTTTAACGTGTGATTTTTTTTATAATACATAAGCCATGAAGCCTTTTTTTCGACCCTGCATGGATGGAGCGCCGTCAGTGCAAACGCTAATACAACTGCAACCCTCTCAGTATGACATTTTGGTTTACCATCTGCTCCTGTCGTTCTTTCTTTCAGTTCGAAAGCAAAACTGACTTATGATTTTACCATCTGATGATTCGCAGAAATGAAATTAGTTGAGCTTTGTTGCGATGTTCATCGATTTGTAAGGCTCACAAGTTTTTGAGTTCATTTTTTGCTTCAGTGAAATGTTTGCGGAGTTGATCATAAATGTCTCCCGAAATTTTTTGAATTTTACGAGAAATTGTCTGGGCTGACAAAGGAATGGTTTTAATTTGTTTGACGGCTTCATCACTAATTATTATGCCAACGGCGATTTCCAAGGCTGGTAAAATAACGTTTTCGGCATCAGAATGTGATTTTTTCTTCTTTGCCAAAAGCTATCTTATAACTAGCGATTTGAGTTTTCTCGGGAATCGAGTGAAATTTCTTCAGCTTTTTTGATAGAATTTTTAAATTATTTTTTAGCATCTCAAAGTATTCTTTTGGTTTGTTCTTATGTTGCGGATGATTAGCTATTGAATGACGTTGAAGTTTACTGGGTACCATCGATTCATTTGAGAGCGTTGTTAAACAAATCATACAAAAAAAGTTGTCTTTTGCCGATAATATAAAACCATATTGGATATAATTTTCATCGTATTTTCGTTTTGATGAGCTGAATTTCTTATTCTGGTGTTCGTTCTGTTTGCTATGACTCTCTTTCTCATTTTTCTGAGGTCTCAATAAAAATTTGTCCATGTTTAAAATATTTTTTCTTGTATAAAAATTGATTAAAGTTAACAAAATAATTTATGTTGATATATGAATTATAAATAAATCAAAAAATAACAACTAGATAATCAATGACTAGTGATCAATTTTAGATAAATGTTTTTACTGGATAGCACATTAGAAACGTTGGTTTAAACCATAGCAACATTTATTTTTAATATTTAATTAAATTTGTCTGAAATAGGTGAATATGACCGTAATAAGTATTTATTGTCTGTAGGTATTTACCTAGTTGCAGACAATCCCAGTTTAACTTTATTAATGCAGAAATATAATATATTGTACAGCAAAACTGGTGTTTGTCGAGTAACGTATTTACAGTATTTTACGATATATTTATAATTATAACTCCTTAAACTTACTAATTCCAAACTAAACACGGAATCACTATATCTCTAATATTGATAAAACTAGTTGTTCAATTTATTTTAACCGTCGCGGCTGTTGGTATGCGTTTTTTGATTACTTTCCCACCCTGACCGCTGCAAATGCAATGGTATTGCACAACACGTTCGAATTTTGCAAAAGTTCTCGTATCTTTGTTTCCCAAAACTACCGCAGGGTGACTTCCGCTCCGATAGTCCGTGGTATCTTCGCATTAGCCTGGCTCTCACAGCTCCGTCATCCGTCGCCCGACGTACGATTTTGGTTGGTTAAAATTGTACAGTTCAAAAATTTGAAATATTTTCAACCAATCGCGTGGCATATTACAATTAAAATCGTTCATCGGACGACGGAGCTGTAAGAATAAAGTTTTATTTACCTATATTTTTAAATATTTCACGACGGCACACCTGGAATTTCTCGCAGCGCAGTAGTGTGCCGCGGCACACAGTTTGGCAGATACTGCCATAAACAATTGGTCAATCAACATTCTCAAATAATTAAAAACTAAAAAAGTAAATAAAAAGTTCTGATCCATGACTTTCAAGATCTGTATTTCAATAACCATTTAAGCTATTTTAAGCAGCAAATTAATACTTTTATGACGTGTTTTAGTCACCAAAGAATGTCCTATTTTTTAAATAACTTCAGAGTTTTGCGGTTCTCTTTCCAAAAGTTGAAATTCCTGATGTGCTTTATCAAAGCATTTGACACCAGTAAGATGGAATTCCTCTTCAATTTGTTAGTGAGACAGTTTCTTGACGAAATGTTGCCTAACGGACGGACAAGACGGAGAGAGATTGAATGACAGGATTTACTGACCTGGATTATTTCCTGTGGAGCCATCTGAAATTAAAATAGGCCAAAAATTGTTAAAAGCGCAAAGTTTTACACACGTATAAGTTAAAGGCAATTAGTTCATACGGAATAGTTCGGTCAGCTTCATTAATTTTAACTTTTCTTGTTTTCAATTCCAAGATTAATTTAACTGACAAGGGCGATCAAAAGTTGGAATACAAAGTTAGGTTCCCTTTAAAAAAAAATAATGACGACGTCACAGTGGAAAAAAATTGATTAAGAAAAGATTTTTACTCTAACATGTGCATTTTTAAAGTACAAAATTTACAAAAATTTTGTGCAAATCGTTTTTGATTCCTACTGCAATGTTAGGTCAAAAAGCGATAGTAAGATGTCGCTATTTTATATGTACAAAATTTACCTGGAAAAGATTTTTACTCTAACATGTGCATTTTTAAAGTACAAAATTTACCTATTTCGGATATTGCAAAAACAAATATTAAATAAACAAATTATTAACTTGGTGCAGGAGTTTGTCACCGCTCTGTATATTCTAATCCATAAGGAAACAACCAATCTTTTCGAACGAAATGATTCGGATTCATTTGATTGATTTGATTCAGATGAACGAAATGAACGAATTCACACGCGGGCGTCGGCGCCGTAACATTCTAATTTTATTCGTATAAGCGCGTCGTCAACGTTTTCGAAGTACTTTTTCCTCGCTGTGTAAGATACTTAAACTTGAAATGATAATTTTAAATAAGTGTACTTCTGAATCACATTAACGAAATACGTTTCTAAAATACGTCAACGCAAGTCAGCAGCGCCTAGAATAGAATGCATTCGATAATCTCGAAAAAAATGCGCTGCAACGTCCAATCCATTCGTTTCGTTTATCCACATTCATTGACTCAAAAGGTTCGTTCGTTCGGGATTCATACTTAAAGAACGAATCTTTTTGTCGACCACCAATTGAAGAAAGATGCATATTCGCGAAAATCAGTCACCAACAGATGGCGGTTTCAATAAGGAAAACAACAGCTATCATTAACATTATTCACTATAACTCGTTGTATCCACATTTTTTTTGTTAGTTTTGTTATTATATATACGTTATGCTAAAAGTACGCAAGTATATTTCAATGTAATGTTTTTTATAGGTTAACCAGATGCCTTGCCAATGTTTTCCTTATAATAGGGACCTTCACAAAACTTTCGCTAGATGTCAGCCACTTCGTGATTTTCTCGAATTAACTCGATATCACATTTGATACGGATTGCAAGTTGTTACGAAACTGTTTACAGAATACCGATTGTGCAAGGTCACTTGATTCATAACAATAATTATTATCTATCAAGTCTATATCAATGCTACAGAATAGACTCCATTTTGTATCTTCATTGTGGCAATGAACCTTGCGATGTAGAGTTAGAATTAAAGTTTAATGTAGTTAAAATTTATTTGTTTTTTCTTTCCTCCAGTATCTTGTGAGTGGTCATAAAAACAAGACAGGTGATGGATGGCATGCGTGTGTCCGTTCGAGGCAATCTATTATTGTACTAACAAACGTCTGCGCACTTTCACACCTAGTTAAAGCACTTATGGAAGCAAAACGATCATAATGCTCTGACGACATAATTACACCTCTAACAAATGAGAACTGTTTACGCTAATGATTTATAAATATTAACGATTGTGGCGAACACACTTTACATGCATTAGAGGACGCCCACGTAAGCTAACTGATCTATGCGATGGATGTCGTAAATTCTCCTCGCCGAAATCTATGCGATGGATGTCGTAAATTCTCCTCGCCGAAATTTCTCTTTTAATTGCTTATTGTTTTCATTCTTCTTATTTGTTTGCAGTTCTCTTATTTGCTGATACAAGGTTGAGCACTGAGTTTGTAACTTTTTAATTAAATTCTTCTCGGGGTTTATATCCATACAAAGTGCGCAGATTAGTAATTTCCAGAAAACTAGGTGTGTATGAAATATCGTTGAAGAATTAGTGTATAAAACATTGCTAAAACGAAATGCATGTAAATCATAGGCACTGTTCCGCGCCGCGCTCCCGCCCTAGTTGACGTGCTTCGATTGATTTACCTACATTTCGTTTGGGAGCCGCGCCGCGCCGCTCCGACCGACCACCCTAGTGGACGCTCGGCTTAATCTTTCAGCATGAGATAACCAGGCCTATGCGCATTTTAGGCGGAAGGTTTCGTTAAAAATACGACGAACTATTAATATGCTGAAGTGATCATAGTCGGAAAAAGTTCTAATCTTTAACGCGTCTGCCCTGTAAAGACAAAACAATAAACCAGTCGAAGTCTATGCGGCACGCAGTAACCACTACAGTTCTGGTCGACTGGATATAAAAACTTGTTTACATAACCGATTCATTCCGAAATGAACTCGCAGTCTTTTTGTGACGGCGTTATAATTGATATGAATTAAATGTATTATGCCAGTCTTTTTAAAAGTTACATTAAAGAATTACAATGTTTTCATAATTATGAACTTGAAAGAAGCCGTAAAAGCAATTATGTTACATATGTAATTTACATCAAACGGTTGCTTCTGATGCAGTGAGCGTGAGGGTGAGAGTGCCTCGGGCATAAGCCGTTCAGCGGCGACGTTGAAATCTACGCCGCTGCTTT
Organism: Prosopocoilus inquinatus; assembly: GCA_036172665.1. Lineage (NCBI taxonomy): Eukaryota > Metazoa > Arthropoda > Insecta > Coleoptera > Lucanidae > Prosopocoilus > Prosopocoilus inquinatus. The sequence continues at coordinate 37,283,560 of CM069869.1, forward strand.
GTTTATCTTTATACTGGTTTTTACCAGATATCCTATGAATGTCCGACCCTTAATAATAATAATAATAAAATCTTTTAACTTCAATGGAAAATCAACTCTATACTTACTAAGACTTTTTTGTTTCTCTTTGCGAGTACTATTCATGGTTACAGTATCCGAACGTTTTTTTTAACACCCGTTATACCGGGTCTCCCGCGCCATGTGCTCACCTTTCTAGAATCTTTATTTATTAATCGATTAACCTGAATTTTGGAGACGATAAACTAAACAAAAAATGGGATTTTTCGACATACTGATAGTGGTCATAGAACTTCCGGTTTCGCCGGAAGCGATATCCACTTTCTTATTTTAAATGGAACACCCTATATATTTTTACATATTTAAAATCTACGGAGCATTACGAGTCCGAACACGTATCAATTGTTAATTTTGGTTTCCATGACAACGAAAAAAAAACTTTTTTATTTTTCAGTCTAGAAAGCTATGAATCGCATTTTTTCGATCTAATGCTATCAAGTGTTTCGAAAAAATCACTCCTTTGATGGTATTTTGATTTTTAACATTTTTACAGTATTTGAAATTTTCATTAGCTCTTAACTCATTTTTTTCGATAGAACCTCATGTGTTTCTTAGTTCAACAGAACATTTTTTTCTGAGTACACTGATACCAAATACGTCATATTTTATTGCCTACTTGGATATTGTAAAAATTATTTTAAGCTCAATATCTCGTAAAGTTTTTGATTAATATATATAGTGCTTTATATTTCTGAAAGGATCATTTTATTATCTTTTCAAAAATCTGAAAATACACAAGGTGTTCAATATAAAAACATCAGAAGTCTAGCTTATGTCTCAAAAACTATGCGTCTTAGAAAAATGTAAGAAATAGTAATGGATTCCACGTTAAAAAGTGCCTTAAAGAAGTTTTTACAGAAATCGAAAATTGTCATAAACAGAAAAGTTATAAAGTTATTTAAAAATCGCAGAATTTTGAAGTAGGTGTTTCCCCTTAAAAGTGTCAAATTTCCTTTAAAAGTGTCAAATTTAGCCCTTCTTGTACAAAGTGACTAGGAGAGAATTCCTATCCCTTTAACTTTTTTCTTATCTGTGGTGTTTGCACAACGGGATCCTAAATCATTCATAGACTTGTCAGGATCTTAGGAGCAGGAGTGTATTTTTGTGTGTGTAAAGTGTTTCATGGCTTTGTTACTTCCAAACCTTCTCGCCGTTGAAGCAGTGTCGAATTGTATCTTCAAAACTCAAGGGTACCTGAAGTGAGTAACTACCCCTTAGAAATATCTCGAACGGGGTGCGAACTCACAACCTTACGATTGCAATTTGGACTTGTTGCGTTTTGAAAATAAGCTTCTCAAATACCTTATAAACTTCATACTTCATCATGTATAGGCAGTTTTTACAATTTTGAAAATCTTCGTAATTGTATATCGTGAAGACCTGGCGTTACCATATGGTAACAGGAATATTAGAAAAATCTGTACACTAGTCTGCTATAATAAAGCTGTTTTACAACTTATTATATGACAATTGATCTAAACTTATCATATATGCAGAAATAAAATAAGAAAAAAAAAATCGGCTTTGATGGGTTTAATCGTATATAAGGGCAATGGCTTATTTTTTTTCAGTTAACACATGGCGTGGACATCGTGTGTAGTGTGTGTTGGATTTGGGTTTATTACATTTTTTTTTCTTGTTTAATATACCAAAGTATATACAGGTTTTTTTATTAACACCGTATATAACGGGGCCTAGAGTTTATTAATTATCTTGGTCATTAATATCATGGATGGTCCTTTGAATTAGAACATGTTCTATTTTCGCATTTTGATACCCTGTTTTTCAATTTTCTTTGTGCTTAGTATACTCAACCATCTCTTTTTAATGCGGTACCTAAAAGTAAGCATTCGCGGAATTGCACTTAATGATCAGCTTGTATATTACTCGCTTAATAAAATTGTTTCGAGTCGTTAGCAGTTCATTAATTTTTTTCATCGAGTGGTTAGACAGGTCGGTGCTGTTCACATGTGCACAACAGCACTTTCCTCCGAAACGAATTACATATACTTTTTCGCTTTAAAAAAAAGTAAAGCGTTCGCGGAAAGCGAGGAGATATACGAAAACCAGTTGTGCACAGGTCGTGTAATAAACAAACCTTGCTCTCACCTCACATCGCGTCACATCACACTGACCTAACTAACTCGAGCTTTGTTTGTTTGCTGTCAGGATGAACGTGAATGTTAACGAACTGATACAACAAAACAAATTTTAATGCCGAGCGCCAGAGATTTCGTAACGCACAGGTCTCCTCGCTAAAATATATTCATTACGTTTCTAATTTATTTGTTTATGTGAAGGAAATCGTGATGATGTAACTAGAAATACGCATTGCGTAATTAAGTCGTGATTTTGTCTGATATGTGTAAACAGAACAATGATATTGAAGATTTGAATTTCGTAGTTTTGCACATCTGTACGCATAACAAAGACAAGACTTCGCAGAAAACATTATTAGATCGAGAACGCAGATGCCTTTGATTAAAATGCAAGTTACTAGTGAATGCCCTCATTCTCATGATGGTTGCAATCTATGTATATGTGAAAGGATGTTGTGCAGTTTTTGTTTCGAAACCAAATTTGAATTGTTAAGACCCTGATGTTAGAGAGACAGAGAGAGAAAAAAGTATTCTTTAGCAATCGTTAATTGATAACATTTTGTACTGACATTTTTACCTGGATAGAAAAATCAAGTGTTTTTGTAAATTCTAATAACAATTATAAATTTAAGTGTATAAAATTAAAAAGAATCACTAGAGCGCAAAATAGACTTGACTCAAATACAATAAAAGTTAAATACAACATGCGAATTTATCAGTAATTTGGATGACAGCTAGTATGCATCGTAATTCAGAAATGTCTCCCGATATTTCCAGGGTGAACGGAACATCAAAAATTAAGATCACCGTTTCATAGAATATTTTTGCAAAACTGAATATTAAGGTTTATAACTATAAACCCTGAAAGAGGGATCAAAAGTATTGTTTTTTGGCAATATCTTCGGGATCCTTTAAGTTGTCAAAGTAATACTTTAAACACGGATACAAGGCACCCAACTGCGCATTAACAACATATTTGTCAGACGCTCCCTCCTTTTTGTAGGTATAACTTCTTACTTTATACAGAGTGTCCCACTTAAGGCGAATTCTTTCATACCTCTCTAGTTATTAATTTTACGAAAAAGTGTTTCAAATGAAAGTTTCACAGGATCATGTGGAGCATATTTTAAAGTTAGTTTGAGTGTTCCGTTTAACCTGGGCGTTAGGTCACTTCGTTATTTTAAATGGAACATCCTATATATTTTTACATTTTCGGGTTCTGGATTGAATTTTAATGTGACCTCGTATACCATACATAGGGTCTAATCTAAACCGTTTTCACGTTATTCAACTTTAAAAAAAAATTATCGCTCTTGCAGTACCTCAAACAAATGCAAATATCTTCCGAACAAATGACGTTGGAGACTTGTGTTTTTTTTTGCAAAAGTTTCGTCTTGAAACACTTTCTCAGTTACACTGTAAAGAAAAAATTCCCGCAGCATAAGTTCTTAAAAAAATTAATGAACTTGAGAATATTCAAACGATAACTATTTTTTTTAATGGAATGCCATATAACTTTTATCATTATTAGTTGCGCTATTTAATTCTCTTTTCAATGATATAGGGTTGTCGATATCTGCCGTTAATAGTTTTTTCAGTATTAAAATTTTCTTTCCGAATTAAAAAAAAAATGTTTCTTTTTCCAAATCCTTTCGCTCGTCAAACTCAAACGATATTCGACACTCGAATGATTATAAAATCATTAGATTGTACTGCCTCGCTGTGAATACAAAGTTGTTGTAAATGATTCATAGTAGGCGATAAAAAGTTTCTCCTCTTTCTAAGTCTTAAGTTACTGCATTTTTGAGGTAGTCTGAGAGAAATATACGTTGGTGTGTTGCATGTTTTGTTTGCTGCTTTTTTTTGCTTTGTAGATTGAAAATGTATCGTACCAATTTCGGTATGTGAGAAGTCTATTAGTTGATGTTCGTGGTATGTAATTGCGTACTTTTAGGATATTGAGATGACTGACACTATTATTAATAACCGGCAAATAATGTTTTTTTTTTTCAGAGGTCACAGGACTTACAAATAATTTATAATTAAAGCTTGGTATGCAAAAGATATCAACTGGATGGTGAAAGTTCGTTTATTGCATTTAGATGTTTAGGTAACGGCCATCTAATATGAGGGCCTTCTCAGTGATTTGATTGAAATTCTTTAGATTATTTCATTTGAGGCCACCTTAAGACACCTTTGTGTGAACGGCCAATAAATACAATGGTTCTTCTTCTTCGTGTATATCTTTTTGATGTGAATCACTCCAATTTCAAATAATGTCCTGACAATCGTCAGTTTACGCAGAGCAATCAAAATTTAGATTTTTATGGGAGACTAAAATTGAACATTTGTGCAACGAGGTAATACCTCGTTGTTTTTTTTTTAAACATGTAATTCGAAAATGAAGCTACTTAGTGAAAACGCATAAGAAGAAAATTTGTCACAAAATTATTTCTTAAGGTAAAATAAAAATAATATTCGCTGTACAGTTCTTACAATTATATCACTAAATAACACCGTTGATGAAGCAAGAAACTATACTAAATATTCGTTTCTGATTTATTCTTAAATATTAAAAAAAAAATAAATTTGATGCCATTTTTCTCTGGAACAAGCGTTTTTGGACATGGACAAAAATAAAGAAAATGCCATTAATATCTAACAAAATAAAACCTATATCACCCTGTATACAGGTATAATACTTGATCTGATAAATCTCAAAGGAAAAAGAAACTGTTTCTTTGACCTAAAATAAAAATGGATGCAATTTTGTGACGGTGAGTGTATTTTTGGCCACGTTTTAAAGTTTCTAAAATAAATTTATAAAAAATAACAAACCTGAGCAAAATCCGATTATTAACAAAGTCCACACCCAGTTAATAAATAAACAATTCCTTCCGCTTGCGCTGTACTCTGTACGGAAGGCGTTCCCGCTCGGTGGTCTAGACAATTTCCAATTAAAATTCATACAAAAACTTCACCGTGATAAGACTTATTGCGGACATTATAATTTAATATAAAGCTAGCAACAATAAGAGCGGATGCAAATTGCGAACGCGGCGACAAAAATTCTCCCTTGTCACAGAGCTATCACTCAGAGAACGCCTGCGACCCCGTCTCTTGCAGATTGATTTGTTTACAGCTTGCTCGTTTTAATTATTAAAAGTGGCGATACTTTGGCGTAACTCCTATTTATAGAACGAATTAAATCCGGTGCATCCTTGCACGTTCAACATTAAGCTAGCCATACACAATTTAAGTTCAGTCAGTATAGTTCAGAAAAGTTTTCAAAAAATTATTCTTTCTATTAATTATTCAATTCTCTGTTTTCTTTTTTTTTAATTTGTCTTCAATGAACTCCGCTTTATTGCCTAACGTCTGGTGTCATTCATAATTCCGTTACATAATTAGTGCCTTAATTTGTGGTAATATTTATGTTTAATGTCAAATGAAAGTTCAAAGATCACGTTAGACGTCACATTAGTCACATCATATGTGGCCCCATCATGAGACTTAATGTTTTAAATTAAAAAAATTGGGGAAAAAGGAATTAAATCCCTCTAGACAATATTTTCAGTAAGTACAGACTTTATTTGAAAGACCCATTTGAACCAAAGTTAATATATGGGAAGTTATCTCATAAACTTGGATTTATATGCATAAAGCCGAATGCCGGGTCGCGCTGGTGGGGGTGTCCATGCGGTCTCTCGTGGCGTCAGACTAAACTGTGTCGATTTCGATTGGTCGCGATCCACGGCGCATGCAAAGTCGGTTCCGTTGCTATAACAACGCAACTATTATGATGATTTTAAATGGAGCTTCAGCTTGTACGAGTGACGTAGTCCTGAGACCCATTCGAAAATTGTCGAATCCGTCCGCTATTGCATAAGGCAAGTTCCCATATACTAACTTTGCATTTGAACTACTTTATGAAACCCAAATTCATATTATAATTATACACTTGCAGTTATATTTCGGGATTGTAAATTTACCGACTTTTTCAATTACCGGTAATTCGGTGAAATACGCCATTATAAGAAACAATTGTTACTGATAACAAGAAAACTAATACAAATAGGTATAGATAATGTTACTATAATCTGGTCACGATAAAAGTTATTAAATTAAGCTATTAAATAGCCTAGGCGCTAGCGTCAATGAGGGGAGGGAGGCTATACGATTCTCCTACTACATTCTTACCATGAACAGAGTATAATAGATGTTTTCCTTCGCTCACAAAATCATGATTCAAACATGTTTTGATTCATTTGAATTATGGTTATTTATAAATGAACTGTCAATCAAAAGCTCAAGTCAGGTGTTTTGTTGTAACAACTACGAAATTCAGGTCCAAACTATTCGAAACACGATTCAAACTTTTAAGCGAAAGAAAATACCTAATATGGATTCACTATCTTTCCTCTCGTTAGATCAGGCCGCGAGTGGTCCAGAATGGAATTCTAGCGCGACAAAATGAAAAAAATTGAAACATTTGAATAAACATCAAAATAAAAAAAAATATACTGTTCTTCCATGTTTGTTTTATTTGTTTCGCAACCTTTTCTTTTATTTACGCTTCTGTAGTACTGCCAAATCACGCATGAACATTTCAGGAATCAAACGTGATTGAAAATGTAATAAGTTAAACACAGGTCTGACAATATTTTAGAAGGTTTTATTGGGTAAGTTTGGTGAGATCTTGTTACTTTACTTTTTCTTATATAATTCCATTTATGATCAATCGGATTTGAAGGTTTATTTACATATTTTTTAATAAATAAAAGTATATTAAATATCTGCATTTTAAACTTTCAAAGACAAGAACTAAAAAAGAGATCAAATGAGATGTTTTTGGGAGTTATGTAATTGTAGTTAGTAGTTTATTTTAAAATAATTTTATCCAATCAAGTGCTACTTTTTGTTACTTTGTAAGATTTCTACAAAATTCGCTCTTGATTTGGCTCTGAATATGAGTAAATATGAGAATGTCTTAAGCAGTGTGTCCATGGATTGAGTTGACAAGAGGAAAGACATATTTTATAGAATTCTATTTGCCTAGAAATCTCTAGAAAAACTGAATCCTTTTTAGATTTCCTTTAAAAGGATTGGAATTTAAAAGAATGCGGTATTAGCAAAAATATGTGAATAATATGATTTTAGTGAAATAATTCAAATTCCTTGATCAATTTAAGTATTTTATATTAATAAACTAAATTAATAGTTTTTATTTAATTACTTTTTAGTGCACATACAGGGTTAGCCAATACTCCATATTCCATACATAATGTCTTTGTTAATGCAGATTTTTAAAATCTGTTTTAGCTATTACTTGCGTGTGATATACATATACGCATGATTTAAAAATTAGTTACAATTGCACAGGGTGTTTCGTATACTATAAAATTTATATACCAAATTTTGATAAACATCTATTGTGGAAAACATCAAAAGATTTTTTACTCTTAAGGGCGAATCGAAATAAACTTTAATGTACAGGATATGCTATTGGGTGTCTCACACGAAACAATTCAATTGTAACAAATTTTAAATCATGTACTATAGCCGCCAAAAAAATCTGGGAGAACTCTCTACATTCATTTTCCACTTGTTTTATTAGTTTGAATGCAGCTTTAAGCCATTTAGCTTGTTTCTATGGTAATGTATGTATGGACATACTGCATGTCCCAGATTTTTTTGGCGGTCATAGTACCTATACCATATGTAAGTAAAAATGAAAACAGAATTTAAAAATAAAGACTTCGAAGTATTAGACCACTTCTATTGACTGCAATAGGACATATATGAAAATCTTATTATTACCATTTTAGTGCGTTTTTACAAACTCTTTTGAACTTCTTTCTTTTTAATAGCAGTGCAGGTTTCTGAGGATTTTTGCCTAATTTTAGGGCGATTATGTTACCTCACAAGAAAACCTAAATTTTTCTAAAGGGTGTTAATAAAATAAACCTGGACAACGTTTGGCAGGTGATAGTAGAAATCAAAACAAGAAAAAGTGTTCTAATAAACCCATGTCCATTACTCAATACAGGTGTCCACGTTATGTGTTCACTCTCTAGAATTTTTACTTTTACGTAAAATTCGGGATCGATAAATTAAATAAATTTAATATATAATAATTTTTCGACGCAACGCCAGCCACCTCACCACTTCCAGTGAAACTTATTTTTTCAAATGGAACATTTTACCACCTAATGAAAATTTCATGTGCTGTAAAAATGTTAAACATCAAAACGCTATCAAAGGAGTGGCTTCCTCGATTTATTTGTTCGCATTCCAACGAAAATACACGATTTATGGCTTTGGAAATTAAAGAAAACAAAAAAGAAATTTCGTTGCCATGAAAACCAAAATTACTAAGTGATAGATATTCGGACTCATAATGTCTGCAGATTTCAAATATGTAAAAATATACAGGCCGTTATATTTAAAATAAGAAAGTTGATGTCATTTCCGGTGAAACCGGAAGTCGTAGGCGACCTGTGCTACGTCGGAAAATTCAACTTTTTATTTAATTTATCGAAAATTTTACTTAAAAAATAAAATTTTTAGAAAAGTGAATACCAAGCACACCTGTATTGAGTATTGAACATGGGTTTATTAGAATTGTTTTCTTGTCTTCATCTCTACTATCACCTGTCAAACGTTGTGCAGGTTTTTTTATTAACACCCTGCCGAGAAATTTAGGTTTTCTTGTAAGGTAATCCTTATAGAAGTAATTGTATTGTGATACTATCATACGATTTCTGTAGAGAATGTAGTTAAAAAGATACTGTTTTGTTATTTTCATCATTTTGGAAACTTAGATATAAAAAAATAATTTTATCGCGCTAAAATTCCATTCTGGACCACTGTGGGCCGTGTTCTCATTTCGTTAGGTTGCTTACATGAATTTTGATAGATGCCAGAATGTGATATGAAAAATATGACAATTCCACATCAGTAATGATTATATTGCCAAATGCAAAGGAGCACCCACCTACGACCGATTCGGGTATAAATAATGTACTTACTAGTACAGTCGAGGTGATGTTGGTGTTCTAAAATCATAAGCTTGAACTTGAAAATAAACATAACCGTTTAACCTATATGTCGTTGTGATACCACCAAAAAAGTCACCCTAGTTCGCCTACTCTGGCGAGGAAACCGAATGAACGGAAAATACTAATCAATATAGAATTTAATTCTGTATTTCATGATGCGAAAACATACAGGCTGTTCCATTTACGAAAACTGAGTTCTGGGCAGTTAATTATTTTTTTAAGAAAATTGAAGATATCAGATTTCAGAATGTTCCATTCCCGGAAAACTTTTGATAAGTCACTCAATCAGGGATACGCTGTATACAGCGTGTCCCCGGATTAAGTTCACAATACGTATAATGGACCAAAATTTGTTTGAATTCGTATTTCATGTTTTGCAGTTCAGGTCTGCTTGACGCGAAATGAATATGTGCCAAGTTTGACGTTGAAATTCTTCAAGGTGGCGAAATGTTTCTCGCTTGAAATTAGGGAGATACACCAAATTTCAATAACCTAGAAAGGAAAATTGAATCACAGGAAATTACTAATTTAAAATAGTATTTTAGTTAAGTTATGCCTTTTGCATATTTATCGGTCCAAATACCTATAAAATATTGTTATTCAAATAATACTCTACCTATATTAGCACCTGATGGCATTAACGTATTAGAACTCTACTGAAATAATAATAAATTTTCCGTAATTCATTTATTTTCTAGAATGTTGGAATTTGGTGACAATGATTTTATCTCATTAAAATTTACTTCTACGTCTTAGAAACAAGACCACTTTACCAACACAGATTTTGTTTCTTCTTGTGTTAATTCCGCCACCTTGAAGACTTTCGACGTCAAATTTGGCACAAATTTATTTCGCAGCAAGCAGACCTAAACTGCAAAACGTGAACCCCAAATTCAAAAATTTTTGGTCCACGTACCGCGAACTCAATCCATTCCATTGCAGTTGAAAAAATGACTAATTTTACAATATGCGAACTGAATCGTAAAATTTTAGTCCCTAGATTTAAAAAAATGCTAAATATTGTAAAAGTAGAGAGGTTTAGAAATATTTTAAGGTTGATACCATTAAAATTGACAATTTGACAGCTGGTAAATACGATCCATTTTTTGCCTAAAATTAAAAATATAACTCAATAAATACAAAAAATAAGTAAATATAATGTTATATCATGTTTATCTTCTCTTTATGGGCTAACCGAAACTGCACTAAAATATACTGGGTGTAATATACGGGGGAGATTGAAAGGACAGCTAGAGGAGATCAAATTAAAGTTTTTTTCTCAATAAAGTTTTGGTAAAAAAATTAATAACTAAAAAGTTACAAGAGTTTAAAGTGAAATTACTTAAGAAATAAAAGTTACTATCTGGTGTAATATTTTACCTTTTAAATTTAAATTTAGGGTATTTAAGAGTTTATTGAACATTGCTTTACATGAAACAACTATCCAGAAAAATGTAGTCATATAAAAGTTACGGCTATTTCATTTTTTCTTTTACAGCCCAAAAACGGATTGTCGTATTGCTGTGTACCGCCTACTAATTAAAACAAAACTAGAAAATAGATTCACATAGACATTTTATGAATGGTAGTTTCGATAAATCCTGAGTTTACTTAACAATAAAGTTGCGGTTTGTGAAATAATTTTGATTAATTAAGTTGCTATAGGTGTAGATTAAAGAAGAAATTAAGAAAGTTAAACTACTGTAACTTTCTTATTATTGGGTTTTGGTCAAAAGCGAATTAAGAAAAAAGCTTTATTTTGATGCCCTACAGCTACCCTTTCAATCTCCTCCGTACGTTGTGAGACACTCAGTCTAGTGTTCTATTTAAAGAAATATTGTTATAATCTATTTTTTTATTGAATAGGCGGAAACGCGAAGTTGTAAATGTTCTTTTCTTTATTTTATTAAAACAGTTAGCAGTAGTACTTAGATAGTAGTTAGTAACGATTGGCGTGAACTTTGAAATTTTTTGTCGTTTGCTAGTTGTATCTATCAATAAAAAATAGAATACAGGATTATAACTTATTAAATGAACAACCTGTATTGGCCTTTTCTAACTACTTGCTACGTATATCATAACTTTGAACTTTGATAAGTCAATGTGTGTTTAACATTAATGTCGTCAAATCTTGCTTCTTCTCCAATAGAAATTAATTATTAATATTATTCGTCGTTGCAAGGAATTCTTTATTAGTTCACCGCTTCGAAAACTGTGTGGACTTAAAAATCGACGACGACGACGACTTAAGAAAATTGAGAAGCTTTTAAGTGATGGCATGAAATGTTTTTAAGCAAGACTTTAAGCAAATGCCTGCTTCAGTCTTTCTTAAAAGCTGTACAAGACACTGCTTAGGATTTATAAGTATAAGGACCACGTGGTAGAAACACTGTTTTCAGCTATTACAGTGGGTCATTCAAAATAAGTGTCCGACCCGTCAACCACAGGTAGTAAATAAAGAAAAAGAACACAAAAAGTTTATGTGCATCGGGGGTCTAATATCCATAGTTTTTGAGATAAAAAGCATTGATGATTCAGATATACATTGGTTGATGGGCACTAGTACAGCTGTATTGCGTCACCACAAGAGCAATGAACTCGCGTAGAATAGAACGAAACACTAGCGTTTACCTTGAAATGAAATTATAAACAGTTTTTATTTATGGCTTTCTAGGAAAAAAGTGTATAATACGCAATTCATTCATTCGAATTTCGGATTTGTGTATGCGTACGAAAGAAATGAATCATGATTTCCATTTTGGATTCAAAGGAGGTTGATTTTTGATATGCCTCTGGTAGATTTATTCCTTGCAATTTCTCACTTGCATGACCTTAGTGAATACGGGTCGGACACTCATTCTGAATCACCCTATATATCTCGGCGCCAACGGTAACTATATGGCTCTTATATTTTGCCTGTAGCATATATTTACGTAGCCCACTGTTACACTGCAAATAGATTCTAACAGACAAACCTAAGTGTAAGAAGGCGTTTGTGTTCTATTTTTGCGATTAAGTTATCGTGTGATAAATGATAAAAACTATTGTTTTAGTTCACTACAACAATTTGTACGTTTTCTGAATCAATGCATTTATATTTTGTTGCAGTGCTTTTGAGCGAAGCAATCGAAAACGACGAGCTGCAGTTCAAAACGCTGAAGATAACTGATTTCGGGCTGGCCCGCGAGGTTTACAAGACGACAAGGATGTCACAGGCTGGAACTTACGCCTGGATGGCGCCGGAGGTTATCAAACATTCTACCTTCTCGAAAGCCAGCGACGTTTGGAGTTATGGTGTCCTGCTCTGGGAGTTGCTGACCGGCGAGACCCCCTACAAGGGAATAGACACGCTGGCCGTCGCTTATGGCGTCGCGGTCAACAAACTCACGTTGCCGATTCCGAGCACGTGCCCGCAACCATGGCGAGAACTCATGGAAGGTAAGATGTCCTAGAGTTGTCTCGTCTACTCATATCTTTGGAAAATATGGTTTTATTTACCATCGCAATCAGGTTAATTCTAGTAAAGCATTTGTTTTATCGCAGTCTATCACCGGTATCCTTTTACACTCATTTAGAATGTACTTAACCATTTTAATCATGAAGAGGTATCTTTTTCCATGTGTCTTGACAATGTGGGCCCGTAGTTTTGCCCAAGCGGTTAACTGGTCAAGCTTATTGAACTTTTCTGACAGGCCTTTACCTCCACTACTGGAAGTTGTGCTAAAGACATGAATTAAGGAGCACGCGCACTGAATCGACTCGGAACGGTCGAACCATACGATCAGTCCGGCAGCATTTGTCGCGCACAGCGGTCCATTTAGTACTGTTATTTTATTTCATTACAATAATGCCACTTTGCAGGAGTGTACAAACGTTCTACTTTCTCTAAATTATATTGCGTTGCGCAACTTTAACTATTAAATTAAATGCTTCTGCATAAATTCATCATTAACGGCAGTGATATTAATTTTCTCAGTTTAATGAGTAACGCCACGAAATTAATATATCTTTGCTACTATTAAAAAAAAATAATTACTTACTGCAAAGAAGTCTCTTTCTCAAAAGCTTCAGTGGCCTACAAAAATAATAGAAAGATCGTCGGACCATTCGGCAATTTTGGGTTCCTCTACGATACTCTTCGGAAGCCGAGACGATCCGACCGGTCTGAGCCGATCGCACCGAAGCAGTGCGCGAGGAGAATGTCACGCTGGAGTGAGGGTTTCTAGTATACGCTTTTCGCGCGAGTTAAAAAAAATAGTTAACACTCCAAATCTGCACGCCGAACTCTCATTCCAGAGTGTGCAATCCAAAACATATCGTGTAAATGGAAAATTGAAGGGATTTGGAATGGCGCGCGGCATTTCCACCCAGTTGGAAAGTTCAGAGAACGCTCCAAATACATAATAATTGCGTTTAAAACCTCAAATGTTGGAGTGTCCGTCTGAATGCAACTGCAAGTCCAGGCGTGCGATCCAGATATGTAGATCAAATACGCGCTCCGTGGTTTCGTGTAAAAGTTTTTACACGAAAGATTTGGCCTACGTTCTTGGAGCGTACATTCCAAAACTGTCGGAAAAACTGTGTGTGTAAACGCATCTAATCTCTTGGTAAAACAGGCCGATCGTTCCGAGCCGAGTCACCCGGTCCGTGTCGATTCTGTGCGCGTGCTGCTTTGCACTTCGCGTTGCCAGTTCAGAAAACATCTTATCGAACAAAAAACCCTAAATGATGGAAAGGGTGCGTGCGGTGGACAAGTTGCGTAACCCGCGAGGTTCCCAATCTCACATGATGGATTTCTTCCTGTGAAGTTATTTAAAAAGCTTAGTATAAGTACTTTTCAGTAACTCCTATAACGTATCGAGCAAAAAAATGAGTATTTGAGTGAGCACGTAATTCTCCTCTACATGTAAACATCTGTGATAATGTAAACTATTTTAAACAAATTTTATAATACTATGTTGTATTATTTCGTAACTGTAACAAAAAAGTTCCGTTTTTAATACCTTTCCACTTCTTTTGGGCCCTTAAAGTTTGCTACCCCAATTTTTAACACCCTGTAAATTGCAGTTGTCAATTTTTTTAAGACCTGACCATTAGGAAATATTGAATAAATTTTTGATTTCGCCAAAAATATCGATAGAATCGTTCATTATAAATAAAATAGTATCGCATCGATTCGCATAAAACTCGTTGTAGATTAGCATAAAACTCGTTGTAGATTCATGAGGAATCGAATCGATACGTACAGAATTGAATCGATGTTTTCTTTCTATAATTTCATTATTTTACGTCGCGACTGTACTTCCTATACAAGTAATAGTAATACGAGGGTAGTCCTAGAAATACCTGACCTAACAAAGAAAACACATTTTTTTTGGAAAAAGGATCTTTATGTCTCGATATGACTATCGTCAAGAGCAGGAAGAAAAGAAGCTTAGAGGAGACCTCCTTCTTTTCTTCCTGCTCTTGAGGATCGCTCAGTAACTTCGGTGCTGTCCTTATAATGAGAGGCGTCGAGCTCTTCAAAATAGCTATCAATCGCAAACTTCATCTCTTCATTGTTAGCAAATCTTTTTACCACAGAGCCAGTTTCTAAGTTTAGAAAGTGAAAATAATCCTATAAGCCTAAGTTTGGCGAGTAGGGTGCGTAAGAGTACGAACATGCCGAATATACCCCACTGTTCACCCTCGATGTTTAGGTTCCGCTTTATAGAGTTAAATGAAATCGTGCATGTCGAAGATGCGTGCTACTATACATCTTCAATATGAACGGCTCTATTTAAAACTGTACGTTTGTTTGACATCGAGGTGATATCGTGGTATTAAGCGCAACCTAAACATTGAGTGTGAACAGCGAGGCATCTTCGACATGTTCGTACCCTAAAGAAGCAATTCGAACTTTAAATTCATTGATTCTGGCCATCGTTAAAACAGACGAGTGGACTGGTGCACTGACGTAATGAAACAACACTTTCTTTTTCGCCAAATGCGATCGTTTTCTCTTGATTCCATCACTCAGATTTTCCAATAAGTTCGCATAGGACTTGCTGTTAATTGTTTCTCCGTTCTGAAGATAATCAATGAAAACCATACTACGTACATACCAGAACTCCGACGTCATGACCTTACCAGCACATTGAACTATTTTTGCCTTCTTTGGAGTCGATTCTCCCTTCTGAGTCCAATGTTTTGACCGTTCTTTTTTCTCAGGTGTGAAGTGACCGACTCATGTTTCATCCGTGTTTATGAATCATCGCAAAAACTCGGCTTGATTGCTCTTAAACATCGCCAAATACATTCTCACGATGCCATTTTCGTTCCATTGTGCGCAAATACGGTACCCGTCTTGCCCATAGCTTTCTCGTGCCCAAATTTTCGGTCAATATGTGATATACCTACATCATTTTTTGAAATGCATACCGTCTCTGCTATTTCGCGCACTTTCAATTGACGGTCATGCAATACCATTTCTTGGATTTTTTGTCATCCTCATTTGGCTGATTACTACAATGTTCGTCATACGGCCTCGTGTAAACTCTGCCACCAAATATTTTGCTGTTGCAAACGAAGTAGTAGACATCTGAAGTGCAGAATCTAGCCTGGCATACTGGTTGGATTGAAACTTTTCAAATGTATCACGAACCAATTTTTTCCATTTTTACCAAATTCTTATAAAAATAAAATTGGTACATTCCATTAAAAAAAGTATAGGTTTGATAGATAACTCACTTCCGAAACATTTTGTATGTGTGGAAATAATTTGCTGGGATAGAACTCATTACAGGCGATAACTTTTGTAGAAGATTTTCTTTTATAATTAATCGTGAGGGCGCTATTGAAGAAATCACTTCAATACTGAAACTTAAGCTTTATAAGGTTCACACTTTCGACCACAATATTTTTTTCACCGAGAACTGTCACCTTGGCATCAGGTCGGGTACTTCTGGGACTACCCTCGTATTTAAATACGGTATCCCCAACATTATTTTGATTCAAATGGATGGATCAGTTCGCTCTGATTTAACGATTTGATATTTGATTAATTTTTTTCCGCGTCAATGAATAATTTTAAAACAAATCGTTTCTGTTCAATTTGTTATTTATAGCGTTTTTTGCTGACGTCTATTTGTGCACTGAGTATAGTCACAGTATCTCCATCTTCTTCTAATCTTATGTAATAAAATGAATTTAAAATACTCTGAGTGCGCATTTTTTTTAGAATCGGTGTGCCAAATAGATTTAAAAAAGTCTCGATTAGATTAAAAAAATC
Source organism: Prosopocoilus inquinatus (assembly GCA_036172665.1). Classification (NCBI taxonomy): domain Eukaryota; kingdom Metazoa; phylum Arthropoda; class Insecta; order Coleoptera; family Lucanidae; genus Prosopocoilus; species Prosopocoilus inquinatus. The sequence continues at coordinate 37,300,068 of CM069869.1, forward strand.
TGTTTTAACCTATTCGATTTTTTTTTCGAATCGGTGCATCGATTCAAGGAAAAGATTGAGTTGATTAGATTCGAGTCTGCGAATCGATTAAAAAAAAATCGATTCTCAGACTCAGGAAAAAATCGATTCAATTCGATCGATCGATATTTTGCAGAGGCCTACTGACCACAGCCTTCATTACAATCTAAAGTGTTGCTTTACTTTCAAATTACTCTTTTTAAAGAATAATTTTAAACTTTTGTTCGGGATTTAATTCTAAATTCCTTATTGTATAAATTTTACCTTACAATTTTTTTATAATATGAATCAGACTTTTTTGAATTCTATTTCGTTTTTCAAGCAGGTTATATTAGACAATAAAAACATCCGTCATATTGACATCAAAAGTCACACTGACACGAACGAAAAACTGTTAACTGTACTCGTAAATGTAACTTTTTGAAATTAACTGTACGTCGTCATAATAGAAAAATATTTTTATTTCTGAATGTCGAAATCCAAAAAGAAAGTCTTTCTATAAAACGAAAATATTTCAGTGCTATTCGGAATTTTTGATGATCATGAAAATGGCAGTAAATGTTTAATTTGTTGTCAGCATAGTCAAAAAATTTCGGGCACCAATGTCATCACATTGACGCAAGAATGAGAAAAATTTGATGTAAACTAGTCTTTCTTGTTTTTTTTTGTTTACATTTTGAAGTTTTCTTTTTGTCATTTATTTGGAATTATGGTCCGAAAAAGTTATTTAACTATCTAAATGAATAATGAGACCAACCAAAATTATTTGAGATTTAAGCACATGAATTTACATTCTGGCATATGAATTTACATTCTGCGATTCTCGTAAATATAGCGAACATGAATATGACTTAAGCCAAAAGTGAGGTTATTTGTTGCTTAAGGCTGGTTCACATTATTACATTGGTGAATTGGCAGTGGTGTCCGAAATTTTCTGTCCGCAACTATACGTACGTACATTTATTGCTTTTTATAAAAGAAATCAAGAAGAACATTATATCGTTTGTTCTAACATTTATAGGACACAAGGATTTAACTTGGAGAAAAAGAAATCGCTTTGTTTTATCTGCCTGAATAAATTCATATGAATTCATGGGATATAATCAAGAAGACCAATAAAATTTAAAACATTTTTATAAAAAGTAAGAGCCGTTTTACATCTATCAAAATTTGTACAAATCTTGTACAAAGTGAGAGACAGGTTACGACAGTCAATGTTCACTCAATGCATTAACTGTGATTATCACTGAACGGACCGGAAAATCTTTCACGGTTTACTATTGTAACGAAGCGGTGTGATGTTATAAATAGAATGTGTACACGACTCAAAATATTTGCCGGCGAAGCGCGACTAGTGATAGTAAACAATCGGAAAGCCAAAGAAATAGTGCATTCGTGAGAACGGCAGGATTCACAATAATGTCGCGGTGGACTAGATGCTGCGATACAATGCGCCATGACAGAGTGTCATGCAGATGCGGTTCTTGCTTATATTTAATTCAAATCAACTAAATTATTGTTTTAAAAAAGAGCTAATATTACCTTCTGGAATTATATCTGTGTATTTACTCTAGAACGATTAATTAAAAATCACGTATAAGCGTGCGTAATATTTAACGCTTGTCGTTGGACCCACACGCCATGCGTCGAGTCGGTCTGTAACTGTTTGTTTCAAACTGCTTTCAGTTAAAAATCTTTTCCGAATCCGCTGACTGGTGATTATTAATCATACCAAACTCATCAAGAAAGTGTTTTAGCTATACTCGTAGATGGATTTAAAAAAAATTAATCCGCCAATAAGTAGCAGCTGAAAAGAAAACAGCTCTAAGTTGATTGTTACAAACTTAGTAAAAATTACAATGCCAGTTATCATATGTCTACTATTAGGGAATTCTTAATATTTAATGAAGAAATTCAATACGACAGCATTTACCACATTTAATTTGATGGCAAAATGTATTATACATACATTGTATCAAATTACTATTCTTGGTAATATCACTTTTATGTTCTCATGTGAAGCTAAGCGAATCAGTCGACTTAAATTGGATGAATTGCAATATCCAATGAAATTTTGACAAATGTGAAAAACCATAGACGTTTACCTATAGTTGAGCTAGCATGAAATTGATCTTAAATTGCTTCGCTCGAAAGTGTAATCGAAATGCGGAGGAAACAATTTCCATTTTTATGGAAAATGGCGGAGCGTAAAAAGCGACGCCGGTTTCTCTTCATAGTACGTGCCGTAAGAACGACTCGAGGCAGAAAATTTAGGGGCGCACCCGCCCCAGTTTAAGCGACCGTAATATAAATTTACGATGCCCCGGATCGTAGTAACGCGACCTGTCTGCGACGACTTTTCGGAATTACATGAGAAATATTTTAAGGTTGCCGAGCTATGTTTTTGTAATAATTAATTTACGATTTTTCATCATCTATAAAATTGAAAACACAAGGAAGATACATTTGTAAGGAAATAAGGTACGTGCCATAAAGTTTCAGCTCTTGGGTGGTAGTGAGAAAGGAATTCACGTCTTAGCTTGAAACAAGTCTGAGTTATTGCAGAGTGTTTCAAAAAAGTTGCAACAAATGGGCTTTTTCTTATTATTTATTCTTATTATAACAAGTGTTCATTTCGAAATCCGGTAGCATTACCTGTGAAAATCTTTTGTTTCGAAAAACGTTTCTCGCAGTATTCGCAGTGTTAAAATTGATCATAACCCAACTTTTAAATGTCAGCATAATCGTATAAAAAAGAATGTAAATTACAACTCACTCACAAATGAAATAATTTTCATTACAAGATGTTGTAATGTCCCTATATGAGATCACCGGGCAGCAACTCTTGCACCAATGTCATGCAATAAAGATAGAGCTTTGCATCTTCAGGTAATAATTTGTGGCACCTTCCAACAGAAAACTCAAACTAATCAAATTGATTGTGATAATGAGTGAATAGCGATGTAAGGAGCATTTTCCACTTCATGTAATGCACTTTTCATAACCTTAGTAGTACGTTTTCATACTTGACTGTTCTTCGGAAGATCCTCCAGTTTGTCGAAACATCTATACCTACCAATGCAGATTGTCTTCAAATATTTTATAGTCAACAATACAGCGGCAAATTCAGTTCTAAACTTTTCCAAAAAGTTTCGGTACTCCCGTGACTTTTGAACCGTTACGAAAATTGATTTTCAATCATAAATCTGCTTCAATGTAAACACCAAACATCATTTTGTAATGCAACAAAAAGTCTATAACATCGCAAATGAGTCCTGAAAAGAAATTATTTTTGCAATGAAACCAATAAATAACGTAAAGAAAACGAACACCTTACTCGACAGTTGACAGAAGGCATGACACTAGTGACAGTACTGTTAGCAGTAAAGTTAAGCTACAACATGCGTTTAAAAAAATCTTTTGTTTCTAACGGTAATGCTTCCGCAAAACGAAATGAACACTTGTTATTTTATTCATGAAGTACGCTTTTGCAATCCTTCAAGTCAAATTGGAAAATGTCAAATGAAATTTGTCTTTTACTGTATCCACCGAAAAACGAAGACAGTTCAAGAGTGCTGGATGAGTTCTTGCAAAACTCGAAGGATCAGTATTTTGTTACTTTATTGCAAAATAATGTAAACACGTGACGATATAAACGACATAAAAAATGCGTTGTGTTGTCGCAGCGACTCCTCGCGGTGACTTCTTGATTCTTCTGTCATGCGCGTTCGCAGCGTTCTGATCACACTACGAAGTGTTAACAACTGTCTATTTCGAAGTGCTTAGGCGAAATCATAAGCCATGACTTGAAAGAAAGTCTTTCTGTACGAAATTCTTATTTATTCAGCGGCAAAGGGCAAATTTTTGACAGCCGTCTCTAGATTAATCTTTTGGCCGTTTTCAAGGTTGCATCTCTTGGAATATCGTAGGTGCCACAGTAGAGATGCGTAATTCTTGCCATTGTCAACTTCATGGAGGCAAATTTTCTTCTTTAATATTCACTAGGTAGTCAATTTTGGGAAGTACTGTAGGTCGTTCCCATTTAACAGGAGTTTGAAAACATCTCAGGTACTGCTAGTGTGCCTAAAAGTGTTGCTGAATTTGCTGAACTTGGCGGAATGTTGAAAAACGATTGATGGATACACATCTTCATCTGGGGCGGTCACCAAAGGTTTTCCGATAAGGAAGTAAGTAGGTGTAAGAGGGGACAGGAGTCATTGGGTTCAGCAGACATGGAACTTAGAGGTCGTAAATTCCATATTCATTCAATCTATACAAGAAGTGTATACATCTGCTGGAATGTTAAATGTGCATTACCCTTTTTAGTTGGTGCTTAACAAAAGACCACCGTAATTTGGTACATAAAGTGGAATGAAATGCCAACATATTTTATCTTCAGCTTAAAACTTAGAAATGTGTCCTTGAGATTCTTTCAAATATTTCGCAAATTCTTTACTCGCGCCTACAAAATTTATTACCTTATCTGAATAGATATGTTTGGGCTTGCCGCGTCTACTTATAAAATGTCTTAAACTCATTAAGAAGCATGCGGTTGTTAGGTCTGCCACAAGCTCGACATGAACAGTTTTTGTGGAGAAATACAAGAAAATGCATTTTGTTAAACGAGCCCCCTTGCCGATTTTATTCTTTCTATGTAAAGTAACTGTTGTGGACCACAATGTAACAAAGCCTTATGCGAACGAGAAAAGATTAACTTACTTTAGTACTGGCTGTCATCTAATCAAATTGAACGAATTTTATCATAATTCAAAGATGGTTGCGTCTACTACCGATTCTCATTATATTCTCTTCAAGTTTGAAAGGATTTAACCTAACGAAAAACTTCGTTGCTTGTTTGATCTGCTGGATTGTTAATTAAGTGTAAATGTTCTTATTTCTTTCGAACAATAAGCAGGAACATGTTCTGCAGTTGTGAGATTTGAAAAGTGCTTAAGATCGAAGAAAGGGTGGTTGTGAGATGGACATTTTGCCATAAGAATTTGAGTAGTAACTCTGAAATCAGATTTAATTACGGAAAGACCTCGCAGTTTATTTCGTTGCCATTTTGATTGTGACCAGAATTTGGAATTCTGACAAAGCCAAGAAGGGCCGTGCTACCACAATTCTGAAGTTACGAAATGGACGTTGTTTTGATTTGCATTGGGCGCTAAAGATGACAACATCCGTGAGTCGTTTGAGACCCATTTTCGTAACTTAAACTTTCCTTGTTCCAATATGGAAGAATCTTCTCTAGAAAGATTCAAAGCAGATTCGAGATCATTGAAACTTGTAAGGAGATCGTCCACATAAAAATCTTTCTCAATTATTTTTGGGGCTAGAGGGTAATTAGTTTTGTTCTGAGGCACTAATTCATGAAGACACCTTATGGATAAAAATGAAGCTGAAGCCGTACCGTAAGTTACAGTATTCAGTTCATACGCGTCCAGTAATTCCGAAGGGTTATTTCGCCAGAAAATGCATTGTAAAAGCTTATCTGACGTGACCAACACCTGCAGATACATCTTTTCTATAGCAGCTAAAACAATGTTGGAATGAATACAAAAGCGAAGTATAATAGAAAGAAAATCATCCTGGATAACAGGATCTACCATCTGCAAGACGTTGAAACTATACTGTGGAGGTTGGGGCTGAAGCATTAAAGACGACTCTTAACTTTGTAGTTAAGCTTTCCTCTCGTACAACCGGATGATGGGGAAGAAAATATCATAATTCAGAACCGATACATTGAGAATTGATGTTGAACTATTTCGAATGAGTGCTTAGGCGGAAACAAAGAGTTTAATCTATTATCTAAATCTATTGAAAATAAGGTGAAAGAATACAGGAAAATGCCATAAGAACAGCTTTTTAGAATTATTTAGACAAAAATTGTAATAAAAAGTAAATTTTTCAGGAACCGGCTAAGCTCCTTCTGGAAGAATGGAGAATTTGCCTCAAAACATGTTAAGATATCTTATTCGCACTGTGCTTCGGGCTGACTGAGCAACATTTCAAATACATTTTAAGTGAAATCATATTTTGATGTTTTCATCTTGTTAAGTAATGTTGAAAGAACAATATACTGAAGTCAATAATAGTGTCCATTTAATTTTGTTGATCAGTGTATAAAAGATTTTTAGCATTTTCAGAACAATTCAAAATACAATAAAAAATGAGAGATTGTAATTATTTAATGAGAAATGTGACAGCAACTTCCGTTATAAACGGAAGTGTCCGAGAGTTAAAAATATTGTACAGGTATCCAAAATTGAGTGGCATATTAAAAGTTTTCCTGGAAAGAAATATACAAAAAATCTGAAAATTAATAAACTGTCCTAGGAGAACAGCCTTAGGAAATTCAGTAACGAAATTCAATTTATACCAAACTGTCAGCACGGCCTTGACAAGTGAATATTAAAATTAATTACTGGAAAATCTTTTCTATCAACCTTTTTCAAAAACGGCTACATTTATTAATCATCTGTCCAGTTTTCACAGTAATTGATCAAGGCCGTGCTAATAGTTTGGTATAAATTGAATTCAGTTACTGAATCTTTTTAAAATAGCTTGAAACTGAGTAAATGAAAAATTTACGTACACATATCTCTAACATTTTCAGATAAAGAAGCGATATACTGGGTGTCTCACAACGTGCAGAGGAGATTGAAAGGGCAGCTGTCGGACATCAAAAAACCCAATAATAAGAAAGTTACCGCAGTTTAACTTTCTTAATTTCTTCTTTAATTTACACCTATAGCTTCTTAATTAATCAAAATTATTTCACAAAACGCAACTTTATTATTAAATAAACTCTAAATTTATCAAAACCACTATTCATAAAACATCTATGTAAATCTGTTTCCTAGTTTTGTTTGTAATTAGTGTGCGGTGCACAACGAGATGAAAACCCGTTTTTGGGCATTAAAAGAAAAAAATGAAATAGCTGTTACATTAACGAGACTACATTTTTTAAAATAGTTGTTTATTTTAAAGCAGTGTTCATTTAACTCATAAAACTCATATTTGAATTTAAAACGTAACATATTACTACAGGGAGTAACTTTTGCTTGTTAATTAATTTCACTTTAAACTCTTGTAACTTTTTAATTATTGCGTTTTTACCAAAAATTTATTAAGAAAAAAATTTTAATTTGATCTCCATTTTAATCTCCTCCGTAGGTTATGAGACACCCAATATATATTTATGGCGCTCCAAATAGTTCAAGTAACTGCCATTAAAAGTGTAGTGTGGTTAGTAATATATAGTTGTGATGAATGGTTTTAAACAACATATTTATAACTCACAAGGTACGCTCAGACTTATGAAGTGGTGACATCAGTGTAGAAATCAATTGATTGACTAGAAAATTGCGTCCTTGACAATCCTGATTCTTAACGTATTTTGTCGGAAAATTACAATTACGTATGTTTACATGCACTTTTAAAATCAGTATTAATGACAGTAATTTCATATGTATATATATTTCCACAAGAGACTGGAATAATTTTTAAGAGCCAACGTAAAACAATTTTTGAAAAGCATAATCAATTCAATTTGTTTGTAGACAGAGACTATTTTACGTAAAGAGAAAGAGAATCAGATATTCTACCATCCGATACCTAGTATTCAAACTCTTAAAAATCCTGTTACTGTAAAGACTATTTAATTTCAAATAGATAAATAGATGTTTTTATGGTTAGCTGGTTAGCATTAGTTCCTCTCTATGGTGCTAAATTGTCGTCCTTCCCTATAGACTTTCATCCAACCCCAAAAGTTTTCTATGATATTCAATTTGAAAGAAAGAGCGGGCCACTCCAGAACGTCGATATCGTTCTCGTTTAACCATGTGTTCATTGTTTTTGCCGTCTAAATTGAAGCATTGTCATGCTGAAAGATCCGCTGTTGATCGGAAAATAACGCTGCCATTGGTAATAATATACCGGGTGTCTCAATAACGATAGCGACCGGCGCTTTGATAGCGTCATTGGAAAGCTGAATTAATTCTGCACAACTTGACTTTACACTTATTATCATATCGCCATTAATTAGAGTGGAGGAAGCAATATCTATCTATTTTTTTTCCTTTAAAAATAGACACATTTTTTATTTTTTAAATTTTGTATAGGTATAATTATGTTTTGTTTTTGAAATCCACAATTTTTCATGCACTCGTCTTATAAAACTATTCTCATAATATCTTCACACATTTAAAGCTCAACATACTTCAAAATTTTGATTTTGCAATTAACTGAAATAAGTGAAAACAATTAATGATATTTACGTCTACATTCCATGCAAGTTCAGATAAGGTACAACCTTGAACCACCGTTCACAATAAAATATCACAATCACGTGGTGTGTGTTATTTATTTAGTACTCGATGTAATGATCAGTGTACACACATGAACAAAAAAACGTAGTAAAACAGTAGGCACAAAATGGTTCGTTGTTAGTATCTACCTACGATAATTATGTAGTGTGTATTTTCCAAAGGCAAAGAGATACGTCCCAATGCCGTGACCGTATCAACTGAGCGTGTGCGTTAATTAATGATGGCTTGGTGATAAAACTAGTATTAATTGTCTGTGCTTTGCTTTGTGGTACATAAAATGAAATTGTACCGTATCACAACCCACCTACGTGGAACAGACGATAAAGCGTTGAATATGAATAGTAATTAAATGTGTTAAAAAGAAACGTATTCGTAACCTGTGCCTTTAATTTGGAATTAAAATATGGAATAGATAAACTCTGTTGTATTTTCTTCTAATTTATGGAAACAAAAAGTAGAAGGAAACATGGTTTTATAAACAAGGAACCAATAGTCAACCGTTACAAAGTTATCCAATCAATTGTTCAGCAAATGTTTTTTGACGTTATTATTTTGTTCTGCATTTTTAACAAGCTGGACTTATTAAAGTTAGGAGTATTTATTATACAAGATGGTAGAATTATTTTTTATCAATGAGTGACAACGTTTAATTCATTCGTTCCTTCGTCGCTTATGAATCAATTTTCACCAGTCGATAATTAAACTTTACAATCAATACAGCAATCATGTCTCAAAATCGCGTTATATGATGATGATGCCAGTAACTAGTTGTTGCTATGGTTAATACGTAAATTGTTATTTTATCTACCCTTGCTGTTGAAGTTCCGTTTTATCGACTGTTTTGAGTTGGACAAAGCGCACTTTAACGTTCGCTACAGAAAAGAAAATATTTGTTTTGTAAACGTCCTATTTATTTTGATGTTTGTGGTTATCGCGGTAATGCTATCACTTATTACATAATTTTTCAATGCCTGTCACTTATCATTCTCATCAAGAATTTACTGATATTTACTAATTTCATTTATGGGTATTACAATGGCAGCGCTAATCCTGCTGAATATCAACGTTGCTGTCTCAACAAGAGAGATTCAGGCAAATCTGAATTCCAAACAGTTTTCTCAAATTAACGCACCATGCGGTAAAATAAGATTTTTCGTTTTCTTTATTTAAAATTTGAAACAGTTGACGTTGAATTGAAACAATTTAGCAACTATTGTTTAATGTGTTATAAAATCATAATTTACAAGTAAAAAGTTAACAACGAAAACCAATAAAATCAAAAGTCGGAAAATTCGAAAACCAAAATGTTAGAATAAATGACACCAATGTCGAGTATTTCCACCTCTGTTTGGAATAAGAGATTGTTACCGACGATCCGCACATAAAATAAGTGAAGTTATGTCTTGTTCCAATTCCTTCCATATTTCACAAGCCAATGACCCACCTCTTCCAAGTTATTAACTTGGTTCGCTTAATCTCTGAGTGCGTACAGATAGCTACTAAGGTCCAGTTTTACAAATGCGGCTCAACTATGAGCTGAGGCTTAAACCCTTAGCAACGATTATTTCAAAAATTGTTGTGAAGGATTTAAGCTTCGGCTCAAAGTTAAACCGTCATTGTAAAACTGGGCCTAAGTGTTTTATAGATATGCTCAACGGGACTGAGGTCTGAACTCATTGCTGGATAAAACATGGCATCGATTTCAATCTCCTCTAAGCAATTTTAAAATTTACGAACACGTTGATTTGAAAATTATCTAGCTTTAATAAAAAATATGCGTCCGGTATATGGCACGACATGATCTTGTAGGATGTCCTTTGTATACCGAAAGACATTGAGATTACCATTATTTAACATCAATAAATCCGTACGCGCTGTTAAAGAAATAAAAAAGCTTCCGCCAAATAATGTCGTATTCAAATGTTGCGGTGAGTATACCTCTCATTTGGTCGTTGGTATACACGAACACGTCTACACACTTGTAAAAGCAAAATCTAGATTCGTCTCTAAAGAGAATTAGACTGCAGTCGTCCTGTAACCAAATCACATGAAATCTAACAAATTCCAAGTGATGTTCTATAGACAAGGCTGGACCTTGGACACATGACAAGACGTTAACAAACAGCTCATGCACTTCCCTTACTTCAAATTGGACAATTTTGCTTGTAACGAACCTCTGTTCTAAAGCAAAAAGTGTCAAAAAATGGTCTGAACACGGGTCGTGCCTTTCCGAGGCCTTCGAGAATTCTTATTAATATTTCTATACCCTTATGGTGCAAAGATATAGAAAGCACACCGAGGTTTGGGACACACCGAATCTTCCTCCTACTCGACACTAGCTTCAACCTTATTCTAACAATACTACTACTTGGGTGCATTCTTCTTTGGTCAAATTTCGAAATTCGTGTGGCATAACGACGAAGAAACACAAAAACAGAAAAACACTTTAAGAATAAAACCTAAATTTAAACATTAAAATTGAAATTGATTTTATTAATGAACCTGCATGTGGTTTATTTTTATGGAATCAAATCAATCAAATGTAAATAAATGTTGGAAAATGAACCTCGTATGCTTAGCTATTTTATAGGAATTCAGTTACTATAAATGATGAACAAAAAATAAAAAAATTCTTATTTTATTGCATGGTGCGTTAATTTATTGGAGCTGTGTATTTGTATCTACACAGAGAAAAAATTGTAGTCAAAATGGTGACAGAGACAAATTGTAGCAAATATTCGCACAATTGTCGAACAATACAACTATTCTTATCGTAGTATTTACTATGGGTAATAGTGCTAATTTTTTCTACAATTTGTTTCTGTTATCATTTTGATTAAAATTTGTGTTATACGAAACTGGCAATTGAAGGAGTCGGCGCAAGAAGTAGCTAAGTCACACTTTTCTGTTTTCGAGTTATTGTGAACTGAATATTTCAATAAACTCCCACATTTTTATTTATTGCTCCAGGCATTTGATTTGTTTTTACACGTAGAGAAATATTGGTGTACAATAAAAAGCCAAAGTTCAAATTTAGAAAATTTGCTTAGGCCCTGAAAAATAATACAAAATTGTTTTGGACTTAGCCACTTTTTGCCCGAATTTCGGTGATATCGATCATTTACAATGGATAGAAACATTTCAACGAAGAATATTATTTTTATTTTGTTTACAAAAGTATGCCGTATGACTTTTCAAATCTCAAATCTCAGTTTCCTGTGCAAAAAAAACTCATGTTTTAACTTAGAACAGGTATACCAGTATGTCCAAATTTCATCCACTTTTTGTGCAATACTAAATTATATTCGGTGATGTAAGTTTTGGGTTTGTTTAAAAACCATTTTGTAAAAGCATAAAGTAAAAATTAGTTATATTAAACTAGTGGTATAATATCTGAGTTAAAGAATGATATGCACCATCAAATTAACAATAATATCTGTATATAGCTAAGACAAGAAATTTCCTCCTAGCCACCTGAGAACTGGATCTTATAACAATTAATAGAGCATACGTTATAATAATTTAAATTTTAATAAAATAGAGGTACGGAAGCGGACGTTAAATCCGGACAAGAATTTAATATAAAGGTAAGTAATAGCACGCGTATTTTGACAAATTTGATAAATTAGGATAACAGAATTTGATACTGAAGCAAGTTTTCATGCGACATTTGCATCAAGAAGTAGTTATTTCCGGGAATTAGGGGCATTTCTTGCTACTTAGCAACTTCTTGCACTGAATTGGGATTCGACTGAAATTGTTGCTGTTGCTTTTTGGTAAATTTATCGACTTCTTAGAGTTTATCTGAGTTTACCAGACAATAGTACATGTAAATTAATGTACTTGACATTGCTTATCTCAAAAATGCAAAGTATGAACTTAGCTACTTTGTGCACTGACCCCCTTCAATTGTGTTACTTTTTTACTATTTATTTTTCTCTGTATACAATGTCTTCAGCACTACCAGAATGGTAAGAACACCTTGAGTTTTGCAACTGATCAAGCTTAATTCACTCGTGATGGCTAAATAGTCATAACGAATGTTGCTGCTAAGTTGAAAATCCTCATTTCACAGTCGGCAGTAGCTTTCAATACGGATTCAGCATTAACGTGAGACGTGACATTAATAATCAGTTACCACCAAGTCCAGTTGTGCTAGATTACGAGACAAAGATATTTTCAGTGTTTATAAAATTAGCTGATAGATATGCTGTTAGATAACCCATGGATATATGGCAGAACATGTAGGTACTTTCAACATGATTGCGTTCCTTCCCGTTTTACTGTGAAGTGAGAGATTATGTAAATTATCACTTTCCCGATCGTTGGACTGCCCAAGATAGGTTTAACTTTTTTTCTGTCTGCCGTGAAGTGAGAAATTATGTAAATAATCACTTTGCTGGTCGTTGGATTGCCAAGGGAGATTTTACTCCTTTCCTGTCCTGTCCTGTAAATTAACGAAAGTAAATACAAGACAGGCACTATTGTTACGAACTTGGTAGTTCACAAATTATAGTCGTTAAATTTCAGAACACTTTAATTAAAAGCTGTCGCTTTACACAATTAACAACATAATTGTAATGAGCTTGTCTATCAAATAACACTTTTACAAAATGTGCTTTCTATTTATTCGAGGTACGAACCCTTGGCTCCTGGGGGATCGTACGGCTTTTATAGCAGAACCCTCTTTTACTCGAACTAGAATGATTGCATAGCTTCGGTAACGTTCTATGACGCTAGGTGGCTTGACTGATGCTAAAATGCTAAAAATAGATTTGTTTGCGCGTCACGGCTGTAACACTATTCACTGATGGGACACCTTTTGCTAGTTTCGTACGACATACTGAGATATATGGATCAAAAAATTGACCAAAAATATATTTCAAGAGTAAAATTGGTCGTGTTGTATATTTTCTTAGCAAGTCAGTTTTTTTTTTTTAAACTTAATAAACATTTCGGAAGGGAGGTATTTATAAAATGGACTAATTTCACAAATTCCTGTTACAGGTCCACTGTAAAAGTACTAAATGCTTAAAAAAGCGATACTCGTGCATATGTACTTTTACATTCAGCGGCAAGCATTTAAAACGTGGCCATCCCTTCTCAATTATTGCTGTAAAGGTAATGAAATATAAATAATATAGAAAATTCAGTAAAAAATAACCCACCGGCCTGGATAACATTCTTAAAATAATTAAATTCATAAGGATTTTGTACAGAATCATTATACACTGGTTAACAAAAATAGGGGAACACTTTTTATCTATGCATCATTTGTAAAATATATAAAGATAAAAACCATTATTATTAACTTCGGTATGTTGTTCTTTCAACATTACTCAACAAGATAAAACAACAAAAATGCCTTACTTTAAAAATTCTCTTAAGCTACTCGGAGAAGACTAAGAAAAGCAAAATGTGATTTTACCTAAAACGTAACTGAAATTCTGTTCATTCAAGCTTCAGTAGCACGTGTGCTCTTCATTAGTAGGATCAATTACAGCCTGGCATCGTCGAAGCATAATGCGAATAAATTATCTTAACATGTCTTGTAGTTAATTCCTCCATTCTTTTAAAAGGATCTCAGTGGGTTCGCGGACAAAGTTTTGACAGGCCCTTTTGTAATCTTTGTTCAAGCGAGAAACTCGAACAGGCCTGCGAGAAGTCAAATTAGTCTCTTTGAACCTTCCTTTAATCGTATGATCAGAAATGATCAAATGGGTGAAGTTTCGAAGCAAATTTCGTAGGTCACGAGCAGTGAAATTTCGACTGTGTAGACAAGAATTGGCAATGTACCTACATTCTGATGGATGTTTTTTTCTTTTATGGCTCTATCCATTTCTCCTGGTTTTCTCTCCGTTTCTTCATACCTACCTACATATATCACTCTCTGCAGATAATAGGTGAACTCATTTGAAGCTGATTTGCCACATATCGCATAGATCGATCGTCTTCAACCAAGGCAATAGCTTTCGCGATTTCAACATCTTTTAACGAAGACATTTTGTATTGTCTCGCATCCATAAGTAGTGAAACTGAAATATGCCTTTTGTTGATACAAACAACCACTCGTAACTACTAATGGATGCTTGTTTTGCGCTTAAAATCAATTTATTTTGAAATATTTTTTAACTTAATCAGTAATAATTAATAATCTAAAATATAAAATAGGATTGGAAATTCCAATGTCAATTATTTTCTTTAAAAGTTATGAGCAGTAAAGAAAGTGTTCCCCTAATTTTGTTAATTTTGTTGATTAGTGTATTTCGTTATCAAACGTTTGCTATTCCTAAATCAATTATTCTCTAAATCTAATACCTATTTATAAAAAGTGATTTAAAATGGAAAATTGAAAATGATGTATACAAGCTGTTACAAATTTGAAGCTCACTATTTAGATCTTCAAATTGGAAAGAGATACGAAGTTGGTTAAATTTAGGATTGCGTATGTTGGTGCAGAACCATAATCCGTTTTAAGAAATGTTCTATGATTTATAGTTTTTGAAATACAAAAAAAAAACACAGAAAACGCATTTTTTAATTTTTTTCTGAAGTTATTGAGAAATCGCAACAGAATTAATACATTGTAGATACCTTTCGAGCCCTTTATGACAGTATCATTAGATTTTGTTTAAAGCATTTTATCCCGACCCGACCATCAGCGACTTCATTTTGTCGTATGGTGGCTACATTGAAATTTGATACCATTAAAGGTAGCCATTTTTTATCCTTTTTCAGGTATCACACGTCTTTATTTAAGAAAGTAAAATAGCTATAAATGCAAAATAAATGTTGGAAAATAATTATACTAAGAAAATTATGGTATGTTCCGTTGCAGGTGTCCAGTACAGTGTGTGTACAGTAATATCTTCATCTTCTTTCCTTGATTATTATCAACCTGTCTCGTCATATTTATCCATATATCTCGTCTATTCTTCTATCTGATCTATTTACCTAGCCCGTCAAACCCTCAGTCTCGTCTATCTCGGCTGTGCTTCTACCTCTTCTACACATCTATCGCGTTTATTCATCTAACATGTTATCATAAAGTCCCATCACAAGTAGGAGTTCAGTACATAGTCTGTTCTTAATTTTTTTTTGATATGAATATGCCTGTTAAAGGAAATATCATTCTGATTAATAAGTGGCTCTCAGAAAATACTTCCAAGCTTCCAAAATCCACTAAGATGACGGGATTTATGATTACATGTTATTTCGTCTACTCATCTATTTCCTCTGTATCTTAACTATCCATCTATCACATTCATTCATCTACCTATTTCACCTATTCATGTACATATGTCGTCCATCCATCTATCTCGTCTTTCCATCCATCTCATCTGATTCTTTATCCAATATCAATATCTTCTATCCAATCAACCAATCCATCTTGTTTGTCTTTCTATTTCAAGTATCTGATTCGCCTACATTTCTTTCCTATTATGTTTTCTTCTCGAAATATTTCGGATAAACACCTGGCAACATAACTTCTGTGCGATCACCCGAGTTATCTCTTTTGGATTGTTTGGATTACCTGGTGTCGCCCAAGATATCTCGGGGCCTGGTCCTTAAGGTGTTAATATACTAATTCTTCATTTTCGTCATCAAGATTTTCGTCTGCGAATGGAATAAACCACGTTATAAACACACGACCCGATTTTGAAATGTGTCATGAACAGTATTATCAAAGAATTTACAGAGTGGTAGTAAAAAAGTACGGATGGATAAGCACTTTAAGTAAATGTCGACTAACACTAGGTAAATTACTTAAAACAGTGAGAATAGATTACAAGATAATTAATTCCATTTGGAATGGAATTTCAATTCAAGTTCAATAATTATTACTCCTAATTCATTTCTGCCGATTTAGAAAACAAAAACAAAATACAGGCTGTCTCTAAATTCCGTGGACTTGGCTTAACCATAGATTCCTGGGCTGAAAGTAAGACGATTTAACCAAACTTACCTATATCCATAATGGTCTCGTTAAGCCGGTATTCTTCTTTAAAGTTTTTGAAGAGAAAGTTAATTTTTCTTATTACAAAGGAACGCCTCAAATTTTGGATGAAATTTGGTATGAGGTTCCACAAGAAGGTAAGTCACGATGGTTTTAGTTACTTCCAGTTAACCGCTAGTGTGAGAAACAGGGTTGCCACAACACATATTGTGCTATAACTTTTTTGAGATTAGGAAGATAACTTTGGTTAATAGTTTAGTTTTAGGAAAGGAAACTTTTTCGTATCTTTGTAACTTTTCATTTTTCTTACGGTTTAGTCACAAAATTAGGAAATCTAAATGACTGCAGAGTTACTTATGGAAAACGGTTATGCTCTAATGCCTTCTAGATGTATAACTAATTTATTTTCGGAAAGAGTTATTCATTATTAATCTTTTATGTATTTTTGCTAACTTTGCTATCTGTCACGGTTTAGTCAGAAAATAAACAAATCTAAAAGACTAAAATGTCTTTTTCTCGAAATTTAGAATTTCAAGTTAAGAGCCTGTACACAGGAAAACAAATGCTTAATATAGTTTACTAATTAATGACTTTTTCTCAAAATAAATAAATTAAGCAGTTAAGAGGCAGTAAAGTATACCTGTTTTCAATAAAAAATGCTGTAGTCACCTATATTTTTTTATTTTGTGACTAAACCATAAGAAATATCAAAAGTTACAAAGATACGAAAAAGTTTCCTTTCCTAAAACTAAACTATTAACCAAAGTTATCTTCCTAATCTCAAAAAAGTTATAGCACAATATGTGTTGTGGCAACCCTGTTTCTCACACTAGTGGTTAACTGGAAGTAACTAAAACCATCTGTAAATGTGACTTACCTTCTTGTAGAACCTCATATCAAATTTCATCCAAATCGGTTCAGGCGTTCCTTTGTTATAAGAAAAATTAACTTTTTCTTCAAGAACTTTGAAGACAAATACCGGCTTAACGAAGCCGTCTTATTTTGAGACAAGGAATCTGTGGTTAGGCCATGTCCACGGAATTTAGAGACACCAGTATAGTATACATTAAATATTGATTAGGTCCCCAGAGAGCGTTCAACTTAAAACGTAAAACACATAATAATCCAATTAACAACCATCACCATGCATATACGACTCTTAAAGTTTCCCCTGGGACCCACGTCGTAATTGTTCAATTTCGTTGTCACATAAATGTTCCAGGCATTAATTAGCGTTCCGTGTAAGCGCTTTAGCAATTACGGTGTACGGGCGCATTAAATATTTACGCTTTTTTCCGACAATTTGTCCAGACGAGTGTAAATTACCGGTAAAATATAATTTTTATCTATGTTATTTTTATTAACGCTACGTGCCCTATGTTTATTCTCTTGTACAGACAGACTAGCCCAGAAAAATTCCGAACAATGTATTTCGATTAAAAAGTCGTCATTTGCATTTATAGTACGTCCCTGCAGGTGACAGTATTATGATAACGTCTTATTTGTATTGCGGTTAGGAGTTTCCAGTTCCTTTTCCAACCTTACCTACCTTATTGTTGTCGTACGTGGCCTGTGTGATGTTCTTTTTAGGAGCCGTTCACGTTGTGCATACCCGATCAGCTTTTTTATCGATTCTAACGTTATGGATACTATGTCTTTTATGTTGTACGCCAATGGAATATTATTTTCTAATATTCCTGTTAAAACGACTGCTTTGAATTTCTTTTTCCTCCAGGCTTTAGCTCTCTTGCGATTGTATATGTTGTAAAGGTAAAAATAAAAAAAAAATACGTGAGAGTTATATTGACCATTATTTATGTCTAAGAATATTTTTTCTTAACAAAAATGCGCAGACTTTGCCTTATATTATTAAAATGAATGGTGCTTTTGTTATTTAGCTTCAATGTTCTTCAAATCCAATGTAAAGAGTTTTACTGCATTAGAAGCTAAATGAAGTTATTAATACTGGGTAATTCAAAATAAGTATCCGACCCGTCAACCATAGGTACTACACAGAAGAAGAAAACAAAAAGTCTGTATGGGTAGGGGGTTTAATATCCACAGTCTTTGAGATAAAATGCATTGAAGATTCAGGTATAAATTGGTTGATGGGCACTAGCACAGCTGTATTGCGTCACAAGAGCAGTGAACTCGCATGGAATAGAACGAAACATTAGCGTTTACCTTGAAATGAAACTGTAAAACGCGCTCTACGGAAAACTTTTTTAACAAGCAATTAATTCATTCGAATTTCGGACTCGTATGAAAGAAATGAATAATGATTTCCATTTTGGATTCAAAGAAGGTTGATTTTTGAAATGCCTCTGATAGTTTTATTTCTTGCACTTCACACTTGCATGACCTTAGTGAATACGCTCCTAACGGGCAGACACTTATTCTCAATCACCTGTATAGAAATAACTTCATATTTATTTCATTTAACTTTAAAGCTTCTTCTCTTGTAATTTAATATTGTGCAAGCAAATTTAAAAAAAATGAAAATAAAAACTTTTTAAAATAAGTCTTTAAAAATTACCGTTGCGTGATAGAAAACTTAAAAGCACATCAAAACCAAGAAAGTGTCTGTATAATATATGTCACGAAATTATTTAAGCAGCAATTAAATCCGACGCCAGAGAGTATTTGAAACGCTCACTGTATTTATAATTATCGATAAACAAGATTCTTTGAATTCGAGTACTTAAAAATAGTTTTCGAGAATGGTGCTGGCCATACACTTTCCGAACACTTGAAGTGAGCACGACGCTAAAATGGGAAAAGGCGTGAATAAACTTTGATCGCCCCGCATGGATGTGTGTGTACTTTTCCATTTAATTAAACAACATGCTCTGGAGGTGTGAAATTCTTTCGTCGAGTAAAATAAGGTGAAAAAATAAAGAGAAATAACTTCGCATTACTTAACCGCACGATAGATAATCATGTGTTCTTATCGGAAAGTAAACTTCCCAAAAGTATAAAAAGCGAGATTCGTTAACGTCGCAGTAAATACTCCACAATTGTGAAAATGTCAAATTTTGTATACAATGAAGGCTTGATGGATTATTAAAAACAAACTATTACAAAAATTTTACATACCTATGTACATTATTTCTGTGGTTTCAAAGCAATATCTGTCAACTTTTTTTAGATTTCGTGACTTCAATACTGATATGTCCATAGTGAGCCTGGGTATGTTGTGGTAATGAGTTCGGAGTATGTTGTGGTAAAAGCAGTTATGTCCCAACTTTATTTCCGTCCCCAACTATTAATTTAACAAATATTGATATGTCTATATGGTCTTAAAAGAAACGTCCTGTAAATTTTGCCTCAAGTGACATTAGGAATGTTTGAAAACTATAACAGTTCCAACCTGCTCCAGTTCCGTTCTGGGAACAGCATCCTTTTGCTGCGATTTTGGTCTGCGAACAGTTACAACTAACTGTTTATTTTTAAGAACAGTTCCTTTGCAATAGTAAAAAATCGTTCCTCACCTTGTTTTTGTAATTCCAATTTTTGCGTCGCGCATTCTGAAAGCGGCAATGAACCAGTACCCAAACAGAATATTCCTTTACTGCTTTCTGATTTACTTGATCTTGTCTCTGAACATTGCAAATGCAAATATGCGTGGTTGGTGTTATTATTACTATTATCAAGTCATTTTCTGCAAAATCTAAAATTAATTTCATAGTTATTTTGTGTTTACAAATTTCTTCTGCACAGATACCAGATTGAATCTAGTTTTCAATATGCTCAAATTATACTAGCACGCCTTTTATCAAGACGTAGTTTGTAATGCAGTTTAGGCCCGATTTCTTCACCTACGTATAAATTTATCTGCCAGGCAATCTGGCTCGGAAACTATTATCGATACAATGGTTTCCAAGGATAATACCTAGCAGATAAATTTATCAGAAGGTAAAAAAATCGGACATTAGACGAGGAACTGCGACTTAATAAAATGCATGTCACCTTATATATGTTTTATATAATAAAGACGACTACAAAATTTTACGATACTCTAAATCCAGATGTTTTTAGTTGAATTCAGACAACACGACAGTTTAAGTGTTCTTAATAATAAGAGTATGTAAAATTATTTGTAATTTAAATTTACATTTTTGCATTATTTAATAACTATTATCTATAACGTATTATGTTCTGAACCGCTGTTTAAAACTAGTTAGTTTAATTTTAATGTAACTAAGTTCTATTTAATACAAATGTTCAAACAGTAAGTTCATT
This sequence comes from Prosopocoilus inquinatus, assembly GCA_036172665.1. Classification (NCBI taxonomy): domain Eukaryota; kingdom Metazoa; phylum Arthropoda; class Insecta; order Coleoptera; family Lucanidae; genus Prosopocoilus; species Prosopocoilus inquinatus. Next base: position 37,320,618 of record CM069869.1, read on the forward strand.
GAATTAAAATATTCATTAATTAAATAAATAAATAATTTCAAATTTTTAGTTCATTTTCTTAGCTATAGAGTAAATTTTATACTAAACTATTTAAAGTTTATCTGTATCGTTATTTTAATAATGCACTGCACTTACGAAAATGAATTTTTACCGAAAAATATCTAGTGGTTCTAATACAACTTGCTAAATCAGTATCTCAGCTTTAGTATAGGAATGAAAAAGCCTACTTTTTAATTTTGACTCGCACTCTTGGATTAAAAGAAAAAGTGAATACTAATTATACTAAAAATATTTAGATATTACTGAATAGTGCCTTCTACAAATACATTGGCAGCTAAAACGAATATTTTTGTAATAAATTTGAAAGATACTTTCTATAACAATGTATTTTTTTTTAATTTCTTTAGCACTCAGTGGCTCTCAACACTTGACTATCTTTATTTTTTTTTAAATATGGTTAAGTTCACTCGTTTTAACCAGTTGAAGTTTGGCACGTTATATCGGAACCACCATCCATAATTTAAACAGGATAAAGTAGGCTTTATATTTTGGACCTTGAAACAGTGACTAGCATTAAGATAAATAATAAGGAGGAACTAAGAAGGCGAATATTAGATTCTTACAGAAATGTTTCGCGAATTCATGTTCGACACGCTAGACAACACATAGGATTAAGAACGAATCTGTGTATTGAAAGCAGTGGAGGACATTTCGAGGATTTATTTTAATTTATTTATTTCACTTTATTTATTTCACAGAGTCATGTTCTTCGTCTATAATTTTTATTCAACTTATTTATTATGTTCTTGTAATTTAATATGTTTATACTGATGTTTATTTGGTTTGTGTTAAACACCTCATATCATTTAGTCAATATTTATTGACTTTTCCTCTTCCGACAACTGAATGTTGTTGCTAATACTTAACAAATAAAAAAAGAGGTTAGTAATAAATTTACTTATTAAGAAAAACATGACGAAACGATATCAGTTTTTTTGTCATATTCCAACTTTACTTGAAAAAAAGGTATTATGTATTAAACTCACTGAAATCAAAAGAAAAAATGCCTTTCGACTAGAATAATAAAAAGATAAGAAAAGGAACAAAAAAATTGAAATTATGTATTAAATAAAATTTTCATATAAAATCTGAATTATTTAAGCTTCAAATTAACATCACCTATTAAGTGTGATATATCATTGTAATCAGGAGAAAAAAATGCTATCGAATAGAACAATAAAAAGACATAAGTTGTATTTAAAAAATCGAAACTGATGATGGTCGTGGGAAGACGAAACGTTTGACTTCAATTCTATTACTCTTATTAGAAGCAGAATCAAAAAGTGCCTGTAGAAAGTTAAATCAGAATTAAAAAATTATGTATAATAAAAGAGATAGAGAGAGAAAAAGAAAATCGATTTTTTCACATTTTTATTAATAACTCGAGAAGAAATGAGAAAAAAATCATTATTTCAATGGATACGAATTAGGCATTGATTCGTGCAACTTTTCTTCCATTTAACCGAATTTGTATCTCTTACGGTTTAGGAGACCCCTTCAGTGCACACCCAATTTGAAACAGCCGGTATATATCAGTTATATGACATTTTTCAAATATGGCGTACATAAGAACTTATTACTAAAATTTAATTTTCTTTCGTTTACGGTGATAATATACATGATATTCCATTAAAAGAAAACATGTAACAAAAGATATATAAGAAAGAGGGTGTATATTGTTAAGAAAGATTGGGATAGATAATTCACTTTCGTTATTGTCTTGAGTAACATTTATTGTTTCTGAAGAAATAGTAACTGGGGTACTCACATTTTATTTCACTGTTCAATGTGCATGTGCGCGTAATGCATTTATTTGTTGAAAAATCTGGTCGCCCTTTCTAAAATAAATTTGACAGTGACTTGGCTCTGCCGATGTCGACTGCAATCAAATGACATTCGGTTGCTAAGCACCGGTTTGGAGAATATAGTCGCCGGCAAAACGTGCAGACATTCTTTTCTTTGAATATCTCTATTTTTAAAACTTATTTGGATTGAATTATGGTTATTTACAAATGAACTGTCAATCAAAAATTGAAGTCAGGTATTTTTTTGCAACAACTACGAAATTCAGGTCCAAACTATTCGAAACACGATTCAAGCTTTTAAACGAAAGAAAGCACCTAAATTTGTCTGGTCTGGCCCGATACGGTCTGATGCCTGTCGGAGCCGATACGGGCTAGTGGGCGTTACCCTATTTAAATACCGGATGTCCTACAGAAAATGTCCCGAGCCATACCTTTATTTACAGGCTAATTTAAAAAAAAATGAAAAAGGCAAATGAAATGAGACTAAAAAACACTCTAAAATGTGATCAATTAATTATTTTTTTTAGTTATCTTCATAGTCAAACGACTGTCAATTTTTATTTTTTATATAGCTCTGTATATGTTTTATTATTGTGTCTGGTACTTTTTCTAAATTCAAGTTTTGACCAGCAAATATGACAGAAAATATTAATGAAAGAATTAAAGTTAAGTGTTCAAATGTAAGTTGCTATAGGAAAAAAAATTGAAAATCGAACTTTAAAAGAGTGTAAACTATTTTCTCTACAAACACAAATTGAATTTTTAACCATGGCATACCTGCATTAAAAATAAAAAATTATGACAGACGCGTATTAAAAGTGTTAAAAAGTAAAGTTGTCGGTCGTTTAACTATGAGGATAATTAATAAAAAATTCTCGAAAAGTACATGCTTTAGAAAGAAATTATCCTGAGCGAAGGCAGGCTTTTTGGGAAAGATGGTTACCAACTTTTGGTCTGCACTATTTCTAGATCTTAGATCACTACATTTTGTTATTCAGCTTTTATTTAACTCTGAAAATGAGGAAATATTGCGAGATAGAATTATTAACACTTGTCGTCCAATATCTACCACAACACCACACTTTTAAAGTTCGATTTTCAATTTTTTTCCTATAGCAACTTACATTTCACACTTAATTTGAATTCTTTCATTAATGCTTTCTGCCATATTTGCTGGTCAAAACTTAAAGTGTTGCATATTATTGAATTTAGAAAAAGTAGCTCTATCAGATACAATAAGAAATATACAGAGCCATTTAAAAAATAAAAATTGACAGTCCTTTGACTATGAAGGTAATTGAAAAATAATAATTAATTGACCACATTTCATAGTGTTTTTAGTCTCATTTCATTTGCCTTTTTGTTTTTTTTTAAATTAGTCTATAAATAAAGGAGTTAGGGTTTTCTGTAGGACACCCTGCATATGGAAAGAATGTTTTTTTTTGTCTGTGTTGGTCCAGATAGGCTCTTATTACGGTCTGGTTTAATGGGCGAATTTCTTAAGTCGTAGTGTTTAATATATGTTAATAGGCCTTTCATCGTGAAAATGCCTGTATTTAATATTAACATTTACCGGTAATTTAAATGTCGGTAAATTTACAATCCCTATACGCACGTGATTGCTCAAAGCAAAGCAAGCAAGCGTTTTTGTTTGTTATTCCTCTAAAAAGTTTAGCTTTACCTCCTTTCAGTTCTTGCCTATAAGTCGTTGATCATGTGATCATCATTTGAAGTTGATTTTAATTATATTGGGAACTTTTGCCACTAAGTGAATTAGATGTTAGCATTTTACGTTGGTCTGATAATCAGATTAAAGCAGTTTGTGATGGAAATAGAGTGTTATTTACTAAATATCAAAGCCGAAATAAGTTTTACATATTTAATATTTAAATTAATTTTGTGGTACATAATTAAATTTATTTTTGTTTTTGATCAAAAAGTCAACTTTTCTTTTTTATCAGAGTTTTGTATCATAATAATTTTAATTATTTTTTTTTCCAGCTTGCTGGGAATCAGATCCTCACCGAAGACCAACGTTCGAAGAAATACTCGTAGCTCTAGATAGGATAGTTCACTCTTCCTTCACTCAGACGCCTCATGAGAGCTTCCATACCATGCAGGACGACTGGCGGCAAGAAATCGAGGAGGTCCTGCTCGATCTGCGTAGAAAAGAAAAGGTAAGACCTCGGGAGTTTATTCGGTCAAAATTTATTTAATTCTTTTACCCTCATTTTTCAATGCTGCCTTACGTGTATAGGCCTGTAGAACTTATGAGGAGGTAATTTCGCGAACTCTGGTCATTTTTGGATAGGTTTTTAGCAATAGCCCTCCTTTATTTCGCAGGAACTACGGTGCAGAGAGGAAGATCTTAACAGGGCGCAGCTTCAGCACAGGTTACACGAGGAGAAGCTGAGGAAGAGGGAACAGGAATTGCAGGCAAGGGAGATCGATTTGTTAGAACGAGAGTTGCATTTTATGATTAAGCAACAAGCACCTACGCCTAAAAAAAGGAAAGGTAATTTATAAAATTGTACCTGCACCAAAAAGAGTCCGTAATAAAATTTTTCGTAATTTATTTCTTAAGGTAAATTTCGAAGTTCGAGGTTAAAAGACAAATTGAAGAAAGAACCAGGCTCAATCATCAGTTTTCCTTCGGACTTCCAACACAAAATCACCGTTCAACCCTTGGATCAGCGCATAATATCACCAAATAGCCCTCCGGGTTCCCCGGCGATCCCGCGTTTGCAGGCGATAGTTCGTAAGTTGTACTTCAACGTTTGCACTTTGGATATTTTTTAATCACTTAATTTTAGCATGACTTCGTCGTGTGACAGTGGATAGTGCGCATGGTTTTCTTTTGTATATAAAAATTCGATTTTTTTTTTTTAATACGATCGTTTTAGTGTGTGATCTCACGGCTTTTGTAACAGTGACAAGCAGATTTGGTTAGTTGATAATTTGATTATTTGCTTCACAAAAATGCACAGTGAAGAGTAGTGCCGATTATTTTCCTTTTTATTTTATTTAAAAACGATATTTTTTATATCAATTTTAGGTACGATCGTTTCTCCTGTTGGATTATATTAAGGAGGGAAAGTTTAAATCATAAAACATACTGATTAAATTTCTTAAAAGAATTGACTTTAAATGAAATAATTTAACAAGCGGCTGCTCGTTTAGATTGATTTTATTTCGAATTTAATTTATATAAATTTTAAGTAAACGATCGTTTCTAAAGAGCGAAAGTTTAAGTCATAAAATATATTGATTAATTTTCTTAAAAAAATTGACATTAAATAAAATAATTTAACAAGCGATTGTTCGTTTAGATTGATTTTATTTCGAATTTCGAATACCGGGTGTTTCAAAGAAAGTTCAAAAAAACTAACTCGAAATCATTCCTCAGATAGAGCACTCTTTAAGTTGTTATATCTTTAAATTTACGGACTTATATGTTTGATACTTTTTGAAGAAATTTCATTAATAATTGATATGTACAGTTGAAAGCAAAAAATAGTAGACAAAAACAGTTTCCTGTAATTATTCTTCGTCAAAATGGAAATGATTACAGATGAATTCACAGATTTTACCAAACTTTTGAACTTACTAAATTTGACAGCTTTTAAATTTTTTAAGTGTTGTCTGTGAAGCCGCCTTAATCAGTACCATTTTGAGAAAGAATAATTATAGGAAGAAGGTTTTTGCCTACGATTTTTTGCTTCCGACAGTAACTTTAACGGAAAATGTAATACATTTTTTCCATAAACTTTTTATGATAAATGCGTTTAAAGCCGATATCCCACTGTCAATATTTTGATCAAAATGTCGATCAAACTAATACAAATTACTTAAATGTCTAAGTAAAATACATCACTCTATCAAAATCAATACTTTTTTTATAAGAAATTGATAAACACATAAATATTTCCACTGCCGTAAAACCATATTTATTAATTATTGATGGAAATTTTGATCAAAATATTGACAATGGGATATCGGCTTAAAGGACGATATTGAAAGAGTTTTTGCAATATTTTCAAATTAAGAAACTTATACTTCGTAGTGAATGTGTATAATGTAATGTAAACTATAAACTATCACAATTATTAATTAAAAAAATGCTGTGAAATTTTACATCATATCAAATATCAAATTATTTCAATAATTAACAAAAAAATTAGTGCAGATTATAATCATTATTGCCAAGAAATACTAAATATTTTGGCAGAAAAATTTCGGCCTCAATCAATCTAGATTCGATGTTACATAAACTATGCTTTTTCAAAATAAGAAAAAATATGTTGAGTTATCACGTTCGAATAGCGTGAATATTAGGAAAATTATTTGTAATATAATTTTCAGAGAACATTAGTATACAAAAATAAATGATTTTCCTATAATTCACGGTAACTCGTACGTCACTAGACCCATATTATACACTGTGTCCACGAATTGGATTTACAATAGGATAAACTTTTTTATTTTAGAGTTTTCGAGAAAAGTTGTTATTTTTAAAAGTTTTTGCTTGTCCTAAAAATTCCAAAAATGTCATTGAAAATGATGAATTCCTTTTGAAAGCTGAGAAAAATACAAAATCTTATTTCAATTTTCATTAAATATGGCCAATAAGTCCAAAAATTTTGAGTAAAATCATGTTACCGGGGTTTGTCAGTTAATGTTATGGAATTTCGAATTGTTTGTTGTAAAATCCCAAATGAGGTGTTTAAAAAGAATTCCATGTGCGGGTAACTGAAAAAATTGTTTAAAGGAAATTGATGAAAAAGACCAGTGTTGAAAGAGAATGAAGTTTATCTTAAGGCCGAGGCTATTATTAAAGCCAATACCTTCCATGGCACTTTGCTCGTCTTAACAAATGAGGAATCGACGATTTAAATATTTATTTCAAACAATTTAAAAAGGCAGATTTTCTTAACAAAAATATTAGCATATTTGATATTATAAGAACAAACATTTTAATTCATGACACAAGCAGTACCAGTTGACGTGATTTTACTAAGAAAAGTTTAGATTTTGCAATATTTTGCGTCAAAAGATGAGAATTTTTAATTTTTTTCGGTTATCAACAAGAATTTAACACACATTTAAAAACAATTGTGGGGGTCTTAGGACAAGCAAAAACTTTTATAAACAATGTCTTTTTCTCGAAAATTTAAAAATAAAAAAGTTTTTCCTATTGTGAACCAAATCCGTGGTCACACTGTATAGTATTGATGTATTATTTATGTATATTGCAGTTCCAGTTCCAAAATTGCAAATTTTTCTAGTTTCGCAACTGGATTATTTCTTTGAACAATTTTTCAAGAGTGTTGTACAGCAGGTTTAACTAATCGTTTAACTTCTTCAACTTTATGTACCGGGTGAACTAGAAATACTCAGCCTGTTGAGGTTGAGTTGAATTTGATGCGCTGTCGATTTGGCATTTTTTTTAAATTAGAATAAAAATTAAAAAAAATAAATTAAATTGATGACAACTGGCGAAAATGTTGTTTTGGAAAAATTTCATATGACAGGACCGGAAGCCAAATTAATAAAAAAAAAGTCACAGCCTGCTGCATGTTTAAAACAATCGTGAACAGTGATTAGTCGAAATGTGAGAAGGACCTATCACGTGACCGTTATAGAAGACTATTTAAGTTACTGTATATTCTACGATAACGAGGGGCATTATGTTATAGGTTATGGTAGAGTTTTATTGTCGACGTCTCACGTTTCAGTTTTCACACTTGAGTATATTATCGAACTCACCATATGGTTTTTTTTTAATGCCATAAGGAGTAAGCTAAGGGAAATAAAATTCATGTCAGCATCATTTATATATTTTCAAAATTTTAAAGCGCCAGTTTTGACATTTCTTAGCTGTCAGATTCGAATCCGTTATTCATTATCTGTGTTTTAATGTAATAATAGAAAATAATATTTAAAGGTAACATATCTACATGTCGAGTAATCAACTGAATTTTACCTCATAGTTGGCCACGACTCGAAAACGTATGTCGTATGCTGACTGTTAAGTTAGGTTACGTTTAACTTCGTTGGATATTTAGATTACCGGCAATTTATTGTATGTTGATATTGTAAATTTTGGCGTAGAAATTTAATTAAAATAGCATTTACTTTCGAAACGGATAGAAAATGGATGACGTTTGGACGTATACCATAGTACTAATCTCAGAAATGAAGTTTTGTTTTCAAAATTCAAATTTCAAATTTTCAAATAATGAGATGACTCATAACTTGAGTGATAGAGTTTGAATGGATCAATCTTTTGTGAAATCACCTTAAGTTGGCCCATGAAAGTTGAAGCAAAATATTCTCACAGCATTCATTCGATTTTAGTTAATGACTTATAGTCCTCATGTTTTGTTTTTTTTTAATTTAACATCCAAAGTGCTGTGACTGACATGTATTAAATTTGAAATATACATAGTACTCTGGATATCAAATTTAAGAAAGAACAGGCACACGTTACAATCAGACAATAACAATAACAGAACTAACCATTAATTACGTAAACACTTGTTTTTAGATTAATTTCAAAGCTTGCTGCAAGTCGGTTAGATTGCAGTAGAGCTCCCAAGCATCCTCTGTATAGCTATTTTTGCCCTAATTAGTGCCTCATCAGCAGAAGAGTACAAGCCTGTAATATCAGACCGTAGCTTACAACGTGACCGGGGACTTGAGATTAAATATAGCAGAGTCTAAGGTAATTTCGCACAGATGCCCGGTCACGTGATTGTGCGCCGTAAACTGTAGGTTAATTTCGTTAAATGCCAAAAATGAACATATGTGAATCACGCTACAACATTAATTTCATTATCCATAGCCACTCATTTATGGTATTTTATTTCCACCTTCTTAGTAAACGACATTTTACAGGTTAATTTTGTTGTTTATGGTAACCAAGTAAACGGTAAATTACTGGAACAGGCGTTTAAAACTTCTACGAGCTTGTATAAAAGACCTGTAAAATTTTACAGGTTTGTAGAGAGCAGATTGTCTGTTACATCACCATGACTACGTCTAGCTAGATATAACGCCTTCGATAAAAAAAAAGTTTTCATAAAAAAATAATGTAAATTACTTAAAAGTCGCCATGTGAAGGTAAAAATAAAAGTTTGTACGCGACACGCTTTACAAATAATCTTTACTAGGCGTCACAAACTCCAGCTCGCCTGTAAAGATTTATTTACAAAGCTTGACACGTAAATAACTATTTTGAACTTATCGCTCTCTATTGTTTTACCCACGAAGTAGTCAACCGGGAAACACTGTTTCCCGGTCGAGTAGACCAGGAAACAACGTCAAAAACACTAGCCCTTTGGAGCATTCTTAAATAAGTCAGTGTTGATAATAATAAAATATAGTTTATAAAATACCATTTTAAAACTTTCATTTATTAACAGGCCCATAAAAGGAAGAAATCGTCAAAGAATTCTTCCATTTGACGCAATGTCATTACTGAAGCCTGGCTTGCTTAATTTTACATCTTTGGTTTGCTATGGCATGAAATTATATGAATTCATTTGCAATTAAATTTTTATATTCGTTTCAAAAAATATAATACGAAACTCTTGCGGGAATCATTATTCCGCGTTCGCGTTCCTATGTCGGCCGCGTTTC